>JAUPFT010000003.1:55249450-57649450 GCA_036936625.1 Parnassius smintheus behrii | reverse complement strand
AGCCAAGCACTACCATATAATAGTTAAATAAAAAAATGCATTCATCTATCTACACCAGTTCTTATCTCTCCAAATACTTCGCTGGAAGAATTTGTCAGATTGTCCGTTATGACGTCACAGCAATGATAGCGCGATCCGGTTATCGTTATCGCAGATTGTGTTTGTCTTAAGACGTCACGCGCACGTGGCCACCGGAATACTCGAATAATAAGGCAATTTCAAAAGCAACATTTTTTTATAGAATAAAGCTGACACATGAGAACACAGGCCACCCGATGGTAAATGGATGCTGTGGTTCACATCATCATCATCATCATCATTACAGCCCTTCACAAGTCCACTGCTGGACATAGGCCTCCCCCAAGTAATGCCATAAAGCACGGTCCTGAGCCACCTGCATCCATCGACTTCCTGCATATCTTATCAGGTCGACACTCCATCTAGTGGGGTCTACACTATGCCTACCGGTACGAGGCTGCCACTCGAGAACCTTTCCTCCCCATCGGTTATCGGTTCTTCGAGCTATATGGACGGCCCATTGCCACTTCAGCTTACTAATCCGTTGGGCTATGTCGGTCACTCTGGTTTTACTGCGGATATCCTCATTTCTGAGTCTATCACGCTGAAAAACTCCGAGCATAGCCCTCTCCATAGCTCGCTGAGCGACTTTGAGCGTCCCCATACGGCCAGCAGTGAAGGACCGCGTCTCAGTTCCGTAAGTCATCACTGGCAACACGCACTGGTTGTACAATCTAGTTTTCAGAGATTGAGGTATACTGACGAGAAGATGTGTCGTAATTTCCCGCACGCTGCCCAGCCGAGTTTAATCCGTCGATTGACCTCTCGATCGAAGTTGGACTTATCTAGTCGGAGTATTTGTCCCAGGTAAACGTACTTGTCAACAACTTCGAGCATAGTGCTCCCAACATCTACCGCAATAGGTGTGACATGGACATTAAACATGATCTTTGTTTTGTCCATGTTCATCTTAAGACCTATCCGTTGGGAGACACCATTAAGGTCATTGAGCTGTGACATAATGATTTCTTGTATATATACATAATGATTTTTGCAAACACTACACATTGAAATAATACTAGCTTTTACGGAATTTATCGCGTATATTTTACTTTTTAAATACCCGACGTTTCGAGAGCTATACAGCACCCATGGTCACGGGAAGGACTGAGATGTTCAACGTCCAGATGTCATAGTTAACCGCGGTTACCATAGATTAAAATTTAACTTTTGTTCCGATCTACACAGTATGAACTTATGGTATCATGAAGTCTTGCAGTTGTATGCTTGGGTTGGGTTGAAACTCACTATACGAGACAGCAGCATTAAGGCTGCTATTTTACGCTGGTATTCTGTGAGAGCGTGGTGTTACCCCGGTTGAGCAGACCCATTCATGCTACAAACATAACATAACTGCAGTGTGGGTCTACCACGTACAGCATACGTGTATGACTTTACAAATTCAGTCCACCTGATGGTAAGTGAACACTAGCCCATAGACATCAATCGTCTATTCAGAATCAAAATTCAGACACGTGTCACCTCTGAGAACTAATATGGAATGCTTCGTTACCGGAAAAAGGGTCCTTAATAAAAAAAAGACTGAGAGAACAAATCTGAATGTGACAACGAGGGTATCATCCAGTTCAATGTTCAATTTCGGCATTTGAAACAAGTCCATTCTTGTTCCGTTTAACAAAAACGCAATGTCACGTAATCATGACGTCACTTGATTTCTAACTGTACAGTTGCCGCAATCCTAGACATCGTTTGATAATGCTTGTATAAAAAAAATCTTCGAAGAACCCGTTCAATTGTATTGATTGTACGTTCATTTGTGTCACGTACATCGTCTCTTAGTGTTATCTAATTAATTAAAACAGTATGTAATTGAACACTTTTAATATGAGAAAGCCAGATTTGAAAGCAAACCCCACATCTATTTTTGTAGAATATAGGTGACAAACGAGCACACAGTCCACCTAATGGTAAGTGGATGCTATGGCCTATAGACACCTACATTCATTTATCCTTGATAAAGATCACGATGCTTTGTCACCTAAGGAATGAGATGCAATGCCTCATTTCCAGTAAAAAGGGTCTTTCTACAGTCACCATACGAAACACATCAGTATTAAGCTGCTAGTTTACGCTGGTATTCTGTGAGAGCATGGTCCTACCCATAATATAGCTCCAGCGTGCCTCTACCATGTAAAGATGTAGCTCTTACGCGATTAGTTTGATTGGATAAGATTTTTCTAATATTTTCCATAGCTGTCTCTTACGATAAAGTTTGAGAGATTCTCTATCTCCGCTTCATTTTTTTCTATTCTTGTTTGAAAGTTATGATTTTTACTCTGCGTCTACCCTTCTCAAAGGGAGAGTCCTATCCAGTAGGTTACTCTAGCGGGTTGATGAAGTGTTTTACAGAAGTAAGCGTGACTAACGACTCAAGTATTATTCTGTTGGCTTGCATACTTCGTCTATTTTAATCTTATCTTGAATTAACTTCTAACTGCTTACTGTATTTCATACTCATGTTCCCTTTGTGATAAAACATAAAGTTGTTACCGATGTTTGAATTACCGTACCTGCACATTACCTGAGGCTACGCACGTAGTGTATAAAGAAGCAATTATCACTTCAATATCGACCTTTGACCATACCCTCGTTAAAATGCTCCACTCGCCAATTTACACCATTTATGAGTCTCTATGAGTAATTGCAGATAGTGTTGAAATTGTTACGTGTTAATAAAACCACTTACAATTTGAAAAGAAAAGTTTTTTACAATTTAATTTAATTCTTTATGGTCGAGTTTTCTGAATTAAAGTAATTTCTATGCGTTTTAATAATACTTAATTTTGATAACGCATTTAAACGATTATCACAGAGTTTTTGTTATATGTTGTATTTTCTGCTTAGGACCAGGAACTACTTCCAACACCACCATTCTAGGAAAGACACATCATCGACGACAATACGACACGTGTTTTGCCTCTACACGAGGCATCCTAAGGTGATGTGGAATCTACGGCAGCTGACTACTAAGTAAGTTAGCGGTCAGCCGCCGTAGAGTCTATATCACATGAGGATGCCTCGTGTAGAGGCGAAACACGTGTCGTATTGTCGTCGATGGTGTGTTTTTCCTAGAATAGTGGTGTTGGAAGTAGTGGTGCCGGGAGTAGTGGTGCTGGGACTAGTGGTGACGGAGTTAATGCATGCAATTGAGGGAGGGCGGGAGGTGCTCTTCAATCCAGGTAAGACACATCATTGTATTTAATTAGAAAGGTTGCGAAGTAATTGCTATTTTTATTATAATGGATTTCCGATCACGATCAAATTTATATGGGACCACATGAGAAGCAACAATTTTCAAATAAAAAAAGAAAAATCAATATCGGTTCAGCCAAAAAAGTTCTGAGGTAACGCTCATAAAAAAATACAGTTGAATTGAGTATCTCCTCCTTTTTGAAGTCCTTCGTTTTGAAGTTGATAAAGAAATTCATCTAATTTATTCAACGTACTTATGTTGAACGTGCGTAAGTCACAAGGTACTAACTCATCGTAGGTTAATTAATGCAAGCAATCAAGACAGAGACAAGCATATTTATCTACGGGTGTCGGAAGTCTAGTTTGCGAGCAAATGGCTGTGATTGCGAGTTAAAACAGAAAAATACAGTTCATTTTTATTGCTACCATAATTTTCCTATGAGAATTGTCTGGTCTATATCTAATATCTACCATTAAGTGAAATAAAATTCCTTCTATTATGCAGTGGTGTAAGACACTGGAAATTCAGATGTACATAAATTGAAAGCTTTTTTTTAATAGAATAAGGAAACAAACAAGCACACAGTTCAGCTGAATATGTTATGTACATATATGTACATCTACCCTCGATTAATAATAATGAAAATGCAGATGCGTTGTCACCCCTGAAGATTAAGATGGAACGCGTCGTTTCCAGTGAAAAGATAAAAGGGTCTCCGGTTCTCTACACTTACCATACGAAACACAGCCACATAAAGCTTCTATTTATTTCACACTAGTATTCTGTGAGAGTGCGGTCCTTCCCGTTTGATATCAAGTTTCGATTTTTGTTTACTTTATATTTAGGCGAAAACTACACATAGATTAAAACTACTTTTACGGATTTTATCGCGTTTAATTTATTTGATTAATTCCCGATTTTTCGGGTGCTTTCCAGCATACCATGGTCACGGGGGACTGAGGTGACTGACGTCCCTATGTCAGTGTTAACCCGGAGTACCTTCAACGTTTTAATTATTATTCATGGTCCGATCGACGCAGAATGAACTAACTGTGTCTTGAAGTTTAGTTTTAATTTTATTACTAACAGGGTCCCAAGCAGGTGGTAGTACCCAGCCTCTTTCTTTATTGAAATTGGGATGTTTTTTTAACTTCAATAGCCTCACGTATCATCTTTGGTAGGAATCGATGTTCTTTTGCGAGGATTTGTGGTCTATCAAATCTGATGTAATGGCTCCACCATTTAGGATATGATTCGTTCCGGGAAGTCCGAAGTAGACTAGACTGAACAAGTACCGAGTACCCGCACGGAACAAGTATTTCTATGGCCTATAAGTAATTGTTCCGGGTCTGTATGTTTATCCTTGTGCAATTTATGTATGTAATGCCCCCACGATACCGGAAACATCTTAGTGTGAGAATATACACTTTCTATATATGCAAAACTATCACCGGTGTTATCCCTTTTGAAAATCATCATACCGTGTTAGGAACTCCCTTTAGTTCGTCGCTTAGTTTAACCTTGCTTCAAGTCCCTACGTGCTCAGAATAGGTAGCAGGTATAGAGGGGTCAACTTAGACACACTTAACAAATACGACGTGATATTGTACTTGTGGCTTAAATCTTTATTCAAATATTTTATTGTAATTAAAAGAAACCAATAATATATTATATTATAATTCCAGTTGCTTATTATTTTAGGGATACTTTTTCTACTATAGAATAAGGGTGACAAACGAGCACTCGGGTCCACCTCATGGTAAGTGAATGCTGTGTCCAATGACGTATTATATATAGACACGTCATGAACGAACATCGCGGCGCTTAAAAACGGCAAAAATACTAGAACTACTTATACGCGTGAAGAAAGAGAAAGAAAATATGACACCGTACGGCGTCATATTTTCTTTCTCTGTTGCCTGTTGCTTGACTACTAGCTGCATGCGCCGGCCACCATTAGACGGCGTCGTCGAATAAAATGAAATGAAAATAGGTAGTTTTGTGAACTTACGCATGAAATGACACATTTTTGTCTTTAACTTTTGGGGTATAATTTGTACATCGTTTAAACACACGACGGCATATTTTCTTTATGTTTTGCACAGGTTTACACACACGAATCACGATATAATAAATTAAAAAAAAACGTAGCGTCGCGCGACAGGTTGGTGCGTGACTAAGCGCGATGTGGCCAATTGGCTTCATTTCATCTTGCCATTTTAGAGTGCGGACAACGTATCTATAACCATATGAAACATAGCAGCATTAAGCTGCTATTTTACGCAGGTATTCTGAGAGCGTGGCCCTACTCCGGTCGAGCTGACCCATTCGTGCTGCAATCATAACATAGCTGCAACGTGGCTCTACTGCGTAAAATTATTTTATTTTGTACAATTGTTTGTTGTCCCAATTGGATAAAATATTTTTTTTATATAGAATAAGGGTGACAAACGAGCACACAGACCACCTGACGGTAAGTGGATGCCGTGGCCCGTAAACATCTAAATTTATCCTCGATTAAGAATCAAAACGCAGATGCGTTGTCACCCTTGAGGACGAAGATGGAATGCCTCGTTTACAGTAAAAAGGGGTCTCCGGATCTCTAAATTCACCGTACGAAACACAGCAACATTAAGGCTGCTGTTTTACGCTGGTATTCTGTGAGAGCGTGGTGTTACTCCGGTTGAGCAAACCCACTCATGCTACAACCATAATATAACTACAGTGTGGCTCTACCACGTACAACATACGTGTATGGCAGAACAGAAACAGAAACAGAACAGAAACTTTTTATTCCATGTAGATTATAACAATACTTATTGAAAGTCAATTTTTTCATTTACTATTGGTTCGCAAAAAAAAAACCTCTGTCCTGGGAAGAACCAGCAAGAAACCCAGCGGGACTATTTTTTTTCCAATAATAGCTTACAATCATGTTTACAATTAACAACACAAGAAAAATTAGAAATAGCTTGGTGGCGATCACCCTTCCCAGGGGTTATTATCATCCATAAATTCCTTAATATTATAATAAAAAGTAACTGCATTTTTAGACCACCTTAACTCCATAAACTCTAAAATACAATTCACAATGGAGTTAGAGGCAAATAATTCTTTAGCCTTCCTAGATGTTTTAGTCATCCGAAATCCTGATAACACTATTGGTCACACTATGTATAGGAAAAAGACCCATACCAACCGATATCTAAATGGTGAATCTCACCATCATCCTTCACAGTTAGCTACCGTGGGTAAATCTTTGTTTCAGAGAGCACGAGGGATCTGTGACAGAAAACATCTGGCCGCGGAGCTTCAGCACGTCAAGCAAGTATTGCAAGACAACAAGCTTCGGGTCCCGCGCCTACGTCACAGTGAACGAGTGAAGCCGGCCACAGTCGAGCGCGCGCCTGCTCTACTACCATATGTCAGAGGAGTCACGAACAAGATTGGCTACATCTTGAAGCGAGCGTCCATTAAGACATACTACAAGCCGCTGAAGAAGATTAGTCAATTTTTACCATCCATCAAATGTAATATTCCTCTACAAGATGCAGGTGTGTACAAGCTAGATTGTGAATGTGGTCTCTCTTACATAGGTCAAACAAAGAGATCTATAAAAACCCACGTGAAGGAACATATAGCTGATGTGAAGCACCGACGCTCCGGGAAGTCTGCAGTCTGCGAACATGTTCAAGATCGTCCCCACCATTACATTAGATTTGATAAACCACAAATTCTCGCAAAAGAACACCGATTCCTACCAAGGATGATACGCGAGGCTATTGAAATTAAAAAACATCCAAATTTCAATAGAGAAGATGGTTGGGTGCTACCATCTGCTTGGGATCCTATAATTAACAAAATTAAACCCAAACCCAAGCATACCACTGCAAGACTTCATGATACTATAAGCTCGTTTTGCGTAAATCGGATCAAAAATTAATATTAAAAAAACTGAAGGTAGCCGGACTAACTATGACATTGGGACGTCAAACATCTCAGTCCCCCCCCCCGTGACCATGAGTACTGTAAAGCACCCGAAACGTCGGGATAATAATGAAAATAAATTAAAGTAATTAAACGCGATAAAATCCGTAAATAGTAGTTTTATTCAATTATAATAACCCTTTTTATACAAACTTAGTTTAATAACATTTTTGAACTTTGTGTATGACAAATTTTGTATATGTTCTGGGATTTTGTTGTAAAAGCGTATATATACATCGCCCCAAGAATGAATTACTGACTCGGTGGAGTCGAGTAACTGGTACTGGCTTTACAAATTCAGGAGTATTAAGGTGCTATTTTACGCTGGTTTTCTTGAGAGCTTGGTACTACGCGGTCGAACCGACTCAACCATAATATAGCTGTAGCGTGGCTCTAGCACGTATGAATTACAAGCTTTAATTTCTTCCTCTCTCTTCTACCATCGGACAAAAAGGCGGTCGGCGGGTCTTCACCCCTTTGTTGCCGATATTCTACCCATTAGAACCAAATGGTTTGTTTCGTCTTTTTATGTGTATAACAAATGAGTGGAATAATTTGCGGCGTCTGTCTATCCGTCCGAATACAATCTGTGGGTCTTCAAGGCAAGAGTTAATAGACTTTGTTACGTTAGGACAATGCGATTTACCATCTAGGGCTACATCACCACTTATCACCGCGTGGGATTGTGGTCAAACACTGGCTTATAAGAAGTAAAAAAAAAACGACGGGTTGCACTCCGGGAGTGCCGGCAGATGTGAAAAGTTGAATATTAACGTTGTGCATGTTTGATGGTTAGGGAATAATTTTGCAAGAATTGCTTTAATTATCAGTATAAAAGTACTATCATTTATGTGTATATAATATTTATTTATTGCGCTATCGTACACAAACATGATAATTTATATTACATTAAAAAGTTTATCTTCTCCTACGCCGCGCCGGCTGTCTACTCTCCCTCCGTCTTACGAATTTACGATCAGGTCAAGTGTCCTGACGCGAGTTTAACATTTTTTACCCATTACAAAAAAGTGTACAACGCCGCTAAAGAAGTTTTAGTCTTACGAATTTTCAATCAGGTCACGTGTCCTGACGCGAGTTTAACATTTTTATCCATTACAAAAAAGTGTACAACGCCGCAAAG
This sequence comes from Parnassius smintheus behrii, assembly GCA_036936625.1. Taxonomy (NCBI): domain Eukaryota; kingdom Metazoa; phylum Arthropoda; class Insecta; order Lepidoptera; family Papilionidae; genus Parnassius; species Parnassius smintheus. The sequence continues at coordinate 57,641,030 of JAUPFT010000003.1, read as the reverse complement.
GAAGTTTTCGTTCAATCGCTCGAAAAAATCGTCTGCAGGAAATGTAATTCCCCAGAAAACATACTATTTCTTAAATCACAGTAATATATAATTACAATACTTGCTGCAGATTATTCACGCGGATATCTCTCCCTTTACATCTAAATGTTGCTTATGTTATCAGATCGTATTTCCCAGTCTACAAACTGCTAAAACTTTACTTATGAAAAAAGCAAACGGTTAGGTCCGTGACTCGAACAACTACGTCCGCACTTACCTCACGCCCCGTCTACTTTATGATATAGTCTGTGGCACCGAACAAAACCTTGCTAGTACCTGGAAAACATTTACAAATTTCCCATGACGTTTATAGGCCATACTGAATCAAAGTGTAAAGGGAAAGATTTTAGTAGATAATTAGACCATGGGGTTTTGACAGGAACTTGACCAGTGGTTGATCGCTACTGCTGTAGTATTGTTTAAATAAATGTTTGAAGTAGATTTTGAAATAAAGTAGTGCGATTTTGTGTATTAAATGTCAGCGCATGTGAACTATTAGTGCAAACGGTGTATGATGGTAAGTAACTACCGCCACCCATTAACAAACGCAACACCAGGGGAATCGCAGAATCGCAGGTGCGTTGCCATCCTTTTTGAAAGGAGTAAGCTTTTTTCTTGAAGGTCCCTAAGTCGTATCGGTCCGGCTGAATCGCCGGTAGTAAACAATTCCACAGAGAAGTTGTACGAGGAGGAAAACTCCTAGTAAAATGCACAATGGTTGACCGCCAAGCATCCAGATGGTGAGGATGGTATTGTAAATTTTGACGCGATGTGCGTTCGTGAAATTTGGGGGCTGGAACTAATCCGAACAATTCCTCCGAACACTCCCATAAATTGATAGAAAAGAGAAAAATTTTCATTTGCTAAAATCTTAAATCTAAATAACGCTATATTTATAGATCCTATACAGGCGAAGCCGGGGCTGGTCACTAGTTTTACTATACTATAAAGATAAATTGCAAAATAAAACCTTGAAAATGACAAGCAGTTTCACACCTGTGTTTTTCTATGCTTTCATCTAACCGTTTGTTTCATCATGGTCGCTTTCGACCGCCCCATGAATGATTCAACATCTCATATTTGTACATATTTGTACCTTCTTACTAACTGTTCAACTCTGTCATGGAATTTGTTGGCACCACGTTGTGAAATAGCTTGAAGGCTTGAACGAGAAACACAATCTGTTATAAATCATATTTCGATTTGTATTAATATTTAATTTACCAGTAGGTATTTAAAATATTATGAAAAATGTTTATTTTTTATTTTCGGCGGGAAACTTTTTTTTCTTTGTTAGTGAACTTGTACCGTTGCACTTTTGCCAATGTCAAGTAAGAAAATATTATCCTTTATAACATTTTGTTTAAAAACTTCTTCAACACAATATGTTGACGAGTCGTATTGCGAAGTTTTTGGGAAATTTTGACGGCAGCTTGATCCGGCGGACAGTCAATGACGATAGTGACTCAAGTTTTCAAGGCACCTAAGCGGACATTATAACTCGAGGTTTATATCTGTATTGGAGCTCTTGTTTCGTTATTTGCACTTATAGTTCACGTGACACTTATTACACAAAATCGCATCATACGTATCGAAATCCGCTTCAAATCTTTATTTAAACGATGAAACAGTAACTTTAATCTACTGGCGGTAAAGTTCTCGCCAAAACCGACGGTAAACTGACAACCTAAAATTTTCAAAAATACCAAATATTTTATAATATAGTACGTGAAGGTAATATGGTCATCCGGTTAATATGGTCACTTTCTTATAACTCAAAAACTACAGCCTTATTTGCATAGATGGCTCTGTGATACGATAGCTCTTCACCGGTCAATCAAATAATAAAGGGTCAAGAGAGCGCTGCTTTATCGACGCCATTTTGATAGTTATAGCAATTATTTCAGTCGATTTAAGTATGGTGTAGTGTACTTTTATTTTATTTATTGTTATTTTATTTAAGATAAAACCACATTGGCACTACAAAGTCGAAGCCCTGACTCCCGAACTATCGTTAGCTGTGTGTTGGGATTCAGTTCCTTCCCATATCCTAAAGTTACAATTACAAAATGGCTTATCAGCTTATCACAAATCAGAAGATGGTAACAAAATAAATAAAATTTTTACAAAGCAAAGAAAAAAGATTTATTAGATATATTTATTTTCCAATTATAGCAAATAGAAAGCTTGATAAAATGTTTTAGAATCAAACAAAGAAACATTACATTACATAACATTAGTAAATTTCACTTTACTTTGGTCGTCAGTTTCTCTGAAATAAGTCCAAATATTAGATCTCCTGCCACTCATTTTTATCATAGAATTATCAATTTTCACTAAGAATAACACAAGGAAATACTTTTTCTTTTTTTTCACAAAAATAGTCAAAACATAAACATTTGCCGGCAATTTGCTCAAATATCGGCCGGCTCTAATCCCGCGCGCTTTATGGTAACTAGTTTCGACATAAATTGGTTGGGTACCGAGGTGATCCTGCTGAGTAATGTTCAGCCGAATATTCGGTTCGGTAAAAGTTTTACCGAACTTTCGACCGAATATACGTATTCGGTGAAATCCATATTCGGCTCATCTCTAACAATTACACGATGTGTGTAGTATTCCATCTTAGTTCTGAAGGGTGACAACGCTACAATCCGTAGTCTTCTTTATATAAAGTTGGCGTCAGGTATATCCACTGCCACGCGGTGGCCACTTAACATCAGGAACAATGCAAGTTCGTAAAATAAACTCCTCAATAATCTTAACTTGATTACATAATAACTAGAGAAACATAATATTTTTGTCTTATTTTAAAATAGATGTTTATTTGTGTTTATTGAATTATCAAATTAAAGAATTACTATTTATATTATTTATTCTAAATCATTTTATTTTAGTAAAGTAAATAAAAATATTACACTTTAATCGTAAATAAAAATCACGAATTATTATATATATTTATAATATGTTACCAACATAAACTAAAGGCGCAGTTTCTAAACGATCCCTTAACCGGACATCCGTTATCTGCAGTAAGTTAAAATAATTAATACAATAAAAGTCTAGTATAGACAATTCCTAGTTATCAATCACAACTAATTAAATGCAAGATAGCAGAATATAATTACTCGCGGAATGAAGTTATCAAATTACGCACCAACTCTACTATGGCCGTACGCCTGACCTCATTTGTACTTATGAATGAAACCACGTTTTCTGATATATCTCGTTGCTAAACAGCTTATGTCGTTATACGGTACAGCCGACTTTCAACCTTAAATATTTTTTTGGCTCCAATACTTTAGCTTTTCACAATGACAAAAATACTACAGTGCAAAATGTAATCAATTGATATAATTACTAGGTTGCAATTTCAATAAAGTAAGGTTTTTATATGTTATGTTCTTAAACGAAAACGAGGTGACCGTGGAAAAATGTCACGTGGTCTAAGTAAGAGATCTTTATTTTGTGTTCAAAGTATACCAATGTCATTCATTGGTAGACGTGCCGCCGTCTTGTCGATAATTATTAGTACAGAGAGAGTACAGAGAAGAATCATCAAAATCTGTTCACCCAGAAAAAAGTTCTGAGGTAACATACACAAGCATACAGTTGAATTGAATACCGCCTTCTTTTTGAAGTCGGTTGATAAAACTAGACAAAATTTATGTCAAAAGAAAGGTTCCAAAACAATCCAAGCATTTTAAGTTTTTATTGCGAAATTTAGCCGAGGATTGATTTGTGAATTTAACTCTGTATTAAAACTTTGAGATCCTATAATAATTTAAGTTACAACCTTTAACGTTCAAATGTATAGCTATAATGTCAATTGATCGTTATATGTTGCAACTTAAAATATTTTAATTAGCTATGTAGGTTAAATTCTTGAGCCATACTAAATTATTCATCGAACTGTAATATCAATTAAAGAATGTTTTTTTTTTTATTTCTTTCTGTAAAGGCTACGTGCCTGCCTACCAGCGTTTTGGTACACATACGAGTAGGTACAATACGTGACGCGACACTATCCAGCACAATTGCGTCAGCTCCAAAACAGTGAAAGTATGTTCTAAGAAAAATGCCAACGACATTGTGCGCGGAATGTCGAGTCGGCACGCTTGTCACCCACGAGGAAAATTAATTTATGCTTCTATTCCGCTAATTTATGGCGTGTTATATTGTGGTTGCCATGTCGGCTGTATTTGTACGGATAGTCTATATAGCGTTAAAATAAAAAAAATAAGTAAGTTCACAGTATAACGCACATATGAAAGATATTGACGCAATTTATGTCGTGTGTAAAACAAAAACACTTGAAAATTTAACGCAATCGTACTTATTAATTGAATAGAAAATCATTTAATTTTTAACACTCAAAGATGGTAAACCTACCGAGTGGGTTTATTAATAATGTGTTATGTTTTATATTTAAAAAGTTATTATTAATATCATGATGAAGTTCTTATTCTGGTCGCCGTGTGGACATCGATTATGTTTGTAAATTATATTTATAAGTGTGGTATGCCCAGAGGAATGTTGAAATAAAAATCTAATAATATAATGTAAAAGGCGAGTGCAAAACCTGATTCATATAGTTTAGGCACTTGTCCCACCGCCAACGAGGAAGCGTTATGGATCCAGTGTCAGTAAAAGGGATATATACATGGGCGCCGGCAGCAGGGTGCAAGGGTGTGCACTTGCACCCCCCGGTGATTAAAGAAAATACATAGAAAAAGTGAAGGCGTCTAGGTTGCTGAGTGAAATATATATTTAATTAAATACCCGCACGATTTAAATTTGAGATGACATTTATCTACGTAGTTTTGCGTGGTAGCAGATGCAGCTATATTAAAGTTGTAGCACGAATGGGTTGGCTCGACCGGGGCAGGACCACGCTCTCACAAAAAACCAGAGTAAAATTGTAGCGCTTTTTCGTATGGTGAGTGTAGAGAACCAGAGACCCCTTTTACTGGAATCAAGGCATTCCATCTTAGTCCTCAGGGGTAACAACGCATTTGTATTTTGATCCTTAGTTTAGGATAAAAATGGATGTCTATAGGCCACAGCATCCACTTACCATCAGGTAGACTGTGTGCTAGTTTGTCACCCTCTAATTATATTTAAAAGGAACATAACATACATGAAAAATTCCATATTTTATATTAATTAATAGTATAATGTGTAGATGTAGGTGCATCTCCCTGAAAGTAATGCTGGCGGCGCCTATGAATACATATATTAGAGTAAGTCCGGGGGAGATGGCCGTAAGGGAGAGATGGGCACTTAAAAAAATCATAGATGCACTTCCTAAAGTGCACTGCTTTCTCGTTAGTACAATTCGTGCAGTAAGTGTGAACGACATTTCGCTAGAACTCCGACGAAAAAAAAACAAAAAGAAAGTAAAATGTACCTATTTTGATTTGAATGGATCTTAAAGTTTTCAAAGGGTTTGCGTTACACAGTTTTGGTAATAAGAAATCATACAAAATAAGTATTTTTTTATGAACCAAACCTTAATATAACCGGGAAATAGTGCGTGGAATGTTTAAATTTTTTACAAATAATGTGTGGCTATTTATCGCGGATGATTAGGAGAGATGACCATGGACATGGTCTGTATGAGATGGCTAAACATAAGTAATGTGCAATATTAAAAGTTGTATTATAAGAACTTGCAATATTGTCTTTATTCATGGTTATTTATGCTAATTATGTTTTAGTAATAAATTATAGTATGAAAACTAAAGAAAAACAGTCAGCTCACGAAGGAACTGGATGCTGTTTGAAGATAAAATGACTATCGACATAGCCTCTTTATGGTGTATAGAAAGACGATACAAGTAAAATAACGACCTATACCATAATCTCTATTCAACGAAGATAATGAGAAGAAAGTCGCTACTCGCTAATCACATTAAACTATGTAACAAAATAATTAAGGTATCTAAAAGCAATGATGAGGGCGAAGAATATAACGTTTGTCTGATGAAGAAGGTGGAAACAGAGAAGTTGAAAACTATGTAGGCAGTGGCAAACATTATTATGAAACGCATCTTTGCAAAGACTAACTTCAATGCGTTTTACTGGCTTTTTAAAAAGCTATGTCCAACTCCACCGGACTTACCCTAATAGTTGATCGCTGGTAGCTCACACTGCCGTGCCCACAAGCGACGGCAGCTATCAAAGGTAAAACTCGCTCAGCGATACTCGCTTGGCGCTCAGAACTCACGCCGAGAAACCAACCAGCGGTTATTTTACCCAACAGTGCGGATCTGAGTGCATTCGATTTTAGCCCAGCGACAAAACTATCGAAACTTCACACTCGCTTCTCGCTGCTCGACAACTCTTATCTAATTTCTAACTCTACTCGCTTCTCCTTCATCGCTGGCGGTGGGACAAGTGCCTTATTGTAAAATATTTGTTTTGAATTGGCCGCACTTCGTAACTTTTTTGGATATTTAATGATTTCTTATATTAACGCGAACACTACACATTAGATGAAAGGAATTTTATGGCGTTTAATTTTAACTTTTTAATTCCTGAAGTTTCGGATACTTTACAGCACCCATGGTCTTGAGATTGAGTTGTTTGACATCCCGATATAGCTAACCTGGCTACCTTCAGTCTTAGGATAATAATTTTTGGGTCTAATCTACGCAGAATGAGCTTATATAGTACCTATTGTGACGGCTCAATATTATTATTAATAATTAAATTCAATATAAAGGGGCGTCAAAAATAGTTTTAAAACATATATATTAAGCAATTAAGTTAAATTAATAAACATAAAGTTAATATATTTCAGACATTATCCCAATAACATAGCAAATTAAAGACAAAATTATTGTTTCTCGTAATAAGTAAATTTATTATAAAAAAACTTGTAAAAATATTTAAAATAAAATAAATAATAGAAATACAAGTCAAAAAATATTATAAAATTAAGTTAAATAACGTTTATAAGATAATTAGAAAATTTGTTAAAAATTGTTTAAGTCATGGGAGGTGTTCGTGTATAAAAGAAAATTTTTCTAAGTTGTGGAAGGAGTTCACGTATAGATGAAATTTTCTAAGTTGTTGAAGGAGTTCATGTATTAAAGAAAATTTTCCTAAGTTATGGAAGGTGTTCACGTATATACGTCTTGTATGGATGAGGTGCCGGAGATACATACCTGCAGTTGTATATATATATGGGGTGGTCGGGAGCCTGACTGCCTGAAGTACTGTAGCACAATGACTAGTCCTATATTAGGGACTTATGATATTAAACTCAATGATACAAAAGCAATATTATAGAAGGTCTCCATGATGAATTTGCATTACAATAGTAGGGTCGTGGGTTCGAACCCTATATATGAATGACTTATGAAAGTAAGGTCTATGATTCAAAAGCAATACTATAGAAGGTCTCTGTGATTAATATGCATTACAATAGTAGGGTCGTGGGTTCGAACCCTATATATGAATGACTTATGAAAGTAAGGTCTATGATTCAAAAGCAATACTATAGAAGGTCTCTGTGATTAATATGCATTACAATAGTAGGGTCGTGGGTTCGAATCCTATATATGAATGACTTATGAAAGTAAGGTCTATGATTCAAAAGCAATACTATAGAAGGTCTCTATGATTAATATGCATTACAATAGTAGGTTCATGGGTTCGAATCCTATATATACATGACTTATGAAAGTAAGGTCTATGATACAAAAGCAATATTATAGGAGGTCTCCTTGATGCATAAGCTTTGTATGGGGTGGTCGGGTGACTGACTGCTCCTAGTACTGTAGCAAAATGACTAGTCCTTATTAGGGACTTGAAAAGGAATATTATGGTGGCGTGTGTGCTGCTTCACGAGCAATTGGTCCGAGGTAAACTTGGACTCGCTAACCGATGTGTCCTAGACATATCATCTTAGTGTCGGTGGTAAGCGGGTTTGTTGTAGCAATACGGCTTTCCCGTGGACATCGCACACCCATACCGTTTGTGGGCGGCGTAGTAGCGCATAGCGAAGCGTCGTCTATATTTCGGATTGGGATGATGAGTGTGTTTGGTAGCACTTTTAAGTGTAACGGGCATACTCAACTTCATGTCTTAGTGCATTAGCGCTATGATACGTGGAGTTTTGTTCATTGACGTCTTAGTAGCGTGCTACTATGATACGTTAGTGATATTTTTTATATAACAACAATACTAACTTTGTTGCCAAAGTCGATAGGAGTCATGTGGGTGTGTTGTGAGGGTGCGCCGCCCGTATGATAGTTGCATTGATGCTTACTGCTACATGCGGTATTGCGTCTTGTGATGGATCTGCGGGTGTGCTGCGCCTGATTCGACGCTCTCTTGTGGTTCTGGTCGATGGAGGTATACAATTAACATCTTAGTGTCGGTGGTAAGCGGGTTTGTTGTAGCAATACGGCTTTCCCGTGGACATCGCACACCCATACCGTTTGTGGGCGGCGTAGTAGCGCATAGCGAAGCGTCGTCTATCTTTCGGATGGGGATGATGAGTGTGTTTGGTAGCACTTTTAAGTGTAACAGGCATACTCAACTTCATGTCTTAGTGCATTAGCGCTATGATACGTGGAGTTTTGTTCATTGACGTCTTAGTAGCGGGCTACTATGATACGTTAGTGAAATTTTTTATATAACAACAATACTAACTTTGTTGCCAAAGTCGATAGGAGTCATGTGGGTGTGTTGTGAGGGTGCGCCGCCCGTATGATAGTTGCATTGATGCTTACTGCTACATGCGGTATTGCGTCTTGTGATGGATCTGCGGGTGTGCTGCGCCTGATTCGACGCTCTCTTGTGGTTCTGGTCGATGGAGGTATACAATTAACATCTTAGTGTCGGTGGTAAGCGGGTTTGTTGTAGCAATACGGCTTTCCCGTGGACATCGCACACCCATACCGTTTGTGGGCGGCGTAGTAGCGCATAGCGAAGCGTCGTCTATCTTTCGGATGGGGATGATGAGTGTGTTTGGTAGCACTTTTAAGTGTAACAGGCATACTCAACTTCATGTCTTAGTGCATTAGCGCTATGATACGTGGAGTTTTGTTCATTGACGTCTTAGTAGCGTGCTACTATGATACGTTAGTGAAATTTTTTATATAACAACAATACTAACTTTGTTGCCAAAGTCGATAGGAGTCATGTGGGTGTGTTGTGAGGGTGCGCCGCCCGTATGATAGTTGCATTGATGCTTACTGCTACATGCGGTATTGCGTCTTGTGATGGATCTGCGGGTGTGCTGCGCCTGATTCGACGCTCTCTTGTGGTTCTGGTCGATGGAGGTATACAATTAACATCTTAGTGTCGGTGGTAAGCGGGTTTGTTGTAGCAATACGGCTTTCCCGTGGACATCGCACACCCATACCGTTTGTGGGCGGCGTAGTAGCGCATAGCGAAGCGTCGTCTATCTTTCGGATGGGGATGATGAGTGTGTTTGGTAGCACTTTTAAGTGTAACAGGCATACTCAACTTCATGTCTTAGTGCATTAGCGCTATGATACGTGGAGTTTTGTTCATTGACGTCTTAGTAGCGTGCTACTATGATACGTTAGTGAAATTTTTTATATAACAACAATACTAACTTTGTTGCCAAAGTCGATAGGAGTCATGTGGGTGTGTTGTGAGGGTGCGCCGCCCGTATGATAGTTGCATTGATGCTTACTGCTACATGCGGTATTGCGTCTTGTGATGGATCTGCGGGTGTGCTGCGCCTGATTCGACGCATTCCTGTTGTTCTGGTCGATGGAGGTATACAATTAACATCTTAGTGTCGGTGTTAAGCGGGTTTGTTGTAGCAATACGGCTTTCCCGTGGACATCGAACACCCATACCGTTTGTGGGCGGCGTCGTAGCGCATAGCGATGCGTCGTCTATCTTTCGGATGGGGATGTTGAGTGTGTTTGGTAGCACTTTTAAGTGTAACAGGCATACTCAGCTTCATGTCTTAGTGCATTAGCGCTATGATACGTGGAGTTTTGTTCATTGGCGTCTTAGTAGCGTGCTACTATTATACGTTGGTGATATTTTTAATATAACAACAATACCAACTTTGTTACCAAAGTCGATAGGGATCATGTTGGGTGTGTTGTGAGGGGGCGCCATCCGTATGATAGTTGCATTGATGCTTACTGCTACTGGCGGTATTGCGTCTTGTGATGGATCTACGGATGTGCTGCGCCTGATTCGACGCTCTCTGTGGTTCTGGTCGATGGAGGTATACGGGTGGTGATGTCTGCTGGGATGTATGGGGGACCTTGGAATGGTGTAAGCCCGACGATAGTCGTATTGATGCTTGTTGCGTTCTGCAGCATTACTTCTCTGCGATGGTTGTTTGGTGGGACACTATTCTCAATGGCGCTCTCTGCGTCTTGGTTTGACTCACACCTAAGTAGCTTTGCCCAAGTCGGGTCCCTTCATTGCGGGGCTGCAGACTGTCTGCCCTCCACGATGTTTTATATAACAACATAATATTATCTCTCTGTAACTTTCCCACCTTTGAATGATTGAAGGCAACTTGTTGGTGGGTGAGACAAACATGATCGAAAATGCATTTACTCAACGTCAGTGACACAAACCCTTTCTGATGGCGAATTATTACTCTTATCTTATAACTGCCTTTTGGCTATATCTGCCGTTGTATTGGTTGGTGGAGCATATGTGTCGACCTCATGCGGGTGGTAGCTGGCGGGAGGATCTGAGGAGACTCTCAAGGCTGCGGCCGAAAGCTGCACAACGTGGGACCCCATTCCCTTGAGGTGAGCAGTAGTCTCATGACACGCTCTGCGGCTAGTAGCCGTGCTGATCATGCAATTGGTGGTGATGCCATACACTTACATCACGTCTGCAGGAGCGGCGGTCTGGCAGGTGGTGGCGCTCACGGAGGGTTTACAGCCAGTGTGCCTATTTGCCTAAACCGTGTGACGTACATTCACTGTGGCTGGATTCGTTCGTATTCTGTATGGCGTTTACACGCATTGACATGCGCGACTTCGGTCGATGTTTGTGCTTACGCACTAACAAGGGGCGAAGCCTCTTTTACTGGTTCGCCAGTTATTTTGCTGTGGACTACGGTCCAGTTCCCGAATTAGCGTTCCCTTCGGGGAGAGTGCATCAAAATGGTTGGCGCTCACCGTGCACGGCGTGTGTGGGGCCGTGTACCTCCCCTACATTTTTTTAAATAAATGTAGGAGAGCGAAGCCCTTGTATCGGGTATTTTTGTATAAATATATTGTGAGCCTTTTCCAAGCGGGAAGGGATAAATAATAATAAATTAATAATGTAAACCTGATACAAGTGGAATAGGGACGTTTTATGTTCTTAACCTTTTTCGAGCCCTGTCTTCGTGAACGGGGTTCACTTAGCTTATTAGACACTACCAACAGCTTTAAATTGCTCTAGTGAATATTCATTCTTCCAAAAGACACCTAAAAGAACTAAGTTACAAACAAACACAACGTAAATAAGGGTCCTAACTAAGACGATCACGCCAAAAGATTACAAACGGCCTATTATTAAACCTTTAGAGAGATCATTTTAGAAAGATCTAAACATAGTTTATTAATCCTGGTCACATATATATATAATGTTATTGAAAAGGGGATATTTTTAATATTATAAAATTTTTATTTTGCAATACATTAGAGAGGGGGGGGGGGGATTGTTACACTATCTTAAAGTCTTGCAGTGGTAAGCTTGGGTTTGGATTTAATTTTATTAATTATGGGATTCCAAATAGATGTTCGCACGCAGCCAGCTTCTTCATAAGCGACAGTAGCCTAATGGCAGGGCGCGGACCGCGAACTCAAAAAGGTCGTGGGTTCGAATCCGCCATTCGACTACTGGCGTGAACTACTCGTAACACAAGCAATTTAAGCTTACCACGAGTGGTTAAGGGGAACATTAGTAATGTTTATAACATTGTTAATATTCTTTTTACTAAAAAAAAGGATGTTTTTAATTTCAATATCCTCGCGAATATTCATTGAATCGGTATCGGTGTTCTCTGGCGAGAATTTGTGGTCTATCAAATCTGATGTAATGGTGAGGACGATCTTGAACATGTAACTAAAGTTTTTTTTTTCAGAAGTACCAAAAATTTATCAAATCTTTCTAACTTTTTATCGATCTTCGATTATCTATAAAAATAAATAAAATTGCAATGTCTGTTGTTTGTAATGTCAAAATAACAGGTTTTTACTAAATTCTTATGAAAGTATATACGGTACTTATAACAAAAAAACAATTTTAAAAATGTTCGCCTGTGTCTATTTAGGCTAATCGCCGAATTATATGGACCGATATTGACGGGACTTTCACGGAGTAACTTTATTTCAGAAAAATAGTTAAGTTTCCGTGCAATAAATTAAGAGTAATATAAATATATATATATATATATATATATATATATATATATATATATATATATATATATATATATATATAACCATAAAATTCAATCAGTTTGTCTTATAATTTAAATAACTCAACATGAATATATCCTGCCCAAGCGAAGTCGGGGCGGGTCGCTTGTATATAAATAAATACCTTTAATATATATTATTCTTTTGTCCGTGTGTATGTGACCGAACTCCTCCTAAACAGCTGGACTGATTATGATGAAATTTTGTGTGTGATTAATTTGATTCGAGAATGGTTTTAGTGGTGCCGTTGTCGAGATAAAGAAATCACCCGTGCGAAGCCGGGGCAGATTGCAAGTGTATATTTATAAAATGTTATAGAAGTGATTTTGTCATCATGGATTCAGTAAGCGTTATTTATGTGTTACTGATATCACTTTTATCCGATTCCAAGAATTCCAATATTTCATAATGATTAGACAATCGTTGAGCGTTGACCTTGATCTTCAAATACGTAAAATTAAATTTAGATACTAGCTTAAATGGACTTTGTCTTACTGGATTATAGATTTAAAGTAAAGGCTTTTTTTAACTATTTTACTGTTCGGTAAGACATACGAGTATATGAACCTTTTGATTGCTTAACTATTGTGTTTTGAAGTTAAGTTTGCCGTCAGTTAGTCATAAGTACCATGTATTAGTATATAAGTACCATGTAGTGGCGGTGTAAGAATTACCTTACAACTCAAAATAATTCTTTAAAAAAATTACGCCAACCCCTCTGCAAAGCGCGGCATCTATGGCAAAATACCCATCCGACACAATCTATGGGGGAGGCCTGCGTCGTAGTGGGCCCCTAAAAATAGACTGTTGGACTTCTTCCGTTGTATCTCGTTGATTTGCCATAATCGTTACTCTTGGCACCCTGGCAGATTAACGATTGTACCAGACTTTTCTCTCCTTTGAAACCGCTTCCTGGTTGGGTATTTTCCTTTTTTTTGTAGAATAAGGGTGAGAACGAGCATACAGTTCACGTGATTGTAAGAGGTTGCTGTTGCCCATAGACATTTACATTTATCCTCGATTAAGCATCAGAATGCAGACACGTTGTCAACCCTGAGGGCTACGATGGAATGCCTCGTTTCCAGTAAGAAAGGTCTCAGGTTCTCTAAACTCTACTAAAACTCAACTTTAACTGCTATTCTAGTCAGTATTGTGTGAGAGCGTGGTCCATCCCCGGAAAAGACAATCCAACTGTGCTGCCATATACATGAAGGTTATAAGATGGCTGCAAAGTCTGAAAGGGATGACACCTTTAACCATATAAAACATATTAAGCTAAACTTGTCTTAGACGAGACGAGAATTTCTAAAGTTGTTAACAGTATAACCCTTTTTTTTTCAATTAATTTCTAATAGTGTTCAGTAACAGTTATTATGTTATTATTTTTATTTATTTTTCATTTATGTAGTATGCGATTACTCAATCAAAATAATTTCCAAGCATCTTCATCATCAGAAAAACATTCTAAGCATATTTATTATTTAAGTTCAAGAAACCAAAAACAAAATTAAGGAAATGTTTTGTTTATGCCATCATAAAATAAATAAAATAGCTTTTGTTGTTCAAACCTTTGAAAAGACATGCTTAGTTATTCAATTATTATTTAAGTTAAGTTTAGTTAATTATTATTTGTTATGAATAAAAATTCATTTTGACATTTAATTCTTCTTCAGTATTTTTTGTTAAAGTAAATATTTTTACTCAATAAATATGTAAATTTAATTATATATGCATTTTATTAAATAAAATGCCTGGCAATATCAATATTTTTATTCTTGACAGAGAACCTTAATTCTTGATATTTTACAATACTATTAAAATTAAAAAAAAAATTAATGCAAAAATGTGAAATTGCATAACCCAATTCCGGGTCCTATGTCGGAATAGTTCGTTAAGTCATTGAATGTGGCAATAGCAACCGGATTGAGAACACGTCATTGGATTTTTATCTCGTTTTTAATAACCTCTTAATTTAGTATAATTCCTCATCATGTATTCGATGCATATTTTTTATATTTTTTTACTTGACACAAAATTTAGTCTGTTTGCGACTGGCTTAATCAAGCATTGCTTCAGTCATGCATCCGTAAAATGGCTTGTTCAAGCAGGTAGACATGTGCATCTGAGCATTGAGCAAGTAAAACAAAATTATATGCTTGCCGTCAAGCTCAAATCTCCCGCCGGACAAGATGGTCTGCCCGGAGAGTGGCCAACGCTCCGAGTGGTAGTTCGGAGCTGACTGCTACATAGGGTACACTCTATATTTCCTCACTCCCATATTTCAATGGTACGGTAATCCGACACAGCTGAAGAGAGATCAGGTGCAGGACCAACGGCTTTACGTGCTTTCCGAGGCACGGGGGTGAGACACCGCCAACTTCTTGACTCCGGGCAGCTACTGAGAATTTCTTGACAGAAAAACCAAACTACTAATATTGACCCGACCCGATATTCAAACCCCGGACCTCAAGATAATCAGGCGCGTTCACGACCTTTGATCAACAATACCAACTAGACAAAGTTTTACTGTAATAACCGCACGTGACTCACATGTGTACGCTTATCCTATTAACTATCTTATATAATAAAAAAATTGGCAGACGCTAGACGGGAAAAGGCGAGACTACCTGTTTGTAAAAATCAGGGTAGGAATGTACCCTTGTAATAAAAATGAATGTAATCGCTCAACCTTTAAGGCTATTTTTAATATACAATACATTGAGCTATTATGTACTAGGTACTAGAGGCGACACTGCATTCAGCTACTCTGTTCCACTCAACTGCGGTGCATACACCGCATCAGTCACTCGCTAGGTGCTTATAGAGTTGTCACGTGTTGTGTTGATTTCAAAAAAATCTCTAGAAAAAAAATATGAAGTCGTGTGTACTTAGATATTGCACAAATAATTCAAGAAATGTCAGTAAAAACCAAAGAATTACTTTTCATCGGTTAATAAGATACTTAATCAATAAAAAAAGTATTATAGATTAATAATAAAACAAAATATTCCTAAGACGCCATCTCGTGTCATGGAATATAAATTATGAAATTAATATGTTCAGATGCGACACTTCTGTGGGTACTTAAGTATAGGACGAATATATTAATATGCACATTTTTTGTACAAACATATATAAGTTATTATAATTAGGCAAAATTTTTCATGTTCAAATCTGCTTATTATTCTTTTATTTTAATTTTAGGTTTCCTCATCAAAGTCAAAGTGGAATAAATTCTTCCATTTTTAACTCTCGCGTGCCAAGCATTTATGAACGACTCTTATTGTAATTTAAATAAATGTATTTGTAATTTTAATGTTATGTTAAACATACGTTTAGTATTTTTTTTATATTTGATATAGATACCTTTTAAAATATTCAGATAAAAATATAATTAAAATGTAATTGCGATATAATATTATGTAATATTATATTAAATAAGCAAATATAATATACAAAATAAATGACGAAATTTAAATATTGTTCTCGATGTAATTTACCTATTTAAACATTACAATCTACTATTACCTACGGATCATTTTACCTATATTTATTCTATGATAAAAAAACAACCGCGCGAACACAGAGTAGCGCACATTTTTTGTTTGAGATAGCTGTTCTAGTACGTAGTACATATTACTTCAATGATACAATACTAATTTTTTCAATATATTTAAAAAAACTAGCTGTTCCCCGCGACTTCGTCCACGTGAAATTTATTACTATTGAATTTCATGGATTTGAATTTTTTGCGCAAGACCACAATTCTTTTTCCAAAATGAAAGTAGACTAAGTTACTCCTAATTATTTCTTAAATTTACGCGATCACTACACAATGAATAAAACTATTATTTACGGATTTTATCGCGTTTAATTACTTTAATTTATTTTTTATTATCCCGACGTTTCGGGTGCTTTACAGCACCCATGGTCACGGGGGGACTGAGATGTTTGACGTCCCAATGTCATAGTTAGTCCGGTAAAAGACCTACATCTCGCTGACAGTGAAACTATGGTCAGTTTTGATATTCAGTCACTATTTACATGCCTACCTATTGTTGACTGCATCTCAATTGTAACTAGGAAGCTGGAAGAAAATAACATGCCTCAAGAATATGCAATATTACTTGAACACTGCCTCACATCTTGAAGGAGGAGTTCTACAAGAAAGTGGATGGTGTGGCGATGGGCTCACCTGTGTCTCTCATAGTCGCCGACATATTCATGGAGGACTTTGAGGAGAAAGCCCTTCTTACTGCTCCTGTAAATCCAAGGTTCTACAAGCGGTACGTAGACAACCCTTTCACAATTTTACCATCTGACAAAGTAACAGTAAAGTAGCTTTACAGCACCCGAAACGTCGGGATAATAAAAAATAAATTAAAGTAATCAAACGCGATAAAATCCGTAAATAATAGTTTTATTCAATAAGTTACTCCTTATAACATCAGCTATCTGTCAGTGAAAGTCCTGACAAAATTGGTTCAGCCATTTCGGAGATTAGGAACAAACAAAAAAACAGATACAATAAAAATTGTTTTTTGTTTTAAATATATTTCATATAGCTGTGCCCCGCGGTTTTACCCGCGTATATCACACATCTGCGCCCGCGCGACATAACATGACACCTATCATTTAATTCAATAATTTTATTGAATAAAACTAAATTTACGGATTTTATCGCGTTTATTTAACTGATTTTACTTATTTTTAATTCCCGACGTTTCGGGTGCTTTACAGCACCCATGGTCACGGGGGACTAAGGTGACTGACGTCCCTTCTCTCTCTCTCTTACATAGGTCAAACAAAAAGATCCATAAAAACCCGCGTGAAAGAATATATAGCTGACGTAAAGCGCCGACGCTCCGGGAAGTCTGCAGTCTGTGAACATGTTCAAGATCGTCCCCACCATTACATCAGATCATCAGTGTACGCGATATAAGGATTTTTCGGCGTTACTATTGCATATTTTAACATGAAAAAGTAGTTATTTTGACATAACTGTAATAGTTAGACATATGGTATCCCTGACTTTTTGTAGATATTGATATCTTCTATAAAACTGCAGTATATCACTTTGCTCTATTGTCAATAGTTTCCGTAGCGTACGCGATACAAGGATTTTTTGTGTATTTTTCACACCGTGGGTTACATTAACGAAGTTTTCATACGGATCCCTGATTTTTTTGAAAATATACCATAACCGATGTTTATCAACGATAATGTAGCATTCCATTGGTGAAAGAATTTTTCAAATCGGTCCGGTAGTTTCGGAGCCTATTCAATTCAAACAAACAAAACTTTTCTCTTTATTTATTAATATTTAGTGTAGATGTAGATGTAGATGTAGATTACAACACAGAACTCGTTATACACGTTCTATATCAATAATCCGCAATTACTTTACTTTACTTACTTTTACGAATGGGTTAGTGCGACTATGGTAGGACAACGCTCTCAAAGAATACCAGCATTTCCTCATGTAAAATAGTGGCTTAAGGTCTGCCACACACATACAGAACCAGTTTTAAGGTTTCGAACGAAAAACTACCGTAAGTGTGTGACGGGCTCTTGATTTGTATGGGTTTGCTGCGTTCGGAATCCCAAATCGGAATTCCGAAACGGTATCCCGAAACGAAATTCCGTATGTATCTGACGGGTCTAATGTTCCTGCTGTTCCGTATGGCGAGTGTAGAAACAATTTTTTTTAATTACCCCCACACTATGATTTTCTCCTGTATCATGGGGGCAGTTTACAAACATAAATTGCACAAGGATAAACATCCACACCCGGAACTATTATTTCTGAATCTGCGGCTCCCAGCGCATTTTTCATTTTTTAGTCACTGCACCTTGGAGCCGTCTTAATCCTCAAGACATTAAAACACATCCTATGGGCCACAGTATCCAATTACCATCAGTTGAACTGTGTGCTCGTCTGTTACCTTCATTCCATAAAAAATCATTTACTGCAATTCCCAATGCTTAAAATCATATTCGAATATTTTATTTTCTTCACATTCGACCAACTGGCCAGCTATCATCCTATCAATCTGAGCTGGCCAGTCACATACGTCCGTCGCAAAACCAAACTGTTTTGATTTCCCTGCCGCTTGTCTCACAACGGTGTTGCCATTTCGCTTAACATAAATATGTTAATATAGATGATTCTTTATCACTTTTATATTTCACACCAACTAACCCTGAGTGGCATTATGTCGTAATTACAAGTTTTCTGTCAAACGTTTTTTATTAAAATTATTTTTGGTTGTTGTCAATAAGATAATTACTACTATATTTGTTTTTTCGCTAATCAATAAAAAAGCGATAAAGTTTACCGCATTTAAGAATTGGTTGTCTGCGAATCTGCATTACATATATTATTTTTAGACTCATTTGTATTGAGTTTTTCTTCTTTAACAGTATTTCTTAATCCAGTACTGAAAGTAACAAATAAAAATTATTTTTTTCGCTTGCTTCAATTTGTATATTTGATATTGGTTCAGTCATTTTTTTATATAATTTATTAATCAATTTATAATACAGCGGTGTTACTTAATTCTAAACTCGCCAAACTTTTACGTTTGATGGCGAGTGGCGCTCTTTTACATAGCAATGAACCACCTTATGTACTCCTAATATTGGACACAACAGAACATTGTATGACATAGTAATATATAAACCTATGATATTTTGTTGTTATGTTAACTTTTACATAGCAATGAACCACCTTATGTACTCCTAATATTCGACACAACAGAACATTGTATGACATAGTAATATATAAACCTATGATATCTTGTTGTTATGTTAACTTTTACATAGCAATGAACCACCTTATGTACTCCTAATATTGGACACAACAGAACATTGTATGACATAGTAATATATAAACCTATGATATCTTGTTGTTATGTTAACTTTTACATAGCAATGAACCACCTTATGTACTCCTAATATTGGACACAACAGAACATTGTATGACATAGTAATATATAAACCTATGATATCTTGTTGTTATGTTAACTTTTACATAGCAATGAACCACCTTATGTACTCCTAATATTGGACACAACAGAACATTGTATGACATAGTAATATATAAACCTATGATATCTTGTTGTTATGTTAACTTTTACATAGCAATGAACCACCTTATGTACTCCTAATATTGGACACAACAGAACATTGTATGACATAGTAATATATAAACCTATGATATCTTGTTGTTATGTTAACTTTTACATAGCAATGAACCACCTTATGTACTCCTAATATTGGACACAACAGAACATTGTATGACATAGTAATATATAAACCTATGGCTTTCCGTGTGGGTAGGTGCAATAAGTACATTGCTTTAGTGAAGTCTCCCAATTTAATATAAATTTTAATATATAAAACATTACAATAGTGTTGTGGGAAACTAATGTACTAACCATTATACCTGCCAGGCAGTAAAATCCTTGCTTTTTACAAACTTAGTCTATAAAATCTGTCTCACAATTTTCTTACATTATCACTGCACAAGATATTTTCAAAATGGACGCCATTCAAGACTCAATAACACAACTTCAGAAGATGTTTACTCAGCGCATGGATATCTATCAAAGTGAGCTTCAAGCTGCAGCACCTTCAGCCTCCATTGCCAATTTGACATCCGAGTTCTCCTCATTCAGATTATTTATCATGACAGCCCTACGCAATCTTCAAGACCAGGTAGGCCTGTTGATGCACCAGGTGGATAATATGGAGATGCGGAGCCGGCGGAAGATTCTATTACTTCATGGACTTCCGGAGGAAAAGAACGAGGACACTGTACAGGTATTAGTGAAGACTTTTGTTGACCGTTTCAAGTTGTCTGGTTTCTCGGAAAAAGATATATCTCGCTGCCATCGCATGGGCCATACTTCCTCTTCTGACAAACCAAGACCCATCTTGTTTAAGTTGTGTGAGTTAGAGGTGAAGAACAAAATCTGGCAAGCTAAGACGTGTTTGAAGGGCACTGGTATCACTCTGTCGGAGTTTTTAACTAAAACTCGACATGAAGCCTTTATGGCAGCTCGACGGAGATATGGAATATCGAATTGCTGGACACGTGAAGGCTTTGTTTTAGTACTGGGTAGCGGTGGCGTTCGACATCGCATTAGCTCTGTGATCGAACTCGATAAAATTGTTGAGCCTCCTGTGTCGAAGTCGAAGACAACGACCGCGGTCAGGGAACCAACTGGAGCTTCCAAAAGTCGACGTACTGGCACCGCAGGCAAGAGATAGTGTCTTCGCTTAGTGTTTATTTACCACAATTTATTTGTATTTTTGTGTAGTCTCCATTTACATAGTGTTGCATCTCTTCAATTTTTGTGTGTTAACTGAAACATCGTAGTTCGTAGTTATCTCTAATATTATAATAATTTACCTTCATAATTTTGTTTATTATGTGACACAATGACATTAGTGATTAAATAAATCATAGTGACAGCTATTAAAATCTGTCATGCTGTCATTTGATTTGCTTATACTACTAGTCTTTTTGCCAGACCAGTTCCGTAGATAATATTTATCTGTCTTATTATTTATGGTAAGACTGTGCTTTTTCTATATTTTTTTTATTATATTAATTAGTCTTAAGTAAGTTATCTAAATATATAATTCTACCGATGCCACTGCCGGCAGGTATGAAAGAAATGTTTTGTTAAGTGCATAATTGTTGGCAATTTTATTTTAATAATAGTTCATAACATATTATTATTTATTTTGTAGGTATTATATCCAGACTTATATAATATTTATTTGTTATACATTATACAGGTATATATTTAATTTTTATTGATTTTGTTATAGCTTAGTTTATGTTATAGTTTTGATTAGCATGTGTGATATTTTAGAATTTGATGATAGTTATTTTTCTTGCTCTTCTTCTAGCTCATCCGATAAGACCTATAAAAGCGCCTTAAGCGATGATTCCACTCATTTACATGATCAACTAGTTGCCGTATTCTGTAATTATAGTAAAAATCTTAATATAGTCCATATTAACGCTCAAAGCATTCATGCTCATTACGCTGATCTTTTATCAACCTTCGATTCTAAATATGTTGATGCCATACTTGTTTCTGAAACTTTTCTAAAGCCTGAACTTCCGTCGGTACAGTATTGTCTCCCTGGTTTTCAACTTATACGTAATGACAGGGTCGGCAAAGGTTATGGTGGAGTGGCAATCTATTTGAGAGCTGACATTCCTTATAAAATAGTTGATCATTCACCCAATATATACACAAATTTTGCTGAACATTTATTTATTGAAATTACTAATAATCATTCTAGGACTTTGCTTGGGGTCTACTATCCCCCCTCTCGCAATATAAATTATTTTTCTTCTTTGGAAGAAAAACTTGTAAATCTAACTCCGCTTTATGATAATACCATTATTTTAGGTGACTTTAACACATGCCTGTTAAAGAACGATTCTCGTAGCAAAAAACTGCTCTCCCTGGTGTCATCTTTTAATTTACATATTCTTCCTCTTTCTGCTACTCACCATTCGCCTAATAATACCCCTTCTCTTTTAGACCTTATTCTTGTTTCTGATGCTGACCGGGTTGCTTCCCATGGACAACTATCTGCGTCTTTCTCTTACCACGATCTTATCTTCCTCTCCTATAAAATTCAACGTCCTAGGCGTAAATCGAAATTCTTACTCCTAAGAAGCTTTAAATCAATTAACCTGGAGCGTTTGAGAGATGATGTAAATAATATTGACTGGTCCCCTGTTCTAAATTCCGAAGATGTTAATCATAAGGTTTATGCTTTTAATCACCTCATTTTAAAACTATTCGATACACATGCACCTCTTAAGCGAGTCAGGGTTAAACACTTTCCAGCCCCCTGGCTTTCAGAGTCTATAAAAGCAGTAATGGCCAAAAGAGATAAAGCTAGGAGGCGTTATAAGAAGCACCCTACTAATGAAAATTTATTCACATATAAAAAACTGCGTAATCGCTGTAGTAAGATGTGTCGTGATGCTAAGAGGAGACATATTTATAATGAGGTTGAAAATTCTCATTCCGCTCAGATGTGGAAATTTTTTAGAACCCTGGGTATTGGCAAATCATATATTGATTCTAATATCTCGTTTGATTTGACTGCACTCAACCGGCACTTTTCTGAGCCTCCGATTTCTATTGATGACTCTATTAAGTCTACTACACTTAATCTTCTCTCCAATATTCCTAAACCGCTGCGTTCTCCTTTTAATTTCAGTAAAGTTACTGATGGTGACATAAAAAAATGCCTTTTAGCCATTTCCACTAAAGCTATTGGCTATGACAATCTTTGTATGCAAATGATTAAACCTATCACTAATGAACTTGTCCCTATTATCACTCACATTATCTCTTCTTCGCTTGAGACGAGCTCCTTTCCGACTTGCTGGAAAAAAGCATTCGTCATTCCCCTTCCAAAAACTTCTAATCCTAAATCTTTATCCCAATTCCGCCCCATTTCCATTCTTCCGATCTTATCTAAAGTACTAGAAAATATAGTTCAGAGGCAACTATCTCAATTCCTAACTGTTCACAGCCTGCTGAGTCCTTTTCAATCTGGTTTTCGTCCAGGCCATAGCACAGTCAGCGCTCTGATTAAAGTGTCTGATGATATTCGCTGGGCCATGGACAAAAGACTTCTCACTGTTTTAACATTATTGGATTTTAGCAGTGCATTTAATTCCGTTGATTATGACATACTTCTTGGTATTCTTGCGTCCTTAAACATTTCACCATCAGTAATCTCTTGGTTTAATTCTTACCTTAGGGGTCGCTCGCAGTGTGTCCGCCATGAGGAGGATTTCTCCGAGTGGTGTGATCTTACGGCGGGTGTTCCTCAGGGTGGTGTTCTTTCCCCACTTCTCTTCTCTATTTTTATCAATGCTCTCACTACTGTTCTCTCCTCTCATTATCATCTCTATGCTGATGACTTGCAATTATACCGTCATTTCAAAGTCCAAGATGTAGATGAGGCTATTAATAAGATGAATGCTGACTTAAGTAGCATAAGCAGTTGGGCAAAATCGTTTGGTCTTCGTGTTAACCCTGCTAAATCCCAAGTAATGATTATCGGCAGCTCATATATGCTTAATTTATTAGATCGTTCGAAGATCCCTGCAGTTACGTATGATAATACTCAAATTCCATATACAGAGACCGCTAAGAACTTAGGTGTTATTTTTGATAATAATTTGTCTTGGGTCGCTCACATTAATATGATTAGCAGAAAAGTGAACTACTCTTTTCAATCTCTCAAGCGTCTCCAGATGTTTTTACCGTTAAAAACTAAGATAACCTTAGCTCAAGCACTTCTTCTTCCTCTCATTGACTACGCTGATATTAGTTTTTTGGATGCTTCAGAGGAGCTGTTGAACAAACTGGAACGTGTTCAAAATTTGTGTATACGTTTTATTTTCGGTCTTCGTAAGTTTGATCATGTTTCAGAGTACAGGGCTCAATTAAAATGGCTTCCTATCCGTAGACGTCGAGACTTACATGTGTTATCATTTCTATACTTTCTACTCTTTAATCCTCTTGCACCTCCATATCTCCGCGAGCGTTTTGAGTATCTTGTACCCCGTGAAACTCAGTGCCGGACCACTAAACAACTACTTCTCAAAACTCCTTCTCATTTCACAAGCCGATGTGGTGGATCCTTTACAGTAAGGGCGGTCAAGCTATGGAACTCACTCCCACATGACATACGTGCTAGCTCTTCTCTTGATATATTTCGGAGCAGAGTAAAGAAATATTATCTGTCAACTTAGAATTATAAATATTTACATATTTTATGTATTTATATGTATAATTGTATATATATGTATGTGTACGTATGTATGTATGTGTGTATATATATATATATATATATATATGTATATGTGTGTGTGTATATGTGTATATATGTATATATTTATTGTCTTTATTGGTATATATGTATGTAAATCAATAGAAATAAGAATAAAAGAAATAAGAAAATAAATTGTACTTATATGTTATACACTTATATGATAATTGTTAACTGTAACTTATAGCCAATTTCTATTAAGTAGCGTTATGTTAATTATTAAGTACGCACGCTGCTACCTACTTGCTTTATATATAAAACTATTTCTCTCTCCCAATAGGTTTGCTGGAAGAGAACTCTTATTAGGGTTAAGCTCGCCTTTGTACATTTATTTAAATATTTAATAATTGTTACCAACTTATTGTGTGTACAATAAAGAATAAAGAATAAAGAATGATATCTTGTTGTTATGTTAACTTTTACATAGCAATGAACCACCTTATGTACTCCTAATATTGGACACAACAGAACATTGTATGACATAGTAATATATAAACCTATGATATTTTGTTGTTATGTTAACTTTTACATAGCAATGAACCACCTTATGTACTCCTAATATTGGACACAACAGAACATTGTATGACATAGTAATATATAAACCTATGATATCTTGTTGTTATGTTAACTTTTACATAGCAATGAACCACCTTATGTACTCCTAATATTGGACACAACAGAACATTGTATGACATAGTAATATATAAACCTATGATATCTTGTTGTTATGTTAACTTTTACATAGCAATGAACCACCTTATGTACTCCTAATATTGGACACAACAGAACATTGTATGACATAGTAATATATAAACCTATGATATCTTGTTATTATGTTAACTTTTACATAGCAATGAACCACCTTATGTACTCCTAATATTGGACACAACAGAACATTGTATGACATAGTAATATATAAACCTATGATATCCTGTTGTTATGTTAACTATATAAACTTACATACATTTAATTTTAATTATATAAATTAAATACCTAATACCTAAAATAAATTTATAAAGTATCTTTGACAGTTTTGATTTTTTAATTCAAGTATAGGTCATCGCACACTATAATGCCCCAGTACCGGAAAAGCACTAGATTAGCACGGCCTCAACTCTCGTCGTCAACTAGTCGCCAGCTCGGCGTCAGTCAGGCGTCCACTTTCCATCCACGCGTCGTCAACGAGTGGCACGCACGCCGTCAGCGAGTGGACAGCGTGGAGTCAACGCGGGGTTAACCACACGGCTACAGCTCGCCAATAACAATAGAAGACCATATCAATAAACAGAGAAGTCGTGTCGATCTATGTCACTTTTAAAATGCCTTACGAGACATTCCGTGGCTTGGTATCATAGCCATTGCATTTGACGACAAAGATAGCAAAATCAGAAAAGACCATGCGTTGACCTCGCGGCTGACGAGCGGCAGGCGCGTGGGCAACGAGAGGCCCACAAGCGTCCTGGCGGTCTGGATTCGACGACGTAAGGCCAGCGCGCGGTCCCCGTGGCGTACACATTATTTAATTTAATTTAAAACATGTATGTAACTATAACACAATCGAAATGTCACTTTTCAAAGTTTCAGCTTAAAGTCAGGTGGTGCCGGTCCGGTACCGGAGCGTTGTGATGTGCGATGACCTTAAGTTTTAACCTTAAAATGCGAACTACAACTAAAACAAATAATTTCCATCTTATCCCTCACGGGTGACAACGCATCTGCATTTTGATTCTTAACCGAGGATAGATGTAGATGCCTAAGGGCCACAGTATCCGCTGATTATCAGGATGACTATGTGTTCGTTTGTCACCTTACTTAAAATAAAAAGTACGACTCCTTTCTAACCAAACCATGACACGGTTTGGTTAGAAAGGAGTCATCGTTTTACCATAAACATATAAATACCAAACATTTAAACACGTTACTCCCGAGGACTAAAATATAGTACCGGTACCTCCAGTTCTTTTCATTATCCATACGAAACGCAACAGTTTAATGCTGCTATTTCAACGTATTTTTTTAGACTGCTCTCGTTTCAAAATTAAAATAGAATCCTCTGATCCGTAAATAAATGGAAAATGAAACTCCACAGGTCAGCTTTTTGTCATAATTAATAATAATAATGTCATGATTTATTATGTTTGTTTAAATAGTAATGTCCTCCAGACCGAATTTCGGTCATGGCGGCCAGCCTCAACGGAGGCTAGCTACTCGTACCTGCGCAGGACAGGATTATAGTACCCGAGTACCTTTACTCTCATATTCCAATGGTACGATAATCCAACACCGGAGAGATCCGGCGCAAGAGCAACTACTTTACGTACTTTCCAAGGCACGGGTGTGTAACACCGCCAACTTACTGGTTTCGGGCTGCTATTAAGCTTTTCTTGACAGAAAAACCAAACAACTAATATTGAACTGACCCAGGATTCGAACCCCGGACCTCAAGATAATCAGGCGCGTTCACGACCACTAGATCTTCGATCAACAATACCAACTGGACACAAAGTTGTACTGTAGTAACCGCACGTGACTTACATGTGTACACTCTCTATCCTGTTATCTGATTTTAACCCTACCCGGTATTCGAACCCACGACCTCTTGATCATCAGTGGCATTTACGACCACTAGACCAACTAGGCAATGTCTTCCATTTTCAATTTAAAGGTCTTGTGATTATATGCCAACGACCTAAACTTAAGTTACTAATGAATGATTTCTCTAACGTTACCTGTAGCCCGGAATTTTAAAATTATCATGTCATATGTAGCGATTAAAAAAAATTCGCTTAAGTTGCGTAAAATATGAGTCATGTCAGATTTTATCAAATTACAGCAGCACATATTGTGATAAGTGGAGGTTTTATCACTGTTACTCTGGACACGCGACGACACGTTTCTTTTAGTTAAAGATAAACTATTTATAACCCACTATCTTATCTCGCAGCCTGGTTGCGGCATTAGATATCTCTTCAATTAACTAGTGGTTATCTTAAGAGTGTACAGCATGGCCGTACCACGCTGAACCTGTGCTGTAGCTATATTGCGGTTGTAGCACGAATGAGTTAGCTCGACCGGGGAAGAACCGCACCCTCACATAATACTAAGAAAATAGCAGCTTAATGCTTCTGTGCTGTTAATATTCTCAGTAGGCTGATGATACCCTCGCGGTGGTAATGTTTTTCCACACCACCAGTCTGTGAAATATTGATATATAGATAAAGCGTTTTTCTTGATTTATATAGTATAAGAATATTTTTAGGTTAAACGAGCACACACAGTGCAGCTGATTGTAGATGAATGATATGGTCCATAGTAATCTACATTTATCATTGATTAAGAACCAATGATTAAGAAATGATTAAAAACAAATGTGAAACGTGTTTGCTGAGCCGGTATGTAGCCAGCTCAGCAAACACGGTTCACAGCCAAATTCGTAGTAAATCAGGGCTTAAGACTGCAATTGACAATTTTGTTGGTGTTGAGATCCGGGTGAACATTGAATTACTTTGATACGGTGAAATTAAGGCGAATGTGCGATTGGAGTTACTACGGCTTTTCACAAACCTGATAATAGAATCCGATATTAATATCAACATTGAACAAGTAACTTTTTCAAAGTCCACCTGTCAGCCATTCCTCTCGTTTTCACCCTACACGGCGCTTGCCGACGTGCTACCAACCCGTTCTGTAAGCTATATGTTCGATCTACTATCTACTTCACTTCGGCAACACAGCTCGCATGTTGTTTACTTTCATTATTTTCTACTATGCCATATTTTTATGAGATTTCTAAAGGACATTATTATTAGGTCTTTACCTATGAAATTGCCGTTTTTTGAAATAAGTTAACGTATTTTTCTTCTATATTTATATCTATTAATCAAAGTAATCACCCATGCAATCGATGCATCTTTGCCAACGCAGTGGAAGTTAATCAGCTGGACGGAAGCAATAAATTCTTCAAAGTTATTTTGTACTGCCTCTCGTGTATTGAATTTTTTTCCCACCAAAAAGTTATCCATATTCTATAAAAAGTAGAAGTCTGTAGTCGCAAGGTCTGGTGAGTACGGCGGATGATGGAGAGCTTCTAATCCCACACAGTATACAGCTGCAGTAATGCTCATCCCGTTTTGTAAGAAGCTGTGATAATTCACACCGGCGCTAGACCACCAAAGTGACCATCACTTTTCTAGGGGTAAGTTTTCGTTTATGGCATTGTTTAGGTGCTAAACCAGTATCCAACAAACTTGCTGAGTGCTTGCGATTATCAAACATTCCTTAGTTTGTGTGTCTATTGAGCAATGCAAGCCATATCTCAACGCGTACTCGCGTTGGCAATCATTGAGTTAGTGGAGCACTAATTTGTCAAACTACTTTACCTTGCCAATTTGTAACAAATGGAACAATATTGTATTGAAGGTAACGTCGAATCCTGCTGCTAATTCAGTACTAATACAGAGCTTTATCAGATTCCACAATCGTCTTTAATTCGTCATTTATTTTTTATTTTTTTTATTGAAAATGGGCTCTCTCTTGACCTCCATCTGTCAAAGATGAGGTCTACGATGGAGCGAGTTTGCCCAAGTCTGTTGACACGCACCTTAAAGAGCAGGCACTCGGAAAACCGCCGGCAGAGCATTCCACTGCTTGTCTTTGCGCATTATAAAACATGACTTATAGCGCCTAGTGCGAATATTCGTAATATCAACCAAGTGTAGATGGTAACCTGCAGTACGTCTGATACTCCGATAGGAGAATAAAGAAGGCGATATGAGCTTATGAAGCCCATGGACACACTCGCCAAAGTACAATCTATAGAATACCGACAAACGAGCAACTTGGTGGCGGTGAGCTAAGCTGTGAAGCTTAGCTTCTCCCAGCGTGTTGTTGTCGATAAGCCAACAGGCTCTGCGTTGCACAGAGTCATCGATCGTATGAAGTTGATTTTTGTTGAGCCATCCCAAAGGTGACTACAAAACTCTATGCATGTTCTTGTTAGAGCTTTATATAAAATTAGAAGATGTTCAGGCGTGAAGTATCGTTTCACCTTAATAAAATATACAGTTTTTTGGCAGCAGTTTGTGCTTTTGACTCAATCTTATCGCCAAAGATGAGGTTAGCACTCAACTTTATGCCGAAAAGTTCGAGATGATCAGAAACCCCCACAAATTTAGACAGCTTGTTGTTTCTTTCCTCTGTTAGTTCTATACATAGGCAGCGCTAGTTTGTGTCTATTTCGAGTACAATATCGGTGTCATGTTTTAGAGAAAGTAATTACCTAATGGGTGGTACATTTTATACTTTGGTGGTAAATAATGGTAGTTAAATAGTACTTATAAAGCCTTATTTTTGACTTCGCTGTAGTACGTCTAGGTGGGTTTTTGCAGAACTTCCCCATACTTGTATTGATATTCTAAATACGGCTTCACGAGAGTATTACATATCAGTTTTTTAATTGATTGCGGGGAACATTTTGTTGTTTTTCTTAAAATTCCTATTAAGAGCGTTAATTTAGATCGGTTACTAATTACTATCTATATGAGGTTTCCAGGTTAATTTTTTGTCTAGGATTAGGGCCTAAGTATTTCTCTTTTTTAGACTTGTGTATGAGTTCTTCTTTTCAGCTGAAAAAAAATAATTTAAGATGTTTTTGAAGTGTTATAAGTGTCAGCAAGTTATTGAGCAGCCATAAATTAATTTTATCAAGATCATGTTCGCCTTCATTAATAACAGACGCTGTTTGTGTTACCAAAATAAAAAAGACTGGTATCATCCGCATAAAGTGTAACTATTTCACCCATTATACTAATGTTATTCACATATATAAGTAACAAAAATGGTCCTAATAGTGACCCCTTCGCCTTCGGCACACCACAGCCAATTTTTTCGGTTGACTTTCGAATTCTCTAATTTTAACAACTTAATACCTATCATGTGAGTATAATTCGAGAATTTTGACAAACAAATGACTAATTCTATTTTGAAAAGAGAATACCATGTTTTTAACATATAATTAATTTGAAATTCTAGTTCATAGCCAAACAAAAATTATTTGGATTTGAAATGGCCAGTACTGTAGAACGGCAATTTTATAATAAAGTCCTATTATTATTTTTGTTGTGGCTTGATAGTACTTACCTAAGTCTAATCAAAACATGTTCTGCTGGGGTTAGGTCGTTGTCCCTTTTTTATGACTGACAGACAAAAAATTCCATGATGGAATATTTTCGCATCTGTTAAATATTACAATTTAATTGATAACACTAACCTCGCCGACATAGTTTATCTGTGGTCCTAAATATAGTTGTTACTTGGTGACGTCTTGCAAATATGTCGTAACAAATTATATTATGTATCATTGAGCCGTGCCTACCTCAACGTGGCATCATTAATTTATATTAATGCATATTTTACCAGGTGTTTAATTTATTTAAATAGCATACCGGTGAAAAATGAGCACATAATTAAGATATTAATAGTTACTTTGCATCCATCCGCTCAATTAAATAATATGATGTGACTTCCCTAGTTTGAGGAACGCCTCCCGCACTCCCTCAAATTGCGTGCACTAATCCCGCCACCACTAATCCTAGCATCACTACTCCCAACACCACTTCTCGCAACACCACTATTCCAGGAAAGACACATCGACGATAATACAATTATATTATCGTTGATGCTCTTCAAACTAGGAAGGACACATCATTTTATTTAATTGAGCGGATGGTTGCAAAGTAACTATTAATATCTTTATTATAATGGATTTCCGCAAAGTAACGCCTGATTCTATAAATTATCTTAAATGTGCACATAGTCCATCTGATGGTAATTAGGGTCACCGGTTCTCTACACTCACCATATAAAACAAAGTAATATTAAGTTACTATTTTAAGTTGGTGTTCTGTTAGCGCGTGGTTCTTCCCAGGTATTTCGTGCTAAAACCATAGCATAGCTGCAGCGTGGCTCTACCACGTATAATATGTTAAGCAATTAACAAGTTAACACTTGATTATAAGTGGCTACAGTTCATCCCATCGTCATCATCATAATGACATCGTTACAAGTCCAATGCCCACCATAAGCTTCCCTAAGAAATGGCACAAAGCACGATCCGGATCAATTTCCGTTTCAGTTCAACAAAAGTTCACTGTTTAAATAAAACTAGTTTTTACAGAATTTTTATATTTCCGAAGCTTCGAGCACTTTATAGCAACCATTGTCCCGGGGAGGACTGAGGTGTTTGACTTCCCGATGTCATAGTTGACCAAGTATGAATTTATAGTATCTTGAAGCCATGCAGTTGTATGCTTGGGTTGGGATTAGATTTTTTTAACTCGTAATAATAGGATCCCAAGCAGATGGCAGCATCCAGTCATCTTCTCTATTAAAATTAGGATGTTTTATGGTTGCAATAGGCTCGAGAATCATCCTTGGAAGGAGTTGGTGTTCTTTAGCGAGGATTTGTGGTCTATCAAATCTGATGTAGTGACGGGGGCGATCCTGTACATGTTCACAGACTGCAGACTTCAGCTATATGTTCTTTAACGCGGGTTTTATTTGATATTTTAGTTTGTCCTATATAAGAGAGACAACATTCACAATCAAGCTTGTACACTCCTGCATCTTGCAGAGGGACATTACTCTTGACTGATGGTAAAAACTGACCAATCTTCTTCGGCAGCTTGAAGTATGTTTAAATGGAACTGCGCTTCAAGATATAGCCAGTCTTGTCAGTGACACCTCTGACATATGGCAGTACAGCAGGTACACGTTCGATTGTGGCAGGCTTCACTCGTTCACTGTGATGTAGGCGCGGGTGTTCGAAGCTTGTTGTCGTGCAAAAGTTGCTTGACGTGTTGGAACTCGGCGACTAGGTGCTTACTATCACACATCCCCCGTGCTCTCTGAAACAAAGATTTCCCCACGGTAGTGGTAGTAGGTAGTGAAGGATGGTGGTGATAATTACTGTTTAAGTATCTATCTGTATGGGTCTTTTACTACACAGTGTGGCTCAAGGTTTTAATCAGGATTCGGTATTACTCCAAACAAACACAAACAAACTAACACATCTAGAAAAGCTTAAGAATTATTTACCTCAACTCCATTGTGAACTGAATTTTAGAATTTATGGAGTTAAGATGGTCTAAAAATGCACTTACTTTATCTATAGGTAGAATTGTGAAAGTTTCGTCTACGTGCCGCTTGTAGATTCTTGGATTTACGGGAGAAGTATGCAGCTCTTTCCTCAAACTCTTCCATGAATATTTTGGTGACAATGGAAGAGACAGGTGAGCCCATAGCCACATCATCTACTTACTTGTAGAACTCCTCCTTCCACAATAGGTAGCCAGATGTATGACAGTGTCTGAGTAATGCTGCATATTAGACGGGCTTGTTGTTTCATTCCAGCCTTCTAGTTACAGTTATTAAATTACGACGAAGTAAATAATACTATAGCTAAATTAGTCAATTGGTTTAATGTTAATATTATTGTTTAATGTTAATAATTAATGTTTGCATTTAAATGGAACTAAAACTAAATGTATGAAATTCGTAACTCCTAATGTCAAACACGTTAATACTAATGTAATTTTAAATGGGGAGAAACTGAGCATTGTTGTTACCACTATTTTTCTTGGAATCACACTAGACGCAAAGCTTCAATGGCTCCACCACATATCAAAACTAGCTAGCAGACTTAGTTCTGCAGCATATGCTGTAAAACAGATTAGGACTCTTACCAGTGTTGAAACAACTGGAATAGTTTACTTTAGTTATTTCCATAGCATTATGTCGTATGGTATTTTGCTATGGGGACACGCGACTGACATTGAAATTATATTTATTTTTCAGAAGAGGGCCACTAGAGCAATATATAATTTAAAACCATCTTTTGGTATTGGACACTGAGACAAAAATTTAAGAAAATTAATATATTAACCCTGCCCTCTCAATACATTTATGAAAATGTAATGTACGTACACAAAAATAAAAGTAGTTTTGCAAAAATAAGTGATATTCATTCTGTAAATTACTAGGAACAGACAGAAGCTAGTAGTACCAGTTACTCGACTCCACCGAGTCAGTAATTCATTCTTGGGGCGATGTAAATATACGCTTTTACAACAAAATCCCAGAAAATATACAAAATTTGTCATACATAAAGTTCAAAAATGTTATTAAACTAAATTTGTATAAAAAGGGTTATTATAATATTAAGGAATTTACGGATGATAATAACTCCTGGGAAGGGTGATCGCTGCCAAGCTATTTCTAATTTGTCTTGTGTTGTTAATTATAAACATGATTGTAAGCTATTATTGGAAAAAAAATAGTCCCGCTGGGTTTCTTGCTGGTTCTTCCCAGGACAGAAGTATTTTTTGCGAACCAGTGGCCAATGAAAAAAGTGACTTTCAATAAGTATTGTTATAAAGTTAAACAACATTGAATAAAAATGTTTCTGTTTCTGTTGCAATTGAAATGCAGTTTTCAACAGCTAAGCATGTGAATAATGACTGCACATCAAAACTGACCATAGTTTCACTGTCTGCCAGAAGTAGAATCGATTTGGCTCACTATGGGACGTAGTGCAGTATTAGGCTTGTGTATTTTTCGTAACGCATACAACATTTGTATTTGGAACACGTAGGTTTTAGCGATTTTACGTCCAGATTTATTTTTTCAGATTGTTTCTTAATGAGGTCACTAGTTGTTTTAAGTGTGCTATTTGTATTGTGTCGTTTTTTACCTTTTAGTAAGTGCTTACATCCGACAAAAGTTCTTGTATTACATACCGTAAGAGCAAAGCGAGTAGGTATTCTGATAGCGCCTAAAATCAAGAATCCGACGTTTTGTCGCATGAAATCGTATCTGACAATCATATTGAACATATAAATGATATAAAAACACATTGTCATAAAGATGAATGATTGTCAAACTTATTATCATTATGTTTAACGATTAATTGCTATTTTTACATAAAAAATGGTTTTAGTGGCTTATGGTGTAGATTTATCAAGTCTCCATGGAGGGGTAAACACGATAACTTTTGAAAATATCAATTGTTCAACTTAATCTTTTTTTTTATCTCTTCATCTATCATGTGCGAAGCCATGAAATATAGATTTTTTTTTATTTTTTTATGGAATAGGGTCACAAACGAGCACACAGTCCACCTGTTGGTAAGTGGTTGCTGCGGCCCATAGACATCTACATCTATCTTCCATTACAAATCAAAATGCAGATGCGTTGTCACCCGTGAGGACTGAGATGGAATGCCTCATTTCCAGTAAAAAGGGTCTCCGGCTCTCTACACTCACCATAAGAAATACAGCAGCATTAAGTTACTATTTCACGCTGGTATTCTGTGAGAGCGTGGTCCTTCCCCGGTTGAGCCGACCTATTCGTGCTACAACTATACTACTAATATAACTGCAGCATGGCTCTACCACGTTAACAAGATAATAGAGTATATAACAGATGGCTGTTTAATTTTGATTTGTTTAGTTATTATAAATTTTTTCGGCTGAGAAATTCCAAAATCTTCAGTGTTTGAGTGGCTTTGTAATAATATATTTCATTAAATACAGATACACTTTGACTCACTCTGGACTCGACCGCCGTCGTGAGTGGGTTACTGTATCGTATGTTTACAGCGACTCGTGTTCATGCGTAGGTTATTTAACGCTATAAATTCGGATCTTTGGGTAAATTCATTTTAGGCAGTGAACTTCGACGTAACATAGACGAAATGTCTTGACGTGTCGCCTCCAAATCGACCTAGATAATTTCTTCGTACGGTAATATGCGCGTTGTTATTGCAAAATTGATTCCTCTACTCTATTTGTTGCTATATCTTTATCTATCTTTTGCCATAGTTGCCACGCTTGGCAGGCGGACTAGAGATTGACCGTATAAACAACCCGGTGGAGTAGCCCACAAGGAGAAAGGGGCAGAGGGCGACCACTAATAAGTTGGAAAGACGAGATTAAAAGAATAGCTGGCCCATGCTGAGGCCAAATAGTACAAGGTAGGGGGGACAAATGGACACCTTTAACCGATCCGGGGTTCTCACATAAAAAAAAACAATGAATCTAAGTTAACTAACCAAATGACATATCTACAAGCCATAAGATAACCGTGTAATAATGAAAGGCATTAAAGGCTTTTTATTTTATTTTTTTATTCACGTTTCTGATAACAAAAGCTGTGGTTGCCAACCTGTCTGCTCAGCGTGGCAACTATGGCAATGATGAGTAACACCTAGCACTTAATAAAAAGCAACCAACTTTCAGCTAAATCATTTAACAGGTGCAAAAAAATTCTATTGTGTTATCCATTTTTAATGTCAAAGTTGACTCACTTTTTAATCAGTAACTGAATGAATTTAAAACGTTTTCAGCAAGTCTCCGTTGCTATGGAAACAGTTGTATTCTCTTAAGATATAAATAATGCCCGGTTAATTTCGTATGATGAACTTTATTTAAGATTACAGAAAACAAGGTCAATGCATGGGGCAATTGATTGATGTCACCAATTTTGTGATGAAAAAACTACTAATTGTATAGTTTTCATTTATAAAATTAAAGTGACAAATTTACTTACAGTCCACCCGATGGTTACTAATATACCTTTGTCACATACCATAATATACTTGATAACGCCAAGTTGCAGGCACATTATGGTTGTAGCACAAATAGATCATCTAACCGGGGTAGGAACACGCTTTTACAGAATACCAGAGTAAAATAACAGCTTAAGGCTGTTGTGCTTCGTATGGTGAGTAGAGAACCGGAGACCCTTCTTACTGAAAACGAGGCATTCCGTTTTAATTCTCAGGGGTAACAACGCAGTAACAACAATCTGCATTTTGATTCTTAATCGAGGATAAATGCAAATGTCTATGGGCCACAGCTTCCACTTACCAACAGGTGACTTTGTGCTTGTTTGTTACCCTTATAATATAAAACAAAAACAAAAACGCATCTGCAACTAAAATACCAGTTCAACTATTTATGAAAAGTAAAAAGTATTTTTATTTTAAGTCATCTTAATTTGCTGAATGAATAGTTTAAAATATAAACTGTTTTTACACGCACTTCTTATATAATAAAACTCGCAGAATAAAACTGATCGTTACGGAGAACGAAACGTTTCTTGAATTTGGGAATTAGGCATAGATCGTCATCGCATCTTTTCGTCATTGTCTCTATACATTCTCTTTCTTTATCTCTCATTTTGTCTCATGGTAATATCAGTAATACTAACCCCATAAACTTATAATTCGAGTAATTGCCGATTGCAGTGTCAGATGTGTCGCACCTTTGATCCTTTGATACTACTCCCCGTCGCCAGTCTGGATATTATTAGGGTTTTCTATTCAAAGTCATAAATCCTACAATCACCAGGGGACAAAATCTGGTGGTGGATATGTTATATAAGAAAATGTGAGAGATACAAACCAAGATGTGGAAAGCTCTTTTTACGGGAAGTTCTACGTTCAGCAGTGGACCTTAATAGTCTGTAATAAATAAGCAATAAAAGGAGAAATAAAAAGTAAAAAAATTGTAAAAGCTAACTTTCCTCCAGACCTAATTTCGATCAAGTTAGCTAGTCTCAATGGAGACCGGCCGCATGGGGATGTAACACCGCCAGCTTCTTGCTACTAAGAATTTCTTGACGGAAAAACTCAATACCTTTTTTTTGGTCGGCCCTACCTTCAATTTGTGCCCGGGACCCCATGATCGGCAGTTGCACTTACGGCCGCTAGACCAATGAGGATATATTCAATAGACCAGATTACAATGATTCAGTAAGCAAAAATTTGTTCATCCGGGATGAGAAGGCTTTGAACATGCCAAAAGCGTCATCGTAATGCCCCCGTGGCGCAGACTCTATTGATTATAGATTAATATAGAGAAAAAAAATATGAATCACGAGATGATGATGTAATGCAGTAGTAACAGGGAACTTGTGAAGAGGTTTCGATTAATCTGCAACTCTTTTTTTAAAGGATGTGAGTGACAAACGAGCACACAGTCCACCTGGTAAATGATTGCTGTGGTCCAAAGATATCTACATCTAAAGGAAGATGCGTTGTTACCCCTGAGGACTAAGATAGAATGCCTTGTTTACAGTGAAAAGGGTTTCGGTTCTCTACACTCACCATACAAAACACTGCAGCATTAATATACAGTTTTACGCTGGTATTCTGCGAGAGCGTGGTCTTTCCCCGGTCGAGCCGACCGATCCGTGCTCCAACCATTAATAATAGGTATAGCGGCATCGTGGCTCCTTCACGTATAGATGATCATACCTAGAGGTAACCGCTACCATACTGTTTCTAAATGATTTCATACTAATTTTATGAAATAATATATTGTAAAGGGTTTCTTGCTGGTTGTTTTCAGGACAGAAGTTTTTACCGAACCAGTGGTAAAGCTTAAATGACTTTCAGTAAGTATTCCAGTAATCTTTATTGAAAAAAAATATTATATTATATTCTAATAAACGGCTATTTCATAAATCTTTATTTATTCATAAGTCTTAAATTCATTCTTAAATTCGTCTCACAACGCTTATGGCTAACGCTAGACATGGACAGCCATAGGAATAGGAGCTTAAGTGCTTGCCATGAATTGCACTGCACACGTTAAACGTTAAACGTT
This sequence comes from Parnassius smintheus behrii, assembly GCA_036936625.1. Classification (NCBI taxonomy): domain Eukaryota; kingdom Metazoa; phylum Arthropoda; class Insecta; order Lepidoptera; family Papilionidae; genus Parnassius; species Parnassius smintheus. The sequence goes on along the minus strand of JAUPFT010000003.1, from coordinate 57,603,004 downwards.
AAACGTGGTAGAGCCATGCTGCAGTTATATTAGTAGTATAGTTGTAGCACGAATGTGTCGGCTCGACCGGGGAAGGACCACGCTCTCACAGAATACCAACGTGAAATAGCAGCTTAATGCTGCTGTGTTTTGTATGGTGAGTGCAGAGAACCGGAGGCCCTTTTTATTAGAAAGAAGGCATTCCATCTTAGTCCTCACGGGTGACAACGCATCTGCATTTTGAATTGTAATCGCGAATAGATTTAGATATCTATGGGCCACAGCAACCACTTACCATCAGGTGGACCGTGTGCTCGTTTGTCACCCTATCCTATAAAAAACACGATCAACCTGTCGTCGATCCTCGCTGGCACCAAATAAATTATTAGTTGCGAGTTTAAGTGTTGATTTACCACGTTATCGGTGGTGAAGGGAAACATATTTTTATATAGAACAAATGTTCACACAGTCCACCTGATAGAACCCCGGCAGCACCAAGCTGCCATTTACACTGGTATTCTGTAAGAGCGTGATCCTCTCCCGTTTGAGCCCACCCATCCGTGTTACAACTAGGTATATATAAGAAGTTACTTTCTTTCTAATTTAATTAAAAATCAAGTTCATTGCTACTAATACTGTTTAATAAATGCCTTAAATTGCATAAATGTCCTACACGGTTATGCCAAATGATTTAATAAGATCACCGATGATATCACCAAGGAAAACTTAAAAAAACGACCTTGACCCATAAGGAAAGGTCTGAGCGCTCAACTCTTATCTTAACTAGTAATCTTTAGAGGACACGGACTCGCACTCGGACCTTGTAAAGGCCAGTGACACGAAACTGGGCGGCTTGTGACCCGGCGAGGTACATGTGGGTCAGCCTGATTCATTATCTTGCTATTTTTTCGTGCTTGGATCTTACTCAGTTACGCATTATTCAAGAATGTTTTAATATTACCGGTGGATTGCCTCGTTAATCTAGTGGTTGTAAGTGAGACTGTGGTCCCAGGTTCGAACCGGGCCGTAGTAAAATTATTTATTGGTTTTTCCTATTAATAAATACTTAGCAGTCCAGAGTCAGGAAGTTGTCGGTGTATCACCCTGCAGACTGAAGCTTCATTTTCCGTCTAACACCTACGATATTAAGAGTGTGATCGGAGAGTTTTAGGGTTCTACTGCGACGGGTCTTGCCCTGTTGTTTTATTGAATGAAACTAATTTTACCAATGTTATCGCGTTTAACTTTACAACGATATAATCCTTTAAATAGTTTTAGTCAATATCAAGTATTCGTGTATATATAAGGTATCAATACGTATTTTTATTGTTTCTAGTTTCTCAGGGGGATGTAACGATATATCGCAGCGATTTACAGATTTCAGACTGCTGTTTCAGATTTCAGACGAAACAATAAAAATACGTATTGATTCCTTATATATACACGAGTACTTGACATTTACTACAACTTATTTTAAGGATTATTCGCTTTAAAGTTAAACACGACAAAATTGGTAAAATTAGTTTTATTTAATAAAACGTCTGGACAAGACCCTTCGCAGAAGAACCCTAAAGCTCTCTGATCACACTCTTATTATCGTTGGTGTTGGACTGAAAATGAAGCTGCAGTCTTCAGCATATATATCAGCATACAGACAACTGAACAGGCAAATCCCTAAATACATGCGACGGGACTTACGCAACTTCTATATAGTATTGAAGACAATGTACAATGTATTCCAAGAAAAATTGTGGTGTCGATAAGGCTCAATTTCACGTTTGTTTGTCAGTTCAGTTAAGTAAAAAAAGACATTGAATCAATAAGTGTTAAGTACGAGAGGTTAGGAGGGTAAGAGATTAAGAGTTTAAGTGATTTATCATAAGCATAAACATCTTTTTATATACATGTGCATCACAAATTTTTTGAAGTTACCTTGATTCTTTTCACACTAGTTAACTCGTGTTATCAGGAAAAACGTTCCGTTGTTCAGTCTGATTGAACTCATTCTGCCCTGACGCCTTTTATTGGTCACTCTGTTAATGAATAAGAGAAGAAATAATAACATTTAAAATATATATACAAAAAGATTTTAGATACGTGTGGAAATCTTAAGGGCATTATAATAGCATTCAAATGAGACATTTATGAAAGATTCTGTTAAAACTGTAGTTCGAAGAAGTTTTAATATCAGATGTAAAAAAATCTCGGTTAACCAATGTTTGGTATGATATCATACGACGATGTATGAGTATAATAAAATCATACTCTCTTTAAGACCACTTAGATAGATTTCATGACAATTAGAGAGATCATTGTAAAAATGGGGACCGTTCTTCTCCTTGCTACTTGTGATCTATTCGTGTCAAGAGATTGTAAGCTGATTTATGGCAGTTTTTATGTTATTGCTGCTCAATATAACTTAAAAGCATTGATTTCAGAAAACAGATTTGCCGAATTCCTCGGATATGAGTCAGAATATGTTCTTCTCGTCAAGGCTTCCACCATGTCGTTATAAAATTAAAAACAGCGTGTTATTAATAGATCTAGTTCGAAAATATCCGACTACCGATAGTGTTTACGAGGACTACAACTGCTTTGATCTAGAAATAAAGGCAAATATTATACTAAACTTTAGGGTAACCAGTCTTACTTCTTACTAGAGGTATTAATTTAATAATTTAAAACATTATGCAAGACTTAATACAGAAATAATTTTTCATAGTAAAGTAAAAGTAAAGTTACAGCCTATATACGTCCTACTGCTGGGCTCAGGCCTCCCCTCATTTCTGAGAGGGTTTTAGGGAAGGAAGTGTCCGCCGCGCTGCCCCAATGCGTGTTGGTGAACTTCACATGTCTATGAAATATTTTTTTTCTTATTCTTCAGACATGCAGATTTCCTCACGATGTTTTCCTTCACCGCCAAGCATGTGGTAAATCAACACTTAAAATCGCAATTAACAATCTCATTAGTGCCGACGGGGTTCGATACCCGGGTTACTCGCGTTCTGTTATATTTACAGCGAGCGTTAACCATCAAAGCTACCACGGTTCATTTTTCGTAGACCGGAACAAAACTAACCTTCACTGGACTCGGAATCATAAAAAGTCCCAGTAGTTCCATCCCAAACAGAAACTGTTTTCTGAACTAGTTGAAAAGGTTAAATGATTTAACCACCAATGGTAGCCCGGGTTCAAAACGCATTAACCATATAGGTGCAGCAGTATGGCACTCGAAGTGAGAGATGTAACCTTAAAAAATATGAGTGCTGTTCACACACGGTAGAGGTGAAACTTTCAGAAAACCAAACTTCGAGTAAATGAAACGATTGCAGGGTATAAGAAGTAGGATAATCGTAGGTAAATGTATAAGAGAAATGTATATAACATGAGCATATTATTATATAACACATTACCTAAGAATTTAACGAAATGGTTAATGGAAAATAGTTTCTATAGCCTAAAGGAGCATTTAGAATGGAAAAATTGGTTTAACGATCTATGTGCTCCACTTATAGATAGTTTTTGTTTTATGTACCTAAATATTTGCACGTCTGCGAGCAGACTAACCACATGTACCTACATTAGAAATATTTAACTGAAGACCCTATCAAATGTGTTTTATGGAAATAAAGAATTTGTATTGTTACCAAATTAAAAAATTACATTTTATTCTACATATGTTGGATTACATATTATACGGACTCCAAGTTTTCAACTTCATCATCGTATGTACTTAATCAATAAGCGACTTCAATACTTGCCGTACATAGCTCACATGCATAAGCTCCATACATCAATGATCAATGCCGTACATGTTAGGAAACAGTACTGTATTCTATCTCATTCTTTCGCAGGCTATCTTTGTCTTTTTAAGTTTCGCTTTTTCGTTTTATCGAGTCTCAAATTAAAATAATTCTAGAAAAGTTTTCACTTAAAAAGAAAAAATAAAATTTTTTTGTTAAATCCAAATTTACAATGTACATGGCTTAAGCGCTCATCTTCCACGTCCTTTTTTTATTCAATTTAAATTATAGTCAAAGTATTTTAAATACTAAAAACGCCTTAAGTTCAATACAGTTCACTAAACGGTAAGTGAAAATCAGGTGAACAATGGATTTTAGGGCAAGGAAGTGTCCGTCACGCTGCACCAATGCGCGTTGGCGAATCTCATACGTCTTAAAAATATTTTTTTCTCTGACATATTGTTTTCCTTCACCACCGAGCACGTGGTAAATCAGTACTTAAAATTGCAATTAAAAATTTCATTGGTGCCGGCGGGATCAAACCCGGATTGCTCACGTAATGTGACCTTATAGCCAGCGCTAACCATCTGAGCTACCCCAGCTCCGGTTTTGTAGTGGCGGTGTAAAAATATCTTCTACCCCTTATCATCCCGTGGGTGTCATAACAGAGGAAAACAAATCAAAAGACGGTGAGCAGCGTCTCCTAATAAGCAAGCGTTTCCAAGCATGACAACTATGGCAAATATCCCCCTATGAGGCAAGGGGGGAGCCCTATGTTCAGCAGTGGACTTTAATAGGCTATAACGGTAACGGTATTCCGAGAAGAGAATACCTCATGGCGGCCCTAATCTCCACGTACAAAGTCAATGAATCACAAATTGACTTGCCGTATTTCGGTTATTTTTAATACACTGCTGGTCGAAATATATTTTCTCTTGGAATTCGCAACTACGTACCACGCGTTTTTAACGAATGATTCACAGTTTTGGTAATTATACGGAGCTATTTCAGGAGGTTTCCCTCATTACGCTCCAATATTAGTGTTGTGACGTCACATACGTCGGCATAAAACATGACAGTCGGGATAAAATTCAGTCTGAAAGAAAAGCTATTGTTGAGCGTGTGAATCTCACACTACGAATAGGATGATGCCAATCTTGTGAAATTCAACGCCTCCAAAACATAAGCGTATCTTTTTAGAGCAAAAAGGAGCCAGCTCTGCTTAGCTTGGGACTAGATGGCGTTGTGTGATAGTTGTGTGTGTGTGTGTGGAGCTCACCTAGGCTCCTTCTTACAGAAATGTATTACTAATACACCCGACCGCCTTCAGTTGTTGAGGGTTGAGATATCCTCAAATCCGAAGTACGGGCGGTTCATTGAGTCCAAAGTATCAGCTGTAAGGAAGCTAGGAGTCATCCGGGACAGCTGCTTGCTCTCTATAAAGTGCAAGTCCGGCCATGCATGGAGTATTGTTACCATATTTGGGCTGGTGGTGCAGGAGGATAGGAGTTTCAGACTTAATGGAAAAGCGTGTTAAGAGACTTATCGGTGACCCTAATTAAGTAAAATCAATGTTGCCAACCTCGATTAGCAAATTAGCCATCCCTTCGGTTTTCTACAGGATGCATTTCGAAGAGGTACGCAGATATTGCATAATTTAATTCCTCTCTCTCTCTTCCACCATCGGCCAACCACACGTTCGGCCAGTCTCCACCGTTTTGTGTATTGTGAGACCGCATACCCTTTTTACTGGAAACGAATCATTCCATCTTAGTCCTCACGGGTGACAACGCATCTGCATTTTGATTCGTAATCGAGGATAGATGTAGATGTCTATGGGCCGCAGTAACTACTTACCATCGGGTTGACTGTGTGCTCGTTTGTTACCCTATCCTATGAAAAAAAATTAGTTTCATTTAATCATTATAGCGTGGATGATGTACCAAGGGAGCATACTCAGCGTTTTGCTTTACCATATTATTAATATATTACTAATATAATTTGCGTTTCTCACGAAACGTGCAGTGGCGGTGTAAGAATATCAACTATCTCATGTCGTGCCATGATGGGTGGATGTCATAAGATGAATCAGAGGGAAACATATCAAAAGATGGGCAGTGGGCAGCAGCCTCTTTTTATTAAGGCGTTACCCCTAGCGAACGACCTTGAGCGTTCGATCCTATACAATCCACGCGCTCTCGCTACAATATATCGCGTAAGAAATACGCCCAAATTTTGCAATTATTTCAATTAAAATAGAAAAGCGAATTTAAGAAATTAAGTAAAACGTGAATAATATAGGTTTTTAAATTATCTATCCATTAGTGTAATCCTCAAATGATTAGAGCGTTGCTTTTAGCAACAGATGCATGTAATCAATAATTTCAGTCGTTTTTTTTAAAGTTGTTTATAAATGTATTTTTAACACATAAAAACAAATTACAACGTGAAATGTTATGATAGGCTATCGAACATTAATAATGTGCTTTTAGATGTAGTTTATTTCTCATAACTAATGAGATAATAGTCTCTGAAAAACGCACTATCGCAAGGTTTTGGTCGGGGTATCGTCTTAACGACCGTCCGTTCCGTTTGACAACCTGCTGAGGCAATCTATAGGGGAGGCCCGTGTATAGCAGTGGATTTTTATAGGCTGTAACTACTATTGAATTGACTAAATATGACGAATATTGGTGTCTTCCAAAATATTCTCGTATCTCTTATCCATAGAAGCCAAAAGTACTTATGAGCATAGTAGGGTTGGATTAAGTTATATTATGTGTAAAAGATACAGTGGGAATAATAGGACTCTCAAGGACCTTTAATTAAATATGAGATATAAAAAATCCTTTTCTTGTTATTGGTTGTTTGTGCTACGCAGTGAAAGCAGGAAAGCTGTATGTCTGATAATTAAAATATGACATGTGAAGTTGGTAGTCACGGTGCAACTAAATTATGGTTGCAGCACGAATGGGTCAGCTAGAGCTGAATAAGACCACGCTCTTACAGAATACCAGCGTAAAATAGCAGCTTAATGTTGCTGTGTTCCCTATGGCGGGTGTAAAGAACCGGAGACCCTTTGTAACATGTGTGCATTTTGGTTTTTAATTAGATATAAACGTGCTGAACTGAGATATCTATGGGCCACATCATTCACCTACCATCAGGTGGACTGTGTGCCCATTTGTCACCGTAATTCTATAAAAGACATTCCTAGTTCTCATATGTGATAAAGCGAATAACAAACAATGCCCTTTTTTGTAGTAGGTAGTAGATTGCAGGTGATAGTAAGTGCAGTAACCACTTACTAACCAGGTGTAGTGTAATTTCGTTTACCACTTCATTTTTTTTATAGATAGGGTGACAAACGAGCACACAGTCCACCTGATGGTAAGTGGTTGCTGTGGCCCATAGACATCCACATCTATCCTCGATTACGAATCAAAATGCCCGTGAGGACTAAGATGGAATGCCTCGTTTCCAGTAAAAAGGGTCTCCGGTTCTCTACACTCACCATAGGAAATACAGCAGCATTAAGCTACTATTTCACGCTGGTATTCTGTGAGAGCGTGGTCCTTCCCCGGTCGAGCCGACCCATTCGTGCTACAACTATACAACTAATATAAATGCAGCATGGCTCTACCACGTATAAAAATATAGCGTTAATAAATAATATACCTGTGTTAATAAATAAAAGAAAAACTTTTTTTAAATCTCCAAATCCAAGAATATATAATAGAATAACGCCATTGATTCAGTCATTCCGGTATAAGATCCCGGCTTAAAAGATTTGGTGTTTAGACAGGTCTGCGTAAACAAAATGGAATTCATGTTGAAAATATTTACAGGCTCAATGATTTACAATAATAACAAGTCGATTTATGATAGCATACTGCGTTCATTAATGTACTTTGATTAAAATGTATGTTATTTGCATTATTTCTTGAGATATAATTTGAAAATATATTTTATTGTTTTGTTATTAAAGTTATTTTCAAACAAGGCACAACCCGTCGTAAACATCTACGGCGACCGCTGGAATGCGGGTTCCCCAGCGCTGCCCTAACCGCACCCCATGTCACGGGACAGGAGACAGGGCCACAGCTTAAATCCGTCCATCCTCATTGTGCGGAAAAGCAGTAGTAACTACCACTAAGCGGAGGAGCATGTACGAGTAGGTATATGGATGTAAAGGAGGCTAGAGAGGTGTGTCAGGATGGTGCCCAATGGCGGTCCGTAGTCTCTGCCTACCCCTCTGGGTGACAGACGTGAGTGTATATGATTATGATACGATTAATTACGCTTCACCAATATAATAATTGTACCGTAAACAGAACTTTACTAGTGATGAATGTGGCAAGTGATGACCTACAAAATCAATATGTGTTCAAAGGTGTTCAGCAAGCGATGGGAAGATATGGGCATTTCTCTGATAAGTTCATAACGAGGATATCACAATAGAAAATCAACCGACATAGCCCAACGGCTCGATAAGCCAAAGAATGCCACAAAGTACGGTTCTGAGCCACCTGCACCCATCGACTTCCTTTATGTCTTACCAGGTCGTCACTCCATCTAGTGGGGAGAGTGTAGGGCACACTTCGTCTGCCGGTACGAGGCTGCCACTCGAGAACCTTTTTTTCCCCGTCGGTTATCGGTCCTTCGAGCTATGTAGCCGGCCCATTGCCACATCAGTTCACTAATTCGTTACTCTGGTTCTAGTGCGGATATCCTCATTCCTAAGTTTATCACGCAGAAACACTCCAAGCATAGCCCTCTCCATAGCTCGCTGAGCGGCTTTGAGCTTCCTCATACTGTCGGCAGTTAAGAACTACGTCTCAGATCCATAGGTCATCACTTCAATCACAAATCAATCACACAGTTTTGAGATTTTGAGGTATGCCTGACGAAAAAATGTGTCGCAATCTCCCGAACGCTGCCCAGCAGAGTTGAATCCGTCGATTGACCTCTCGATCGAAGTTGGACATACCTAGTCGGATTACTTTTCCCAGGTAAACATAATCATTAACAACTTCGAGCTTAGTGCTCCCAACAACCACCGGCATAGGTGTGACATGGATATTACGCATGAATTTCGTTTTGTCTACGTTCATCTTAAGACCTATCCGTTGGGAGACAATTTTGAGGTCATTGAGCATAGTTCTTAGGTCCGCCAGCCATTCTACCATAAGGACTTTTACGAGTATATTGACGTTAATACCATATCCTTTCCACTCCACTATCTTGAAAACGTCTTCCAACGCCCACTGCATAGAGATTATTATTATATATAATATATTATTGAAGTTTCGTTGATATTACATCACCCTATCTTACACCTATAGATTATTCTAGATAGATAGGTTTCGTACTTTGGTTCTGTACTCGGATACCCATCGTAGCCCTACTGTATAAACACCTTCGATACACCGACAATTCACTTGGCACCGCTGAAGGGTCTGTAGCACCGCTCCAATTTCGACGTAATTAAAGGCTTTCTCATAGTCTACATACGCGAGACAAAGTGGCAGATTGTACTCTTCAGACTTCTGTACAATTTGCCGAATGTTATATGTGGTCTATGGTACTAAAGCCTTTTCGAAAACCGGTTTGTTCGGGAGACTGGAAGTCGTCGAGTACGTAGACGCGGCTCAAAAGGGAAATAGGTCTGTACTTCTTCAAGAGAGTGTTGTCGCCTTTCTTAAAAAACAAGACCAAGAAGACACAATTGAAGAATTTCAGTATCGGTTTTCCACCCGCTGTCAGAAGTTTCGCTGTAATTTCATCTTAGCCCGGGGACTTGCCATTTTTAAGGTGCTGGGGAGCCATTCCAATCTCGCTCAGACTACGTCCGGGTATTTTCGGAATAGTGTCGGATAAGACTTGCTCTCGCATCGTTACTCACACTTGCGTGTGGCTCCGACGATGACGTGTACCTCTCAATCTCACTCAGAATCTCATGTGTCCCGGAAACATTGCTGCCACATTCGGTCTTCAGATTCAACAGTTGGCTCTTTCTGGCAGACAGATCTCTGGAAAAGACTTTGTAGCCCTGGTTCCGCTCAATCGCTTCTTTAATACGAGCTGTATTAAATTTGCGTAAGTCCCGCCGCATGCATTTGGAGATGTATGTATATTCAGTTGCCTGTATGCTGTCAATTCTGCTGACGACCGCAGCTTCATCTCCCGTCTTACAGCCATGAGATTAAGAGTGTGATCGGAGAGTTTTTGTCACTGTGAACTAAGCTCCGAACTCATAGACACTTTTCACAAGCTTGTCATCTATATCGTACACTTTATTGCAGTTTTCTAGGTACTGAAAACGATTTTGTAACTTGAGCTGAAAGTTTTCGGGGCTTTGGATTAGAGCAAAAGGGAAACTTTATTAGACATGACCTCTTCAACTTCACGTTTAGGTTCAATGTGCCCCTCAACATTCGGTGATCGCTGCCAGTTTTCCCTCTAGCGATCATAGAACAGTTGCCGTCTAGTCGTCACAATGAAGTTAGTCTCATTTTTGTCGAACCGTCGGGGCTCGACCAAGTCCACTTTCTGTGGGGCCGCTTTTGAATAAAAGAGTTCATCATAAAGAGTCTCTCTAAGCTTAGCCGGACATTTTGGTAAAAATACCGGACACCTTTAACTTTTTCTTAGTATAACATGACAATTTTTTTAAAAGTAAAACAATGTTTTTATCACTTACCATAAAATTTACTAAAATTCTATAACGAAATAACAATAAAATTGAATAAATCAGTCTTCTTTATTATTAATAATTTAATATTCATTACAATATTAGTTTCAATAATTGCAATATTATGTATAAAATTATATGAAAAATATAAAAATGATTAAATTTTAAAAGCCCAAGAAACGCCAGAGAGGTCGGACACCGTCTTATTGAGCCGGACAAGCAACCAAAAAGCTTGACTGTGTCCGGCTTTATCCGGACGCCTGGCAACGCTATACGTGAGGGTAATATGGTCATCCGGTTAATACGGTCATTTTCTTGTAACTCAAAAACTACAGCCTTGTTTACATAGATAACTTTGTGATACGATAGCTCTTCATCGGTCAGTCAAATAATAAAAAATCAAAAGGGCGATGCTTTATCGACGCCGTTTTGACAGTTGAAATTATATACAATAAATTAATATTTTAGTCGATTTAGTATGGTGTATGTAGTGTAGGGAGTTTTTAAGTAGATTTTTCGAAGTGTTCTGATTATTTCCAAAGCTTGCTTATTTTTTTTTTCTTAATATAATAGTTATAGTATACGACTTTGTATTTTGTCTCTGTCCTCCTAGTTTTAGCTTTATAGGGCGGCAAAGCTTAGGATGACCATATTACCATCACGTATGTACCTTATTATATATACGAGACTTCATCCTGATTACGGCTTGTAGTATCATTCATCCTATTTAGAATAAGGATGACAAACGAGCACACAGTTTATCTGATGGTAAGTGGATGCTGTGGCCCATAGCCATCACACATTTATCCTCGATTAAGAATCAAAACGCTGATGCTTTGTGACCCCTGAGGACTAAGATTGAATGCCTCGTCTTCAGTAAAAAGGTTCTCGTTTGAGTAAAACGGTCGATCCTACCCACTCGTACTACAACCATAATAAAACTGGACCATGGCTCTACCACGTATAAAATCCGCATGAGGCTTCGCTTTGGCTTTCCATAGAATTCTAAGAATCATAACTCCAAAATCGTTCTTTATCTAAGCCTTCAAGTTTTCTGGCGTTTCCCATATTTGCTTCTTACAACACCCACGAGACGGGTGATGTTTTTTTTTTTGCGCCACCGCACGCAATTTTAATTTTTCATTACCCACCTTAGTTTTCTATTTATTGAGGACTGTTTTATACTTAGTCTTTGCGTTAGCCGCGATGTTACGTTTGTCGGATTAAATGGAACTAGGTTACACGCGTATTTCGTTTTTACAAGAAAAACTATTCAAGTTTTTGGAATCTACAGCTCGGCTGGGTCATATAGTGTGACGCAAACGCGTAGTAACGATGTCGTGTTAATATATCATATAATTGCCTTTATTGTAGTTGATTCATGGAATATTTTTGAAAGGAAAGGAAAATAAGAGAAAAATAAGGAAAATAAAGAAAAAAGGAAATACCGACTCACTGAACCTTAACGCTTGTAATATGTTTGTAGAATTTTTTATAGTTTTATACGTAATACGTAGTTTTAGTTTTATATGTGGGAGAGCCATGCTGCAGATATATTACTGGTATAGTTGTAGCACGAATGGGTCGGTCGACCTGAAAGGAACACGCTGTCATCGAATACCAGCGTAAAATAGCAGATTAATACTGCTGTGTTTCGTATGGTGAGTGTAGAGAACCGGAGACCTTTTTTACTGGAAACGAGGCATTCCATTTAGTCCTCAGGGGTGACAACGCATCTGCATTTTCATTCGTAATCGAGGATAGATGTACATGAGCCGCAGCAACTACTTACCATCAGATTGATTGTGTACTCGTTTGTTAATGAAAGAAAGAATGAAAGAACCATTTATTTGATAATCACACTTTACACACAATTTAAGAAACTTAATATTATATAACACAAGGGGCAAAAAATATGCATGCGCAGGTGTAAGACTGCTTACGCATTAAAAATTATTACCTAATAAGCAGGACATGCATGATGTTAAATAATAATGAAACAAAAAAAAAACAATTAAAAAAATTATTTAAAGATAAAAAAATGTGACATCAAATAGGTCTCCAACTCAGCATAATGCTGCAGAGGCAGCGCTGGTTTTCAGTTGGAACCTTGTGACTTCACTGACGAGTCGGTGTGTGAACCTTGAATTACGCGTAACTACAACTTATAGACTAGTAGTAATTAGCCAGTGGGCTAAAGAGTAGTGCTAACGAGCACAGTTAATACACACATACTGTATAAATATCAATATAAGTGGTGTGTAGTACATACACTACATCTACACTTACACATAAAATATTTGGCTCTATGAGGAAGACAAAGCAAAGTAGCAATAAAATTTATGATTTTAGTACATATATATTCTGTACACAAAGAGACACGCCATGTTACGAGACCTTCTAGATTTTTTTTTTGAAAATAAAAAGTAAGTTTAAAAATAAATAAATAATAAATGATCATTCATCAAATATGTAACAGAACAAAACACCTTAATAATCAATAATATTTGAACACGGTAAATAATCAAAAAAAATCATCATGATTCCGTAAAATTTTCTCGATAGAAAAAAAATCCAAAATCCAAACCTCCAAACTGAACAATAAACTGCTGTTAACGTCCGCTTAAATTAAATCATAAAACTCTGCATACTAACTTTTTGGGTTCGGTTGGACGAAAGTCGTCTTCCATGATTTTCGGACTACGCATAGGGAGTAGGAGTACCGGAAAAGACGCGTTAGAACCGGTCCTAACTCTGGAGCACACATCCTAAGCACAATTAGGGGGCTTCCGTCATGCCCACTCGACTTGTGGATGTCAAGGGAGAGGAGCGCTTTGCGAACCGAGCGCTGTGTGAATTGCACATCCGGTATGGATCACTCATACCATGGGATGGCCGGCGTTGTGCTCCCCCCATCATTGAGACTCGAGTTAGACGTAAAGAAAGAACCTAGAAGTTCGGCTTTCTCCGTTGCGACATGGGCCAGTGAGTCGTCCTCCCTGTGCAGAGATGGAAGAGATGGCTAACAGAAATTCCCTTGGACAGCCTTGGCGAGAGACCAGAATGCACGGGTTCCATAAGGAAGACGAACTAGTTTCTCGCATATTCTGCCTACTTTGTCAGATGACATAGGCAGAATATTAAGCAATGACTCTTTTAAAGGACCTGGAGGCGGAATTATGCTTCTTTTTTTAGGGCTTTACATCCCGGGACGTGGATGCGTCAGCCCAGGCCCGATAGCACTCCTGCTTATAGCATAATGCTATTTTACACGAGCCACTAAACCATGGCTGAGATCTGTCTCCGATGGGCACCACAGAGGAAGGAATAAGAAGTTCCGTACCCTGAAGTACCACATCAACGACAGAATCAGCACTAACTTTAGGATCGTCCGGCAAGAAGCAAACCCGCCCCAAGGGATGCAGAGAAGACCGCATCCTATCCCAATCAGCTGACCTATAGTGCCAAACACGGTGGCAGCCTGCAGAATGCAACCGCAATTTCAACATAAGTGGTACCACACTTCGGACAAGACAATGATCCTAGGAGCCAAGAGGGGCATTGACGGAGACCTGATATCTGTCCGGATGAGAGGTCAGCTGAAGGTCCAAGAGGGAACATGCATGATCCTCCACATCTGGTATCCGCGTAGGCGAAGTATCTAGTTGTGTCAAACCACATGCCAAGGTAAAATTATGAACAGATCTCCCCGCATGATCGGTTAAACGTGAACCAAGCCATTCGGCGTGTCCTTGTAACAACTAAAATTAAAAAGTAAAAAAATTGCAGTTGCCAACCCGCTTGCTAAGCGTGGGGCAAGTATCCATTCTAAGTACTCTTTCAGAGTGGAGGCGGGCGCGGGTGCGAGCGCGGGCGCGTGTAAATCAAAATGTATGTGGACGCCAGTTGCATTCAGAGTGCTCCCGCGAGCCGCGCGTCTGCATGAGGCGGGCGCGGGCGCAAGCGGCGCGGGTGTTTCTAATGGCTCAGTCCGCTCGCATCGTTCACAGTGATTTAGCGTCTGTTAGGTGACTACGCTTGTGGTTCTAAACCATTTTGATTCACCCGCCGAAGCGTCGTCAATCATCATGGATATCAATACGGAAGAATTTATATCTGCAGTAAAACATCGCACTGCTATTTGGCAGAGCAAACATCTGTAACATTTAAATAGGGTGGCCATAAATAAATAAATTATGGGAAGAAATAAATTGGTGTCAATCTTGACTAAACATGGATCTCGGAGATCTTATTTAATATGTAGTCAAAAGTATCTATTGACATTCTCGTGTATTCAAAGAATTTATCGGGATACGTCCGTAAATCAGCGTATAATACATAAAATTCTCCAAACTCTTCTCTTCTTTATTTAAATCGTGTGTGCCAAACTTCTATATTGCAATTTTCATTTCAAGTATGAATTTTCCATTAATAAAAGCAAATCTTCATCGATGTCTTCTAAATACGTAGCAAAGTTTGAGAACGACCAAACACATTTGCAATGACACTCGTAGCTCGTCCGGCACTCTGAATATGCAGACGCCAAGACCCGAGCGCCCGCGCCCGCCCCCGCACCCGCTAGTGCAGTCTGATTGGGCGCTAAGAGGCAACATATGGCCTATGTTCAGTTGTGGACTTCTGATAGACTGTTCGACATACGAAAGTAAGGTAAAAAATTAAGAGCTCTGTACCGCAATGATCAAGTGTTTGATATCAGTAGAGCGGATCGCAGATTCGAATCCCGCATCCAGATCTGGATATGTGCACATGTGGCAATTTATGTATGTAAAACGCCTCCACGATACAAAAAAATCTAGAGTGGTGCTGACGTTTAAAAAATCAAGGATTTAATGTTAGGTTCTGGTAAATCCATTCTTATCTTTCTATCAGTACTGAGTTTATAGTAAAACATTATCTGCAGCCAGGGCCGCGTCACTTTGGAATGAGGTGATATAAATTTCAAATCTCACCGTGGAAAAGTGAAATTGTTAAAAAGCGTAAAAAATTGTGTTTCTCTCTGAAATATTAGTTATATTGATAAGAAATAGTTAGGACTTAACTAAGGATATTCCTAAAAGTAGAAGAATTTAAAAAATGCTAATAATGTGTGAAAAATTAAAGAATACAGCATTGTTTTGTGACAAACATAAACTAGAAATCGAAAACTTTTATTTAAAACGCAATTTCAATGATAATGACACTATAATCATTTTCGTAACAATTATGATAATTTTTGTACCACCTAGCGACATCTGGTGAGGGTAATATTCCAGTCCTCATTCCACGTTTACCCATAGTTTCAGATTAAATTCACAGATGTCAACGTTATCAAATATTAATGTCAGTGAAAAACAAAGGAAGTGTAAAAATTCATTAAATAAATTTGAATTGTCAATTTTTAATGACTATGGTAAAAAGCTATTTAAATTTCTTAATTTCTTTCAACTATATACTATTTTACTACAATATACGAATATTGAATGTCTGTGAACCATATTCCATAATATAGCATGATGAAAACGATATTTTGCAATGGCAACATACTTAACATACGCTTGCTTATTGTAATGCTGCCAATATTGCGCTTTGAGAGCTAAATCTAGCACTTTTGTTGTAAGCTTTGCGCGCGTTTGAAAATTATTTCTTTTTCATTTTTGACTTAGCAGCAAATTATTGTTGTACCATAACACAGAATAACCGATTTGTCCTATAGGTACATTTATGTTCAGTTTTTTTTTCTAACAACAAAAACATTCAACATATATTCCATCTACTAAATATTTAGTCCGGTCAAATTAGACCAGAAAATAAGATCGAAGATACATAAATTTACAACAAGCTGATAATCGGTAAAATTGTTCAAAATACAATTATAAATAAAACTTTGAAGTTGCCCACCATTCCTGTGCATGACATTTTTTTCAAGGTCAAAGGTCAAAAAATAAGTTTTTCGTAATTTTCTGCAAAACGGTAAGTTTTATCATAAAAATACTTCATCAGACAAAAGTTGTAGATCGTAAAATTATCTACAAAAAATTTTTCAATACTTTTTTTCCTACGAGTTACCGTTTCTGAGATTTTACGATACAAAAAGTTGTAAAAGTTGTAAGCGTCATAATATGCATAAGTAAGCCACGTATATACATCTCTAGAGTTTTAATGTATGTTAAAATATTTTTCTATCGGTCACTGTAACTAACACTTAAAATATAAAATATAGTTATAGCTGTAAGAAACTCAGTCCCTTCAGTCTAACGTCGCGACAACATCTACGTCCCTTGTTTAATTGTGTGCATGGCTAGGGTCTCATACCTGCTATAATAAATGAAATACCGATATATATACGAATATAATAAATTAAACATGATCACAACTGACTCGTGGAATAGGCCTACTGGGGAAACCACGTTAAAAACGCGCTAAGTACACTATCTCATAGGTGGCGTGGAAATGTGTGCATATTATGATGTTTACAACTTTTTGAATCGTAATATCTCCGAAACGGTGGCTCGTAAGAAATAAAGTATTGAAACATTTTTTGTATATGATTTTATGATCTAAAACTTTTGTCTGGAGTATTTTTGAAAAAACTTACCGTTTTGCCGAAACGCGCAAATAACTTTTTTGACCTTTGACCATGAATAAAAACAATTCCATACACAGGAGTGGTGGGGAACTTAAAAATTTTATTTATTATTATATTTTGAACAATTTTATCGATTATCATCTTGTTGTAAATTTATGTACCACCGAATGTCTAGATTGACCGGCCTAAGTATGTACATGATTGATAATAAGCCCCGGGAATGTGGTGATCGCTACCATGCTGTTTCTTAACGTTTTCATAACAATTATATTTTTTTAATAGAAGAGGGGGCAAACGAGCATGCGGCTCACCTGATGTTAAGTGACTACCGCCGCCCATGATCAACCGCAACACCAGGCGAATTGCATGGCCCTTTGGAAAGGAGTAAGCTCTTTTCTTAAAGGTCCCCAGGTCGTATCGGATCCGGAAAAATCACCGGCGGTAAACTATTCCACAGAGAGGTTGTACGCGGAAGAAAACTCCTTTTGAAACGTACAGTGGTGGACCGCCAAGCATCCAGATGGTGTGGATGGCATTGGAACGTTTGCCGCGTAGTGCGTTCATGAAATTTGGCGGCTGGGATTAATCCGAACAATTCTTCAGAGCACTTCCCATGGTATATGCGAAAGAAAATGCAAAGAGATGCAACATCTCTTCGCAGCGCCAGTGAATCGAGCCGATCGGAAAGCAATCGGACGTCTACGATTCCTGCCGCTCTGCGCTGGATGCGGTCAAGTGGAAGGAGCTGGTACTGGGGAGCCCCAGCCCAGAGATGGGAACAGTATTCCATGTGCGGCCGAACCTGCGCCTTATAAAGTTGCTGGCGGTGTGCTGGCATGAAATACTGTCCCGCTCTGCTGAGCACGCCATGCTTTTTAGAGGCCAATTTGGCCTTCTCTTCCAAGTGACCACGAAAATGTACGTCACTCGATATGTCGACGCAAAGGATTCCGATACAGGCTGAGGCAACAATGGGAGTGCCTTGAAACTGAGGAGATACGACAAAGGGGTTCTTTTTAGCGGTTAACGTGCAAACTTGTGTCTTCTGGGTGTTAAACTGGACTAGATTTAGTCGCCCACAATCCGAGACTCTGTTCAGCAAAGACTCGACTTCAGACACAAGTTTGTCCCGGTACGCGGAGACGTTTTACCGAGAAATATTGGCACGGCCGGTGTAAAGAGCATCACCAGTGCTGTCATCTGCGTAGCAATGAATGTTACGGGTATGCAACATATCATTGATATGCAGAAAAATAGCGTTGGCGATAGCACGCAGCCTTGTGAAACACCAGCATTAATAGGCTTGTAATCGGAGCTTGCACCGTCTACAACGACCTTGATGCTCCGATCTACAAGAAAGCTGGTGATCCAATCACACAATTTCTCGGGAAGCCCATAGGAGGAGAGCTTCGAAAGAAGAGCTTTGTTGGCACAAACCCGAAGAACCCGATCGAAGGCTTTCGTAATGTCCAATCTAACGTAATGTGCCAATGGGGGCAGTAGAGTCTGTGGACTCTACTGCCTCCACCCATCTGTGAGTTAGGTAGACCAGAAGATCGCCAGCTGACCGACCACGGCGGAAACCGTATTGGCGATCACTAATCAGCTGGTGATCCTCAAGGTACCTCATGAGCTGGCAGTTAACAACACACTCCATTGTTTTGGAGAACAAGGAGGTGATGGCGATAGGCCGGTAGTTGGACGGGTCCGAGCAGTCACCTTTTTTTTGGGTTCGGTTGGACGAAAGCCGTCTTCCAGAGTAGGAGTACCGGAAAAGACGCGTTAGAACCGGTGCCAACTCTGGAGCACACGTCCTCAGCACAATTGGGGGGATACCGTCAGGCCCACTCGACTTGTGGATGTCCATGGATAGGAGTGCTTTGCGAACCGAGCGCTGAATGAACTGCACTTCCGGCATGGAGCACTCACACCACGGGATGGTGGCGGCGTACTCTATAAAACGTATAACGGAATAACGGCGTACTGTATAAAATATTATATTGTAAATTGTGCTTTAAAAAAAGACTCGCTGGGTTTCTTGCTGTTTCTTCCCGGAGCAGAGGTTTTTATCAAAACCAGTCGAGTGACACGAGCACTGCGCCCCGGATTGGTCGTGTGATCGGATACGGCGGTGGTGCTAGTTTGGAATAAAAATGACGTTATCGTGAAACAACTGCAGAATCGTCATATGTGAATTATTATCTTATGTACAGAACGAACTGTCTGTAGCGGATGAAGACAGTATTGTGAGAATATGTGCTGCGATGTTTTCGTCTGAGGAGATCGAGCAGGCGAATAAATTACTCGTGGATTCCCTACCTCAGGATCTGCGTAAAATTAATAGGAAAGGAATATATATAAATGATATAAATGAATAGTTTCGGCAGCACGGGCACGTCTGCAATGGATTCGGCGGCGGGTATGTTTTCCGGCCAGCCTTATGGGGGTTGTAGTGCTGCTTTGGGACAAAAGTCTTTTCCAAAATGTGTGTGTTATGATAATCCACGAATATGTGGCATACAAATAGTGCTGGGCGATAGGTTCATTTTAGTGTTTAGTGTGTACAAGCCTACAGATAAAATGGTAAACCTTACGGAATATACGGATTGCCTCAGTTCGGTGAGTGCTATAATTAACAGTTGTAATGTAGAATGTGTATACATCCTTGGCGACTTTAACGCCCGTCCGAAAGAGCGGTTTCATGACGAGTTGACGTGTTTTTGTGACGTACAAGAGTGGTCATGTGTAGAATGTACAACTGTTAGGTGTAAGGTCGGGCACACACACTTTTGTAAGTGAGAGCCACGGGTCGAGAAGGTGGCGACGAAACCCGCTGTATCGTCTATTTTGAATGTTTATGTTAAGTATGATGTGTATTGGTCTGACCATTATCCTTTAGTAATAGAATGTAACTTGGATATTGTCAAACCAAAGTTGAATTTTGTATATAAAATGACTAACGAGATCCTATGGGGAGAGAGAAAACCGGAGGCGAAATTATGTCATGACAAAGTTAAGAGATTTTTCCGAAGAATTTCGTTCTTGTAGTAAATGTGTTTGTAAGTGCATTGATTACAGATTACTTATCGATAAATTATATAGCGAAATTGTAAATTCTATATCTGTGGCTGCCTCTGAATCCTACACTGTAAGATCGCGCGTTGGCAAGTGGCCTGTGGTTGGGTGGAACAGATATGTACACGATGCCCACAGGGAGGCCAGGTCGAAGTTTTTAAAGTAGGTTTGGTGGGGAAAACCAAAAAATGGTAGTGTCTATGAGGACACGCATAGGAGTCGCAGTTTATTTAAGTCGCGCTTAAAGTGCTGTCAGAACCACAGCGATCTAATAAAAATGGAAATTTTGGCTACTCACCACGCGAAAAATGGTTTTCATAACTTTTGGAAATCGACCAATAATTTAAATAGTAAACCTGGCCTACCAGTGAACGTTAATGGTATTAATGATCATGGTCTTATAGCGGATATGTTCAGAGAGCATTTTACAGTGACATCACTGTTGGAGCCATCACAGGCCATAGGATATGAAGATACGTGTGGCCGAGAGATTGGAATCCGATTTACAGCGAAGAATGTCAATAAAACTATAGCTTCTATATCTCGTGGGAAGTCTCCTGGCTATGACGGACTGGTCGTATAATTGAGCATCTTAAACATGCGGGTCATCATTTACCTAGATTACTTTCTATGTTTTATAACTTATGTATATCGCATTCATACTTGCCCGCGGCTCTTATGAGAACTGTGGTGGTGCCTATTGTAAAGAACAAGATTGGGGACATATCTGATAAGTCCAACTATAGACCTATCTTACTTGCCACGGTTGTTGCAAAGGTGCTTGACAATTTGCTTAACGCCCATCGTGATAAGCATATATGCCTACACAACAATCAGTTTGGTTTCAGGCCGGGTTTGTCAAAAGAGTCGGCCATATTATGTTTGAAACAAACTGTGAAGTACTATTCGGTTAGACGAACGCCTATGTATGCCTGTTTTCTGGACCTTAGCAAGGTGTTCGACGTGGTAAATTACGATATCCTATGGCAGAACTTAAAAGATACTGGACTGCCGGAAGAAGTTACTAGGATCTTCAAATTTTGGTATCGAAATCAGGTTAATGTTGTGCGATAGCCCGAAACCTATTCGCAGCCATATAGGTTGGAGTGCGGGGTACGACGGGGGGGCTTATCTTCCCCGAAGCTCTTCAACCTTATGTGAACCTTATGTGAATGCGCTGATAGAGTTGCTTAGCACCACACATGTCGGTTGTCAGTAGAATATGCCTCAACAACATCAGTTACACAGATGACATGGTGTTGCTGAGTGCTTCTGTTTGCGGCTTGGCAAAACTGTTGAGCATATGTGAGAGCTACACCCGATTTATAATTTCGAGATAAGCGAATGCATGGTCTTTCAGGCTAAAGGTAAAGCCTTGCACACATACGTACGACCCATTAAATTATACGGTACCCCGTTAAGAAGGGTGTCTCAGTTTAAGTACCTGAGTCATATGGTATCCTTTGACCTGAAAGATGATGCTGACATAGAGAGAGAGCGCAGGGCATCGTCCGTTAGAGCGAACATGATCGCTGCACTTCCTTTTACACGAGCAATCTGTGGGTGGACTACACGCAGAAACAGTATAATGCCCTGCGTGTTCAATACAGTAATACATTCAGAGTGCTGTTGGGTCTGCCTCATTTTTGTAGTGTGTTGGGTATGTTCACGGATGCGCATGTGGACTGTTTCTACACCACCATGCGTAAGCGATGTACATCCCTGGTGCGCAGGGTGCGGGCCTGTTCCAATGGTATCCTGAGGGCATTTTCTGACCGGTTTGATTGTCAGTACCTGAACCATTGTCATATGGTGCACGTGCTGACTAATCAGGCCTGTCTTAGATATTATAGTTTTAAAATTAGGTAAATAGTTTTAAGTTTTACTAACATTAGTTTTAAGATTTGTATTATTACGAACATCTATGCTCCCTGTGGTTGAAATAAACGACTTATTTTTATATTTCCAAAATTAAAAATGACTTTCAATAAGTATAACATACGATCTATACTGAATAAAAATAATTCTATTTATTCTATTCTATCAATGGTACATTTCAGACCGGAGTATTTACCTCCAAGCAGCAGTGAAGGTATTGCTGCTTTTCACTGCTGCTGCTGCTGCACTATAGCACAGAACACTAGTACCCTGCACTATAGGTTCTGGCAGAAAAGGAGTCTTACGTACTTTTTTAATTTTATTAGCGTTTTTTGTTTAACTATTCACGGAAAAGTTCGAATATAGCGCGAAATCTAGCGCTTTATTGATGTGTTAATTTCATTTAATGTAGCGCTTTTTGTACCCTTGTTATAGCTGAATAGGATTTTTCATCTGGCAGCACTCTTTACTCTTTGTTGCTTACCTTACACGTCAAATTGCCAAATTGAGTTTTAAAGATTCGCTGTTATCATCAACATTCGAGTTTATTAGTATTTTAAGCAACAATTATAATAGTGTTTACTAAAAATACGGATGAATTAATGTAATTTGAATGTGTTGGTGAAAAAACAAAATCATTCCGTAATAGATAACTCATGGTTTACTAGGCCAAAATTATAAAATGGGTAAGCTTAATTGTCATCTGTAATATTTTTTGTTGGTTAAATAGTGAGCAATTACCCAAAGTTGTTTTTGGTTTGCAGGTGGTTTATTTAGTTACTTTAGAGGATTGTTAGGGGCGCGAGAAATGAGGATTTTGATCCTCGGATTGGACGGTGCCGGTAAAACAACTATATTGTACAAACTGCAAGTTGGGGAGGTGGTAACTACTATACCAACCATCGGGTTTAATGTCGAACAAGTCACATACAAAAATTTAAAGTTCCAGGTGTGGGATCTTGGTGGACAGACTAGTATTAGGTAAGCTCTTTATTGAGGTTATATCGTTTACTATGGTCATTATTTAAAAAATAATTGCTGTTAAGCTGAGTTCGAATGCAATTTATAGATAAAAAGGACCCCTTTGTCGTATCTCCTCAGTTTCAAGGTACTCCCCTTGCTGCCTCAGCTAGCATCGGAATCCTCGGCATTGACATATTGAATAGTGTGCAGTTTTATGGTCACATGGTGGGGTAGGCCAAATTGGCCTCTAAAAAGCTCAGCAGAGCGAGACAGTATTTCATGCAGGCACATCACACTCATTCACACATTCTCATTCACTCATTCACATCACAGCAACTTTACAAAGTGCAAATTCGGCCACACATGGATTGGAGAGATACTGTTGGGTTGGGTTTACAATTCGGTCGCCTGAAATTGAAGATTTTGTCACTGTAGTCAAGGGGGTTTATCTAAAGCACCCCCACTCGATTTTTAATTATTTTTTAAAAATATTGGTAAATGACAAATTAATTACGTTTTTGAAGTTTCATCTGTCATTGTCCTATTGATACTGAATCGTTCTAGTGAATCGATATTTCATCCTAGAGAATCAAGATCGAAACTTTTTCTGTTTTATTAAGATTTGTAAAATTATTTACAATTAGTTGAATATACCCCAACTCGTAAGGAATGACAGTTTTTATTTCAATCATTCAACATTATCTGTACTTTATTTTATCTTTTTATATTGTAAATATAAACTTTTAACGCAAATCAAAAAAAGATCAATTTTTGTGAAATCCATCTTTAAGTTTTTTTTTGTGATTCAATTCATCTAATTTCAATTTGAATCGATTTAAAAATGTGTAAAATTAACTGCTAGGCTGGTGACAATTTTTTCATCATACCATTGCTTCCGAGTTTCATAATTTTGGTGAATAGTGGAATATTTGTGGCGGCGGAATACTGCTAAATATCGCAAAGATCCTTTCTTACAAATGGTGGCAGCCATAAATTATGTTTATAAATTAATGTAGTTATAAAAATTAATGTTTTGGTGTTATATTGGGTGCAATAGCAAGTGAAGCGAGCCTAGGACGTGGGGCATTCCGACTCGGATAGGTTAGGTTAGAAGGGGATGCCGGGGTCGAGTGAGCGAGCAAAGCGAGCGAATAGACCCTGTCATCCCCTTCGTGGTTATTTTTTTTGTAAACCACTCAGAAGTAGGAACCCTGCGAAGCGGGGCTCCGTCGACCGGGCTTCCCTCGACTGCACCACGTTTAGTGGCGCGGGGCTTCCGTCCCCCCAACTCTCTCTCCCCATAAATCAGGTTAAAATTGTCATAAAAATTACGAAACATAACCTCAAAATTAGATTTTTAAAAATTTATAAAAAAAAACTAAGCATGTCCGGCAGGAAGGGGAAGTAGGGGGTGACTCTACAACTCCAAACCCTCCCCCACACCACCCCCCACCCCCTAATTCAAGCGACCGAATTGTAAACCTTACCCATACTGTTCTCATCTCTGGGCTGGGTCACCCCAGTGCCAGCTCCTTTCACTTGACCGCATCCAGCATGGAGCAGTTCGAATAATCAACGACCGAGTTCTTTCTGATCGGCTCGATTCTCTGGCGCTGCGTTTTCTTTTGGATCTACTACGGGGAGTGTTCTGAGGAATTGTTCCAATTAATTCCAGCTGCCACACTTCACAAACTCACATAATGTCAAAATTCACGATACGATCCTTACAATCTGGAAGCTTGGCTGTTCATCACTGTGTGTTTTATTAGGAGTTTTCTTCCTCTTACAACTTCTTTATGGAATTATTTACCACCGGCGATTTTTGCGGACTGCTACGATTTAGGGACCCTTCAAGAAAAGAGCTTATTACTTTCTAAAAGGCCAGCATCGCACCTGCAATTTCCCTGGTTGCGGTTGTTCATGGGCGGTGCCAGTTACCATCAGGTGAGCCGCATGCTCATTTGCCCCCTCTTCTATAAAAAAATTAAATCTAGAATTTAAGTAAATCGAAAACCTTCAGTATCATCGACTATTAAAAAGTGGCTACCAATAATACTGTTTTGTAGTTGTCTTCTTTTATTTTTTTACTTAATTTTACTCTGATCACTAAGTCAGAGAAAAATCAGAGAAGTTATAAATAAGTTGGCAAAAAAATGTACAAAAACATCTAATTAATATCTTTATATAATTATGTTGGGTGATAGCTATTCAATATTTCTGTTTAGCTGTGCACTATGCTATGATGGCTCTTCAGCATAATATAATGTTAATTTGTTTAAAAATAAAAGCAAATCCCACGTTTTCTTAAATTTAAATGACTTCTAAGTAGCCTGACTACTACAGCTATCATATTAAAAATAATATTTACCGACCTTTAAATCTCACAACTTTTACGTCTTTATTTCCAGGCCGTATTGGCGATGTTATTATGGAAACACAGATGCAATAATTTATGTGGTAGATTCTGCAGACAGAGATCGAATAGGCATATCCAAGGATGAACTGGTGCATATGTTAAGAGTAAGTTTAATTATCTCTAAATCACTTGTACAAAATTTTTAGTGTTTAATTAATTATTTTTATTGCTCTATGGTGATAGAAACAATCACCCTATTTCATTTCCTGGGTGTCTTAAGCGGTGACTATGGTCAAATGCCAAAAAATACTTGCCTTGCGAAGTGTAACGTCTCACTTTTGCCAGATGTAAAAAACCCAGATCAGTAAAAGCAGCAACTGGCAGCAGTGGTAAAGCTATGAGATGTCTGGCACTGCTACCGCCAATCTGCCTGGCTAAAGTAACATAACATTTCCTGCAATTAGAGAGGTCTATGTTCAACAGTGGACTTTTCCAGTTACTGTTAATGAAGAAACTGTGTTCCTTAGATTGATACACCAATTCTCATTCTGAGTAAAAACTTCAGCTGCTAATTAACCCTTATATTCTGTGCCAGCATGGTCCTTTTCCTTCTAGCATACCTCGTACTGCTGCCCTATTAAACCTGTTCTGTTTTTATTCTTAAACCATTAATTTTAATATTTAACCATTCTACCACGTAACCATAACTTTTACACAGGAATAATGTTAAGTTGGAAGAATTACTTTATTTGATTTGGTTACTTTGTGGTGGTGGCATTAGAGTATCTGTCACTGTTTTGTGTAATGTGTGTCTGTAATGGCTACTCTGGGAAATCCCCACAAAGACCTGATTTCTGATAGATAGATGGACAGTATAAATAAGAAGTTAATCAATACTTGTGACATGTAATGGTGAGCAGTTTTATAAGCGTAAGATATCTCATAATACAGTAACTTATACACTTGAACCGTTTTACGGCATTAGAGCAATTTCTGGTAATTTTATACTATTGCGCTCCCCTCGTTTATTGGCTCTAGAAAATCGAAAAACATCCGATTTCGATGATTTTTTTTAAATCTTCATTATTACGGCGGATTTACGAAAATAATTAAAGAATTAAAAAAATTAAAACTTATATTGGTTTCAAGGCTTTAAATGTTCATGAAAATGCACTCATTCACATATAATTATTGATAACTTTTTTTAAATAATCTAATGAGGTTGTTATATTTTTTTTTTCATAATCTACACAAAAAACGAACATTTAAAAAAGAGAAACATTAAAAATGTTTGTTCATAAATTTTTTATTTTGGATTTTTATTGAGTGTAAGATAGAGCGATGCGAGCTCGGGACTTAGGGTATCCCGACTCAGACAGGTTAGGTGGCGGGATCAAGTGAGCGAGCGAAGTGAGCGAATAGACCCCGCCATCTCCTTCCTGGTTATTTTTTTATAAAATTCAAAATTCAATAATTCAAAATTCTTTATTCAGTATCTTAAATCTAAATACATTAACTAGGCTTGGTTCTCCTTTTAAGTATATCAATACCTGTGTTAGGGGACCCCGCTCTTCCATAACAATTTTAGATACATATAAAATTGCGCATATGTAAAGATTAAACCAAGTGCGAGCGGTCGCGCGCGTGCATGCGGTCGCGTGCGTGCGCGCGCGCTCGTGTGTGTGTGTGTGTGTGTGTGTGTGTGTGTGTGTGTGTGTGTGTGTGTGTGTGTGTGTGTGTGTGTGCGCGTGTGCGTGTGCGTGTGCGTGTGCGTGTGTGCGTGCGTGTGTGTGTGTGTGTGTGTGTGTGTGTGTGTGTGTGTGTGTGTGTGCGCGTGTGCGTGTGCGTGTGCGTGTGCGTGTGTGCGTGTGTGTGTGTGTGTGTGTGTGTGTGTGTGTGTGTGTGTGTGTGTGTGTGTGTGTGTGTGCGTGCGTGTGTTTTGGTGGAAAGTATTTATGCTATGGTGTAATTTTTCTATTAACTAAAGCAAAGATTTGCCAAATAAGCTTGATATAATAATTGAGATAATAATTGCTTGATATAATATTACATTATATCAAGCAATTAAATCATACAGTTTCATCCTTTTATCCTCAGGCTGTTCATCCACTATTGGATGCCTTAGGTAGTCTTAAGTTTTTGTCTATTTGTCATATTTGGCTGCCATATTACATCATTATTTTCATGTAAAGCTTAAGGAAAGACTTCAAATTGCCATGCTGCAGTTAAATTATGGTTGAAGTATGAATGGGTTGGCTCGACTGGGTTAGGACTACATTCTCACAGAACACCGGCATAAAATACCAGCATTATGCTGGCTAGAGAACGGGAGACACTTTTACTGGAAAAAAGGCACTTCTCAGGGGTGACAATGCACCTGCATTTTGATTCTTACTTGAGGATAGATGTAGATGTCTATGGACCACATTATCCACTTACCATCAGGTGGAATGTGTACTCGTTTGTCACCCTTATTCTGTGAAAAACTATATTAATTAAATGTTATATTTCGTTCCACTGTGTAGTATTGATTCTTACCATGTGGTGGCCGTGTAAGAATATCAACTACCCCATAACGTATTATTTATTCTGTGATAACGTCTTATAGGTGTCGTAAGAGGTGACAGAGGAAACAAACAGTGTGGGCAGCAGCAGTGCATCTTCCTAATAACCACAAATAACTGATTCATGCACCGGCTAAACATGTTAAAATAAAACATAATCCTGACCTGGGATAATTTCGACTTTAAAGGCGCTCATGGCACGTAGGGACAAAGCTAAAAGTAGATACAAGCGATTTCCACTGGAGAGTAATTTAACAAATTATAAGATCCCATGCAATCGGTGCAACCATTTGTGCAGAAATGTAAAGGCGTTATTTTTATATTCTCCAACTAAATGTGTTCGCAAAAGCCTGGAGATTTGGAGGTGGACTGTGTGCTTATTTGTCACCATATTCTATAAAAAAATCATTATACCAGAAGTTTAGTCTAGCACTTGTAGCTGGTCTGGTAATTTTTATTGTGATTCCATCATCTGTCAATACACATTTTTCAACAATTCATTGCTCGGCTTTTAATTGAAATAGTTTTATAATTATTCTTTAACACTAATTATTATCTTATTTTATCCTTATCTTTTTATCAAGTAGAATTACTGCAATCTTTACTATAATATTAAAAACATGGAAAACACATTAGAATGCAACTTAGTTATATATTTTATCAACTGTTCAATGTTAAAAGTTCCGCATTTCTTGTTGGTTCTTCCCAGGATAGAGGTTTTTGTTTAACCAGTGATAAATCAAACAGAAGATGTTATATTTTCTTGAGATGATTATAGGTCATAAGGTCTTTCAGGACTTTCCTATAGTTACCTGTTGGTATTGTTTGCCTTCAAAACTATTATGTATTCTGTGCTTTGGTATAAAATGCTTTTTTTACTAACCAAATCTTACATATAAAAACTTTTTGCTGTAAAAAAAAACTAAAACAGCACAAACACTCAAATACACACATATTTTTGTGTGTAATTGGGTGGGTCCCTGGATAGTTTAAAATCTCAATCGGATGCGATATGTGTCATTGTTCCTGAGACACAAAAATCACCCGTGAGAAGCACCTTGCGAAGTACACTAGTACTAGATATTATTATATAATATTTTAATTCTTTTTTAAAAATAAGGCCTAGATAAATATCCAGCCGGTAATATCCATTTAAGTAAAGTTTACTTTGCTTCAACTTATCAGATTTGCTTTTTAATTAGATTTGTCTTCTATAAGCAGTTGTTAAATAAAATGAAATTTAAGAGTTTTTAATAGTTGACCGGCCGTGAGATTACATATATAATGCCCAAGCAATTTAAAAATACATACTGAAATGTTAATATGAAACAAATAACGTCTGTCTTTTAGCTTCAACATAAGAGAACACATATGCATCTTGTCTCATAGGTGTCGTGATATTTGATTAAAAGAAATAATGATATAATTAATAAAAACAGCTCAAAATAATTAAAAAAACGCCATCAAAAAATTCAAGAGTCGATTTAGGTTAGTCAATTTTACAAATTATTTGAATGGTATCAATCACTCTTTGAATATAGATTTGATATATACTTGATTGATCATAACCCCCAAGGTTTGATCACTACCATGCTGTTTCTAAATGTTTTCATACTAATTCTATAAAATATTAGCCGTGCCCCTTGGTTTCACCCCCTTAAATCACGCGTCTGAACCGCGCGACATTACACCTTGCTTAATAGAGGCATTAACTGATGGTTTCTCTCGGTTCTCATCAGGCGGCTAGGGTTTTGAGTCGTTCGCGCGCCGAGCCCAGTGTTGAATAATTTAAAATTTTTTATTACCTCTTAATCTATACGTCCAAATAACATGCTATAAAGAGCAAATTTTATCTTCATAGAATTTACTTGATGAAGTAATTTTCGTTAGTAACGATTAATATGCCATGCCGCTCATAAAACACTTTAATTTTCATTAATTTTTGTCACAAAAAACTGTGTTGTGGCTTATTTATAAGAAACAGGGACTTTTTAGATTGAGTAAAGATCTATATTATTGTAGAACATTATATTTACGTATTGTTAACCATCACGTCAGCACACGCAGATAAAGCAATTCAGGAGCGGTTTTCTTCCGACTTGCTTAACAACAATCAATTATTTAAGGCTAGCCGAGAGGTGTATCCTTATGATAGATAGGTAGAAAGAATTTTTCGACTCGGACTATTCGGAAATGGCCACAGCATCAATTATCATCAGGTGAACTGTGTGCTCGCTTGTCATACTTATCTTTTAACAGGGAAGAATTCTGATTTATCACATTCTCGGCGGTGAAAGAAAAACTTATTAGTAGGGATAAAGTCTTCGATCACACTTTGGGGCAGCACACCAGACTTCTTGCTCCAAAACCCACTCATTGAGAGGAAGCATGTGCAGGATGTATTTTTGTATGGAATAACGGTGACAAACGAGCACACAGTCCACCTGATGGTAAGTGGATGCTGTGGGCTACGATGGAATGCATTGTTTTCAATAATAAGGGTCTCCGTATCTCTACACTCACCATATTTCACGCTGGTATTCTGTGAGTGCATGGTCCTTCCCCGGTCGAGCCGACCCATTTGTGCTACAACCAACCAACCAACTTATTTATTATACTTTAATTTTATGTTTTGTATTACCGGGTAGCAGCAGACAGAACCCAATGGAAGCAGTTGGAGGAGGCCTATGCCAAAAGGCACACCAAACTGAGGGACTTACTTTAACACTAATATTACAATAGGAACTCAAACACAAATATTATGTAACCCCAAAGTTCGGAAATAAATGGCTATATTATTATTATTATTTGTATTACCGGGTGATGAGACTCTGCCTAGCAGTCTATTTGGGTAGACACTACCCTCTTACCAATTTATGCCACAAAATCACATGCATTTACTCCTGTGTTCTGGTCTGAGGAGTATAGCAAGTCAGTGTAATTTTATATATTTTACTTAGTCCTCAGAGGTGCAACACTTATGTAGCCTTCTTTGTTTAAAGTTGGCTGCAGGACTAAGTTTTTTGTCACTTGTTTTATGAAAAAAAAAAACTAATTAATAAATAATTGTGTCTTCATTATAGGAGGAGGAACTTGCAAATGCGATTCTAGTGGTCTTAGCAAACAAGCAAGATATGGCAGGCTGCCTAACAGTCGCAGAAGTACATCAGGCGTTGGGTTTGGATGCTCTCCGCGATAGAACCTTCCAGATATTTAAGACGTCAGCTGTGAGGGGCGAAGGGCTGGACCAAGCGATGGACTGGCTATCTGATGCATTACAAGCTAGGAAATAACATAGAGAGTGAGTATAATGGATGTTCAGTTTAATAGGGTAGGAAGATTTCTGCCTGACAATGTGCTGGATTTATACTACTCTGCCTTTTTTTCTATAAAAATGGGTGACAAATGAGCACACAGTCCACCTAATAGTGGGTGGATGCTGTGGCCCATAAACATATATATCTATCCTCGATTAAAGGATCCCAATGCGGATGCATTGTCACCCCTGAGGACTAAGATGGAAATCCTCGTTTACAGTAAAAAGGGTCTCTGGTTCTCTACACTCACCATACAAAACACAGCATCATTAAATGTTACTATAAACTGGTATTCTGTGAGAGTGCTGTCCTTCCATTTGTGCTACATCAATAATAAAGCTGTTGTGAAAACTATTTCTATCAGAGTCAAGAGAACCAAAATAAAGTAACATAATGATTTCGTATGTTTATGCAAACACTACACTATACTTTTAATGAATCAAAAGAAAGGATCAAAAATTCATAACTCCGAAAATATTAACATTTGTATCATTAGTAGGACAATTTGAAGAGAATCGCATAAAAAAATTGAGATGGAATAGTTGTCAGTACTCATGCACCGATCCTCCTGGACTATCTAGTGTCTTGTTTTTTTTATAGAGTAAGGGTGAAAAACGAGCACACAGTCCACCTGATGGTAAGTGGATGCTGTTGCCCATAGACATCCACATTTATCCTAGATCAAGAATCAAAACACAGATGCGTTGTCACCCCTGAGGACTAAGACTGATTTACCTCGTTACCAGAAAAAAAGCGTCTCCGAATCTCTACACTCACCATACGAAACACAGCTATATTAAGCTGCTATTTTACGCTGGTAATCTGTTAGAGCATGGTCGTTTCCCCGTCGAGCCGACCCATGCTACAACCGTAATATAGCTGCAGCGTGGCTTTGACCACTTCGTGGCCTATAACCAATTAAAAGTTCACTGCTAAACATAGGCCCCCTTTTAGATTGCCTCGTGGTGGATTGGGTATGGTATAGTGTGTAATTCCCTTAGTTGATATGGGGAGTTGTAAAGCAAACTAACTAAGAACAAAATAAACTTTAAATTAAATCAAACCTATCAATTTATTACATTACACAAAATAAGTTATATAAAAGCTTGTCGCGAGATTTACCATTTTTATAAAAAAACATATTTTTTTTAGGATTACCGATGTCAATATCAAGTTACATAATTATTGTATTCTTGTTTATGTAGGTGTAGCTAAGTTTTTATATCATATGAATTATGTAATGCAATAAATTGATGGCTGTGATTTAAAGTTTATTTTCTTCTTTTATGAATATTTAAATAAAAGCTTGTTTTAAAAAATGTTTGATTTTGAGTTTTTATAAGGAAGTCTCTAGTCTTCTAAATATAATATATTGTCTTATTTATAAAACATTACATTTCAGGGCTGATATATTTGATGATGTGAAGAGCAGGATCGAAGGAAAAATCAAGAATGGATTGGAGAAACATAAATTATCTATTAATCATACGTTTATTGCCTTTAAGTTAGTACTTAGCGTCGCCGCCATATTCTAGCAGCTGTAAGAGTTTAATTAAGTGCCCGAGACAACAGTCCACCGGATGGTTTGTGATTTCTACTCCAAACAAGTCATGGTCATCTCTGAAAAGTAAGATGGGATGCGTTTTGATCTATATTCGTGTTTTTTTTTCTTGGTATTTTCATGTATACATCCAGCATTTAAGTCAGTCATAAAATTAAATTTATGTATATAATATGAAAATAATGAAACATTTTTCTATTTGTTGTTGCATTAACTACAAAGCTTTCTGCGTAAAAAAATACTATAATGGTGGCACTACTCGATCGTCCAACTCCAATCCAACTCCATTTGCAAATGAAGAAAAAAATACGAACAAGTATTTTTTTCTTCATTTGCAAATG
The DNA here is from genome assembly GCA_036936625.1 of Parnassius smintheus behrii. Classification (NCBI taxonomy): domain Eukaryota; kingdom Metazoa; phylum Arthropoda; class Insecta; order Lepidoptera; family Papilionidae; genus Parnassius; species Parnassius smintheus. The sequence goes on along the minus strand of JAUPFT010000003.1, from coordinate 57,569,947 downwards.
TCTATGCATACCTGACTCGTGGTGGCAAGAAAGTTGGATTTGAAAAGTCTGAAACACCATGGCCGTGGCTCTGCTTGTAATTGGCGAAGCCAAAGCGAGCCGTGGGAACGCTTCTGCATACATCCGCAGTCTCATTAGCGTTAGACGCCTCTTGGCTGCCACACGGGAAAAGACGATTTCTCCCCCCTTTCCTCTTTCATACAAGGCGTGCAGACACCACAGAAGAAGCAGACCCAATAGATCAGGGGTCAGGGGTTCTAATCCCAGTGGAGGATTTGGTACATGGCTCCACCACCGACTACATTTTTTACTGTTATAGGCCAGTGCTTGACTGCTATCCTATCAGATGGTAAGCGGTGATGCACTACTGCAAAAGCAAACGCACTGACTTATCTTAGCAAAAGCCTTGCCTTGAGGACATTGCAATCGAATGGGAATACAAATTGTTCCATTATTTTCTAAGGTCGAAGCAAATCGTTTGGTAGTATGTTGATTACAAGGGGGTAGGCGTGGCAACCGATGGTGGTAGGGAGAGAGAGGAATTCAGGCATGTATTTTCTATGTTTCGACCGTGGAGGGTAGGGAGAGCGGTGCCTCGCAATATTACTAATACATTCCCCCCTACTCCCCTCCCTCCAGCAGTTTAGCCATATTCTCATCAGCGATGCGTTCCCGCTATAGTCGCGGAAGACAGGCCGAGCTGCGCATCAGCATACCAACACTTCCCTTTCCCCGTGGCTGTAACTTAGGGGGAGGGCACCCCTCCCGCCTCAGTTCACAAACACATCTGAAATGGGTTCGGTAATTTCACTCTAAGCGGCCACCGTCAGACAGCTAAAGTGGTTGGTTAAGCCAAATAAGATGGCAAAGCAACTAAGCTTCACGCCACAACACGTCAGGAACCCTTTTTTTTCTATTTTTTTTCCATTTTCTGTGATGTTGATACTATTAGATAGTACGGCTCTTGCAGCTTCATCTGACTCAGGGCCTTTCAGACCGCGATCTGATTAAAAAGGGAAAGAGAAAGGTGATGATGATGATGATGGTTTATCATTTGTTATTGTTACCAATCATCATGTCGCCTCTGTGGTGGTGGCACGTTTGCTTGAAACTGAGTGAACTTGGTCAAATCATAAACTAAATCACATTGTACATGAATTAAAAAAAAACGGTGAAAACAAATACTAATTACATACAGAAATAAAATAGTTTGATACTTAGAGGGTTTGTTTTTACGAGTGAGCGAACTCTGTCATACTCTTTTACTGGACTGTAAAAGAGATCAACACATCCGAACACCCTGTACACATCAAGTGTTGGAGGATTGGACGATCCATGTAGACCCGAAATATATTGTATTACCATTATCATTACCAATATATAAATATTTTCATACAACTCTTCAACAAAATTTTGATATTAATGCAGCACGTTGAAAAGTTTCTCGTAGAATTTAACGACCCATAGATTAAACCAAGCTTATACGTTTGCGAAGCACTTGTTCTATAATTTCCATTAATTGTTCAAATGTGTACAACAGTGCCACCAACTTATCTGTTCAGGTGGACAAAATTGGAACTAAGGCCGCCATTTTATAAATGACATTTCGCGGTAATCTATTATTTATTATGTGCTGTGATGAGAGTGCTTTGTTTGATTTCATTGTGAAAAGTGCAAATATATATGTATATACTCGTATATGTAGTTACCTATTTCCTCAGTAAACTTAAGTGACAGTAGTAAACTCTCCAGTAGCGACTCTGTCAACTGAACAATAAAGTTGGTATAGGTCAGTTAACTAAAGCTGGCATGTTCACAGTACTCACACTTATGCAATTTCTCTATACAGTATGTTTAAAAATAAATGATTTTAGTTCAAAATGCGACTCTAGTCTAAGCGTAGATTAGAGTTAGGTTTTAGTAAGATTAGGTGCGTTGTGGATAAATAAATAAAAAATATGTGTTGCTTGCTATAATATATTATAATTATTACGTTATTACTTTTAGTCAGAATCGTAAATTAAATTTTCTACCCCACTCAAACTTTCATCGCTCGAAGAACATGATGTTTCGCCGTCGGTATTTCCTAGTGTAATTATAAATGAATCAGTGAAATTATCCACTTTTAGTTCCAGTTGAATATATTTTTCCTCATGTCCTCGCGTCTTTCTCCAAACGTCACTAAACATATCAAGAGTAATAGAATCTGCTTCTTTTCTAAATAATTCTTCCACAGTTTTTAAGTTAAACTTATCGTTTTGTGATGCAACTTTCCCTTTAATTATACCCCACAGTAACTCTATTTTTTGTTGAGTTCTGGATGGTAGGGTGGTAGGCGCAATACACTGTGTCCGTGATCTTGGAGGATTTTATCAAATACAAATTGTACATAGTTTGGCTTATTTTTTTAATAATATCATATAGCATAGGTTTTGTGTTTCTATCGGGATATGATATATTATATTTGTCCAACCAAGCTAACATGTCACTTTTTCTTGAATTTGATGCAGGCACTGGATCTGATACGACGTTGTGGTACGATGCATTATCGACTACTAAAATTGACTGTGGTGGTAAATTTGGAAGAAGTTTTTCTTTAATCCATTTCTGATAATTACCAGCATTCATATTACTGTGATAGTCTCCCTTTTGCTTTTTTGCTGGATAGATAAGCAAAGCTTCTGGAATAAATCCTTGTTCCGAGCAGGCATGAACTATCACTAGCATGTCGCCCTTGGAAATAGGTACTTTACAACCTTCGCTCGTTTCGTCGGACCATGATTGTGGCAACGTATGCGAGCTGTGTATGTAAGATTCATCCGTATATATTATAGGTCGGCCTTGTGATCTATATTCTTGCAGTTTCGAAAGATATAATGTTCTTTTGAGTCTAATGTGCCTTTTTCAATAAGTAGTTTTTTATTATTTTGTGTCTTATTCCATCTGAAACCAAGCCTCCGAACGACCTTTCTTAATGAAGAAATGCCTCCCTCAAAGTTGATACTTTCTTTTAACACTTCTAATAACTTTTTTAATGTCGGAAATGTATGCTGAACCAGATGAAAGTTGTAGATAGTTCGCTTTATGACTTCTTGGTCAAAACTATCTACTGAAGATTTTTTTGCTAACCTTGGTCGCTTTTTACCCGGTGTTCTAAAAATAACTTGAGGTACCAATGTTTTGGATGCTGGTGGCTCTCCTTCTCCTGAGGTAGACTGGTGTGATGTTGACGCTTTAACAGACGCTATAACTTGATTGCGTACTTCACAAACAACTCGTTGAACACTTCTCTGAGAAACACCAGTCGCAACTGATGTCAAACCGTACAAATCTTTCATTAAACGATTTCCACCATCACTTTTTTTATTATGATAATGCATGAAATAGTTAAAAACGTTGTACACTATTTCACGAGATTGTCCTGTTAAAGTTTTTCCGGAACCAATTCTTTCAGAAGACGTTTTATTCTAAACTCCAAATATGTGAATAATTAAACGCGCTGCGTGTCGATCACACGTGACTGACGCTAACGGTTGAATACCAAAAACACCACGCTGTATTTATAAACAGTATCAAAAGCAAAACAATCACTGTCCCCTTCACACTTATAAGCTCGATCACGCGAGAGAGAGACGGGCAGACTTTTCATGATGCGCATACGGTGCGACGTCACGCCAAGGGCTTATTCACAGACACTACACAAGCGCAACGTGTAAATGTGTTGTACGTGCCAGCTTTGTTTAACTGACCTATAGCACTATACGTACAACGTACATATTACAACAAAAAAGTAATTTGCTTATGTCAAGGCCAAGTCCGCGCCAAAACAGAAATTAAGAAAAACCTAAACCTGTAGAGGTGCCGCAATTAAAATATAAACACTTAAATATCATAGGTAACCCGATCAAATGTACTAAGTAAAAAAATCGACAGGAAAAATACATGAAAAAGGAAAGAAAATACGCACAAGCAATTTTATTTGTTTTTTTTTTAATTTAATTTAATCGGAGTAACATTTTTAATAATACGCAATCAAAATATATTAAGTATAACTATACAGCCCTTATCAATTAAAAATATGCGAATCAAAAATGTATTTTATGTAAGTTATTTAATGTTTGTTTCATTTATATAAATAAATGACTATTTATAAAGACGTTTCCATGCTAATGTGTATTGAGTTCGCTATTAAAATGAATAAATGTTTAGATAATTATATTTTCAAAAAATTTATGAATACAGGTAATGAGACGGAATAGCTCAAAAAACAAAAACATTAATTGACATTAATGACTTTCGCTGCAGTCAACCCCAAAATTTGTTAGTTTGACAGCGCGGTAATGAGAGACTTTTTCTGCCATCAGTTTTTTTTTTTTTTTTATAGAATAGGGTGACAAACGAGCACACAGTCCACCTGATGGTAAGTGGTTGCTGCGGCCCATAGACATCTACATCTATCTTCCATTACAAATCAAAATGCAGATGCGTTGTCACCCGTGAGGACTGAGATGGAATGCCTCATTTCCAGTAAAAAGGGTCTCCGGTTCTCTACACTCACCATACGAAATACAGCAGCATTAAGCTACTATTTGACGCTGGTATTCTGTGAGAGCGTGGTCCTTCCCCGGTCGAGCCGACCCATTCGTGCTACAACTATACTACTAATATAATTGCAGCATGGCTCTACCACGTAAAAAAAGTGCGACACCAGTTAGAAATGAGGTGAAATATTTGACAGATTCTTTATTCTTCCTTTTTTTAATTCTTTATTGTTGCATGTTGGTTCAGTTAAATTGTTAAGAAAATGTAGGGGCTAATGTTTTTTTTCTGTAATATCAATTGTATTTTATAACTCATAATACTAAAAATGAATAAACTGAAAAATGTATATTCCTAAAACAGAATGACTAAAAAAAACAAATGAGTTTAAAATGTGTAAAAAATTCAAGAGCAATCCACTGATGCATTGTTTTGTGTGAGTTTTTAATTAAATTAAATTGTGTACGTAATATTAATTAAATAAAATTGTGTATCAAAAAACTTCAGTCCCAACTGGCCACATCTGGTGCGAGGAAGACAAAGACAAGTCCTCATTGGTGCTGTTAAAAAGGCGGTGCAGGTGCTGTAAACATAATCGTGCTATAGTCAAAATGGTATGCGACGCGATATCAGTAGGTAAAGCAATTGTTTCGTAGGTAGACGCGGCAGCCGAAGGATATACTATAGGTACATATTAGTTATTGATTGATTAATATATATTTTGTATCTGTGACATTCACCAAGCTATGTGTAATTTATATTGTATGTCGGCAAGAGAAGGATTGTTTCAAATACAATATCCTGTAAACTTTTGGATTTTATTATTTTTAATCCACAGTATAAAGTTCCAGTGAAGACCATAACAGCAAGTACTGCAGTGAATAATCAGTGCAGCAGAGCCTGTTACTAGAATCATATGGAAACGGATAAATAAGTAAAGCATTAAAAATGAGATTACTACTTGTGCGGTTAAAGAATGGGATTGAAAATGCCTCTGTTCACCGCTCGCTCGTACTCTTGCTATCTATATTCACACCCGCTGGCAAAGACTACAAAAAATGTAACGATATGCGTTTTTCGTAAATCCTGTAACTTCAGGACAGCTTGTCATTGAAATCAATGATAAAAAAGCCATAAACTACAAAAAATTAGTACGGTTCCGCTAATTTGTGAGCTAGACGCGTTCTGGGAGTTTTCTTTATAATTATTGTTGATATTTTTGTATAAAATATTTATTTGCCATTGAGACATGAGAAACCATTTTTAAAATGTTCGTTTGTCTGTCTGTCCGAGCTAATCTTTTGAATGGCTGAACCGATTGTCGAGTGATCTAGACTGAACTTTATCCGAAAAATTTAAAGATTTTATTAAAATATAAATATTGGTAAGATAAAATAAATGGTACAGTAGACGCTCGATAATCCGGCACTCGATTTTTTCCCTTTATGCCGGATTGTCGGAACTGCCGGATTATCAAGTTTGTATAGGAAGTAAAATAGATCCACAGTAAAATACTATTTTAATATGGTTAGGTGAATTTATTATAAAAATAAAATTGAGTAAGAAACTACTCGAACAATTCAACACAACCGCTCTGTAGTCCGGCGTTCAGCTGTGTAAAATGCCGGATTATAGAGCGGGCTACTTGAGTCCCAAAGTGCCGGACTACTGAGAGTGTCCGGATTGGCGAGCGCCGGATTATCGAGCACCTACTGTATTTCATTAACGTAAGTCTAAATAAAGTCAAATTAATAGCCCCCACCCAGGCGAAGCCAGCGTTTCGCTATTTAGAAATGTTATTTTAAAATTCATGTACCTACTTGCGTATACAATGCTTTTCAAATATTTTCCTGTGTTTCGTGTGGTGAGTGTAGAGATACGAAGACGCTTTTTGCGCTTTTTGGAAACGAGGCATTCCATTTTAGTCCTCAGGGGTGACAACACACCTGCGTTTTGATTCTTAATCGAGGATAAATGTGGATGTCTATGGACCACAACATCCACTTACCATCAGGTGGACTGTGTGCTCGTTTTTCATCCTTATTCTATAAAAACAGATGGCAACTATGGTAAGATCCTCCCAATAAGGTAATCTTTGGGGAGGTCTGTTCAGCAGTGGACATTTATAGGCTGTTATGAATAAATGTATAAATAAATTATACTAGATTTTCGGAAAGTACCGTAGTATCGTGCAATGCTGTGATAACGAAAGGGAAGCTCAACAAATATATATCGTAAGAGGCAACTAATGGAAAAGTAGGTAATGACCTCCAACAGATTTTTGTATACCATTCATAATCATCTTAATCTGAACATAGGCCTCTATACTGTAAAAAATAGTAAAAACCCTACTTGTCTTTAAAAGGCTAGTTTATTTTAATTTCTAGCGATCCACCTTGGTTTCGCTCGCGTGATTTTTGGATCTCTACAACATAATATGTGCATGTATTATACATATAAACCATCCTCTTGAATCATTATGTCTATTGGTGAAAACTGAATTTACTGAATTAAAGTGGCAATTTTGGTAATTCAATCGACAGTTTTTACTGTCACGAACCCTAAGCTCGTAACAATATCTTTGTGGGGTAATGTAATCTTATACCTTTAAGCGAGCAATTCTTGTATATATATAAATATATAATCGGAATCTCGGAAACGGCTCTAACGATTTTCATAAAATTTAGTGTCCAGGGAGTTTCGGGGGCAATAAATCGATCTAGCTAGGATTTATTTTTACAAAATGTCTTTTTGTCCATGTTTTTAGGCAATGAAAAATTGCTATAATATAAGAAGGTAAATTTTGACCCAGTGTTAACGATCGTAATAGCTCAAGTGGATATCGAGCGGTCGCGAAATGGTATAATGCCTTGGTTCGCGTCCCGTCTTCGGTCCGACTTTTTTCTTTTTTTTTTTCAATTTCCCTTCTTTTGTGAGAAAATATATTATTTCGAGCCCTTTTCTTTCGTATTTTTTAAAAATACGAAAATTTTAATTGAACTAATTGCGCTCATGATTTTTTATTCAAATAACCAGATCAGTTTTATCTATTATGTCAATAAGATCAAAAAATATTATTCATCAGTATGTAATTTGTATCTAAATGTGATTTCAAAAAAAAAACCGAGCAAAGCTCGGTCATCCGGGTACTAACTACTTTTACAACAAAATCCAAAAAATATGTACATATACATAGTTATGATTTTTTATCAATCGAAAATTATTTAATAAGAATTGTTATAATATTGAAGGGTATATGATTGATAATAATCGCTACCATGCTTGCATACCGTGTGGTGATCGCGACATCTCTGCTAAAAATGTAGGCCTGCTTAAATTCATGTCAGATCTTGTGTTTCATTCATCTTTATTTACATCATTAAGCTCTCCGGTTTTTTGCTATTATGGCTGTAGCTTCATGGTACGGTTGGCTTGCTCAGCAGAGCGGGAAGTATTTCATGCCGGCACACCGCCTGCAACTTTACAAGGCGCAGGTTCGGCCGCAGATGAACTATTGTTCCCATCTCTGGGCTGGAGCTCCCCAGTGCCAGCTCCTATTTGGTCGCATCCAGCACAGAGCGGTTCGAATCGTCGGCGACCGGGCTCTTTCCGGCTTGACTCACTGGCACTGCGAAGAGATGCTGCATCTCTGCGTATTTTATTGCATTTACCACGGGAAGTGCTCTGAGGAATTGTTTGCATTAATTCCAGCCATACGATTACACCATCGCACATCGCGGCATAACTCGCGATGTAATCCATGCCATCTGGATGACTGGCGGTCAACCACTATGCGATTTAATAGAAGTTTTCTTCCTCGCACAATTTCCTTGTGGAGTCGACTACCACCAGAGATTTTTCTGGACCGATACGACTCTGGGACCTTTAAGAATAGAGCCTACTCCTTTTTGAAAGGCCGGCAACACATCTGCAATTCCCCTGGTTTAGCCGTTGTTCATGAGTGGCTGTGATCACTTACCACCAGGTGAGCCGTAGGTATGCTCGTTTGGCCCCTCCTATAATTTTTTTTATTTGGTATTGTTTTATACTTCAACGGATGTTATATAAAATTATTTACAACATCAATGATATTATTTATTGTATCTTCTATCGGTTTTGTAAATGTATATTTGATATCAGATGACAAACCACATATACTGATTCATGCACGCATTAGTAAATTAATGTTTGATTGGAAAAACGCCCGGGTTTCTTGTTGATCCTCCCTAGGTCGAGGGTATTTCCCTAACCAGTGGTAGATTATGATATTCAATGAGTATGCTTATAATGACGCCGAAGATTTTGGTTTGATTATGGTTGTAGCACGAATGGGTCGGCTCGACTGGGGAAGGACCACGCTCTCACAGAATATCAGCGTAAAATAGCAGTTTAATGCTGCTGTGTTTCGTATGATGAGTGTAGAGATCTGGAGACCCAGGCATCCGAAGCCAACTTGGTGATTGAAGCTATGAATGACGACTTAAATAAGATTAGCGAATGGTCGAGATCATTCGGTTTCACAATAAACCCAACTAAATCCCAAGCTTTGATAATAGGCAAAAAGATATGCGCGTGGCACGCTTGATTTCTCCTCTCTCCAAACTCTACGAATCGATGGCGCTACTATTCGCTACTCAAATACACAAATAACACATTGGCGTTATTTTCGACTGCAATTTGATTTGGGGCGCAAATGTTACAGATGTAAGTAGGAAAATATTTTACGCCTTTCATTCTCTAAACGCCTTCAAAGTTTTCTACCCTTGTCTACTAAGATATCTATAGTCCAGACCTTTAATCTTGCCAATTTTAGATTACGCTGACGCCTTTTATATGGATGCTACTACGAGGAGCAAATAAATTAACTCGAGCGCCTGCAAAATTTATGTATTCGATACATTTTAGGTTTCCAGTCCGCTTTCGCCGGAACACTCGAATCCTTCGTCTTCTTTTCAATATTCTACATAATCCTACTACTCCGCTATATATGAAAAATCCTCCAGATGTTCCATGTAGATCGAATACTAGAACACTTTTGAAATTACCGTCTTTCAATACAATGCTCTATTCTCATTCTTTTACTGTTAACGCAGTAGGATTGTGGAATTCACTTCCCTTTAGGATTCGTGACGATAAGTCGGTTTAGAAGACTTGTTAAAGAGCACTATCATTCACTCCATAATTATTAATTCGTTATGTGTAGGTATAAGTAACGTTGAAAATATAATACATTGAATTATGTATATTGTACATGTATATATTAATAGTGTGCACACTTTGACTACCTCTATTTTCTTCAACAATCCTTCGACAGGCCTGTTGGAAGAGCTGCTTTTGTACATAATTATGTTTTTACCATTTTGCTATCGAAGTATGTGTGTACATAAACTGTTAAATAAATAAATAACTGAAAGAAACTGCCCAAGCGTAGCATTTATAACAAATACCCCCCTCAAGAGGCAATTTTTACGTGGTAGAGCCACGTCGCAGCTATATTATAGTTGTGCCATGAATGGGTCGGCTTGACCGGGACAGGACCACGCTCTCACTGAATAACAGCGTGAAATAGCAGTGTAATGCTGCCCTGTTTCGTATGGTGAATGTAGAGAACCGGAGACCCTTTCGGAGGCATTCCATCTCAGTCATTAGGGGTGTCAACGCATTTTCATTTTGATTCTTAATTGAGGATAAAATGTCTATGGGCTACAGCAACCACTTACCATCAGGTGAACTGTGTGCTCGTTTGTCACACAATGCTATACAAAAAATATATGGGGAGGCCTTTGTTTAGCTGTTGATTTTGAAAGTCTGTAACGGTGTGTCGACTGTATACCACTCATCAAGAGTATACGAGTTTGTAAGGGGGTATGTCTATACTACCAGATTTTTTCAAAAAATGCATAGCAGCTGGCACTTTCTTGGAAATAACTAAAGAGACTGGTGAAATGAACGCAAAAAATACACACAGCAGGCCGACTTGTCAAGCATACGCATAACTTGCTTCAAACTTGTATTATTCCACTTCTTAAAAAAGTAAGTGTAACACATTCCTCCTGGTGGTACACGGGTGCTGTAGCTTATACACGCTACACCGTGTATAAGCTACAGCACCCATGACCCAAGCTTATGCCACCCAAAGCTCCTACGTAGTTTGTACCATAATCCGAGTACACTTTACTTATAGAGCCGCGGCGAGAAAGAAACTTTTTAAATGCACCCATAAAGCTAGCCGTGCTTAGATCACCGGCGAGTTAAATATGTACACCGCGAGTGGTCAGACACTCGAATAGACACACGCAATGGAAATCCGTGGTCACCCCCAAAAACTACGCCAGAGTGCTTTGTTACCGATCTAAAGGGTCCCCGGTATTCGTCACTCATGATACGGAACATTACTTCTATTTCAAGTAGGATATCTGGCGAGAGCGTGTTCTTTCCTCGGTCGAGTCGAACAATTTGTTCAGTAGTCATAATACACTTCACGTACACTTACGTGGTCGAGCCATGCTACAGCTACATTATTTATTTTATTTATTTATTTTTATTTATTTATTAGGAAGCCAATATGATATTGTACAATGGAAAAATGTTTACAAATTTTATAGATTAATCTGAAGTTTAGTACATATCATACTTATAGGCTAACTTAACATGTTAAATCAAAGTAATAAGTAACGCACATTATTACTGAAAAAGGAAGAAAGGATAACCATAACCTATTGTAATGCATCAAACAAAGAAAAAAAACTTTTTTCTACAATAACTCATGAGGTTATCTTAATTTTGTTATAAAAATGTTTTTTAACTTTATTTTTAAAAGTGGTTTAAGAATCGTTGAATATGTCAAGGTCGACCAATTTAGAAGTTACATTATAAGTTTTTAAGGTTCTATTAATTGGAGCTGATAGTCCGATAATTGTTCTACAATACCTGGTTTTGAATAAACTATATTTTGTTATTCTAGAATTAGGTCTAGGTATAACATATGTACCTAAAAGATTATTCGAGCTAATTTTATTTCATTGTTAACGATTTTGTGTAACAAGCACATGTCCATAAGCGCTCTTCGATCATTTAATGAAATCATATTACAATTATCTAGTCTTTCAATGTAAGTTAATTGCCTGTGTATTTTGTTATTATTGAAATAAAGGTACTTAAGGAATTTCTTTTGCACTCGTTCTAACCTATTTATATGTGTTTGATAATGTGTATTCCAGACAGAAGAACAATATTCAAGTTTACTAAGAATAAATGAGTTAAAAAGAATTACTTTGGATTTTTTATTTTTAAAAGTTTTAGTTACCCACTTTATTAATCCTAAAAATTTTAATGATTTTTTTATAACTTGATCCATATGCGTAGTGAAACTTAATTTACAATCAATTAAAATACCTAAATCACGAATAACATTTGTCTTTTTATGACAAAATCATTAATATTATATTCATTAAAAATTGGGTGGATTTTTTTTATTAAAAGATATTTGGTAACATTTTCACGATTAAGGATTACATTATTAAGCTCGCACCAGGAGACCAGCCTATTAATGTCATTTTGTAGTAAGTTTCCATCATTAACGGTTTTTATTTCTTTATACAATTTTAAATCATCTGCAAAGAGAAGTACATCACTGTTCAGGAAACAATTTACTACATCATTTATAAAAATATTGAACAAAGTTGGCCCCAAGTGTGAGCCCTATGGCACACCTGAATATGCTATAAATGCCTCAGATTGAAATCCATTTATTACAACCTTTAGCTTTCGGTTGTGTAAGTAAGAAAACACCCATTTTAAAAATGAGCTGTGGAATCCATAAAATTCAAGCTTTTATATTAGTATGGAATGATTCACGACGTCAAACGCTTTTGAGAAGTCTGTATAAATTGCATCAACTTGAAGGTTATTGTCCACAGACTCACATAAATTATCAATATATTCACAAAGATTTGACGCTGTGGACCTTCCTCTCAAAAATCCATGCTGCCTATCAGTTAGTATAGATTTCATGTGCCAATTTATAATTGGACAGATAATAGCCTCAAACACCTTTGGGAATACGGGTAGTATTGATATGGGCCTGTATTTTGTTATATCGGTCCTATCTCCGCTTTTAAAAACAGGCACAACTCTAGCCTCCTTCCAAGCGCTTGGAAAAAAACCCTCTTTCAAGGAAGCATTATATATTATACTTAACGGGCGCACTAGGGCTGCTGCACATTTCCTAGCAAAGAAAGGCGGCATATTGTCGGGACCAGCGCCATTATTGCTGTCAAGTTTCTTAAGCTTTGATTCTACTTCCTCTACACTTATATGTATATTAGATAAAGTTTGATTAATACCAACGCATTCAATGTTAGGAATCTTATTCTCTTTGCCCATAGGATAATCGGAGTATATACTTGAGAAATGTTTTGCAAAGCTATTACATATGTCTGTACCATTAGAAAAAATTTGTGCATTTAATGTCATATAAGAAGAATATTCACTTTTATTATTTCTAATCTCTTTTAAATATGACCAAAAATATTTTGGATTACTAATTATATTTTCTTCTACATTTTTAATGTGATTTTTATAGCATGAGTGTATTAAGGTTTCACATCTTTTACGCAGTAATTTAAACGTTATTTCATCAAGAGGGTTTTTATACTTATTATATAGGTTTCTGTATTTTTTTTCTTTTAATCTTTTTATTAAGTCTTTTGAAAACCAACGCGGATATTTACTATTTCCTCTCTTATATTTCCTGATATGCCGACCTATAATCTCGCGGAGCTTGCAATAAAATAATTTTAGCATTTCATCAACATCACCACATGTAATAAAAATTTCATTCCAAGATATTATTCAAGATATTTTTTCTATCTCCTCGATAATAACACTGTAATCTGCATTATAAAATTCATTCTTTCGTTTATGTTTGTTTCTAGGTGTGAAACTGAAGTAAAATTTATACTGATTTCTAAGGGTAGATGATGTCTGTCTATATGGCTTAAGGGATAAGGGCTTTCTTAACTTCGTTGATTATAAATGTACTTTCTTTATTACTTAATATTAGGTCAAGAGTTTTGTTAAAAGGATTTCGGACTTGATTAAACTGGTAAAGACGATTTTCAGCTATGCAATCTATAAAATATTCGTTCATCTTGGCACTATTACTAACAGGAATAAGATATTTTGACTAGTTTGTTCAGTCCACATTATATTGGATAAATTAAAATCTCCTATTAATATTGTATTAGTTTGCTCAACTGATACACGGGAAACATTATCACAGAAGCTTTTAAGACACTCATAATTTAATGGTGACGGCAAGTAAACACCGCAAATAGATAGAGTAAAATTTGGGTTACCTGCTTTAAAATCAATGTTAATCCACATATCCTCGTAGTCGCTTTCCCATTTCATAACTCTATAACTTTTAAGTTTTTTTGAAACTGCAATAAGTACGCCACCACTGTCATGCTTGGTGCGCAAAATAGAAGATTCTCAGTCACGTCGAAAAACCACGTATCGTTTATCTATGATTTCGTTATTTTATATACCTTCACATAGCCAAGTTTCAGTTAACACAATAATGTCTCATTCCGAATTTAAAATAGCACTATATACCTCATGAGTTTTGGTTTTAAGACCTCTAATGTTTTGATAAAAGACACTAATACAGTTCATCAACTAAACAAAAGTGTAACTGAGTTAAAAATATATTATATGTTTTAAATTTCTAAACAAAAAAAAAATAAATGGTATGGTTTTAAGAAACTTCGTTAAGGAACTCTAAGTTCTTAACAAGAATTACATCACTGGACGGCGCTTTTCTTAAGTAGATGTTACCATTCCGCGACCAAATGAATTTATACGATTTCTCTTTGGCAAATCGACGAGCAGCTGCGTGTAATGCCTTGGCATCCAGGGCAAGATGTTCACACACGAAGACAGGCATTTTTTCACCTGCTATTCCCAAATGTGAGGAGTTCAGTTTATCAGATGGATGGGTTTTATTGTAATTTATTACATTAGCAAAGAATTTATCTCTCAATAAGGGTGTTACAAACTTCGCCAAAACAGTTCGTGGACGATTGTTCTCCTTATTCCACTTCGCAATCCGGGTGCATTTAACTATATGACCATCTTCTACATAGCTACCTATAGTTTTCCTATTTATTGTAAAGTGCTGACTAAGTTTTCACCACAGTTTTCTGGTATGCAATGAAATTCTAAATTATTTACTCTTGTTTCTTTTCCATAATAGTCAATCTGGAATTTATTTTTATTTGATTTTCGCGAAGCTTAGTATTTTCATTTTTAAGGGACGATATTTCCTGCATAGCCTCTTCTAATTTTTTTGTTGCTTATCGTACATAGATTGTAATATATCCATTTTATTTTTAATTTCCTGTATACCACTTACTTTCAGCCTAATAGCTTTGAGATCTGGGCTCACTGAATTTTCTAATATATTACTTATTTCGTCTCGTATCAAGGATATTATGGTATGATTTACAGGTGTCTGCGTTTGTGTAGGAGAAGAATATATTTCATCATTTTTTGTAATTGGAGAAGCCATAAGGCCTTCAGTTTGGTTACGGCTCTGGCAAAATGAGCATTTAAATGACTTAACACTTAGGGATGTCTTCTTAACGTACTGGTAAAACCAACGCATTGATAGTGAAACAAGGCCGGACAGGCTGTGCATTTAATCTTATCTTTTTGAAGTAGGGTCGTATTACATGAATTGCAAGACATGTTACTTGTAAATAAAAGTTTTAATTATATAACTTTCAATGTTGAAAATTAATCGGATATAATTTGTTTAATTTGTATTCAATATAAATTTAATAGTGGGTATCTTCGCTTACTTCTCTGCCCATACAACGCACTTTGCAATATACAGCTGCTACGGTCGCGCAAAAAAGGTATTAAGCGCCGCGCCGTGCATGTGAAGGCGCTTACGCGTTCATGTCAACACAGCGAAGCAACACTTATTATATTCTTGGAGAAAAAATTTTCGCACATCTATAATTGTTCTGATTTATAACTTCGCTATTTTATTGTACTAAATAGTTAAAATTCATGGCTTAACTTAAAACACTTTCCTTTAGCTAATTTAACTCTTATTTTTCGACATTTTTTTTTAAATTTAGACGGAGCTAACAGCGTGTGCGTTACGTTGCGAACGACGAAATTATGGTTGTAGTACTAATGCGTCGGCTAGACTGGGGTAGGATCACGCCACACTCTCACAGAATACCAGCGTAAAATAGCAGCTTAATGCCGTTATGTTTCGTATTATGAGTGTAGAGAACCGGAAACCCTTTTTACTGGCAACGAGGCATTCCATCTCAGTCCTCAGAGCTGGCAACGCATCTTCATTTTGATTCTTAATTGGGAAAGATGTACTTAGATGTCTATGGGCCACAGCATTCATTTACCATGAGGTGGACTGTGAGTGTATAAAAACACCCTATAGTAGGGGTGGCGAACCTTTATGTATCAACGTGCTAGTTTTCTAAAGAAATGTTATTGGTATTAAATGTTGTTAGTTAGCTAATAGACGGGCCGTAAAATAATTTTGACTTCGTGATTATTGGGAAAATAATAGTACTAAATACTATCGACTCACAACTCTTTATTTACTACAAAAAATAAATGTCAAAGAAATTGACTATTATGCTATACGTAAATGAACTATGCATTCCTTGGGGGAAGCGTGGACTTGTGAAGAGCTGTAATGATGATAATGATGATGAAACGAACTGTGCGTCGTTAGCAATAGTAGTACACGTTATAACTAGAATCACTCGCGTTCGTTTGTAATACATATAATACTTCATAGTGAACTTTGTGATCGGTGGCGTGCCCAAAATATTGAGTCGCGTGCCATCGATGACACGCGTACCATTGGTTCGCTATCCCTACCCTATAGCATAGCTTTACCAATGATTTCAAAAGGAAGGGTAGGCGCATCTAAATATTTTACTCAGAACTTTTTCATACAAGAAAAAGGAGCGCAACTGTCATAATACAAACGTCATATCATAACACGACGTAACCAGGGTCGGATTTCGTAGTATAATTATCTTAATTATACCATTATTTCATAGTTTGTTGTAGATAGTATCGTAATAATACTAAGCGAAAATGCCACAATTTTACATAAAGGTTGACTTGTATTATTATTGGGTCCTTTTACATTTTAATATTAACTCTACGATATCGAGAATTTCTGTATTGTACATGAGTACCGCGTTTATTTTAATAAAATTAGAATTAGCTCCCTTTCAGGTCAATCGGTGCTCGATCGATGCATTTATCTTGCATCCTTAATACAACTATAATGGGCTACCACGATAAAAACTCTATGCTCCAGAAGCAATTGATTTGAAAACAGAATTTCAAATATTTTATGATTCAGATTTTCAGATTCAATTAAGCAGATATGGTTTCTTTTGTACTCTTTTCGTTTTACCCTTATTGAATATCAAATATATTAGGTACCAGTATTCAAAATTTAACTTACACTAAGTTCTTTAGACAAAAATAAAAATACAACCATCAAAAAACGTTACGTACGGAAAAAAGGAACACGAAACGTCAAACGTGATATTTTCTTTAAAATAGTATAATTTTATTTTCAATGTACATTATTTTAAGGGTCTAAATCCAACCCTGACCTAATATTGGTAGCGTAACTAAACTAACTGTAAAATAAAACTTTAAAAATGCGTTTATATAATAATTTAATGGAAACAAAATTAATATAGTTATTAACCTATGATACGATATCCCATGTTCCTTTTTAATATTTGCATCATTTTATTAGGCAATTAGACATATTTATGACAGACAAATCTGTCCTGCGCGCGCACCACTGTTGACCGACTCACGTTGGCCCTAAATTTTTATTTTAGGGCCAGCGTACTGGTCCGTTTTAGTTGTTCGGTCGGCCCGGTCCATACGCTAATAATATATAAGTCAATGAGCTTTACTCCTTGTAACCAACTTCAAAATATAGGAAGGTTTCAATTACAGTGTATGTTTTTATCTTTAACATTTTGAACACTAATTTAATAACCTATTTACTTGAATACCTCTCACACATCACTGGCTAAGAGTGTCCGGTCGGAAAATTGCTGAAGCGTGTCCTTTATGGCGAGGTCAACTTAAATATACCTTTACGTAGCGCAACAAACAATGATTTGAAATTATCCCTTCTAATAAGTGCTTTATAGTTCCTGTGCGACAACTGCTCCAAAGCCTATTTGTCAATCTTTTGTAAGTAAACGTTTTTATGTTGCTATTAAAGATAATAGAGCATTTCGAAAATAAACGTATCGAAACCGGAATTAAGTGGATTTGTGATTCTCATTTGAAAGACTTGATACAGTTGTGCGTGACCATAATTGCTATGAATCACCCAAAACGTCTGGAATAAAAATAAGTAAAAATAATGTAAATTAAATACGATAAAATTATTATACGTAACGACTGCCTCGTTGGTCTAGTGGTTGTAGTGGTGCGACTGCTGATCATGAGGTCCCGGGTTCGAATCAAGAGTCAGGCCAAAAATATCAGTTATTGAGTTTTTCCGTTAAGAAGTAGCTACTCGGAGTCAGAAAGTTGGCGGTGTCTCACCTCCGTGTCTCGGAAAGCACGTAAAGTCGTTGGTCCTGCACCTGATCTTTCTCCGGTTTACCGTCCCATCGGACCATGAGAATAAAGGAATAGGGAGCACACTTGTGCTTACGCATACACTTGGGCATTATAACCCTGTCCTGCGCCGATGGCTAGTCTCCATTGAAGCTGGCCGCCGTGACCTAAATTCGGTTTGGAGGATATTATTACATAGGTCGCTCAATAAGTTTTGAGAGTTAAGAGATGCTCGATATTTAAATATGGAACGCCGGGAGTTATATGTTTCTAAAAAGCAAATTTATTTAAAAATAAAACTCCATAAGCCAATTGATTAATAAAAAAAACAAAGTTCTATTAATTGTCCTGAAACGCTTTCCGCGCTTTTCATTTAAAACGATGGATTTTAATCGTGAATATTTTCGTGCTATGATCTATTATGATTTTAAATTTGGTTTAACCGAACAGTTAAGCTTACAACGGTTACAATCCTTCGATTGATATTCATTACAGTTATAGTTCTTGACTTGTTGGATTTGTGAGCCTATTATTTTAAGCAATTTTAATTAAAATGTTTGTTTCTCAATCTTGGCATGCCGTGATAACACGTATAAGGATTATGTCTTGTATCACACCATTATTATTGTAAGTTATAGCTTTAAGTCATGATGTAATCTGTTGTGTTGTCCCATAAAAATAAAGTAAAATAAAAGAATCAGCATTAGGGGACTCAACTCCATCAGGCGCAACAATTTTTAGGTGGTTAGTTGAATTCAAAAGGGCTAAAATTTACCTTAAAGATGACCAAAGAACCGGGCGCCCGCAAACAGCAGTAACGGCTGAAAATATATGGACTACTGAAATGTTGGTGCGAAAAGATTCACGAATCACATATACGGACATCGAAAAGATTGTAGGCATTAGTTCGGGAAGCATACCATCCTACATCAACATCTTGGAGGGAGGAAGCTTTGTTGTCGATGGATCCCCCGTTTGCTTTCCGAAAGTGAAAACAGACTCGTGTGGATTGGTGCCATGAAATGCGTCTACGTTTTAAAAACGGTGCATCTAGGCGTGTTTCAGAAATCGTTACGGGTGACGAGACATGGATCTGTCAATATGATCCGAAAAATAAAAGGCAATCACCGGTACGGTACGTACTGTTTACTCAGAAGGACAGCTACCGACAAAACTGCAAAGGTCTGGTATACTACAGTTGCATTACCCAAAGCTTTTCAAGCTGTGCGGGAGAGAAGACCAAAGACCGGGCTTCGGGGAATCAATCATGTTGCACCACGATAACGCCTCTTCACATACCTCCCTTAGAACAAAAGCAGTTATTGAGAAATCTGGTGTTGAAACTCTAAGTTCATTGTGATTTCATTTTGTTCCCCAGAGTCAAAGAAGTTTTTACGTGAAAGAATAAGAGTCATTCCAAGAAAAAGTGTCAAGAGTTTTACGTGGTAGAGCCATGCTGCACTTATATTAGTAGTATAGTTGTAGCATGAATGGGTCGGCTCGACCGGGGAAGGACCACGCTCTCACAGAATACCAGCGTGAAATAGTAGCTTAATGCTGCTGTATTTCGTATGGTGAGTGTAGAGAACCGGAGACCCTTTTTACTGTAAAAGAGGCATTCCATCTCAGTCCTCATGGGTGACAACGCATCTGCATTTTGATTTTTAATGGAAGATAGATGTAGATGTCTATGGGCCGCAGCAACCACTTACCATCAGGTGGACTGTGTGCTCGTTTGTCACCCTATTCTATAAAAAAAAAAAATAAAATAAAAGGCAAGTTTTTTTCAAGCGCCGAAGAATCCGTGGCTTCCTACGAAGAAGCGATTTCCGACCTGTCAGATCAAGACTGGCAAAAGTGTTTTCAGAGTTAGTTTAGGCGAATGGAACTTTGTATGGAGCATAATGGAGAATATTTTGAAAAGATGTAAAATAAATATTAATAGTTTCTAGAATGCTTTTTGTATACTTATCTCAAAAGTTATTGAGTGTCCTACGTAGGTATACGTAATTCACCGTACCGTTACCGTGTGGTGGCGGTGTAAGAGACGAGTTGCCAATCCGCTTGCCAAGCGTGGCAACTATGGCAAGTAACCCCTTATGAGACAACCTATGGGTAAGGCTTATGTTCCGTAGGCAACTTTAATTTTAATAGGCTGTTGCGGTTACGGTATATATATATATATATATATATATATATATATATATATATATATATATATATATATATATATATATATATATATATATATATATATATATATATATATTATAATATATATATATATATGTACAGCTCAGATGTTTAACGCTCGCTGTAAATCAATCAGAACGCGAGTAACCCGGGGTCGATCCACGCTGGTACCAATGAATTTGTTAATTGCAATTTTAAGTGCTGATTTACCACGTGCTCGGCGGTGAAGGAAAACATCGTGAGGAAACCTGCATGTCTGAGGAACAAGAAAATAATTATTTTGAAGACATGTGAAGTTCGCCAACACGCATTGGGGCAGCGTGGCGGACACTTCCTTGCCCCAAAACCCTCTCAGAAATGAGGGAGGCCTGTGCCCAGCTGTGGGACGTATATAGGCTGTAACTTATATACACATATAGTATACGTATGAAAATCTCCTACCTATCCTATATTATACCGTGGGTGTCGTGTTTATTAAAGTTAACGTCAGAGGTAAACTGAAAATGGGAGATGGGCAGTAGCATCTTCATGATTGCAGCTCAATAAACAAACTGCGATTGCCAGCTCACCTGGTAATCGAGGCAAGCATATACAGGGTTATTTTAAAATATACGCCCAAATTTGCAGAGAAGGTTAAGATTAAGTATAAGCGAATGGTGAAGAAAAATTTACTAAAAAAAATCCCAAGCATTCTGTATTTTTTATGTTTTAAGTTCATAAGGCGTGCTACTGTATTATCTTAATTAATTGTCGTTCATAAATATCTAACGCCTACTGTTTTACTACGCGCGCATACATTCGTAAGAGTTATTGCCCATAAATCACATTCAATTTGGGATTATTTCAAATAAAAGTAGAAGGCTTACTTACTCGTATTTTCAAAAACTGCAATAACTAAAAATTAAATTATTTATATATTAGATACAAACTTGCCAGGGAGACGTTGTTCTGCCCTTTTCGACGACCCTTTGTCATGTCCTATTAAAAATCCTTAAATTCGCAAAAAAATGTGTGTCACTCATGGGAAAAAACCATCCTATCTCTCAAGTTGAGTGAAACTGCACCCGGTGTGCAAATTTGATTAAAATTGTTTCAGTAGTTTAGGAGTCCGTCGCGGACAAACAACGTGATACGCAATTTATATACATATATAAAGATAATTTATAACTTAAATATGAAATTTGGATAATATTTGAAAAATAACTCTGTATATAGCAAGTATATCCCTGGTTAACGTCAAAAACGAAACAAAAAACAAGAATCGATAGTGTAATCAAATTATAAAGAAAAAGACAACTCAGAAATTTTGTTTAAATTGGGTTGCATCATTATTAAATCGTTTTCGAACAAAGACATTCTTCGGATATTATATTCCGCTTCGGCCATTTATAATACAGATCATTTGAAAAAATGGACCCAGTAAAGACTTGCGGAACAAATTCAGTTTTATGCCATTGTAATAAGACACGTATTACCTTTATTACCAACCCAATTGAAGGAATATGCGGAAATTTCCGGCGAAGATTCAGAGTATGACCGCGCATGCGCTTGATACTGACTTTATAGTAATAAAACAAGATTTCGATACAAGTTACCGTTTGTGAAAATAAAAAACTTAATTAGTCGCTACCGTAAACACGCAATGACAATATAGTTTGGAATGTCATCATTGTGTCATTACATTCAGAAGTTCCCTGCTAAACGCGGGTCTTCCCTAAGTAATAAGCCACATAGCACGGTTTGCTTCAGGACGTGCTATGTGACTTATTACTTAGGGAAGACGATGATGACATTCCAAAATATATTGTCATTACGTGTTTATTGTAACAACTAATTTAGTTTAGAATTCTGTGTCCATTGAATTCATAAATATCTTAGACCTATATCCCTTTTCTCTATAGATTGAATTTCAGTCACGGCAACCAGTTTCCACGGAGACCAGAGTCCGAGTGTATGCTCAATGCTCCTATTCCCTCACTCCGGGATTCTAATCCGGGACCTCAACGTAACGTCACGTTTACTACCTACCATTAAACCGACGAGCAGTCAGAAAATACATAAATAACTAAACATTTACAACAGATAAACTTGTCATTTTCGAGTTCCTGCTAAGCGTTTGAGCTGCCAAGTTTCCTGTAACCGAAAATTTTATGGAAATAGTTAAGAAAACACTCGAATCGAAACCAGCGAACCTTAGCAATCGGATTCCTTAGCCACTGCAATAGCAGCGTTTAAATACGCAATCGAAAATCTTATGTATTCGATGTTATCTATAATTCGCCAATTATTTTCCAGTGTATGCGAACTAGAAATAGTTTAACAGTTATCAAATTAAATCTCTACATAGTCCAATTACCGTTACTATTCAAAGATAACGATAATTCTACTAGGCAAATAGTTTTGTTAGTGAGTGAGCTTATCTTGCTTCTAGAGTTTTCCATGTAAAGTTTTCTAGATAGTTTTGTCTAAATTTATTTATACAAATAAATAAAATTGAACTGTCTCTTTGTAATGTCAAAATGTACTAAGAATTAAAAACACAATTTTTTAAATTTTTGTCTGTCTGTCTGTTTGTTTCGGCTAATCTCCGAAGTGACTGGACCGATTTCGACAGGACTTACACTGGCAGATAGCTGATGTTGTAATGAATAACTTAAGCTACTTTAATTTTAGAAAATGAATAAGAGTTCAGAGCAAAAAAAATTAAAACCCTTGAAGTACAATTGTAATGAATACACGCGGGCGTAGTCGCGGGGAACAGCTAGTCTATATATACAAGTAAAATTAGAGTGTTTGTCGGTAAGATAAAAAAACAACTGGCTTCTTTTTAATTCCTTAGGTTATTTGAATGCTATTGATACACAGCATTTTGACTGTGTGTCTGTTCAAGAACAAATGGAGAGCACTTTCAGTAGGGATTTAGGCTATATTTCATCCAAAATCCAAAAAAACGCCACATTTATAAATCCTGTCCAGGTAAAGGGTGGGTTGCTAGTAAAATAATAAACGAGAAGTTTTTATATTCGACGCGTTTGTATTTTAATGTATTGTTACGAGCTTAGTGTTCGTGACAATAAAAACTGCCGATTGATTTACTAAAATTGACAATTTAATTACCGAACACCATTTACAACTTAAACAAAATAATAATAAAACACTTTAGTTCGCAGTTATATGGCTTAGAAGTATTCACTTGTATCACCAATTCAATACTGCTTCGATCGCGGTCCTAACCGGCCTTATATAGGACCTCTTCTACTGAAACATCTAGAATGTTCGAGTGCATACCGGTCTAGGTGTAGAAAGTTCTAGTATGGAATTTTCTAGAAAGCAAGCGTCACGATTTTTTAATAAAATTAACCCCAAACTGGGCCTGTTACGTGCCAAGCAAAACCGCAAGGGCGCGTAAGAAAGGAGGCGAGATGAAGTCGTATACAGCCAAAGTGCAAGCGACAACAACCCAGCGCCCGGCTAGCCGGCACTGCGGCGGCACCAAGTTTTACCGAACGCGAACGAACCAACAAACGACAGCGACTACTCAGTTATTCAATCAAACAAAACAATCAATACTGAACATAGGCACCAGGAATGCCACAAAGCACGATCCCGAGCCAACTGCATCCATCGCGTTCCTGCACGTCTTACCAGGTTGTCACTCCTACTAGTGCGGGGACGCCCTACGCTTCGCCTGCCGGTCCGAGGCTGCCACTCGAGTACCTTTCTTCCTCATCGGTTGACGGTTCTTTGAGCTATATGGCGGGCCCATTGACTTCAGCTTACTAATTCGTTGAACTATGTCGGTTGCTCTGGTTTTATGCGGTTATCCTCGTTTTTAAGGCTATCATGCAAAGAAACTCCGAGCATAGCCCTCTTCATAGCTTGCTGAGCGACCTTGAGCTTCATACGACCAGCAGTGAAGGACAACGTCTCAGATCTATAGGTCATCACTAGCCACACACACACTGATTGTACAATCTTTTGAGTTCTTGATGTATGCCTGACGAGAAGATGTGTCGTAATCTCCTGCATGCTGCCCAGACGAGTTGAATTAATCGATTGACCTCTCGGTTGAGGTTGGACTTACGTAGTGGGACTATTTTTACCAGGTAAATATACTTGATAACAACTTCGAGCTTAGTGCTAACAACAACTTTACTAATAACAACAAGTGGCATAGGTGTGACATGGATTTTAGACATAACCTTTGTTTTGTTCATGTTTATCTTAAGATCAATCCTTTGGGAGACACTATTAAGGTCATTGAGCATAGTTAGTAAGGTCCTTCAGCAATTCTGTCATTAGGACTATCTAGTCGGCACACCGAAGATGAGTGATCTACTCGCCATTGACGTAAATGCCGTATCCTTTTCAGTCCATTTGCTTGAGAACGTCAAACGGTAAACATACTCGTCAACAATTTCGAGCTTAGTGCTACCAACAACAATTGGCATAGGTGTGACGTGGACGTTACTCATAACCTTTGTTTTGTCGATGTTCATCCTAAGATCACTCCGTTAGGAGACACTATTAAGGTCCTTGAGCATAGTGCTTAGGTCGTCCTATAATTCTGCCTAAGGACTATATCGTCAACAAATCGAAGATGAGTGATGTGCTCGCGATTGACGTAAATACTGTATCCTTTTCCGTCCAGTTGCTTGGAAACGTTTTTATATCCAGCGGTGAAGAATTTCGGAGATATTATGTCACCCTGTATTACACCTCTCTGCAGTTAGATAGGTTTCGTACTCTGGTTTTGTACTCGAACAGCTATCGTTGTCCTACTGTATAAACACTTCAGCACTTCGATAAACCGACAGTCAATGCTATGCTGAAGGAATTGCAGCACTGTCCAAATTCGAAGGAATAAAAGGCCTTCTCACAGTCCACATAGAGTTACAGCCTATATACGTACCACTGCTGGGCACAGGCCTCCCCTCATTTCTGAGAGGATTTTAGGGCAAGGAAGTATCCGCCGCGCTGCCCCAATGCGTGTTGGCGAACTTCACATGTCTTCTAAATATTTTTTTTCTTATTCCTCAGACATGCGTGTTGTTTCAGACAGTGGTTTCCTCACAACGTTTTCATTCACCGCCGAGCACGTGGTAAATCAGCACTTAAAAGTGTTATTAACAATTTCATTGGTGCCGGCGGAGATCAAACCAGACTTCATTTACTGGTTTTTCATCCGGTGTTAGAAGCTCCGCTGTAATTCCATATTTTTATAATAGTATTAGGAGAATAACGAGAGGAATTTGTGAACGACTCTCTACGATATACAAAAAATTTATGTGAAGAGCTTGACATTTCTTTTAAACTCCCAAGACGAATCTGGAGGAGGCATATTTTTGGCGACGAAAAGGTAGATGTTGGGTTATCGTACGAGAATGAATTGAGGCGGACAATGTTTCTTTCAGTCGACATAGTAAATTCTAAAATTCATGATCGATTACAACAGCTGAAAAATCTAGCACAAAAATATGGCTTTTTAATGCCTGCAGTAATATTGGGCCGTAAGGATTTAACTTAGATCAAGTTCGTTGGGGCAAATACTGAAGAGTTCCAACAGGAGCGCGCACGTCTACGTACGTTGCAGCTGCAACAGACGTAGACTGTAAAAAGGGCGGCTATCTGAGTTTAATAAAATACGTAACTTAGTCCAAACATGAGGATATCAAATATCGTCATAATAAAAATTAAAATAAAATAAAAAATAATGCTGAGTCTGAGTAAAGAAAAGAGCTTACTCCTTTCTAAAGGGCCGGCAACGCACCCGCAATTCTCCTGGTGTTGCGGTTGATCATGGGCGGCGGTAGTCACTTAACATCAGGTGAGCCGCATGCTCGTTTGCCCCCTCTTCTATAAAATAAAAAAAAAAAAAAAAAAAAAAAAAGAGTATTTTTTAACATCTGCCGTTAGTAATGCAAATTGCGAGAGAAACTTTTTTTTAAATTAAAGTTAATAAAAAAATATCTGAGATCGACTGCATCAACGTTGAGACTACCAAGTTTTCTATTCTTTATTTTTTTTTATTTGCTATTTTAGAAATAGGACATGACATACATTTTGATATTGACGATTGTGTTAAAGATTTTGCTTTGAAAAAACACGAAATGTACATTTTCAATCTAATTTCAAAACTAATAGTGACAAAAGTAATTAATAAAACTAGGTACCCTGTAACATAAATATTTTATGCCATCCAAGTTGATATTAATTGCTGTTGGTTAAGAGAACGTTGATAGCTACTATAAGTAGCCACTTGGCGGTAATTAACGATTCCTTAATTTAAATGCAAAATAACGAAAAGTGATTTCAATCAGGTAATTGATCAATCAAGTTACTTTTAATTTATTTTAATTTGATCTGATTTAGGATTAAAGAAATAAAATGATGGGTGGCGCACTTAAGTATAACCGTAACTAAGTATGCTTTTTTGCAATACCTGTAAAGGTTGCCAAGTGTTGAGCACTATGTATCATTTAAAATCTAATTCTACGTTAATTTTTATTATTATTTATTGTTGTATGTACCTAGTGTTAAGTTACGATTACGATACGAGTTGCAATGCCACGACCGCAAGCGGCGGAAGAGTCCCATAAAGTCGATATAGATAAAGCCAGATATCCACCTATTGTTGCAGAATGTCTCCCGAACTGGACCAAGCATTTCGAGGAGCTCAACAGAAAGTTGGGCCACCCTGCTAATGCCCGTCCGTTCGGGAAAGGTGTAAGGTTCGCACCCCAGAGCCCGGAAGAGTTCCGAACCATACAGAAATATATGGTCGAAATCTCCGAAAAATTACCTACTATTTCGTGGTATTGCTAAACTCCGGCGGAGGAGAAGCCCACTAAAGTGGGCATCCGGGGACTGCCAGTGGGCACCGATACCAAAAGGATTGAGGAGGCTATCCGGGCAAAAGGCTTTCCCATTACCTATGTGAAGGTCATTCCACCACGTAGGGGCAGACCTGGTTGCCTCTACTATGCACAGCTGGACTGACTGGTAAAGCTATGCCTTGTAAACAATCGGACATTTTAAAAGATAAACTTCCTGTGGGTTTCTTACGCCATTTCTTCACATAGATGTATGCTCCTTCCGAATCAGTGGTAGTTTATATTGATTTTCAATGAATTGTACGATGTATTTAATTCCGTTAAATAAAATATTTAAACTTTAAATTAAAATAATAAAAAAGGGCGGTGAATTTCCAGGCGGCCCCGAGCGGCAAAACCCCACGCTACGCCACTGTAGCGGCACGATTGACTTGCAACAGATTTAAAAGTCGCAAAAAGTTTATTCGTATTTTCTATAGAAGCAATGGTGGCAAACGGGCACAGTTCACCTGTTGGTAAGTGGATGATGAAGCCCATAAGTCTAGATGTCTTTAAATAACAACCAAAATACACACGCGTTGTCACCCTTGAGGCCTAAAATGGAATGCCTTAATAGCAGTAAAAAGGGTAACTGTTATTTAGCGGAACTCGGATCGGACAGCCTCTGATTTTATTTATCGTTTTAACCCTCAAATTTCTCTGTATATACAATCTGTAACAAAAACCCAGTAGTTCCCGTTAAGTGTGTTATCAAAAACGGTATTCAAACTTATAGAAATCACTTTACTTCAGAGTACTTGACCATTTACCTATATACCTTGGTAAATTAAATTGAAATAATTTTTTATTTGAAAATTGTACGAGATGTGTTCAAAAAGTAAGGTGACTTTTTGAATTTCGCGGGCAACGCACATTCGATTTTCGATTTTTGTATTTTGTTGCGTTGGTACACATGTCCTGAGCATATGTTTCAAGTTTGAAGTGTATAGCATGTTTAGTTTATTTTTGACAGTTACAAGGGTCAGACGTACTTTGGTGTATTCGGCGATTTTCTTCTATCAAAAAAAAATGGATCAAAGAATTTGCATCAAATTTTGTGTAAAAAATGGAATTACGTGCTCCAAAACACTTGAAATGTTGACAGTGGCATACGGTGAGTCTTCTCTTAGTAAAAAAAAACGTTTATAAGTGGTACAAGCTCTTTCAAGATGGCCGAGAAGATACCAATGACGAACCTCGCTCTGGACGCCCCGGCACGTCAACAACCGATGAAAACGTTGAAATAGTGAAGAAAATTGTTTTGTAAAATCGTTGAATCACTATCAGAGAAGTTGCGGAGGATGTTGGCATATCGGTTGGCTCTTGCCATGAAATTTTTTCGGATATTTTGGGCATGAAACGTGTGTCAGCGAAATTTGTTCCAAAATTGCTCAATTTCGACCAAAAGAACCGTCGCATGACAATCGCTCAAGAGCTATTGGATGATGTCAACAACGACCCAGATTTGCTCAAAAGGGTCATAATAGGTGACGAAACATGGGTATACGGTTATGACGTCGAAACTAAGACTCAATAGTCCCAGTGGAAGCACACTGAATCACCAAGACCAAAAAAAGCACGCCAAGTTCGATCAAATGTGAAGGTTTTGCTTACAGTTTTCTTCGACTGTAGGGGTGTGGTGCATCATGAGTTATTGCCACAAGGTCGTACGGTCAATAAGAAGTATTACCTTGAAGTTATGCGCCATTTGCGAGAAGCAATACGTAAGAAACGTCCCGAATTGTGGGTAAACAATTCGTGGTTTTTGCATCACGATAATGCACCTGCTCACTCATCGTTGCTTGTGAGAGGTTTTGTGACCAAAAACAACACTACAATCATGCTTCAGCCACCATATTCACCGGATTTGGCCCCATGTGACTTTTTCCTGTTCCCAAAACTGAAGAGACCTATGAAAGGACGAAGATTTGCAACGATTGAAGAGATAAAAACTGCATCGCTGAAAGAGCTGAAGGCTATACCAGAAAGTGATTATCAGAAATGCTTTGACGATTGGAAAAAGCGTTGACACAAGTGTATTATATCTGAGGGGGATTTCTTTGAAGGGGACAACATAAATATTGATGAATAAATAAATAGTTTTTCATAAAAATATAAAGTCACCTTACTTTTTGAACACACCTCGTATGTGGTTTTATTACCTCTGTGAATATTCAGACATCTATCAAATGTGCAGACTTTATCTATCAATAGGCTTAAATATTTATTTAGCAAAAATTGTTTAGAAAGGATTATTATACCTACTACCAAAGAGTACATTATTGATAATAGCCCCTGGGAATGAGGTAATCACTATCATACTGTTTCAAAATATTTTCATAAGAATTGTATAAATATTATATAGTAAGTTACGTTTTTCAAAAAAGTCCCGCTGGGTTTCTTGCTGGTTCTTCCCAGGACAGAGGTTTTTTTCCGAACCAGTGGTAAAAGTAAAAAAGCTTTCAATAAAAATTACATGTTATCAATATTGAATAAAACTGATTCTATTCTATAATATTCTATGCTGCATTGGCCGTGGAGTAAGAATACTGCACCGATACGCGTGTCAGTCAGATGAAACATGTACAGGGACTTTGTTACATGTCGTAGGACTAGCACCAATTTATGTAAAGTATCGTTCCTTTTTGATAGGATGTTGAACAGTTACTACTAAAATAATAATAGGATAACCCTTGTATCGGTCTGTTGGTCTACATAATTCTCAAGAGGTTTCGATTTAACTCGTAGACGAACGCACGTGTCCTAGTGATCGTATTTAATGAATCTCTGTAAATATTATTGTAGTTCACTTACAATCATTGCGGTGTACGGTAGCTCGCAGGTGCATTCCTCAAACTGCGCAATCATCAGCCGAAATCATCTTTATCACGTCGTACTTAAGTCTACATTGGGCAACGTTTGGCCAAATATGTAGAGATCCCTGTATGGCATGTCTTGTTCAAAATGACGGTTAATATAACGTACGTGATGGGCGATTGATTTTCGACTTTATGGTTATTAAACAGGGTGGTTTTTAGGGTGCGGGGTGGGGCAAAGTTTGGGACAGAGGCGTGCAGGGGGAGTGCAAGCGGTCGGACTGGTTGATCGAGCGACGACCGGAGCCTGCGCGCGCGCCTGTTGAGGACACTCGCGTAAGAAAGTCTCTTAGAAAATCCCACGTGGATTTTAGTTTTTTCGAGTGTTATATTAATAATCAGATAAATTTAATCATAGACTTTGCGTGCTAGCTTGAAAATGTTGGATAAATACTAGTACTCGACATACAACAAGTGGTAAAATTAAACATTTCGTACAACCGACTTCGATATAAATGAAACGAAAACATCATCAACGTAGTCGAAATCAAGTAAATACCCATTATTAAGGATAACTCAAAGACTACTGGTCAAATCCTGATCAATATATTTATATGGGACCACTTGAGTAGCACCAGCTTTCAAATAAGAAAAGTAGTATCAAAATCGGTTCAACCAGAAAAAAGTTCTAAGGTTAACACACATGAAAAATGAAAATTACGAAAAATAATACTAACTTTGTTTTATCAACTTTTCGGCGGTAATTTGTTATGCAATAACAAAACTAAATATTAATACCTAATTAGAGTGGGTAATGTAATTTAGGAATTAAGCTTAAAGATTAAATCAGTAATTTAAAAAAAACTCGACTGCGTATAAATGTTTACTGAAAAGAGAAAAAATATATAGCCTCACTTCCACAACTAAGATGAATCTAACCACAGAAATCGTAATAATAAGACAAATTATTACTATTTCTGTGATATCCCCCGTATTAAAATCAATCAATCCGTTTAGGATAGAATAGAACAGAATGGATTAGAATAATTTTTTATTCAACAACATAGATCATATGTAATTCTTATTAAATGTCATATTTCATTTTACCACTAGTTCAAAAAAAACCTCTGTCCCGGGAAGAACCAGCAATAAACCCAGCGGGACTTTAAAAAAAATTATGAATGGTCACAAACTATTTACAAAATTTATTTTAGAAACTACTTGGAACCGACAATCTCATTCCCAGGGGTTATTATCAACGATGTATTTCATTTATATTATAATAACCCTTTTCGTACAATTTTTGTTTAATTAAATATTTAAACTTGGTAATAGCTTAAAAATTAAATATTTAACGTTGTATATTTTCTGGGACTTTGTTGCGTATATCTATATCTACATTGCCCCAAGTATGAATAACTGACTGTGTGGCAATCGGGGAAAAATGCTATATCTACGGATTTTATTTTTTAAGTTATTTTATCCAGAGGTTTTTGTTTTGTTGACTTTATTCAATTTGTATTTTACGCGTAATTTTTTTTTATGATATTTTAACTCGAATGAGTCCACTTGAGATAGTATATGGCTACTGTACTCTATTTACTTTTGCAGCCCATTTCAAACAAGGAACGCTACAGATGCATTGTCTACCAACTTTCTACAGACAGTTGCGTGTCTGGTCTAACTTGGAATATCTGTGATTTTACTGGTCCACTGCCGACAGGAAGATGTTGATGTCCATCTCTTGTTTCAGTTTCCCTTTGTCGCAAACGTAAACAGGATGGTTATTGGTTATAACGCCATCTATCGGAAACCATGAAATCTTTTTAGCTCCTAGTCCTAGTCTCCTGTAGTCGCTTCTGACCCCATGGGATGAAATGAGATGCTAGATTCTCTTACGCTGTCACAAAACCGCTTTCTTATAATGTCCGGGTATCTTATATATGGGGAGCCTGCTACTTTGGACTCCCGCACAACACCTCATGGAGGAGGGAGCGGCTGAAAAACAGCTCTGTATGAGATCTGTATCTCGTTACAGATAAAGCTGAGCCGTCTCCTTTTGTCTCAAATAATTATAATGTTCTTTTGTTTTAACGTGAATGTAACCGTGTGTTTTAGAGGCAATAAAATTTATTATTATTATTATTATTATAATGTCCTTGAGACCGAATATTGATCACAGCGGCTAGTCCCAACGGAGGATAGCCATCTGCTTAGAACAGGATTATAGTGCCCAAAATTAGTATATTATTTTGGGCACCTAATCCTTATATAGTATATATTTATGTATGTATATCGTTTTCTTTGACACGGTCTGTCGCCTAAAAGTCCTAATGGATTTTAAGGTCGGCCCACACGTACCACAACCACACAACATCGCAGCGACAAAATGTAGTCACGTGTGAATAGTGTCGCTGCAGCTTTTTGCAGTTGCGTTGTGGTTGCGTTGCAATCTTAGTCGTGGCGTCGACGCAGTGTTCTGTTTGCGATGTTGCCAGCCGCTGGTTTCGTTGGTTTCGTAGTGGTTGCGTTGTGGTCGGTATCCCTCACGCAGTCCATGATGACGGCAAAATGTCGTACACGTAAATTGCACTATTTATTTCCAATACAAAATGCGCCTGCCCACGTGTTGTGGTTGTGATACGTGTGGGTAAACCCTTAACATATGAGGTGTCGTTAAATTCGTGTCAATTGTGGAAGTGACAAGTGACGTAGGGTGTTAGACTTTTTAGTTTTTTTTTACAGTCGGTTTTTTAAATACTGATTTAAGCTTTAAGCTTGTTTTAATTCGCTATGAAATAAAGCTAATTAAAACAAGCTCTAGGGCTCAAAGGGCTTGTCCTAAAAGGACGTTTCTTCGCGACAGTACAGGGCCAGGCTTCGGCACGAGACTTGTAAAGAATTTATAGGAGAGGCGGGCGCGGGTATCGGCAGTGTGCCTCACGCCTCAGTGTAGCCCGCGCGCAGTGGCACCGCGCCCTATCGGTGAAAGTTGTTTTCAGTGATTTCAGTGCAGTGACAGACACATCTGGGGGATGGATGGCTAGGTACGGAGTTGTGATGGGTTTTATTTATAAGTTAATTGTGATCAGCTTGCGTTGATAGAGGTACTACGAGTACGGTATTTGGTTGGGTTTTCTTGATGTTTGTTAGGTCGGTTTAAGTCGAGGGTTATTTTCTTTTCATAAAAGTATATTCAAATACTTTTATTTTTTTAAGCCTAATTACTTTTATTGGTGTAGATGATTGTAAGACACAAACAATTGACAATATTACTCACCAAACAAATTTTTTAAAGCCTTCCATTATTGAAGTATTTATTTTATAAATATTAATTAATATTTTATGAATATTCCACCGGTTTCACTTTGATAGGGTCTATAAATATAATGTTATCTAGATTTAAGATACGGAAAGACCATTTGTTTTATAATTTTTTATTATTTTTGTGTTCGTTCGTAAAATTTCATTACAATCAATTCAGCATTTCTGAAATAGTTAACTCCCAGTTGTTCTGATAAGTATTAGAAACAGAGACATCAATTTAACTTATATCAACAGATAATTGAATGTGAAGTCTAAATCGTACCTATATACCTCCATTCAATCAACAACTTCTTATGTCATGAGTTACAAACCTATTGCATTGGACATTTCGCAACATAACTTCGTGTTCATGTTGCCTAACTGTTATCCGACTTAACGTATCATTGTATATAAAAATTGTTTCTATTAATTAAATCAAATAACTTGGTGAAATTTCAGGTTCATTTATGTTTATGTGATTTAAATGTTGATTGGATGTTTTACAATATTTATTTTAAACTATTGATCTAACGACATCATCAGAGGCGAACCCGGTCAGTTTTTGTGGTCAGTAAATTTATAATTTAAAATAAATAATGTAAAATAAGTGCATGCGTTTTACCAATCCTAAAAAAACAATAGTTTTAAAACTATTGTTACTACATTTGAATCAACGATAAGCTCTAGATTCGCCATTTCAAACCCATCCCTACATTTTTTATAGAATGAGGGTGACAATCAAACATACAGTCCATCTGATTGTAAGTGGATGCTGTAAGCCATAAACATCTACATTAATCTTCGATTGAGAATCAAAATGCAGATGGCAGCAGTAGTATAGTTGTAGCACGAATGGGTCGGCTCGACCGGGGAAGGGCCACGCTCTCAAAGAATCATCATCATCACAGCCCTTCGCAAGTCCACTGCTGAACATAGGCCTCCCCCAAGTAATGCCACAAAGCACGGTCCTGAGTCACCTGCATCACAGAATACCAGCGTAAAATAGTGGCCTAATGCTGCTGCTTTTCCTATGGTGAGTGTAGAGAACTGGGGACTCATTTTACTGGTACCGAGGCATTCCATCTTAGTCCTCACGGATGACAACGCATCTGCATTTTGATTCGTAATCGAGGATAGATGTAGATGTCTATGGGCCGCAGCAACCACTTACCTTCAGGTAGACTGTGTGCTCGTTTGTCACCCTATCTTACAAAAAAAACCTGTGATGACTAGAATGGAATACCTCGTTTACAATAAAAAGAGTCTCCGGTTCTCTACACTCACCATACGAAACACAACGCCGCCTATCGGGTCCATTTGTGAATCTAAACCATTCTCGGATCAACTTTACCACACACATAAAATTTCATCAAAATCGGTCCAGTCAGAGTTCAGTCACATACACTCGGACAGAAGAATTATTTAACTATAAAGATATAGGTATATTATACTAAAATAGCTCATTTAAATTAAAGCGATATAAGGTTTGTCGTTGACTTCACATAACTACTATAGGTATCAGTAAAAATATATATTGAAGCAACAATTTTAGATAAGAAGTTAAAAAAAATCTTACTTTCTTAAAATATGTATGCTAAATGCCAAGAATGAAATTAACATATTCTGTTATACGAAATGAATTTAAAATCAGTGCAAAAAATTATTAATTGATAACAAACATTTACAATGGCCTGGTCTTTTTTTTAAAGAATGTTATTTCTACACAAGAATTTTCTCCTGTATCGAGGAGGGAGTTTTCGTACATAAATTGCACCAGGAGAAACGTCCAGACCTGGAACAATTATTGTAGGCCATACAAATACTTGTTCCGTGCGGGATTCGAACTCGTGGCCAGTTAATGCTAAGCCTCTGCGCCACGGAGGCTTCAATTTAACTAACAGTAGTAATATAGCTCCCTTGTTTTTCTTCATCAATTCATGAGTGTGCATGCTGCATATGATTTTCTTCCGTTGAAGGAAGTATATTCCTTAATAACCACGCTTGGTGGATCGACGGACACAAAACCAGACGTTACCTTAGTCGTTGGTGATCGTCGTCGGCCTGGGTATTTTACTTTTTCTATGTGTGTTAAGAGGTTTCTTCGATTTTATTCAAACAAAATACGAAGGAACTTTTCCCCGACCTATTAATTAGCGAGTATGCTACGTAGTACCATCATCATCATTACAATCATTCGCAATTCCACTGCTGAACATAGGTCTCCCCAATGTATGCCATAAAGCATGGTCCTTAGCCGCATGAATCCACTCATCTTATGGGGA
The DNA here is from genome assembly GCA_036936625.1 of Parnassius smintheus behrii. Classification (NCBI taxonomy): domain Eukaryota; kingdom Metazoa; phylum Arthropoda; class Insecta; order Lepidoptera; family Papilionidae; genus Parnassius; species Parnassius smintheus. Next base: position 57,534,283 of record JAUPFT010000003.1, on the reverse strand, counting down.
TTGCCCCAACCGTATACAAACTTATCTAAGAATCTGGAATATCCGGTAATATTCCCTGCTTCTAATTGAGAATGCCATATCGTATTTCGTGTTGCAAATACAGGCTTTTACTCCGCTCCATAAGTTCACTTAAAATTCCGCTAGACGCTATTTTCACTGTCCGATATCGTGTTCAACCCGTTAACAATCCTCTTCTGAGTTGCCTCGCTTTTAAGGGGAATTAGATGAATATTTTATACTGTTTAAAGATGAATAAAATTATATATATTATACTGTTTGAAGATGAATAAAATTAGTTAAGATCCGCATAATAAAATAAAATGATTTGTCATACTTAGTTTGAAGATCAGCTCCTGCCTCCCTCAATTGCGTGCACTATTCTCGTTACTATTAATCTCAATACTACTACTCCCAACACCACTATACTAGAAAAGACACACCAGTCACCGTAAGTCTTAGCGTTCAGCCACCACAGAGTCTATTTCACCTGAGAATACCTCGTTTAAAGTTTACATGTATCGCGTTATCGACAATAAACGATCCGTGTTACCACTGTTCCTAATATACTAGAAAAGATTCTAGTATATTAGGAACAGTGGTAACACGAATACTGTATTCAATTGATGGAGGGCGGGAGGCGCGAATCTTAGCGAATTATATATCATTGATATAACGGATTTCCGCAAAGTAACGCCTGAGTTCTGTATACTGTTTATACTTATATCTTGTCTTCTTACTAACAACGCCTAACAAAGAATGTGATATGACAAAACAAAAAAACGAGACTTGATTGTGGACATTCTCGGATGACTGTGCTGTACTGTACGCATTCCTTACATACTGTACTGATGAGGTCATTTAATTAAGCCCTTTGTCATCAAATATTTCTATAACGTTTGCCTCTTACAATAAGAGAAATGCTATACACTTCGACAAAGAAACAAAACTATCTTTTCGTGATGTAATTCGGAAAAAAAGTAATTATATGATTTGAAGGAATAGGTGGAGGTTTTCAATTCGATTGTTCGCTTTGAAATGTAACGCAATATCTTTAACGTAAGTATTGTTTTGAAGAGTATAATATTCTATAATGGTGACAGTTTTATTTTACTAGGTGTTTCAGCTTTTCTGCCCGTGTGTTCATCTGGAACCCCCTCAAACCAATTACTGTCGTCATATAAATAACAAATTGTTTTGGTCTGAAGGTTTAGAAAGCCAGTATATATAATTACGGGTTGTTAGGTATTACAGAATATTTTGTAAAATTTGACGGAAGGTAACAATAACTTGGTGGTTTTCCGCACTCATGCAAAAGTGGGATCGATTTTAGCAACTAACGAAAACGCGCGAGTCGTGTAGTGTCGCGATAAACAACTGAGTTTAGCGGCATTTTAATATTGTAAAGATGTACTGCTCATTATTTCAGAAAAAAATCCATGTTAGATCTCAGAGGTCGTATGTATCTTTAGATTTTTTGCATGAAGTTAGCTGCAGGATTTGGAGGACAGTTCGTCTGTCACAAGTTTTATTAAAAAAATGTGACGTAAGATAGGTGATATGGAAAATGTCTAAAAGATCTTACTGGTTATAGATGGCGATTAAATTATCTGTTTTTGACTGACTGAAAATGCTTTGACTGCCGATTGGGAGCAGTATCAATGGTGTGAGACTTGTGGTACAGCCTGCACAGCGTGGTGTTGATGGCAGAACCCTCTCACAACGGGAGAGGCCATGTGCATGTCTTCTATGGTTTGAAATAATACTAGTTTTTACGGAATTTATCGCGTATATTTAACTTTTTAAATACCCGACGTTTCGAACGATTTACAGCACTGATGGTCACGGGCTGAGATGTTCAACGTCCATATGTCATAGTTAACCGCGGTTACCATAGATTAAAATTTAACTTTTGTTCCGATCTATACAGTATACAGTATGAACTTATGCTTCTATGGTATCTTCTATGGTTGTTGTTAGACTGCCTCGTTGGTGTAATGATAATAAACGCGGTTACTGATCATGCGATCCCGGGTTCGTATCGCGGGTCATGTTAAAAGGTAGGCTTCATTGAAAGTAACATGAAATTCTCATGGTAAATGAAAAATAAACTTTATCTGTACATATAAATATAAATACAATTTAATTGTCTGTCTGCAATATCGAAATAACTGCCTTATATTGAGCTGAGGAGGGGGGGGGGGGGGGGGGTTGCATGCCAGACATGAACCATTTTTTAATTTTTTGTCTGTCTATCTATCTGTGTGTCTGTTTGTATGTTTGTCTGTCTGATCGGTTAATCTTTGGAACGGCTAAATTAATTGAAAAGAAACTTCACGAACAGAGAGAGCAATGCCAACAATGATCTAACCTATATTTTGTACATAATACATAATACATAAACACTCACGCCTGTCACCCAGAGGGGTAGGCAGAGACTACGGACTTCCATTTGGCATGATCCTGACATACCTCTTTCGCCTCCTTTACATCCATATATCTACGCATACATGCTCGTCGGTTAAGGGTAAAACGTGGCCCATTTTCAAAATATCGCCAATTTGGTCGATAAACTTTTTTCTAGGGCGTCCCTTCCTGACTCGGCCGTTCACATCTGCCATATAAATTTGCTTTGTCACTCTTTCCTCATTCGTTCTTTCTACGTGACCAAACCACCGAAGCATTCCTTTCTTAATCCTGGTCACAATATCATCTTGCATACCACATTTATCTCTTATCACGCAATTTCTCACCCTGTCATTCAGATTCAACCCTAGCATATTCCTTAAAGACCGCATTTCTACAGCATTTATTCTACTTTCGTGCTTCTTCTGCCACACCCAGCTTTCACTACCATACATTAAAGTAGGTACTAACACAGCATTATGAATTACCATACGTGCCTGTTTTGACACATTCTGGTTCTTCATAATAGAGTGTAGTGCCCCATTCACTCTATTCCCTGCATTTACTCGTCGTTCTATATCCCTATCACATCTACCATCCCTGCTAAATACACATCCCAAATACACAAACTCATCCACTTGCTCAATTAACTCTCCTTCTATTCTTATTTCACATACCGTTTTGCTTTCTTCTCTTTCAAAAACCATCACTTTCGTCTTACTTGCGTTCACTTTCATTCCCCTTTCTTTTAATTCCCAGTTCATTAATGTAACCATCATTTGCAGCTCAGCCGCCGATGACGCAAATATGACTTGATCATCGGCATACAAAAGGCATTTGACGGTTAACTCGCCCATTCTTAACCCACATTCTTCATCTTTCAAAGTTTGCAAACACCGGTCCATAAATAGGTTGAACAGCCAAGGGGAAGCTACACAGCCCTGTCTGACACCTTTTTGGATGCCAAACCAGTCCGAGTAGACCCCATTGATCCTGACACAAGCACTAGATTCCCTATAAAGAGACCTTAATGCCTGTATCAAACCAGCGCTCAACCTAAATGAGTTCAGTGTTTGCCATAACACATTCCTGTCCACTCTGTCATAAGCCCTTTCCAAGTCCATGAACGCACAAAAAACTTTCTGGTTTTTGGCCAAACACTTCTCCGCAATCATGCGCATGGAAAAGACTTGATCTGTGCACCTCATTCCCTTTCTTGCACCCTATATTTTATATGCTATTATTATTTATTATGCGAAAAACTTGAATTTTTAAAACTAACAAAATAAGGTAATGATCTTTGACTATCTTAAATCATATAAATTCACTTTAATAATAGGAATAATAGGAATTTTTTTTATAGGGTCGAGTTACAAACGAGCACACAGTCCACCTTATGGTAAGTGGTTGCTGCGGCCCATAGACATCTACATCTATCCTCGATTACAATGCTGATGCATTGTCACCCGTGAGGACTAAGATGGAATGCCTCGTTTCCAGTAAAAGGGGTCTCCGGTTCTCTACACTCACCATACGAAATACAGCAGCATGAAGCTACTATTTCACGCTGGTATTCTGTGAGAGCGTGGTCCTTCCCCGGTTGAGCCGACCTATTCGTGCTACAACTATATTATCAATATAGCTGCAGCATGGTTCTGCCACGTATGACAGATAACGAGAATAGCCCGGGCGGGTCGTTATGCAATAAAATCAGTCATATTTTTTTTCAATTTACTACGCAAGTTAACTAACACAATTCATCTAAGTGCTGTACTTACAGCATATCACGTGTATGTCGTATCACGCTGCGCGGCTGATTGGCAAGGAATTATCTTTTGGGTTAATGTTATAAGCAGTTACAGAGTATTCATTGCACAAAAAGTACGAGCAATTTGTAATCTTAACACAACGGACAACTAAAGGCACTACATTGAATCTCTAAAATTACGGACGTTGCCTTCACTGTTTATTTTTGAATGCGCACTCCTAGTCAAACAGTACAGTTACCTACTAATTTGAATTTGTCATGCGAGCTTGCCAGCTGGCTAGTTGCTAAAGGAAAAAAACATAATTGCAGTTCATACGCATTAGAAGTGATAGCATTTAAAAATGTTTTTAATTATATTTCTTTTTATATTCAGGATTACAGTGCCCGAGTGTACGCGCACGCACAAGTGCACTCCCTATTCCCTCACTAATTTAAGCCCGACTCGGGACCTCACGATGCAGCACTCGCGTTGGATGGATGTACATTAGACCAATGAGGTAGCCGAAAAGAATGAAGTATAACAAGAGCTTTCTTGTACTAGATTTAACTAATATAACTTATTTTTTAAGGTGACGGAAACTCTTAGATTTTCTTACCCAAAATTAAAATTTAATTATTTGACGAAAGTGCGAATAATTTATCTCACAAGTTAATTGTAAATCTATTGCACGCCTGGTGAGGCAACTGTTGATACTAAAACATAGTGATTGTATTATGCTCTTTGGTTGATAGCTTTTATATTATGTATATCATCTTTAACTATCGTACTCAGTGATGAAATAAATAAAATAACAATCTGTTTTCTTTGCTATCTGTTTAACATCTTGAAAACAGAAATATTTCTTTACATATTTTAGATTTGTAAAATTAATAAAAGTTAATAAAAATCTAAAAATGTTTACTTATACATTTTAAATTTTAATTTATTTTATTATTAGTGTTGAAATTATGAGAGTGAAATTATAGTATTTTTTGTTACCTTCATGATAAATAAAACTCAACTGGGACAGAATACACCCGGTATCAACCTTGAGTTTCGTTCTAAAGAGCATAGAGCATTCTGCACGCATTAGTTGCATAGTCTTAACTCTATAATCTATAGAAGATATTAATGACGACAATATAATTGCACTTGCCTTGAATCTTAAAAGTTATTTATGATGTATTGGATAATGATATTATATTTTCAAAAGTTGTTCCGTACAAAACATACCAGATTGAGTTCCAGTTCGCGGCGCACTTACAGTTAGGGTTGGCAACTTTTTTTGGAACAAATATAGTATTTTTCCCAAAAAAGATATATATGGTCATCTATGTCCATATATCTGTGGCCATCAATGATTACAATTACCTTTAAAATAATTATAGGAATGTGAGCAATTTAGGTTTATATTAAAATAACTGAACAATTAATTTTTAATTAGATTAAAACATGCTCTATTTGTTTCTTCTTTTTTCCATTTTAAACTCACGACGAAAAAAAGTTCTTTTTCTAAAACTTACTTGTTCCAGACTAGTAATCACAATTAATATTAAAAAGCGTGACAGTTGAATTAGGGATAAAATATTGTATTTTTCGTACTATATTATTTTCCTATAATATATAGTACAATTATTGATTGAAAATACATTACGATACTACATATTCTAGTACGGGTGGCAACCCTACTTACAGTTATAATATTTTGCCTCGGCGCCTTACCTAGTCGAAATAGGTTTCAGTTTATATAAAGGTACTCTGTGGAAATAAGGTACAATGATATTAAGTAGATAGGCACCAAAATGTAAACGTCCACAATATGAAGCTGATAAGATGTTGCAAAGGGAATACGAGTAAGAACTCTTATGGACGCCACACACGGTCAGTTCAACTGATCATTACAACTGATAAGTTCAAACTAAAACTGTTGATATTTTTTAAAATATTGAATTTTCGATATAAATATATCAATATCGGAGTTTTATATATAAGTTTCTTTATCGATATATATATATATATATATATATATATATATATATATATATATATATATATATATATATATATATATATAAAATCTAATATTTTAAAAAATATCAACAATTTTAGTTTGAACTGATCAGTTGAACTGACCATGTGTGGCGATCATTCGAACTTTTGAATTTATTTCGGACCCGTTTCTGATTGTAAATACATATTGACGAGTGTATGACATATAAATAAAGTGATCATTTATGTTTTTCCTCAGAGCAGGACGCCTTTAAAATTATTTTAATTTTAACACTTTTGACTGCCTTCTTGGTCTAATGGTCTAATCGTAAACTCAATTGCTGATCATGTAGTCCCAAGTTCGAAACCCGAGTCGGGCCAAGAATCATTTATTGGGTTTTTCTTTTCTAGGGTAGACCTGTGCTTGCGCATACACTTGGGCAATATAATCCTGATGCGCAAATAGCTATTTTCCGTTGAGAATCGCCGCCGTTACAAAAATTCAATCTGGAGCCATTTATAAATAAACATAAAGTTGTTTGAATCTTTTAATAATCAAAAGTGAAAAAAAAATAACTTATGTTATTTGATAATTTATTGTAGATTAATTAAAAATTTTCACTTCTTAACTTTAAGTTCAAAAATGTAGCTTTTCAGAATAATCAAGTAACTAGTCAAGCCATGCTGGCAAACCTGGTACGTGCGGTGTCATAATGATGGCACGGGTGACAGAGTTTGCATGATGCTACGCTTTTGTTTGTCAAAGCGGGACATTTTTACGTATTTTTGGGACAGCGGGACACAAACCTTTAAATCGGGAACGTCCCGCCTAAAGTGAGACGTATGGTCACGTTACGTACAAATCATGCGCGATTTGTATTGTTAATTTTGTACCCGTGAATACCTAAGTATAGTTTCTGGACAATGGTAAACAGGAACACAGGTAAAACCACGTTTGGAATAAAGATTAATTAATTATAAAAAATAACAACAAAAAAATGTAGGTAATGTTTAAAATAAAGATTTCCGATTTTTCACCTGACCGTGTAATGGCGGAGTAAGAATATCCATACTACGCAATATTATCATCGTGTGGGTATCGTAAGAATATCCATACTACGCAATATTATCATCGTGTGGGTATCGTAAGAATATCCATACTACGCAATATTATCATCGTGTGGGTATCGTAAGAATATCCATACTACGCAATATTATCATCGTGTGGGTATCGTAAGAATATCCATACTACGCAATATTATCATCGTGTGGGTATCGTAAGAATATCCATACTACGCAATATTATCATCGTGTGGGTATCGTAAGAATATCCATACTACGCAATATTATCATCGTGTGGGTATCGTAAGGCGACAGAGGGACGTAAACCATGTGGGCAGCAGCATCTTCCTGATAATAACTAAAATTGAAAAAAATCTGTTGCCAAGCCGCCAGCCAAACGTGGTTATTATGGCAAATATCCCCCGTAGAGGGGGATCTATATGGGAGGGATATGTTTAGTCGTGGACTTTTGAGATGCTGTGACGGTAACCCATACTGTGCTATGCTATGGTTTGTGCTATGTGTGTTAAAACTAGCTGCGAGGACATCATCATCTAACCATCTCGTGATGTCACTAATAGCACCGTCGTCTCCAAACTTGTTTTAAAACGCCTATCGCCTCTATCGAAGCGAGCACTGCTTTCGTATGTTTACTACATAATATGGCCAGAACATTGAGGTATACAGTACATTATACATACTTCAATGGACCGGAATCGACAATCCGATGCGGGAATTTTTGTATGAAATTAGAGATTACGTGATTAATTAGCATTAATTAAGGTCGGGTTCATTGAATACGAATTAAAGTTAAACTTACTCTCCATAATTTAATGTTAATAGGAATGAAGGGAGAGCCTGTGTTACTCATGTCAATCGGGTGTATAGTTTTAGAGATATTATGATGAGTGAGTCAGTCAGGCATTCAGTGGTATTTTCAATTTATATATACATATATATATATATATATATATATATATATATATATATATATATATATATATATATATATATATATATATATATATATATATATATATATATAAACACACACACACACACACACACACATTAGAGTTGGGACGATTAGTTATCCTATTAATCGGTTAAGAAATGGCCGAACGATCGGCCGATTAATCTGAACAAGTATTGTTCCATTTGTCTTTTCAAAATCTACATGCGTGTAGTTGAACAATCTTTATTTAAGAATTGTTTTTTTTTTAAATTTAAATTTTCGTGTTTTTAAAAAATACTACAAAAAGGGCTGGAAAAAATAGATTTTCTCAAAAAAGAAATGAACTTGAAAAAAAAAAATTAAAAACAGTCGGTCGGTCTGTCTGGGCTCGAACCATGGTATTACGATTTTGTAACCGCCCAATACACCAATTAAGCTATTTGTATTCGTTAACAAATTGTTAAAATTTACCTTCTTATTCTAACGATATTGTAGCAGTTTTTCAGTTTTCAGTTCAATGCCTAAAAACACAGACAAAAAGACATTTTCTAAAAATAAATCCTAGCTAGATCGATTTATTGCCCCCGAAACTCCCTGCACACAAAATTATGTGAAAATCGTTGGAGCCGTTTCCGAGATTCCGATTATATATATATATATATATATATATATATATATATATATATATATATATATATATATATATATATATATATATATATATATATACAAGAATTGCTCCTTTAAAGGTATAGGATTCATATTAATGTAGCCACACTTACCACACAGAAAATCACGAAAAATCTTAGCTGAAATTATTAAAATAAAAAGCCGATTAATCGCCGACTAATCGGTGACTACAAATAGCCGACTAATCTAATATATATATATATATATATATATAGTTTAATATAGTTACTCATTTCGCAATGTTCACTCACTAAAACAGATTTTACGATAATCCCATAAAAAAATTCCATATATTTTATATATAAGTTATTATCGTCTATTATCGTGTGCCCAGCGAAGCAAGTGGGTGTCAGCTAATCAAGTCAAGCCGCCTAACGAAGTTTGACTTCAAAAATGACCACACAAACATTGATTCATAAATAACTCATTGCACACAAATTAGGAAAGTGAGCTAGCGTATTCATGACATTATTCAAGACTAAGTTACAAAATAATTTCCCACGAAATAGCTTATGTCTTTGCACCATTTACTTTTTAAAAGTGTTTTTGTTCATTTAATGCACTTATTTATTTAGCAAGTTGTCAATAATTGGGTCAGTCCAAGCGACAAGTTTGCTTTTATTATAATCCTCTTTGTACTTCTGGAAGTAGGTTTCATGTCTGACCTTTAAAGGAAATAAGTGGCAAACGTGTTTCAGATGCTAATCTAATGAATTATTCACTTAAAACTGAAGTTTTTCCGTCTGTTTGTATATCGACCTAAATTGGAGGCATGTTGTCTTTTATAAAATAAATAATGATTAAAATTTTACTAGCTATGCAACGTAATGTTTTTAATTTTGCAACAAAAATCACACCATACATTAGGTATATATTTTTCTTAGCACAACTAATTTTACCAATTTTTTTTCTCTTTGGTAATATACTCGTACGATTAAACTTTTGCCAGGGTCAAATATTATAAAATTATTTAAAAACTATTTAATAATGTGTTGCGTGCGTGCGTATAATGCTTCACATTGCAAAGGTTTTTGGGAGATTTTGTCGGCAACTCGAGCTATCAGACAAACAAAAGATGACAGTATCTCAAGGTGCCTAAACAGGCAGGTTACATAGAAGTTCACATCACCATTGGAGCACATGTTTCATGGTTTCCACTAATAGTTTACGTGTACAAGCATTAAATGCACAAAATCGTACCATCTGAGGGCAACAATTGACCGCTGGCGGTCAATTTTCCGCCAAAACTCCTTTTTACAATTTTTCTTTTTTTTTCTTTTTTAGCCAGAATATAAAAAAAAAACAAAAAGTAAATTTTAAGCCAGTAATTGACCACTATCCCACCCTAATGTGTAAAATGTGGAAAACAAAGGAGTGCAGGTCTCCTGACGAGCGTCTGGTAATCTGGTTGTCTAATTGTGAAAAAGAGAAGGAGGATTTAAATCATGTTATTTCTGCGCCTCCTCTACAAATTGTATTCTATAGAATACTGAGAAACTAACTTTTTTGCGCTAAGATTGATTTCGACCAAATTGAGGTCACCGTTTAGCCTCTTAGCAAGCCGCTCTACTGAATCCAGGTGTTTGGTGGCATTTACAGCATGATAGCAGCAGTGATAGCAGTTCTACATGCATTCAAATGGTGTGGAGTGTCGTCAAATAAAGTATAAAAGTAAAAGTAAAGTGACAGCCTACGCATAGAAGCTCAGTAAAACATTGGTTAAGCGTTTAGTTAGTGGGTTTGGATCCCACGAACAAATATTTCTATGGAATATTAATAATTGTTCTGTAAAAATATTGCGCAATTATGTTACAACAGGAGATAGGCAGCAGCATCCTCCTGATAGCAACTCTATATTAAAAAAACGTTGTTGCCATTACATCTGCCAAGCGTGCCAGTTATGGCAAATATGGGGGATATATTCGAACCATGCATTCTGTTGGGGATATACTCAGCAGTGGACCTGTGATAGCCCGGAATGGTGTTGATGAAGAAGAAATTTATTTTATTTTCATCATCATCATTCCACTTTTTTAATATCTCCACTTGTTGTTTAGACTTAGTCCAGACTATATTGCAATATACTTGCTTTCGTGTTCGAGACGACTTAAGTAATTGATTTTAAACTTAGGTACCTATGGGCTAGATATACAGACTTAAAAATTTAAACATAGCATAGTATCGGATGACAATGAAAAAATACAACAATAATAATTCTATACCATAATACGTTTTAAAAGCGTGTTAGGTATATTAAAAAAATTAACATAAACTTTGATTAAAACTACTTTTACGTAAAAGTAGTTTTAATCGATGTGTAAATATAAGAAATCATTATGTAAACCAGTACAGACTGGAAATAGCAAATAAGCCCCCGTGACAATGGGTGCTGGAAAGGTCTCGAAACGTTGGGAAATAAAATTCATTTAAAATAAAACGCAATAAAATCCGTAAAAGTAGTTTTAATCAACGTGTAGTCTTCGCGTAAATATAAGAAATCATTGTGTAAACATAAACTTGTTTATCGCAAGGAAAAAAAACAGAGTGGAATAAGGTGACCGAAGTAGATCTATGGCATATTTCAATTTTTAATAAATTCGTCCGAATACAATCTAGGCGTCTTCGAGGCAACAGTATTTAAGCTTTTGTTAAGCTAAGACAGTGCGATTCACCATCTAACGCTGCATCACTACTTACCACCAGGTGGGATTGTGCTTTGGCTTTTAATAAGTAAAAAAATACTGATATGAATTGACTTTTTTAATTGCGGCCGGTTCAATGTTAACAAATTCATTGATAATTGTCAATCGTACATGTCATATACAGGTATTTGATTTTATTGACGTTATTTATAATAGCTTCATAAATATCTGTAAAATGTCTGCGGAAATAACTGTTAAACTCAAGTGTACTGCCCAGATCTTGTAATTGTGTATTTTTTTTAATTTGTCCAACAGAATTCCTTACGGCAAAACCATAAATTTGTCTTTGTGCCATAAAAAGATTTTTATTTATGCCTAAGGTACGTCTGGCTCAAATAACGGATTATCCTAAAATAGCATAGTTATAACAGTTGTTCACAGGGCGATATTTGTGATGCTGTGATACTGCCGGCCTGTCAGACCGGTGCGGTGGAAGAAACAAATTCTACGCATATCGCATGCGTGCAACACTAGTTTCTACTCCTGTCTGATAACTGGTTTTGTGTCCATAAATAACGATATTTTAAAATAGATGCTGGCAGGAGATAATATTCGTTCATCTGCGATCGAATAAGACATCTTATTTTTAAAGAATACCGTGTAATGGCGGTACACACTACCCCATATCGTTTTACTAACAATAAGTAGAAAGTTAAAAAAACTGCGGTGGCTACCTACTTATGGAAAGCATCCCTCCATGAGGCCTATAGGGGCATTGCCTTATAGAGATCCCCTCTCCGAGGCAATCTATTGGGGAGGTCCATGTTAATCGATATCGTCTAATATCACTCTGTTTCAAGTGTAGTCATATAAATACTAATTTCTTAATAAGCCAGTCCTTAGCGCTTTTTAACGTCAGGGATTTTAGAGTAGTAAGGCCTGAGATTTTAGAGTAGTAAGGCCTACCATTTACTTGTTACTTTTATATTTTATTACAATAAAAACTTTTAAAGAAGTTACTCATTAAATACTTGAAAATACCAGTAGGTTAAAATATTTTCACATTTACCGTTACACTGTTAAAGTGTGTTGCAGTGATTTGCATAACACAATAAAGTAACTAACTAAGGTAACGAAGGTAAAGAAGGAAGGTAAGGACCACGCTCTCACAGAATACTAGCGTAGAGATTCGGAGACCCTTTTACTGGAAACGAGGCATTCTATTTTAGTCCAGGGGTGGCAACACATCTGCACTGAATCTTAATCGAGGATAAATGTAGATGTCTATGGTCTGTGGTCTTCTATCTTACTCATCAGGGGTGATAACACATTTTGATTCTTAACTGAGTATTTCTTTGGCCTACAATATCCACTTACAATAAAGTGGACTATCTGCTCGTTTATCACACATATCTATTCTATAAAAAACTAAACCAAACCATTTGGTCCTTTTTAGCAAAATTATATCATTACGTCTAATTTAACTCAATCATCACCGCCGGAAATGTTGTAAATAGCCACTAATAACACATCAAAGAACCTTGATGGCCAGCATGTAGTCGGCAGAGCTATCAACTTATTTAACTTCACCGAAAAATAACAGACAGAAGACAATTACATTTTACATCTCGGAATCTTACATATTCAGAATGTTCTTTTACATTTCACAGATAATATTTTTAAAAGAAAATTTAACAACTGTCATTTCTTTGTGTAGCTGTCATATACGGTGGAAGGAAGCGAGTAATTTGAGAGTGACTTTTTTTACACTTCTATGTTATATATTAATAACATATACATATAGCATTAATTAATTTTCTTGGCTTAAAGTATGGCCTTATTGGTTCTAATTGCGAATGCTATTTACTATTGGTTATGTGCATTAAATAAAATTTAATGTAATACGCTTGTAACGTATTAGTAATAAGTACCTGGTTGACCGAGCTTTGCTCGGTATTTTTCGCTCGGTTTTTTTTAATTCGTGTGTTTTGGAAATTATATTTAGATACAAATTACATACTGATGAAATATAAATAATATTTTTTGATCTTAGCGACATAACAGAAAAAACGGAACTGGTTATTTGAATAAAAAATCATGAGTGCAATTATTTTAATTTAAATTTTCGTGTTTTTAAAAAATACTAAAAAAGGGCTCGAAAAAATAGATTTTCTCAAAAAAGAAAAGTACATGTAAAAAAAATTAAAAAAGGTAGGTCTGGGCTCGAACCGGGGTTTTAAGATTCTGTGACCGACTATTATACCAAATATGCTATTTATAATCACTAACAATCCGTCAAAATTTACCTTCTTATTCTAACGATATTGTAGTAGTTTTTCATTACCTAAAAACACGGACAAAAAGAAATTTTCTAAAAATAAATCCTAGCTAGATCGATTTATTATCCCCGAAACTCCCTGGACACTAAATTTTATGAATATCGTTGGAGCCGTTTCCGAGATCCCGATTATATATATTTATATATATATATATATATATAAGAATTGCTCGTTTAATAGTATAAGATATGTAATACACTATTATTTGTTAGATTGTTTTCTAAGATTATATATATAAGAGGATGTCGACAGGCGACGGAGGGAAACAAATCAAGAGATGGGCAGCAGCGTCTCTTTAATAAAGACTAAAAATAAAAAAGCTACGGTGGCCAACCCACTTGCCAAGCGTGGCTACTATGGCAAATATCCCCCCCTCCACGGGCCAATCTATAGGGGAGGCCTACTTCAGCTATAAAGTTAAATTAATTTTCAAAGTTGTTCCCCTAAAAGACAAAACCATTAAGATTATGTTTTAAACTAGCAACACGCTCTGTCTTTGCCTGGGAAGTATTCATGCATTATTGTGGCGTTATTCAAATTAAAGGTAATCAAAGAACATTTATTTTATCCGTTTTTCATTTTTTCAACTTCAAGTTTTTCGAGTAAGATCGAAAGCCTAAATCCCTCCAGTATTGCTCTCTCTGTTTGTAAAGCTTCATCAATCATCACAATCGATTCAGCTAAGATTAGCTCAGACAGACAGACAAATTATAGAAAGATAGACAACCTTTTTTATTTTTTTTATGTCCTAATAACATGCAAATGACCCCCTGCGTTATTCCAATATTTAAGATACATTTATAGATAAATACAATGGAGTGTATGGATAGGGGACATCGTTTCACATTTTTCACCGACTAAATATTCATCAAGAGACAAAAATCACAAATATTTGGTTGTGGATTCATAATTTTAACCTCAATCAAAAATTATCGTATATTGATGTTATATGCATATTGTCCCTGTATGCTTTAAAGCATTTTTATTCATATCTGACAACAACGGTCGTTTAATATTAAATGAAAGATTTTAGTAGATAGCTGTTGATTTATAACGAACATTTGTTATTGGCATAATCAGACAAATTCCGATGTCAGTAAAACATGATTTGTTGCTTGTAAGAGTTACAGATAACATGTTTTATAACCCGGTAAAGATCACGCAATCAGTAGTACCTTGATATGGAATGCTTTGTTTGATTTGAATAAAAGAATATATTTATACAATATAATATTCATTCTTTTATTACAGATATATTATCTTAAGACTGATTGATATTGAATTCGGGTCTACCGTTGTACTGACAGGAATATATAAATAGATAGTCCAACTATGATCATCTTTCTACGGACTTGGCATGTGAATGATTTGGTGTAGATTGTATTATTTTGAAAATCGAAAGATTTTCGCTTGCAAAGTAATTAGTCCTTCAGTTACTATCGGCCTAGGTATTTATGCCCATTCTAAGTCGTTTTAGCGGTCAAACCGCGAACTAACTTAACAAGCTCATTATTAAAAAGTAAGAATACTTGGGGTATTGTGACGGGCGACCACGGAACCCTGCCTCTACATTGTGCGTGGCCCGACACGCACTTGGCCGGTTTTTATTTGTAATAAAACTTCAGAATGTATCGAATTTCTTCGTTAGACATATTCATTTTGGCGGACAGAAAAACAATTGAAAAATGGAGAGAAAGTGTTTTTTACTTTTTCTTTTTCTTAATGTCCTATATGTACTGATATTAAAACCAGCCAGCAATTTTATACAAACAAAAACTTTTTTCCCCAAACGTTTTCATTTTCCCTATAAAATAGTCTGATATAAGAATGAAATGTATGTATTCTATCATTACCACCATGATTTTCCTAAATATTTGTTTCCGAATTTATTATTACTTGAATTGAGCAAGCGTCGCTCTTATTAAAAATAAAAAGAATTACTTTACGGAAAGCGATGGTTCCAAAATTAAAAACATATTTGACACATGACAGCTGACAACCGAAGCACGAGCCTTGCGTTATATTAAAGCGCGCGTATTCGTGCCGCTACCGCTTTTTTTAAGGGTACTGAGCTTCAGTTCGTGTTGATCTGATGATATTGAAATTTGATAGGTTGTAAGTGATCCAAGAATTCAGCGTATTTTATAGGGTTGTCAATTGAACGTTATAAACAATTTGAAAGGACTCAAAACATTTTTATAATTGATATTATAAAATTTAATTCATATTTTATTCAAAATAATAATAATAATAATAATATTCCACAACCATCACACAACGACATCTAGTCCCAAGCTAAGCAGAGCTTGTGTTATGGGTACTAGACAACTGATAAACATACTTATATATTTCTAAATACATAAATATTGTAGATAAATTACACCCAGACACAGAACAAATGATTGTGCTCATCACACAAACATTTGTCCTGGGTGGGAATCGAACCCACGACCTCCGGCATAGCAGTCAGGGTCACTAACCACTAGACCAACAGGCCTGTCAAATATGTTGTATGTTTATATCATAATTCATAGTTAATCAATTTTGACATGGCTAATCTGTTAATAGTTGGAAGATAGAATATTTATAGTATTTTCCTCTTCAGATTCTGGTTACGGAATTTTATACCTAGACTAGAGATGGGACGAGTACTCGGTTTGGATTCGGTACTCGGCGGATTCTGCCTTTTTAGGCTTAGGCCGAGCACAGAGTATTAACGGTAGAGTACCGAGTACTCGAACTTAATTATATTTCAAGGAAAAATAAAGACAAAATGCCAGCTTTTATCGTTATTATTATATTAGACACATTAAAACATCAGGAACAAAGAAACAGCAGAAATATTGAGAACGTACATGAGAATCTATAAAAGAATTATTATTACTAATATTTAAAATTTAAGAGAGGCATATTATGATGCAAAAACATTAGTTTTTCGGTTTTGTATTTGCTCGTGTCGTTTCATCCCGTGTAAAGGAAACAGCACGTCGCCCGCCACCGCGATTTTTCTTTAAAGTCGGAGATTTGGCCGAGTACTCGACCCAATATAGGCCGAGTATTCGGTGGCCGAGTACTCGGCGGATCACTATTTTTTTTTGCGCCCGAAGCAATTAAGGGCAACCCTCCGGTAACTGGGGAGGGAGGTGGAGAATACTCATAGCATACCACGCAGCCGGCTGCGTGGTTATTTGGAGACTTTTACCCACTAAACTCCACCTTTTGGGATTGGCTTACTGATCTGATAGGAGATCTTTAAGCCGTAAACGGACGCGACCCTCCTTGGCAGAAAGGAGGGTGCGGATCAATACTCGTTCTATAGACATAGACGGTTAAAGACTAAAGACATTCTAACTTTGGGCCCTAAAAAGAAAAGTTAAAAAAATTGAAGAAAATCTGCTTGTGGTAGGGAACACGAAACATTTAATTGTGTAAAGCAAATACTTGACCGACTTTAAATTTAAAATGAATAAAAACTGACTATCAGATTAATAACCGATATTAAATATAATATGAAATATAATTTTCTTAATCAAAATATTTCCTCTGTGGTTTTTTTCATACAATAAGAGGACAGCACGCAGTCCCAACGCTGGTAAGGGGATGTTGTGGTTCGTAGATGTCCGCGTCCTCAATTAAGAATCACAATACACATGCGTTGACACCCCTGAGGATTAAGATGGAATACCTCATTTCTAGTAAAAAGGATCTCTGGTTCCCTACACTCACGATACGAAACACAGCTGCATTAAGCTGTTATTTTATTATGGTATTCTGTGATGGCGTTAAACTTCGGTCGAGCCGACCTATTCGTGCTACAACAAAATGTAGTTGCAGCATGACTCTATCACGTCAAGATTTTATAAAAGCACAGTCAAAAATATAATTTGATTTCGCGGCTGTCACACGAAAATTATTTTCAAGGAATAAGCTTGCACCACGGATGTTTAAGTACCTACACTATACTACTTGCATACTGTGATTGGAGAATTTCTTTTATTGTTCAATTTGCATAAATATATATGGTAATTCAATTTCAGTTGTCAGTGACGCGATCTCTGGAAATGAGCGCTTGGCTTAACCGTTATTCCAACACAAATTATTCGCAAGTTTTGTAAAGTGTTTTTTCTTCGGATTGGATTTTTAATTTGATATCAAAATATACACATAAGGACGGCTTCGTGGCGCAGTAGTTTAGCAATAAGTTGCAGCGCTAAAGGCTACGGGTTTAAATCCCGCACGGTACAAGTATTTGTATGGCTAAAAATAATTTTTCCGGGTTAGGATGTTTATCCTTGTGAAATTTTTGTATGTAAACTGTCCCAACGATACAGGAGAAGTCCTGGTGTGGAGGTATCGTTTTATAAAAAAAGTAAAAATAAATAAATACGAACAGTATACAAAAGTGATCAAGGGGGTGGGATCAGGCTGCTTTAGGTTAAAAGTTACGTTAAGTCAAAGAATAGATAATAGCACTAGTAACTTAGCTTAGGTAAGCACAGAGTGGGACGTTTCTTGACTAGATGAGCGTTAACATAAAGTCCTCCAGACCTCCAGGGGACCCCTCGTCGTCAGGACTAGCGGATCTGCGCAGGACGGTATTACAGTGCCCGATTGTATGCGCAAGCAAAGGTGCACTCTCTATTTCTCACTCTTGTATTCCGATGGAACGGCAACCGACACAACCGGTAAAAAAAGTGATTTTATGGGTACGGGAGTAAAACACCGTCAACTTTCTGACTCCAGGCTGCAACTGAAAATTTTTTGATAGAAAATCTCAATGATTTTGACCCGACCCAGGTTTCGAACTCGGAACCTCATGGTCAGGAATCGCGTTTACGAGACTAGATCAAACAGGTAAACAAACTTAGTATATAATTTATGCAGTTAGCGTTCTTATTTTTAATTATGTGCGAACAGCTATGCGTGTTTAAAAAAAGAGACCAGTATCACCGCGACCTAAAAGATCTATTGTGATCGCTGCTATGGTTGTAGTTCACTGCTAAGCCCTATGTCTTCAATGAATCGAAGAAGCTTAGCTATGAGCAATTTCACTTCTTCTGGGCGGAGTACATAGTTTCCCAGATAAGTATTACGTTTGCGCATTAAGTTAGCGTTCACGACAGTATTATCAATTTAAGATTTTAGTTTAAGAGGATACCTTGAAAATGAACCGTAGTTTTGGGGGCGTGGCTTATCCTTTTGTCGGTGAAGCTCACGGACATCTGAGGGAGTGTAAAGATTAAAGTGATGCAATGACTTCATAATACGCAAATTATGAGATAGCTATACCGAGCACGCGCTCTGAAAAAAAATAAGTAAGCGCTAAACAATTTCTTTTAACAAAACTTTGTTATGGATTAAAAAACTGGTTTATGAGAACTTACATATGATTATTTACTATGGCTTAAAAAATTCCATGAACTTATTCGTAAAATATACCTACTTTGCAATTATTTCTTTCAAGAAATTAACATGTTATTGTGTTTTCCTTTGATGAAATCCAAGGTCATATAGTCAAAAATCATATAATAATATTTGGTTTATAATCTATAAAACTTAAAAAAATATGTACAATAGAAAAACCACCAAATGAGATGGCCAAAATGTGCCCCTAGCTGTACAAAGATAATACTATTGCTATTAATTTAAATAAAATAAAAAAGAATTTTGAATAACTATTAACATTTCATGGCAGCTGTTAAAAAATAATCAAGTTTAAAAGTATTTAAAGCGATTTCTTCCTTTGAATCTCTATATAGCACCTTTAATGTGCCCATATAATACTTAAAAAGATCAGAGTAGGGAAAAAGTAATAGCTAAACTCATAAAAATACTTTATTTATGAAAACAAGCCTTCAACGAATGAATTAACACATCAAAATAATCAAAATACAAATACAAACAAATAAAGGATAAGATTTTATTTATTTGTTTAATACAGCAAATGCTTAAACATGTATATTATAGGATAGGGCTATTTTACTTTAGTACTTGCAACACTGAATCCGTTCGTCAAGCTTCAAAACAGTCGAAGTGTCAATGTCAGATTGTAAGACTTGATCTGATTCACGTTTACCGACTTATGCGCCGTTTTTCGGTATATGATGTATTGTTACGCGCTCCAATCGACGATATACTAGCGCCATCTAGTGTCAGGAACGAGAGCGAGTAGAGCGTGTAAAGAACGACATCACCGATCTCTCGACCGACAGCGCCGCCCGAAGAACTAAGTTTCTAGAAAATCTATACTCGATTTCTCGGTACCTTGCGCGTGTTTACTTGAACATTCCGGATGTTTTGCTGATTTGAATAAATAGGTGGCGCAAGATGCGATCGAGACAGAGTTTAACTCGGCGACACAAGCGAAGCTTTGGAGCGAAATTAAGTGAATTAGTGTGTTTAATTATTAGTGTTTTAACTTTAATTTGTGTAAAGTAAATTAAAGTGTTAATTTAGGTAATTTTATCGGCAATTTTTATTGTCACGAACCTCAAGCTCGTAACAATTGGTGACAGCGGTGGGATAAAATAATGCCGATTTTACCTAAGGAGGAAACGGAGGGTGTCCGTACCCGAAGTCAACGCCAGCAGGAGACGGACCAACGAAGATTTGGTGGTGCAACGCCGCAGACGTCGGAGGGCCAGCGGCCGGCGACGGATGCCGGTCCGTCCGTAGCTCCTGCATCTGCAGCACCTGATTTAGGCGCCCTGATGGTGATGCTGCAGGAGCAGGCTCGCCGACAGGAGGAGCAGGCTCGCCAGCAGGCGGAACAGGTCCGTCAGTTGAAAGAGCAGCTGCAGAACGGACGGGAGGAGCAGGCTCGCCAGCAGGCGGAACAGGTCCGTCAGTTGAAAGAGCAGCTGCATAGCGGACAGGAGGAACAGGCCCGTCAGCAGGCGGAACAGGCTCGTCGGTCGGAAGAACAGATGCTCCTCATTAAGGACCTTCACGCTACCTTTGGGAAAGAGATAAGGCAGGTGAAGGATAGGGTTGCTCAACACGACAACCGTCTGTCGGAAGCTGAAACCCGAATCGAAGAACATGAAACCCGAATCAACCATGTGAACAATCGGGTTGACAACGTGATGGCTGACGTGAAGAAAACGCTGAACGAACTCAAACTTGGGGATGGAACTACAGCTCCCGTAGTAGCTTCAGCACCTTCGCTACGTGGGTTCAAGGTGCCACCGTTCGACGGGACTTCTTCCTGGTCGGCCTACAAAATCCAGTTCGAGGCTGTTATGAAAGCGAACGGCTGGAATAAAAGTCAGGCCATGACTGCTCTCACACTAGGCCTGCGCGACCAAGCCTTAACAGTTCTGGAAGCTCTCGTTGAGGAAGTGACTTATGAGCAACTCCTTGAGGCATTGGAGGCGAGATATGGCGACGCTCACCTGGAGCACGTCTTTCGTGCGCAGCTTAAAGATCGTGTGCAGCGCATCAACGAAAACCTGCAGCAGTGGGCTCTAGAAGTGGAGAAGCTGGTGCGAAAAGCATACCGGTCTGTACCTGCGCTCATTGAAGGGAACCTGGTGCAGACATTCATCGACGGCATCCGCGACCTGGAAGTCAGAGCTGCTGTGAGGCTCGGGCACCACGAGACGCTTAAGGACGCCTTGGCCCATGCACTGGAGGTAGAAGCCGTGCGGCAGGATCATCGTTCCCATCGCGTCAGGGAGGTTGCAGCAGCTACAGTTCGCGACCGCAACAAAGGATACAGCCCTAGGTGCTATGGCTGTGGGGAAAAGGGCCATCTTCGATCCAGCTGCCCTAAGCGAACCCTAGAAAGGGAAGGTGAACGATCCCAGGAGGGTAGTGCGGCCAACAGCACCGCCCAGCAGCAGCAGGGAAACGAGTAAAAGCCAGAACTGCGGGGCGGGTGCTGGCTGATGTTAAAAGAGCCCCAAGGATCTCGATCTCACAAACCCATGATGGGAACAGTCTAATCATCAAGGGCGAGGTCAACGGAATGCCGTGTAAACTGACCATAGACACTGGAGCCTCTCGTACGGTTGTTAGTTCCCAACTTATAAGTCAGTTCCTTGGGGACTCCGCATACAACCGAGAACGCATTAATTTGGTAACAGCCACCGGTCAGCGTATACCCGTCCGTGGAGAGAAGGAGATGGAGTTGAAGCTTGGCAACGTGATCTACCTGCATAATGTCATCGTGGCGGATATAATGGACGACTGCATCCTAGGCCTAGACTTTATGAGGAATAATTGTTGTGAGATCGACGTTAAGCAAGGTGTTTTGAAATGTGGACAGGAGGAACTTTTTATGGAAGGTGCGTTACCAGGGAACGTGTACAGTATTAAGAAGATTGTTCTTCCGCCGAGATCGGAAACGATTGTTCCGGTTAGTCTTCCCCGAAATGCTGGGCAAGCTCACCGTTGTGTACTTGTGGAAAGGGTAAACAATGACCTTCCATGGAAAGTAGCTCGAACCTTGGTCAGGACCACTGATATCTCAGGAGTACGTGTGCTGAACCTTTGCGACCGGGACCAGATTATAGAAAAAGGCACATTAATTGGTACTTGTGAGGAAGTGGATTGGTTACGTCGGTGCCAATATATATCGAGTGGGACCCCCAGCAAGGACGCAGAAAAGAGAGTGACCACACTTTTGGAAGACTGTCGCAGTGTTCTGTCCCCGAACGAATTGGTCAAGGCGAAGAAGTTGTTACTCGAGTACGCCGATGTATTCTCATCAAACGATGCTGACATAGGAAAGACTGGTTTAGTTCAACACAAAATAAACACAGGTGAAGAGTTGCCTATCCGTCAGCGGCCAAGACGATTGCCGGTAGCACGTGAAAAGGAAGTGGAAACCATGATTGAAGGAATGATGAAGGATGGTGTTATTGAACCTTCCTCTAGTCCATGGTGTTCGCCAGTGGTGCTGGTGAAAAAGAAGGATGGCAGCATGCGGTTCTGTGTTGATTACCGCCGTCTGAACGACGTTACAAAGAAGGACAGCTATCCCTTGCCAAGAATTGATGACACGCTGGACATGCTTACAGGAATAAAATGGTTTAGCACGCTGGATCTAAAAAGTGGCTACTGGCAAGTTGAAATTGACCCTAAGGACAAGGAGAAAACTGCGTTCTCGACGGGAAAGGGTCTGTGGCAATTCAAAGTAATGCCGTTTGGGTTGTGCAATGCTCCTGCAACGTTTGAAAGGCTGATGGAACTTGTACTTACCGGGCTAATTGGCGATGCCTGTCTGGTCTACTTGGATGACATCATCATCGTGGGCCGTACGTTTGAGGAACACCTTCAAAACCTGGAACGCGTGCTTATGAAGATTCAGAGTGCCAACCTCAAGTTGAACCCGAAGAAATGTTCACTATTCCAACGGCAAGTTAACTTTTTGGGGTTTGTAGTATCGGAAGAAGGTATCCGCACAGATCCAGAGAAAATCGCCGCTGTCAAGGATTGGCCGGTCCCAAAAGACAAGACGCAGGTTAGAGCATTTTTGGGTTTGTGCTCCTATTACCGGCGATTCGTGAAGAACTTTGCAGATATAGCCAAACCTCTGCACAAGCTAACCGAGGAGAAGCGACATTTCTGCTGGGATGAAAGTTGCAATATCGCATTCCAGGAGCTCAAGGACCGTCTGTGCAAAACACCTATTTTGGGATACCCTAACGCAAGCAAAGAATTTATAGTTGACACAGACGCAAGTGATATAGGACTTGGCGGTGTGCTGTCTCAACGGAGTGGTGACCAAGAGGTCGTGATAGCGTACTTCAGCAAGTCGTTGTCAAAACCGGAAAGGAACTATTGTGTCACAAGACGCGAATTGCTCGCTGTGGTAAAGTCGTTGCAGCATTTTAGCAAATATCTTCTGGGACGAAAGTTTCACTTACGAACTGACCATGCTGCACTAAAATGGCTATTGCAGTTTAAAAACCCAGAAGGACAAGTTGCGAGGTGGATTGAACTACTGCAGGAATACGACTTTGAGATCGAACATCGCAGCGGGAAATCTCATGGCAACGCAGATGCATTGTCCAGAAGACCTTGTCCTGAAGATTGCAAACATTGTACTAGGCAAGAGAGTAAGGAAGTGGTATCCGTAAGGATGCTCAGGGCAGACCACCTCAGCAACGAGTGGAAGGACAGCTTACTACATGCACAGCAGGAAGATCCGGACATCAAGCCGATTCTGGAATGGATAAAGGCCAGTGCCCCCAAGCCCAAGTGGAGTGACGTCTCAGCGATGAGTTCGACCACTAAAAGCTATTGGGCCCAGTGGGACAGCTTGCTGCTTCAGGATGGAGTTCTGTGTCGTAAATGGGAAAACGTTCGGGGAGACAGCTGTCATTTGCAAATGGTTGTCCCTAAAGCTAAAGTACCGGATGTTCTACAGCTGTACCATAATGATTGTTCAGGAGGCCATCTGGGAGTTAAACGAACTCTACTGAAGATCCGAGAACGGTTTTACTGGGTCCACTGTCGAAACGATGTCGAGGACTGGTGTCGCAAATGTACAAGTTGTGCGGCTGTAAAGGGACCTCAGACTCGTAGTAGAGGTGCATTGAAGTTGTACAATATTGGTGCACCACGGGATAGGACAGCCCTTGACATTGCGGAGCCGTTACAGAAAGGCGTAAGAGGGACTCCTAAGATCGTCCATGTGGATCGCTTGGCGCGTTATCGTGGGACCGATAATGCTCGGGACGAGCATGTCTTAGGAGGGGGCAGTGTTACGCGCTCCAATCGACGATATACTAGCGCCATCTAGTGTCAGGAACGAGAGCGAGTAGAGCGTGTAAAGAACGACATCACCGATCTCTCGACCGACAGCGCCGCCCGAAGAACTAAGTTTCTAGAAAATCTATACTCGATTTCTCGGTACCTTGCGCGTGTTTACTTGAACATTCCGGATGTTTTGCTGATTTGAATAAATAGGTGGCGCAAGATGCGATCGAGACAGAGTTTAACTCGGCGACACAAGCGAAGCTTTGGAGCGAAATTAAGTGAATTAGTGTGTTTAATTATTAGTGTTTTAACTTTAATTTGTGTAAAGTAAATTAAAGTGTTAATTTAGGTAATTTTATCGGCAATTTTTATTGTCACGAACCTCAAGCTCGTAACAGTATGTACGCTTTTCCTTCGTATTTGTGTTTTATCGTATTTTACTTTTATTTAATAAGTGCCGTAGCCCCACGCGAGTGCTCCACTAATTATAACGGGGTTATACGTAAGTATTATATAATTATTTTCTTTCTAATATACTAAGATCAATAATAGTTATGTTACAAATAATTTCAAAGACTGTTAAAAACTGCTGTCCTTGTTTTTTTTTAGCTAAACCAGTTAGAATACATCCTAATCATCATGCATATACATTAACCTACATAACACTCATGAATTGGAACTTTATTAATATTTACATTGTGTAATAATGATAAAAACCAACTGCCAAAATCAACTTTTTTAAATCTTCATAACTTTTGTCCACTACTGCGTAGCTACATGCACTTTTCTAATTCTTTATATAGAAGATCTGTACTTTAAAATGACATAGATTTCATCTCTGTACAGTCTGGGGCACAGGTTCATTTCATCCCGTGGATGTCATAAGAGGCAACAACTATATCACAAATGGGCCGGTTCGACCGGGGAAGGGCCGCGCTCTCACAGATATATTATGACCGCCGTAACTCCGCTGTATGTGATGTATCCTGGTGGACCAATTTTGGAAGACATCTTCACATAAATTGCGCTCAATTTCATGAAGAACGCGAGTTATGTTGGCCTTCGGCGCGGCAATTGTCTATGGTTTGTCTGCATAGACCAGAGATTTCACGTAGCCCCACAGAAAGTAGTCAAGTGGTGTTAAGTCACGCGATTTTGATGGCCGGTTCATGTCGCCACCACGCGAGATGACGTAGTCCTTGAACTTATCATCCAATAAATTCAATGTTTCCCATGCAGTATGACACATGTTTTTGAGGTCCATATCATATCTAAAGGCACAAAAAATTGTTATCATCGTTCCATATCGGTCGCAATTGACAGTGAGCGCGGCTCCTATCGCATCTTCGAAGAAATCCACATCAAACAGTTACTTCTTTGGAGTGTGAGGGCACCTGATGAATTCGACAATTTTGTTGGTTAACAAAGCCACTTAACCAGAAATGAGCCTCATCAGTGAAGATTTTTTACCGAAGGCAGGGTCAGCCGCCAACTGCTCTAGAGCCCAATCGGCGAATACACGGCGCTGTATGTGGCCGTTGGGTTTTAGCTTCTGATGAACTTTGTATGAATGAAAACCCAACTCGAGACGCAAAATCCTCCCAGTTTATGTTGCAGAAAGATCCAACCCTTGCGCACAACGCGGAATGGATTGTCTGGGGTTTTCTCGCACACTGTCTCGAATGGCAATAATATTCTCCAGCGATCTTGCGTTTCTTTGACGTACATACACTGCTTTATCGATCACCGATCCGTTTATCTGAAATTAATTCATTAAACGACATATGTGGACTCTGCAGGACGGCCATGAATGCCATAAATTGGACGCAACGTACGGAACGTTAAGTGAACAGAGCACTGATTTCGATAAACTTTTAACAATTTCATCGCGCTGTTGAAGCGTGTAGCGTTTCATGGTGAAATTTTAAGGCTAAGGATGTGTTCCGATATAGACTGCGAGCCCTGATCGGTGCTCTCACAGGTGAAAAATTCGTCCCATTATGGACTGCCAGCATACTGCCGCAGTACCCTAGGGAAATATATACCGTCATCCATTTTTGTACGGTTAACACTGGTGCTTTTACGTGACCAAAAACCATAACAGCGCCTAAAGACTGGATGGCTGACTGATGACTGAACTGGCATGACGTAATCGTTGAACATTTTGTCTTATTCAGATTCATGCACATACCAACACGTTAGGAGGGTTCATTTAGTCTGTTCAGCATATCTTGAAGTTTCTGCAGTGATTCTGCCAGGATGACGATATCATTAATATAGCGTAAGTGTGAGATGTACTCACCGTTTATTTTAATTGCATTAGAGTGACGTAGGTCCCGCCTCACACTTTCAAGCGTAAAATCGATATTCAGAGTGCCTCGAACAAGTCGGTGATCGGTTCCGGTATTGAATTTGTTGATCACTGAGACATCTCTGAATATGTGCCTTTTGTCCGTCATCATGATGAATTTAATCTCATTTTTTTATCATCATAGTATTATCGGGACTGCGCCGGGTCCATTTCCTTTGTGGCTTCTTCGCGAAAAACGTATTCATCAGAAATAGTCCCTCTTTCTCGAGGAAGTTGACCAGCATTTACCCCCTGTGATTCCTGCTTCCAAAACCGTGGTGTCCCAAAATCGATTCGACGCCCGTGTGTTTACCCACTTTGGCATTAAATCCCCCATAACAACATTGTAGTAAGCCTTTGTGGTGTTACGTAAGGCCCTAGAAATGTCTTTATAGACAGTTTCAACTTCATCATCCGAATGTGCCGAGGTCGGAGCATAAACTTGTACGATTTTCAGAGAGTATCTCTTTGATAACATAGGTACAAGGTACACTACCCGTGTCGACACACTGGAGATTTCTACAATGCTGTTAGTGAGGATCCTATAAACGAGGAAACCTACTTGGCCGTGGGATAGGCCGTCTCCCTCCCGAAAGTAAAGCAGATGGCCCGATTGCAGGGTAATTGTGTCCTCCCCCTTATATCTGAATATATAAATAAAGGTATTTATCGGGGCGGCCTTATACCAACCGATAAATTCAAAAATGTATCTATCTTACAGAACAAGATAAAATTAGGGACGCCAGAAATACCTTATGCGGAATCCCATTCCTTATAGGAATATAAGAGAGGAGAGGCACGGAAGGTGGTATGAATAAATCGAAGTACGGTGTTATTTTTTGTGCGTTTTTGAATTCCATTGTGTCAGGTAAAAGGCGGGAAGAGCAACTGATATGCGGGCGCTGGGATCCCAGTTGTTTTGCGACGAAGTTTTTTTTGTTGTCCGACAGAAACACCTGCTCCCAATACGGCATTGTTTTATTATTCGGAATGTTTCATGATACCGAAACCTCCATCCGGTGTGCAATTTATGTGTTTTATTTTTAACTCGCGATTTGCTCCGGCTTCGCATGGGTGATTTCTGGATCTCATATAGATACCACCCCACCCTAGATACCATCTAGGGACCCATACAAACAAAAACGAAAATTCATAAAAATCGGATGAATGATATCAGCCCAAAACGGACATAGGTAGAAACATTACTTGTGTTGTGTTGATATAAATAGATAATTGCTTTTTTAAATAATTTTTTTAGTTTGTGAATAGACTACGTTCTTCATTTATTGTGTAAAACATGAAGTGACAGTACATACATATGTGCACACAACATGCCTCTTGTTTCTAAGCGGTTATTAGCAGTTAGTTTGTGGCGCTGTTCTCAATGCCTTTTTGCGAACGTTTTTTTTTATAAAATAAGGGTGACAATCCAGCGTACAGTCCACCCAACGATGAGTGGATGCTGTGGCCTACAGACATCTACATCAATCCTCGATTAATCAAGATGCAGATGCCACCTCTGAGAACTGGGATGGAACTGAACTGAACTGGAATGCCTCGTTTCCAGTAAAAAGGGTCTCCGGTTCTCTATACTCACCATATGAAACACAGCAACATTGAACTGCTATTTCACGCTGGTATTCTGTGAGAGCGTAGTCCTTCCCCGGTCGGGCCGACCTATTCGTGCTACAACCACGTTATAACTGCAGCGTGGTTCTACCACGAATAAAAGTCTTCTTGAGAGGATTGTGTAGTGCCGACACTCGACGTGAGTACTAGGCTGCACTAAAAGTATCGGGAATGGAATATTTCCACTGTTCCTGTCATATTAAAATCTTTTTAATTGAAAACTTCTTGGTTTTAAAAATCGAATACCATTTATTTATTTAAAAAAAGATTCTCGGTCTTGTCACAAGGTTTATCAAACTTGTTTAGTTGTTGAGAAAATGGAATTGACTCGAGAAAATTCAAGAGCGATGATTTATTATGACTTTCGAAGTGGTTTAACACAAAAACAGTGTGTTGACCGGATGATTTCTGCATTTGGTGATGAAGCCCCATCCAATACCACAATTTATCACTGGTTTGCTGAATTTCAACGTGGACGTGTCAAGCTCAGTGATGATCCCCGTCAAGGTCGTCCAAAAACTGCAGTCACCCAAGAAAACGTTGATGCTCTGCGTAAGCTGATTGAGGAAGATCGACATGTGACATACCGCGAAATTTAGGGTATGTTCCGAAATACAACGCAGTGTACTGACCAATGTAAATGACGTCATGAATCGACGCTGTACTGGTGATTCGTTCCAAAACATTGGACAGTATATGACGTCATACTTTTGTGCCATTTGGAAAAATGTTCGCGATTATTTTGTCATTTTGTGCTCCAAAAATCATTATATCCTCCTAATGCATATACCATTAATTATTCTATAATTTTTTGTATTTGAATAAATAGAAACAAATTCTGGCATGCTTCATTATTCCGTTACGAGTATTCCTCTTGAGGGACAAAGAACGGTTAATCATATTCATATTCAAAATGCTATCACGCTCGCTCCGTATCGCCGAAATATTATTTTCGACGATAACGTTTTTACCCTCCTAAAATATTACGAAATGAAACAATTTTCATCTCATTAGATTAAACACCTTAAATTTTTTTTAATTTAAAAAAATTAATTAAAATTTTAATTTAAAAAAATGCTCTAGGAAGTTTTTAATTCAAAATATATAGTTATTTATATGCTAATAACTTATATCTTACGCAGTATTTCTTTTAAATAAAACCGTACGGAAAATTTGCTATGTCTGCGGAAAAACGTTATCGCTGTATCAAAATTTACAGGTTCCCAATCCTCTTCACTTAAATATACTCGTATATATAACATTATAGCTTCTGAACACTGACTTCTGAAGCTTATATATATATATATATATATATATATATATATATATATATATATATATATATATATATATATATATATATATATATACATACATATATAGCCTAGCTTCAGAAATTATTTTGAAATTATAGTCCGATTTTAATTTTTATCAGAACTTCAATATTGTTTTTGTGGCTCAAGCAGTCTAAGACATACATGCGTGTTTTAATGACTTGCGTTTATATTATGTTATTGTTTTTAATGTGTATGTATATCAAATAAAATGTTCTTGATATCTTACTACTATACACGCGTCCAAACACGCACTAGACCAATTATTAACCCCTGCCGTATACGTGAGTTCATTGTATAATAAGAAACAATGTTGAGCAGGAATCCTAAATCGCCTTCGGGTCCAAATTATCCGTGATTATGGCGTGCGGGCGCGAGACGTCACAGTGATGGATGATAGAGCCCTGACTACTACTGGTGGGGCAACCTGAATCCCGGGCTGTCGGGACAGCTTTATATTATTTGTAAAGTTGTGCATTTTATTTTATATACTTATTAAACTACTACTACCCTTAACCGCCCACAACGTCTGTTAAAGTGTAAGATATATATATATATATATATATATATATATATATATATATATATATATATATATATATATATATATATATATATATATATATATATATATATATATATATATATATATATATATATATATATATATATATATATATATATATATATATATATATATATATATATATATATATATATATATATATATATATATATATATATATATATATATATATATTAGCTTGCCAGGCAGACGTTGTTCTGCCCTTTTTGACGACCCCTTGTCATGTCCTATTAAAAACCTTTAAATTCGCGAATTCGCGAAAGAAATAAATCGTGGGTCACTCATGGGCAAAAAAACTATCCTATCTCGTTAGTAGTTTAGGAGTACATCGCGGACAAACAACGTGACACGTTATTTTTTTTTTTATAGAAGAGGTAGCAAACGAGCATGCGGCTCACCTGATGTTAAGTGACTACCGCCGCCCATGATCAACCGCAACACCAGGAGAATTGCGGGTGCGTTGCCGGCCCTTTAGAAAGGAGTAAGCTCTTTTCTTGAAGGTCCCCTTATATTTATATACATTAAGAAATTTATATGTATATATATATATATATATATATATATATATATATATATATATATATATATATATATATATATATACATATATATATATATATATTTCGTTTTGTCTCGTTATTTATGTTTAATACGTGGTAGAGCCATACTGCACCTATATTAGTATTATAGTTGTAGCACGAATGGGTTGGCTCGACTAGAGAAGGACCACGCTCTCACAGAATATCAGCTTAAAATAGTAGGCTTAATGCTGCTGTGTTTCGTATGGTGAGTGTAAAGAATCGGACGCCCTTTTTACTGGAAAGGAGGCATTCCATCATAGTCCTCGCGGGTGACAACGCATTTGCATTTTCAATCATAATCGCGAATAGATGTAGATGTCTATGGGCCACAGCAACCACTTACCATCAGGTGGATTGTTGTCACCCTTCTTCTATAAAAAAATGTGTATTGGTACTGAGTAAGGCTTTACTCATGTGGTATTGGTGTACAATAAAGAACCTATTGATTGATTAAGTGACAGCAGCCTAATGGCAGGGCGCAGACCGCGAACTCATTAAGGTCGAGGGTTCGAATCCGCCATTCGACTACTGGCGTTAACCACGCGTAACACAAGGAATTTAAGCTTACCACGAGTGGTTAAGGGGCATATTAGTCATGTTTATAGCATTGTTAATATTCTTTTTAAAAAAAATATGATAGGAATCCTCTTGTCTCTTACTCTACGATTTAATCGACTTTTATTTCAACTTTCAACAAGTAGAGTTCGTGTAGCACTCGCCATGTCTTTGCCTGCTATCTATGCATCTATATAAGCCTGGGATCTGTTAATGTGTAACTATTTAGATTTAAGAATAATCAAAAAAATTTTACCAATTTTTGGATTTACTTCGTTTTTCGGATAAAATATAGCCTAGACTACTGACTAACTTTGCTCTCTACCTGTTTGTTAACTTTCATTACAATCGGTTTAGCTATTTAAAAGATTAGTCCAAATAAACAGACAGAAATACACACTTATATTTTTTTCATTAGTTATAAATGTCTTAAAGCTCAATATAGTAAATTCAGTTCAATAAAAGGCAGTTATTTCGATGCAAGATATAAACTTCAGTTATAATGTACGTGAGGGTAATAGGGTCATCTTAAGCTTTGCCACCCTATAAAACCAAAACTAGGAGGAGGATCGAGATAAAAACACAAAGTCGAATACTATAACTAATATATTTAGAAAAAAAGTAGCAAATAAGCTTGGGCAATAATTAGGAACACTTCGAAAAATGAACTTAATAAAACTAAATACACTACACAATACTACAATCGACTAAAATTATTACTATAATGTCAGCTGTTAAAATGACTTGGATAAAGCAGCGCCATTTTGACGCTTTAATATTGATTGATCAAGAGCTATGTACATATATCATAACAGGCTCTGTTAAAAGATCCATGCAAACATGGCTGTAGTTTTTGAGTTATAAGAAAGTGACCATATTAACTGGATGACCAGATTACCCTCACGTACTATATTTGTATGTATAGATATAAAGACGCACTGTTATAATGTCATTTATCATGGCAACATAGGGGACACGATCTCCTTAAATTTCAAAATACGCGAGCAAGCCGAGTTTGAACTCTGGCGACACTAATTCAGTTTGATAATTGCAATTTTAAGTGGTGACTTTTTTACATGGTGGTGGGATACCTCTTCTGTCTATAAGTCAGTCTAGGTAGGTCTTACCTCTCCCTCTTAATTATTTTAGCAGCATTTCAGCATCTGCTGTTATTCCACACTGAAGGGTGAAACCAGTCCAATTACAAGCTCTGTGACATTCCATCTTCATCAGAAGTGACAACACGTATGTAACCTTCTTTGGAGTTTGTTTTCAGGTGGCTGTGAACTGCAGCAACCACTTACCATCAGATGGACTGAAAGTTCTTTTGTCGTGTGTAAAAATACTTCAAAGTATTTAAAAAAAATTCCACATTATAACTTCAGAAGTAGATGCTAAGACAATGTAGTTTCAGAAGTTAAAATTTTCAAAATGAAATTTGTTCTTTTCCTCCATTCATTTTTCGGATGAAAATATATTTTTTATAGAATTAGCGTAACAAGCGAGCATCCACCCAACTAATGGTAAGTGGATGCTGTGGACCATAAACATTTACATAGATCCTCGATAAAGATTCAAAATGCAAATGCATTGTTACCCCTGAGTACTAAGATAGAATACCTCGTATCAGTAAAAAGGGTCTCTGGTTCTCTACACGTATACAAAACGCAGCAGCATTAAGCTGCTATTTTACACTGGTATTCTGTGAAAGCGTGGTCCCACATCGGTCGAGTAAACCTATTCTTGATACAACCATAATATAGCTGCAGAATGACTACCACGTGAAAATTACATAATTTATTTTATCTACACAAGAAACTTGTAGACGAAATTTATTAAAATAATTATCTTAGTTAGCCCCCTTAGTGCGTTTTAAAGCAATATAAAGTTGTTAAAGGGATTACTGCTATTTATTTAATCGGTTAAGCACAAGATCCATGGCAATAATTTCATTTCATTATTGTTAGTTAGTGCGTATAAATGGCCATTAACGCTGACATATTTATTGGAATAATTCTATTATCGTGTTAAAGCTTAGTGCATAAACATTTATTACATGGTAGAACTAACTTGCAGCTATATTATGAATTTAGCAGGAACAGGTGGGCTCGACTTCGGAAGGATCACGATCTCGCAGAATACCGGTGTGAAGTAAGTAGTAACTCAATGCTGCTGTGTTTTGTATGGTGGGTGTAGAGAAACGAACACCATTTTTACTGGAAATAAGGCATTCCATCTTAGTCATTAGTCCGCAAAGGTAGCAACGCATCTGCATTTTACATTCTGCAACACCAAAGTAGTAAGAAAATCTTCAGATTGTAAAAAAATTCAGGATCTAGTCTTCGCAAGAACTCGATGAAACTTAACCAAATATCGAAAATATAAAACTCTTATTGTATGTCTTTTTAGCGCAAAGCGCTTAGGTATGTTCTACTAGCGCCTAAAAATCAAGAATCCAAAGTTTTGTAGCATGAAATCGTATCTTACAATAATATTGAACATATAAATGATATTATAAAAAGCACATTGTCTGAAAGATAGAACTTATTTTTGAACATATTTTTTAAATTGATTAATTGCTATTTTTACATTAAAAATATGTTGGTTTTGGTTTTAGTGGCTTATGGTGTAGAATATCTAGTCCGCATGAAAGGATAAACACGATGACTTTTCAAAATATCAATTGTTTAACTCAATCTGTTTTTTAATCTCTTCACCTATCACGTTGGAAGCCATGGAATGTAAATGGCTGTTTAATTTTGTTTTGTTCCATTTAAAATAATTATTGCACTTTGTTGCTTAACAAAAGATTACTCAGACGTTTTTCGATAATTGACCTCCTTAGTTTAAAGAAAAAAAAATGAAAAAATTACCTAGATTTAATTTTTTTGAAAAATAAAGTTTTGGTTTCGTTAGAGTTTTCAACATTTGGCTGTTTCAATAAAAAATAAAAAATCAATGCTTAGCTGATTAGCTCTGCGAAGAAGAGAGAGAGAGAGAGAGCCATTTGCCATCCTCAATATATCAACTGTTACCGACTGTCACGGTTAAATTGTTAGGCGTTTGATGATAGATATTAATAATGTCCTCTAGATCGGTTTACGACGGCGACATTTATGAATACAAGATGTCGCCGTGGTCAAAACCCGGACAGAAGGACGTCACAACATGTCAATAGTGTGCTAAAATAATGAAAGATTAGTGTTTGAGATAAATAAGGAAAAGAGTAAGGTCTTTTTAAACACACTTGAAAAAAAAATGTGATCCACATGCATCAACCGCGATATAGTTTTATGTTTAAGTGTTCACGTAAACGTAAAAAAAATTATTAAGCACCAATTCTTTCTTTCTTTCTTATGCTTTTTTGGCCAGTAATACTATAATAATTTACGAATTTTTCTCTTACTACGTGAGGTCGCATGTACACGGACGACCTTTAACACAACGTTGCTGACAGTAGAGAGCAAGCCTGACATAAAGTTTATTACCAAAAATAGAAATAACGAAAAACGAAAGTAAGTAATTTAAGTGGCAATGGCCGGGGCCATAAAGTTCGAAGAACCGACAACAGATGGGGAAGAAAGGTTTTCGAGTGGCAACCTCGTACCGGTAGGCGAAGTGTAGGGCGGCCTCCCACTAGATGGAGTGATGACCTGGTAAGATATGTAGGAAGTCGATGGATGCAGGTGGCACAGAAGCTTACTTTGTGGCATTCCTTGAGGAATGCTTATGTTCACCAGTGGCCTTGTGAAAGGCAGTAGCGATGATGATGACGAAGTTCCTTATAAAGAGTCTCAGAGCCTCAGTCTCACTTATGTGAAAAGGGCGTGGGAGGAAATCACGCGTCAATGCTTAACGCTTGATGAAGCGTGAAAAGAAACAATGCGCGGCAGTCGAACCTCGGATCCACGGTCAAGCTCCAATGGTCACATCACACGATTATACGCGATACAAGGAAAGGTTTGAAATTCATGTAGTCTATATCCTAAATGCGAAAATTATCGTTATAGGTTTGAATCTGATTATTTTATAGGTGAGAAATTTCTACCGTGTATTTACCGTGCAGTGGTGGCGTGAAAATATCCACTACCCCATATCGACTCAGCGGTGTCGTAAGAAGCGTGACAGGGAAATAGAAAGAGGAAATGGGCAGCATCTTCCTGGTAACAATAACAACTCAAAAAACGTGTTTTTGCCAACTCACTTTTGAAAGTGAGGAAATTACGGCAAGCATGGGGGGTACTTGCCTAAAAGGCAAACTATGGGGGAACCACAGTGGATTTTCACAGGCTGTAATGATAATTTCTATTGGACATTTTTCTGCCGTGGGTCGACTAAAATGTTAAAAGCATTACATTCCGTTGCCCCTGTGTTTGAGAGTTCAGTTTTCCAAAGAAAAACGCGTGGCTACACCTTGAGAATTTTATCTTGTAGAGATACTTAAGCTGAAGCAGGAATGGGCTGCTCAACCGGGGAAAGAACACGCTCTCACAGATTACCAGCGTACGGAGAATGGAGAACACAACACAAAAAGACATTTTATATTAGTCTTTAGACAACGCATCTGCATTTTTATTTTAAATTGAGTATAGATACGAATGGTACAGCCACGCTGCAGCTATATTATAGTTGTAGCACGAATGGGTCGGCTCGACTGGGGTAGGACCACGCTCTTCCAGAATACCAGCGTAAAATAGCATCGTAATGCTGTTGTGTTTCGTATGGTCAGTGTAGAGAACCGGAGACTCTTTTTACTGCAGTCGAAGCATTCCATCTTAGTCCTCAGGGGGGATACGCATTTGCATTTTGATTGTTAATTGAGGATAAATGTGGATGTCTGGGCCACAGCATCCACTTACCATCATTTGGACTGTGTGCTCGTTTGTCACCCAATGCTATAAAAATACAGACGTCTATGAACTATGGCATCCAATTACTATCAGGTAGACTGTATACGAGGACTCGTTTGTCTGTCAACCCGGATGGCGTGATGAGTTGGCACCAACGAAATTGGGGAAGTGCTGATTTACCACATGTTCGACGGTGAAAAAATCATCGTGGGGAAACCTGTATTTTTGAGTAATAACATATTATGAGGTATATAAAGTACACCAACAAAAGCTGTATTAATTGCTCTAAGAGCTCCAGAGGTGGTAATTCCTCTGAAATCCGAGTAGGCCTGAGCACCTCAATATGTACTTTTTATTCAATTTAAGCTTATTTAAAGCTCTTATGAATATGAAAATCTACACCTGTACCTAGTACACGATATAGCTCTTGCAATTCACAAGTGCGGACGCCCGCTCCGCCAGGCACGCACACTGTCACATTGTGCATGTACATGTCGAACAACATCCAAAGGTCGACTGCACTCGTGAATTGCAAGAACTTTACGGTAGAATAAATATGAAATAGTAGTACACAATGCATAAAAGTTACCACGCTTAAGTACCTATTGCTAAAACGTAGGTTTAATTATCCTTCTTGGTACTTTTAAATGAAATTAAGTATTACGAATTTTATCGCGTATATAAACTTATTTTTAATTCCCGATTTTTTTATAGAAGAGACAACGAACATACGGTTCACATGATGTTAAGTGACCACCGCACCCCATGACCAACCGCAACACCAGGGGAATTGCAGGTGCGTTGCCAGCCCTTAAGAAAGGAGTAAGCTCTTTTCTTGAAGGTCCCCAGTTCGTATCGGTCCGGAAAAATCGCCAGTGGTAAATTATTCCACAGAGAGGTCGTACGCGGAAGAAAACTCCTAGTGAAACGTACAGTAGTGGACCACCAAGAGGTCGTACGCGGAAGAAAACTCCTAGTGAAACGTACAGTAGTGGACCACCAAGCATCCAGATGGTGTGGATGGTAATGGGAGGTTTGCCGCGTAGTGCGTTCATGAAATTTGGCGGCTGGGATAATTCCGAACAGTTCCTCAGAGCACTCCCCGTGATAGATGCTATAAAATACGCAAAGAGATGCAACATCTCTTCGCAGCACCAGTGAATCGAGCTGATCAGAAAGCCCTCGGTCGTCGACGATTCGAGCTGCTTTGCGCTGGATGCGGTCAAGTGGAAGGAGCTGGTACTGGGGAGCCTCAGCCCAGAGATGGGAACAGTATTCCATGTGCTGCCGAACCCGCGCCTTGTAAAGTCCTGATGTTTCGGGAACTTTACACCACCCATGGTCACGGGGGGGGGGGAATCAGGTGTTCCACGCCCCAATGGCATAATTAACCACGGCTACCTTCAATTTAAAAGATCTACCGTACTGGATCGTAACGATACAATCCGTAAAATTTAGTTTCATTGACAGGCCTGTTGGTCTAGTGGTTAGTGACCCTGACTACTATGCCGGAGGTCGTGGGTTCGATTCCCACCCAGAACAAATGTTTGTGTGATGAGCACGATCATTTGTTCTGTGTCTGGGTGTAATTTATCTATAATATTTATGTATTTAGAAATATATAAGTATGTTTATCAGTTGTCTAGTAACCATAACACAAGCTCTGCTTAGCTTGGGACTAGATGGCGTTGTTTGATAGTTGTGGAATATTATATATATATATATATATATTTAAGTGTCGACCCACTCGTACCACAACCACACCACATCTCAACGACAAAATGTGGTCACGTGTGAATAGTGACGGATTTTTGCAGTTGCGTTGTGGTTATGCGACAAAATGACGATGTGGTTGCTTTGTCGCTAGTAGTTTCGATGTGGTTACGTCGTATGCAGTTCACAGTTCGACTACGGCTCATAAAATATGTTTTATAAATGCTTCTCCCTCATGCAACTTCTTTGTATACCAACTGTTTACCAACGGCGGTTTTTTCGGACCGATACAACTTAGGGACCGTCAAGAAAAGAGCTTACTACTTTCAAAAAGGCCGCCAACACACCTGCAATTCCTCTGGTGTTGCGGTTGTTCATGTGCGGTGGTAGTCACTACCTTCAGGTGAGCCGCATGCTCGTTTGCCTCATCCTCTATAAAAAAAAAACTTTTATAAATGCTAAAGGAAAAAAATACTTTAGTTTGATATTTTGTACTTTTTTTACCTTTAATCACCAATGTACTTTGATTGCAAAATAAAAGTGGCAACCCTAGTCGTGGTGTCGCGTTGCGTCGACGCAATGTTGTGTTTTCGATGTGGCCGGCCGCTAGTTCTCAGCGTCGTAGATACTCGTAGTGGTTGCGTCGTGGTGGCGTTGTGGTCGATATCACTCACGCAGTCGATAGTGACGGCAAATGTGGTACGTGTAAATTGTACTATTCATTTCCAGTACAAAATGCGCCCGCCCACGTGTTATGGTTGTAGTTGTGTTACGTGCGGGTAGACCCTAAATGTGTAGTATTCGCGTAAACATAAGAAACCTCCTGGGTACTTGCTGTTCGAGGTTTACGAAATAGGTCTCTTCTTAATAAACCTGAAGTGACAAATGAACTTACAGTCCATCTATATACTTGTAATACTGGTATATTAATGTGCTTACACTATTTTAATATACCAGTAAGTGGCTACTGCACTCCATGGACACCCGCAGCTAACTGCAAACAAAGAAGGCTACAGATGCGTTGTCACCTCTGAAGACTAATTGCTCCGCTAGACTATACTCCTTGCGCTGCTCATCGCTCCATTCCTCGCGATGCCGCAATGTTGCCCTCTCTGCCCACACTCTGCTATAGTAAAAACAGAATAGTAGGATACCTCCCGCTCTGCGCGAGACTTAAATGCTTACTGTTGCAGGGTTGTCACTGTCTTTTTGTTTAACAGCTAAGTTTCATTTAGTTTTATAAATAGTTATAATATTTACAAACATAATACATACGAATACGTACCTGTGCATCATATTTGTTAATCATTTCTTTAGTTTCCTCTCAAAGAATCAATGTTTGTCAAAAAAAATCTTCAGTTTTATATTACAACAAATGCCAAATAACTAAAATACGAGTAAATTAACACTTAGCATATGGTGTCAGCTCAGATTTAAAGTTTATAATTAATTTTATCTGATGTGATATGATAATTATTGTACTTACGAGGTATGTATCTATGTATAGATATAGTAATGTAGCCTATTAATAAAAAGCTAATTTACTTAAACAAACGCTAATTTTAGTTCATTTTACAAAGAGAAAATAAAACGAAAATTTTTTATTAAAAGACTCGACTCGGCCAGACCTTTCCGACTTAGCAAGTGTCGTTATGTGCTGCTGTGGCTCGTGCGTACTAGTCCGTACTGTCCACGTGCCTTACACGCACAAATATTTGCGGCGTTCGGTGCATTTCTTTGAAGATAGTTTACTATTCTGTTTTTACTATGACACTGCCGCTCCGCACTAGGTCGCTCGCGTTTCCAACACAATGATTATTGAAATTGTGGCAGCATGCGCGCTATATGCATATTTAATACACTAAATATATCTATTTCATAAAAAGAAATGTAAATCGTCGTCCTCGCCGACGGAGATGTTGGATGGCATCTATTCATCGCAATAGAATTCACGCTTCCGTAACGAGCGTTCGATTTGAACTGCGTTCGCGCGATTATCTGATCGGCCACTCGCGCTCATATTGCCAGTCTTTTGACTTGCGCCCAAAAATGCCGAGGAGCATGACGTGCGGCATAACTAGTATTGTAGCCACACTATGTCTCTGCTTCCTTTCCTCGCCACTTCCCATACCAATCGACGAGTGTGTGGCAGGGGGGATAGAATATCTCATCACAGCATGTATGCCATATTATACTGGTTCTCTGTTCTCTTCATACTAGAACTAAAAGTGCAGGCCCGGGTATTTAAAAAGGAGCCCTAAGAGCCTAAGACTTAGTTAATCGTTTTTATTTGGTACATACTTAAATTACAGTTATGAAAAACAGCAAAAGTGACTGACCCGGGACAGTGATCCCTTGTTCTCGGTCCTGACTCCAGACGCATACGGCGCATAGCGCCTTATTATATTCGGCACACGTGCGCAGTCACTGATGAGCACATTATGTTGCTACATCCTTTATTTAATGTTTAATCAGATATAATGAGGAGAGAGGGCGTGTAGTTAATTCTATAATGCATGAGGTTTTTTTTCTACTTGATCGCAGTCTACTATAGACGATTGAGATGATATTCAAGTCAGTTTTTGGAAGGTTTATGTAAATAGAAACATTAATTTTATTGTGGTATATATTATCTGTATTAGTTTTAATTTATTTGAGTTTTTGTTTGAGTAGGTTAACTAACTGAAATTGCAAGGATGCATAAACTTTCGATAATAAAGACTAGTTCTCTATCTAGGGTGGATGTCTCTAATGCCAGCCCCAGCCCCTAATACCAGCCATTCCGCCTTTTTACTTCAAAAATAAAATTGTTAGCAGATTTAACTACATAAATATTGTCAACTAAAATTATTCGTAATTAGAGGAACGGATATTTCAAATATTAAAACGCAGGCAAATTTCCTTATTTATTGACAAGTTTTCCATAAAATTTGACTTATTTTACATAATATCATCTTTAGGCTTAGTGACTTGCATGAATATTACTATGGATGTAGTATATAATAAATTCATAAACTTTTTATTTTCTTTTAGTGCGAATGGAATGCATAATGTCAGCCGTCAGGCTGTTATTTGCTTTTAGGGCACTAAAATTTTAAGACTAATTTCAGCCACGTAATAATTATCAATCTACTTTTACTGCCTCCAAAGCCTTTACCAAAGATCTGGCTGCCAGAAAGAGTTTTTTTTTTGCGCTCGAAGCAAATATGGGCAACCCTCCGGAAAGCGGGGGAGGGAGGTTGGGAATGCTCATAGCATACCAC
This sequence comes from Parnassius smintheus behrii, assembly GCA_036936625.1. Classification (NCBI taxonomy): domain Eukaryota; kingdom Metazoa; phylum Arthropoda; class Insecta; order Lepidoptera; family Papilionidae; genus Parnassius; species Parnassius smintheus. The sequence goes on along the minus strand of JAUPFT010000003.1, from coordinate 57,492,887 downwards.
GCAGCCGGCTGCGTGGTTATGTGGCGACTTTTACCCACTAAACCCAACCTTTTAGGAATTGGCTTAACGATCTGACTAGAGATCTCTAAGCCGTATACGAACGCGACCCTCCTTGGCAGAAAGGAGGGCGCATCAGAAAGAGCCAACCGCATTGACTTATATATTACTAGCGTAAGGACCGGGCCGACCGAACAACTAGGTAAAACGGACCAGTGCACTGGCCCTAAAATTACAGTTTAGGGCCAACGCGAATCGGTCAACAGTAGTGCGCGCGGGACAGATTTCCCTGTCATAAATATGTCTAGTTGCGTGGTAAAAGAATGCAAAAATTACGATAAAATGATTTAAAAGAAACATGGGATATCGTATCATCGGTAAATAACCTTATATTAATTTTGTTACCATTAAATTATTATATAAACGCATTTTTAAAGTTTTATTTTACAGTTAGTTTAGTTACGTTATCAAGATTAGGCCAGAGTTGGATTCAGACCCTCAAAAATATTGTACAAAGTACAGTACTATAAATCAGGATTATTATCAAATATTATGTCTATGTTATAAAATTGGTTTTTGAATAGAAAGTTTAGCAAAAGATTAGTGTTATGATATATTTGTTATATGAGCACCATATACAGAATGGGACATCAAACGTTTGGAATTGTAACTATAGGTTATTTTGAGGTAGGAAGGTTTTTCCGATGTGATAGAAAGTTAGTTTTATGTTTGACATCAATTATGAAAATGGTCACTTTTCGCTTGAATAATGTTGAGAAATATTAAAAACTTATTTCCAAAGTGGTGAGTCTTCTACTCAAACTGTAAGAAATGTATGAAAAAATTTTGAGAAAAAGGTTGTGACAAAATCGCAGTTTATGGATCGATTTGTGAAGCAACTTTGAACTTTGAACTTTTATACGTGGTAGAGCCATGCTACAGTTATATTAGTAGTATAGTTGTAGCACGAATAGGTCGGCTCGACCGGGGAAGGACCACGCTCTCACAGAATACCAGCGTGAAATAGTAGCTTAATGCTGCTGTATTTCGTATGGTGAGTGTAGAGAACCGGAGACCCTTTTTACTGGGCATTCCAGGCATTCCATCTTAGTCCTCACGGGTGACAACGTATCCATCAGGTGGACTGTGTGCTCGTTTGTCACCCTATCCTATAAAAAAAAAAAAGAAATTGGATCGTTGTTGGATAAAACAACCCGTGTGCTTGCGCTACGTGCACCGTGTACGTGCACTCGTCCAGTGCGCTCAACCAAAAATATCGCTGCTCATCTCGGTTCACTTTGATAAACAAATATTATTTTTTTTGCAGTGAAGATGTGCGTACGCCCCTCGAGGTGGCGCCAGTGAGTGGTGTGGGGGCTGCGAGCGGGGCGATAAGCGGAGCAGGCGGCGGAGCGGGCGGTGGAGCGGGTGGCGGGGCAAGCGGCGGGGCGGGGGGTGTTTCCGAGCGGACGCCCTGTGCCTGTGCCGCTTGGCCCCCGACACGCCGCCAGCCCGCCCCACATGAAATATTGCGCCCCAAACCCAGAAGGTGACATTTCCAATTTTTTTACGTGAATACGTATTTTCATCATCGAAGGCGGAGATCCAACTTGGACTTTTTTACTATATGATTTTTGTCGTTAGGGTCATGACGTCACAAATAGACCGTGGCAGTTGTCGAAAGTAAGAGGAATGATTATCGGCAAACAAGCGCTCGGTTTATAGATACGGGATAATTTCAACATAATTTGAGCAATAATTTGTGTACTTTATTAGGTTAGTTTTGACATGACTACGTCTTTAAATTTTCTTATATATTGGGAGTTCAGAAAATTGATGGTAACAATTTCGGGTGATACAGTTTGGTGTTGCAGCTACATATCTATCATCTACACTCCACGAATTTCTTTTATTAAAACTTTATTCCCCACACAAGGATTTCCTCCTGTATAGTTGACGCAGATTACAAATATGAATTGCACAAGGACAATTACTTTTAGGCCATACAGATACTCGTTCCGTACGGGATTCGAACCTGCGCCCTTTAGCGGTCATTGCTAAGCCTGGAGCCGTTTTGTGCGAATGCGCGAGTCCATCAATCCATTCCATCCAACTGGGGAAATAATCAGTCAGATATCTGCCTCCTATAAAGCTGGAGTATCCATTCATCATTCGTCATTACAGCCTGTAAAAATTCTACTACTGAACATAGGCCCTCCCTCCCTCCTCCGATTGACTCATATTTGGATTTTACCAAATCTGCCATAATTAATTCTTATATTTGCTGAAACTCTTCTCATTTCTAGAGGATTTTGGGGAGAGGTCATCGCGTTAAGAGAATTCGTGTTTGAAGAGGAACCTTGTTTTAAAAAGACAGATTATAAAACACCTTTGACAAACGAAATTTTATTTTCTTACGGTCGGAAAACAAAGAGAGTTTTCATTTCGTTTCATTTCAATACTTTACTTATCCACGTAATACCTAGTTCTTTAAATTATTTGACAAGTTTCCTTGCGATGTATTCATCAAAGAGCGAAGTGGTAAAACAGTTTAAATTGCACTTACCCATTTCAGGTGTGCTATATTATAAATGAAAATTTTTATGGCTCACAGTATCCACCAGGTGGACAGTGTGTTCGTTTTTCATCCCAAAAAACTATTTTTTTATAGGATAGGGTGACAAACGAGCACACAGTCCACCTGGAAGTAAGGGGATGCTGTGGCCCATGGATATCTACATCTACCCTGAGTTAAGAATTAAAATGCAGATGTGTTGTCACTTACACACACAGGACTTAGATGGAATGCCTCGTTTCCAGCAAGAAGAGTCTCTGGTTCTCTACACTCACCATACGAAACACAACAGCGTTAAGCTGCTATTTTAAGATGGTATTATGTGAGAGCGTGGTCCTTCCCCGGTCGAGCCAACCCATTCGTGCTACAACTACACTACTAATAGAGCTGCGACATGGCTCTACCACGTAAAAAAGACATTTCCTCTTTGTTAAGTTATATTTTTATAACACTTGTCCTGGTAAAAAATTTATCTTAATTTAAAAAACACGTTTATTTAAAAAAATAAGTAGCACTTCAATATACTTTATTATTAAATCGGCCCTTTTATCACCACTCGTAAATGTCGTCATTATTGTATTCTTGATACGAGAAATCGCAAATCGTAAATTTAAAATTATTTGAACTTTAGTCATTTACGACCGATAAACGACTAATATTAATTTGTCACACGAATGGGTGAAGTTAGTGTGACCATATTTTTGACATTTCAATTTAGTTTCTAAATTCTTCTTTCTTTCATTCTTTCAAATCTTTTAAAATAAACATAGCGGACCGTGTAGTGGCGATTTAGAATATCCACTACCCTTCACGTGAGTATCGTTAGAGGCGACAGAGGAAAACCTGGCGACGGACAATGACTATTAAAAATACAAAACTGCAGCTGCTAACCTGCTCGCTAAGCGTGGTAGTTATGGCAAATATTCTTCTATGAGACAATCTATGGCGGAGGCCTGTGCACAGCAGTGAACTTTAATAGGCTGTAACGGTAAGTAAATATACATTATTTTTACTAGGAACCTGAACAAAAATTAGTTTTTACGGATTTTATAGCGTATGTAAACTTATTATACATTCTGGTGGGGACTTCCCTAAGTCATAGTTAACCACGGCTACCTTCAGATTAAATTTATTAATTTTAGTTCTATCTACTTTTATTGAGATTTTAAATGATCTAACTGCATCAAATCTTTTTCTTTTTTCAATATACGAATAACAAATTAATTTTGTTCACTAGCACAATATAAACACGCAACGCATGCAAAGTGGCGCTATTATATACCTATACCTTTAAATTGTACTACGGCTGTTATTTTTTTTTTTAGTTTTATATCACCCTCATAGACAGAAGTAATGAAACTACTGTATTTATTAGAGTGTACCATTACGCTATAAAATAAGTTTTAGGAGGAAGTTTGCATACACCATTGTTCAGAAATAAGATTTACGTGATACTATTATAACTGAAAAAAGCTGTAATAAGCAAATGACTGGATGCAAAACACTGCTTCTATCTACGCATATGAGCTTAATAAGTATCCTGAAGTTTTTCTTTTATAGAAGAGGGGGCAAACGAGCGTGCGGCTCAACTGATGTTAAGTGACTACCGCCGCCCATGATTAACCGCAACACCAGGGGAGTTGCAGGTGCGTTGCCGGCCCTTTAGAAAGGAATAAGCTCTTTTCTTGAAGGTCCCCAGGTCGTATCGGTCCGGAAAAATCGCCGATGACAAACTATTCCACAGAGAGGTTGTAAGCGCCCGAACAATTCCTCAGAGCAATCCCCGTGCCCGTGTAAGATGCAAAAGAAAATGCTAAGAGATGCAACATCTCTTTGCAGCGCCAGTGAATCGAGACAATCAATTCAGCAGTCGAGCCGCTCTGCGCTGGATGCGGTCAAGTGGAAGGAGCTGGTACTGGGGAGCCCCAGCCCAGAGATGGGAACAGTATTCCATGTGCGGCCGAACCTGCGCCTTGCAAAGTTGCAGTCGGTGTGCTGGCATGAAATACTGTCCCGCTCTGCTGAGCACGCCAAGCTTTTTAGAGGCCAATTTAACCTTCTCTTCCAAGTGACCACGAGACTGCACGTCACTCGATATGTCGACGCCGAGGATTCCGATACTGGCTGAGGCAACAAGGGGAGTGCCTTAAAACTGAGGAGATACGAAAAAGGGGTTCTTTTTAGCGGTTAACGCACAAACTTGTGACTTCTGGGGGTTAAACTGGACTAGATTTAGTCGCCCCCAATCCGAGACTCTGTTCAGCAAAGACTCGACTTCAGACACAAGTTTGTCCCGGAAGTTTTGCAGTTGTATGCTTGGGTTGAGATTTAATTTGATTAATGTTTGGGGTTCTATCACAATTAGATGATAGCACCCAGCCATATTACATAACATAAACATAAACATTCACGCCTGTCACCCAGAGGGGTAGGCAGAGACTACGGACATCCATTTGGCACGATCCTGACTTATGTTTTTACATCATATTCTTTACATCCATATATCTACGCGTACACGCTCGTCGGTTAAGGGTACTTCTAATGTGGCCCATTTTCAAAATATCGCCTCATTCATACTTTCTACACGACCAAACCATCGTCTCTATTGAAATTGGGATGTTTTTTGATTTCAATAGCCTATTAAATCATCGTTCAAGAAATCGAAGTTTTGTGGTCTACTAAATGTGATGTATTGACGGGGGCAATTCTGTACGTGTTCACAGACTGCAAACTTCCTGAAATATCGATTTTCACATCATCTATATGTTCTTTTACATGGAAACTAGTTTTATTAAATGTGCAGTATCCACGTAAACATAAGAAATCATTTTATTGAAGTTGTAATATATAAATTTACAATAACATGTGTCAACCGCAAGACATTTGATCGTTATGTTTAATTGTTATTACTGTTGTGTTGCAGGAACGTTCTGCTATATCATACAGGTTGTGGTCGGTGATTTGACCGCAATCAATCTGATTTGAGAGGACGACATCAGCGTTCCAATTTGTTCATTCTCCAAGCGTGTCAGGGTTAAGTGTGTGGAATGGAATATGAATTAAAATCAAAGTGTTATACGCATGGTTACAATGATATTTGACAAGAGAATTTAGCAGTTTAGAAGATTTTAGCAGTCTGTCTGCATAATTGGTCTAGTCGTAACAGTAATTGCTGATCAAGTTGGGCAAGAAAACCAGTCATGGGACTATTCTGTTAAGAAATTTTCAGTAGCAGCCCGGAAATACGAAGTTGGTGATGTTTCACCACCGTTGCCTTGAAAAACACTTATAGCCGTTGGTTCTGCGCCTAATCTCTCTCCGGTCGTGTCAGGTGGCCGTCCCATCGGAGTGAGGGAATAGACGGTGCACCTGTACTTACGAATACACTGGCACTGTAATTCTGTCCTGTGAGATTGTTTGCCGAAGTTTAGCCTGGAGGACATTATTATGACTTCCCAACGAGTAGCTCTTCAAGTCAACATGGATGAAACAAAAATGTTGTCTAACGTCCACGTTTAACCTATACCTGTAGTTGTTGGGAACACTACGCTCGCGATACTGACGAGAATTGTATCCAGACAAAATATCCAATTAGGTAAGTCCAACTTCGACCAAGATGTTAACCCATGAATCAAACTCGGCTTGGCTGCGATCGGGAAACTGTGCCAAAACTTCTAGTCCATATTCTTTAGAATCTTCAAACGAAGTTGTACAATCAGTGCAAGTTACCAGTGATGACTTACGGAAGCAAAACGTGGTCCTTCACTGCCAGCCATATGAGGAAGCTCGACGTCACTCGGCGCACGATGGAAAGAGCTGTGCTTGAAATTTCTCTGCAGGATAAAATTCATAACGAGGATATTTTAAAAAAAAACAAGAGTAAGCGACATAGCCCAGCGAATCAGTAAGCTGAAGTGGCATTTAGCTGCCGAGTTTGAAGAACTGACGAACGATGGGGAGGAAAGGTTATCGAGTGAAAACCTTGTACTGAAAATCAACCCCTAGCTAGATGGAATTACGACTTGATGAAACATGCAGGTACTCTAGGGATACAGGTAGCTCAGGACCGCAATTTATGCAATCTATACGGAGGCTTCCCGAGCAGCACAGATGCTGTATACGGGCTGTATTGAAGTTAGTTTTTATACGGATATAGAGGCTGTATTTTTTGGCTGTATAAAGGCTGTATAAGCACTTATACAGTTCTCATAAATAATAAATGGCACAAATTATACAGGTTTATGCGTTAGTAGCACTGTGCAGTTGCGGTATAACAGCCGTATTATTGCTGTTATTTTGTGTGCATAGAAACTATTACACTACAGATATTGTCTTATAAGTAACTTTTAAAGATATAAGCGTTCGTTCCCGCATTAAAGAACATATAGCTGATGTGAAGAACCGACGCTCCGGGAAGTCTGCAGTCTGTGAACACGTACAGGATTGCGCTCGTCACTACATCAGATAGACCACAAATCCTTAAGATGAAATCCACACATTTCATAGACCACAAATCCTCGCTAAAGAACACCGATTCCTTCCAAGGATGATGCGCGAGGCTATTGAAATCAAAAAAACATCCTAATTTCAATAGACAGGATGGCTGGGTGCTACCATCTGCTTGGGATCCTATAATTAATAAAATTAAAACCCAACCCAAGCATACAACTGCAAGACTTCAACATACTGTAGGTTCGTACTGCATAGATCGGAACAAAAATTAATAATATTAATCAATGTTACCACGGTTAAGAGGGTACCTTGAAAATGAATCGAAGTTTTGGAGGCGTGGCTTATTCCTTTGTCGGTGAAGCTAACGGACGACTGAGGGAGTGTCAAAATGAAAGTGATGCAATGACTTCATAGTACGCAAATTATGAGATAGCCATACCGAGCAAGCGCTCGGAAAAAAAACTAAGTAAGCACCAAACAACATTTTTATTTATTTTAACAAAACTTCGTTATGGATTAAAAAAATGGTTTATGAAAAATTAGATATGATTATTTACTATGCCTTAAAAATTATTCCATGAACTTATTTGTAAGAATATTGTGGTGTCATGGAAAAATGTAAATAATTAGAGCCTACTTTGCAATTTTTTTCTGTCAAGAAAATTTCATGACATCCTGTTTTCCTTTTATGCAATCCAAGGTCACATAGTCAAAAATCATATACCAAAATTTTGGTTTGTAATCTATAAAACTTAAAAAAATATGTTAAATAGAAAAACCACCAAATTTCGAGGTATCACCGTAACTATGACATTTAGACGTTGAACATCTCAGTCTCCTCCGTAACATGGATGCAGTAAAGTGCTCGAAACTTCGGGTATTTAAAAAGTTAAATATACGCGATAAAATCCATAAAAAGTAGTATTATAAGCGTTCTAAATTTCTTATATACTTTATTGAATTATGGCGACATATAATGTCAGGGTAATATATATATATATATATATATATATATATATATATATATATATATATATATAGATAATATTTATATCAAACTCGATTTGGAGTTGATTATTGACGGTGATAGTTGATGAATTGAATGTGCAAAAGTAGATTTACGGTCGATCTGTATATTATATGTTTTGCTATCAAAAAAATTGACGCGCAAGCAAAATAACCAAATAATATAAGGACAAAATCCTAAATACGGTTACTAAATATCGGTTGTGTTAGTAAGAATAAAAAAAAATTACATTAATGGATATGAAGGCATTGCGACACAGTTGTCATTAGTCAAACTGAAAATAATGGTATAAGACAAAAATAATGTCTAATATTCTTAAAATTATATTTTAAATTTTATTTACGTGGGTCTCAAAATGGTGACAATCCGCTAAACGGCCTAAACGGTATTTTGAGGGTCTTATATTCTTAGTAACTTTACTATGTATCATGGATTCTATCATACAGCCATTGGTTTTAAATCGGTTGTACAATAGAATATTTTTTATACTTACGCTTTTATTAACATAGCATATAATTCTCTTTAGCGATAGGTATAAAAGATGAAAAACTTTTCCTTGGGAACAGTGTTGGATAACTTTTATTTAATTTTAAATGATCTTTTAACTGCACCAAATCTTTTTCTTTTTTCAATATATAAAATAGCAAATTAATTTCGTTCACTAGCACAATATAAACACGCAACGCATGTAAAGTGGCGCTATTCTATTAAATATACAGCTTTAAATAGTACTATGGTTGTTATTTATTTTTAGTTTTATATCGCCCTCATAGACAGAAGTAATGAAACTACTGTATTTATTGGAGTGTACCATTACGCCATAAAAATAAGTTTTAAAAGGCAGTTGCATACATGTTCAGAAATAAGATTTGAGTAATACTATAATAATACTTAGAGCTGTAGCAAGTGTGTCAGCATTCATAAAACATCTTTTATACAGCTTTAATGATAAAATCAGATTTAAGTGTTACAAAATACTTATATATATACATATATATATATATATATATATATATATATATATATATATATATATATATATATATATATATATATAAGTTGTATACTAGAGTTTTTATATTCTGATTAAAAACGTAAGGTTACTTAGATCCCATAAAGCAGGCTTTATAGAGCTTGTGCTGTATAATAACTTATAAACCACTCTTATAAGAATACAACCTCTTTTCTACACTCTTATACGTTTCTAAAAGAACTCTAAGTTCTATGTGGACTGGTATATTGATGTTCATAACTCTTGTGTACTGCTTGGGTTATGTTCAGCGTAAACTTGCGATAAGTTGTAATATTAGTGGGTGTATGTTATACTATACTCCAGAGAAACTGCAAATGCGTTGTTGACTTTTTTGTGTAGGCTAGACTCACTTCTTTTATGTCCCTAATAGAGGCCGCACACTTACAATTATAAGTTGGCCAACTAAATCGGAGAGCATATCAATAGGTATAGTGACATATGCTAGCCCACACATCTTGTCCAACTAAATCGTCCAACTAATTAATTGGACACCGATCGTATCAGAATCAAGATTCCCTTCCGATTACGCACAATTAAAAAGTTGTCCAACTATCGACATTGCTCGTTAGCACGGTTACCTTATGCAAGCTCGCAGACTATCCAACTTTGTTGGTTAGTCGCATGCCAAGATGCAAGACGAACCGTTGCGCGCGTGTGAATTCCCTACGCTCGGACTTAGTCATCGCCGACGGGATCCACATCAGCCCCCCCCCCACCCCCGAGTTTTTTATTTTTTTTACTCTTAATTGTAACACCTTACAACTAAAGTAACAATGGACGTACGTAATGATTCTTGGCATTCTCTGCCAGTCAACCCGTTAAAGCTGTTATAGCAGATACTTAACGGAGAGTTAATTCAAGCCTCTCTTCAACGGTGATAAGGAATCGGAAAATTGTATCCCGTTTGACTATCGCTAGCCCGATTAGATATACGAGCTCATCAAAAGACGAAATTCTCATTCTGTAGAATGAAAAAATATATCTGGGTAACATCCGAGTTTAGAGTGCAAGGATCATACCTTTTTCCTTTATTCTAATCTGTCACTTAATATAGAATGAACCCAAAATGTTCTCTTTTGTTTTCGTCTTCTTTTTATTATTAAAGCAATTTTTTATTTGTTGCAGCTATATTATGGTTGTAGCACGAATGGGTAGGCTCGACCAGGGAAGGACCAAGCTCTCACAGAAAACCAGCGTAAAATAGTAGCTTAATGCTGCTGTGTTTCGTATGGTGAGTGTAGAGAACCGGAGACCCTTTTTACCGGAAACGAGGCATTTCATCTTAGTACTCACGGGTGACAACGCATCTGCATTTTGATTCACAAAGGAGGATAGATGTGGATGTCTATGGGCCACAGCAATCACCATCAGGTGGACTGTGTGCTCGTTTGTAACCCTATCCTATAAAAAAATTAGAGCGTTTTTTCCCGCATTATCACACATACGCACCGCGCTGGCAACACTGTCACGGACTAAATTGATTAAGTCTGCGGCTAGCAACCAATTAAAAAAAGTTGGTCGATTAAATTATAAAAGTACGCAATTTAGTCGTTCGATAGTTGGTCAACTTACAATTGTATGTCTGCGGGAGCTCTAAGTGACATCAGCCATAAAAAAAACTTTTACATAGTTTCTGGTGATAAAACTACGGGTCGGCTGAGGTGTTCAACGTCCCAATGTCATAGTTAACCACGGCTACCTTCAGTTTTAAATTATTAATTTTTAGTCTGATCTACGCAGAACAAGCTTATATTATCTTGAAGTCTTGCAGTTGTATGCTTCGGTTTGGGATTTAATTTAAAGTAAAGTACTCGATTTAGAGTAAACTAATCGAAACGTCAAAATCTAAAATAATTTAAAATACGCAATAAAATCCGTAAAACTTAGTTGTATTTAAATGTATAACGTTCGCGTGAATATAAAAAAGAATATTATAATCTAATATATAAAAGTTTATATTTGTTTGTTCGTATTTTATGCCTTGTCATACCGTACATCAGATTACGGTAAAACTTTATCATTGCTTGCACTTCCACAACGGTTATAGGCATAGTTGGACCGGGTAGGTGGCGCTGTTGTAGAAACCAGATATCACCCGTGCGAAGCCGGGGCAGATCGCAAGTAGATAATAATATTAACAACATTAAAATTGGAAGTACAGATATTGCTTAATCATCTCACATTTAGTAATTTAGATTATTTTTTTATCAGCGAGCCACTGGTGTATTTTATTTACCGGAACCATAGGAGCACTTTAAAACTTATAAAATTAAAAAAAATCGAAACATATATTGTACGTTTTCTGTTACCATAAGGAACCGCGTACTCAATTGCCTTTTCTATAAAATAAAAAATATTTCAAAGTCATGGCCACCCTATTCTCACATTAGGCCGCAACTATTTAGGAATAATATTTACAACATATAATCGCATTACGACGTGTTGCTGGGTGGTCGACACTCGTAACGCAACTTTGAGCTCCAAGCATACTTTATGATTCTAATTTATTGATAGTAAATAATAATATGGGTTAGCAACATAGAGCCACACCGACTAGCGGCAGACCAGAGGGGAATAGCCATAGCGTTTTTCCGCGATACAGAACTGTTTGTACATATAGAAATATGTGCACTCAAAAACAATCACCTGTCGCTACGAAATTTACACGTAACAATTAAAACAATAAACTAACAATTTCATGCACACACACAGTATCGCTTGGTGACAGCGACAACTCGGATACAGACTCGGATCAGTTGCTCGATTGGATCTGCATATTGTATGAGGGCCAGCAGATAATTTTACACAACACGACTGTTATTATTATAAGTTTTAAAATTTTATTTGAAAGGAAACGGCATCTTTCTGTAAATTTGACGTGACAGATCTCTCTTTGTAACAAAAAACTGAATATTTCGGCATTTTTTTGAATGTTGATTCAGCTGCACCACTAGATTTAGTCTATTGAGCAGTGCAGATGCAAATAGTTTTATTGTACGCATAGGACCGCGTGGACTTAATCTATGACAGAGGGAAACACCTGCGTATTGCTACTCTCCTCAGATCTGCCGGTGACCCGTGTTGCTATACAGTCAGCAACGAACTCGACGATATTGGGCATTGTATAGGATAAACATTCCTGGGCTACGTTTATCCGCTGACCAGCGTGTCCACTTATCCGCTAGTAAATCGACTTTATTTATTTGACGTATATATTTATACGTGGTATTGCCATACTGTAGCGCGATATTCGTAGCACGAAATAGTCGGACCTTCGACTTGGAAAGGACCACGCTATCAGAGAAGATGGATGCCCTAGGCATGCACCCTGTGACCCCCCAATAGAAGTGTAAAGCTTCATGTGCTCTTGTAACCACACTTCCCCATCTTCTATGAAGCAACTTGTCCCTTCCTGGACCATCGACTGGTGACGCCCTTGATGTGACCCCACCGTAAACCGAACTTTTTATTGAGCATGACATTTTAACTTCCGTTAGTTATTGCTAAAACCTGTTTAGATCATTTTGATATATGCAAGGTTATTTTTGAAAGAGTAGGCAAATTTATACAAAAATAATGATATACCGTGAATGCAGTAATGCAAAATACGAGTGAATAAGGCAACTACTTTCGTTTGAAATTATTCCAAATTGAATGTGATTTTTTGGCAACAACTTTTTTACTCTAATTTAGAATTTTGATTCTAAGAGATAAGGAGGACAGAATGTTTGTGATTTTTTAAAATACATTTTTGTTCACCATTTGCCTAGATAATCTTCAAACGGCTCATCTTTTTGAATCATAGCATAAGAACACTAATTTACGTGTCACGTTGTTTGTCCTCGATGGACTTCTAAACTACTCAACCGATTTTAATCAAATTTGTACATGTGCAGTTGGTCCTCTAACTTGAGAGATAGGATAGTTTTTTTGCCCATAAGTAACCCACATTTTCTTGCGCATTTAAGGATTTTTAATAGGCCATAATATATAGGACATAATATGAGTGACAAACGGTCGTCGAAAAGGGCAGAACAACGTCTGTCTGGCAAGCTAGTTACTTGTAAATAAAAATAATAAGTCTTTAAAACTGAGATTTTTTGCTAGCTACGTAGAGAAATCATCTGGAAAATGTAATTTTCTCCTGTATTTATTTTCTACCCACGATGACTTCTGAGGTCAGTGGCACAAACTAACTTACTTACTAGGGAATTCCCTTCCTTAAAATAAGATTTTATAGTATATTTCTTTTCAGACGAATTCGAAAAAAGCATGTGTGCAGTTTAATACTAGAAGTGAAACCTTCAGAAAAGGAGATCGAGATAATAGGACACTGTATACTTATTGTGTTTTATCTCATTCTCTCGCAGGCTAAATCGTTTAGATGTGATGTTTGTCTCTTTTTAGTATCGCTTTTTCGTTTCGTCGAGTTTCAAATTACAACGATTCTAAATGGGTTTTCTGTTCAAAAATGAGGAGTGTTACAATCGGACAGTTTTTTTCTTGTATGTATGTAACATAAACTTTTTTTATTCAATATAGATTATGTATATATTACACATGTTTTGTAGTATCTCTGCATATTGTGAACCGATTTTGATATATTTTTTTAATTTTGATAGATTATTCTTCATTAGTGGTCCCAAATAAATATGGAGAAAAAGAATCCACCCGTTAGGGTAGCAAAATATTTTTACTGTAATTACGAGGGGTGGCTGAAAATATTTGCGCCTAAGTATCTTCAAGTGTCATTATTGTTTTGCGCAGTATATTATTAATTTGCGAATACCCTCCTTCGTACAGATACGGAGTTTCACATCATTAGCATCATTACGCTTTTAGTAATTAATCCGTAAACATCATGCCCCAGTCATCCTCGCAATGTACGATTGGAGTACAAAGCTTTCGTAAAATTCCTCACAAATAAGAACATAACGCAGACGAAAATATTTGAAGAGAGTTCGACAGTTTACGGGGAGTGGACCTTCATTGGCTACAGTAAATCGTTGGAGCCGAGAACTCAAGCATTACAGGGAGTTGTTAACTGTGATATCCTCAGTCCACTTAAAAGGTAATAATATATCTTATATCAAAAAGTTATAGACTCCGTGCCGCAGTGGCTTAGCAATAAGTTACAGGGCTAAGGGCTCGGGTTCGAATCCCGCACGGAACTACTATCTGTATTTTTTTTTTATAGAGTAGGGTGACAAACGAGCACACAGTCCACCTGATGGTAAGTGGGTGCTGCGGCCCATAGACATCTACATCTATCCTCCATTAAAAATCAAAATGCAGATGGGTTGTCACCCGTGAGGACTGAGATGGAATGCCTCGTTTCCAGTAAAACGGGTCTCCGGTTCTCTACACTCACCATACGAAATACAGCAGCATTAAGCTACTATTTCACGCTGGTATTCTGTGAGAGCGTGGTCCTTCCTCGGTCGAGCCGACCCATTCGTGCTACAACTATACTACTAATATAACTGCAGCATGGCTCTACCAAAATGTAACTGTAACTGTATGGTCTACAAGTAGTTATTCCGGGTCTGGATGTTTGTCCTTGTGAAATTTATGTTTGTAAACTGCCCCCACGATACAGAAGAAAATCCTAGTGTGTAGGTAACGTTATTATAAAAAAAGGCGACTACTATATATAACTAAAACTAATAAAAAATAACACGTTTTGAAGTCAGATCTTTAGTTCTGTACACTATGCCTTCAGAATATGAGAGTATTTTATTCGTTTTAATTTTTAAATTCGACGCTTACTTTTTATTAAAGGTATAATTTTTTCATGAGATACTTACCCCTTAACCCCAGAAAAGGAGACCTACTAGTAAGATAATAAGACTAATAAGATGTTTACAGTAGTTGAATGTTGACAAAAGATTGCAATTTTAACTCTCACTATGTTCAACTTTTCCATGAAATTACAGGTGTGTCGGAAGAGGCGGCTGAGGGAAATGTTATGTTATAATTCAAACAGATAATTCACATTTATTTGCAACATTTCTGTGGGTGTTTTCAAAGGTGAAGTTTATTAAACACATTTTATACGTAGTAGAGCCACGCTGCAGCTATGTTATGGTTATAGCACGATTAGGTCGGCTCGACCGGTGTAGGAATACGTGCTCACAGAATACCAGCGTAAAGTAGCAGCTTAATGCTGTTGTGTTTCGTAACGTAAGTGTAGAGAATCGGAGACCTTTTTCACTGGAAATGAGGCGTTCCTGTCAGCTCTCAGGTGTGGCAACGCTGATGCTGCGATGTTGACGTCTATGGACCACGGCATCCATTTACCATCAGGTGGACTGTGTGCTCGTTTGTCATCCTATTTCTATAAAAAAAGTTAATTTATATTTATTTAAGATAGTTCCGTAGATGTTTTCCGGGTTATATACAGCTCACTTATCTCATTGATGGTCCTATTGTCCATGTGTGGAAAACACATGTTACGGATCGCCGTAACGCCGTTCGAAAAATGAATAAAACGCGTTGTTCACTGTTTATATAGGAGGCAAGCGGCGGTGAGGAGGAACTTGTACTTTTTCTTCTTGTAGTGCCTTTTCGGTGGCTGGAGAGCGACTGCCGACCCTACTTTTTTTTTTTTTTTTTTTTTTTGCGCCCGAAGCAATTAAAGGGCTACCCTGTACGTAGGGAGGCGGAAAATGCATTACGCATACCACGATAGCCGGTCTATCGTGGTTATGGGGGACTCACTGTCCTACCGGGGACCCTAAGTGATACCCCCTAAAAACCGCCTTTGGGGACAGGCAGCTGGCTGATTAAGCTCTATTGTGCCTTATCATGAGCGACCCTCTTTTGGGAAAAGAGGGCGCAGGCGGCTAAGAGCCGCTGAGGGAGTGCCTACGAAGGCAAAATAATATTAGTTGATATAATAATAATTAATTTAATTAGAACTGGCCTGAGCCGCCAGGAGGCAGTTCAGGTCGTTTGACAGTTTATTTGGCGGGTCCGAGAGAGAGTTTCTCGGCCTGCGGACACGATAGCGAGAGGGGGGTGGGGCTGCATAAGAAGCCGCCTCACGAATTAAATTGTTTGGGTGCGACTCTGAGGCTTTGAAGAAGTTCTCAGAGAGTTTTTTAAGGAACTGTTGAATTGTTGGGAGCTCTAAGTCCCGATGAAGGTCGGCATTACGGACGTACCAAGGTGCGTTCGCAGCTCGACGACAGAAGAGGTTCTGAACTATTTGGAGTTCATTTAAAATGTTAGGGTTTGCGTGGGCAAAGACGGGGCCCGCGTAGGACATGACGGGTCGTATACAGACCACCCGACCCTACCGGCCGGCCCGTCTTTTATATGATTCGGCCGCTGCTGGCCAGCGGACCCTTGCCTCACCCCCGCGCCTTTCTTTATTTCTTTAAAACTTTTATTTTTTAACAATCATATTTAACTATATAATATTCTTACATCTACTTATTACATTATTATGTACACAATACTTATTTTGCATTCTAAAAGGTTTTTAACTTTATAATTCACAATTTTTAAGCTGAGAACCCTGCCCCGCACCTCAGCACTATAAATATAAAACGTCGTGTCGCCCTACGCGTAGCTTCATTTGCTCCGCAGCCGCGTCACGATAACATGCCCTATTGATGTTACAATTATCTTTTTTACTAGAAAGGTATGGTAATATGTAAGAAAAGTAATACATAATAAAAGTGATATGCAACAAAGGTAAATTAACTATAAGAATACAATTTATATTTTAAGCTCTATGCTAACTCTCGTTATTTATTCGATGCCTTTATTCGGAGAGTTATTGCATAGTTACAACATCATTCTTTTATATTATCGAATATAAGTTGTACATATTTAACAAATTAAATACAATAATTAGGACTACGGCTGCTTTTCCGTGTTGTTGTATGCACCCTCGCTAGTTGTCGAACCTAGCCGGACGCGACTCCCGTGGCTCCGCCCACCGCCCCTGAGTTGCTCAACCCGTGCTGGTTGTACTAAGCAGGTATCCCGTCGTTTTGCGTCGTGCATATTCTCCCGCCGTCGCCACGCTGCGATCCCTCTGGTAGCACGACGATCTTCTTTGTTGGTCTGCGTAGTGTATGCCCACTGCTAGTGGTTACGTCCACTACTCGTACCTCTCCGTCGACGCCAGGATATACGTTGCTTATTTTTCCCCTGGGCCAGATGTTGCGCGGTAAATTGGAGTCACAAATGATGACCAGGTCTCCAATCTTCGGTGATGCACCTATGCTGCTGGGCTCCCGCCGGTGTTGGAGCAGGGGCAGGTATTCCTTCACCCATCTTCGCCAAAACACGTCGGCTAGGGCTTGAGCTCGTTTCCACTGCTGGCGGGCCGTCACGTCGCTCTCGCTGAAGTGTCCCGGTGCAGGTACGTGTGAGTTGGGACCGATGAGGATGTGATTCGGCGTGATTGCTTCCGGGTCTCCTGGGTCAACTGAGACGTGTGTAAGAGGTCTTGAATTGACCGTGTTTTCGACCTCGGCGAGCAGAGTCACCAGTGTCTCGTCACTGGGATAGCGTTCGTTGAGGGTGACGCGTAGGGCTTCTTTCACGGAGCGAACCATTCGCTCCCAGGCGCCGCCCATGAATGGTGCTGATGGTGGTATGTACTTCCACACAATTTGTTGACATGTGGTTTCGTTCTCGAGGGCTGCGAGTGCTGCTTCGGCCAGCTCCTTGTCTGCTGCCTTGAAACACGTAGCGTTGTCACTCCAGATTTCTTTTGGGCATCCTCTTCGGCTCATGAAGCGCCTAAGCGCTGACACAGCTGAGTCGGCGCTTAATGAGTGGGCCACCTCTATGTGTATTGCTCGTGAGGTCATGCAGGTAAATAACGCGCCATAGCGTTTTTCACGATGTCGTCCCACTGTGACTTCTATTGGCCCGAAGTAGTCCAGTCCTGTGTATGTGAACGGACGTGCGTGATGAGCGAGGCGTGCGGACGGCAGGTTTCCTGTAGACGGTGATGCAGGCTTGGCTTTTCTTAGACGGCACGGTAGGCAGCCTTTGATGACAGTCTTTACTACTGGACGTATTTTTCTTATGTACAATCTCTGTCTTAATTCGTTCACGACTGTTTCCACGCCTCCGTGATGCAACCTCTCGTGTACGTGTGCTATGTACAGACGAGTGTATGCGTGCTTCCCGTCTAGTACGGGAGGATCGTACGTGTCCTCATCTACTTCTGATGCTGCTTTTATTCGACCTCTGAGACGTAGGGTCCCCTCTTCGTCGACGTATGTGCTCAGGTGGCCTAGTTTGTCGTCGCCTCCTGGAACACTTCCGTTGGCGATCCTCTTGAGCTCCTTCGTGAAGCTTTCCCGCTGACTGGCTTGCACCCACAGTTGTTCGGCTCTTACATGATAAGCGGCTGGTATTCCTACAAGCGATGAGACAGTAGGTGTTGCCCTTTTCTCCTTGGTGGGGGTGTTGCGTCGGTTTGTTCTTTGCCAGCCAGGGGTGCTATCTAGTCTTGCTTTGTTGCGTTTACGCCCAGCCTTCACCACGTGCTTGTTTGGTCTGCATATGTCGATGAATAGGAGGACTCTCGCTGTCGCTCTTATGAGGCGAATCCATTTTGATAATCTTTCTATTTGTGGCAGGTGTGTTGTTGGCGAGTCTTCACTTTTAACTGTGATGTTACATATTTCTCGTTCTTCCCCAGTGTCGTATTGCGTTGTTTTCTCTTCCTGCGGCCATTCGGCCGGTGGACGTTGTAGAAACGGGGGCCCTCGGAACCACCGGTGCGACTCGTCGAACCTTTCTGGTGTGGTTCGGGTCGCGTCATCTGCCACGTTTTCTTTGGACGGTAGCCAACGCCATTCGTTCTTTTTGGTCGTATCTTCTATCTCCGCCAGGCGATGAGCGACGAAAGCTTTGTACGCGCGGGGCTCCGACCTTATCCACACTAGTGCAGTACGAGAGTCGCACCAGTATGTCTTGCCCGTTATATCGTCATCGTGCTCACTGATCACGGTCTGCGCAAGACGAGCTCCCAGTAGTGCCGCTTGTAACTCGAGCCGTGGTATGGAGATTGGTTTTAGTGGTGTCACGCGGCTCTTGGCGGCGGCCAATGATATGTTAACGCTGCCGTCTGCTCGCTCCGTTCTCCAATACACGGCGGCTGCGTAGGCCTCCTCGCTTGCGTCGACGAAGGTGTGTAGTTGCCGCGCCGACACTGGGTTGTAATCGTAGCATCGTGGTATCCTCAGTTGTTCTAGGGCGTGAAGTGAAGTAATCCAGCCTTCCCATTTTTCTTTTAACTCTATTGGCAGAGGGTCGTCCCATTCCGCCTTGTAACGCCATGTGTCTTGGAATATTCTCTTCGCTGGGGTAGTCACTGGTGATATTAACCCCAGCGGGTCAAATAATGCCATTATTATGCTCAGAGCTTCACGTTTAGTTGGCAAGCGTTGTTTTTCTTTTACGTCGATCGGCATCTTCATATTGTTTGTATTAAATCCAATATGATCGCTTTGTACATGCCAGAGCAGGCCGAGCGTCTTCTCAGTTTCTTTTCCGCCCAGGCGCACGGTCGCGTCGTGTTGTTTATGCTCTGTCGTTATTTCTTCTATTGTTTTTTCTTCGTTCGATGTCCACCCGCTGAGTACGAATCCCGCTTGTTTGTGGACGTGATCGACTGCTTTTACAGTTTGCTGAGCTTCCGTGATAGAGTGGAAGCTCTGCAAGTAGTCGTCCATATAGTGATTTCTTTTTATGGCGACCGCAGCTTCCGGGTATGCCTCTGAGTGTTCTTCAGCATTTTTATTTTTGATATATAATGCTGTGCATGGTGATGATGTCGCTCCAAAGATGATCGATGTCATCCTATATTCCTCCGGTTGGCCCTCCCGCCGCTTGCCTCTCCACAAGAAACGTAAAACGTCTCTATCTTCTTTGCGCACTTTGATCTGCATAAACATTTCTTTTATGTCGGCGCTCACTGCATACGGATATTGTCGGAACCTCATGATTACTCCGGGCAATGATTGTAATAAATCCGGCCCCGAGTGAAGCATATCGTTGAGACATATTCCTGCTGTCTTCGCTGCGGCGTCGTGTACCAATCTCGGCGGCTTGTTAGGCTTCGCAGGGTTGATGACTGGGAAGTGTGGTAGATACCATGTCTTTCCTTGTGGCGGTGGCATGGGCGCGCGCTCTGCGTAACCTGAGTTGAAGAGGTTCTGTATGCGTTCTTCGTACTGTAGCTTGAGAGTGCTGTCTCGGTCGAGCCTCTTCTCTAGAGTGTGCAGACGTCTTTCCGCGTCTTTGTAATTATTTGGTATTTGGAAATCCTTTTCTTTCCACAGCAACCCTGTCTCGAATCTGCCGTCCGCCGACCTCCTGCTGGTCTCCCTCAATATTTGCATAGCTCGCTGCTCGGGATCTTCTCTAGGTCTCCTCGGCTCGATGCACAGTGATTCTAATTTGAAATATTTTTTATTTCTTCTTCTATTGGCTGTGCCTCTTCCCTTTGATGTAGTCTGCCGCAGAAGGTGACCGTCGACGTCAATGAGCTATGACAGCCATGCAGAACCCAGCCCAGGTTGGTGTATGAGGCGACTGGTTGATCTCGACGACCGACGCGCAGTTTTCTAGACACTATGAGGTGCCAGTTATCTTGCCCGTTTAGTATTTTCGGTGAGGCGCGTTCGTAGGTGATATCCTCTTTGATATCCAGCAGATGTTGGCAATTCTCCAAGTGATTTTCATTCACGGATTCTGGCGCGAAGTCCAACCGCTCTACCGTACGCGCTGCTTCTATGTTGTGTTCCTCTTGCGCGTGCTTTCCTCTTATTTTAAGGCTGACGATCTTGCTCTTCTCATGCTTCACCTCCGAGCCAACCCCTTGTATCCACATTGCGTGGGCTGGACCGTCGGCGCCGATGACGTCAGCGATCGAGGCATCGACTAAGGTGACTGTGCTTCCTTCATCCAATAATGCGTATGTTTCGACGCAGCTTAGCGGCCCCTTTATTGTTACGGGCGCAATCTTTAGGTAAGCACAGCGGTGTTTGTATGGTCGAGTTGTTGTGATGACCTCCTTTGCCGATGTTGCGGTTTCCATAGCGGGTTCTTTTTCAGTTTCTGCTTTTCTGTCGTGATGCAGCAATTTATGGTGTTTCATCATGCATCCGTCTTTTCCGCACGGTGTAGCTTTACACAGCAATCGGCGATGTTTGCCTCGTAGACAGCGGTAGCAGATATTATACTTCTTTGCTACTTCCCATCTGTCATTTGTGGACAGAGCGGCGTATGACTTGCAATCGGGCAGTTTGTGTTCTTGTTTGCATTGAGGGCAGAGTTCTTCATATTGTTTCTTGCTTGTGGCGAAGGCACGTTCTATTTTTCTCGGCCTTCGCTCTCTCGGTTCGTTGTCCTCCGTGATAAATTCCGGCGAGGCATACGCGCTGCATTTATCCGCTTCTTCGTTTAAGAAGATTGATATTTTCTTAAGCTCTGGGATATCCTCTTTCTTTCTGGCTGCATAGTCGTACCATTTGCTTCTCAATATGGGCGTGAGTTTGTCTGTGATAACTCGCGTCATCTCCGGACTATGTAGATAGTGTGCTTTCTTGAGCGCTTCCACGGTGCCCACTACGTTTGCTATGCGATTGGCGAATATGCATAGCTCCCTGGGATTGTCCGTGACTTTGTTCAGCAGCTTCAGCTTCTCTATTTCTAAGTGAATTAATGCTTCTGGTCGTCCGAATCTCCTTTCCAAAGCTTCTATTATTATTCTGGGGTCTGATTGGCTTATAAGTAGGCAGCTTGCGGCCTCTTTTGCTATCCCTTTTAAGCTTCGGCGTATTCTCGCTATGTTTTCGTTCATCGTGAAGTACTTTGAAGATTCTTCGTACGTTGTTTTGAAGCTGAGCCATTCTTTGCTGCTACCATTGAATGTGGGCAGCTCTTGCAAATATTTCGGCGGCTCCCTTGTGCTTCTCACTGCTTGTGATAAAGCAGCGGCTAAGGTAGCGACGTCGATTTGTTGCTGCGCCTGTCCATAGTCTTCTTTCTGCGGCGCGGTATGTTGTGGAACGTATTGCGGTGCATACTGTTGGAGTACGGGTGGTGCGATCTGCGGTGCTGGTTGCGACGCGAAGTACGACGTGGGTTGCGGTGCGGGCTGCGGCGCGGGTTGCGGCGCGGGTTGCGGCGCGGGTTGCGGCGCGGGTTGCGATGTAGGTTTTTCTTGCAACCGTGTACTAATGCGCACTGATGCTAAGTCGTCTTCTATTTCTTCCTCTTCGTCCTCGGTTGATCCGACTTCTGCTTGTAGTCGCTGCACATGTATCTCCTGCAATTCCATTCTTGCTTGCAATCGGGCCTGCTCGAGCTTGAGTTCGGCCAACCGCTCTTTCGCCTCTAACTCCGCGAGGAGTCTCTTGCGTGAGACTACGGAGCGCCGTGACCTAGTCTCGCCCGGCTTTAGTGTGCGCTGCGACCTTTGATCACTTTCTTGCTGGGTTTCTTCCGTTGCAGTCGTTTCATCGGTCGCAGAGGTAGTGGTCGTACCGCTGACCGTTGTGGTTTCGCTAGTGGTGTTTGATGAGCCACTAGCAGCTGAGTCGCCCCCGGAGGCCTCTTCCGTGGCCCCCTGGGTTATCTGTTCATCCTTGCGACGCTTCGATGATTCTCCACTGTTACTACGCGTATTCACCATTTTTCTTCACAATAATATTTTTTCGTTCTTGAGGTTTGCTTCTTAATTCGGCTCTTCGAAGGACCATTAATGTTACGGATCGCCGTAACGCCGTTCGAAAAATGAATAAAACGCGTTGTTGTTGCTTATATAGGAGGCAAGCGGCGGTGAGGAGGAATCTGTACTTTTTTCTTCTTGTAGTGCCTTTTCAGTGGCTGGAGAGCGACTGCCGACCCTACCGGCCGGCCCGTCTTTTATATGATTCGGCCGCTGCTGGCCAGCGGACCCTTGCCTCACCCCCGCGCCTTTCTTTATTTCTTTAAAACTTTTATTTTTTAACAATCATATTTAACTATATAATATTCTTACATCTACTTATTACATTATTATGTACACAATACTTATTTTGCATTCTAAAAGGTTTTTAACTTTATAATTCACAATTTTTAAGCTGAGAACCCTGCCCCGCACCTCAGCACTATAAATATAAAACGTCGTGTCGCCCTACGCGTAGCTTCATTTGCTCCGCAGCCGCGTCACGATAACATGCCCTATTGATGTTACAATTATCTTTTTTACTAGAAAGGTATGGTAATATGTAAGAAAAGTAATACATAATAAAAGTGATATGCAACAAAGGTAAATTAACTATAAGAATACAATTTATATTTTAAGCTCTATGCTAACTCTCGTTATTTATTCGATGCCTTTATTGGGAGAGTTATTGCATAGTTACAACATCATTCTTTTATATTATCGAATATAAGTTGTACATATTTAACAAATTAAATACAATAATTAGGACTACGGCTGCTTTTCCGTGTTGTTGTATGCACCCTCGCTAGTTGTCGAACCTAGCCGGACGCGACCCCCGTGGCTCCGCCCACCGCCCCTGAGTTGCTCAACCCGTGCTGGTTGTACTAAGCAGGTATCCCGTCGTTTTGCGTCGTGCATAACACACTATTTCCCATTTCCGGGAGCACATGTAGAAGGGAAGAGACGATTCTTCAGAAATTCAGCGCAAATTATTGAATATGGAAACATTTCAGCATGCAGGGAACCTTTGCCACTCCATATTTGTACCACTAACATTTCATTATATAATTTGAGAAATGTAATTTATTTTAGGTTTTCTTTTTATATTATATTAAAAAAGTTTGCGATCAGTTTGAAAAATCTAACTCTTTTTTGTTACGTTAGACTATATTAAAATGTATTCTTCTTTTTAGATTCTGTACTTAAAAATATTAGAATTAGAATATAAAATAATAAAACAAATTTAATTGCTTTTCCATACAAAAAAAAAAAAAACTCAATCCTAGCTTACGCTCATTCAGAAATCTAACTTAGTCAATTTTAACGGATTTAAAATATTTTTTCGAGGAAAGTTGTGATTGAAAAAATGTCAAGAGGATTATCAGAAGTTTTACGAACAAGAATCACGAGAGAAATAGCACGCAGAGTTGCTGTATACCAATTCTGTGGCGTGGCCACATTGCAGAGGTACCACGGCATGGATAATTTAGCTGACCGACCTAATTTGGTCGCCCAACTGTTCTGACTGCTACTCAGAAGCGCTATAAAAGATTGCAGGCAGCCCGTGACCCAACAATCAACGCCACTACAATAAAAGCAGAAAGGAGCACGGGCCGACTCTGGACTTGAAGTTAGCACTCAGACCATTCGGAATTGTTGACACCAGGCTTGACTACGAGCACGAAGTCTTGGCGAGCATCTCAGTACTCATCTAGATAACTGACTTGTCCGTGTTTGGAGAAGACCTGGAAACTCTGAAAGGGACATAACTACCACTGGAACCGGTCAGCAAGGTGGGAAATCGGCGTCCTTATGGGGTGGAATTATGATTGGAGCTAGAACGCTTTTGACCCCGTATCGAGGCTCCATGACAGCAGAAATGTACAAAACAGTCGCTATTGATGGAATTGTCAGACCATTCCGAGTAAACCATGGCCGCAAATTCGTACTGGTCGATGATAATGCGCCCGCACATCGAGCTCAACGAGTCAACGCTGCTCTCCGAGAATACTACATCACAAGGTTAGACTGGCCTGCCGGCTTGTCTTAATTAAACCCAAAAGAGCACGCGTGGGATGCTCTTAAGCGAGCTGCTTGAAACCGTCAGCCACCTCCCCAGATAGTACCAGTGATCAGGGAAGCCGCTATTCAAGAATGGGACAGGTTACGCAAGGAATGCTGGATAACTTGATCCTCAGCATGCCTAGGAGGATCCGCATGTGTTCGAGCCAGGGTAGGAGTTATATTGTATTAAATAAATCCTTTTATTAATAAATTGTTGTATGTGTTTTGTTTAACAATCTTTTTCTTTCCATCAAATTTCTGTTACAATTACATTAAGATTGAATTTTTTTTTATAGGATAGGGTGACAAACGAGCACACAGTCCACCTGATGTTAAGTGGTTGCTGTGGCCCATAGACATCTACATCTATCCTCGATTACGAATCAAAATGCAGATGCGTTGTCACCCGTGAGGACTAAGATGGAATGCCTCGTTTCCAGTAAAAAGGGTCTCCGGTACTCTACACTCGCCATACGAAATACAGCAGCATTAAGCTACTATTTCACGCTGGTATTCTGTGAGAGCGTGGTCCTTCCCCGGTCGAGCCGACCCATTCGTGCTACAACTATACTACTAATATAACTGCAGCATGGCTCTACCACGTACAAAATTGAATTACTCAATTGTTTTATTAAAAAAAGATAAAATATAAACACTTTTTTCTCCATAAAGATAAACTTGAACAAATAGCTAGTGATCACAAACTTTTTTTGATGTGTCTTCACTTCATATTTTCGTTCATTAAATTATTATTAGTTTTGACTACTTTATATAGGCCGGTGGCCAGATACCGGCACCGTCCAATTAGTGGACGTTGGGTGTCGGAGAGGTAGAGTCTATAGTTTTATCACATCTGAGATTACACCGACATACGTGACAGTATAATTTGCAATATCTCTCGGTTGCTACTTTGTATTTAAATTACAGCCTATATGCATCCCACTGTTGGGCACAGGCCTTTTCTCATTTCTGAGAAGGTTTTAGAGCAAGGAAATGTCCGGTGCGCTGCCCAAATGCGTGTTGGCGAACTTCACATGTCTTCTAAATATTTTTTTTCTTATTTATCAGACATGTAGCACTTAAAACTGCAATTAACAATTTCATTGGTGCCAGCGGGGATCGAACGGGGGTTGCTCGCGTACTGTGAAATTTATAGTGAGCGCTAACCATCTGAGCTACCACAGCTCGTATTTTAGTTTGTATAAAGTAAACTTAAGCAAACAAAAATGATGACAAAAAAAATCACGGTACTACACGTCTTAAGTGATGTTGCCATCTTTTTGTATATGGTCGATAATTTCCCATAGTTTACTTTTACGACACTCTTGGGACAAAAAGGTATAACGTTTTCTCTTACGCCGCACCCCTCCATAAGAGACTTCACTTGTACTTTACAACAAATACGAGTGCTTACTCAAGAAGAGCACTAATGTACGAATTTAAGCCGATCTGAGTCCGATAAAGCTGTATACGACGCACCTGTCGAAACGAAGCGAGGCAGCAGCATTCCGGATTGAGTAGGGTTACCATACGTTGCAATATTTCTGGACGATAGTAACGCATAGCATTATTGAAGAGGTTAACAGGATAATTACCTATCAAATGTACACTTATGTACATAGGTATCCCCTATAGAGTGCCTCAAGTAGGAATATTTGCCATAGTTGCCACGCTTGGCAAGCGGGTTGGCAACCGCAAGTTTTTAATTTTAAGTTGTTTTTAGAAAGACCCTCTTTCTAAAAACAACTCCCGTTGTTCCCTCTATTAGTGGATATTCTTTCACCGCCACTACACAGTCAACTGGCCCGTTATGTTTATTTAATTTAAGTGTTCTTAAAAAAATTACTTAATAACCTATAAAAGAAAGGCTAAAATTTAAGTTATGAAGAGAAGTTAAGTAAAGAAGAAGTACTTTTATACTTAACTAAATCCCCTAAATACATAATAGGGTATTACACCCATTTTCAAAAATTGTTTTAAATGAATCCTAGAGTGATAATTAACCACTATAATTTTTATATAATTTCTTGAAACCGAATAGTGCCATAAAAATTAGGACTTAATCTATCTTTTCAAATTTTCGCGTGAAAACCCTAGCCGCCATGATTTTCAACTCGTGACGTCACTGTCCTCGATTTTGCCAATTTTGCAAAGGAATACGATACTTTATAATGTTTAATAATGAGTAGGAGCATATGAACGCCGGGAACGTTATGGATTCTAGTTCCAACTGATTTAAATATAAGAAATACTTAACTTAAAACTGGCAAGAAGATTAGAAGATAAGTATGATTATATTTAACTGTCATTTAATAGAAAACAAAACATCGTATGGTGAAGGGTATCGCAAGTCGAATTTTGTAATAAATTCCGTTAACTTAGATATTATAAGTAATGATTGCTAACGACTGTAATTATAGACAAACTAAATTATGGTAGCTACTAAACTATGTTTTATCAAAGTACACTCTGAACTAGTATTGTGATTTTGCATAAACAAAAGTTTGAAAAAGGTACTTACATTGATATTTTAACATTCCTCAACTCAGCAGACCAAAAACTGGGATTGCATGAAAAAAAATTGCCACCATCAATTTATTTATCCTTGGTAGATTAGTACTTTCTGCTTTTACGAATTCGTCTTGTCCATGATGCCTTTTTTAATAAAATTCAGAATAAAACTCAAAAATCTATATGGTAACTAGAAAAGTTTCGAAATAACACAGTACGTTAACTAATTCTCTTAATCAGTGACACTGAACACTAATACCCTTAGGTTGGATCAGTGACATCACGACATGATCTAATATGGCGCACAGCGTTTAGCAGACTTAAAAAAATATTCTTAAAATTTAAATATAAAATTTATAATGCAATTTTATAAACAGAAATCAATATTTCTCGTTTAATTTTTACAAAATCTATCATAAATAGGTATATATTTTTTATATATTTTATTTGGTGTAAAATACCCTATTCTTCTTACTGCGATTAACAAAATATCAATCATATTTAATAATTTCGATTTTATGCCACTAAGAATTAAAAAAAGTAATATATTCAGTTTAAGACTAAAAATTCTGTATTGGAAATATCACTTTTAATCTACATTATTAGTGGTGTCAGCTATTCCTGCTCTTTAATACTCAATAAAAAGGAAAAATTTAAAAGTTATATAGGATAAGTATGATCAACGAGCACATTGTCCACCTCGTGGTAAGTAGTTACTGCGGCCCATAGACATCTAAAACTTTCCTCGGCTACGAATCAAAATGCAGATAGGTTATCACACGTGAGGTTTAATATGGATTGCCAGTCCGAGTTTCCAGTAGGGGTCTCCTGTTCTCTAAACTCACCATACGAAATACAGTGGCACATCAAATATTCACACCATATGTATTCCTCCACAACATCAATTTATTATTTAAGTTATCCCTCAAAAACTTACGATATGGTCAACATAGTTTTGAGATAAATCCAGTTTGCGAGTCCCGAGTTGTTTTTTTTAGAAGCACGCCCTCGGGCAGCCATCCGGTAGCGAGATGCCTTTCGCAAATGACTGTATAATTTGTTTCGGGGCCCTGTGTTAATTTATTTGGCTCTTCGTAAATAAAGGCATGTCGGAGCTCGGGTGCAACGCCTGTACACTGGCGTTAAAGTAGATTTAATGACACGTTCACAGCCACAAGACAAGACAGAACGTCTTTTTATGTCATAATATAACATTGTTACTCTTAAGGTTTGTCCTAAGTAAAAAAGTTTTTTTTTTAATAGAATAAGGGTGTCAAACGAGCACACAGTGCACCTGATAGTAAGTAGATTCTGTGGCCCATAGCCATCTACATTTATGCTCAATTAAGAACCAAAATACAAATGCGTTGTGACCCCTGAGGCACTAAGATGGAATGCTACATTTCTAGTAATAATGGTATCCATTCTCCACAGTCATCATACGAAACACAGCACAATATTAAGCTGCTATTTTCGCTGATAATCTGTGAAAGCGTGTTCCTACCCCGGTTAAGCCGACCCATTCCTGCTTCAACCATCATTTTCATACAGCTGCAGCGTGGCTCTATCTATATATATTCTAGTAACAATAAAAAAGTGAATTTTTTAATAGTTTTAGAACAAATAACTAGTATCACATTTTATCTTCTAACGTCACGTCGGGTATACGTTCTTAAACGTGGAGTTTTAATCTGTATCGATCTTTTCGTTTCTCCCATTCACGAGAAAAACTTTTAATTTTGTACACCCCTGCTCCTTTTAGAGGGATATTAAAAAATGACTCATAGCGAAAATTGAGTAATCGTCTTTGGTGACTTGTAGTAGACATTTATGGAAGCTCAATTCAAGATGTATCCAATCCGTTCTCTGTGACTCCGTTGCCATAACTCTTTGACATATGAGTGTGGTCTTTCGTATATAGGACAAACAAAAAGATCGATAAAATCCCGTGTAAAATAACATAAAAGCTGACGGGAAGCACCGCCCTACGGAAAGTCTTCAGTCTGTGAATATATTCAAGATTGTGCCCGCCATTACATTTGATTTGATAAACCATAAAATAGATTACCGATTTCTATCACAATTATGAGGTTACTGAAATAAAAAAAAACACTCAAATTTCTATAGAGAAGATGGCTGGTTGCTATTGAAATTTAAAAAAAAACTTTGATAAATAATATATGCTTGGAATCCTTTAATTAATGAAGTTAAGCCCAAACCCAATCACACCACTGCAAGACTTTAAGATAATGGAAGCTTTTCTGCGTAGACAAACAAACCAAAAAATATTATTCATATGCTGAAGGTAACCTGGGTAATAATGTTCTCCAGATCGAATTTCGGTCACAGGCGGCCCGTCTCGACGGAGACTGGCCATCGGCGCAGGACAGAATTATAGTGCTCAAGTGTATGCGTAATCACAGGTGCACTCTCTATTCCCTCACTCTCATCATCCGATGGGACGGTAAACCGACACGACCGGAGCGAAGATCAGGGCCAGGACCAACGGCTTTACGTGCTTTCCGAGGCACGGGCGTGAGACACCGCCGTCTTCCTGACTCCGGGCAGCTACTGAGAATTTTTTGACGGAAAAACTCAATAATTGTTTTTTTGGCCCGACCCGGGATTCGAACCCAGGACCTCATGATCAGCAGTCGCACTATTACAACCACTAGACCAACGAGGCGGTCAACCCTAGGTAATATTAGGATGTCAAACACTCCAGTAAACATCTCTCACGACCATGGGTACTGTAAGCACCCGAAACGTCGGGAATACAAATAAGTTAAAATAAGTTATTAAACGCGATAAAATTCCTAAATATAGTTTTATTCAATGTGTTGTGTTCGTTTAAATATAAGAAATCTTTCACTACTGGAATTGTTTATTATGATTGTAAGTAAATTAGATTATTATTAATTAGATCCTATCCTATACCCTTAAATGAGCAATTCTTGTATATATATATATATATATATATATATATATATATATATATATATATATATATATATATATAATCGGAATCTCGGAAACGGCTCCAACGATTTTCATAAAATTTAGTGTCCAGAGAGTTTCGGGGGCAATAAATCGATCTAGCTAGGATTTATTTTTAGAAAATGTCCCTTTATCCATGTTTTCAGGCAATAAAAAAACTGCTACAATATAAGAAGGTAAATTTTGACATATCACTAACGATCGTAATAGCTCAGGTGGGTTGTCGGTCGGGCGTGATATCTGAGTCCCGTGGTTCGCGTCCTGTCTCTGGTTCGGCTTTTTCCCTTTTTTTTTCAAGTTCCTTTCTTTTGTGAGAAAATCTATTATTTCAAGTCCTTTTTTTAGTACTTTTTAAAAATACGAAAATTGTAATAAAACTAATTGCACTCACGATTTTTTATTCAAATAACCAGTTCAGTTTTTTCTATTCTGTCAATAAGATCAAAAAATGTTATTTATGTTCCATCAGTATGTAATTTATAGGTGTAATTTCAAAAAAAAAAACCGAGCAGAGCTCGGTTAAGTACTCGGATGTACTTATCCGATAATCCGATCAGATATAAATTTTTGACATCTATTTCAAAGTGATAAAATACGATTTTGCATCAAAACGCTTAAACCCCGTTTTTTAAAATATAAATTAACCTATGACATAAAACGATCTGATAAACAACTCTATATGCATCAGATGGGATATTAGTCAAGCAGTGATTGAGTTGAAAATATAGTTAGTAGTAATTGCTAAAAAGATATACAAGCCTGATGAACATATTTTTACGTGGTATTGCCACGCTACAGTTATATAGTTATAGCACGAATGAGTCAGCTCAACCGGGGAAGGACCACGCTCTCACAGAATACCAGCGTGAAATAGCAGCGTAATGTTGCTGTGTTTCGTATGGTGAGTGTAGAGAACCGGAGACCCTTTTTACTGGAATCGAGGAATTTAATCTTAGTCCTCAGGGGTGACAACCCTGATTTGATCCTTATTTGAGGATAAATGTAAATGTTTATGGGCCACAACATCCACTTATCATCAGGTGGACTGTGTGCTCGTTTGTCACTTAATGCTATAAATAAATGAACATATTGCTCCTACTTCGCAACAGGTTAAATATATTAAAAATTATCATAATAATATTCAAAATATTGTAATTTCACAGTGAGAAAAACATACTCGTAAATATGGCAAAGTAAAGCCTTCTTATTATGACTTTTACATATCTTTAAGAAAAAAATTACAAGGCGGCACGTTCACACGGGTTTTTCATATTTATCTTGATATCAACGAATACAACTTTCGTTCTTTAACGCGTGAGGTGTGCTTGCAATCTGACTAGTCTTGGACGTAGTTGGTCTTAAAGACTAGACCAAAGACTAAATTATGAATGGAGTTTTTAACAAGTGAAAAATGAGGTCATACTTCACTTGCTCATGACATCTGACATCTTTCCTTGGTTAAGAATCAAAACGTAGTTGCGTTGTTACTCCCGAGGACCAAGATGAAATGTCTCGTTACCAATAAAAACGTTTCCAGATTTCGTCACTCACATTACGAAACACAACAGTATTATGCTGCTATTTTACATCAACTTCTATCTGAGAGCGAGGCCCCGCTCGAGCTGAACCATTAGTGCTTTCCCCAGCGTGGCTCGTTTATATTATTAAGTGTGTATAGTTCTACTCTATTCTCTTTTCTACTTATTATCCATTTGGGTGTTTTTTTATAGAATAAGGGTGACAAACGAGCACACAGTCGATGGTAAGTGGATACTGTGACTCATAGACATCTACATTTAACCTCGATTAAGATTCAAAATGCAGATGCGTTGTCACCCCTGAGGACTAAGATGGAATGCCTCGTTTCCAGTAAAACGGGTCTCCGGTTCTCTATACTCACCATACGTAACACAGCAGCTGCTGTTTTACGCTATTATTGACCCACTTATTGATGGCTATTTGAATGTCATGTTGCGTTATCCTTATCGCTCAACCAAAACCAAATTGCCAAAGAAATCTACCAGAAACAATATAAACGTATTAAAGAGTTCACAACTATATAAACAAGCTCGGAAAAAAATATCGCTCTACCTACATTAGTTCATGACTAGTCATTTGTCAGAAATGACAATTGACAAATAATCGCGTATTTTTTACGACTGGAAGGGCGCCATCTTGTGTAACCATCAAAAACTTGAGATTGTTTTTTATTTTCAACAAGTTATTTGGTTTGATATATGCTCTTATTTTATTTTTAGTAAAATCCCTGAACTTTTCCCTTTTTTCGGTATAGTGTACATAGACTTGACCTGACTACCCTTGATTACCATCTTGGTTCGTTCCACTAAACTCATCATTACCGTTGCAGCCTATTAAAGTCCAATACTAAACATAGGCCTCTCCACAGATTGATCCATAGGGGATATTTGCCCTAGTTACCACTAGGCTACCGCAACTTCTTCGTCGTTATTAAGAAGACATTGCTACTCATTTCCTGACTTGTTTCTCTCTGTGGCCTCTTACGACACCCACCCGATGATATGGGGTAGTGGATATTCTTACACCGCCACTACACGGTAACGGTAAACTGAACTTCAATGATCTTGAATTCTAGTGTGGAGACCACAAAACCGAGACCGAGTGTTTATTCAACTACATCTTCACATCACTAAACTGTCGCTAGTCGCGAACAGTAATTGAGAGAAAAAAAAAGGTTCTCTCGGTGAATAAAAGCAAACGCTAGTTTTAAACGGTAGTTATAATAACCCTGGGATATCTTAGTTAGAGTTTCTTAGTTTATTCTATTGGGAATGTTTTTATTGCATGCCGATGGTAATTGTAATTTTTAAATAATACTAGTTTTTACGGATTTTATCGCGTATATTAATTTTTTTATATACCCGACGTTTCGAGCACTTTACAGCACCCATGGTTACGGGGAGGGGGGAGGGGGAGGGCTGAGATGTTTAACGTTCAGATGACACAGTTAACTGCGATTACCACAGATTAAAATTTAACTTAAGTATTTAGATAATACTAGTTTTTACGGATTTTATCGCGTATATTTAACTATAAATACCCGACTTTTCAAGCGCTTTACATCACACGTGGTCACGGGGGGGGGGGGGACTAAGATGTTCAACGTCCAGATGTCATAGTTAACAGCGGTTACCATAGATTAAAATTTAACTTTTGTTCCGATCTACACAGTATGAACTTATGGTATCTCGAAGTCTTGCAATTGTATGCTTGGGTTGGGATTTAAATTTTTATAGGATCCCAAGCAGATGATAGCGCACCCAGCCATTTTCTCTATTGAAATTAGAATGTTTTTTGATTTCAATAGCCTCGCGAATCATCCTTGGAAGGAATTAGCGAGGATTTGTGGTCTATCATATCTGATGTAGTGACGGGTTCCTGTACGTGTTCACAGACTGCAGACTTCCCGGAGCGTCGATTCTTGTTATATTTAAAGCTTAATAATTTTTTGCCGACACCAAAAAAGTAGGAGGTACTCAATTGGATTGTATTTTTTTAATGTGTGTTATATCAGAACTTTTTTCTTTGATAATTCTTGATGAAGCTGGTGCTTCTCTTGAAGTCCCATATAAATTTGAATACAATCTGATCAGTAGTATTTGAGTTATCTTTAATAATGCGTATTTGGTTAACTACGTTGATGATGTTCTCATTTTATTTATATTGAAGTTGGTTGCACAAAATTTATTATTTTTCACTTATTTTTACTTTGCTTACTACTAATAATTTTCGCGTGGAATTTATTACGATTGGATTTTTCAATTCTTTTTCAAAAATAAAAGTAGCGTAATATCTTTTATAACATAAGCTATCTGCCCATAAAAATCGGTCCAGCCATTTCCAAGATTAGCAGGAATATATATATTTTATATATATATATATATATATATATATATATATATATATATGTATATATATATATATAAAATATATATATATATATATATATATATATATATATATATATATATATTATATAAGCTCTGGACCCCATATGCACAGTGTTCCAGTGCCGCACTACCGGACATCAAACCTACCTAATACAGTACATAGGAATCCGTTGGCACTGTCTCGCACGCGTCGCATCACGGAGGCCACTCTCTTCCGCATTATTGTATCAAAGCTGTCCGTGTTAGTCTCAACAAACATACCTGATGCGCTGCAATATCGAGACAGCCCCATTAGCATCCTAAAGCCATTATTATACTGAACACGTAGAGCATTTACGGATCTGCGAGTATACTTGACCCACAGGCTGCAGGTGTAAAATGTTTGCCAGTACGCCTTAAAAATGGTTATCTTGACAGCTTTTGTACACCTTGCAAACCTGCGAGCCAGCATGTTGCACCTCACTGCTAACGCTCTACGTTTTCGTTCAATATCCAAGTCATCAGAGAGGTCATCTGTAACCCAGTGCCAGTGACCAGTGGGATATCCTTGGGTTCTATATTCCCTGCCTTGAAAACAAGTATTTCACTTTTTTTGGAGTTATACCTGAGGCAATGGGCTTCCGCATATCTCTCACATAAATTTATTAATATTTCAAGTGCTCTGATCGAAGGGCTCAGCAGCACCATGTCGTCCGCGTAACTGATGCTGTTTACGAAGTTATATCTATTGAGCATCCGACGTCAGTTCTACTAAGCTCATGAATCAATCCCTTTATATATAGGTTAAAGAGCCTCGGTGAAGTTAAGCCCCCCTGTCTCACTCCACATTCCAACCTATATTCACTTGAGTATGAACATGCCCACCTTCCATTATTTGATTGGTTGTGGTCTCTCTAGGCGTACTCGTTTTACTCCGAAGCTTATACCATAGTAGGTTGTACGAGACCAGGTCAAATGCCTTCGAGAAGTCCAAAAAACAGGCGTAGGCAGGCGTTTTTCTCGTAACATAATACTGGACGGTATGCTTGTGTCGCAAGATTGCAGTTTCAGTGAACAGTTCAGGTATAAATCCAAACTGTACCTCATGTACCTGTATATATTTACTTATTCGACGATCAAGCAAACCATCCAATACT
Source organism: Parnassius smintheus behrii (assembly GCA_036936625.1). NCBI lineage: Eukaryota > Metazoa > Arthropoda > Insecta > Lepidoptera > Papilionidae > Parnassius > Parnassius smintheus. Next base: position 57,457,476 of record JAUPFT010000003.1, on the reverse strand, counting down.
TTGGCTATCACAGTAGCTAGCGAGATCGGTCTATAATTGTTCTTGTCGGCAGCATCCCCGGTCTTATTCTTTAGAACCGGTACCACTATGGTCTTCATAAGTTCCTAAGGTAAGTATTCATGCCCTATACATACATTATAGAGCATAGTCAATACCCTAGGCAGAACTCCCGCATACTGCAGGTGCTCAATACTGAGGTCATCATGTCCAGGTGATTTACCACGTTTCGTATTATTTATGACATTTGCCACTTCTTTCGCAGTAAATCTGGCAAATTCACTGCATGATTTCTCCTCAATATCGAACACCCGCTGCACCGGTCCCAATGGAGATTCCACTTTGAAGTGTTCCCTAAAAACTGCGATATGATGGGACTCACTCTTACCATCGATACTCGCAGGTAAGCATGATGCAGTTTTCATCTTCTTTGTTATATATATATATATATATATATATATATATATATATATATATATATATATATATATATATATATATATATATATATATATATATATATATATACTTTTATGTGCATTTATATGCATTTGGTAAAAAACCGTTATTTTTAAATTACAAAAAGACACTTTTGTTTATTAATTTGTGTATAATATATAGACTAACAATGTGCACGTATTACTTCTTGATTGTTAATACGTAAGCAGTCTTAGACTGGTGCTTGTGTAATATATTTTTATCCGTTGCGAGTGTATATTTATTGAAATGTGTGTATCAAATTATTACTTCTTTTTTTCTTTTTTCATCAGTTATATAATATAGCTGTCTATGCCAAGAAAATGGCGTTAATCATTTAAAGTTACGGACTTCCATTTGGTATTATCCTTACACATTTCTTGTTTCATTCGCACCTATACATCTACGCGTACATGCTTTTTGGTTAAGGGTAATTCTAAAGCCCTGGTTAAATATTACTCAACATTGTAATTCAAATTGCTGATAAAAATCAAACAGCGCGAAAGAATTCTCGTAACAATAACGGAGTTGTTAAATTTTATAAACCTCCGCAACAGAGTTATGTGAATCTTAAAGTAGAAAAAATTTAACCGTGTAGTAATGGTTACTTTCATTGCATAAAACACAGACGCTCGGTTTAGGCGCGGTATTGTTCGCCATATTAATAATTAACAAGGTTCCCATCCCAGAGCTGTCAGAGAAAGTCACTCAATTCTCCATTGTTAGCTTCATTTCGCATGGTGAACGAAAAGCAATCCGTCGCTCGGTGAATCATTTAAATTTGCATCTGATACGAACATGTTACGAGCTTAGATTTCACTGAAGCGTTGACTAGTCATGCTTTATCACAATAATGTATTAAAGATAAATTAGAAAAAATACGAGGAAATTTTTATCCGAGGACCTTATCTAATAAATTTTTAAAATATTTAATATAATGGAATTCCACAAAGTAACGCCTGATTCTATCAATTACAATAATGTGTTCTAGACCAAATTTTGGTCGCAGCGGCCAGTGTCATCGGAGACTGGCTCTTTGATATTGTGCACTTTATAGTCCGATGAGACAACGACACGATCAGAGATCAGGTGCAAGACTAAGGGTGTTACCACACCAATCGAACGATCGTCAACCGATAGCATCGATCGACGGTGGAATGGATTAGCCGAAGTCGATCTATAGTCTCTGCCACACCGATCAATCGACGGTACTGATCGATTTTATAATGGGTTAGTCGACGTCGATCGGACCGCTTGATTATTTGAGAACCCGCTCCGCCGTCCAATATTCTGCCTTTACTTCATAATAATACGAATAACAGTAACAGAGTCAACAGTAACGCGTCCTATTCTGATTACATTTTGAAAGGTAGTGATGATGAGCCACATCGACTAGGTAATTGTCGATCGATCTTTGAACAACATTTTTTCGATCAGTATTCGTTGATCAGCTAAAGCTGCGATACCAATCGATCACCGTTTATCAATGGCACGGATCAAAGATCGATCGATTGGTGTAGTTACACGCTAACAACGGCTTTACATGTTTCCGAGGATCGGGGTAAAATGCTGCTAACTTCCTGACTGGCTGCTACTAGAAATTTCTTAACAGAAACCCCAATAACTGATTTTGTAATCGCGTCTACGACTGTTAGGCCAATGATGCGGTTCAAATTTAATATAATATAGTGTTGTCAGTGTGTCATGAAGTAGTGGGCATTAAGAGGATAGAGTAAGTCAGCTCAAATACTAATTTCGTCCCCACTTGCCCGCGCGTCGTATGCTATGTACCGACATGTTTGTAATCACTAATACTGTAAGTAGAAAGGTCGTTAGACACTTATTTCATTAGGTTTATCATATTTATGCCTGTTTCTTAACGCCAAGCCAGCCGCTTCTTATTTTTATCACGGTTATTTCCCATTTTAATTTTACGTCGTACTGTTGCGTAATGTATATTTTGATCGTAAGCGACACAACCTCCCCGTCCAAAGGCCGAGGCGAAGTGACCGTGCTGTAGGAATCACGCTTCAAAAGGCCAACAGTTTAGGTAATTTCTTTTTACAGTAAAAATAATGGTATTTAAAAAAAAAAGTAAATAACATAAGCACTGCTTTATAGTTAGTTCAGTTAGTATGCAAAGTTTCATGATCTTATTTAAAGTATTTTATGAATAACAGCGGTTTATTGTTTATTTTGGAGGTAACTTTGGATTTTTTTTCTATCGAGAAAATTTTACGAAATCGTGTTTTCGTCTAACATAATCCTTAACATTAATCCTCAACTTTACCATATATTTATTTCAAAATTATTGCTGCAATATTTTCGGCATAACGAAGGATCTTGTTAAGCCATTTGACATTATATTTCCCCTTAAGGAAACCATCACGCCAATTATTCCCGTGGGCGTAAGAAACAACTATGGAAAATTCTGGAACAATCTCATGGCTTCCGACAGATATTGGTGTAAACAACGTTAAATACAGATCTAATTTTTTAATATCGGTGACAGAAAGCTGTGTCAAAGAAATTTTTTTGTCAGAAAATTTTCCCTACAACGTAAGAGGTTATTCTTGGGCATTGGAAATTTTCGTTTTTATGAAGATGCGGTAGTTTTATTGGTTTAAAAAGTGACTAGACCAAATTGCCTCCTATGGGCTCTTCATAATCACTAAAAGCTTTGATACAAGTACACTACTGAACATAGGCCTCCCCCACGGAATGCCACAAACAACGATTCTGAGCCACCTGCATCCATCGATTTCCTGCATGTCTTACCAGGTCGTCACTCCATCTAGTGAGGGGCCGCTCTACACTTCGCCTAGTACAAGATTGCCACTCTAGAACCTTTCTTCCCCATCGGTTGTCGGGTCCCCATCCTCTTCGAACTATATGGACGGTCCATTGCCACTTTAGCTTATTTATTCGTTCGGCTATGTCGGTTACTCTGGTTTTACTACTCAGATATTCTCATATATAGACACACAAATATTAGAATTACTGAAATATTTCAAATGCGACCAACGATAAATATAACATAAAAGTGTACACCTAACACATAAATGTGCGTTAGTTTTTCTTTTCTTTAATATTTTTTCTGTATTGTGTGGGAGATAAACTATGTATGGGAGAAATCCACTCGTACACATCTCATACATCGGCTAATCATTAAGTTCTAGATAAATTGGAAGACTGGTCTCCACGACACACACGAGCCCCGTGATACTGAAATTATAAATGATAAAATATAAGACTTATAAAATATGTAACATAACAGTTACTGTTATGTTACATTTATATATTTTTACACTTTTATAAGTAACTGTATACTTATTACTTATTACTATATTTGTATACTTTTTGAAATGAATAAATATTTCTTATTCTTATTCTTATGTGCGTCAACATCTACCATCTCACTAGTTCAGTAAGGGGTATGAAAGTGAACGCAAGTAAGACGAAAGTTATGCTTTTCGAAAGAGAAGAAAGTAAGACGATATGTGAAATAAGAATAGAAGGGGAGTTGATCGAGCAAGTAGATGAGTTTGTATATCTGGGTTGCGTATTTAGCAGGGATGGCAGATGTGATAGGGATATAGAACGACGAGTGAATGCAGGAAATAAAATAAATGGGGCGCTACACTCTATTGTGAAGAGTCAAAATGTGTCGAAAAAGGTACGTATGGCAATATACAATGCTGTGTTGGTCCCTACTTTAACGTATGGTAGTGAAAGTTGGGTGTGGCAGAAGAAGCACGAGAGTAGAATGAACGCAGTAGAAATGCGGTCGTTAAGGAGTATGTTAGGGCTGAATCTGAATGACAGGGTAAGAAATTGTGTAATAAGAGAAGAGTGTGATTTGCAAGATGATGCTGTGATCAGGATTAAGAAAGGAATGCTTCGGTGGTTTAGTCATGTGGAAAGAATGAATGAGGAAAGATTGACAAAGAAAATTTATGTTGTGTGAGTGAATGGCAGAGTCGGCAAGTGACGTCCTAGGCGAAAATTTATCGACCAAATTGGGGATTTATTGAAAACGGGCCAAATCAGGAGCACCCTTAACCGACGAGCATGTATGCGTAGGTGTATGGATGTGAAGGAGGCGAGAGAGGTGTGTCAGGATCGTGCCAAATGGAAGTCTGTAGTATTTGCCTACCCCTCTGGGTGACAGGCGTGAGTGTTTATGTGTGTATGTAGTTCAGTAAGAACAGAAGTGACAGACAGAAAAACAGACGTAGGTAGGAAGTTGATACCAACCTAGCAGTCCTACTCCTGCAGAGTAGAAGTCTCTTTAATCACCTAGTAATTTTATTGCTTCTTATCAAAAATCCACTATGAGACAATCTAAATAGGTCCCCCTATTTTCAGCAATAGACACTTGCAGGCTGTAATGGCTGGAAGGAAAAATGCACTTCTGGATATAACCCTCCTCAATAGACTGCCTAATATTTACCACAGTTGCCACGCGTTGGTGGGTTGGTAAATGAAGTAAAGTATTAAGTTGTTATCAGGAAAATGCTGCTGCTAATCTCCTCTTTTAAGATTATTTTACTTTTAAAGTTATTCTATAAAGACGACCACACTGTTTACCTGATAGTAAGTAGATGCTGTGGTTCATAGACATCTACATCTATTCTCGATTATGAATCCTAATGCAAATGGCTTAATGCTGTGTGTCGTATGGTGAGTGTAGAGAACAGGAGTCCTATTTTACTGGAAACGATGCATTCCGTCTTAGACCTCAGGGGTGAGGTACGCGTCTGCATTTTGGTTCTTAATCGCGAATATAGTAATGTAATGTAGATGTCTATGCGCCATACCATCCACTTACCGTCAAGTGGACTGTGTGCTCGGTTGTCATTCTTATTCAATAAAAAAAGATGGAATACCTTGTCTGGGTCTTTGGTTAATAACGAAACACAGCAGCATTTAGCTGCTATTTTACGGTGGTATTCTGTGAAAGTGTAATTGTTTCCTGGTCAAGCTGACCCATTCAAGCTACAAAAATATTATAGCTGCAGCGAGAGTCCGTCACGGCTACCGTCTATCGCGTCTAACGATACTCACAAGTTGATTAGAAGGTAACTTTACATTTATTTATTAAAAAAATCATGTTGAATATCTTTAAATGAGAATTAAATGAGCTGTATTCAATACATTTAGCACTTCAAATTGCTAATGTAAAATCGATTTTCCAAAAACACTTTCGCATCTTATAAACGTTTCATAATCGCCATTAATCGATGTTCGAAGCATCCCACTTGAATTCAATTGGGAACCACTTCAATAATACACAAAGCAGCAGTCATTGAAACTATATTTAAACGTCCAAGTTATGGTTTTATTCACCTCGCTCCGGGACAGCGTACGCCTCATACAACCGTTGCGTTTATTATAACTGTTAGCAATTAGCGAATGATTTTACCGTCTCAGTATCTCGGTTTTATAATTGATCTGTGTAACTATAGAATCTGTTTCATCTCAAAAATAATGGAACGATTTTTTAACTTATTGTAAGACAGTGCTTGTCGACAATACCACCTATTGGCTGGTGATAAGTGGTGATGAACTCCTAGATGGTAGAACTGTCTTAGCGTAACAAAAGCCTTGAAGACGCCCAGATTGTATTCGGATTGTAAGACGGGCAAATTATACCACTCCTTTGCTGTACGTATTACCAAAGACGAAGCAAACTGTTTAGTTTAAATACGTATCGACAACAAAGAAGATCTACCTGGTTGTCCGATGAGAGATAGGAATTAATGCAGACAATTCCTGCGCAAACAAAAACAAATTTTTTTTAAAAAAATAATAGAAAACTGAGACGCTTTTCTGAGCCCACGGTCGAGGCTGAAAAGACTGGTTTTAGCTAATTAAAGGTTATTGGTGCTCATTAGTCTTCGTGGCTTAGTAATTAGATTCTTCTTCTTCATTAGCCGTATAGAGACCTATGCTAGATCTTGGCTTCATCTGTTGTCTGTAGCAGAAGTCTCTCGTAATTACGGCGAATATCCCCTCCCCGTCCCGGAGTTCAGCAGTGGACTTTAGTAAGCTGTAACGGTACCGGTTTCGTTTACCATAAACGACACGTTTGGTACATTTAATGCTACTTTGTCGTATGTCATCGCCGATATAGGTATATTACATATAGTGTCAATGGGTTGGTTATATCATAAAAATAAACCTTTCTCTGTTCTTGGAGTAAGACTGTGTAGGGGATATTCATTAAAATAAACCTTTTTCTGTTCTAGGACTAAGACTTTGTAGGGGTTATTCATAAAAATAAACCTTCCTCTGTTCTAGGAGTAAGACTTTGTAGGGGTTATTCATAAAAATAAACCTTTCTCTGTTCTTGGAGTAAGACTTTGTAGGTGAGGAGTTATTCATAAAAATAAACCTTTCACTGTTCTTGGAGGAAGACTTTGTAGGAGTTATTCATAAAAATAAACCTAACCCTTCTCGATTAAACGTTTTTATACTTACAATTGTTCAGGAACATTATTTTAAACGACATTTTTGGTACATTTAATGCTACTTTGTCGTATGTCATCGCCGATATAGGTATATTACATATAGTTTCAATGGGTTGGTTATATCATAAAAATAAACCTTTCTCTGTTCTTGGAGTAAGACTGTGTAGGGGATATTCATTAAAATAAACCTTTTTCTGTTCTAGACTTTGTAGGGGTTATTCATAAAAATAAACCTTCCTCTGTTCTAGGAGTAAGACTTTGTAGGGGTTATTCATAAAAATAAACCTTTCTCTGTTCTTGGAGTAAGACTTTGTAGGTGAGGGGTTATTCTTAAAAATAAACCTTTCACTGTTCTTGGAGGACGACTTTGTAGGGGTTATTCATAAAAATTTACCTAACCCTTGTCGATTAAACGTTTTTATACTTACAATTGTTCAGGAACATTATTTGTCTCTCTATAATGTCTCTTCCTCCTTTTATTTATGGTCACTGATCTACCGCATAAAGTATTTTGTCTTTTAGTGCATAAGTTGGTACAGTTATTCTATTTAACGATGAAATTTTGACTTCGGTTGTTGTTAGCGCTCAGTCACGATCGCCACGCCAGTCGAACGGATCGCAGTTACACACACAAACGCGCCTGTAGGTACACGTCTCTACTACAATCAAGGCAAAACCTTCATCGTGAAATAGAATACCTATATTCTTTGTTATTTTAGTGCACCTTACCCTACCCTACGAGAGTGAGGCAATGGAGAATACACCTGTGCTTGCGCATACACTCGTGCACTTTAATCCCGTCATGCACAGATTTTTAGACAGGCCGCCGTAACCGGAATTCGGTGTGAATAACATTACTATTATTTAGGTTTTTATCAAAGCATTGGGTGACAAACGAGTACATAGTACATATATATCCTCGATCAAAATTAAAAAACAAATGTGTGGTCACCCCTGAGGAATAAGATGGAATGCCTGGATTACAGTAAAAAGGGTCTCCGATTATCTACACTCATCATACGAAACATAGCAGTATTACGAGTACGCTGCTATTTTACGATGGTATACTGTGAGAGCGTGGTCCTACCCCGGTCGAGTCGACCCATTCGTGCTACAACTATAATATCATTAGAGATCTCAGTTTAAGTGGCTGATCATAAAGCAAAGGTATAACTCCAGAATATTACTTGTTCTTTTTTCAGTTATAAATGATAAATATTTGCCTAAACTCAAAAAACGATTTCAATATCTCTCTTCTTGTCGTGATAGGGTTCTTCGATCTTCCTTTAATAACAAGATTTATATTCCTACTGATCTCACCGGGTTCTATGGTAACTCCTTCACTGTTCAGGCTGCACTTCTGTGGAATTTCTTGCCTGATGGTATCAGAAAAGCGCGCGCCTAACAAATACTCCTTTAACCTACGACAAACACTACTACATGGGTTCACTGGTAGAGAATGCCTGTAGGTATTAAGTCCGCTCTTTGTATCCTTTTTTCTACGTAAACACAATAAAATTTTAAACATAAAATAAAAAATAAATAATATAACTACAGCGTGGCTCTACCACGTAAAGATGGCGAAATCTATTTTTATAGTTATTCTTCAAATTAAAATCTTATTTGACAAATAGAGTACTATATGTAGTAAGTATTTGTACGGCCTATATTTGTACTAAATAATTGTTCCGGGTCTGGATGTTTGTTCTTGTGCAATTTATGTACGTGAACTGCCTCCATGATACAGGAGAAAATCTTATTGTGGGTGTAACCTTCAGGGTTGACTGGTAGTGTGCCATAGGACATTTCTTAAGTCCGCCCTTTGTAATCCTTGGTATAAGGTCTTTATAGTGAAGGTTAACTATATAAATAAAGTTTTTTAAAAAAGTAAGGATTTCTTATATTTACGTTAAACAAATATTTACATTTTTCTTATTAAAATAAAAATACTGGCTGTAATAAACTTTAGGGCTTTTATCGCGTATAATTTATCTTATTAAAATAAAAACACAAGCTGTAATAAATTTTAGGTCTTTTATCGCGTATGATTTACACTTAATTTGAAAATTCGCCCATGGTCGTGAAAGATCAATTCCCCATGACCATGAATGTTTTAAGCGACCTGAAAACGTCAATTTAAAAATTAATTAAATGTCATAAAAATCAAAAATCATTGCTATTACATAACTTTTGTTTTACTCCGTTTACCGTAAATTGACAAGAAATACACAGTTCTAATTTCTAACGAGCATGAGTCACGCGTCAAACATACCTACACTACAAGTTACAAAATTATTACAAATATGTCCAAAATTAATCTGTAGTTTGTAACTTTTTGTATGAAATTGAGACAACTTTTCTTTTCTTTTTTTTTTTTGAGAATTTTGATGAAGGTTACCGAATGTTTCTTCAAATCACAACGATAGTTTACTAAAAAGAGAAAATTTTTGTGTTATACATATTAATATTCTATAATTTATTTTACAAACGACTAAATAATTGTCATCAGATTCGGGAAGCGACGTCCTAGAGCCGTAGACGAAGTTTTATCGACCAAATAGGCGATACATATTTTGAAAATTACCACATTAGGATTAGTACCCTTAACCAACGAGCATGTATGCGTTGACATACGGATATAAAGGAGGTGAGAGAGGTGTCTCAGGATCGTTTCAAATGGAAGTCCGTAGTCTGTGCCTCTGGGTGACAGGCGCGAGTGTTTTAAGTTATGTTGTGTAATATAAGTACGTAAATAGTCCGCGTGGTGGCACTGTAAGTATATCTACTTATATCGTCCCGTGGGTGTCGTACGAGGCAAAGGAAGGAAAAACTCAAGAGATGGGTAGCAGCGTCTTCGTGATAACTACTGAAAACTAAACATGCGTTTGCCAACTCGTCTGCTAAGCGTGTCAGTCATGAGAAATATCCTGTATGCGGTGGTCGCAGCAGTGAACTTGTGATAGGCCATACGGGACCAACTACAATATAACATACAATACCTTTGAAAGTATTAAACTTGGATGATAATAACCCCTGGGAAGGGTGATCGCTATCAAGTCATTTCTAATTTGTTTTGTGTTGATAATTGTTACGTGCATGATTGTAAGCTTTGAAAAGAAATAGTCCCGCTGGGTTTCTTGCTGGTTCGTCCCAGGATAGAGGTTTTTTTGCGAACCATTGTTAAATGAAAAAAGTGACTTTCAATACCACTATAATACTAACATGCTGCAGCTATGTTAGTATTATAGTGGTAGCACGAATTGGTCAACTCGACCAGGGATGGACCACGCTCTCACAAAATAGCAGCATAATGCTGGTTTGTTTCGTATGGTGAGTGTAGAGAACCGCAGACCTTTTTTACTGGAAAAGAGGCATTCCATCTTAGCCCTCACGGGTGACAACGCATCTGCATTTTGATTCGTGATCGAGGGTTGATGTAGATGTCTATGAGCCGCAACAACCACTTACTATCAAGTAGACTGTGTGCTCGTTTGTCACCCTATCCTATAAAAATATGCTTTATGACTAAGCGAGTAGTAACAGCGGAAAGAGAGAGAGAGAGAGAGAGTTTTAATGCTATTGCATATAAATGCAGCACTAATTAGTTAGTTTTTAACACAAGTAAGGATGACACAACAAACATCATCACGTTCGCATCATCGCACATCATCATGGTGCCATACATATACTAAAGTGTGACTCTACCACGTAATATACATTTATTTTTATCTCTTCTCTACATAGTATAAAACAAAGTCGCTTCCCGCCGCCTGATACGCTGATCTTTTAAACTACGCAACGGATTTTGATGCGGCTTTCATCAATAGAATGATTCAAGAGGAAGGTTATGGAAAATGACCCGTGCGAAGCCGGGGTGAATCATAAGTAGTATATAGTACAAGGCAGACACATCTCACATCGCAAATTAAATAATGTTCACTCTATTTTACTCGTAATAACTGGGTATGGAATAAAATTAACCATAACCATAAACTGAAATAAAATTAAACATATCCTCTTTATTTTCCTTCACTCGACAGAGTTTTACTACTGGTGCTGGCCAAAGAGTATATAATCACTACGTTAAGTGCTAGCTGTCATCGATAGTTTTTTATTTTTTATTTTAGTCGTGTAAATTATTTTGCTACTTGTAATCTAAGTTGAATAAAAATTACAATATTTCGTTATTAATTCAAATTCAAATCGTTTATTGCGAATATAGGTTGATACAGATGGTATTGTCATAGTTTATCACTTAGAGAACAAACACTTAGTACAGCTATATTCCGCCGTTTGGCATGCAATATTCATTATATTTTATTAGTTTTATATTAAATTATTTAAACATGCTTTAGTTATAATTGGAGTTCAAAATCAAAATTAATAGCGATATGTCAATTTAGATAATATTATATAAGTCAAGTCAATTTAGTTATACTGAGTCATGTATTAGTCAATTATTGACCTTTTATTACCTTGTTACATTCCTTGGGAGAGGCCTAGTATATTCAGCAGTATACTTGTGAAGGCTGTAATGATTACGATGATGACACTACTATTAAATTCTCATATTAAAATAAAAATCGGTGAAGAATTTGTATGGGACCGCGTGTGAAATCTATTATCAGACGAGCTAAAATAAAAAGGAGATTCTCAATTCAGCTATAGTGTATGTCCTTTTCGTATGTTGTATGTTACGCGATATCTTCACCAACTGTGAATGAGTTTAATGATTTTTTTAAATTAAATAGGTAGATGTAATACTCAAAAGGGTGGTCCAATTTAATTTTGCCTCTAACAGCCGCATTCAGAAAGGTTCTTTAAATTAGTCTTTATTAGTATTTAAATAATTATCACTAACTCCGTTAACGAACGGGTCATCTCAGAGACACAATTTAAGGGTTCATTAGTTAAGGGGAAATATAATCACAAATGGCTTAGCAAGATCCTTCGGTATGCCGAAAATATTGCAGCATTAATTTTGAAATAAATATAAGGTAAAGTTGAGGATTAATGTTAAGAATTATGTTAGACGAAAACACGATTTTGTAAAATTTTCTCGATAGAAAAAAATCCAAAGTTACCTCCAAAATAAACAATAAACCGCTGTTATTCATAAAGTACTTTAAATAAGATCATGAAACTTTGCATACTAACTGAACTAACTATAAAGCAGTGCTTATGTTATTTGCTTTTTTTTTTAAATACCATTATTTTCACTGTAAAAAGAAATTACCTAAACTATCGGCCTATTGAAGCGTGATTCCTGATCCCTGCCGCACGCTCACTTCCAAAAGAAGATTAATAACCCTCATTGCTTAATAAATCGAAGTAGTAGCACTAGCTAGTAGCTACTCCTCGATTCCAAAAATTATTAACTCCATATTGGAGGCCTACCAAGCGTGGCAACTATGGCAACGTAAAGATATTCTCACTGACAGCTTACGTCTTTCAAAGATATCACTCAATAGCGCGATTTAAAATACTACAGCGACATCTATTGACACCATTGTAAAATGTATTGTGTAAATTAAATTGCGAACTCTCAAGCAATGGCGGTGTCAGAATACTCAGTACAATATATCATTCCGTGTGTGTCGTAAGTGGTGACAGAGCGAAATAAAACAGGACAGCAGTGTCTTCCTAATAACTTTTAAAAATAAAAACTGCGATTGCTAACCCGTTTGTCAAGCGTGGCATATATAGGCATATATAAGGTATAAGGCAACAGTTCTATGATCTGAGGCGCTGCCTATTACACAAAAAATAAAATGTAAAGTTCCATAATGTAATCCCAAGTTAATCTGTGCCTGTGGTTCTTTCCTTTGAAACCTAAACTAGGTCGTAACATTACCTAAGCTAAATTTGATATCGGATTGTGTGGACGTTATCTATAATTCCTTGTTCTCTTAAAAAACAGTACTACAGAATTTGAGAGATGGAGGGTTCCAAAGTATAAAGTTTTTAGCATTTTCTCTGTGTTATTGAGTATTTCTTAATTTTTTTATTTTATAATATTTTGTATTTTACATCACAAATCTGATACCTTTTAATTTTTTTTTAGTGATTTCACGCCTCTTATTGAGCATGTTGTGGCTGCATAAAGTGGTTTACACATTACATAATAATTTACATATTATATTATTGTCTGGCTAGGTAGGCTAGGTAGGTACTAAACTTGTACTTGTGTAAATGGAAATAAATAACGTTGACTGCTACACATTTTTTTAAATTTACCTTATCGAATATGAGGGCAGGTGTAGCGGAACCATTGCCACCATCATTTTTCTTCTCAATCTTGTAAACTACAATATGGTTCTCCCGAACCGTGTGCACGATGAACGCCTTCGAATCCGGACTCCAGGTTACGTAGGAAGCGTGATCATACTCTCTAATATATACACAGTAATCTATGCTCACTTCGCTTCGGCCTTTGAACGGGGAGGTTGTGTCGCTTACGATCAGAATATACATTACGCATCAGGACGACGTAAAATTAAAATGGGAAATAACCGTAATAAAAATAAGAAGCGACTGGCTTGGCGTTAAGAAACAGGCATAAATATGATAAACCTAATGAAATAAGTGTCTAACGACCTTTCTACTTACAGTATTAGTGATTACAAACGTGTCGGTACATAGCATACGACGCGCGGGCAAGTGGGGACGAAATTAGAATTTGAGCTGACTTACTCTATCCTCTTAATGACCACTCTAAGTATCCGTATGGCGGAGCAACGGCAAATGTCGCTATCGATTCCATATCGACAAAGTGTTGGTGTGGACACATTTAAAAAGTGATGATTTTAAAATGGAAATCACCTGTAGCGAAGTACCGTAATGTAAGCAGTACCTTTATTTCTGGAGCAAATGGTAATCCTCTTTTTGTTGGTTTGCTTAGGTCGGTCAGCATAGTTAATAGTACAGTTTCAGGTGTTATTTTATATTGTACATGAAATTTTTGAACAGAGTATTAAGTACCGCCTCAGTCCCACTTCCCTATACATTTTACTTTATATTAAAAAATAACTAACGCGACATCAATAGTAAAAATATCAATATAACCTCAAACGTTAATGTCAAATCGACAATTAGAAAGTTAAGTAAGGGTTTTGCTGTCCTTAACTTTAATTGTCATTAAGGGACGCTAATGAACCGTTAACTGACTCTGAGAGTGAACTTTTTAAATCTGTACTAAGGAGCGCCTTAAGTAGGCGTTATACGTTTTTTTACAGAAGAGGGGGCAAACGAGCATGCGGCTCACCTGATGTTAAGTGACTACCGCCGCCCATGATCAACCGCAACACCAGGCGAATTGCAGGTGCGTTGCCGTTCTGAGTGCGGCGGTTACGCTTAAATATAAGGGATGAAATTTTTAATGAAATTGTTTAGACCATATTCTTGTTGATACCTTATGCTTGAAATACTCTCAAGCACGTGAGATAAAAGTTTACTTTATGATAAAAGTTTCATTTTTGACCCTTGTGATTGGACTGAGGAGTTTTTTATAGAATAAGGATGACAAACGAGCACACAGTCCACCTGATGATAAGTGGATGTTGTCCAGAGACATCTACATTTATCCTCAATTACGAATCGAAATGCTAATACGTTGTCACCTTTGAGGACTGAAATAGAATGCCTCGTTTCTAGTAAAAAGTGTCTCCAGTTCTCTACACGTACCCTATTAAACAGAGGAACATTGAGCAGCTATATTGCGTTAGTATTTTGTGAGAGCGTGATATTTCCCCAGAGCCGACCCATTCATGCTACGACCATAATATAGCTGCAAAATGGCTCTACGGCGTGTAAATTCACATTGTACATCCCCGTTTCTGTGGCAGATTTAAATTTTAATTACTAGATTATCACTTAAATTATGCAGTATCTTCCAACAATTTGGGTTATGATTAGGTATTCTGTCTGTATGTTCAGAAATGCAGAGAAACTACTTAATGTTTTTCTGCACAAAATGCGTATACTAAAAGAACTGAAGGAATGAATTTAACTTTTTCACTCAACGATGTAATCCACTCGTTCGGTTCAGTATCAACTTCACTTAGTACAGTAGATTGAATCAACGAATATGAGAAATAAGTAATGAATCCGAGATTTGGGATAAGCCGCAATATATTAGGTAAATAAAAAATGTATCTTTTTTCGTTTTGTTTACTAGTTTGTAACTACCTCTGTCTAGTAGATAACTTAATATCATTATGTTTACTTAGCATATAAAATTAATCTCAGCCAAATGTACTACGATTAAATACCCTGTTTACCAAGTTATAATATTAGCATTAAATCCTAAAACTAAATTCTTTATCCAAATTATCTTATTACTTGTTTCGACATACAAAACCACATAATCGATTGATAAGAACAAATCTAACAGTATTATACAGAGTTGTAGAAAGGCTTTCATGTAACACGTCAATGACGCGCCCTAAAACTTCGCGCCGGTGCGTTAACGTTAATCCGTGAAGCTCGCATGCATTGAGCGACGTAGCGGGGGATAACAATGGCTCTTGCGGACTCCGAGACGCAACGACAGTGCGGCCGACACTGCGGCACAGATATGCTGTGCTCTGCGCGTTGCTCTTGTTTCCTGTGTCGAGAACTGCAATCCTGCCGCGCAGCAGACGCGAGGAAACCACCAGGGAAACATAACATGTCAGATAATTTTATCCTCAAAAAAGCAGAGGCTTGGGAACCTATCAAGTTCATCCGTGGTGCCGCTCGGCTGTCAGTCCGACATTGGCAGAACAGGGAGCCGCAAGCGCACCCCAAAACACGGATCGTTGCACACAAGTCTACGAGTTGCGAGCAATTGTATCCAAAGACAGACGAAGAACCAGGTCCTTATCCAATTAGAAGAGCTCCTAGTACAGACAGAATCAAACCACACATGGAACATAAACCACTTTTTAAAATGTTGGGGAACTCACGTTCGAAGAAAGTTAATAGCGGTGATGTTCCCGACTCTAAGATGCGCAGAAGTGTTCTTAATTTTAGAAAAAGTGAAGGATCGCCTTCCAAAACTGTTCATGAGAAATATATGCCGTTGCCACATGCTTCATCTCATAACGAGCACGTTTACAATGGACCCAAACCTTGGACGTCGCAGTTCGATGAATGTTGCCGGCCTCCAGTCTATCAAAGTGTTGAAAAGAAAAAAGATGATAAAAAAGGTTCAGTGAGCGAAAAAAAGGCTTTCAGTAACAGACCACCTTGTTATGAAGAGCTGGCTGAAAGGCTATCACAAGAGAAAAATAAGAAAGTAAAACTCCCCACGCGCGATGGAGAATTGGCTAATAAAATTACGCAAAACAATAACAAAGTTGTCATTTACTTTGGAGATTCAATCATTCGTAAACATAGTGAACAGAAAAGAGAGGAGAGAGAAGCTAGAGAGAAGGAAAGTACGCCGTCAAAAGAAGAAGCTATTTACGTTAACCGTCCTTTGGAAGATACAGAAAATTTGGAAATTAGTAGAGAAGAAGATAAAGGCGGAACGCAATTAATATCGGAGATCGAAGTACCTGAGGCTATTTATTCTGAGATCAAACCTGCAGAAATTTCAGAAGTGCCAGCGATAAATGACACAACTTACAAGAAGGATGTTTTCGAGACGCTGAGCCCCGATGGATTTCTGGTGGTGGAGTTTGAAGGGAACTTCGAACGAGCACGTCAGTTGGTGGAGCTGGTTCACGGTGGAACTGGAGTCGATCGTCACGAAGCTACGATGCTGGATGACGAAGATCAGTTCGATTGGAGCTTCATACAAGACTGGAGAAAACGGTTAGTAATTTTAACTCACTATTAATTTAATGGATATATATATATATATATATATATATATATATATATATATATATATATATATATATATATATATATATATATATATATATATATATATATATATATATATATATATTCAATATAGATTATAAATAATACTTATAGAAAGTCACTCTTATGTAGTTACCACTGGTTCGGAAAATACTTCTGGCCTAGGTGGAACTAGCAAGAAACCCAGCGGGACTTTTTTTATAAAATGAACAGTTTGCAATCACATATGTTACACCATTAACAGCACAAAATAAATTAGAAATAGCGTGGTAGCTATTACCTAATTTTTCCGCCTCTTTACACAATCAGTTTTTCAATATAGCAATTTATTTAAAAGAGTAGGAAACAGATAATAAATGTCCTAAAAGTGTTAATGCAAAGCTTAGTAACCATTGATGTATGTATAACTCAATGTTAGTAACTCAATAAACACCGTTCTTTGGGTAAATATTTCAATTTTCTTTCATATATAATAATTTGTTGTTATTAAAAACGTTTATAATATAATCCTTTTATGCTTTTTTTGTTTAATAAAACATTGGAACATTGTTGTTGTAAAATTTTGTATATTTTCTAGTATTTGTTTTATTAAGTTTTGACCTAGATTTGTGTAGTTTCTAGTTATAACTACGCTAACTTATTCATACTTTAACCGCTATGATGCGATTTACACTATAAATGTTTTAAATTGTATGGAGGAAATGACTACACGGAAACATGGCGAATGATCTAAGATATGTGTGTTATATAAAGTGTTTACTACATTCTTTTCAAATTTCTATAACAACTTGGATTATGACGCCATCAAAGTGGCTTTAATAACGAAATACAGTTATATTTACGCACATCTTAATCTTATAATGCAACTATCATACTATTCATGACATGACGTGAGGTTTTTTTTATTTATCTATTTACATAAGTACGAGACTCATACAAGACAGAAACAATCACACACTGAGTTCGTACAAACGTTCTACTAATTCAATAACTTACTAAAATATATTAAAAAAGAAAAATACAAACAAAATAGTGCGTACATTACTATTATTGCTAATGAATAAATAATATACATGATATTTTATAAATTATAATAAATAGTACGATATTTAGTAATAATATACACGATAACTGATTGTCAGAGTATTTTTTTATATTTGATTCGATTGACAGCAGTAGAACAAATTGACTTAAGTAATATATTTTAAAACACTTTAGTTAATTATATGTAAACTGAAATAAATAAGGATTGCTATTTATGCGAAAACTAAAGATTTAATAAAACTATTTACCAGTCTTCAAGATACATTGAGTTCGTTCTGCATAGATTGAAATGAATTAATAATTAAAAGGTAAAGGTATTCCGGGTTAACTATGACATCAGGACGTCAAACGTCTCAGTACTGGGGTACCCGGCAATTCATTTAACCGACATACTGAGACTATTCGAGTGACCATGCCAAAAGCACTGAGGTACGTGGTACCTCATTTACTCGACATATTGAGACGATTCAAGTGACCCTGCCAAAAATTAACACGAAGAATACTCTATCGTTGACGCCATACCCCATGGAGGTCCATCACTTGAAATGTCTGGAGACCAATTAAAATATTATGTAAATAGCTTAGCTCAATAAAACTGAAACTAGATTATTTTATAAAATTGTTACTGTTTGGGGTTACAATGCTTCCGCATTTTGATTATTAATCGAGGATGTTTTGTTTAAAATGAGATCGACTGCGTGCTCGTTAGTCACATCGTAAAATTTTGGTTCAGCGTTTATGAATGGATTATCCGACATTATGGTTGTTGTTTGTTGGGGAAAGCTGGCATATCCTCTTTTAAATATACATAGAAATAGCACCAACTGATGTTTGGGAAAGTAATGCGGTTCCAACCAGGAGGGTTCCTCTTGCCAAGCGTGGCAACTATGGCAAATATATACCTGTGAAGCAATCTATGGAAAAGGTTATAATTAGCAGAGTTCTGTGGTGTTTTTGATGTTAATTATATTTTTTATAGAATCGGTTGACAAACGAGCACACAGTCCACCTGATGGTAAGTGGTTGCTGTGGCCCATAGATACCTACATGTATTTTCGATTACGAATCAAAATGCAGATGCGTTGTTACCCGTGAGGACTACGATGGAATGCCTCACTTCTAGTAAAAAGGGGAGACCCTTTTCTCTACACTCACCATACGAAACACAGCAGCATTAAGCTACTATTTTACGCTAGTATTCTGGGAGAGCGTGGTCCTTCCCCGGTCGAGCCGACCCATTCGTGCTACAGCTATACTACTAATATAACTGCAGCATGGCTCTACGACGTATATGTTATGTTAGTCATAAAGAAATAAATTAGATAATAAGATTTTAACAGAATAAGGGTGACAAACGAGCACACGGTCCAACTGATGGTAAGTGGATGCTGTGGCCCATAGACATACATTTATCCTCGATTAAGAATTAGTATGCAGAAGCGTTTCACCCGTGTGGACTCAGATAGAATACCTCGTTTTCGGTAATAAGTGTCACCAGTTCGAAGTACAGCAAAAATAAGCTGCTATTTCACGTTGGTATTCAGAGAGAGTGTGGTCCTACCCCGGGCGAGCTGACCCATTCGTGCTAAAACCATAATTATAGATGCAGCGTACGCAACGTAATAATAGAACTTTTAAAGACATTAAAACTTTAAAAAATCTCTCACTAGTTGTCACATAATGTCATATTATAACAATTAATTAATAACAAGTTTTCTATTCACAAAAAGAAAATTTGCCTCAGGTTGCAAGTCACGGAAGGCAAGGGAAAACAATCAGGTTAATTGTCCAGAATTGATGACCATCACTTGCATATGGTCAAAGACCTCGTGCGATTATTTACTGTCTATGATCGAGCGTCTTAGTTTCACATTTACAAGGCACTTTGTTTAATTTTAAGTTTTTACGTGGACACTTAAATTATTTTATGGAACCCTTTTTAACCGACTTCAAAAAGGAGGAGGTACTCAATTTGACTGTATTTTTATTTTGCATGATGAGTCGTGGTAGCTCAGATGGTTACCGCTCGCTGTATATTTCACAGTACGCGAGCTAACCGGGTTCGATCCCCGCCGGCACCAATGAAATTGTTAAATGCAATTTTAAGTGCTGATTTACCACGTGCTCGGTGGTGAAGGAAAACGTCGTGAGGAAACCTGAATGTTTGAGAAATAAGAAAAAAAATACTTCAAAGACATGTGAAGTTCGCCAACATGCATTGGTGCGACGCGGCGGACAATTCCTTGCCCTAAAACCCTCTCAGAAATGAGCGGAGGCCTGTGCCCAGGAGTGGGACGTTATATAGGCTGTAACTATACTTTACTTTTTTAACTTAATTATATTATATTTATATTAATTTGTTACCTGCGACTTCACCCGTGTGGAATTTGTTACGGTTTTATTTCATGGGTTTTAATTTTTTTCGTGGAAACCTAATTCCTTTTCTAAAATAAATAATCAGTGCATAAAATTGTTTAACTAAAAATTCAGTGTATGTATTATGATTATAACATAATATACTAATTGGGGTGTCTGAGGATGTGCATTAATTACGTTACATATTGTAATATATATATAGGCTGTAACTAATTAACTTATTTTGCATGCCTTAAGCGCAAAGCCCAAATCAAGAATCAAGAATGCAACGTTTTGTCGTATGAAATCGTATCTACGTGTTACCTCAGAACTTTTTCCTAGGTGAACCGATTTTAATGTTTGAATTTTTTTAAACACTAGTGCTTCTAATGTGATCCTATATAAATTTGATAAAGATCTGACTAGTAGTTTTTTAGTTATCCTTACCAATACGCATTATGTATTTAATTGACTTCGACTACATTGATGATGTTCTCATTTTATTTATATTGAAGTCGGTTGTACAAAATTTTTAATTTTACCACTTGTTTGCTTAAATACCTTTTTTTTACATCTTAAGCCTCAAGGGTGACAACGCATCTGCGTTTAGAGTCTTAATGGTGCATAGAGTTTTATATAGATAATATTTATGTGGTAGAGCCACGCTGCTGCTACGTTATAGTACTCGTAGTAGCACGAATGAGTCGGCTCAATCAGGAAAGATTACGCTCTCATAGAATACCAACGTAAAATAGCTGCTTAGTGTTGCTGTGTTTTGCATGGTAAATGTAGAGAAACGGTGAAACTTATTACTGAAAACAAGCGCTCTATCTCAGTCCTCTGAACTGTGTGCTCATTTGTCACCACTTATTTAAAATAACACTATTCTTTCGATTCTTTAGACATTCTAACCCGGACCAATCATTTGTAGGCCATACAAATTGTTCCTTCCAAGATTCGGACCCCTGGAACTCAGTGAAAACACAGAATAAATAATAGCACTACGTACCGAAACTCCTTACTAAGTTATCGGGGTGATCGCTACTAAGTTATTTCTAATTTATTAGTGTTGTTAATCGTAACATATATGATTGTAAGCTGTTATTAAAAAAAAAGGTTCCGCTGGGTTTCTTGCTGGTTCATTCCAGGACAGAGTTTTTTTCCGAACCAGTGGTAAATGAAAATAGTGACTCACAATAAGTATTATTTATGATCTATATTGAATAAAAACGTTTCCGTTCCTGTTGCTGTCATACGCCATGTGGCCGACATCAATTTTTTTTAATAGTTTGATTTGTTATTCAAATATTATTGTTATTTTGACTGGCCTGTTTGTCTAGTGGTTAGTGACCCTGACTGCTATGCCGGAGGTCGTGGGTTCGATTCCCACCCAGGACAAATGTTTGTGTGATGAGCACGATCATTTGTTCTGTGTCTGGGTGTAATATATCTATAATATTTATGTATTTAGAAATATATAAGTATGTATATCAGTTGTCTAGTACCCATAACACAAGCTCTGCTTAGCTTGGGACTAGATAGCGTTGTGTGTGATAGTTGTGGAATATTATTACTATTATTATAATCTCCGTCGTATAATATTATTATATAATTTTGTACCGTATGGTACGTTCGCCGCTTCATAGGCTCAACACCTTGCCCGAGGGAGATCCCCCTTCTTCCACTGACTGCTGAATAACAATTTGTACATAGCGTTAATATCTTACCCATAGCAATCGCTATAGTTTGACGATAGTAAAAATTAGTTTGTTTAGTATTCACCATAACAGCGACGGACGGACGACGGACTCATTAAAATAACATATTGCTAGCTTTTAATATTTAACATAGCATAACATATTTTAGTTTGATATATATTATTGTGCATTTAGTTAAATGAAACAATAATTACTAATTAACATAAACTTTTTAATTTATTCTTCTATGTGTTACACACATGCTACAGCTATTATGATTGTAGCACAGATGGGTCGGCTCGACCGGGGTAGGATCACGCTCTCAAAGAACACCAGTGCAAAGTAGCAACTCAATGCTGGTGTGTTTCGAGACCTTTTTTACAGGAAACGAGGCATTCAATCTTAGTCTTCAGGATTGGCAATGTCTATGAGCCACAGCATCCACTTACCATGAGGTAGACGGTGTACTCGTTTGTCACCGCTCATTCAATTTAAAAAAAAAACTTTTTAAAATTATTATTGAACATACTAATAACCAAGTAACCAATAAAAACTCTAATAACCAAGTATATAATGAATATTTCTAGATAGTTTCCGTTCTCCGAGAAATAGCCGAATTGAATTCACAATTAAAATAAATGATTTAAGTATAGTCTGCCGGAAACAATGTAGTTAACAGTGAGCAAAGAAATTTTATCTCCAGTAATTATGTTCACTTTCTTCGTCAGCAAGCGAATTTAATTCATTAGATACATCTCACAGTCTGTAACTGTTGCAGCCAATGAGATGCTGAGAATGTTTTGTTGAAACTAACAGTTGAAATAATGAACTTTAAATAGACGTTATCAGATTTTATATTATCATAGGGGTATATATTGATTTCTCATCTAGTTGGGCTTGATAAATATATAAAATAAAATGATAAATACACATTAAATATAATAAAATAAATAAATTAATAATACATAAATATATAAAAAAAAAACAACCAGATAGGATCCCTCGGCAAGGGACACCAAACGGCGAAGGGTTATGGGGAAAAAGGGAAAGAAACCATAGGAGGTGTCGTGGAGCACGGCTTTCTGCAGAGTAGTCCGTCCCGGAGTCCCAGTCGCCACAGATTATTATTATTATTATTATTTTATAGTATAAGGGTGGCAAACGAGCAAACAGCCCTACTGATGGTACGTACTGTGGCGCATAGACATTTGAATCAAACTAGTTTTTATGGATTTTGTCGCGTATATTATCTTTATTAAGGATTAAAATTCAGATATGTTGTTACCCCTGAGGACTGAGATGAAATTCCTCGTATGCAGTAAGGAGCGTGGTCCTTCCCCAGTCGAGCTGACCCATTAGTGATGCAATCATAATATAGCTGTAGGGTGGCTTTATTATGTTAAAATATTCTATCTCGGATACCAGCTCCACGACCGTGCTCTCACAGAATATCCGCGTAAAATAGTACCTTAATGCTGTTTCGTACGGTGAGTGTAGAGAACCGGAGACCCTTTTTATTGGAAACGAGGCATTCCAGTTTAGTCCTCACGGGTGACAACGCATCTGCATTTTGATTCTTTTGATTCTTAATAGAGGATAAATTAGATGTCTATGGGCCACAGCATCCACTTACCATCAGGTGGACCGTGTGCTCGTTTGTCGCCATTATTCTATTCAAAAAAAAACATCCGTCCATTACAGCCTATAAAGGGTTACTGCTGAAGTAGACCTCCCCCATAGATTTACTCGTAGGGGGGATTTTTCCATAGTTGGCACGCTTGGCAGGCGGGTTGGCAACCGCAGTTTTTTATTATTTTGAGTTGTCATCAGGAAGATGATGACATCACCCTTCCAGTTTCCCTCTGTCGCCTCGTACGACACCTTAGGTACGATATGGGGTAGTGGGTATTCTTAAACTAACGTAACCTAAATACCATACTAAAATGTATTTATTTACGAAGATGTAAATACAACATATAGAGTGTATTGTGAATTTTTTAACTATTGAATGTTATAATTTTTTTACCTATTAAAAACCATTATTTGACTATGTACACGTGATAAATATACACATATTTTTTTTGATAAAGGATAGTGTGACAAGCACAAAATAGGGAGTACACAGTCCAGCAGATGGTAGTTGCTGCGGCCCATGGACATCTACATCTATCCTCGATTACGAATCGAAATGCAGATGCGTTGTCACCCGTTAGGACTAAGATGGAATGCCTCGTTTCCAGTAAAAAGGGTCTCCGGTACTCCTTTCTAATAATTATTAAATATAAAACTGCCCTTTATTTATAGCACTCTCTATTCTATATTTCTTAAAAATAAACTTTAGGACAAAATCACGTACAGCCGCCAAATTTTTATCAGATTTTCATCATTATTTTTGCCATAGTTGGCACGCTTGGCGAGCGGGTTGGCAACTGTAGTTTTTTAATATTTTTAGTTGTCCTCGGCAAGAGTCTTCTGCTCATTACCTAGTTTATTTCCCTCTGTCACGGTATAGAAAATTATCTTAATACCACGTTTTTATGAACTCGCTTTTATGTATGTCTTTTCGGGTCGAATTTAGCAATAGATTTTAAACTAACTTCCCGAGTCTCGAAATATTAAACGTAGTTCACTATCGGATGTCAATGTAAGAATATTATAAAAAACCTAAGAATTTTATACTTTTCAATCTGTTTTAAATACGTGATATAGGAAAATTTACCATAATGCTTTGGGGACAGATTGGTGATTGGGCAAGATCGTAAAATTCAAATTTCCGGCGAATTGTGCTATATTTTTTAAGGTAAGCAATGTGATGCGGTACAAGACTCCATTTCATTCTGCCCCGACCCCAAGGGAAGTAGGCGCGGCATTTTATAAAACAAGGTAATTTTTGTATTTTTTTCGTCCATTCGGTCTTCCTTTATAATTTTTATTTGCAATTTTTAGCGACAAATCCCTTTTATGAACTTTGTAACAGTAGAAATGGCCTTACCCCGGTCTTACCCCTTGATGTCCAATTCTTCGTCATGCATATAAAAAATTATATCTTGTCTTCGCACAGCAGAAGAAACCGTTGAGTTTACAAAAGTAAAAGCTACTCATAGCTAAACTACGTTTAACCATTAACGATTTGCGCCATGATTTAGAAATCTGATGTTTATGGATGTCGAGAAAATAGAGTTTTTGCCAAACTTTTTTAACTAGTCGAAAATCCGTCCGGTATTACCCCAACGCACTATATTTTTTAATTTCCGCATTCTATTATTAGTATTATATTAACAACTAGCTGTTCCGCGCGACTTTGTTTGCGTTGAATAATTTCGATTGGATTTCGTGGGTTTTGATTTTCTTACGAAGAACTCTAATTCTTTTTCTAAATTAAGAGTAGCATGAGTTACGACTGATAACCTCAGCTATCTGCCATTTAAACTCCCGTCAAATTTGGTCCAGCCATTTCGGAGATTAGCTCGAACAAACAAACGGATAGA
Organism: Parnassius smintheus behrii; assembly: GCA_036936625.1. NCBI lineage: Eukaryota > Metazoa > Arthropoda > Insecta > Lepidoptera > Papilionidae > Parnassius > Parnassius smintheus. Next base: position 57,432,093 of record JAUPFT010000003.1, on the reverse strand, counting down.
CAAACATTCTAGAAATTGTATTTTTGTTATCAGCACCACCAGCACTTTGACATTACAAACAGCCACGATTTTATTTATTTGTATATATTATCAACAGAATACCAGCCGTATGACCCACAAAGGACGATTCCGACCTTCACATACGTATCTCAAACATCATCCGTATTCCTATTGTGTTAAAGTTTTAAATAAAGTAAACGTAAAGCGTGATAAACTTATTTTGGAGTCTGCCTTCATGCACGGTTGACGTTTAAAACGGTAGATATTTATAAAGTAGTTTGTTTTCGACGAGCGACTAAATAGTACAATTTTAGAGCGACAGCTTGTATGGGAAATATGTCTATACAAATAAATAATATAAAATGTCTGTTTGTAATGTGAAAATAACAGCTTTTTACTAAATTAGTAAGAAAGTATGTACGGTACAGGGTACTTATAACGAGAGTTTTTTTTAAATTTTTGCCTGTCTGTCTGTTTGTTCCGGTTAATCAACGAAATTGCAGGACCGATTTTTGCGGGAGTTTCAGTGGCAGATAGCTGTTGTCATAAAGAGTAACTTAGGCTACTTTTATTTTAGAAAAAGTGTTTTCGTATGGTGAGTTTAGAGAACTGGAGACCCTTGTTACCGGGAACGGGACACGTAATAATAATGCCCTTTAGATCGATTTCAATCGCGGCGTTCGGTCTCAAGGGAGACTGTTCCGCAGAGCAGGATTATAGTGCCCGAGTGTATGTGCAAGCACAGGTGCACTCTCTATAACCTCACAGTTCGATGCGACGATAATCCGACGCGACCGGAGAGAAATCAGGCGCAGGACCAACGGCTTTACGTGCTTTCCGAGGCACACCTCCTAATTCCGGGCTGCTACTGAGAATTTCTTACAGAAAAACCCAATAACCGATTTTAGCCCGACCCAGGATTTGAATTCGGAAACCCATGATCAGCAATCGTATTTACAAGACCACAAGATCAAGTGCAGTCAAGTCGAGAGATAGTGGTAGAGCCTCGCTGCAGCTATATTATGGTTGTAGCACGAATGGGTCAGAATGACCGGGGAAGGACCACACTCTCACAGAATACCAGCGTAATACTGCTGTGTTTCGTATGGTGAGTGTAGAGAAGCGGATACCCTTTTTACTGGAAACGAGGCATATCTATCTCAGTCCTCAGAGGTGACAACGCATCTGCGTTTGGATTCTTAATCGAGGATAGATGTAGATGTCCATTGGCCACAGCATCCACTTACAATCAGGTAGACTGTGTGCTCGTTTGTCACCCCTACTCTATAAAAAAAATATTACACCGACACTAGACGGTTAATTAATTTCTCCACTAACAGCACATTTATTTTTGCCACTACTTACATGAATAAATAATACATAAATGTATAAAAACCCAACCAGATGAGAGCTCTCGACAGAGGATGATACTTGACATCGAGTCCGACCACTTTCGTTGTGGGTTAATGTTCCATTTCCTGAAATACCTGGGGCACACTTAAACTCTTTTCCAATATTTTTATCGAAATATACACGTTTGAGTTAGTTTTTTTTACATATACGGCTACTTTGAACGGTTTCGATTTACTTTAATCAGGCATATCGTGACTTTACATTAAATTTTATGTTCCATAAACAATTTGAGTGCGTTCCACGGAATGAAAGATCAACAAAATACAGTAACAAGCTATAAGCAAAACTTTCCTTACATGTTTAAATATTTCTGGGTAGTGTTTTAAATAATTTCAACACATGGTTATATAATATACTACTAGTTGTTCTGTCCTTTCCAGTCTCTGACCAACAAAGGAAGAAAGATGGAGCGCTATTTACATCTCAAGTGACGCAAAAACCGAGCCAAAACCATGCTCAATTTATTTTAAGAACTCACGTATATGCCTCTAAAATCATTTGCGACCAACAAACATGATTTTAGGAACAACTCTTACAATGGTGACCCCATTTAGACCTTAGTAGCCGGACTATATGCTAGTAGGTACCAAATAAAATGTAATCATCTTTTTTGGTATACTTATTAGCTTATTACACAACTAATTCAAAGAACGTTTTGCTTTAAATTTAGTTTTATAGCTTAGCGGTGTTTACTTGTAAGTGATGTTGCAATTAAAATAAGTTTATATTACACTTTTAAATTTTGTATGTTAAAATGTAACATTTGTAGGTAGACCCGTATATAAATAAATGATAAACAAATAAAGACTATAGCGCCAGTTAACGTGTCCAGATTTTGTCATTAATCTTTATTATACTAAACCGATGTTTAATCACAGGAAGATCCATATGTACACTAGAGAAAGAAAGAATGAGAGAAGTATGATTGATTTGTTCCTGGTGGATAACCGACTGCGAAAACAGGTGATGGATACACGAGTGTTCAGGGGTGCTGACCTGGGAACGGATCATTATCTAGTAATTCCTAGATTTAGGGGTTTGTTCGCGGGTTGGCGCCACCGGACGGCGGTAACAGAACCACAGTCGGTCTGTCGCATCCGAAGCTGGAAGCTTCAGGAAGCGGATACTAGGGACAGATATCACACGAGGGTAGCCGAAAAGCTTGACACCATCGATGGCAGGAAAGAATGTGTGGAGAGAACATGGCAGAACCTTAGGGATGGAATGGTAAGTGCAGCGGAAGAAGTATGTGGTACGACAAAAAGAGGTAGTAGTAAAAGAAGAGATGCATGGTGGAATGATGAAGTGAAAGAAGCTGTAAAAAAGAAGAAAAAAGCATGGTTAGACTACTTGGCCTCTAGTAACGATGAGCATATGAGAGAGAAGATGAAAGAAAGATATAAGCTGCAGAAAGTTTATGCGAAAACATTGATTGAGGAAGTACGTGAAAGGTGTAGAATAGAAGCGGACGAGAGGTTGTCGCACAACTTTAGAGAAAACTCCAAACTCTTCTGGAAAGAGGTTGGAAGGTCCCGGAGTGGTGCGATAGCTTTAAGAATGAACAAAGTGCTTTCGAGAACCAATGACGTCCTCTCAGAAAAATCGGACGTCATGCAGCGATGGAGTGAATTTTATAGAGAATTGTATGCGTGTCATGATCTTAGTGAAGGTTCCGGGGGTGACGCCGTGACTGGCACGCCAGACACGGACCTCGATGACACTGAGGTCATCAGCATGAAAGAGATTGAACGTGCGATTCGAAGCTTGAAATGTGGTAAGGCTGCGGGGCTAGACAGAGTTACTGCTGAAATGGTCAAGTACGGTGGGCCTCGCGTCTGGGACAGCTTTCATCTGCTGTGCAATTTGTGCTGGCGGACGGGAGATGTCCCGGATGATTGGCGATCCGCGGTCATTGTGCCTTTATATAAAGGTAAAGGTTCACATTTTGACTGCGGGTGCTATCGGGCGATCAGCTTGACCAGTTTAGCAAGTAAAGTTTATTCGAAGGTTTTGACACGCAGGATGCAAGAGAAATCGGAAAGATTCTTATGGGAGGCACAATGCGGATTTAGACCTGGAAGAGGATGCACGGATCAAATGTTTTCTCTCCGCATGATCACGGAGAAGCTTCTGAGTGTTAACCAGAGGATTTTCTGTGCTTTTGTGGATCTGGAGAAAGCATTTGATAAGGTTATAAGGAAGAAAATGTGGGAACTGTTGCCAGGATATGGTGTGGATGGTCGATTGTTAAGGGCTGTGCAGTCACTTTACTATGACTGTAAAGCCTGTGTGTGGGTAGGGCATGACCTGTCACCCATGTTTAGCGTCCAAGCGGGCGTAAAACAGGGTTGTGTCATGTCTTCCTGGCTGTTCATACTGTATCTCAACAGCTGTTTACAGAAGCTGAAAGATAGCTGTTTGGGTGTGAAATTGGGTGACATAAAAGTTAATTGTCTGCTGTATGCTGATGATGCAGTGCTTATTGCACCATCAGAAGCAGAACTGCAGGCATTAGTCACGTGTATGAAAGAGGAATGTGAAATTAAAGGTCTCCGTTTGAATGCTAATAAAACTAAGGTTCTGGTATTTGAAAAGGACGAAGAGAGAACAAAATGTGAAATATGGGTAAATCAGGAATGTCTAGAACAGGTAAATGAAATTGTATACTTGGGAAGTGTTTTCAGCCGGGATGTAAGATGTGATTTAGATGTGGATAGGCGTGTCGCTGCCGGAAACAAAGTCAGTGGTGCCCTGAATGCATTAGTAAAAAGGCAAGGCGTGGTGAAGAGTGCACGCCTTGCAATACATAACGCAGTGTTGGTACCGACTTTGTTATATGGCAGCGAAACCTGGGTATGCCAGAAGAAGCATAAAAGCAAGTTGAATGCAGTGGAGATGCGATCTCTTCGTAAAATGTGTGGCGTTACCATAGCCGACCGAAAGCGAAACGAAGAGATTCGCAATATGGCAGGATTGAAAGATGACCTTATCACAAAAATTGATAGGGGCGTACTCCAATGGTTTGGGCACGTTGAACGAATGAGTGAAGACCGAATGGTGAAGAAAATATATAGAGCGAAAGTAACTATTAAAAGGTGTCGAGGTAGACCGAGACTAACTTTCGAAGACCATGTGAGCAAATTGCTCGAAGAGGGGAGGGTCAAGAGTACTCGGATACCTAGACGTGCATGTATGAAGAAGTTAATGAACCTGAAAGAAGCGAAAGAGGTATGTAAGGATCGTGACACTTGGCGATCTGTTCTCTCTGGCTACCCCGTTAGGGATTGTGCGTGACGATAAGTAAGTAAGTAAGTAAGTAATACTAAACCCACAATGTATTGTGATTGTGAGTAGTTTTGGTCCATAAAAAATAATTTTAATCCAGCCATCTATCCGATCCTAGCATTGCTACAAACCATCATCACGACAAAACATAATCTGTGAATCGGTCAAGTCGTTCAAAACTTTACACATAGTTGGTTGTTTTTATGTTTCATGTTTTACAATAATTGTTACTGATGAATCTAATATTAATCTGATATTAAATATCATCAATGATCAATTTAAAATTTGATATTAATTTAAAAGATTAATAAATTTCTTTACAATAAACATTTTCTTTAACTCAGTTCTAACTACGAAACCAAAACCAATTCTTACTCAATTTCAATTCGACAGCAGTCATGGTAAGACGTCTTAAGTTATTTCTGAGAAACTTCTATTTATAATATCGCATACGAGAAATATCATTTTAATATCAGCGAACGTTAATTTTCACGTCAGCAAATTAATTACCTCGATATTTGCGTTCATAAAACATCGTCGCCGTCTCTTTCTTTATCGAAACATCATTAATTTAAGATTCTTCCCACGCGTTTGTTTGTAACGCTTCCTTGTTTGCATTCGTCAATACCTCAATCGTCTTTTACGAGTAGTTTATCTTCTCATGTTCTTCCTTTTTTATTTCTTTAAAATTCGTCATCACTTTCACCACAACTGATTGTGAGATTGGTTATGATTCGTTATGCCATAATAACATTTTTATTTATACGTGTTTGAGAGTTTGAAATATTTAGTTATTAAAAGTAATGCCGCAGTTGTATTGTACTTAATTATTAAAACGGTATGTGTCTTAGTTATCCGAGTATGATAAATACAGTCAAGAGACAATATAAAACAAACAAATCTTAAAGTATTATAATATTCCTTTGGTATTATAGACGCATATTTATTAAACATGTGAATTACGTCTATTTTGCTTACCACATCATAGAAAAAATTTAAGACAATTTAGTGAATTGTGATAATAAGGATCTCAAAGATTGATTGAAAGCCTTGTATAGATTATTCACCAGTTTTTTAAGGTATGGTAAAAATCGTTTATGTGCTAAACGAATATTATAGTAAATTGCTAAACGTGATTGCTTATTAACTGATGATTGTGACCCTGGGATCAAATCCTGGGTCAGGTCAAATTGGTTTATTGATTTTTCTGTCCATAAATACTCGTCGCAGTTTGGACTCAGGAAGTCGACGGTATTTCACTTATCTCGGAAATCACATTAAGTTGTTGGTTCTATGCTTGATCTTTTTCTCGTCGTGTCGGGTAACCGTTCTATCGGACTGTGAGAGTAAGGTAGTTACGAAACAGAGCAGAATTAACTGCTATTTTATGCTAGTATTCTGTGAGTACGTATATAGGCTGTAAGGTACTTATTAAATGTTTTTTTTTATTATTTGTGTTGTCCATCAATGTACATTATTACATCTAACTTATCTTACTTTCTGAGCTACATCTTATTTGAACAGAAAAGTCACTCGACATATCACTTTCTCATTTACCTTTCCACAATCAGGAACTTGTTTCAATCCTCGGCAATGGTTTGTCTGCAGTCTCAGCACACATGACCGCTTTTACTTAGAGAGATTGCGTGTAATTTACTTTTCAAGCACAAGTTATTACTTGCTTTAAAGCAGAACAATGCTTAAGAGCCCAGTATTTCAGAGCAAAACAGAAAAATTGCGTTCTGGTGACACATCTACACCCTCCCTGCCCCGCCACTTCATGTACCGCCACCGCAGTTATCTTTCTGGCCGTAGCGTGGAAAGTTGCTCTACTAAGATTTTCCAGTATCAATTTATCTAATATACAGGATTATTGATAATTAGCTAACAAATTTTCACATACAGATTTTCTACCTCGTATCTATTTTTGTTCCATGCTTTTATTACAAAATTCGTTACACAAAAATAATATATTTTAAGTTTGTATAATTTTTGTTGTTTTGTTGAAAAGGTTTCTAAAAGATAATCATCTAGAACCTGTATAACATGTACTCGCATTATTGATTATTCAAATGAATCTGGCAAGTGCTAGAATGAGTCGTGCACTGAGGGTTTCGTAATAAGTCGATGACACTATCGAAAATCCGTCAAGTACGTCAAGTAGTTCTAAATACTAAAATAGATTAAAAAAAACTCAAAATAATTTTTATATAAGTACAAACAGTCCACTATCACACATATTTATAGTTTCTCATTAAAGTATAATGTAACTTTGTATAGCATTTACCTATATGCATGAATTACTATTCTTGTACAGCAGCATCGACGGACGACTTAGCGCTTTTTTTTAATTTATTCGCAATGGCTTGAATGATGTATGGAGGGTCTTTGATTGGCATCGAGCGTTCCATGCGAGAATCAATTAGCTCAGGAAGCTAAAGAGGAAGAAAAATGACGTCCAATTTTTTTTAGATTTTGACGTTTCTGTGATCAGCATGACAATTTGCGAACATTGCGCTAAGTCTCCTATTTGACGTCCGTATATTGAACGTCGTAAGCAGTTTGACGCCACATTATATCCAAAATTGGCCATAGTGGGCGTACAATAAATTACGGGATGCTGAGGATATTACTTAATAGTTTACTTGTAGTCTACGTGTATTACTGAATAGTTTTCGTATCTAAAAATGTCATTAACTCGACATCAGCAGCTACCGGTAACAAGGAAATCTCTAGTTGAAAATCAAAAAGACGAAATTTTCCTTATGACACTTAAAAATTAAATTAAAAAAGTATTTCTATAAAAACATAATGTACTTTTTTTTAAAAAAAAAGGACATTAACCACTCGTGGTAAGCTTAAATTGCTTGTGTTACGAGTGGTTCACGCCAGTAGTCGAATGGTGGATTCGAACCCACGACCTTTTTGAGTTCGCGGTCCGCTCCCTGCCATTAGGCTACTGTCGCTTGTAAACAAAACATCATGTGCAATCCAAAAATGTATAATACTTCTATATTTCCTTGAAGAACTTACATAATATGTAGGTTAGGTACCTAATTATATACCTTTAATTTAACCAAGTGCTCACACATATGCACGTTGTTAACTATTTTACTATGAAACACAAAAAAACTTACCTTTGAATTCTATTTCTGTTCTGAATTCTATTTCTGTTCATTGCTTCAACGTTTGATTTCAATTTTCGTTTTCTGGTACAAGCATATTTTTTACGTTTATGGTCCATATCGAAATTAAAAGTTATAAAACAAATACAAAATGATTTATAAACCCTTAAAGAATTATATGCAAAAAATAATAAAGTAGAGAAACTTTCAATTCGTAACAATGCGCAACCAAGATTAGGGAAAGAGAGAGAAAGAGGAATGTTAGAGCGAGAGGAAGTGCAAAAATTTGGCACAGACAAGACGTCTGAACGCTACAGCCGCTCAGCGGCTACTAAGGAATATTGCCCGCAATTATTGTTTATAAAGTCAATATTTTATAGGTCGATCGAAATAATTATTAATTTTGAAATAAAGTGGTTTAAATTATTATTTTTTAATATTTGTCTAATTAAACACCTGCCCTTGAGAAAAAAATAATTATAGCATAAATATTTTCAGCTATTGCTATGAAACAAATAGTTTTTTATGAGGCGAAAACAGCGAAATTTAACGAAATTGAGACCTCTTATTTAAGACAGTGAAAGATATTTAGAAAAAAAGAAACAGCGCATTTTGGAGATGAAGATGTTTAGCTATTAACGCGCTGAATAGATTTAGCCTTTTTATTATCGATTGCCTTATAATGGTACACCAACAAAGCTCGAAATTGCGTTGGGTGCGGGAGAGCTCTATTTATCGTTTGATTTATCTAACATAGACCACATAGATGAACCAAAAAAAAAAAATTTGCCATTACTTATAATCTGGGTATTTATGTGTTATCAAAATATTTTACTCTGAAACAATAATTTGCTGTAAAAAAGAAATCAAAGTGGCGCTAATGATTCGATGTGAGTCAACTTTAAAAGACTGTAGCCTTAAGTAAACTTAAATCTCAAGTCAAGTACTAGATGATACTTAACTTGAGCCTATATAACGGTTATAGTTATTAAATGTTTCGTTGTTCTAGTGGTTGTTATTAACGTAATTGCTGATGAATTGCAATTCGAACCCATCCTGGGTTCGAATTAAGGTAAATAAGGTCCCGGCTTCGAATCCCGAATGGGGCCAAAATCAGTCATTAGGTATTTTCATAAAGTCAGAAAGTTAGCGCTGTATATATATTTACAATATTTAGTATGGGTTAAGAGAACGATAACAAAAATCCCTAACGTCGACCGAGCAATCATGAGGATATCTCACTGCTGAGTTTATAATATTTTCATTGCTGCAATTCCATACTTATATCAAGTCAATATTTCGTTTTTAGTAGTAAGATTCATTTGGTATTGAATATTTTCTACCTTGAATATTTTTTCTTTCTTCCCGAAAAAGGTAACATGTACATGAAGGTCAGTATTAACATATTTCATCTTGATGAGATGTAATAGATTACGCTGTTGTTTAAATTGATATTATTTAACCATTTTACGATCATGTTATCAGAAATGTTATTAAAATAAGTGATGAGTTAACATTTAAAATCACCGACCATCTATTGCTAAAGTCTTATTTCTGGTTTAAATTCGCCATTTGGTCCGTCATAGTTTACATTAACTAATCGTAAATTCAGTATGTATTCCATAACAATTTACATTAGGGTTAATGGGGTTCGAATAAGGGTTACCAGACTGTTGATATTCTCGAGAGATCATATTAGAGACAATCGAAGAAACTAAAGTGTGACACAACGGTCTCAATGCACAGTTGTGTGGCCCGAGTGTCGGCGCCCGTCAATTTGATCCGCCTCCGCTATTACTTTCGTCACGCCTTTATCCAAGCACCGGTCAGAGGAATTTTACGAGAGCCGTTACCCGAATGGCCTAATACATAAAACAGTTTTTCGGGCCATTAAGGATGCTATTTTAAAATCAAAGGACTTCGTTTCAAAGCGAAAGTTTTGGAAATGACATTTAAACATAAACATTGAGAGAAATGTTCTTACAGAATAAAAGAAAGGTATTTTTGACCGCAGCTCCACCGCAGATAGTTAATATACGTTTATTCGAGTATAAATACATTATTTGTGTAAAACGTAAAAAGTAAAGTTACAGCCTGCATATTATATATATGCGTCCCATTGCTGGGCAAAGGCCTTCGCAATACGTGTCGGCGAAGTTCACATATCTTCGAAATATAATTTTTTTCATATTTCGCAGACATGCAGATTTCCTCACGATGTTTTCTTTCACCACCGAGCACGTGGTAATTCAGCAGTTAAAATTAATTGCAAGTAACAATTTCATTGGTGGCGGCGGGGATCGAACCCGGATCGATCACGTACTGTCAAATTTATAGCGAGCGCTAAGCCCCTGAGCTACAACGGCTTTATAATAGATTTAATATTACTTATATGTGTAATAAATAACATTAAATCTACTGTACTTATATAAATATTTATACCACAATCCATAGAAAATTGGTTTATAATGATTATATTTAGTCCATACTTCCGCTTTAATTCAAATATATATATATATATATATATATATATATATATATATATATATATATATATATATATATATATATATATATATATATAGTAGATGTTAATGGTTACTTTGCAACCATCCGCTCAATTAAATAAAATAATGTGTCTTACCTTGTTTTAAGAGCACCTCCCGCCCTCCCTCAATTGAGTGCACTAATCCCATCACCACTAATCCCAGCACCACTACTCGCAACACCACTACTCCCAACACCACTATTCTAGGAAAGACACACCATCGACGATGATACGACACGTGTTTCGCCTCTACACGAGGCATCTTCAGGTGATGTAGACTCTACGGCGGCTGAACGCAAAGTAACGCCTGATTATTTTTTTTTTATTTATAGGATAGGGTGACAAACGAGCACACAGTCCACCTGATGGTAAGTGGTTGCTGTGGCCCATAGATATTTACATCTATACTCGATTACGAATCAAAATGCAGATGCGTTGTCACCCGTGAGGACTAAGATGGAATGCCTCATTTCCAGCAAAAAGGGTCTCCGGTTCTCTACACTCACCATACGAAATACAGCAGCATTAAGGTACTATTTCACGCTGGTATTCTGTGAGAGCGTGGTCCTTCCCCGGTCGAGCCGACCCATTCATGCTACAACTATACTATTAATATAACTGCAGCATGGCTCTACCACGTGATAACTGCAGCATGGCTCTACCACGTACCATCAATTTTATATAATTGTATGTTAATATGAGTTTAAAACGTAAATATCTTAACGGAATAGTATCAGAAATATAGTTGTAACAGTTCCAAAGAGCTTCACTTTATCGCAAGTGCAAAGTATATTTCCATTTTGAACTGACAGTTCATCGTTTAATTTTTCTTATATTTTTTTTGGTGTGCGATAAAATTACGCAGGTAGAGTTATTCGTATGACACTTTCCATGTGTTTTGTTTATGGTCAGTGACTTAATTACTTTGTTTATTTCGTGTACGCGCTCGTACAATATGAATTTCTCTTTTGTTAAAAGTCTATTATATTTTTATTACACTTTTGTAACAATGACGTTTGAAATTGGTACAGTATAGATGAGACGTTCTTTTAAGTATATTTAAATACTTGTGCTAAAAGGCCGCACTCTTCCATAGTCTTATTCTATTACAAACATTAAAATATTCTATAGGTACTTTATTAAATATTATGTGTATTACACATAATATTAGAGATAGAGAACTGCATTATTTCAAGTCGATTCCAGCGACTTCTTCTTAATTAAAGTCAGAGTCAAAATATTTTATTCAAATAAAACAATAAGGCAAAAGATATTTTTTGAAGTCAAGAAAGCTACGCCATGGCATCAACAAGTCCCTTCTGCGGAAACCTTATGAGAAGAAGCGGCAAGAAACACAAGTTAATTTCTCTCAACAACCATAAAATCTAAACTAATATATTAAAAACCAAATATTTGATTGTTTTTTAATATATTAGTTCGAATAATTATAAATATATAAATAAATATAATAAATAAAAATAATATATTATTAGTATGTACGTTTGAGTACGTTTCTATGTTCTTTTGTAATCGATAAACTCAAAAACTACTTAATCGATTTTAAAAATTCTTACACCTATAAAAACATTATGCTACATTATTAGAAAGGAGCCTATTTTATTTTCAAAAAATTAGAGATTCTCCTACGGAAATTCCAACAATGTAACTCAAGGTATGAAAAATTTGCCAATAGAAGTCATTATTATGGCGTGCGCTACGCAAACTATTGATGATATTGTACATAATATACTAAGGTACGTGAAGGTAATAGGGTCACCTTAAGCTTTGCCGCTCAAACATATATTATATAAAACCAAAACTAGGACGTGGACAGAGACAAAAACACAAAGTCGTATAATAAAACTATATATTATAATATAACTATCATATTAAGAAAAAAATCTACTTAATAAAACTGACCTCATTACACCATTCTAAAATCGCCTAAAATATTTACTCTAATGTGAACTGTCAAAATAGCGTCGATAAAGCAGCGCCCTTTGGAGCATTTATTGTTTGATTGACCGATGAAGAGCTATCGTATCACAAAGCCATCAATGCAAACAAGGCTGTGGTCTTTGAGTTACAGGAAAGTGACCGTATTAAACAGATGACCATATTACCCTCACGTACTAATACTATACATGATTATAGTACTCGTCATTGTCCACAAAAAAGTCCGCAAGGGCTACTATAGTTGAGTCATAATAACAAAATTTCACGAATGCACATATCGTGTCAAAGTTCACGATACTATCCTCACCATCTGGATTCTTGGTGATCCACCACTCTGCGTTTTACTAGGAGTTTTTTTCTCGTACAACTTCTCTGTGAAATTGTTTACCACCGGCGATTTTTCCAGACCGATACGACTTAGGGACCTTCAATTAAAGAACTTACTTTTTTCAAAGGTCGGCATTGCACCAGCAATTTCCCTGGAGTTGCGGTTATTCCTAGACGGCGGTAGTCACTTACCATCAAATGAGCCACATGCTCGTTTGTTCAAATTAGTCAATCAAAACACGGATAGACTCGAAAAATTACGACTATTATGTTGTCACCCCTTAACCAATTTAATAGTTTTATAATCAAAGTGGATTATGCACATGTTGGTTCCTCTTATTATTCGAATCTGACTTTTCGCTTAGAAGTTTTGACGAGTATAAAAATGCCAAAGTAAGAAAACTACACTATCTATTAGTGTAATATAAAAAACTCCGATTTGTCTGGAGGAGCCTTTTCTTCGAAAGATTTTTTAACTCTCTTACTTGATTATTTTATCATATTTCATTCAGGCGATAGAACTCATTTTATATTTAACTAACTTTTGCCCGCGACCGCGTGGAGTTTGGTTATGTGTGAAAAAGAGTTTGCTGGTACAAGCCATAATTATAACTGGATGTCGCGGGGAAAAGCTAGTCAACTACAAAACTTCTTTATAGACTACATTTTTAGCTAATTCATTACTGTGTGCCAAAATTATCAGACTACTGGGCGAGCTTAAGCGTGAGCAAGTCACATAAAATTGCCCGTGTGAAAAATAATTTTCTCTCAAGTCTATACCCGCAAATTTTGTCATTGCAAAGTAGACTTTGAGGGGAAACTGTATTCGTTTGAATTCAAAGGGAAGATCATTCGAGATCAAGGAAATTCTTGCTACAAATACAATTTCCCCTTGCGCACATCCAGTTATAATTGTGGCTTCCACTACATTGCGGTGTAACGCTTTTACTTTTAGTCTGGTTTCGTTGCACAATTGAAGAGGTTTTAAATTTTGCAACAACATAACAGTAGTGCACACGCGCAAAATATGCTTATGATGTGGAGGACCCGATGGTTTCAGTGAATTAAGAAATTCGACAGGGTAGTTAATTTGTGTGATCTGTGTTGACCACAGAGTCTATTGACTTATACACCATTTCTTCCCCCTCAAAAGACGTTAACAGTATATCATTAATTGCCGCTGCTTAGTCGTTTTTCAAGGTTAGTATGGCACGTTCACACAACCATTCCATTGGTTTATCGTGAATACGAGCAATATATGGGTAAATTTTGGATATTAATTCCTGTAACGTAAAGTGAATCTCTTAAGACACGCCACTTCATCTGCTCTAGTTCCTTTTGGCGCTACTGGTAGAGTCTGTCTAAAGTCTCCAGCCAGCACAACCTTTACACCACCCATTACCTTTTTATTTCCTCTTATATCTTAGAGTCTTATATCTAGAGTTCTGTTAAGCATCTACGCCACCCTTATGAGCCATGGTTATTTCATCCCACACTATCATTTTCGTATGTTTTTTATGTAATGTAGGGTAAGCTTATTGTTAGTATAAGGAATGTAGTTTGTGATCTCTCTCTCTCGCGCAATAAATGGTTGAACTGTACGGACGTGTTTTCCTTTGTCTCATTTTACTTCAGCAAAATTATTTTTATTCGATATATTACAAATGGGAGTATCAGCTGTTGTTAAATTGAGTGGTAACTTGAAGGTAGCATGAGCAGTTTGCCCACCCTCAAGCAGTGTAGCTGCGATCCCAGAAGAAGTCACAGTCAATTCCGCGAGCACTTCTAACTTTTGCTAATAGCAAATTTATGCGGAATGTTTTGCCTGTTCCACCGGGAGCATCTAAAAAGATTATTCCACCCTCATTTGATTCAATTTTTGTTTTAATTTGATTATAATCTGGTTTTTGTTCGTCATTCAGTGATCCTTCATTATTTTTAACTGTGTTTTCTAATGATGCTAAGTCATAACTTATCTCTTTAAGAAACTCTCTATTTTTAAATTGTTGTTCATTGCTTGGCTGAGGTAACCCATACTCTTTTAGTAGCCGACCACCCAACGCTAGTACGGCATCTTATTACTGAAAGGCATTTGTTAAATACCACATCTATTATATGATCTACATCCACATCTCCCTGTCTGTCTAATTACCTTTTAAAATCTTCAAATAGGTATTCTTTGAATTTCTCCCAAAGGCTTAAAGGGTCTGATACTTGGCAGAACACTAAAATAAGAGAGATTTGAACACTGATTGTAACGTGGAATATACATGACCAACTAGAGTTTTCAACGCTTTAAACGAAATTGGGCCCTGGATCTCATGAATAGCATACGAAGATGATAGCATTCTGTATTGTTTAGATGCACAGTATAAACCCTGTCCAGAACGTGCTCTTTTTGACTCCTTGTTAGCCTTCAACGTTTGCTCCTCTCTTTCTCCTTTGGAACTTTCTTTTATTCCAAGCGTAGTATGCAGGTAGTTCTAGGTAGAGCAATGTTTTTGCAAAGTTATCCACTTTACACAAATCGAAAAAGATAGGAACGTGGTTGTTGGAGGACTATTAACTCTCTCACTCAGATTTTGCTCATTAAAATAAACCCTTTGCCCATTTTCGAAATGAACAGCGAGGTGAACTACGGGAGGGAAACGCTCATGAATGGGAAATTCAAGGATTCTCCATACTGCCTCTGATGAACTTAGATATCTTTCACTTGTGTAGGTTTTAACTTCATCCTTCTCATTCTCTTAGGCAAACGATGCCTGGTCTGAACCTTTATTTATGTATTTAGAGACGTATTCTATTGTTTTCACCGAATGACAATATTCCGCATTTAAGTGAGCGTTAAATGTTTTTAATAATACTGGATTATAAGGGACTACCCAACGATTATCTGTGGTTGTGAATTTGATATCAACAGAGAACCTACCGTTATCTAGTAAACGCCTCTTGTACTGCAGATAACCGTCTTCACCAGTTTGAGTTTCCCTTACGAGAGCCCTGGGGCATCGTTTACTGCACATGTTATCTTTCATACATGGTGACTTTCGATTTAAAGTTCCACATGGACCATATATTACATTTAACGATTTCGTTAAGCTCTGGGTCACGTTTGGGATCCAGTATTTCAGCACAAATTTTACTGTCGAATTGATCCGGAGTAATACGTATGTGAAGCCATAAAATAATATATGGAAGACCTCTCTTTTGCCATTTCTTTAAGTACATATAGCATCGCTCTTCAGCAGCTTTTTCATCTTTTGTTGAAATACCCTCGAAATTATATCATGTCTATCATGAGATTGTTGTCCTTGCAGCAATTGCTCTTTTATCTCGTCCCAGCGAGGATTGCATGTGAAAGTGATAAAAAGATCAGTATGGCCGTAATTCCTAACATAGGTCATAGTGTCCTGTGTTCTTTCGTGCATATATCTAGGTCCCCCCGTAAAAGATGATGGAAAAACAACCATTTGTCCTCGTTGATTGGCTTATGTATGTATATATATATATATATATATATATATATATATATACATAAGCCACTTTGCCTGGCGTATGTGGACTATGAGAAAGCCTTTGATTCCGTCGAAATTTGGGCGGTGCTACAGTCCCTTCAGCGGTGCCAAGTTGACTGTCGGTATATCGAAGTGCTGAAGTGTTTGTACAGTAGGGCTACGATGGCTATCCGAGTACAGAACCAGAGCTCGAAACCTATCCAACTGCAGAGAGGTGTAAGACAGGGTGACGTTATATCCCCGAAACTCTTCACCGCTGCATTGGAAGACGTTTTCAAGCTACTGGACTGGAAAGGATACGGTATTGACATCAATGGCGAGTACATCACTCACCTTCGATTTGCCGACGATATAGTCCTTATGGCAGAATCGCTGGAGGACTTAAGCACTATGCTCAATGACCTCAATAGTGCCTCCCAACGGATAGGTCTTAAGATGAACATGGACAAAACAAAGATCATGTTCAATGTCCATGTCACACCTATGCCGGTAGTTGTTGGGAGCACTATGCTCGAAGTTGTTGACGAGTACGTTTACCTGGGACAAATAGTCCGACTAGGTAAGTCCAACTTCGACCGAGAGGTCAATCGACGGATTCAACTCGGCTGGGCAGCGTTCGGGAAATTACGACATATCTTTTCGTCAGGTATACCTCAATCTCTAAAAACTAAATTGTACAACCAGTGCGTGTTGCCAGTGATGACTTATGGATCTGAGACGTGGTCCTTCACTGCTGGCCGTATGAGGACGCTTAAGGTCGCTCAGCGAGCTATGGAGAGGGCTATGCTCGGAGTTTCTTTGCGTGATAGACTCAGAAATGAGGATATCCGCAGTAAAACCAGAGTGACCGACATAGCCCAACGGATTAGTAAGCTGAAGTGGCAATGGGCCGGCCATATAGCTCGAAGAACAGATAACCGATGGGGAAGAAAGGTTCTCGAGTGGCAGCCTCGTACCGGTAGGCGTAGTGTAGGGCGACCCCCCACTAGATGGAGTGACGACCTGGTAAGACATGCAGGAAGTCGATGGATGCAGGTGGCTCAGGACCGTGCTTTGTGGCATTACTTGGGGGAGGCCTATGTTCAGCAGTGGACTTGTGAAAGGCTGTAATGATGATGATGATGATGATGATATATATATATATATATATATATATATATATATATATATATAATAGCACGTTTTTAATGGATGTAACTATCAGCACTTAATTTGGCTTGATTTTTTTTGATATAATTTAATCTCTTCGTTTCTATTTTGGCTTATTCATCCACCAAATATTGACAGTTAAGGGCACGATAGTTGACTAAATAGTTATCTTCTCCTTCTTTAACTATTATTCTATACGAATAGAAACATGCAGAAGACACAGTTTTATTAAGCGGCAACTTAGTTGTGGTATGGTGGTTGAATACCCAACCTACCCCCAGTAAAGCATCAGTGGATACTGTAGCGCATTATATGCTCGATATATCTCACTAATACGTTGGAGTGAATTACTTCGGCCCTCGAGGATGATGTTCTTTCGATCAAATTATTGATCCACTAACACTAAAGCCGAAGTAATTTTTACCAACTTTAATATAACGGATTTCCGCAAATTAACGCCTGATTCTATTAATTGTATTAATGTATTGTAAAAGTAAGTTGCAGTAATGAACAAATATGTTTCTTCCATACAACAGTCTCTATGAATGGAATAAATATGTTAAGATACATTGATTTGGCGATCGCTCCCTTCACCGCATGTCTGTCCAACACGAAGTAAACATGCAACATTCGGTGGACAAATAGTTACTTTATTTGAAAAGTTTTTGTTTATCATCAGGAAATAAAGGATGTAAGTAAAAATGTAGCTACTGAAAAATCTAATTCAGTAACATGCCTTTCATATTGTAGAAAGATATTATATGGTATGACTTATAAATGAGAACTCGAACGTCAAAGTTTTTTCCCGGCGATTATATTATAGTACCCGGTTGACCGAGCTTTGCTCGGTATTTTTCGC
Organism: Parnassius smintheus behrii; assembly: GCA_036936625.1. Lineage (NCBI taxonomy): Eukaryota > Metazoa > Arthropoda > Insecta > Lepidoptera > Papilionidae > Parnassius > Parnassius smintheus. The sequence continues at coordinate 57,413,916 of JAUPFT010000003.1, read as the reverse complement.
TCGGTTTTTTTTTAATTCGTGTGTTTTGGAAATTATATTTAGATACAAATTACACACTGACGAAATACGAATAATATTTTTTGATCGTAGCGACATAATAGAAAAAACTGAATTGGTTATTTGATTAAAAAAATCATGAGTGCAATTAGTTTAATTAAAATTTTCGTGTTTTTAAAAAATACTAAAAAAAGGGCTCGAAAAAATAGATTTTCTCAAAAACGAAAGGAATTAGAATTTTTTTTTTAAAAAAGTCGGTCGGCCGGTCTGGGCTCGAACCACGGTATTACGATTTTGTGACCGCCCAATATACCATTAAGCTATTTGTAATCGTAAATAAACTGTCAAAATTTACCTTCTTATTCTAATGATATTATAGCAGTTTTTCATTGCCTAAAAACACGGACAAAAAGACATTTTCTAAAAGTAAATCCTAGCTAGATCGATTTATTGCCCCCGAAACTCCCTGCACACAACATTTTATGAAAATCGTTGGAGCCGTTTCCGAGATTCCGATTATATATTTATATATATACAAGAATTGCTCGTTTAATAGTATAGGATAGGATTTCTTTATCTCGATTTAAAAAAATGTATTTTAAAAATCCATTCGATTAAAAATTTAATTGAATACCTATTTCGTGTATGCGTATTTGTACTTGACTCGAGAATTGTTAGTTCTTGAAATATACTATTTCAAGAAGTATCAATTCTCGAATTTGAAAATCGTGTTTAAAATACGACATTTTTTGTCCAACGCCCCCTTAGGAAAACCTAAGGGGGCGTCAATTAACTACGTGAGGTGTTAGGTTTGTGGTTTGAGATTCGGCTCGATCAACAAATAATTAAGAAAAATATGTTTTTTTTTTTTTTTAAATAAACCTAACGCAATCAAGCACACATTAACGTATTTACGCTAAAAATACGTATTTTGAAAAATCTCACATGGGATTTGGAGGGGGGGGGGGGGGGGTGAGGTGTCGAGCCATATCTCACATATCACCAGGGGAAGGGGGAGAGCAGAAAAATTGCAAAAATTGGCTCACATTATCAATGGACTGGAATGAAATGGAATAAGTAAAAAAGGGTTTTTCATTTTTGTACATAATACTCGTTAAGATTCTAACGGTAGATCCATGCCCTAGTAGTTAGGTGCCATGATTACGAAACCTGGGATTAAATAAAGCGGCCAAGAGCGTGTCAGGCCATGCTCAGTGTAGGGTTCCATAGTTTTCCGTCCGTCACAATAAGTGTTCCCACTTATGAGTTTAAAGGTGGGTATCCATTATGTTCGTGCTCTTGCAACTGCTCCCGGTAGTGGGTACTGTTGTTTCCATCCAAGTTCAAAATGATTTTCCTAGAAAGTCCTTATAAAGTTCTACTTTTCAAATTTTTTTCATATTTTCTAAACTTATGGTTCAAAAGTTAGAGGGGGGGGGGACACATTGTTTTTTACTTTTGGAGCGATTATTTCCGAAATTATTGACATTATCAAAAATGATTTTAGTAAACCCCTATTCATTTTTAAATACCTTTCCAACAATATATCACACGTTAGGGTTGAAATTAAAAAAAAATCACTTCCCACTTTACATATAGGGGGGCTACCCTAATAAAACATTTTTTCCAATTTTTATTTTACCACTTTGTCGGCATGATTGATACACATATTGGTACCAAATTTCAGCTTTCTAGTGCTAACGGCCACAGAGATTAAGCGAGGACGGACAGACGGACAGACAGACATGGCGAAACTATAAGGGTTTCTAGTTGACTACGGAACCCTAAAAAGCAATACGAGAGCCGCTATGTGAAATAGCAAACGAGATATCGGAGTTCCCTCACGACGTTTCTCCAACCTTTCTGACTGTCCACAGATAACTCTAAATGCAGAGCTTACAGAATAAAATCTACATACATCATGCATGAGCGGTACTTACACGTACTTAGCTGTCACGACAGTGCACCGTTGCAAATCGTCCGTTAATATTTAATGGTGACACGTTCCTACAAATATATTGCTTACAGCCGCGAGGCTCAGTGGTCAGGTCAACTACAGAGCTTTAGGTTCGAATTAAACAAGAGTTTGAAAGCCAACGTTTACTACCAACAATTTGTTTTTTTTTTATTAAAGAGGCATGGAGGAGAGCATACAGCCTATTTGATGGTATGTGATCACCGTCATCCATGAACATTTGCAACACCAGGGGAATTAGAAGGAATAGGCTCTTTCCTTGAAGGTTATAACTAGACATCGGATTTTGTGCATTTGCATATTTGCAAATGCACATAACTCTCTATTACGGCGTTAATGCATATTTTAGCCCTTTTTTATAGGATAGGGTGACAAACGAGCACACAGTCCACCTGATGGTAAGTGGTTGCTGTGGCCCATAGATATTTACATCTATACTCGATTACGAATCAAAATGCAGATGCGTTGTCACCCGTGAGGACTAAGATGGAATGCCTCATTTCCAGCAAAAAGGGTCTCCGGTTCTCTACACTCACCATACGAAATACAGCAGCATTAAGGTACTATTTCACGCTGGTATTCTGTGAGAGCGTGGTCCTTCCCCGGTCGAGCCGACCCATTCATGCTACAACTATACTATTAATATAACTGCAGCATGGCTCTACCACGTGATAACTGCAGCATGGCTCTACCACGTACCATCAATTTTATATAATTGTATGTTAATATGAGTTTAAAACGTAAATATCTTAACGGAATAGTATCAGAAATATAGTTGTAACAGTTCCAAAGAGCTTCACTTTATCGCAAGTGCAAAGTATATTTCCATTTTGAACTGACAGTTCATCGTTTAATTTTTCTTATATTTTTTTTGGTGTGCGATAAAATTACGCAGGTAGAGTTATTCGTATGACACTTTCCATGTGTTTTGTTTATGGTCAGTGACTTAATTACTTTGTTTATTTCGTGTACGCGCTCGTACAATATGAATTTCTCTTTTGTTAAAAGTCTATTATATTTTTATTACACTTTTGTAACAATGACGTTTGAAATTGGTACAGTATAGATGAGACGTTCTTTTAAGTATATTTAAATACTTGTGCTAAAAGGCCGCACTCTTCCATAGTCTTATTCTATTACAAACATTAAAATATTCTATAGGTACTTTATTAAATATTATGTGTATTACACATAATATTAGAGATAGAGAACTGCATTATTTCAAGTCGATTCCAGCGACTTCTTCTTAATTAAAGTCAGAGTCAAAATATTTTATTCAAATAAAACAATAAGGCAAAAGATATTTTTTGAAGTCAAGAAAGCTACGCCATGGCATCAACAAGTCCCTTCTGCGGAAACCTTATGAGAAGAAGCGACAAGAAACACAAGTTAATTTCTCTCAACAACCATAAAATCTAAACTAATATATTAAAAACCAAATATTTGATTGTTTTTTAATATATTAGTTCGAATAATTATAAATATATAAATAAATATAATAAATAAAAATAATATATTATTAGTATGTACGTTTGAGTACGTTTCTATGTTCTTTTGTAATCGATAAACTCAAAAACTACTTAATCGATTTTAAAAATTCTTACACCTATAAAAACATTATGCTACATTATTAGAAAGGAGCCTATTTTATTTTCAAAAAATTAGAGATTCTCCTACGGAAATTCCAACAATGTAACTCAAGGTATGAAAAATTTGCCAATAGAAGTCATTATTATGGCGTGCGCTACGCAAACTATTGATGATATTGTACATAATATACTAAGGTACGTGAAGGTAATAGGGTCACCTTAAGCTTTGCCGCCCAAACATATATTATATAAAACCAAAACTAGGACGTGGACAGAGACAAAAACACAAAGTCGTATAATAAAACTATATATTATAATATAACTATCATATTAAGAAAAAAATCTACTTAATAAAACTGACCTCATTACACCATTCTAAAATCGCCTAAAATATTTACTCTAATGTGAACTGTCAAAATAGCGTCGATAAAGCAGCGCCCTTTGGAGCATTTATTGTTTGATTGACCGATGAAGAGCTATCGTATCACAAAGCCATCAATGCAAACAAGGCTGTGGTCTTTGAGTTACAGGAAAGTGACCGTATTAAACAGATGACCATATTACCCTCACGTACTAATACTATACATGATTATAGTACTCGTCATTGTCCACAAAAAAGTCCGCAAGGGCTACTATAGTTGAGTCATAATAACAAAATTTCACGAATGCACATATCGTGTCAAAGTTCACGATACTATCCTCACCATCTGGATTCTTGGTGATCCACCACTCTGCGTTTTACTAGGAGTTTTTTTCTCGTACAACTTCTCTGTGAAATTGTTTACCACCGGCGATTTTTCCAGACCGATACGACTTAGGGACCTTCAATTAAAGAACTTACTTTTTTCAAAGGTCGGCAGTGCACCAGCAATTTCCCTGGAGTTGCGGTTATTCCTAGACGGCGGTAGTCACTTACCATCAAATGAGCCACATGCTCGTTTGTTCAAATTAGTCAATCAAAACACGGATAGACTCGAAAAATTACGACTATTATGTTGTCACCCCTTAACCAATTTAATAGTTTTATAATCAAAGTGGATTATGCACATGTTGGTTCCTCTTATTATTCGAATCTGACTTTTCGCTTAGAAGTTTTGACGAGTATAAAAATGCCAAAGTAAGAAAACTACACTATCTATTAGTGTAATATAAAAAACTCCGATTTGTCTGGAGGAGCCTTTTCTTCGAAAGATTTTTTAACTCTCTTACTTGATTATTTTATCATATTTCATTCAGGCGATAGAACTCATTTTATATTTAACTAACTTTTGCCCGCGACCGCGTGGAGTTTGGTTATGTGTGAAAAAGAGTTTGCTGGTACAAGCCATAATTATAACTGGATGTCGCGGGGAAAAGCTAGTCAACTACAAAACTTCTTTATAGACTACATTTTTAGCTAATTCATTACTGTGTGCCAAAATTATCAGACTACTGGGCGAGCTTAAGCGTGAGCAAGTCACATAAAATTGCCCGTGTGAAAAATAATTTTCTCTCAAGTCTATACCCGCAAATTTTGTCATTGCAAAGTAGACTTTGAGGGGAAACTGTATTCGTTTGAATTCAAAGGGAAGATCATTCGAGATCAAGGAAATTCTTGCTACAAATACAATTTCCCCTTGCGCACATCCAGTTATAATTGTGGCTTCCACTACATTGCGGTGTAACGCTTTTACTTTTAGTCTGGTTTCGTTGCACAATTGAAGAGGTTTTAAATTTTGCAACAACATAACAGTAGTGCACACGCGCAAAATATGCTTATGATGTGGAGGACCCGATGGTTTCAGTGAATTAAGAAATTCGACAGGGTAGTTAATTTGTGTGATCTGTGTTGACCACAGAGTCTATTGACTTATACACCATTTCTTCCCCCTCAAAAGACGTTAACAGTATATCATTAATTGCCGCTGCTTAGTCGTTTTTCAAGGTTAGTATGGCACGTTCACACAACCATTCCATTGGTTTATCGTGAATACGAGCAATATATGGGTAAATTTTGGATATTAATTCCTGTAACGTAAAGTGAATCTCTTAAGACACGCCACTTCATCTGCTCTAGTTCCTTTTGGCGCTACTGGTAGAGTCTGTCTAAAGTCTCCAGCCAGCACAACCTTTACACCACCCATTACCTTTTTATTTCCTCTTATATCTTAGAGTCTTATATCTAGAGTTCTGTTAAGCATCTACGCCACCCTTATGAGCCATGGTTATTTCATCCCACACTATCATTTTCGTATGTTTTTTATGTAATGTAGGGTAAGCTTATTGTTAGTATAAGGAATGTAGTTTGTGATCTCTCTCTCTCGCGCAATAAATGGTTGAACTGTACGGACGTGTTTTCCTTTGTCTCATTTTACTTCAGCAAAATTATTTTTATTCGATATATTACAAATGGGAGTATCAGCTGTTGTTAAATTGAGTGGTAACTTGAAGGTAGCATGAGCAGTTTGCCCACCCTCAAGCAGTGTAGCTGCGATCCCAGAAGAAGTCACAGTCAATTCCGCGAGCACTTCTAACTTTTGCTAATAGCAAATTTATGCGGAATGTTTTGCCTGTTCCACCGGGAGCATCTAAAAAGATTATTCCACCCTCATTTGATTCAATTTTTGTTTTAATTTGATTATAATCTGGTTTTTGTTCGTCATTCAGTGATCCTTCATTATTTTTAACTGTGTTTTCTAATGATGCTAAGTCATAACTTATCTCTTTAAGAAACTCTCTATTTTTAAATTGTTGTTCATTGCTTGGCTGAGGTAACCCATACTCTTTTAGTAGCCGACCACCCAACGCTAGTACGGCATCTTATTACTGAAAGGCATTTGTTAAATACCACATCTATTATATGATCTACATCCACATCTCCCTGTCTGTCTAATTACCTTTTAAAATCTTCAAATAGGTATTCTTTGAATTTCTCCCAAAGGCTTAAAGGGTCTGATACTTGGCAGAACACTAAAATAAGAGAGATTTGAACACTGATTGTAACGTGGAATATACATGACCAACTAGAGTTTTCAACGCTTTAAACGAAATTGGGCCCTGGATCTCATGAATAGCATACGAAGATGATAGCATTCTGTATTGTTTAGATGCACAGTATAAACCCTGTCCAGAACGTGCTCTTTTTGACTCCTTGTTAGCCTTCAACGTTTGCTCCTCTCTTTCTCCTTTGGAACTTTCTTTTATTCCAAGCGTAGTATGCAGGTAGTTCTAGGTAGAGCAATGTTTTTGCAAAGTTATCCACTTTACACAAATCGAAAAAGATAGGAACGTGGTTGTTGGAGGACTATTAACTCTCTCACTCAGATTTTGCTCATTAAAATAAACCCTTTGCCCATTTTCGAAATGAACAGCGAGGTGAACTACGGGAGGGAAACGCTCATGAATGGGAAATTCAAGGATTCTCCATACTGCCTCTGATGAACTTAGATATCTTTCACTTGTGTAGGTTTTAACTTCATCCTTCTCATTCTCTTAGGCAAACGATGCCTGGTCTGAACCTTTATTTATGTATTTAGAGACGTATTCTATTGTTTTCACCGAATGACAATATTCCGCATTTAAGTGAGCGTTAAATGTTTTTAATAATACTGGATTATAAGGGACTACCCAACGATTATCTGTGGTTGTGAATTTGATATCAACAGAGAACCTACCGTTATCTAGTAAACGCCTCTTGTACTGCAGATAACCGTCTTCACCAGTTTGAGTTTCCCTTACGAGAGCCCTGGGGCATCGTTTACTGCACATGTTATCTTTCATACATGGTGACTTTCGATTTAAAGTTCCACATGGACCATATATTACATTTAACGATTTCGTTAAGCTCTGGGTCACGTTTGGGATCCAGTATTTCAGCACAAATTTTACTGTCGAATTGATCCGGAGTAATACGTATGTGAAGCCATAAAATAATATATGGAAGACCTCTCTTTTGCCATTTCTTTAAGTACATATAGCATCGCTCTTCAGCAGCTTTTTCATCTTTTGTTGAAATACCCTCGAAATTATATCATGTCTATCATGAGATTGTTGTCCTTGCAGCAATTGCTCTTTTATCTCGTCCCAGCGAGGATTGCATGTGAAAGTGATAAAAAGATCAGTATGGCCGTAATTCCTAACATAGGTCATAGTGTCCTGTGTTCTTTCGTGCATATATCTAGGTCCCCCCGTAAAAGATGATGGAAAAACAACCATTTGTCCTCGTTGATTGGCTTATGTATGTATATATATATATATATATATATATATATATATATATATATATATATATATATATACATAAGCCACTTTGCCTGGCGTATGTGGACTATGAGAAAGCCTTTGATTCCGTCGAAATTTGGGCGGTGCTACAGTCCCTTCAGCGGTGCCAAGTTGACTGTCGGTATATCGAAGTGCTGAAGTGTTTGTACAGTAGGGCTACGATGGCTATCCGAGTACAGAACCAGAGCTCGAAACCTATCCAACTGCAGAGAGGTGTAAGACAGGGTGACGTTATATCCCCGAAACTCTTCACCGCTGCATTGGAAGACGTTTTCAAGCTACTGGACTGGAAAGGATACGGTATTGACATCAATGGCGAGTACATCACTCACCTTCGATTTGCCGACGATATAGTCCTTATGGCAGAATCGCTGGAGGACTTAAGCACTATGCTCAATGACCTCAATAGTGCCTCCCAACGGATAGGTCTTAAGATGAACATGGACAAAACAAAGATCATGTTCAATGTCCATGTCACACCTATGCCGGTAGTTGTTGGGAGCACTATGCTCGAAGTTGTTGACGAGTACGTTTACCTGGGACAAATAGTCCGACTAGGTAAGTCCAACTTCGACCGAGAGGTCAATCGACGGATTCAACTCGGCTGGGCAGCGTTCGGGAAATTACGACATATCTTTTCGTCAGGTATACCTCAATCTCTAAAAACTAAATTGTACAACCAGTGCGTGTTGCCAGTGATGACTTATGGATCTGAGACGTGGTCCTTCACTGCTGGCCGTATGAGGACGCTTAAGGTCGCTCAGCGAGCTATGGAGAGGGCTATGCTCGGAGTTTCTTTGCGTGATAGACTCAGAAATGAGGATATCCGCAGTAAAACCAGAGTGACCGACATAGCCCAACGGATTAGTAAGCTGAAGTGGCAATGGGCCGGCCATATAGCTCGAAGAACCGATAACCGATGGGGAAGAAAGGTTCTCGAGTGGCAGCCTCGTACCGGTAGGCGTAGTGTAGGGCGACCCCCCACTAGATGGAGTGACGACCTGGTAAGACATGCAGGAAGTCGATGGATGCAGGTGGCTCAGGACCGTGCTTTGTGGCATTACTTGGGGGAGGCCTATGTTCAGCAGTGGACTTGTGAAAGGCTGTAATGATGATGATGATGATGATGATATATATATATATATATATATATATATATATATATATATATATATATATATATATATATATAATAGCACGTTTTTAATGGATGTAACTATCAGCACTTAATTTGGCTTGATTTTTTTTGATATAATTTAATCTCTTCGTTTCTATTTTGGCTTATTCATCCACCAAATATTGACAGTTAAGGGCACGATAGTTGACTAAATAGTTATCTTCTCCTTCTTTAACTATTATTCTATACGAATAGAAACATGCAGAAGACACAGTTTTATTAAGCGGCAACTTAGTTGTGGTATGGTGGTTGAATACCCAACCTACCCCCAGTAAAGCATCAGTGGATACTGTAGCGCATTATATGCTCGATATATCTCACTAATACGTTGGAGTGAATTACTTCGGCCCTCGAGGATGATGTTCTTTCGATCAAATTATTGATCCACTAACACTAAAGCCGAAGTAATTTTTACCAACTTTAATATAACGGATTTCCGCAAATTAACGCCTGATTCTATTAATTGTATTAATGTATTGTAAAAGTAAGTTGCAGTAATGAACAAATATGTTTCTTCCATACAACAGTCTCTATGAATGGAATAAATATGTTAAGATACATTGATTTGGCGATCGCTCCCTTCACCGCATGTCTGTCCAACACGAAGTAAACATGCAACATTCGGTGGACAAATAGTTACTTTATTTGAAAAGTTTTTGTTTATCATCAGGAAATAAAGGATGTAAGTAAAAATGTAGCTACTGAAAAATCTAATTCAGTAACATGCCTTTCATATTGTAGAAAGATATTATATGGTATGACTTATAAATGAGAACTCGAACGTCAAAGTTTTTTCCCGGCGATTATATTATAGTACCCGGTTGACCGAGCTTTGCTCGGTATTTTTCGCTCGGTTTTTTTTTAATTCGTGTGTTTTGGAAATTATATTTAGATACAAATTACACACTGACGAAATACGAATAATATTTTTTGATCGTAGCGACATAATAGAAAAAACTGAATTGGTTATTTGATTAAAAAAATCATGAGTGCAATTAGTTTAATTAAAATTTTCGTGTTTTTAAAAAATACTAAAAAAAGGGCTCGAAAAAATAGATTTTCTCAAAAACGAAAGGAATTAGAATTTTTTTTTAAAAAAGTCGGTCGGCCGGTCTGGGCTCGAACCACGGTATTACGATTTTGTGACCGCCCAATATACCATTAAGCTATTTGTAATCGTAAATAAACTGTCAAAATTTACCTTCTTATTCTAATGATATTATAGCAGTTTTTCATTGCCTAAAAACACGGACAAAAAGACATTTTCTAAAAGTAAATCCTAGCTAGATCGATTTATTGCCCCCGAAACTCCCTGCACACAACATTTTATGAAAATCGTTGGAGCCGTTTCCGAGATTCCGATTATATATTTATATATATACAAGAATTGCTCGTTTAATAGTATAGGATAGGATTTCTTTATCTCGATTTAAAAAAATGTATTTTAAAAATCCATTCGATTAAAAATTTAATTGAATACCTATTTCGTGTATGCGTATTTGTACTTGACTCGAGAATTGTTAGTTCTTGAAATATACTATTTCAAGAAGTATCAATTCTCGAATTTGAAAATCGTGTTTAAAATACGACATTTTTTGTCCAACGCCCCCTTAGGAAAACCTAAGGGGGCGTCAATTAACTACGTGAGGTGTTAGGTTTGTGGTTTGAGATTCGGCTCGATCAACAAATAATTAAGAAAAATATGTTTTTTTTTTTTTTTAAATAAACCTAACGCAATCAAGCACACATTAACGTATTTACGCTAAAAATACGTATTTTGAAAAATCTCACATGGGATTTGGAGGGGGGGGGGTGAGGTGTCGAGCCATATCTCACATATCACCAGGGGAAGGGGGAGAGCAGAAAAATTGCAAAAATTGGCTCACATTATCAATGGACTGGAATGAAATGGAATAAGTAAAAAAAGGGTTTTTCATTTTTGTACATAATACTCGTTAAGATTCTAACGGTAGATCCATGCCCTAGTAGTTAGGTGCCATGATTACGAAACCTGGGATTAAATAAAGCGGCCAAGAGCGTGTCAGGCCATGCTCAGTGTAGGGTTCCATAGTTTTCCGTCCGTCACAATAAGTGTTCCCACTTATGAGTTTAAAGGTGGGTATCCATTATGTTCGTGCTCCTGCAACTGCTCCCGGTAGTGGGTACTGTTGTTTCCATCCAAGTTCAAAATGATTTTCCTAGAAAGTCCTTATAAAGTTCTACTTTTCAAATTTTTTTCATATTTTCTAAACTTATGGTTCAAAAGTTAGAGGGGGGGGGGGGACACATTGTTTTTTACTTTTGGAGCGATTATTTCCGAAATTATTGACATTATCAAAAATGATTTTAGTAAACCCCTATTCATTTTTAAATACCTTTCCAACAATATATCACACGTTAGGGTTGAAATTAAAAAAAAATCACTTCCCACTTTACATATAGGGGGGCTACCCTAATAAAACATTTTTTCCAATTTTTATTTTACCACTTTGTCGGCATGATTGATACACATATTGGTACCAAATTTCAGCTTTCTAGTGCTAACGGCCACAGAGATTAAGCGAGGACGGACAGACGGACAGACAGACATGGCGAAACTATAAGGGTTTCTAGTTGACTACGGAACCCTAAAAAGCAATACGAGAGCCGCTATGTGAAATAGCAAACGAGATATCGGAGTTCCCTCACGACGTTTCTCCAACCTTTCTGACTGTCCACAGATAACTCTAAATGCAGAGCTTACAGAATAAAATCTACATACATCATGCATGAGCGGTACTTACACGTACTTAGCTGTCACGACAGTGCACCGTTGCAAATCGTCCGTTAATATTTAATGGTGACACGTTCCTACAAATATATTGCTTACAGCCGCGAGGCTCAGTGGTCAGGTCAACTACAGAGCTTTAGGTTCGAATTAAACAAGAGTTTGAAAGCCAACGTTTACTACCAACAATTTGTTTTTTTTTATTAAAGAGGCATGGAGGAGAGCATACAGCCTATTTGATGGTATGTGATCACCGTCATCCATGAACATTTGCAACACCAGGGGAATTAGAAGGAATAGGCTCTTTCCTTGAAGGTTATAACTAGACATCGGATTTTGTGCATTTGCATATTTGCAAATGCACATAACTCTCTATTACGGCGTTAATGCATATTTTAGCCCTTTTTTATAGGATAGGGTGACAAACGAGCACACAGTCCACCTGATGGTAAGTAGTTGCTGTGACCCATAGACATCTACATCTATCCTCGATTACGAATCAAAATGCAGATGCGTTGTCACCCGTGAGGACTAAGATGGAATGCCTCGTTTCCAGTAAAAAGGGTCTCCGGTTCTCTACACTCACCATACGAAATACAGCAGCATTAAGCTACTATTTCACGCTAGTATTCTGTGAGAGCGTGGTCCTTCCCCGGTCGAGCCGACCCATTCGTGCTACAATTATACTACTAATATAACTGCAGCATGGCTCTACCACGTATAAAATTTTGTCTTTTTTTCCCAATCATGCATATTTCGTTTAGTAGCGGAAGGTACGTTATACGTACCTAGGTGATGAAGACGTGTAGGGCACGAGAGCAGTGGCTAAGTGAATTGTCCAAATTTACAGTACATTACATGCTTAGCTCACGGGCTCCATCGCGTTACAGAAGAGATAAGGCAAGAATATGAGAATGTTAACAAATTGATTTCCTCTACAAAAAAATTGAAAGCACCATTGCGTGTGCTCTCTTACACAGAACAATTGCCAAATCTAGCATTGGGGCCAGAACCTATAATAACACGATAGGGCACTTGGCTAAAGGCGGAGTTACTTTATGCTGAAAATTTTGAGGCCGTAAATCAAGTACAAGTTTTTCAATTTGACAGTAAGGAGGCCATTGCAATTTAAGTGAAGTAAGCTGGCATTTGAAGAAGCATCCATTTAACAGAATATCGCTCTCATCTCAACACATTTCCTCAAGTTACCAGATGCCATAGAAAATTGGAAACAAATAACCTTCCTTTATTTAAATCAATAGAAATATTGGGAACAATGATCGAACTCGTCAACGCCCTTTTTAATTCAATATCAGAACAGATTCGCACAAAGTTGGACATTATTTTGCGTAAAAACCTGAGACTTAGAGACAAATACATTAATGCCTACATCAACGGTACAGGCCGTACCTTGCCTAAACAGGTATGCCCAGAAACGGCGCCAAATTTTAAATTTATTTCCTATGTCGTCAGTTGATATAGAGAGGTCGTTTTTGGCGTACAAATTGATACTGGGTGACCAACGTCACAAATATGCGCTCGAAAATTTGGAAAATACTCAATTGTATATTGTCATAAAAACAATTCATAATTTTAAGAACATTTCGCTGTGTTTGTACCATATTTAATTAATAAATATAATTATAATAATGGGTTTTTTGATTTTGCATTGTGCATATTTTGGGCATATCAACAGTTTTAAACGCATATTTCGGTCTTTTTAGTGCATATTTGCATGCATATTTTGCACCTTGTTAGTGCATATAATCCGATGTCTAGTTATAATATATAGTGTGTTCCCGTTCATTGAAACAACGGTAAAGTTATTTACAATGTAGCGGGCTAAAAAGAAATCACAAAATACCCGAATAAAATGCAGATATGTGTTTTGCACACAATCCATGTAAGAGGTAGAGTTATTATTAGCATTGTGCTGCAATTTCACGTAGGTATTCTGATCAAACGTGATCCTTCTCATAACTCCCTTCACAACTATACTGTTGAACATAGGTATGTCTCCTCCAAGAGGGATGCCACAAAATAGTCCTAATCCGACTGCATTCATTGACTTCCCACATGTCTTGCCAGGTCGTCATTCCATCTATTGCGGGGACGCCGTTCACTTCACTTTTCCTCAGCCACTCGGGAACCTTTTCCCCGGCGTGTTTCTAACCCAGTATTAAAGTACTGAAAAGCTGTCTGACAACCATAATTTATAAAGCAAAGACATATTTCAAACAAAACAATTCGTTAACTTACCACGCATTAAGATAAACGATCCGTTACAGCTTTCTATCGTAACTTGCCAGTGTATCCACTATGTAGGCCTCGAGCTTCATTACACGAGACAACGTATCTAAGCAACTAACTTACCGCGACAAGAATATAGTATTTATGAAAGTAAACCCCTACGAGGAAAGGTCAGGGAAAGATTTAAGCGCTGTAGACCTTGATTTATACGCTTATTGGGTGAGTGTAGGTACAGGTAAATATATGCTGCAGAAACGAGTGGCAGTGTTAGTGACAAAGAACGCCATAGATATCGATACCTCGGGGCTCAAAGGGCGTATAGCACAAAACGCGACTTTTCAGGAGAACGAAAAAACTAAAAAAAATAAAAATTTTCGCCGATATATTTTTTATTTGAAGTGCTATCTAAATGTAATCTATGGCAAAAGTTCTGAGAATTAGTTGTACTTTCATGTAATATCTAAAAAATATGCCTCTGCCCAGTCGTTACAGAAATAGCTATTCTTATACGACCAAAAACAAAAAAGAAATGTTCTTTACACCCCTCAAAAACTAGTTTGTGTGGGAATTTTAGGGCGTAAGTCTAACCTATCGCTCAAAATAGAAATTATAATTAGGGTAAAGGCCACTTGCGTTTTATTTTATGGTAGTATAAGACAATTTATTAGGGTATAAAAATCATAGACGAACAACAAAAGTCATCAGAACTCCGCTAACCATTATATATATATATATATATATATATATATATATATATATATATATATATATATATATATATATATATATATATATATATAATATACCAATTCACAATGCTGTCTTAGTCCCTACTTTAATGTATGGTGGTGAAAGTTGGGTGTGGCAAAAGAAGCACGAGAGTAGAATAAATGCTGTAGAAATGCGGTCATTAAGGAGTATGTTATGGATGAATCTGAATGACAGAGATGAGAAATTGTTTGATAAGAGAAGAGTGTGGTTTGCAAAATGATATTGTGACCAGGATTAAGAAAGGAATGCTTCGGTAGTTTGGTCATGTAAAAAGAATGAATGAGGAAAGAGTTTTTGGAGCTGACTCCGTAGGGGTGCCTATTGGTGACCATAATGAAAGGTGAATTCTTTTACTAATATATATTTATTATAGCGAAACGTGCCATACAGTTGGCGGGCAACTAGTGACTGCCTGAAAAATCTTATTCACTACATAATATAGTTACAATACAACGTTGCGAAGTTTACATGTGTGTGCGCGGCACACCTACAATACTTCCCCCTTTACAACAATTGAATACAAAAAAAAACTTAAAACTATACAATGAATATAAACTTAAAACTAACAACAAAAACTTGCTAATGCGCTTGTGCGCAGGGCTGTACGGAGACCCCCGCGAAAGGGGTGGCGGCCGCGGCGGGCGCGGGCACATGCTGCAGACTGGTGCTAGAAGCACCTATCAACTGACCCATATTCTGGCCCGATATCGGAATGCCTGCCATTAACACTTGATGACGAAGCCAGCTTTTGAACTTCTTATTAAACTTTACCCAAATAGTGTACAGGATTATCGCCCCCATAAAACTGGCTATCACATATAACCATGTTTGAAAATTATCCACTTTATTCTCTACAGTATTTTGAGCCTGAGAAACAATAACTGGTTTTTCTTGCAAATTACCCATAGTAAAAATCGTAAAACTTATCGCGCTAATGCTTTCGCAAAGGAAGTATTTCGAATGAAATTATATTAAATACATTATAACTAAACTAGCTACCTGGAACCTATATGAAAGTGCAGTATACGCAAAATACTGAACACGATGCTTCTACAATTACATTCAACTTAAATAATGTAACTTGAATATCCTGAATGAAAATATTATGCACTAGACAATGCAAATAATACTTTCACATCCATAGTAACTAAACCTGATTATCATTTAGACATGTAATTGTATAATATATATTTTATATTAACACTAGCTTATAAATCGTGAAGGTAACTTAACAATCCGACCACTTCGCGTTGTTTTCACGGTTATCGGGTTGCTCGGGCCGGGTAACAACGACGTCAGCGGTGTGGACGGTGGTAACGGGAACCGTACATGCGCAGGTGCAACATCCGCTGCGTTGTCAGCGTTACTTTGGCGTGGCGTTGCTTCGTTACCATCACATTCCTTTAATACATATGCAGGCTTTAATCTGTCGATAGAAATATGTACCTGTCTATCGGGTAATTGAATTAGGTAAACCTTTGGGCCCCTTTTTATCACGCGGTACGGACCGTCGTAGGGTGGTTTCAAAGGTTTACGTATTGAATCGTCCCTAACAAAGACATATTCACAGTTACGTAAGTCCTTGTGCACAAAAAGACTATGACAGTTACGTGAATCGTCGGATGTAGGCTTATAACTACTAATAGTATCTCTAATCTTATCCACTAAACAATAATCATTGACGTTACGGTTGTTCGAAAAGCTGTCATAAAAGTCTCCCGGTAGACGCAAGTTTCGTCCGAACGTTAACTCGGCGGCGCTAACCCCTGAGTCGCTGCGGGCGGCCGCGCGAAGGCCCAGTAATACTGTGGGTAGCTCTTCCACCCAGGACCCATGTGACAGGCGAGCTGAAAGTGCTGCTTTTAAAGAACGATGCCAACGTTCAACTGCGCCATTGCTTTGCGGATGATAAGGAGTAGTTCGAATTCTATTAACCCCCAACATTTTTAACAGCTGGTTAAAAAGACTACTCTCAAACTGGCGACCTTGGTCGCTAGTTAACTTTATCGGGCAACCGTAACGACAAATCCAACCTTCATATAAATGTTTGGCAACAGTTTCTGCCGTAATGTCTCGTAACGGAAAAGCTTCAGGCCACCTGGTCCTCCTATCAATTATCGTAAGTAAGTATCTATAACCATCTGGAGAGATCTCAAGAGGGCCAACGATATCGACGTGCAAATGCTCAAAACGCTCTACTTCCGGAAACTTAGTCAGATTCGATACCGTATGTCTGTTAACTTTAGAACGTTGACATTGTATGCACGTTTTTGCCCACAAAGAAACATCACGATTCATACTAGGCCAGAAATACTTTTTGGCTAACATCTTTCGCGTAGAACGAATTCCAGGATGGCTCAAATTATGTAAACTATCAAAAGCTAGGCGTCGAAACTTTTCCGGTAGGTACGGACGAGCTGTATCAGTAGACATCTCACAAAAAATAGACTTATTTAACATAGGTATAACTAGTTCCTTTAACAAAATATTATCGGTATTTAAACCAGACATAACATTCATGATATAACTGTCGCTACGCTGCTCATTTGCAATGTCATCGAAATTCAACGCAGTTGGCATAGTCACGGCTTCGATGCGCGATAAGGTGTCAGCTACGATGTTATTCGTACCGGTTATATGTTTTATATTTGTAGTGAACTCACTTATGAAAGCTAAATGTCTCGTTCTCCGAGGCGTTTCGCTTTCATCGCGTCCTACCTTTTGAAATGCAAAAGCTAAAGGTTTATGGTCCGTATACACGGTTATTTCTTGCCCTTCAAATAATTTCCGAAAATGTTTTATAGCTAAGTATATAGCGAGCAACTCGCGATCGTATGTGCTATATCGCTGTTGGGTGGTGGTCAATTTTTTTGAGAAATAGCCCAATGGTTTCCAGCTATCTCCTTCCTTTTGTTGCAAGACTGCTCCCACGCATATATTGGATGCATCAGTCATTAAAGCGAGTTCGGAACCCACTCTAGGGTACGTCAATGTAGCGGCCTGTGTGAGACCTGCCTTACATTGCGTAAATGCTTCGTTCGCACTATCCGTCCAGACGATGGGAGTCTTATCATTTTTCTTTGAGCTTTTAAGATATTTATTTAATTCTGTTAGATATAAAGTTGCGTTAGGAAGATGAGCTCGATAAAAATTGACCATACCGAGAAAACGTCTTAGCTCTGCAACAGTTTTCGGCTTCGGAAATTCCACAATTGCCTGAACCTTATCTTGCAACGGCCTGACGCCGTCGGTACTAATCTCGTGTCCCAAAATTGGTTGTTTGACATCTGCTACAACGAATTCCCAACGATAAGGTCGGCGTAAGTTTAAGTTTAACACTATTGTCTTGGTACCGTAAGTTGCGATTTCATTGCCGTTAGCTGCGTATAATTTATATGCACTACACTGATTTAGACGATCTTTTCTCGCGGCTGGTAAAACAGACACATTGGCACCGGTGTCAACTAAAAATCTAAGTCCGGAGTTACTGTCTGACACACACAAACGATTGAATGGAAAAACGGTACAGACCTGAAGACCCTCGGACTGTACCTCGCTGCTCAGTTTTCCGGCTGTGTTGTTTTCCACGCGCAAGGCTTCGTACACCTGTTGGCCTTTTCTCGGAACTTGTAATGGTAAAAGCATAAGTAGTTCTCCTTCCGGGGACGGCAGGAACTGCTACGGCGCCTGGACTGTGAACGACGCCGGTTGCGATACGGGGCGCGGGACCGCGACCTCTGCTGATCGATCCGGTCCACGGTAGCCTTTATTTTAGCCACCTCAGCTCTCAACAGGGCCAAGTCATAGGCGGTAGTAGATGCTGGCGCTGGCACGGTGTAAGTAGCGGTGGCGGCATATGAAGGCCGCACAGCTTCCATGACGTTATCTGCAACTGCTGCTAGGTTTTCCAGGTCCTTGGAGTCGGACACAGTTAGCACGGCTCGGACTTGTGTCGGAAGACGACCCTGCCACAAGACGCGAAGGGTTTCATCAGGAACCTTGTCAGTAGCGAGCTCACGCATCCGCCGAAGCAGCTGAGATGGTTTCTGGTCGCCCAGCTCTAGCTCGCTCATAAGCTTCTCGATCTGCCTCGACATTGACTCCTCATAGATGTGGAGTAGCCGAGCTTTGAGTGCGTCGTACTTGTAGGTAGGAGGCGGGTTGAGTAATATGTCCGTCACTTGCGCGATAACCTCCTTACTTAGCTTAGACACGACCAGGTCAAACTTCGCCTCATCACTCAACCTCTGAGGTGCGAGGATAGCTTCCGTGCGTACGAACCATACGCGTGGCTGGTCCGTCCAAAAGTCTGCGAGGCGAGACTGTAGGGACACTGCATCTACCCCTGGCGCCATGATGGGCGGTTGCGCGGGTGGCTGGATGTCTTGAACGGGTGGCACGTTAACAGGCGGCACGTTCTGTGACGTAGGCGGAAACGGCGCACTCATGTTACTATATCTATTGTCCACTGATCACAACCACGCGAATATTGCCCACTACTGCATTAACATCACATAGACCACTTCAGTCATCTTGATCACGTCGGGGTCACCAGTTTTGGAGCTGACTCCGTAGGGGTGCCTATTGGTGACCATAATGAAAGGTGAATTCTTTTACTAATATATATTTATTATAGCGAAACGTGCCATACAGTTGGCGGGCAACTAGTGACTGCCTGAAAAATCTTATTCACTACATAATATAGTTACAATACAACGTTGCGAAGTTTACATGTGTGTGCGCGGCACACCTACAGAGTGATAAAGCAAATTTATGTTGCAGAGGTGAACGGCAGAGTCGGGAACGGACGCCCTAGGAGAAAGTTTATCGATCAAATTAGCGATGTATTGAAAATGGGCCAAATCAAGAGTACCTTTAACCGACGAGCGTGTATGCGTAAGTATATGGATATGGAAGAAGCGAGAGACGTGTGTCAGGATCGTGCCAAATGGAAGTCCATAGTCTCTGCCTACCGCTCTGGGTGACAGGCGTGAGTGTCTATGTATGTATATATATATATATATAAATTTATATATATATATATATATATATATATATATATATATATATATATATATATATATATATATATATATTAATTTGGCCCGTTTTCAATAAATCGCCAATTTGGTCGATAAATTTTCGCCTAGGACGTCCCTTTCCGACTCTGCCATTCACTTCTGCAACATAAATTTTCTTTGTCACTCTTTCCTCATCCATTCTTTCCACATGACCAAACCACCGAAGCATTCCTTTCTTAATCCTGGTCACACAATTCTTCACCCTGTCATTCAGATTCAGCCCTAACATACTCCTTAACGACCGCATTTCTACTGCATTTATTCTACTCTCGTGCTTCTTCTGCCATACCCAACTTTCACTACCATACGTTAAAGTAGTGACCAACACAGCATTATGAATTGCCATACGTGCCTTTTTTGACACATTTTGACTCTTCACAATAGAGTGCAGGGCCCCATTTACTCTGTTTCCTGCGTTCACTCGTCGTTCTATATCCTTATTATATCTCCCATCCCTGCTAAATACGCACCCCAAATATACAAACTCATCTACTTGCTCGATCAACTCCCCTTCTATTCTTATTTCACATATCGTTTTACTTTCATCTCTTTCAAAAACCATAATTTTCGTCTTACTTGCGTTCACTTTCATACCCCTTTCTTTTAATGATCTGTTCATTGATGTAACCATCATTTGCAACTCAGCCGCTGACGACGCAAGAATAACTTGATCATCGGCGTACAAAAGGCATTTGATGGTTAACTCACCCATTCTTAATCCGCATTCTTCAACTTTCAAATTTTGCAAACAACTGTCCATAAATAGGTTGAACAACCACGGGGAAGCCACACAGCCCTGTCTGACACCTTTATGGATGCCAAACCAGTCCGAGTAGACCCCGTTGATCCTAACACAAGCACTAGAGTCCCTATAAAGAGATTCCAATGCCTGTATCAAGCCAGCGCTCAACCCAAATGAGTTCAGTGTTTGCCATAGCACATTCCTATCCACTCTGTCATAGGCCTTCTCCAAGTCCATGAACGCACAAAAAACCTTTTGGTTTTTGGCCAAAAACTTCTCCGCGATCATGCCCGTGGAGAAGACTTGATCTGTACATCCCATTCCCTTTCTAAATCCCGCTTGCACATCCCAAATTTTTCCATCGGTTTCTTTCATGACCCTTTCAATTAGTACCTTGGCATACAGTTTTCCCACGATGCTAAGAAGGCTGATACCGCGGTAGTTTTTACAGTCCTGCTGCGACCCTTTTCCCTTATATACTGGGACTATCACGGCTTTGCACCAGACTCCCGGTACCCGTTTCAGTTCCCAGCATAAATTAAACAAGGTGTGCAGCAGGCCTGCCACCACTTCCTCTCCAGCCCTCAGCATTTCGAGTGAAACTCTATCATATCCGGCAATATGGTTTTCGTTTGAAATCTAGTAAGGTTGTAAAGAACAATTTTTAAACATTATGTGCTTTAGATCCTTAACCTTTAAGTATACTCAATTTATACGACCTTAACGATAGGTAATCTTGAATAATTTGTGATTTACAGCCATATTTCACGTTAAATTTGCACAAAAAGCCCCAAAATTTGGGGTAGTAAAGAACATTTTTTCGAGAATTTCGCTACTTTGAATATGTAGTTCGATAGAGAATGAAAAACTGAATTAAATGGTGTAACTGACTCTATTTGACCAAAATGTGCTATACGCCCTTTGAGCCCCGAGGTGTCGATATATTAAAGATGGGTCAAATTAAGAATACCAATAACTGACGAGCATGTATGTGTATATTTATTATGGATGTGAAAGATGAAAGAGATGTGTGTCAGAATTGTACGAAATGGAAGTTCGTGGTCTCTGCCTATCCCTCTGGTACACCCAGAGGGATAGGCAGAGACCATGTTCCAAGTTCCCGATTAAATACTCTTTGCAGATACGTCTGCAAAGAGTATTTAATCGGAAACTTCCGTAATAAAAGTAAATGTACATGAAAGGGCGCCAAACTACTCTATCAACATCAAATCCATAACATTTAATTTTTGACAAAGAGTGCTGACAATATATAGGTGAATTATAATTCGTCATTTGACTATTGGCGTGAACCACTCGTAACACAAGCAATTTAAGCTTACCACGAGTTGTTAAGGGGAATATTAGTAATGATAAACATTGTTAATATTCTTTTTTATTAAAAAATGTGCTGTAAATGTCTATCATCGATCAAATTAATATATATCTAAGAATTTATAGGCAATGTATTAAAATAATAAATGAAGAATATGATTGACGAAAATCAAATAGATTCTACAATAGAAGGGTAAAAGGCTGAAGTCAATTGAAATACTTTAAACGAGCGGTCTCAATGAAAATATAGAAACTACTTACTATTAACTTAACTGTGTGGTCGTTTTTTAAAAATAGAATAAGGTTGACAATCAAACACACTCCACCTGATGGTGAGTAAGAGCTGTGACCCATAGACTTCTACATTTAACCTCAATTAAGAATCAAAAAGCAGTTGCGTTGTCACCCCTGAGGACTAAGATAGAATGTCTCGTTTCCAGTAAAAATGGTCTCAAAAAATCGCGCTGATATTTTGTACGAGTAAAGTCTTCCCCTTCCCCGGTCTAATCTACTGCACTCCTAATACAATATAATGTGACTATCCATTTCCAGATAAACCAAAAATAAACGACTGATTTTTTATATTAAAATCTAGATGCTTCTCTACAGACCTTCAAGCGGATGCCGGCCTTCAGAAGACGCCGCGTGGAATGGAGGAGTAGCAGGATCTCAGGGAACTGGTGGAGTTGGGGGTGTTGGCAATCCTGGGGGAGTTGGAGGTGGGGGTGGTGTTAACGCAGCGGGGGGTGCTCGTGCACTGCGTGTGCGTGTGTCCGGGGGTGCGGCACCCGCGCATGCGAGACGTCTATCCCCACCCCCATCAGCACACCGCGCTACTACACCCCCACCACCTGCAGACCCACCTATTAAACGTAAGTACAATAAATTACCCATAACTCAACCAATGGTTGTCTTCAGGTCGCGGACTTTCTTTTACAACTTTTTATGAAGAACAATTCAACAATATAGATATTATTTTCGTGTAACTTTCAACTATTGACACAGCGCACGCCATAAAAGCACTTTAAACTGTGATAGAAGCTCTCAACTTTTTCGGAATTAGTTCAATATCACACATTATATCATAACTTAGATTCATCGTAATAAATGTATATACATAATATATATCATATTTCTATTTGGACACACACATTTCAAATGGTGAAAAATACTTTCATATAGATTATTTTTGTTATTTTCATATAGATATAGGTTCCGGAGATAACCCTCCACATATATACGAACTTACGAAAATCGCACTCACTTTTATGTTTGTTGGTCTTATTATATATATTTTATAGAATAGGGTGACAGAAAGGGACACGCAATCCACCTAGTTGTAAGTGGAAGCTGCGGCCCATAGATATCTACATTTACAACTGAGGACTAGAATCGAATGCTTCGTTTCCATTAAAAAGGGTCTGCCGTTCTCTACACTTACCATACGAAATACAGCAGTATTATTACGCAATATTACGCTAGTGTTTTGTGAGAGCGTAGTCTTTACCCGGTCGAGCCAACCCATTCGTGCTACATACATAATATAACTGCAGCATGGCTCTACCATATAGCAATATATACGTGAATATCCATTTCATTAAAAAAAAAATTAAGGTTTAAATAGAAGAAAGCAAATTGCACCAGTTGTTTAAATTATGATTACACAAACGCTAATCCCAGCTTAAATTAAAAGAATAATTTAAAGCACGCAACCGGTCTGAAAAAATGACTGCTCTCGAAAATCCAGAACAATGATCTGTCTGGAGAACCGCTAGTTCATTACAAGCACTATGTAGGTCCTTCTTATTTATGGCATTAAAACATGCGGCTCAACGGTTGCATTTCCGATTCGAGCACTTTTGCACGCGATCTCTAAGCCAGTGACCGTTTTCGTAACATGACTTTGATTATTACTACAGTGTTTTGTTTAACGAACGTTTAATTTGGAATGTTTCCGCTGGGTAGTGTCATAATGAATTAATGTTATTATGACCCAATATTTCTATATATTACGATGTAATGAGAAATTGATAAACAATAAACATACACAAAAAAGAACTGCGAATATAAATTAACCTTCTAGTTTTTTCGAACTTGGTTAGAAATATACGCAGGGTGCTTACCACGTCCCTTTTTTAAAATAAGAATATTGTATTACAGATTATAACAGAACTGTGAATAAAATCTGATAGAAATAAGGAATCCTTTTAGAAACAAGGCATTTATGTATATTATTATATTATATTTAATAATATATATAAATGCCCACCTACCTATTATATTGTAAGTGGTAGCTCATATAATATATCTATATTATATGTTATACCACGGCTCATAGTAGCTCAGATGGTTAATGCTCGCTGTAAATATAACAGATCACGAGTAACCCGGGTTCGATCCCTGCTGGCATCAAGGAAATTGGTAATTGCAATTTTAAGTGCTGATTTACCACGTGCTCGGCGGTGAAGGAAAACATCGTGAGGAAACCTGCATGTCTGAGGAATAAGAAAAAAAATATTTCTAAGACATGTGAAGTTCGTCAACACGCATTAGTGCAGCGCGGCGGACACTTCCTTCTTCCTTGCCTTAAAACCCTCTCAGAAATGAGGGGAGGCCTATGCTCAGCCGTGGGGCGTTATATAGGCTGTAACTTTACTTTACTTTTTTAACTTTATTATATTATATTTATATTAATTTGTTACCTGCGACTTCACCCGACTTTTTTATTTCATGGGTTTTAATTTTTTAGTGGCAACCTAATTCCTTTTCTAAAATGAAATTAGCCTAAGTTACTCCGTATAACATCATCTATCTACGCCGTTAAAATCGGTCCAGCCATTTCGGAGATAAACTGGAACTAACAGACAGACAAAAATTTCAAAATCTGTTTTTTGTACAAGTGTCGCACCTACATACTTTTATATTCATATAGTAAAAAGTTGTTATTTTGATATTACAAACAGAAACGTCAATTATATTTATATTCAATTTTTTTAAAACCTAATAAGATTTTTCATATTTTTTAAAAGCAGCGACTACAATATTTAAAATAAGCACAAAATATGATCCTTCATTAGTTATATCTTCCTTATGAAATGCATGTTTGTTTATGCTGATATCCGTTACTTCTCGGAACAGCCATACTGTGCTCGCATCGGATATAAACAACTGACGCTCAAATGTTTTTTTTTAATTTGTATCTATTTTTATGGCGGCAAAAAGTCGATGTTTATAGACATTGCTTTAAGGCCGGCCACATACATACGGAATACCGTTTAGGGATTCCGTTTCGGAATTCCGATTCGAGATTCCGTACATACATCACACACACATACGTTTTATTTTCGTTCGGAATAACAAGGCTCACTTGAGAGATGCCAGCCATTGAGTACAGCAGCCAGCAAATGTGGACGACGATATTGCGATTGCATTGGATAGCCAGTATTATGTAAAAAGAGCCAAATTAGGAGCCTATCCAGATTTTTTTAAAATACTATCGGATGTCTAAAAACTCTATCGACAAATTATTTCGTTTCTTACATCATTTTTAATGATGAGCTAGAGGGAACAAGTCGTGAAACCCTAAATATGTGTTCCGTTGAGAGAGCACCTATTTAATAATATCAGCTGTAAACGAAAAAAAGGAGAGAGTTCCAGACAAAACTAAAGCTGGCTTTTCACTATGGGATATAATATACAGTGTGTCCGGTCACGGACTAGCGATATTTTAGGTACTTATAATACAGCTATTTTAATATAAAAATACACTACACACTGAGGTCTAATCCCCTCCCCCTCTATTTGGTAGCCATTTTTTTTTCTTGAGATATTCTCTACGCGTTTACGAAAAAAGTCATATCTCTGAAAGTTTTAGTCTTACTGAGATAAAAATTAACTCATTCGGAGGCCAATAATATTGTTTATCGTTTACA
This sequence comes from Parnassius smintheus behrii, assembly GCA_036936625.1. Lineage (NCBI taxonomy): Eukaryota > Metazoa > Arthropoda > Insecta > Lepidoptera > Papilionidae > Parnassius > Parnassius smintheus. Next base: position 57,388,043 of record JAUPFT010000003.1, on the reverse strand, counting down.
TTATCAAAAATTTTGTTGACATACTTGTAACTTTGAAGAAAAAAAATTTAACTTCAAATAAATATCAAAAAATATGCTAATCTGCAAATTATTGTAAATTACTGCAAAAACAATCCCGTTTTTTTTGCGCCCGAAGCAAATATGGGCAACCCTCCGGAAAGCGGGGGAGGGAGGTTGGGAATGCTCATAGCATACCACGCAGCCGGCTGCGTGGTTATGTGGCGACTTTTACCCACTAAACCCAACCTTTTAGGAATTGGCTTAACGATCTGACTAGAGATCTCTAAGCCGTATGCGAACGCGACCCTCCTTGGCAGAAAGGAGGGCGCAAGCCAACCCCGTTTACCCTTCTTATTTTTATACTAGATCGACAGATTTTGAGTTAAGCTACAATGCAACATAAAGTTTACAGCTGTATGTTTATTACTTTAAGAATTATTGTTGTTTGAACATGGCTTATGCCCAAACACAAAAGGCCTTTGTTAAGTGACAACTGGCACTGCCTGCCTAGGAGTAATAGTGTTCTGTGCTGCCTGCTCTCAAATTATACTACTTATAAATGATGATTCTGATTCGCTGATCTCTAAATCATCATCTCTAATTCATCGAAGATCACAAGTAATCTCAGATTACTATTACTCTTAACTTAACTCTTAAACTTGGCAGTGCCAGTTGTCATTTAACAAAGGCCTTTTGTGTTTGCGCGTATGCTATATTCAAACAACAATAATTACATACATAAACACTCACGCCTGTCACCCAGAGGGGTAGGCAGAGACTACAGACTTCCATTTGGCACGATCCTGACACACCTCTCTCGCCTCCTTCACATCCATACACCTACGCATACATGCTCGTCAGTTAAGGGTACTCCTAATTTGGCCCGTTCTCAATAAATCGCCAATTTGGTCGATAAATTTTCGCCTAGAACGTCCCTTTCCGACTCTGCCATTCACTTCTGCAACATAAGTTTTCTTTGTCACTCTTTCCTCATTCATTCTTTCCACATGACCAAACCACCGAAGCATTCCTTTCTTAATCCTGGTCACAACATCATCTTGCAAGTCACACTCTTCTCTTATTACACAATTTCTTACCCTGTCGTTCAGATTCAGCCCTAACATACTCCTTAACGACCGCATTTCTACTGCGTTGATTCTACTCTCGTGCTTCTTCTGCCACACCCAACTTTCACTACCATACGTTAAAGTAGGGACCAACACAGCATTGTGAATTGCCATACGTGCCTTTTTGGACACATTTTGACTCTTCACAATAGAGTGCAGGGCCCCATTTACTCTATTTCCCGCATTCACTCGTCGTTCTATATCCTTATCATATCTCCCATCCATGCTAAATACGCAGCCCAAACATACAAACCCATCTACTTGCTCGATCAACTCCCCTTCTATTCTTATTTCACAAATCGTTTTACTTTCTTCTCTTTCAAAAACCATAACCTTCGTCTTACTTGCGTTCACTTTCATACTCCTTTCTTTTAATGATCTGTTCATTATTGTAACCATCATTTGCAACTCGGCAGCCGACGACGCAAGGATAACTTGATCATCGGCGTACAAAAGGCATTTGACGGTTAACTCACCCATTCTTAATCCGCATTCTTCAACTTTCAAATTTTGCAAACAACTGTCCATAAATAGGTTGAACAGCCACGAGGACGCGTCACAGCCCTGTCTGACACCTTTATGGATGTCAAACCAGTCCGAGCACACCCCGTTGATCCTAACACAAGCACTAGAGTCCCTATAAAGAGACTCCAATGCCTGTATCAAGCCAGCGCTCAACCCAAATGAGCTCAGTGTTTGCCATAGCACATCCCTATCCACTCTGTCATAGGCCTTTTCCAAGTCCATGAACGCACAAAAAACCTTTTGGTTTTTTGGCCAAAAACTTCTCCGCGATCATGCGCATGGAAAAGACTTGATCTGTACATCCCATTCCCTTTCTAAATCCCGCTTGCACATCCCAAATTTTTCCATCAGCTTCTTTCATGACCCTTTCAATCAGTACCTTAGCATACAGTTTTCCCAGAATGCTAAGAAGGCTGATGCCACGGTAGTTTTTACAGTCCTGCTGCGACCCTTTTCCTTTATATACTGGGACTATCGCGGCTTTGCACGAGTCTACCGGTACCCGCTTCAGTTCCCAGCATAAATTAAACAAGGTGTGCAGCAGGCCTGCCGCGACTTCCTCTCCAGCCCTTAGCATTTCGAGTGAAACTCTATCATATCCGGCAGCCTTACCTGCTTTCATACTTTTCATTGCTTTCATTATTTCATCTATACTTATCTCACTACCTCTTTCCTCTTCTTTCGGAGTTTCTACTTCACTTAGTACACAAGTTGTCTCCTCACTCATAAAGACGCTTTCAAAATATTCCTTCCATCTCTTTAAACTCAAAACTTCATCATTCAGAATATAGCCATTCTCGTCTCTTATAACATTCATCATAGGCTGTTTTGAATGTCCCCTGGCAGTTCTTACAAGTTTCCAGAACATTTTAATATTTGCCTGGAAGTTATCCGATATTCTTCTATCATTCTTATCCATTCTTTCTTGCTTTTTTCTTTCAACTACTTCTTTTACTCTCTTATTAAGATGTCTAAAGACTGCCTTTTTCTTTCAATATCATCATTCTTACCGCTAGAATTACCAGCCTTAGTTGCTAGTAAATCTAGCCATGCTCTCTTCTTTGCTTCAACTTCCATACGTATCTCATCATCCCACCATAACGTATTATATTTCCTTTCATTCTTTCTCTTACTAACACCACATACTTCGGTAGCTGCATCCACTAAACCTTTCTTTACATTTTGCCATACATTCTCCAAGTCTAACTCCTTCATACATAATTCATCCAAACCACTTATATTTTCTTTCAGTCTACGTTTGAACTTGTTTTTCTCACCTTCATCTTGTAACCTTTCTGTTCTAATACGCTGTAACGCAGTGGTCGATGGATCGATGGCGGCAACGCCTGAATAGACCATTAATTCGGCATAAAACCAAATAATGATCCGTTCCTATGTTAGAACCCCGGTAAACCCTTGTATCTACCACTGCACCCCTCAATCTTTCACACACAACAACAATTCTTAAAGTAATAAAGATACAGCTGTAAACTTTATGTTGTATTGTAGCTTAACTCAAAATCTGTCGATCTAGTATAAAAATGAAAAGGGTAAACGGGGTTGTTTTTGCAGTAATTTACAATAATTTGCCGATTAGCATATTTTTTTGATATTTATTTGAAGTTAAATTTTTTTTCTTCAAAGTTACAAGTATGTCAACAAAATGTTGATAATGTAAACGATAAACAATATTATTGGCCTCCGAATGAGTTAATTTTTATCTCAGTAAGACTAAAACTTTCAGAGATATGACTTTTTTCGTAAACGCGTAGAGAATATCTCAAGAAAAAATAAAATGGCTGCCAAATAGAGGGGGAGGGGATAAGACCTCTGTGTGTAGTGTATTTTTATATTAAAATAGCTGTATTATAAGTACCTAATATATCGCTAGTCCGTGACCGGACGCACTGTATATTATATCCCGAAACATAAATTATATCCCGCGATTGCCCTTCACATTATCTTTTAACCAGTGTGCGTTCGTCATTGGAAGATCTAAGGGGGTGTAGCGGAGGCGCGGAAGAGCGTGCGGGGTACAGGAGGTGAAATATAATATGAAAATATCGCTCGGTCCATCGAAAAAATATTTATAGTTTGGGATGTAATATATATTATAGTATAGATTAGTACGGAATCGTACTATTATATAGTACGATTCCGTACTATTACGTATTAGTATAGTATAGATTAGTACGGAATCGTTGCAACAATCTGTGTAGAAAATCACAACGACGCCATCCATGAATCAGTACAAGGTCTTGATCCTGCTAGGGTCTGGAAATTTCTGAAGTCCTTAGTCCTTAATTTGCATTTCTCATCTTCGTCTTGCATTAACGATAAAGCAAAACATAATACTTTAGATTCTCTTTCAAAAGCTCCCACTCCGGACACCTCTGCTTTTAATTTTAGCCAATTTAACAGTTGTGATGTTAAGAGAGCCATAATTTCCATCCATTCAAATTCGATTGGTAGTGACTGCATTAGTCGGAAAATGGTCATCCCTCTCATTGATCTCCTTTTACCTATAATCACGTCTATCCTGAATAATTCACTGAATTCTGCTTTTTTCCCTTCAGCTTGGAAAGACGCATTTGTAGTTCCTCTTCCGAAAAAGTCAAATCCCTCTAGTTTTTCTGATTATAGACCTCTCTCTATTTTGCCTTTCTTTTCCAAAGTTGTAGAACGTCTTGTGCACAATCAATTAAGCACCTATCTTTTAAAACACAACCTTTTAAATCCCTTGCAATCCGGTTTCCGTCCTGGCCATAGTACGACTACTGAACTTTTACAAATCACTGATGATATTCGGTATGGTATGGAGAAACAAAAGCTTACCATTCTCACGTTGCTTGATTTTAGTAACGAATTTAATACTGTAGATTTTGATATCTTGTTAAGCATCCTACGCTCTCTCAACATATCTCCAACTGTAGTTGACTGGTTTCGAAGTTATTTGTTTGGTCGCCGACAGCGAATTCAGGTGCAAGAGGTTTTTTCCACCTGGACTACCACAGCTGCTGGTGTACCACAAGGTGGCGTGTTGTCTCCTCTCCTTTTTGCTCTCTTGAAGATCTATCTAAAGCAGTTGACACTATTAACGCTGATCTGACTTGTATTTCGAATTGGAGTAAATGTTATGGTTTAACGATTAATCCTAAGAAAACTCAGGTCATTGTCATCGGTAGTTCTAGATTAATTGGTAAAATTGACTGGTCTTCCCTACGCCCTATTATACTAGACTGCACTCTAATCCCTTACAAGGTTAAAAACCTGGGGTTATATCTTGACTCCAGTATGTCTTGGACCTCACAGGTTAATGAGGTCGGTAGAAAAATGTTTGCTGCGTTAAGCTCTTTACGTAGATTACGTAATTTCCTTCCCACAGCAACTAAAGTTACGCTCGCCTAGTCTCTACTTCCGCCTATCCTTGACTATGCTGATATTTGCTATCTTGACATTACCGAGGAGCAGCTTAATAAGCTTGAGCGTATTCAAAATTTATGCATTAGATTTATATTTGGGCTTCGCAAATATGATCATATCTCCGAATTTCGCAAACAGCTCAAATGGCTCCCGATCCGCCTTCGCAGGAATACTCACATTCTCTCCGCGTTGTATAGTGTGCTGTTTAATCCTTCTGCTCCTCTTTATTTAAAAAATCGTTTCCAGTATCTTTCTCTTCCCCATAATCGGTTCCTTCGTTCCTCCGTCAATCTTTCTCTCTCTACACCTTTGCACTCTTCTTCCTTTTTCAAGAAATCCTTCACCGTAACCGCTGTGCGATTGTGGAACTCCTTACCTCTCCATATTCGTCGTGCTAAATATCTTCACTCTTTCAAAAGTCTTGTTAAATCGTATTATTTAGAACGCTATTAGATAAATTACTTTACCTTTCTCGTACTCTATTTATATAATCTATTATATGATATTTTATATATAACTTTCACTTATTTTTATTTGTATGCATTTTTTTATTATTATCATTTTGTATGCCCCCCTCTATTTTAACTTTTGTTTGCATCACTCCTCTACGCAAAGGTTGTCTGGAAGAAATAGCTTTCAGAGTGATAAGACCGCCTATTGTACATATACTTTAATTACGAGTAGTTTTATCTGAACTTGATGTTTCTGTATTGTGGTGTACAAAAAAGAATAAATAAATAAATAAATAAATTATATCTCAGTGGAAACGGTTCCATTTAAAAGTACGGTGAGCGATATTAATTTATATCTCGAGATGTAATATAAATTATATTATATTTATATCTCATAGTAGAAACTGGGCTTAACTCAGGCGTTCATCAACATATTATATGACTGCAACCGGTGCGGTGGTTTAAATAAAAAAATACATAGTAATAAAATTCAAATACAAGTACTTCAATCTTATCAGTTGCTTATAATATATATTAGAAATAGAAGAGGGAAGCGTCTAAGGTTAGACGAATAACGAAAGAACTTCAGAAAAAATTCCAAGTACCTACGTGTTGTTTTACCCTAAAAGGTAAACTTTTAGACACGAACAAGTTTGTCTCCCAAAGAACAAAAAGTAATTGATATTATATTATGAACAAAAAAGAAAATCCAACATATTTGAGCCACTATATATACTATATTTAATAGGCGAATTAGGTCAACGACCTTCCGCATTTAAACATTCCGGCGGTCAGGGATGCCCTCAAATGGTCACACAGCCATAACAAATTGCGATCTTACGAGCGACTCGATCAAGATACGATCCAATTCCGTTGAATCGTATCTATTTGCTGTTCTACTCAATCTCAAATTCCGACGACTTTAACTGGAATCAAGTTTTAGCTAACGAAGTTAATTTGAACATTAATTTTAACCGACCTCAAAACCTTTTACACTTATATAACTATTTTAAGTCCATTGTTCCGTTATCTGTCGGAGGGTTACGAGATCAAAAGATAATCCTTTTTTGGAACTTTATATATTATAATTAGGTTAAAACCCTAGTGTACAATGTTGAGATTAATTTAATATTTACATTACATTTCCCTTTTTTTTTTTGCGGATGGAAAATCATCTAATGACGCCTTTCGCTCTGGGTGGAGCGTAAGGGAGTGTCAGACTTTTACTGAATACTGACTAAAAACCATCCGTGTTCCTTCAGTGCCCTTACGTTCCGGAGCCGCGGTATCTCTTTCGAACAGCCCGCAGAACCCATTACATTTCCCTAAAGACATCTCTTATAGATGGATGCAGATGGTTTAGGACCGTGTTTTGCACTTCTTGTAATGATATAACGGTTGTGATTATGATGATGATATCTATTACAGTAGTTTTTTTCTGGTAATTCCTTTAATATGCACTACATTTTTTACCAACTTCAAAAAAGAAGAGGTACTCAATTCGACTGTATTTTTATATGTGTTGGTTATTATAGTTACCTTATACCTTTTTTCCAGTTGAACCGATTTTGATGATTCTTTTTTTATTTAAAAGCTGGTGCTGGTTCCATATAAATTTTATCAAAATCTGACTAGTAGTTTTTGAGTTGTTCTTTATAAGGCGTATTTAATTGACTGCGACTACATTGATGATGTTCTCATTTCATTTATATTGAAGTCAGTTGTACAAAATTTTTAATTTTACTACTTGTTTCCTACTAGTATGTCTAGCTTGATAACACCTTCTTACTAACTTCTGCAGTCGAGTAGCTATTTACTTACTACTTTCTTCTAGTTCGAAGAATAAACGAGCCATTAAAATTTCACGCTGTGTCGCATTTCATCTAAGTTTTCAATTGTGTCCTCTTTTTGAATTGTGCATGGGCTTCCGTAGCTTCTCAGAACCTGGTACCTGGTAGATTGTTAACTCGTTTGGCAATATAATATTATAGAAAACATATACATAAATAAAACTTATTTATGAATACCGAAGCTGATCCTTAAAATTGCCAGTGTAATTAGTATACATTTAGATTTTTATATAGAATATGGGTGAAAAGTAGCACACACCTGATGGTAAGTGGATGCTGTGGTCCATAGACATCTACGTCTATCCTCGATTAGGTATCAAAATGCAGAGATGCGTTGTCACCTCTGAGAACTAAGATGGAATGCCTAGTTTCCATTAAAAAGGGTCTCCAGTTCTCTATACTTACCATACGAAATAATGAAGAATTGAGCTGGTATTTTCGCTGGTATTCTGTGAGAGCGTTGTACTACCACATTCGTGGTACTACCATAATAAGCTTCAGCATAGTTCTACCACGTGAAAGAAATTGGCGAAATTGCACAATAATTACGCATTACAAGAAAGTACACGAATTAAATGCTTATGAATTAAAAGCTATGATAGTCTTTCGACTTATTAAAACAGATTGAACTGGAGGAGCACACGGAAAACCCGGACTTCGTTGTAGGCATTTAAAGCAAATTACTTGAATTAAACTCTATAATTTAATAGACTGTTAATAATTTATGGTCCTGCTGTGAAGATTAATTAGATGTTAATTATCACATTCCATTACTGCCTTAGTCGCCCATTAGTTGGCCGCTTGGCCAATCAAAAGTGGTCAAACAAGAGTTTTTAAATTTCAGGGGAAACTTACAAAGTATTCACTTATCAAGTACAGTAATAATATAAATAAAATAGCCTTATACTTCTCATTATATACACTTAATAAATTTGTTAGAAATTCATTTTAATAGCTTTAAGTACATGCATTATTATAATATTAGAGATACATTGAATTGGAAATTTCATTTACACTGAATATTTTTTTTACAAAATCAATGTAATAACTTTAAGTACATGCATTACTATAATATAAGAATTACATTTAATTGGAAATTTCATTACACTGAATAAATTTGTTACAAAATCAATTTAATAACTTTAAGTACAAACTTGCATTATTATAATATTAGAATAACATTCAATTAGAAATTTCATTTTGCATTTAATTTGCTTTTATTTATATAATTTAATTTTGATATAAATAAAAAATATCATTATATTCTTTAAATAATATTTTCTTTCAACATAGATCTTATTAATTTTTTTTAATAGATTCGTAGGGAATATATATCACGCTCATCAGATGTAGTAGTCAGGACTTAACCGAGCTCTTTTGTCACGCAAATGGTAACACAGTGACATCAAATACTATAGAAAACCTACCGTATTTTATAAACTATTTGGTAAGGTCAAATTATCTACTTCCACTATCAAATCTGTCAAATATTTTGTCTAAGTGGTGCCGCCCTGGTGGCAGAAAAAGTCGTAGATGCCAACATTGCTTCGTCATTTGATTTCGTAATATTAATTATTAACACCAAATATGGCTCCGACTTATGTAATGGCTCACTCTGAAAGACAGGATGAGAAATTGTGTGATAAGAGAAAAGTGTGGTCTGCAAGAAAATGTTGTGATTAGGATTTAAGAAAGGAATGCTGCGGTGATTTGGACACGCAGGAAGAATGTATGAGGAAAGAGTGACAAAGCAAATTTATAAAGTTTATCGACCAAATTATATGATTAGATGAGCCAAATTAAAAGTGACTTTAACCGACATGCATGAGATATGCGTAAGTATGCACATAGATGTAAAGGATGCGAGAGACGTGTGTCAGGATCTTGTCAAATGGCAGTCCGTAGTCTGTGCCTGCCGCCTACCCAACCGGCCAACACACATTAGAGTTTATGCTAAGTCATGTAAGGCACGGGAGAGTAATATTTCCACTTTAATCATTGCCGCCTTACAAAAACAAAAACTGGGAAGATGATAGATAAAAACACAAAGTCGCGTACTATAACTAAAATATTAAGAAAAAAAGCAAACAAGCTTTGGCAATATTTAGGAATACTTGGAAAAATCAATTTAAACAATTGACTACGTTACGCAATACTAAAAACGATTAAAATATTTACTATAACGTCGATAAAGCAGTACCCTTTTGATTCTTTATTATTTGATTGACTGATGAAGAACTATCGTAACACAAAGCCATCTTATGCAAACATGGCTGTAATTTTTAGTTAAAAGAACGTACTATAGTACTAATTACGCGACAGTAATTGAATAATTATTCGATAAAAATAATAGATATGTAAACAATATTTTAAATATAGCATATTTTTTATTTTTCCTATATGTGGTTTTTCTAAATAATCCTAAAATTGATTTAGTTTCTTTTTTAAGCCAGCAATAATTTGGATCATTTTAAAGTGCAAATTACTAATTTGACGGCTCCGTGGTGCATTGGCTTAGCAATGATGTTGCAGCATTAAAGATCGTGGGTTCGAATCCTATACGGAATTGTACGGTCTACAAATAATTGTTCCAGGTCTGGATGTCTGTCCACTTGAAATTATGTATGTAAACTTCCCCCACGATACAAGAGAAAATCATAGTGTGTTGGTAACGTTTAATAAATAGGTACTAAAAATTAATTTAAAAATCGGAAAAGTCAAAGTTTTTTTGGAAATAAATTCGATTGAGACGCAAATAAAATTTGCCATGGAGCTACAAAATGTCACAGTAGAAAATATAATTATTAAACAATTCACAGTTTATTAATATACAAAATGGGATCAAATCTCGTTTGTATAGTGCGTCCGGAAACTAGTTTTGTAACTAACCTATACTGAAGCAATGTTTTGGAATTTTCCTAGTCTATTCCATTTAAAGAATACAGGGACACCTGTGCTCAGGAGTCAGATCTAAAGAAAAAATGTTTTACATCACTTAACTCACCCATCCATCATAGCCTTTAAAGTCCACTGCTGAACTAAGGCCCGCCCCGTGGATTTCCTCAAAAAAGGGGTTTGGCCCGAATGGCCACACTTCGCAGACGGGTCGACAACCGCAGTTTTTTATTATTTTGAGTTGTTCTGCGGAAGGTGCTGCTGCCCATGTCCTGGTTCAGTTTCCTTACGTCGCCTCTTGCGACATCCACGGGATGATACGCGGTAGTGGATATTCTTACACTGCCACGACACGGGCACATCACTTGCATGGATAATATTCGTGGCGTATTTTGTAAATTTGTCTTTGTCAAACTAATGATATCTTTCTCTTTAATGTACTATGTGATTTCATAACTTGTCAACAGCAAACCATGAAGACCCGGCACCTACATCAACCGACTCCCCGAGCACAGCTCAGCTTAAGCCGGTCAATGCGGTCTCGCATATTACCGTCGCCAGCTCTCCAGTCCGCAGTGCGCCACCTCAGAGCAGCTATGCCCTGGAACGAAGGGCTCCGAAGCATGATCATCACCATCGCTCGATGGAGTCTGTACCGGCTGTACAGGTAACGTCAATTATTCATATTTATATATTAACTTGTTTTATTTGAAGAAAATGGTTGACGCAATATCTTATTCACCTTTATTTGTTTTTACCCGACAGCCACAGAGGGAGAGAAATGTATATATATATATATATATATATATTACATTATTATAACATCAGTACAATTCTATTAACCAATGCGATGCTAGAACTAACCTACATGTAAGAAAACGAGTTACTAATAATACCTGTCAACATGAATATAAAATAAATTGCAATTTAAGTAATTACAATTATTGTCCAATAATCTAAGCAAATAGAAAACTTAGTTTGTAAGAAGCTTACATGTTTTCTTAATAGATAGCGCTAAAATCAAAATTCTACGCGACATGATTTTGTTAGTTAATATAGCATAAAACACTTTTATTTTTACGCATTATACAACTTAGGTCACCTGGGGCAAGTGTGACATAAATTAATTAAAACTATAATCGACATTTAAATACTTCTGCTCTGTAAGGATTTAATATAGAGAATTAGAGAATTCAGTTTCATTACAATTTACATTAACTATAGTTGTAGCACGAATGGGTCGGCTCGACCGGGGAGGGACCACGCTCTCACAGAATACCAGCGTGAAATAGTAGCTTAATGCTACTGTATTTCGTATAGTGAGTGTAGAGAACCGGAAACCCTTTTTACTGGAAACGAGGCATTCCATCTTAGTCCTCACGGGTGACAACGTATCTGCATTTTAATTCCTAATTGAGGATTGATGTAGATGACTATGGGCCACAGAAACCACTTACCATCAGGTGGACTGTGTGCTCGTTTGTCACCCTATCCTATAAAAAAAAATTATTAAGTGGTTGTATGTATGATGATCAAACATTTTAGTATCTACTTAAAACTAATTGAGGTGGAAGACTGTCACACTTAAACATCTATGAGGCAAGTGTAACAGTACGCTTTTTTTTGTAGTTACTTTAATTTAGTTACATAAAGTAACTACAATAATAATATTATCAGTAGTTTTCGACAAAATTGATGAAATGATATTAACGTCGATATATTTTATGATCTATTAAAACGATTTGAATGTTTGTTTTTGTGTAAAAATGAAATTTTCCTAACATGGGGTAAATGTGACTGTTTTTAACGACATAGTGATGTGCCTTTAAATAGATTTACTACACTAGCTCTAGATATTTTGTAAGTATAGTAAAAACAATGCCAAGTGCAAAATAAAATAATAATACAATCATAATGATTTGGTGTACATGTATTATGTATGCTATTTTAGATGAATAAAAGCTTATAAATTAATGTATTATTCATTTAAATGTAGAAGAAAAAACGTCATCATCATGGTTTAACAAAAAAAAAACACAATGGGGATTTCTTCTATTTTGGTATAAATGGTGCTTAATGCTTATAATGCAATACTTTTCAACAGTTCATTATTTTCAAATATTCTTGTACTCCCAACATAATACTGCCATTTTTTCTTCTCGTAATATCGCACTAAAACACTATTATTTTCTTCTAAAATCATACAATACTTGTATCTGATTCAACAACATTTATTATTTCTGCTTCTGACATCCTCTGACATTTTTCCTTGACATGTGTTTATTCTTACGTATTAATTTAAAAAATATAATATATTTTCCACATTCTTCTCTTATCACACAATTTCTCACCCTGTCACTCAGATTCAGGCATAACATACTCCTAAACGACCGCATTTCTTCTACGTTTATTCAACTCTCGTGATTCTTCTGCCACACCCAACTTTCGATACCATATATTAAAGTAGGGATCAAAACAGCATTGTGAATTACCATACGTGCCTTTTTTGACACATTCTGACTTTCCACAATAGAGTGTAGGGCCCCATTTACTCTATTCCCTGCATTTACTCGTATTTTATATATTGTATTTTAAATAATAATCTAATTTAAACAGACATATGGAGACACGCCTGTCACCCATAGGAATTTGAATAGTAATATTACAGGGAGTCCTGTTAAGTATAGTTATACGTACCGCCTAATTGGGATCTATTAATGTGGTGTTATTTAGATTTAAGATATTGAAAGAACATTTTATATTATTAATATTTCTTTGAATTAAAAAAAATCTTGAAAAAATAAATAAAATGAAAAAAATTTTTGGGTAAAATATTATAGCCTAACCCTTCCTGGGAATGCTCTTTATTCGATCGTAAAGTTTCATCGCAATCAGTTTTGCCATTACGAAATTTATCCCGGACTAACAGACGGACAAACATTTTATAAATAGTATTTATGTCTTAATAGTATGCCTACGAGCACTTAACCTTATTAAGTGCTCGTAGTAGTATGCTAATAGCCCCTTGAGCTTGAGCTTAATAGAAGCTGGTGAATGTAATATTATGGACAGACTAAAGTATCTGTTTTATTTATATGTATAGATATGAAGCATTTACGTTGTACTTCACATAAATTAAAGTTGTTACAACTTTATTTGCTTACTTCCGTTCAATTCATTAAGCGGAAATAAGCAAATTAAGTTGTAACAACCTTTAATATAATGGATTTCCGCAAAGTAACGCCTGATTCTATTAATTATCTTCCAATAAATGGCCGCGGTATATCATCCCAACTATTCCAGATGTAAAATACGCAGACCGGTAATGTCCAAGGTGTGAGACATCTGGTCCCGCAATCCCCAAGTCGCCTAACTAAGTGGCGATACGGCAAATCTTTAATACATTGTGAGGGGACTATATTATAATAGGAATAGCGTCACAGTCTATTTTTTAAAGATCTTATATGCTATATAGGTGAGGGTAATATGGTTATTATATACAGCCTTATTTATATAGATGGCTTTGTGATACGATAGCTCTTTATAATTATTTTCAGGGCTTGTTTGACATTTTTTTCTTAATATATTAGTTATAGTTTACGACTATGTGTTTTTGTCTCTATCCTCCTCCTAGTTTTGGTTTTATAGAGCGACAAAGTTTAAGGTGACCGTATTACCTTCACATCAAAGATTTAAATAGTTAGATGCGCCCTTACCATAGTATGGCCACTCCGAAATGTGTCCATTTTCAAATGAGTGAGCTCACTCATTCGCAATCAGTGCTCATTTGTGCGACAAACAAAGTAGTATACACAATTTCTATAAGATAATAAGAGATGACACTATTGCATTAGTGTGCGTGCGTCAACGTCTTGCAAACGAACACATACAAAAATAATGCCACAGTTTTCAAGGTGAAGGCGCATCTAACTATTCAAATCTTTGCTTCACATACCCTATTTAAAAGTCCTCTCAGTCTGTCTCAGTGATCCAGCGGTCAGCTACCGCAGAGTCTAGATACTTTACTTGAGCACACCTCGTTTAGAGAAACGTGTCGTAGGTATTATCGACGATGGTTTGTCTTTCCCCTAGTGTAGTGGTGTTGGGATTAGTGGTAACGGGTTCAGTGCACGCAACTGAGGGAGGGCGGGAGGTGCTCTTCGAACTAAGTAAGACACATTATTTTATTTTATTGCGTGGATCTTAGCTAATAAATTTTTAACATCTGTAGATAATATATTATCGCAATATACGCCTGATTCTATTAATTCTCTAACTTTTTTATTGTAACTATAAAACGCTCATATATCTTACCATTAAGACGTAGGCCCACGAGTTTAAGAGAACGAGAACTTGAGTTAAGAACAGCGGGCGACAGTTCAAAACCGATCGGAATTTCTACATATTTCAAGAACAATTTATTTAAAATTTGTTTCCCTTTTTTGTGATTCAAAGATATTTCACGAGTAGTGTCATCTTTATACTTCCACAAAACAATAACCCCCTTATTCATAAATATTTTTAACATTTGATTAGTTAAATAGTATTTTGTCACTTTCTAGCAACAACCGTCTCGCAAATACCAGAATGAGACAAATCTCTATTATTACGAACTAATCAACCGTTTAAAAATTTTTATGAATAAGGGCGTAAGATAAGAGCGCCATAATATCTGGCTGGACCTTGCACGTCATTTAACTTTAATACACAACTGAGAATATGATCAATCTCTTAAGACCAAACTTGACTGTTTTCATGAATACAAGTGCATTGCCAAGATTCAGATGTTGCCAGTGACGTAATAGTGTAATACGCCACTAGGGAGGAAAGTATGACATATAGCAACCCGCGTGATATGGTGTGATAATACCGCAGCTTGCGATGTCATACTTTCCTCCCGTTGTGCAAATACCATTTTTAACATACCTTGATCGAAATTAATGTACCTAAAAATGTATTATGACATACTTATACCTACTTTTAATGTTTGAAAACGATAGAGCCAAGAAATTTGACGCATGCGTACTAAATTAATAAGTAAGTAAATAAGTAATTGAATCGGGAAGCAGTGCAATGTGGCACTTTCGTCCCTGAAAGAAGGTTCAAAATACGAACTTTCGATCAAGGTATGATAAAAAAGAAAATTCAAGGTGTTATGCATGGCCTGTCTAAACACAAAACACGAATTTACCGACGAAATTAGGAACTAGAGCGAAAATAATTATCCATCATAAACAACATTTATTATAAGATAAAGACGATTACAAATACAAGTTAAATTAATCGAAATAATTTGTACTACGTAATATGCTTATTAGGAAATTCTACTTAACTACTAGGACTTACAGCTACTACAAAACTTGTAGGAGTGCAAAAAACACTTTAAGCTCATAAAGTATGTTCAGGTACGTAGTACTATTACTACTAGTACGATTACTGTGGTTCAGGTCTGTTCTTTTTTATAGTATAAGAATGACGAACAGGCACACAGTCCACCTGACGGTAAGTGGATGCTGTTGGCCATATGCTTTTATCCTAATATGCTGTGTTTCGTATGGTGAGTGTAGAGAACCGAAAACCTTTTTTACTTATAAGGACTCGTTACAAGTACGACTCGTTGCAAGTAAACCCACATATTGACGTACGTATCGACGGCGCATTGATGCGTTCAGCATTAGTTCGTGATTCAATTCGATACAAGTACTTTTATTTCGATAACGAGTGGGTATCGAAGAGTTCATTCGATACTAAAATTACTTGGTATCGAAAGAAAAGTGTCGATTACTTACTTTTATTTACTTATATCGAATCATCCCTAGGGAGAACTAAGACGAAATGCCTCTTTAGTAACTCAGAGGTGACAAACGTATCTGCATTTTGATTCTTAATCAAGGTTAGATGTAGGTGTCTATGGTCCACGGTATTTACTTACCATCAGGTGGTCTGTGTGTTCGTATGTCACCCTCACCTCTATAAAATAAAAAAGTCTTCTATTCAAACACCGTTCGTGCATTACAGCCTATAAAAGTCTACTGTTGAACATAGGATTTCATTATATAGCCGCATAGAGGAGATTACAACTACACTATTAGAAATGAAATCTATCTAGATCGGTAGTCTTTGAAAATTTGTTAGAAAGGGATGTGGATGGTGACGTAATGTACCTGATCCTTCTAGTAACTTAATAAAGATTGCCGTGACCAACGTAAATTGGTACAGCAACATGACTCTACTGTTGAATTTATCAGCAAAAAAACATAGATAAATGCAGTTTACGTTCAAAACAAGTAATTGTGAAACCAGTACGTAACATATGGCGCTTTCTGTCTACAGAATAAATAGTGGTACTGACGTATTCTGGCGCAATATGCCTTCGATTGCATTAGTATTAGATGAATCATATTTTCTAGATCGAATTCAATTTAGATGAAAACTGCTTAAGTTATTTTTAAAAAAACTCAATTAATCACAAGTGGTCAACTTAAACATTTTGTACAACCGGCTTTAAATATAATAATTTTGAGAGAAATGAGGGTGTAGCTACCGCGGTATAATGAACACATCTGCGTACCCTTTTAATTTCATAATGTGTGATTGCGTGAACAATGCATAAGATATGCGATTGCAGTACTCGCGCTTGATTTGCTGACATTAATTTAAGAATTCCGTTGTCTGTCTCCAAAACTCATCATAAACCTCTTTCGAACAAAAGGAAAATTTTGAAATCCCGTCCACTTAGGTATATACGAAGGATTTATGCCCGAACCTACATAAAAAAATATAAACATTCTTCCTCGTTTTGAAGTCGATTAAAAATGCCTTCTTTATCTTAACGTCGAATTATCAAATAATCTAGAAAATAATGATGAATATCCTTATATTTTGTGAAAATAAACGAATATTTTAATGTTTTTGTTATTAAATAAGCGTTTATGTAATTACTTAAATACAATTAATTTTATTTGGTCAGGTGTTCAATTTCGAATAGTTTACTTCATAACGTTTCGTGTGCTTTGCAGCACCAATGCCCACGGGCGGTAGGAGGGGGGATGATGTTAAGATTTTTAAAGTCTAGAAGACGTCAACTACCCAGACTAAATATAAATGTTTGGACCGATCTAAAACTTATATACAGTAAAAACTGCTTGAATAATATATATAATAATATTTTTTTTAATTATCGGATCCCAAGCATATAGTCAGTGATGGTAACGTTTATTGAAAGAATCATGTCCAGTCTTGACCTGAAAATTTTCTAACGCGTCTAATTGTTGTGGTTATTTGTATTATTGTATACGTAGGTAGTTATGAGAGGAATAAATCAGTTGTTGTCTCGCTAACGAACGTGTATTATTGCAAACACAACATGGTGTCAGAAGTGGGATCATAAGCATAGTAAACGCTTAAAATCGATGACTTCAATAGAATAATTGCAACATATATACATAGCGTAACATTTATGAATAGTAGTAAACTGTGAAATAATTCTATAACGTGTGTCTTGCAATTAACAATGGAGCACGCGCGTCCACCTAACGAATTACAGTTGGACGGCGGACCCGTCAGCAGAGCTGATGCTTGGAAGAAGTGGAGACAACAATTCATGTTATTTGTGAAAACCTCGGGTGTGCACTCGGAGACATCGGCAGTAAAAGCAAGTTTACTTCTCAGTTTAATTGGTTCATAACGATTCGACATTTATCAAACTTTTACGTTCACTAAAGAAGAGGATTGTGATGATGTGCAAATAATATTGAGTAAATTTGATGAATATTTTGGAACTAAAATTAATATTACATTGCTTAAATACAAATTTTTTACTCGCAATATAGAGGAAGGTGAAAACATACAGCAGTATGTTACGTCATTGCGGTTATTGAGTAAAAATTGTAAGTTTGCAACTTCAGAAGAAGAGCTGATAAAGGATCGAATTGTGTGTGGTGTAAATGGGTTGTTCTTCTTTTTTACCTACAATAATGCGTCTCCACTAGTCGACCAAAACAAAAGCTTAGAGAATTCCTTCACTATTTAATTTTTCTTATTTCAACATGCATTGTACTTATGACATAAGCGGTTGAACATATTTTATAAGGTGTGCAATTATATTTTTGTGGTTACATTTACGTTACAGAGTTGTAACTCCGCGTGACAGAGTTGTATTTCTTACATATTCGAGTTGTCTCCCATCGCCCCGACTTGCGCATTTTCCAGAATATTACAAAAAAATTATGTGACAACATAATATAGAAAACTATTTTTTTATCCTAAAAGGTATAATCTTCCAATGTGTAGTATTTATTTTTAATTGAAATTTATAACAAATAGCATAAAAAATCTCAAAAACTTGTCTCTTACTACAAATGTTTTAGTACGTCAATTCTGTCACGTGGGTTATAAATTCGAAACTAGTGTCCGCGCTGCTCGTCTTCGGTGTTGTTGATCGGAAATTATGACCTCCCGATCCCCCGCTACGATTTCCCCTATAGCATCCACGGGACCGCGGGCTAGTCGCCCGTTAGCTGTGGAGGGAGGTGCGTGTGTTTATTCGGCTACTCTTTCGTCACGTAAGTAATCGTAATAAAATACGGCAATTATAATTATTTTACATTATCCACTCTTACGTAATGAGAAATACTATCATGCGAACATGTTCATCATACATTTTATGTTAATATTAAGATATTATCGAGTGTGTAACGAAATTTTACCCCTCTGTCACATGACAACTCTGTCACATAACTTTTGTGACGGAGTGGTAAAATATGTGACGGAGTGGTAATAAAAAATATTTTCGGTATTTTTTTTATTATGAATGTATTTTATTTGGATTTTGAGTGTGTGTCAGCGTTAAATAGGGATAGGAAATTATATTCTATCCTTTTATTTTTAGCATGAAGACAAAAAAGCCATTATCAGCAGAAGAAAGACAGCGACGTTGTCGGGAGAAACGAAAAAGTGACCCAGAAAAGGTAGCAGAAGTAAAACGCAAGGATTTAGAAAGGTACCACGCTCCGAAAAAAGTTGGTGGTAGATATGAACGCGAGAGAACATCGAATTATGAAGCGAAAATGGCAACAGGCAAATAAAAAAAGAGGAGAGAAGAAACAGATGCTTGAAAATGTACTGTTGGACACGCAGGCTCTGTCGCCGATACCGGATAACCCACAAATAAGACCCCATTCTGTAACACCCCACTCTATCGGAAGCGGCTAGTGCAAGGGGAAGAAAGAAAGTGAAAAGAGATAGATCAAAGATGTACAGAGATAATATTAAATTACAAGAAAAAATAGAACAGCTGGAGAAAAGAATCCGTAAATATAAAAAAAGATTACAACGAAAATCAAAAAGAGATAGAAAAGTGGAACATAATAGCAACGATGAAAATAAATATAAAGTCCTTTCTAATGCCATCAAAGAACGCTATAAATACTGTCAAAAGTCGTAAAGAAAAACGCCTCATACATTCTATTCTTCAAACTCCCATTACAAAAAGATCCAGAATGCAAACGCAGTTGGTAAGAGATGCTTTGGGCGTAGATCGCCCTCTAAAATACAAGACCGTTCTACCAAAACAGACTCATCTCGTACGAAAAATACATCAGTTCTTTTTGCGGGATGATGTAACGAGAGCTACAGCTGGAAAGAAGAAGGACGCGCAAAAAACAAAAAGTTCAGAAGAGACTTTTATTGGACTCAATGCGAAACTTGTACAAAGCTTTTTTAAAAGAAAACAGTGGCAGTAAGTGTCACTACAGCTACTTTGCCAAACATAGACCATTTTTGTGAAAGCACCTGCTGTAGATGGAAGGGATACTTGCTTATGTAAGTTGCATGCAAATATAAGCTATGTTGTGAATAGTCTACATTACAATAAAGTTATTATGCAAAAAGATTCTAATGCGATCTTGGAGACACTAGTTTGTACAGCTGATTCGTAATCTTGTATGAATGGTGTTTGTTTGAAGTGTAAGACCCGGGGCATAGTTTATGAAAAAAATAACCGAGAAAGAATTGTGCCACTACGTCCGTGGGTAAGGAAAAGCAAAGTTGTAGAAAAGGGAGGAAAAAAGATAAAGATTTCAAAAAATGTCCCTGTTACCGAAAATCACACTATTCAAGAAGTTATTCAAAAATTTCAAAATGAACTCATGAATTTCAGAACTCATGTCTACAACATCCGTCATTGATGACGGATGTTGTAGATCAAAAACCAAAACATACCGACGGTGTATCGATGGTCTTACTGGAACTGAAGTAGCTTTACATATAGATTTTAGTGAGAACCATGCCTGTAAGTACCATTCTGAAGTTCAGTCTCACCATTTTGGTTCTCGTAATCAAGTTACCCTCCATACAGCCGTGATGTACAATTATTCTACTGAAACACAATCAATAGAAGTAACTTCATACTGTACAGTGTCTTCTAATCAGAACCATGGACGTTCTGCGATCTGGGCTCACCTGCACCCAATTCTTTCTGAAGTAAAAAATAAAAATCCTGTTGTAACAACGGTTCACTTTTTTTATGATAGACCTGCGACCCAGTACAAGCAGAAGATTAATTTCTACCTAATGGCAAATAGGTTTTTCGAGAATTACGAGTTTCGTAAAATATCTTGGAACTTTTTTGAGTCAGGGCATGGGAAAGGAGCTGCCGATGGAGTTGGTGGAACCTTAAAACGCCAAGCTGATGCTATAGTAGCTAGACGGGCAGATATTGCGGACGCATATGAATTTTTTTCCACACTTCAAGATGTCAGCAAAATTAAGTTGTTTATGGTGACAGACGAAGACATTGAAAACGTTGCAAAAACTATTCCCAGTAAAATTACACCCCTGAAAGGAACTATGCAAGTTCATCAGATGTTTACTGAAACTTGTGGAATATTAAACTATAGGATACTGAGTTATTTTTGTGAACGGTTCTGTTCCTATCACGGTCCTAAAACTTATCAGCCTACACTACCCGACACTGAAGATATAGCGAATCAGAAGTCTTCTTACGAAAAAGATGAACCTAATCTTGGAACAGAAGATTTTTCTCTTGCTGATATTACGAATAAAATTGGGATGCCTAGTAAAAGATTTTACGATATCGTGTATTATAGCCCGAGTGAATCATCTGATGAAGATCAGCCACTGGTCACATATATAACTAAGGATTCTATCAATCCACCCGTGGTATCCGATACTTCATACCAAACACTGCAGCATCAGGACATTCATCCAAATGAAATAGAAGACGGAGTTTACGTTTTGGTTAAAGTACGAAGCAAGAGGAATCTTCTATACACTTACGCTGGAGTTGTTAAAAGTACCGTCGACGAAGAAGGTGATGTTCTGGTAATGTTCCTTAAAACCATCGATGATAGTGGAAGACTATTTAGATTGGAAGAGAATGACTTATCGGATGTTCCATTTGATGATTTGATTGAAATCTTACCTACTACTAGGGTTGTTAGAAAAGGAAGAAGACAATTTTTGGAGTTCGAAAAGCCAATGCCAATATTCGAGAAATAAGGCTGATTAGAGACCTAATAGACTTAGTTATTATTTGTGATGATTATTTTATTTTAAGTTTTTAAATTTTTATTTGGTTGTGACAAGTTGTACAAGTGCTTTTAAAGATTTTTATTTAGTTGAGACAAATTAATAGTTTTTTAATTTCCTAAAATTTGAATCTTCCATTCCAAAGATTCTGAAATGTGATTTCATTAGTTACGAATAGATATTTTTTTGCCAAATATGAATACTGTTAAAGTCTTATCAGTCAATAAATATTTCAAAGTTTTAATTATTTGTTTTATTTCAAAACACAGTCTAATATTTCATAAAATTACAACTCTGTCACACACACCACCACTCTGTCACGTTTTTGTCTCCCGGAAGTAAAATTGTTTTGACTTATTATGTACTTACTCTTGCATAGTACAACTTTAGAAAAATTAAATTGATCATAACGAATGATTTTTTCAGCTATGACGTTGATATTTCTTTGCAAGTAATAGTGAATCTTAATTTACATCAAAATATTTTTTTTTCTAAACTAAAAACTAAAAACTTTATCTAAAAATGTGACAGAGTGGTTAATGTTCATTAATTTACATATAACCCAATCAATATGCGCAACATATTTTATATATTATTCTAAAGAGCCATTTGTTTATTTTTGACACAAAAAAGTGCAAGTCATTTGTATCAAATTATTCAATGATATTAAATAAAAGATTTTGTGACAGAGGTGTACAAATTTACGTCAAACCAACATTTCGGGGCCACTAAATGTTTAAAAAATTTATAAACTTCGCGGCCACTACTATTTTTCGATAGACCATTAATTCAGCCATCATAAAATGTATAAGTGTCAACGAGAAAACGATATAATTTTTTTAACAAATTCGTGGCAAATTTTTTTCACTATGTCGGTTAAAAAGAAGAACAACCCAAATAGCACAATAATCCTAGACCGTTTGCTCAGATGTGAGGACCTAGACCTGGACAAAGCTGTGAAGTTGTGCCAGGCCGAAGAAATTTCGCAAGAGAGTAGCCGTCAACTGAGTACTAGTGGTATCTGTGCTAGTGTAGTGTAGGTAGATAGTGTCAAACAAAGGAGGGGACAACGCTACGCGCAGCGCAACGGCGCCGGCCGCGCCTCACGGGGCTCCGCGCTGCGCTGCCCGCGCTGTGGACTCGAGCGCTGTGCAATGCCTCGATGTCCGGCCGTTTACGCCACGTGTTTCATTTGTGGTAAACAAGGTCACTTCGCTCGGGTATGTAAGCAGAAGTTAAATAGTACTAGGGCCAGTATAAACCGTGTATATGACATTGAGCAAAATCAAGATGTTACGCGTTCTATTGATTGTGAATCGTTTTTTATATCAACCATAAATGGTCAAGAAGGTTATTCAGAGGGCTGGTTCGAAACATTATACTTTGAGAAGGGTATCGAAAACTTTAAATTAGACACGGGGGCGGATACAAATATTTTATCTTTTGAAAGATTTTTACAACTGGGTTTTGATACCAATATAATAAAAAATGATTGTATTAAATTAGAATCGTATAGTGGTAATATAATACCAGTAAGAGGCGTTTGCTATTTACAATGTTTTTATAAAAATGTTAGTTATAATTTAAAGTTTGTGATTGCCGATTTACATTGTCAAAGCGTGCTAGGACGACAGTCGTGTGAGAAGTTAGGGTTAGTCAAACGAGTTCATTAAATTAATATATCAGACTATGATGACTTATTTAGTGGTATTGGGTGTCTTCCAGGAAAGTATCATATTGTTTTAGAGGAATCCGTACCTCTGCTGATTTGTAATCTTAGGAAGATTCCGTTAAGTTTACGTGGACGTCTAGCAGATGAGCTTAAGAATATGGAAAACCAAGGTATAATAAGAAAAGTTTCTCATCCAACTCAATGGGTGCATCCAGTAGTTCTAGTCGCAAAAAAGGACAACGGGATTCGCGTGTGCTTAGACCCACGAGAACTTAACCGTGCAGTGCGGCGCGCGCATTTCCAACAGCCCACAGTGGCGGAGCTCACAGCGCGGCTACATGGAGCACGCTTCTTTTCCGTCTTGGATGGCAACTCAGGTTTTTTGGCTATACAACTGGATGAGCAGAGTGCAGACTTGCGTACATTTGCCACACCGTTCGGTCGATATCAATTTCTTCGTTTACTGTTCGGTATTAATTGCTCATCCGAAGTATTTCACGCTAAAATGAGGCAGCTTTTAGAAGATTTAGAGGGCACAAATAGTTTTATAGATGATATAATTGTCTGGGGACGGAACAAGTATGAACACGACCGAAGACTAGTTGCGTTGTTACAAAGAGCTAGAGAAATTAATTTAAAATTTAATAAAAAAATTATAAAATAGGAAAAGGGTCACAGCAGGACTGCAAAAACTACCGTGGTATCAGCTTGCTTGGTATTGTGGGTAAACTGTATGCTTAATTGAAAGAGTTATGAGAGAAACTGATGGAAAAATTTGGGATGTGCAAGCAGGTTTTAGAAAGGGAATGGGGTGTACAGATCAAGTCTTTTCCATGCGCATGATTGCGGAGGAGTTTTTGGCCAAAAACCAGAAAGTTTTTTGTGCGTTCATGGACTTGGAAAGGGCTTATGACAGAGTGGACAGGAATGTGTTATGGCAAACACTGAACTCATATGGGTTGAGCGCTGGTTTGATACAGGCATTAAGGTCTCTTTATAGGGACTCTAGTGCTTGTGTCAGGATCAATGGGGTCTACTCGGACTGGTTTGACATCCAAAAAGGTGTCAGACAGGGCTGTGTAGCTGCCCCTTGGCTGTTCAACCCATAGATAAATAAATATGTAGGTTCAACCTATTTATAGACAGGTGTTTGCAAACTTTGAAAGATGAAGAATGTGGGCTAAGAATGGGCGAGTTAACCGTCAAATGCCTTTTGTATGCCGATGATCAAGTCATATTTGCGTCATCGGCATTTGAGTTGCAAATGATGGTTACATTAATGAACTGGGAATTAAAAGAAAGGGGAATGAAAGTGAACGCAAGTAAGACGAAAGTGATGGTTTTTGAAAGAGAAGAAAGCAAAACGGTATGTGAAATAAGAATATAAGGAGAGTTAATTGAGCAAGTGGATGAGTTTGTGTATTTGGGATGTGTATTTAGCAGCGATGGTAGATATGATAGGGATATAGAACGACGAGTAAATGCAGGGAATAGAGTGAATGGGGCACTACACTCTATTATGAAGAACCAGAATGTGTCAAAAAGGGCACGTATGGTAATTCATAATGCTTTGTTAGTCCCTACTTTAATGTATGGTAGTGAAAGCTGGGTGTGGCAGAAGAAGCACGAAAGTAGAATAAATGCTGTAGAAATGCAGTCTTTGAGGAATATGCTAGGGTTGAATCTGAATGACAGGGTGAGAAATTGCGTGATAAGAGATAAATGTGGTATGCAAGATGATGTTGTGACCAGGATTAAGAAAGGAATGCTTCGGTGGTTTGGTCATGTAGAAAGAATGAATGAGGAAAGAGTGACAAATCTCCCACCCCCCTTTCGTGAAATTCAATCCAAGGTTAATTTCAAAATGCGATATAAATTGTACCTTCTAGATAACAAAGAAAATACAAAGTAACAATACAAAGACTGGTTGTTGATACACTAGGTAGGTAGTTGCGTTATTATTATTTTACTTTAATTTTTGATGGTTCCCTATGTTCTAAGAATAAAGTACATAATGAATTTCAATTTCTATTATATTATAATTGAAATTGAAATAGATGACCGTAGTGACTTATTCTCTTTGTAGATGACATGTACAAGCAGTTGTTGTTATTGTTTTTTGTTATTCGCTCGTGAGAGCAGGCAAAGGAACTATGCCATACAGCCTTGTCTTTGTGTAAAATTATCCTTCGTAATTCACTGCTTCACAACATGTTGATGCGTCACATTGTGCAGCCCTTGGGAGATTCTGATGGCAACTTGAGCCAGCAGGCAGCAGACAGTTGGCGATGGTATCCAAAGATGCCTATGCAAACAGCTTATCTTGAGAATCCATCTCCATCAGAGCACTTGTTTCACAGCTTCCACTAATAGTTCACATGCGCAGACACTTAATACACAAAATTGCACCACTTTTATATATCAAAGTCCACTTCAAACAATTATTTAAACAATAATACAGGAGCAACAAACCGCCCCAGGTCAAGTTCCCGCCAAAACTCCTGTACAAGCAGTATTTTGACGTGGTTTACACAGATAAAAATGAATATTGGTCAATGATGTACACCATTGTCCAGGAATTAGCTCTATAACATAGTATAAATATTTTTAATTTATTATTATTCCTTTCATTATTCTATTATATACTATTGCCAACATAGTTAAAAGTAATATATTTATCTATTTATTTTTCATTATTTATCGTTTTTCAGAATATTATCTCTATATTATATTACATAAACATATACATTTAAAATATCTTTAGTTTTTTTTTTGCATTAAATCTGTCTGACAGCTGCTCGCATGTTTTAGATTAGTGGTCCCGACAGAATAACAGCGCTGCGGCTCTTTGCTGTAGCATAATGCTGAGTCGGGTCCTTTTCGTTGCTGCAATCCAACATAAATTTAAATACTTTTTATAAATACTTTTTACTATTAATTGTTTATTTTTATGTTTGAGTTAATTGTTTGTTTTTATGTGTTTGTATTAGCGTAGCTACGAATAAAGTTATTTTCTTTCTTTCTTTCTTTCTTTACAAAGCAAATTTATATGGCAGATGTGAACGGCCGAGTCGGGAAGGGACGCCCTAGAAAAAAGTTTATCGTAATGATTTCTTATATTTACGCGAACACTACACATTGAAATAATACTAGTTTTTACGGAATTTATCGCGTATATTTAACTTTTTAAATACCCGACATTTCGAACGCTTTACAGCACTCATAGTCACGGGCGGGACTGAGATGTTCAACGTCCATATGTCATAGTTAACCGTGGTTACCATAGATTAACAAAACAACAAAAGTTAAATTTTAATCTATGGTAACCGCGCAAACGCACAAGTGAAAAAGGAATTGTTAGCAATTGTGTTCGCCTGTGAACGATTTCATCAATATATTTTTGCCAAAGATAATGTTGTCGTAGAAACGGATCATAAACTTTTGGAAAGTATCTTTAAAATGCCATTAATGTCCGCCCCAGCCCGCTTACAACGTATGATGCTCAGAATACAAGGCTATGACTTAGTCGTTAAGTATAAACCAGGAAAATATATGTATATTTCAGATGTATTGTCTCGAGCGCCGCTTCCCGACTTAGTATTAGATAATAAATTAGATAAAAAAATTCTGTATCAAGTAAAATTAATTGTAAACGGTATTCCAATTTCAAATAGCAAGTTAACACTGATAAAAAATGAAACGATAAAAGATTTTGATTTATGTACCTTACTAAATTATATTAAATTAGGATGGCCTAATAATAAGTATAATGTAATAGAAAATCTTAAAAAATATTGGTCTTTAAAAATGAGTTATATGTGGTAGACGACGTCATATTTAGAGATAATGTTGTTTTAGTCCCTCGTTCCCTGAGAACAGATATGTTGAAAATTGTGCACGAAGGGCAAGATTGTGCAAGACAAGTTATATTTTGGCCAGGCATGTCACGTGACATAGAAATGTAAGTGAAACGTTGTTCGGTGTGCAGGGAGAGTTCAAACGCACCAGCTAAAGAACCCATGATTCCAGTGGAAATTCCTAATTTGCCCTGGTTTATGGTGGGGTCTGATATATTTGAATATAGAAAGATATATTATCTTATTTTAGTTGATTATTACTCTAATTATGTTGAGGTAAAAAAAATTTGAAAATATTACATCACAAGTGGTTATACGCGGTATGAAGGAAATATTTTCACGACACGGTATACCTGAAATACTTATAAGTGATAATGTCACCCAATATACTAGTCGCGAGTTCAAACAGTTTAGTAGAGATTGGGGCTTCACTCACATTACATCCTCACCAAACTATCCACAGGCTAAAGGAAAAAGTGAACGCGCGGTGCAAACCGTTAAGTCTTTGTTAATTAAAGCTCTTAAGGGGAATAGTGACTTTGAACTTGCTTTATTGAATTATAGAAATACTCCAAGAGATGGTTTGGACTCTCCCGCGCAATTATTAATGGGTCGCAGATTACGTTGTAAATTACCAGTTTGTGCAGATTTACTAAAACCACAAGTTGTAGACCCATCTACGTTTAAAACAATGCTGCAAAAACAGCAGCAGTCAAAAATGTACTATGATAAACATTGTAAACCGTTGCCTAAACTTAACATTGGTGACGAAGTAATGTGTATAGATGGTAAGAAAAGAACTCCCGCTACTGTAATAGGTGAAGGTGATACTCCTCGTTCATATGTAATAAATAATAAGCTAGGAAGACCAATCCGACGCAATAGGCGTCTTTTAATTAAGTCTTACTCAAGTCAAGATTTTCAAAATATAAAGAAAGATATTTTCATCACTGGAAATGGAGGGGGTGGCAATTTTGTGCAATGCAAAAAATCACAACAAAGCCCTGATAAGATAAATCAGCGTAACGAGAATTCTAGTTTAAGTGAAAATAAAATTGCTCAAAATGTGCTCAATGATAATAATAATGAGGCATCCACACCATGGCCACACCCTCTCACGCGTTGTAAGGCCCGACGACTCAACATAAAAATTTAATTAATTATTTTTAAGGTATAAATATAATAAATTTTAAGTTAGAAATAAATTTAGAAATAAATTTTAAGTTAGTGAAATTTCGTTTCTTTCAGTTATTTTTTTTATATAAGGGGGATGGATGATATTGTATCTTTATTAATAAGGGGAGATGTGGGTATTTGTATTATTGTGTACGTAGGCAGTTATGAGAGGAATAAATCAGTTGTTGTCTCGCTAACGAACGTGTATTATTGCAAACACAACACTAGTGATGCAAAATATCTTATAAAAATGCATATTTATTACTTATTTCGTATCACATAATTGAATTTTCAAATAAAGCTAGGAAAAAAAGTAATGTTACTACTATGTTTACTATGTTTATCATTCTGAATAGACTTTTGGAGACAGAACGAATACCACATCTCGCAACTCAGTTCTTATATCGTAAAAATTTGTGAAATCCATTTAATACCAAGTCGGATAATTTATTCAGTCCCCACTTAAGGGTCCTTCTGTCTTATGTTATTACGTAATTAGCTAACATAACAACATCTCGTTGTGACCAAAGTTTTAAATAAATAGATTGACTTAGGCCATCGCATGAAAACACAATGTATCTCACAAGTAATACTTATTATATTAAATTCGATTGCTTAGTGCGATTGCCAAGTCAATCTACACAATGATGGAGAAACTTACACGTCTCCAACCAGCTTTGGTCATTCGCTCGTCTCCGCTGCTTCTGCACGACATCGCGTGACCTCATACTGCACAGCAGACGGTCACCAAGTTACAAGCGCTGGCGTTGGAAGCGCTCGATCATACGTCGTATTCCACAGACCTAGCGCCTACAGACTTCTAGTTTTCCAGAATTTGGATAATTTTTTGGTGGAAAAAAATTCTAAGAGGCACTATAAAAACCTTTGAAAAATTTGTTGCCTCCCGTCCAGCTGATTTCTTCAAGAATGACATTAAATAAACTGCCACAGCGTTGGCAAAGATGCGTCAATTGCATAGGTAATTACTTTAATTAATAGAAAAGTTACAGCCTATATACGTCCCACTGCTGGGCACAGGCCTCCCCTCAATTCTGAGAGGGTTTTTAGGCCAAGGAAGTGTCCGCCGCGCTGCCCCAATGCGTGTTGCTTCGCTTCACATGTCTTCGAAATATTTTTTTTCTTATTCCTCAGACATACAGGTTTCCTTACGATTTTTCCTTCACCGCCGAGCAAGTGGTAAATCAGCGCTTAAAATTGCAATTAACAATTTCATTGGTGCCGGCGGGGATCGAACCCGGGTTACTCGCGTTCTGTTACATTTACAGCGAGCGTTAACCATCTGAGCTACCATGGCTCTTATCTAATTAATAGAAATAAAAATATTTAAAAAAAGGCAATTTGAGAGGTAAAGATCTAATAAATGAGTTCATTGTCTGCAATGGACTTTTGTGAATTGGGAACAACTAAAGGCATTAAACCCGCTAATTGTAAACTTTATATGCAAAGATTTTAAATAAATGTAATTCTAAAGCTTTACTTCGACAATCAGCCATTGCCGTACATTAATCCTAACTCCTTTTCATTATTATCATTGCCATTTCAGTTAGTTTTATAACTGTTTATTAGCCCGACGTTGTAATAGCAGCCATTGCCGCTGGCTGGGTCAGATTTATGACGCCATATTGATGTTTGCCAATAAAACTGGTCAGGGCTTTCGGCCCGCCATCTTGGATTATATTTTATTGATTGTCAAAACGTTCCGAATTAATAAACCATTAATAGTTAATGTAACCTTTGATCCTTTATATATTAAATATGATTACGTGATGGTTTACGCGGTGGAGCCATGCAACTGCATTATGATTGTAGCACGAATGGGTCGGCTCAACCAGGCGGGACAACTCTCTTACAGAATATTAGCGTAAAATAATAGCTGTGTTTCGTATGATGAGTGTAAAGTGTAAACCGTGGTCCCTTTTTATTGGATGTTACATTCCATATAAGGCCTCAGTAGTGACATTTGCATTTTGAATGGGATAAACGTAGATGTCTATGGGCATTAGCATTTACTGAATAGCAGGTGGACTGTATGCTCGTTTGTCACCCTTATACTATAAATAATATGTGAAATACTACTGCCATGTCTTGATGGCGTAATAGACACCATCTCATCATTTCGTCCTATGTATGAGTATACAAATATTTATTCATAATTTTTTTATGGAATTAGGGTGACAAACGAGCACACAGTCTACCTAATAGTAAGAGCATACTGTGGCCCATAAACATCTTAATTTAACTTCGATTAAGAATCAAAATGCAGATACGTTGTCACCCTTGAGGACTAACACGGAATGCTTCGTTTCCAGTAAAAAGGGTCTCGGGTTCTCTACACTCACCAAACGAAACACAGCTGCATTGTACTGCTATATTACGCTGGTATTCTGTGAGAGCGTGGTCCTTCCCCGGTCGAGCCGACCCATTCGTACTACAACCATAGTATAGACACCACATCTATAATATATATAAGCGACATATCAGTGATTCTATAAAATAAATAAATAAATATTCTATAAAAAAACAGTGACTGACTGACTTGAAATATAGTATGGTTACTCATTTCGCAACGTAGATGCTAGGAACTGATTTTAGGATAGTCCAACCAAAAAAATCTTTATATTTATTATAGTCTATTATTTCGCGCCCAGCAAAGCGAGCGAGTATCAGCTAGTGATGTTTATAAAATGGCGGCATGCCTATCTCATCTAAGGAAAGTTCCAGATTCAAAAGCGGCGAATGAACGAACTGGTTTTTTTTTGCAGTGCCGAGACGCATCTCATTAATTAGACGCAGGTGATTACTAAGTCTTGTCGCATAACAGCGAAAGTAGCGTTGTAAAAAAGTAGCATTGTCTGTAACGGGATCCCACGATCTCGCGATAAGAAGATCGTCTGTGGGAAGCAGCTGTCATCTGAAAGCGAAAGTACCACAATAGGCGCCATCTTGAATCCGGCAGCTGAATGAAGCGGTTTCGTAAGCTCGTTGGGATAAAAAAGTGTAGTTTTTAATTTGATGATATGATGAGAATGTATTGTTATATGTTGCATAAATATTATAACATGTATTTCGAATGATATCTCGGTTAATATCTTTCGGTATTTTAGTTTAATATCTAAACTATTGTCTCGCTCAATTGTCTGTGTACTTGCATAATGTTTTTTCTTTTAATGGAAGAGGAGTCAAGAAGTCAGTCAAATAAACATACTGATCAGCTGATCATAAGTGAATATTCAAAATTAACCGCGCTGTGAGTGTTAGTTCATTGATTTCATAGAGAGCGTTACTTTTTATAGAAGAAGGGGCAAACGAGCATGCGGCTCACCTGATTGCAAGTGACTACCGCCGCCCATGAAGAATCACAACACATGGGGAATTACAGATGCGTTGCCGGCCTTTTAGAAAGGACTAAGCTCTTTCTTTTTCTTGAAGTCCCTAAGTCGTATTGGTCCGGGAAAGTCGCCGGTGGTAAACAATTCCACAGACAAGTTGTACTAGGAAGAAAACTCCTAGTAAAACGTACAATAGTGAACCTCCAAGCATTCAGATGGTGAGGATGATATCAGGAACTTTGACGCGATGTGCGTTCGTGTAATTTGGCGGCTGGAACTAATCCGAACAATTTCTCCCATAGTAGATACGATAGAACACGCAAGGGGATGCAACATCCCTACGCAGCGCCAGTGAATCAAGCCGATCAGCGAGAACTCGGTCGTCGACGATTCGAATCGATCTGCGCTGGATGCGGTCAAGTGGAAGGAGCTGGCACTGGGGTGTGCCGGCCCAGAGATGAGAACAGTATTCCATGTGAGGCCGAACTTGCGCTTTGTAAACTTGCAAGCGATCTGCCGGCATGAAATACTGTCCCGCTCTGCTGAGCACGCCAAGCTTTTAGAGGCCAATTTGGCCTTCTCCTCCAAGTGACCTGCACAGAAACTGCACACTATTTGATATGTGGACGCCGATGATCCTGATGCTAGCTGAGGCAGCAAGGGGAGTGCCTTCAAACTGAGGAGATACGACGAGACTTTGTTAAGCAAGAACTCGACTTCAGACGCAAGTTTGTCCTGGTACTCGGCAATGATTTCCCGAGAAGTATTGGCACGGCCGGTATATAAGGCATCACCAGAGCTGTCGTCTGCATAGCAATGAATATTATCAGTTCGCAACATATCATTGGTATGCAGAAGAAACAGCGTTGGCGACAGCACGCAGCCTTGTGGAACACAATGTCGCGCGCACATTGTTGGTTGCGTGCGCTTTTCAAACTCTTGATATCGGTTGTATATAAGCGGCGATGCCGATATATCGGTCTACCGATTAAAATATCGGCCGACATATAGGTATCGGTATCGGAATCGATACATCCTTATTCTACACGTATCCTCGATTAAGAATTAAAATGCTTGCGTTGCCAGCCTTGAGGACTAAGATGGAATGCCTCATTTCCAGTTAAAAAATTCTCCAGTTACTACATTTACGAAACACAGCAGCATTAAGCTGCTATTTTACGCTAGTATTCTGTAAGAGCGCAGTCCTTCCTCAGTTGAGCCGACCTATTCTTACTACAACCATAATATAGCTGCAGCATGTCTCTACCACTTAATAAAATACATTACACAAACAACCTACAATACTGAAATTGCAAATTTTAAAATATCTAAATATATCGAAATATATCATCATCATTCACGTCCAACATTGCTTCGTTTCAAAAAAGTCATTTACCAACTTTTTACAACAGACCCTACTTGGCGCTCTTCTTACGTTTTCGGGCAAGGAGTTCCAGAGTGGTGTTGCCTGAATAAATGTAAGAAATGCGTAAATATAAGAAATCATTGTATATTTATTCCAGAATGGTGTCCGAGAGTGCAACAGCAGTTCGGACGAGAACAGATCCTCGGGGCACGCCTCGATGTCGGACAGCGGCGGCGCTGACGCGGCGAGAGATGAGCCACGGCGCTCTCGCCAGCCGCCACACGCGCGTACCAAACACCGGCCACACAATAAGGTGACTAATTTCGCACATAATAAGATTTATTATGCAATATTGAAGGCAAGTCGCTCCCACTAGCTGTTATAAGCGCATCAAGCTTCGTCGACACAATAAAGTGACTTATCACGTACACAATAAGGTTCAAACTTCATCATAGAAGCCAAAAGCTGCTTCCGCTAACTGCTCGTACCACCGACCACGCAATAAAATGTCTAATTACGTATTCAAAAAGGTCCGAGTCGCCCCTGTCAGATAGAACCAAGGATTAACACGACTGGCTTTGTTGGTTGATTCAGGAATCTTTTATGAATGGGCATAAAAGTTACCTATGTGCACAAGCGTTCAACGCGGGCGATACCGCGGGCTGAAGCTAGTGCAAGGAAAAATGAAAGTGACATACCGATATATATTACTCGAGAGTACCTATGTTACGCTAAATTGTGGACATTCTGTATGCGATTTCGCTGCGAATCAATACTTTCTTATGCTTCAGAACGAGGGTTTTCCACTTATCTTCATATGTTGTGAGGAAGACAGAGAATTTCATGTAAAAATTGCACCTGTCATACGTAGGACCACTCAATAAGTTTTGAGATATGCAAAAAGTATTCTAGGATACTATTAATATTTATTTTACATCTTTTGAAAATATTCTCCATCATGCTCTATACAAAGTTCCATTCGCCTAAACCAACTCCGAGAACACTTTAGCCAGTCTTGATCTGATGTCGCTTCTTCGTAGGCAGACACGCCTTCTTCGGCGCTTGACAAAAACTTGCTTTTTATTTTTTCTTTGACTCTTGGGAATAAAAGGAATCACGAGGAGCTAAATCAAGGCTGTAGGGTGGGTGACTTACAGTTTCAACATCAGATTCCAACTCCACTCCAAGATGTAGATGTAGGATGGTATGAATGCTCCCCGAACTAACGCCTACAATCTTTTCGATGTCCGTATATGTGATTCGTGGGTCTTCTCGCACCAACATTTCAGTAGTCCATACATTTTCTGCCGTTACTGCTGTTTACGGGTCCCGGTACTTTGGTCATCTCTAAGGATAATTTTACCCCTTTTGAATTCAGCAAACCACCTAAAAATTGTTGCGCGTGATTGAGCTGAGTCCGCCAGTGCTGATTGTAACCGTTATAAACTTAATTCTTTGGTTAAAGCAAATTTAAAATCATAATAGATCATAGCGCGCAAATATGCACGGTTAAGATCCATCGTTTCAAATGAAAAGCGCGGGAAGCGTTACAGGTAAATTAATTGATTTTTTTTAATACTGAGCTTATAGAGTTCTATTTTTAAATAAATTTGCTTTTTTGAATCATATAACACAGGTGCGTTCCATTTTTAAATTTCGAGCATCTCTAAACTTATTGAATGACCTACGTATTATGCTTTAAAAATATTCCTCATTAATTCATTTCAGCGTATCAAAAGTTACATCACTAATATATTGCCTCATACAAAGGATATTTGCCAAAGTTGCCTCACATTTGGCAAGCGGATTGGAAACGGAATGGCATGATATTTCGAAAAAGTATTTTGATTGTTTTGTATAGAATAAGGACGTCAAACGTGCGCAAAGTCCACCTACATCTGTCCTCAAGTAGGTATTATAATACAGATGAGTTGTTGCGCTTGAGAACTAAGATGGAATGCCTCGTTTCCAGTAAAAAGGGGAATCCCCCTTTTTAAAAAGGGTCGCCGATTCCCTACGATACCACAGGAAACAGTAGCGTTAAGCTGCTATTTTACGCGGGTATTCTGTGAGAACGTTGTCCAACCCCGTTCGAACTGATTAATTTGTGCTGCAGTCATAATATAGGTGGCTCTACCAAGTAAAAAACAAATTAAAATGAATAGCGAAAGGAATAGGTAAGTATATTTTTGTCGTTTTTTTAATATTTTATAAAGAAACTATGCTTCAGTTACAGTCGCCGTGGCCTGGTGGTGGAGGTCTGGAAGATATCAGATCTGCCATCAAGCAGTTGACTCTTCGATCCAGGGACAGCAGCAGTACCGCCACAAGCGGAGCCTCCAGTGGCGGTGGGGGCAGCAATACAGGAGCACCAGGTGCGAACATCTTATTCTGTGAATTTTTTTATTTATTTATTTACATTATTCTTTATTGTATTCCTTAAAACAAAATAATACAAGGGGTGGACTTAATGCCTTGAGGCATTCTCTACCATGGACCTAAAGTAATAATTAAAAATCTGAAGTTGCTCCGGGTTAACTTTGATATTAGGACGTCAGTCACCTCAGTCCCCCGTGACCATGGATGCTGGGAAGCACCCGAAACATCTGGAAATAATATAGTCTTATTCAATGTGTCATGTACGCGTAAATATAAGAAATCATTATGGTTTTTTATGTTTTAATAGAATGCTAGCAACCCCGTGAGATTAATAAAAGCAAGTTATTTTAATATTACACACAGACACATCAATTTTATTTATAGATATAGATGTATAGATAATATCCTTTACACTGAATTTTAGCCACTGCGGCCAGTCTCAACCTGACCAACGAGCTTAGCCCAAAGCTAACGGTTGTGGGTCTCGGATTCGGACCCAGGACCTGTATTTGTTAAATACTTTAATCACTATTAGCAAATAATACAATTTAGATTACATCATTTCACTTTTATTTGAATCTGTTCATGACTTACTTTAATTTTGTATAAATAATCACTTTTTTACTTAGTATTTACAATACACTTTTCACCGAAACTCAAGTGTCAAACTCTTAACACCTTATACGTTTTTTTGCGCCCGAAGCTTTAAGGGCAACCCTCCGGTAACGGGGAAGGGAGGGGGTGAATGCTCATAGCATACCACGCAGCTGGCTGCGTGGTTATGTGGAGACTTTTACCCACTAAACTCCACCTTTTGGGGTTGGCTTAACGATCTGACGAGAGATTTTTTAAGCTTTAAACGGACGCGACCCTCCTTGGGAGAAAGGAGGGACCCGCTTGGGTCCTGATTTTTTATTTCCAATTTGGAGTCAAATCCGAAACTATTACAGTAAAAAATCTTACCGGAAATTCAACGATATAAAAGCGGACATCCGATTTACATTTATCAAAGTTAGATGTACATTTCAAAAGACAATAACATTAAAATGAAAGTCTTAATTATTTTTTACAAATAATTGTTAACTGTAATAAAAATAATGTTCCAGACGGCGGAACTGCAGCAGAAGCGCGCAGAAGACGAGCGCCGTTGGTGCGGCAGCCGTCGCTCGACACTGTCTGCACCAACGTGACCAGCGCTGACGAGTTCGTGTGGGTGGACTCGCACAACAGGTGTGCTTTTTATCTAACTTTTTCCCATAGGCCACAGCATCCGCTTACAATCAGGTGGATTGTGTGCCAAAAATAAAGAAGAAAAATTTAGGTATATAGATACATCTACTTTATCCTTGATTACGAATTTAAATTCAGATATGTTGTCACCCCTGAGGACCAAGACGGAATGCCTTGTTTCCAATAAAAAAGGGTCTCCGGTTCTCTACACTCACCATACGAAACACAGCAGCATTAAGCTGCTATTTTACGCTGGTATTCTGTGAGAGCGTGGTCCAGCTGCAGCGTGATTCTACCACTTCTTCCTGTCCTTATCCCAAGTTATTTGGGGTCAACATAGCATTTTTATTCTCCACTATTAACCCTCATCTTTGCACTGCTTTCTTAAGGAACTATTTAACAACTAACACATTCCATCCATCTTTTATTATAACTCTCTTTACTTTGTATTCATCCACTTTCATAACCAATTTTCTTCTTGTTAGATGGTTTATTTCCCTTCACATAAAAAACAGAAGAATTGATAGGCTAGCGTGGTATGGACATACCATACCATGCTAGCCTATCACTTCTTAACTTTTTCGTGTCTGGGGCCATTTTACAACTACCTCTAATAAATTCATCATAAGGGCTTTCATTACTTATAAAATTTACAGCTCATATACGTCTTTTTGTTGGGCACAGACTTCCTTCCATTTCTTAGAGGATTATAGAGCAGTTTATCAGCCGCGATGTTCCAATATGGGTTTGCGAACTTCACATGTCCTTAAAACATTTTTTCCTTAGTAAAGTAAAGTAAAGTAAAGTTACAGCCTATATACGTCCCACTGCTGGGCTCAGGCCTCCCCTCATTTCTGAGAGGGTTTAGGGCAAGGAAGTGTCCGCCGCGCTGCCCAAATGCGTGTTGACGAACTTCACATGTCTTCGAAATATTTTTTTTTCTTATTCCTCAGACATGCAGGTTTCCTCACGATGTTTTCCTTCACCGCCGAGCACGTGGTAAATCAGCACTTAAAATTGCAATTAACAATTTCATTGGTGCCGGCGGGGATCGAACCCGGGTTACTCGCGTTCTGTTATATTTACAGCGAGCGTTAACCACTGAGCTACCACGGCTCTACGGCTCTTTTTTCCTTAGACATTTATATATTAAATATTGACCCGCCTGCCTTCGGTTTTAATGTTCCTAGTTTTTCGAATAAAATATAGCCCACATCTTTCGGCTTTGCTCTCTATCTGTTTGTTAAGCTTCGTTGCCATCGGTTTAGGCAATACGAAGATTAGCACGTACAGACAGAAAGGCAAAATTAAGAATTAGAAGAAATTAAAAATGATGTTCATGACCCAATCGCACGCAGATAACCCCGTCAACTTAATAAAAGGCAATTATTTCGATACTACATAGAAAGACATCAGTTTTATTCATATTGTTGCGCGCCACAGTTGATGGCACTAGCGCCATCTGGTATCTAGTATCAGAAATAGTAGTGTCAAGATCTTTTTTAGAATAGATAGAAGAATTATGCTTTCTAGAAGAGTTCTAGTATAGGTTTTAGTGTTAACACATGTTAAAAGTTTACAAAAGGCAAACTTATTGGCTGTAGATAATGTAATAGGTGCAATATAAGTAAATGCAGGTTCCCTCAAAATGTTTTTTTACGAATTAATAACCTACGAAATAGTAACCTTTGACGAATTAATAATTCTGATTAGATGCCGACAGGAATCGAACTTGGGTTCGCGTGTGAAATTTACAGCGATAACTCAGCCCCTGAGCTATCACAGCTATAATATCATTCTCCCATTTATTATTCTTAGTTTTAAAAAACCTACCTAAAAGGATCTTAATTCTTAACGTTTTAACATTTGTTACAAACACACCTTGTAAGCTAGGTAACAATAAGGTTGTGAATATATCCTTTTATAGCAATTTTTTAATTAGCTTAAGACTCAAGAAGGTGACTTGATCATCATCACAGCCCGTGGTAAATTAAACATAAAAATGACTTTCACTAAGTATTATTTATAATCTATATGGAATAAAAAAAGTATCATCGGAACATAGGTCTCCCCATAGATTGCACGCTTGGCAGGTACAGGGTACAGGTAGGTAGGTACACGGCAGACCGGTCTTCCTGAGTTGTTATCAGGAAGATACTGCTTCCTGATGCTGTTTCAATTGACATATAGCGCCTCTTACGACACTCTCGGGATGATATGGGGCATTGAGAGGAGCCATACATACACGGCATACGTACCTATAATACATGAGGCCTATGTTCAGCAGTGGACTTTAGTAGGCTGTAACGGAGCATACACGGCGCAAGATAATGTTTTTATTTATTTAATTAATTAATTTATTTAAAAACTTCATTGCTCTAACCGTAAAGGTTTCTAACCAAACAGGTTACAAAGGGCGGTTAAGTCAGTCAGTATTCTCTGCCGGTAAGCCCATGGCGTGGTGAAAAATCAGTGGCAGGAGGTGACTTAAATAAGAATGTCCACAGAGTTACGTTATTGTCAAGAGGGTGTGATAACTTATTATTTTTATTTCAGACTAGTAGAGCTGCGATGCGTGCCGTGGACTGCAAGTGAAGTGAGCCGCGTACTACAAAATGGCCGATGTCGGGAAATTGCGGCCAAAATGGCGCCAGACACTCCCCCGCGATTAGCTTACTTATTGCAGAGGTATTTTATATATAGAAAAACACTTTAATTTTAACATTACCTAATTCTATATACATTCTATAAACATTGAGAATAAACTCATGCTAGATATACCAATTACTCGATTTCTCAAAACAATAATATTGTCTTGCAGACCGAATTTGGGCACGGCGGTCATTCTAAACGAAAACTAACCATTTGCGCATTTGCAAGATAGGATTATAGTGACCAAGTATATTCGCAACCACAGGTGCACTCTCTATTCGCTCACTATCATAGTCCAATGGGACGGTAATCCGAAAAAACCGGAGAGAGATCAAGGACCAACGGCTGTACATGCTTTCCGAGGCACAAGGGTGAAACACCGCTGTGGTGTTTCACCTGGCGTTGCCACTGTCCATGGGCAGCGGAAGTCACTTTCACCATCAGGCTAACCACATGCTCGTTTGCTCTATATATCTCTATATATGCATAAAAAGACACGCCTAATTATTTTTGTTTTCCTAGGGCGTTGGTGCGAATTGCCCGTGAGGCGCAACGCTTGTCGCAGAACTTTGGCTTCTGCTCTAAGCACGAAGTGGCTGGCGCTTTCAAAATTGTGCTGAGCACGCCGCTGGCAGACTCTTGCATCAAAGTGAGTACATGTTTTACAAAGTCTTTTGTAAAAGGCGAGATTCTCTTCAAGGTCAAAGTGAGAAACAAAAACCTAAAAGGATAAAATTATTTTTATTCAATATGGATTACCACACACTTAATACTTTTTGATAAAAAAAATTATAAGCCAATGGTTCGGAAAATAGCTTTGTCCTATGAAGAACCAGCTGAAAACCCAACGGGATTATATTTTGTGACATTTATAACTTTACAACATCTTTGTGCAATTTTTAAATGAATTATAATGGAACCAGCATGGCAGCGATCACCTCATTCGCAAGGGGTTATTTTCATTCATGTATTCCTTGATATAATAACTTAATATATAATAACCCTTTTTGTACAATATTTCTTTAGTAAAACTTTAAAACTTGTTGATTGAAAAATTTTGAACAATTTCTAGGATTTTGTTGTAAAAGCGTATACCTACATAAATGAATTACTAATTTAGTGGAGTCCAGTAACTGGTATCACAAGTTTATATTTGTACCTGGTATTTATTTTGGTAATGGGTTAAGGTTACCGAGAATATCAAACCAAAAAGAATAATGATATCAGTGCAGTGCTAGGGCTCTACTTCATGGGTTGCTGGCGACCGTTTATCTCAATGGTCAAAGTACTTGATTATTCATCTATACATAATATAATAAATTTGTAGAAAAGTCGTGTCTGTAATTCTAATATTTTCTGAAAAAAACAAATCCAGGGGAGTAAATAAAGGGCACTAAAGCCAAATTAGTGGTTTTTACAATTTTTGCCTGTCTGTCTGCTGTCTGTGTATTAAATATTCAAAAAAGATGCAAAAGCTACTGAACGATACGGATCCGGGGCTACTTATTGGCTACTTCAAAGATGTTTTATAGGTACAAATACCGTGTTGCTAACACATCGCACCGTTCGCAGTGACGCCAGTCTTTGATTCATGTGTGCGTGAGTACCACGTGACGCGCATATCTTACGTACCGTGCCTGCATTAATTTGCGTGACTTCGGTAATAACAGTGCAAATCGATTACCCAAAAATTTGGGAGATTTTACATTTCATTTATATTGACCTTATTATTTTTATTTTTATTATGACCTGAGTGTAAAATGTATATGCGAAGCGTGTGCATTTGTGTGCGTGTGTGTATAGAGATATACACATACAAGGGATATGGTTGGTTATGTGTGTTTTATGTAGGTATGAAAATCGCACCAAAATAGTGAAGATAAGTAATAAAACCTATAGTTAATGTAACAGTTAAAAACAAATAAAAAATCACAGCAGATATTTATGTACCTATATCTACTGTGATTTTTTATTTATATATTTAACCAATCTATATCACTATCTATATCTATTGAATATATATACTACGAGAGTACTACACCTTTGTACTGTAGAACCCAAATATTGCCTCTTTTTACGAAGACATGAATGACGTACAAAATTAAGTTTGGTTAAGTGTAAACTTCGGCCAAGAGATAGCAAACGTTTTTTTTTTAAATTCATATATCAGTTAGTGCATATATGCAGTTTCATGACTAGATCAAATCCTTGCATGAAATTAATTAAATACTGTCACTGGATTTTACTTTACTTTTTTACTGGAAGAAGATAAAATTTTGTAAAACTTAGTGTGTTTAAAAGCTACATTTTATACTGTAAAAACTGTAAATAAATAAATAAACATATAAGATCAACATTGTTTATTTATGTAAATTATAATTTTATTTAAAAACTTTGAAATTGTAGTTGTTTTCGGTACAGTTGCCTTTTCGAAGGAATATTTTTGTAAATATTTTCTGTCTTCGCTACATGAAACAGCCTGATTTTTATATATCGATCCACTATTAATTTCAAAATATTATTTTAATGATAATGCCCATAAAGATGATCTGTTTCACTAAAGTTGAATATACTTTTACTCACCAAGTGTGTCATTATTTTAAATTATCAGAAGTTTGTAATCTTTTTCTGTAGTTATTAGCTTTTCTTTTAATGTTTTACATAAAATTGCCTCTGACAGCCAGCATACAGTAAAAACATTTTGTGACGAATAAATCAGTCCTCCCTTGTCACGTAGTCCAACTAGCTTATGAAAATCTAATTTTTCTTTACTTATTAGACTGTCGATGCAGGGCATGCATTTAATTTTCCGACTTAATTGCCTCACAATGATCACAAGAATGACAGATTGATTTTTCAAACCGGTTCACAGTCGGCTTTTTGAGGGTTAAATTACACACTCCCGCTCATTCTCGCTCTAGTAAATGACGGCTCTAAGTGACCAAGAAGGATAGATTCACAGGAAAGTGCGATTCCGTGCTGCCAGATCTATTTCGACCCGAAGCCTTAAAACGGTTTAACTTGGTTAAAACCTGTAAAATTAGACGGTTTAAAACCACATTTTTTTGGGCAATAAATTTTTTCTCTTTGGTAATGAATAAACCACAGATAGTCCCATAATATATTATAATAGTGCATTTTTTGACATATAATTAGTACATTTTCCAAAATAATAATTCGAGGTAATCATCTTAGGTAGGTATTTACTTTTTTTAAATATTAATTACACAAATAATTATTATAATAATATAATTTAATCACACAACTAAATCCCTCATTAGTAATGTAATGGTAAAAGAATTTTCAAAATCAGTCAAGTAATTTTCGAGATTAGCCAAAAAACATATTCATAGAAAGTAGCGCCATCTATAATAAAATAAATTCTACATTAGACATCTGTAATTATACATAACATTCTAGTGGTAAAATAATTTTCAAAATCGGTCAAGTACTTTACGAGTTTAGCTAAAAACATATTCGTTGATAGTAGTGCCCACTAATTAAAATGCATCCTACGTTTCACAGTCATAATAGCATTCTAATGGTGAAAGACTTTTTTAAATAGGTCAAGGAGTTTTTGAGCACCATTCCGAAAAGCGATTCAGCTTAGCCCACCGCACACACAGTAAAAACATAACTATCCTTTTTCATCCGTAGTCGGATAAACAAACGATTGACACCGATTGCGTATCGGCTGCTTTGGATAAATATCCGTTGTCAACAGTTGCTTTACATCTATTCATGACATTAAAATAGGGAAAACATTTCATACGGTAGGAAACACTCGAATATTATTGCGCAGTATTACTACTTGTATTGACATTCAGCTTTCATATTATTTTATAATGAAATACACTACAAAATTGTATACTTACTTATGAAAAGTGATGTTCTTATCCTTATCTTTTTTCCAAGAGTAATTTTTACATGATTTCACGGCACAAACAGTCATTTTGCGAAATTAAAAATACCGGTGCAAGATGTACGTTCGCAGTGAACGTCGCTGGCGTAATGGCGAAACGATTAGGCATGTCGATCTAAAATCGATTAATCGAAAAATCGATTCTTTGGAGTAAAATTATCGATTTTTTAGATCGATCCGAGGCACTGCATCGATTCACTGAATCGATCCAAAAACCTATTGAATCGGACTGATTAATTTGATTCAAGAACTAGCTAAAATTCCCAAACCAGCTGGGGTAAGATACCAGTTTTTTAATTTTTTGCTGTTGGGGGACGCGAAAACAACCGGTCGTCTTGGTTGATAATTTGAAAGCAATATATATTTCAATAAAATAAATGTTTATGAGCGCATCCAATAATATCGAAAAGTTGTCATTTCATTTTCATTTCTAAAATTCTTAAGCCCACTTTCCACTAAGGGATATAATGTAATTTAATATTACATCTCGAGATATAAATTAATATCGCTCACCGTACTTTTAAATAGAACCGTTTCCACTGAGGTGTAATATATATTACATCCCAAACTATAAATATTTCTTCGATTGACCGAGCGATATTTTCATATTATATTTCACCTCCTGTACTATAATATAACATAATATTATAACTGTGAACCTGTTTGAACTGTGAACTTGTGAATTTACATTATTTATTATCAAAAATATACATACTGTGAGTGTGTAAGTACAGACAGAGTACTTTTTAAATACCTAGATACTGTAAAAAATATTATACCGTACGTTGAAGTTTATAGAGGTTTATAGTAAGGAAATAACCAGTATTGTGTTCGTGTAGCATTCATTTCAGTATGATAAATAGTGAGTTATTAAATTGAAACAGATTTATCGAGAAATGTACGTTGCTGTTTGCACTTTTGTAAAAGTATTGTTGTTGTTTTTAGCCTAAAATGTCAAATAAAAGTGTCACGTGGAATCACTTTGTAAAAAAAGGAATCGAGTGGAGTATGTGCGAAC
Organism: Parnassius smintheus behrii; assembly: GCA_036936625.1. Taxonomy (NCBI): domain Eukaryota; kingdom Metazoa; phylum Arthropoda; class Insecta; order Lepidoptera; family Papilionidae; genus Parnassius; species Parnassius smintheus. Next base: position 57,343,599 of record JAUPFT010000003.1, on the reverse strand, counting down.
CACTCCTAACACAAGCGTTTCAAGCTTACCAGGAGTGGTTAAAAGGAATATTAGTAATGTTAATCAATAAGATTACCAATATTTTATTTAAAAAAATATTACAGTTTAGAAGTTAAAGAAAAAAAATCGAAAATTCTTGAAATTTCATGTTTGAAAATGTCGCGATTAATCGAAAATCGATCTTTTATTCCTCGATTTAATCGATAATCGATTCAAGTACCTTCGATTTAAATCGATTCAGAGATCGATTTTTTTAGGAGTGAATCGACATGCCTAGGAACGATCGAACGAATACGCCAATATTGGCGCCTTTTAAATGGAAGCGTTTTAGGCGCGCGTACACGGTATCTGTACCTATAAAACATCTTTGGGCTACTTTTTATCCTTCACTTCAAAAGAGGAGGGTTAAGTATTTTCCTTCCTTTAGATGTTAATTTCTACTTTATACGATTGATGTGTTTTATTAAAATAAATAAAATATTTTTAAATAAAGCCCAAAATTAGTTTTAACTTTTGTGTAATAAATTGAACTACGCCGATAATCTACGATATTATTGTTGTATTCACTTTTTCAAGACAGTGCCGTCTAACGTAAAATACAAAACGTAATAACATTTTACCTCATTTGTCATTATAAAGTTATTTATTTAAAGTTATAATTGATTTGAAAATTCTAATGTACATTTCTTAGTTTTTGTTATTTCATTTTAGTAGATATAAGAAAAATTTACAGTAAGAAATAGATAGTAGTGACATCTATCGAAAATCATAATATTAAAGGATGTTTCTAAGCTTAATTTCTAATCTGTAAAAAAATTTAGTAGGTATTAGTTTTTTATCTATAAATAAACTGATAAAAATTGCAATTAGTATGTACAAAACTCTTATTATCCTTATAGTTTAAAAAAAAGAGTTTTATATATGTATTGGTCAGATCTAAGAATTTATATCATAAATTAATGGATTATTGAAAGTGAAATGGCGGTAATTCATAAAGTTTAACAGTGTTTGCTGACTTTATCATGATATAGCTTGACCAAATCAAGGAATAGAGATTGTTTGGCGATATGAACAACTAAACACGACATTGCTATTTCTAGATGTTATTGAATTTTATTACACACCGCTAGCGGTGCTAATTGCGTATATTTAATAAAAGCAGAATTTATGCCAAGTTTATGTATTATATAAATGTTAGAGTCTTTATTGTGCGATAGAGCCACTCCAGTCGCACCTCAACTTATTGAGTCTGAGTACTACAGGGTAAAGTTTAGGTTATCATAACTTTAATATAATAATAGCGCCATCTACTTACTTCTTAATAAAGTAATAATAAGTACATAACTGGTCAAATTAAACACTCAATACCAGAAGGCATGCAAAAAATATAATTAATTACCTGGTTAGGTGAAATATTGTATTTGTATATTATTGTATTTATAATATTGTATTTAAATTTAGTCAAGCCCGCGACTTATTACAAGCTAGGTTTTTACCGGCGGCTTCACTCGCGTGGGCTTGAATTAAGAAACATCAATATTACTATTTCGTACTAAAATTAGCAAAACTGGATCACTTGTAGAGATACGTCGGGCCAATATTAGCCAATATTATAGGCTACCGAAACATATATAAGTTAGTTTATCGGAATCGCATAAATATCAGACGTCAAGAAACAATTTTTTATATTGGGCTTCCGATGTATCTTTATTTACGGAAAATTGTCCTGGAATCGGAAATGCCTGTCCTGTGTAAATGTCTTGATAAAAAAAGGTTTAATTTCACGGTCTTTATTAATATTGGCCCCATTGAATATTGATTAGCACCACATGCCAGTATTTTTTTACGTTCGAGTAGATTTAAAAATTCAAAACTTTTGTTTTTATTTTTGTAAAATATCAGTGCCATAGGCTTCTACTCCGTTCACATGTTACATACTATTTTTTCCAGACAATAAAAAAGGTCATCCAGTATATATATATACAAGGTACAGTTAATATGTTGTATTGTTTAAAATATGACTTGTAACCATCAGTACTTTTCAGCTTAAGTATGAAACGTATACACCTTTTTGGGCCGTGTATACCTTTCTTTTTCGCAAGAGTTGCCCCAAAATATTACGCCATATCGTAGATATGTTTCTACTGTACCATAATACGTAAATTGTTCTCCTTTTTAGAATAAGGGTGACGTACGAACACACAGTGCACCTGATGGTAAGTAGATACTGTGGCCTATAGACATCTACATCTATCCTAAGGTTAAGGTGACTCTAGTCGACATTATTTCCATAGAAATTTCGGAGGGGATTTACTCCGCTGTTTGACAGTGTACATCCAAAGTTAAACATGATATCGTTTTGTCTCATTATTAATTTTGTCTGTACCGAAACAGAATAGTAAAATAAAAATTCGTTAAAAAGTTACGTGCTACCAAAGATTCGTTTTTATTGCCAATTTTAACACAACTTTGGGCGTAAATTAGTAATAAAAGCAGTGTAAAATTTCCAAAACAAAGTCGGTACCGACACAGCTCAATTATCGAAGAATTCAATAAATTTTATTGGTAATTGATTCATGCAGTAGTTTTTTCATAAAATCCTTCCAAAGGCCTTTTCGTATTTTTTTACGCGCGCGTGTTTATATGAATTATCGTGCATCTCACTGAATAATATTTCCCCCGGTGCGGTGCGGGAGGACGACACTTACACACACATGCATGCGCGGTGACGCGCGCGGCGCGCTTATTAGACTCAGTCAGTCAGCTGCGGCCTGTGACGTTCGTATGACTATAGTTATACCTGCGCTCTAAATTACTACGCTACATTGACCCCTGCTTGAACTTTGGATTAAATCAAATTTATATAAGCACAGACAAAAATAGAGGAATATATAAATAAAATTTTGAAAAAAAAAACGATCTCAAAATTTTATTAATGTTCCGCTAATTTTATCTTTACTTACCTATGTCAATTTGATTTACATTCGATTATAATTATATTCTCAGACGTGCAGGTTTCCTCAATATGTTTTCCTTCACCGCCGAGCACGTGGTAAATCAGCACAATTGCAATTAACAATTTCATTGGTGCCGGCGGGGATCGAACTCGGGTCTGCATGTCTGAGAAATTAAAAAATATATATTTCGAAGAAATGTGAAGTTCGTCAACACGGGCAGCGTGGCGGACATTTCCTTGCCTTAAAACCCTCTCAGAAATTAGAGGAGGCCTGTGCCCAGCGGTGGGACGTATATAGGCTGTAACTTTACTTTTTTTACTATTATAAATATGTTATTTTACCGACGAAAATTTTAAAGAAAAATAAAAAATAAGTAACCGACAACCTCCTAGGTCCCTAGGTGACTTGCGAGATGTCAGTGTAACAAAACAAAACGGCCCAGAAAAACAGACTTTCCAACTGATAGCTAAATCAGCACGCAACAATTTCATTGGTGCCAGTGGGGATCGAACCCGGGTTGCTCCCGTACTGTGATACCTATAACGAGCGCTAACCATGTGAGCTACCACGGCTCTCAACGACATCGTTCCGTTCGTGCACAGCGCTGAAGATAGCAGAGTAAAAAATTAGAGATTGTGGTGTTTGAAATTTAAATAAAAGAATGCTTCAGTATTGATAGCAATTTATAAACGAAATATCTGTTGAGATGTGTCTAGAAATTATTAATACTTATTTTTATTTATTTATTAAAATAATAAATAAATAAAAATAAGTATACATTTATCTATATTGAGTACTAGTTTTTCCCCGCGATCTCGCACGCGTGGAATATGGATTTCATGGGTTTTAATTTTTTTGCGCGGAACCCTAATTCTTTTTCTAAAACAAAAGTAGTTCAAGTTATTCCTTATATCATCAGCTATCTGCCAGTGAAAGTCCCGTCAAAATAGATCCAGCAGACAGACCGACAGACAGACAAAATTTAAAAAATTGTGTTTTTGTTACTAGTACTTTCATATGCATTAAATAAAAAGCTGTTATTTTAACATTACAAACAGACACTTCAATTTTATTTATTTATAGATATAGATATAAGATATTATTCATATTGGTGTCATTTTAAAGGGAATATCATGTACTATTATAATAATAAAATAATTGTCTCCAGTAAATATTATACTTTTCTTGTAAAACTCGAAATAACAAATAAATACGATTTATTTTTATATTCCCATATGCTTTATTTTCATCCTTTATTTTTTATTTGACCAATTTTCTTTTAACAAAATTAAATTCTGAATTCGTTGAGCTTTTTGAGAATATTTTTATTTGAATGTTAGGTAGATACCTATTTGGCTTTTAAGTACCTAGTAATCGTTTTTGTTGCGACAGTCTCGCGCGGTCGTAAAAAAAAGTTACTGCGCGGACAGGTGGGACGAGAATCACTTGCGCGCCGTGGACGGTGGATAGGTACCTACCTACTGTTATTACCTAGATACCCACAACCTACTATACAACAAAATTTGGCAAACTGTCGCTGCGTCGTGGACACTAAAATCTAAACTGCCTACCTACCTGCCTAAGTACGTCGGTACTAAGGAAACAGTCTTGACGGGTCACTTGTCTTGATAAAAACATGTGTTTACATCTAGTGATATTGTGTGTATATAAAAAAAGTAAGAAGACAGGTAAGTATTTTTGAAAACAATTTATAGGTAGGCAGAATATACTATATTCTGATAATTACTTTTTTTTTTTTTTTTTTTTTTATAGGATAGGGTGACAAACGAGCACACAGTCCACCTGATGGTAAGTGGTTGCTGTGGTCCATAGACATCTACATCTATCCTCGATTACGAATCAAAATGCAGATGCGTTGTCACCCGTGAGGACTAAGATGGAATGCCTCGTTTCCAGTAAAAAGGGTCTCCGGTTCTCTACACTCACCATACGAAATACAGCAGCATTAAGCTACTATTTCACGCTGGTATTCTGTGAGAGCGTGGTCCTTCCCCGGTCGAGCCGACCCATTCGTGCTACAACTATACTACTAATATAACTGCAACATGGCTCTACCACATATATAATTACAATTATTATCTAAATATTATACTATTAAACGAGCAATTCTTGTATATAAATATGTATATATATATATATATATATATATATATATATATATATATATATATATATATATATATATATATATATATATATATAATCGGGATCTCGGAAACGGCTCCAACGATTTTCATAAAATTTAGTGTCCAGAGAGTTTCGGGGATAAAAAATCGATCTAGCTAGGATTTATTTTTAGAAAATGTCTTTTTGTCCGTGTTTTTAGGCAATGAAAAACTGCTACAATATCGTTAGAATAAGAAGGTAAATTTTGACCAATTGTTAATGATTATAAATAGCTTAATTAGTATTGGGCGGTCACAGAATCGTTAAACCCCGGTTCGAGCCCAGTCCGACCGACCGACTTTTTTAATTTTTTTTTCAAGTTCCTTTCGTTTTTGAGAAAATCTATTTTTTCGAGCCCTTTTTTTTAGTATTTTTTAAAAACACGAAAATTTAAATTAAAATAATTGCACTCATGATTTTTTATTCAAATAACCAGTTCCGTTTTTTCTGTTATGTCGCAAGATCAAAAAATATTATTTATATTTCATCAGTATGTGATTTGTATCTAAATATAATTTCCAAAATACACGAATTAAAAAAATCGAGCGAAAAATATTTGCTCGGTCAACCAGGTACTATTATAAATGCGAAAGTTTGGATGGATAGATGTATGTTACTCAATCACGCTAGAACAGCTGAAGGGATCTGGATGATATTTAGCTCAGAGATAGGTTATACCTGGTCTGGAATAACACATTTGATACCGTTTATTCAGGTATTTCGTTCCTGTGGGATAATTTTCGAGTTCACGCGTTTGAAGCCGCTGGCAACAGCTAGTACGGATATAAACTGCGATGACTGTTCCAGTTCATGCTTCGGCGTCGTGAACTCTTGAGTGATCGCTGCATGACCACCCGGGGAAAACAAAACATAATAAAATAAGCAATCTATATTAGGTATCTATAGAGCCATAGAGGTATAGTATAAAGCGATAACGCAGCGCCTAATAATTTAGTACGAGTTTGTAGGTAGGTACAAGGCAAGCGTCGAGCGGCACAGAATAGGGATATGTATGTGTGCATCGTGTTCGTGTAACTTCGTTTTTGTTCTAACGGTTCGGAACGCCGTACGAACAAGACGTGCGTTCTAACTGCTCTTCTATGATACTATCTCTGTCGGGCACGATGCCAGGTGAGACAACGTGCTTTTTGGCCGCGCCCACCAATGAGTTCGAGCCCGCGACTTGAGCCACCTTAAGAATCAAAACGCAGATGCGTTGTCACCCCGAGGACTAAGATGGAATGCCTAACTTCTACTAAAAAGGGTCTCCGGTTTTCTACATTCATGATATGAAACGCAGCAGCAATAAGCTGCTATTTTACGCTGGTATTCTGTGAGAGCGTGGTCCTATCCCGACCGAAGTCAAGGTCTAGGTCATTCTTAAATTTTCTATATCGCTAGTAAAGTGCGGTATTGTTTGCAGGGCTGCCAGCGGGCGGCGACGATGTATGCGACGTCGGGCAGCGCGGCGCGGCGGTTGGGCTCAGCGGCGCGCGCTCGCACCAGTCTCGCGCCGGGCCGCTTCCAGCGCTGGATGCTGGACGTGCGCGTCGCACCCTTCGTACATGAGTGAGTACGCACGCACACCACAGTACAGACACAAGCACAGCCTCGTGCCGGGCCGTTTCTAGCGCTGGATACTGGACGTGCGCGTCACACCCTTTGTGCATGAGTGAGTGCGCACGCACACCGCAGTAAAGAGACAAATACAGCCTCGTGCCGGGCTGCTTCCAGCGCTGGATGCTGGACGTACGCGTCGCACCCTTCGTGCATGAGTGAGTACGCACGCACACCGCAGTACGGACACAAACACAGCCTCGTGCCGAGCTGCTTCCAGCGTTGGATGCTGGACGTGCACGTCGCACCCTTCGTGCACGAGTGAATACGCATGTACACTGTCACACAGACCAGACATGTAGGCTCGCTTCTGAGCCATTTCAGTGCTGAATGTTAGTTATACGCCTCGCACTCTTTATAGGTGAGTGAACAAGCACACATGCACACTTGCGTACAGATATAAATACATTGATTCGCTTCAAGACGCTTCCAGTGCTGGATGCTGGAACTGCTATTCGCAAAATTTGTGGATGATTGAGCAAGCACACACACGCACACTTACTCGTACTACACGCCCACATAAACATAAGGGAACACAAACAATCAATAAAAACCATTAATGACGATAAGCGACAGGAGCCAAATGGTAGGTGTGAACCGCGATCATTCGAGATCTGATACTTGGTTACAAATCCGCCATTTGACTAACGTCGTGTATAACTTAATAATTGTAAACTTAACCCTAGAGGTTAACAGAAATAATGTCCTCCAGGTCGCATCTCGATCACGGCGGTCAGTCTCAACGGAGACTAGCCACCTATGCAGGACGGAACTATCATGCCCGAATGTATACGTAAGCCCGAGTGCATGCTCTATTCTCACACTCAACGGACGGACGGACGGAGACTGAGATTGATTGAAATAATACTAGTTTTAACGGAATTTATCGCGTATATTTAACTTTTTTACCCGACGTTTCGAGAGCTTTACAGCACCCATGGTCACGGGAAGGACTGAGATGTTGAACGTCCAGCTGTCATAGTTAACCGCGGTTACCATAGATTAAAATTTTAACTTTTGTTCCGATCTACACAGTATGAGCTTATGGTATCATGGAGTCTTGCAGTTGTATGCTTGGGTTGGGCATCTCAGTCCTTCCCGTGACCATGGGTGCTGTAAAGCTCTCGAAACGTCGGGTAAAAAAGTTAAATATACGCGATAAATTCCGTTAAAACTAGTATTATTTCAATGTGTAGTGACTGAGATTGATGTTCATTAACGCCATTGTATTGATGCCAGATACGCAGCTATCTACCTGTGCGCCGGCATGGAAACCCTCCTGGAGGAAATAGCCTTGATCGCAGGCAGCAGCTCAGCCTCCGCCCCTATCACACCGGCTGTGCTGGATCACGCGGTCGCCAATTGCGCTGATCTGTGGGGGCTGCTGCAGCCATACAGCCATCTCAACGCCGGCAGGGTCGCCTCGGGTATGTCACTTTCAATGCAGTAAAGAATAAATTTTATAAGAAATACTCTTACGTGGTAGAGCCAAGCCACAGTCTAACTACTACTAATAGTCGGTCATCGAAGGCGTCTAGACGGGGCAATCGTGCGGTGCGGTGTGGGGCGTGGGGCGGGTGGAAAGTTCCCGAGCGGCTGTTGGTAGCTCGGGAAATGTCCGCTTGGATTGTTCTGTCATGCTAATACATTAAAATGGTTCTCACTTCATGTGCGGTAAAAAAAACTGTGGGTCCTAACCTATTTTTATTATTTCTAAACACTAATTTTCAACAAAAATAGTAATGGTGAAATAAGATAAAATCAGTAGTTTTCGTATTGCTGGGTTTTGTATGATGGGTATAGAGATACAGATACACTTTTTTACTAGAAACGAGACATTCCATCTTAGTCCTTAGGGGCGACAACGCATCTGCGTTTTGATTTTTAATCGATGATAAATATAGACGTCTATGTGCCACAGCATCCACTTACCATCAGGTGGACTGTGTGCTCGTTTGTCATCCTTATTCTATATAAAATAAATACATTCTTAAACTTAATTTATTGTTTATGTCGGCTTTTACGACAACATCATACACGATAACAGACTGTCTGTTCTTCTTAGGCTATTGCCAAGCTGCAGATATATTATAGTTGTTGCACAAATGGGTCAGCTCGATCGGGGTAGAACCACGTTCTCGCAATACCAGCGTAAAATAGCAGTTCATGCTTGCTGTGTTTCGTATTGTGGGTGTAGAGAACTGGATACACTTTTTAATGGAAACGATGCATTCTATCTTGGTCCTCAGGGGTGACAATGCATCTGCACATGATTAATATAAGAAATCATAATGCATCTGCATTTTGATTCTTAATCGAGGATATATGTAGATGTCTATGGGCCACAGCATCCACTTACTATGAGGTTGACTGTGTATCATCATTATTCTATATTTTAAAAACCTACCTAGTAATAGGCGATATATTATTTCAGGAGCGTTATCTTTGTCTCACTGGGAATCTATGAGCTCCCTTGGATCCGGTTCTTCATCAGGCGTGTCCAGACCGGAGAATCGACAGCTTGGGCTCAGTCACGATTCAGGAATAACAACCAACGGTTCCGGTTAGTAGAAATACAGGATTTGGCTACAGAAAAATTTTTCGAATTGTAGGAACACGCAATCAAACTTTTTATAAAGTTTCTAATACTTGGCTAACAGATGTTGCAAAATGTCTATGATGTCTCATAGTTGCAAATTTTATTTCACGTATGACGATATACGAGTATTCTTAACTTTTCTTTAACTGCCAGCCCTTGCAATTAGCAAGCTGAGCAAATTACTTGCTTGATAGACTGATATAATTACCAGTGAATTACTTCTTTCAAATTTGTCATCCGGCTCGAAGGACCAAGCTATGTATGGATGGAATTTTGGAGATTTGTTTAGTTAACTTTAACTTTATTGGAATCATTATATTAGGACAGACGCGACAGTTGTTATGTTTTGTTTTCGCCCGTTTAGCTTTTGGGATGTTTCAATGGTATTCATTCCTTCATTCATTACAGTCTACCGCAAGTGCGTTGCTGAACATAAGCTTCTCCCGTAGATTTCTTGTAGGAAGAATATCTGCCATAGTTGGCCGGATCATGAAGATGTCGTTGTACACCTCCTGTTTTAGTTTCCCTCTGTCACCTCATATTGCATGCCACCCAACACGCATGTAGGATAATATAGGGTACGTAGTAGGTTTTCAATCTCGATGGTACGCGATGAGCCAACTTGCGGCTTGCCGATACCATCGAATGTCCGTACTGACGTTGTTATTTGACTCGCCAGTGTATAGGAAACGACGAGTCGTGAGTTAATCCGTTGTGTTCTTATCGCATGTTTTTAATTCGTCCATTGATCATACCTTTACTGGTGGTGAAATTAATTCCATTTATATATAGCATGTTAAGACATATCAACATTTAGAAAACCAGAAAAATTACAGTATGCAAGGCATTCCATATTAGTCCTTTTAGGTGACAACGCATCTGCAGTCATCTTTGTTTGAAGTTAGCTGCAGGTGTCAATGACTACAGTAGCCACTTACCATCAGGTAGTCTGTAAGTTTGCAGGTAACTTCAGTTTTTTGAAAAAAATCGTAATCAGACAGGGCAGAATCATTACAATTCGTAATGAAAGTTTTGAGCACATCGGGTATGTAACATTCTCATTGGGATCATCACAGCATGATAAATGCGTTTTGTCATGTGTGTCGTGTAGGAGCATTGGGCACGTTCTGTGCATCCGGTTCGTCGAGAGCATCGGACATGTAGTATACTTGTTGGGATGCTCACAGCTCCTTCTGACTCCTGATGAAAGCGTGTTGTGAGATTCTTGGATCGTTGGATCGTCACAGTCCATGATCAATGCGTGTTGTAAGTTTTTAAACTATAATAATAATAATAATAATAATTTATTTCGATAACATATTGTCTACATTTACACATAGTGATCGAAGACACCTTTTAAGCAAAAATCTTGCCAGTATTAGGTGCCTTCGCTCTTCCATAGCTACTAGTTAACATAAAGTTTATTATCCATAACAGTATTAGGGGTACATAAAAATATGAAAAATAAGAATTGTGTGTGTGTTTGTGTGTGTGTTAAGTTATGCCGTGTGTCTAAGAATAATTTCTGTTTCCTCGTAATCTAGAGGTATTAAATAGTTGGTAACTATTTTTTTGCATTCGTGTAGTGTTTTATTATATATGTCTACGATCTTATTTACTTTATTATATAAATAGGCCGAACGACTGTTGAGTTGATTTTTAGCAAAGGCTTTCCTACAGATAAGTCTTTACAAACAGCGTATAGAGAGTGCATTGGAAATCTTCTACGTTTAAAGAGCATCACTTTCAGTAAAGCACGTTGCGCACGTTCCACCTCAATTATTTTTGTTTTAACCGCTCCTCCCCAAATGGAAATGCAATAAGTTAGGATTGATTGCGCAAGTGAGGTGTAGATTTCTTTAAATATATTCCTTCTGGGGCTATGATCAACCCCCCACCCCCCAGGCACTACATGTCTCAAGGTCTTGAATATCCAGATCAGTTTTCTTAATCTGGTAGAGACTAGTTCAATGTGCGAATGCCAAGAGAGCCGCTGGTCTATCACAACCCCCAGGTATTTTGTTTTATCCATTCTGTCTAAAGCCGGACAATCACAATTAGTGGGTTCAGTATCAGGATTGCAAGAGTGAATTAATAAATTGTAGTTAGTGTCAGGTTGTAAATTACATATTTTGAATACTGTAACAGATGTAATTAGTTTTGGCTGTATTCAGGGTCAACAGATTATTTTTTTTATCAGTTGTTAATCAAGTGCAGGCCAGATTCAGCATTATTCTTCACATCAGCCCAGTTTTTCCCGGAAAAAACGACTGCAGTATCATCGGCGTAGGAAAAGATGCGCGCATGGTCAATTTTTAGATTACAGAGGTCATTAATATATATAAGAAAAAGCGTTGGTCCTAACACACTTCCCTGTGGTACACCATTAGATACAGCAACGTCTTCACTGATGTAATGACCCAATTTCACTCTTTTCATTCTATCAGAGAGGTAACTCTTAAAGAGAGATAGCGCAACATCTCTGATACCTAATTGTTCTAGTTTTTGGACAAGAATAGGGATATAAACAGTATTAAACGCTTTCCTGAGGTCCAAAAAACAGTCAGGCACTTGATCCCTTTATCCATCGTCTCAGTAACTAGTTGGCTAAGTGCAGCTATTGCATCTTCAGTTGATCTGCCCTGTCTGAAGCCAAACTGTGACGTCGATAGAAGCCGAAATTTTTCTAAGTAATTTAAAAATCTAGAATTCAAAAGTCTCTCAAGTATCTTCGAAATAGCTGGCAGTACCGAAATTGGCCTGTAATTACCCACATCATCCCTGTCGCCACTCTTGTATACAGGAGTGACTGCTGACTTTTTTAGCGGGGCTGGAAAAACGCCCTGCTCAAAACATAAGTTAGCTAAGTGAGTAACTATAGGTACAATTTCGTTTTTTGCAAGTTTTAAGAACGTGATGGGAATTTTGTCCCACCCAGGAGCGCCATCTGATCTCAAGTTCATGAGTGTTCTTTCGACTTCTTTCACATCAGTTTGTAGCAAAACAAAGGAGTTGCATGTAGCAACAGCATTTCTAGTTCCGAGAAATAGATTAGAATTGCCACGAGGATTAATATTTTCGGCAAGATGCTCTCCTATTTTCGCAAAGTAATTGTTAATAAAATTTGCAGATTCAGTTGGATCATTTTTTAGTTTGAATAATACCTCACTTTCATCGTGTGATTTATTGTTAAAATTAATGGTTTTTATATTTTTCCACAGCAGTCTATTATTACTAACTGATTTAGTAAGCAAGTCCCTTTCGTATTTCCTTTTAAGTTTTTTATTAAGCTTATTACAGAAATTTCTATATCTAGTGTAGGTTATTTTTAATATTTCATTGTGACTCTCTTTTCGAAGCTGTTTTTGTAGTTTGTTACGATTTTTGATGCATCGTAAAATGCCAGGAGTAATCCACGGCTTTATTGTGCCCTGGCTTCTAGGAATCGAGATATTTATGTGATATGTGTATAATATAATCAGTTTTAGTTTTTGTTTTATTAATAGACTTTAATAGTTTAGTCTTAGATATAGAAAGAACGGTAGTTAAGTGATCTGTGATAGTGGTACGCAAAACTGCTATGAATGCTGAATGTTTATTCTTGTTAATCTTTAGCGTAAAGTGATCTAGGCAGTTCTTCTCTCTAGTAGGTATAGTGTGACCCGCTAGTATACCATATGCCGAGAGAGCGTTCAAATAGTTAGTTCTATTTTTGTACCCATATGCCGGTTCAATAAGTTTGGGTGTAATATTAATGTTAATATCTCCCGTGATTATAATGTTATTTTGATTAGTTAAGGTATCCAAGTGTGAAAAAGTGAGTCTATGAACTCATCAGCATTTATATTAGAAGGGGATCGATAAATACAAAATATTGTGTTGTTAAGTACGTCAAGCTGAAGACAAGAAGCGTGAGTAAGACTTATTTCCCTAACTTTTGGCTGTAAAGATTTTTTAATATAGGTAACTACACCATCATTCTGATTTAGATGGCGTGTCGTTGAATAAGAACTATAATTGTGTAGTTGTGGTACAGGTTTATAAGAAGTAAGTCTATATTCAGTCAGGATCAAAATATCCGCCTCAAAGGGAAGACTAGACAATGTCAACATCAAATCGTCAAAGTTACTGTAAATACTACAGATGTTATGGGAAATAATCACAAGACCGGATTCATAATTAACTTCATAAGAAATATCAATACCGTCTATCACATTCAAATTACGTAGTTGAGGATCACCCATTTGGTGTATAGAAAAATGCAAATATCGTTACTACAGGATTATGGCTAGTTGTAATGATTTTAGTTATATGAGGAAGGTTTCGTTCTATCAGAATGAAGTAACGATTTTTTTCGTTTGGTGGTTGTGTGTATAGAGATTTGAATGAATGTTTTGAATCATTTTTCATCATGAAAATGATTTGAATCATTCTTTAGTATGGTCGAACTCGTTTCCACTACAATGGTTGGGCTTTTATTGTTAATAGACTTTGGCCGTACTCTGTAAATATCTTTAATATCCATCTTGGTGATATTATAGTCCAGAGACATGGAGAGAGCGCTAACCATCTCAATAAGGTCTTCTTTTTTTCGTTAGGCTTTTTCGGAACATTTTTAATTTCGAAACTCGACTTACGATTTTCCAATTCTAATTCTTCCACTTTGTTCGCCAGAATAGTAATATAATTCCTATCCTGCTTAACCTGTGTTTCAAGTTCGATTATTCGCTGCCTAAACTCCTCATTTTGTGCTCCTAAGAAAGAGACTGAGCTTTCAATGTTATTTTTGTCTGTTGTATCTCTTTAAGTACGGTATTTACTTGTTTAAATTCATTGGTTTGGGAGGCAGAAAAAAATGTCATTAACCTACGCATTTCTTGTTTAAAATCATTCATTTGGTTAGACATCGAATCATCCAATTGATCCATGCGTCTCTTATTTCGTTGAGAAACAAAGTTTGGAGGCAGGCAGATCTGTTGAGTACAGTGTCCGTATGTACTAAGGTAGCAGCGCTGCTAGGAGATGTATTCGCCGCTGCTGATGTCACGGATGACGTAGCGTTGGGGCGTGCGGCCATATTGCCTCTAAGATGGCTTTAGTGCAGACGTAGGTGGTGGTGGTAGCCCTTAATTGGGTGGCGGTGCAACGTGGGTGTGTGACTGTTGTTCAACACAAATAGTGGGTGCGTTTGGCAGAAAAAAGCGCTAGCAAGCGCTTACAAGCGCTAAAATAGTTTTCGGCCAGGACACGATTGCTACTTCAGTAGCGCTGACACAATCCGCCATTTTGCTTATTTAGTTTGTTTGTTTTGAAGTAGAAATTATAAGTTGTTTTGTACAATGTCAATTTTAAGTAATATAATGACATGAATAGACATATACTTTATTAAAAATTCATGATTGGTAAGTTTTTAATATGAATACTTTACAAACATATATTTAAATTAGGTTAGGTTACCCGGTTGAAACTAACATCGTGTCCTGGAGGAAAATAGCTACTTACGATTTGACAGCGCTTACCGCTTACGATCGCCATTTTGCTTACAAGCGCTTGCTAGCGCTTTTTTCTGCCAAACGCACCCATTGTCGATGCGCTAACGCAGTATTTGTTTAGTTATATTGTTATAGTTGCGTACATCAGTAGGCGGAGTACGAAGTACTAGGCGCTCATAAAGTTGAAAGAGGTAGTAGAACTGTTTGCACCTTCTTAGACCGCTAATTGAGTGGCGTTGAAACGTGGGGGTGCTCAACAAAAATGGTGTCAAAGCGCTCGCGCAGGAAAGGTTGTAATTTATACTTGCGTCACAGCAGTAGGCGGAGCATGAAGTACCAGGCGCTCAGGAAGTTCTGAGAGGTAGTAAAACTGTTTGCACATTCAAGTTTATGCACTCCTATTATTTTGTCTGAATTTAATATCACTGATTGTATTTTAATTTTTAATAAACGAATTTAAAATAGCTCCAGAGACACAACTGTTCCTTACGGAGGTCCGAGGGAAGAGGAGGAGAGAAACTAGATAGTGATGGATGATTTATTCGTGTGGTAATGTGACTTGTGTAGGAGGTTCGGGCACGTCCGGTGCGTCCGGTGCATCCGGCGCATCCGGCGGCAGCTGTGGCTTGTCCGGTGCGTCCGGCGCGTCGGTGCTGCTGACGACGTGCGCGGGCTCGCCGGCTGAGCTGCGCGCCGTGCTGCGCCGCGTGCAGCCCGCGCTGCCGCCGCTCTCGCCCGCCGCAGAGCGCGCGCTATACTACTACATGCGATGCTCTCAGGTACTCAGCGCCATCTTGTTTTTATTTCATTATTTCTTAATAAATGAAACTAATTTTACGGATTTTGTCGCGTTTAATTTTAAGTTTTTCAGTTTCCAACGTTTCGAGTGCTTTACAGCACCCATTATCACAGGGGTGTTTGACGTCCCAATATCATAGTTAGCCCAGCTACCTTCAGTTTCTGAATATTAATTTTTGCCTAAATGTAATATACAAAAACTAAGGAGCCAGTGAAAAAATAATAAGAAAACATATTCGTTAGTTTACGAACACAATAATTAATAGAATTATGCATTTCTAACTGTATATACCAATGTATATGTATATACCAAATTAAACATGTAGGTACCTATATGTAACACCTATGTATAAGGCCTTATTAAAAATTTTTTTTTTCATATATACTTAAATTACTCTTGATGCGGCCACAGGCTGTCCCTTCGAATCCGAGTCGAAGAATCAGAAATTGTCGCGCTACTGACTAAATTTATATCCGGAATGAAGGGCCAGAAAATGGTGACACGAATGGTTCCTGGGTTCGAATCCGGAACGGATGGTCACTAAATGGTTAGGTGACTATGTTCTCCTTCGTATCAGGATCGAAGAAACCTGAAAATGTTAGAGCTAAGGTCCCGGGTTCGATTCCTGGGTCGGGCCAAGATCTATTATGCGAGATTTTACTATGTATGTTATATGTGGGTGTGTATGCGCGGTTCTCTATAACCAATGCAAGATAGCGGAAGCGACACGTGGCCGGGTTTTGGGCAATGCACTTGCTATTACCTAACATATATCAGCCGGCGAGGGCAGAGCTGTTGTAGGAGCATAAGCTGTTGTAGGAAAGGGAATGGCGACAAATGAGAACAGCTCACGCTAGGAAAAGAAAAGAGGTGCACTTACTTGCGAAGCGGTCACAACAGGAACAGGTCGGAAAGGTCGCGCCACAGAACAACCAAATAGTGCAATCACATCTAGCGTTAGTCTTTGACTACTCGGCGTGGCGGCGGCACGTCGACAACAACCGGACGGCTGGCCAGCGCGTCTTATTGGTCACCCGAAATGACAGTGCAGGAAGGATGCGGAGGTTAAGAGGGAGAAAATACTACCAGCTAATATAATCTACAAAATATGTGCTTCGGCGTAACCAACTTTATAATATAACGGCGACAAACGAGCACACAGTCTTGATGATAAGTGGATGCTGTGGCACATAGGTATTTACATCTATCCTAGATTTAGAATCAAAACGTTTTCAGTTTCGGATTTCTGGTTCTCTACACTCACCTTACGTAACCACTGCAGCATTGAGGTGCTATTTTACTGTGAGAGCGTGATATTTGATCGAACCGACTCACTCGTGCCACAAATATAATATAGCTGCAGAATGGTTCTACCACGTATAAGAATCTGATTGTATAAATGAATTTAACCCCTCAGCCGCCAGCTAAAATGACTAAAATCGCTCGCTCGCTTTGCGTGACGCAGCGTTGTCTAAAAATAACCTAACCTTGAATTTGTCGTACATTTATTTTCAATAATATTCATTATAAATTTCAATATAATATTTGTTTCTGTTTATTTATTGTGTTATATTACTTGTTTTAGTGCTTTTACTTCATTACAAATAGATTTCAATAGTATTTTCATAGTTAAAAATGTACGTACCAGCACAGAACTGCAGCTTGAATATCACAATATTTATACACATTACTCGAAATTATTTACGTAAAAAGATAAATTATATATATACATAAAAACTGTGAAACTGTCTCATGAGACCGCTAGAGATTTGACGGAATATGGCCGCGGTCGCATGCGACCGCTTGGGGTTTGAAGGTTAAGAAACGTTTATGTGTGTCAGCTGGAGCACTCGAGTACGAGCGGGGCGGGTGGAACGGGCGGTGCGTGCGCGGCGTGGGGCGCGGCGCTGTGGGGCGAGCGTGGCGCGGGCGCGCTGCCGCCGCTGGGCGAGTGGGTGCGCGCGGCTCGAGCCTGCGCCAGCCTGCGCGCGCCCGTCGCGGTGTGCGACGCGGACGACGTGCGCCAAGCCGCGCGGCTGCTGCTGCCGCACGCCGACTGTCCACCGCGGCCCGTCACGTGAGTACACCTGCAAACAATTTACTCACTAAGGTAACGATGAAGTTCCACCAGTCACTCATTGCAGAGTCTATTACACCTGATGATGCCTCGTTTAAAGGCGAAACATCTTGTGTAGTAACATTGACAAATGTTTCCTTGTACAGTCGTGTTGTTGGCGAGTCTTTCCTTGTGTAGTGGTATTGAGGGTAGATGTGGTGGGTTAGCAGTGACGGAGATTATGTAGTATGTAACACGGCGGCTTTTGCCACATGCTGACTG
The DNA here is from genome assembly GCA_036936625.1 of Parnassius smintheus behrii. NCBI lineage: Eukaryota > Metazoa > Arthropoda > Insecta > Lepidoptera > Papilionidae > Parnassius > Parnassius smintheus. The sequence continues at coordinate 57,325,610 of JAUPFT010000003.1, read as the reverse complement.
TCCACCTTGACCCATCACGGAAGTCCCACCAATGGAGGGATATTTGCGATAATTGTCACGCTTTGCGAAATGCTTTTTTTTTTAATTTTTAGTTGTTACTAGGAAGATATCGCTGCCCTTCTCCTGATTTGTTTCCCCATGTCACCTAATGCGAAACCCACGGAATGATATGGGAAAGTGGATATTCTTATACGAAACGATAAACCTGTCTTTTACCGGTCAGATACGATGAAGTTTCGGCAGTCAATCTTCTCAGAGTATATTGCTTACTCCTGATAAGGCCTTGTTTATGAGCAAAACATGTTGTTTTATCGACTTCTTTCCTAGTGTAGTGGTGATATTGCGAATACCCAACCACCGTGGTTTTTTTCCTAATATTTAATTGTTACAGATTTTATCGCGTATTACCTTTTTTACATTACCGACGTTTCGAGCACTTTACAGCACCTATGGTCACGGGTGGGGTGGGGGGGGGGGGGGGGGTTGAGGTGTTACGTTATAGTTAACCGCGGTTTCCTATGACATTAGATATAGGGGCGGTTTTTTTTTTTCGTTGTAGATTTGACTTTTCGTGTGTACTTCAACTTTTTCAACTCATTAAGAATGTTCAACACGTTCTATGTCATGGGTGTTATTTTCTATGGAACACATTACAATACAGCTGATCATTAAGAATTAATTTTATAAATAAAAACCTTTTCAATGTAATATAATAAATTGTTTAAGTTTATGATACCCGTGATTTTGTTGTGTCTCCTCTCTGAGTAGCAACAAAAAAGTTGAAATTTTATCGAATAGTCAAAAAGCCACCAAAGCGTTTTACATTTACCAATCTCCAAAATATAGTGTACTTTTAACCTTCTTTATTTGCTTTCGCTAATATCTACTTAAAACAATAGAAATCAAGCTTCAATTTCTGTCCCCGGAATTCGTCATCATAGGAAATTCCTACAGAGTCACGCAAGAATTTTCTTAAATTGAGCCTTATTTTTAAATCCAATTCCGGATATAGTCATATTTTTTAAGTCTGTCAACACTAAAGTATGATTGGGGTAGCGGCCGTTTTGTGATTTGCTTCAGTTCCAATATAATTCGCACTAGTAAATATTTGTTGTTGGAGGGAAAAAAAGAAATTCTGCTGAATCACGGCGTTTGTGATGGTAAGGATGCTTTTCTAAATCTCTCTTGTGTAATTTGTAGTAGTATACAATAATATTATGCATTTTATCAATAATTTGTCCAATATAACCTAGAATATCAAACGTACGAATTTTTTTATAATTTCTCATCCAAAAAAGTTACGTCAGCTGAGGAACTTTTTAATCAGAGGAATAAAACGTGACTCATGGAAATTGTAAAGAATGATGCACATTAGCGCATTGAACCAAAAAATATTTTTCTTTCAATTTAAAATTCGAAAGTCGGTCTGTCTGCCTGTATCACGACAAACGTTGACTTTTAGACAGTTTTACTTCTCCAAGTCGATTTTTTTTAAATTAGCGTTCGATTAAAATACTTTCAAAAATGGATACCTGATATCAATACAAACATAAAATGTCATTAGACGAAATCCCGTAATGGGTCACGTTTTAAAGATATTAAAGTAAAACTTTGGTTGCTTATATCTTGAAAATGTGACACTTTACGGGTTTTCTTATTTAATATACGAAGTCTCTATTTTTGAAAGAATTTTAAGTGAACGCTGTTTGGAAAAAAGTCGAAATGGCAGACCAGTAGGAAGGTCAAAATCTTCAATGCCCTTTTGATTAAATTTTGTACAGATGTAGTCAAAGATGTGATAAAAAATGTAGTCCATGTGAAATTATGAACAAGTCTTGGAGACAGTTAGTAGTTACTATTAATGTAAAAATTAATTTTTGTTCGTCTTCTATGCGTTTGCGCAGCGTTCATCTTTCGAAACTTTGTACACAACTGTACAAAGTTTCGAAAGATGAAAGATGAAAGAAACTTTGCTAGAGTGGCACGTTAACAACAACTTGTTAACGTGCCACTCAAGCGAGTTTCTATGGAAAAAATAAAAACACCTGGAACAAATTCGCGGGCAACAGCCAATAGTAAAGTTATCTTACATATATACAATTTTAAAATTAGAATAAACTTAAATAAAAATAAAAACTATAAGACTAGATAATATAACATATTTTTGGAGAGTGTGACTGGCGGGGTGGTATATATATACAGTCAACAACAGCTACGACTTTACGTATGTGTTACCGGCCAAACCCGATTACAGAACAAACTAGTTTTGCCTAGGCCAAACTAGTTCTTCATTTTTACGCATAAAGCTAAATTGGGTGACTAAGCAAAATAACCACGAAGACTAGGCCTTAGCCTTCTAACCAATTTCCAACCAAGTTTTTTTCTTGTCACCCAATTTAGCTTTATGCGTAAAAAAGAAAAACTAGTTTGGCCTAGGCAAAACTAGTTTGTTCTGAAATCGGGTTTGGTCGGTAACATATGTATCAAATTTCTCCAATCGACTTTGGACTTTAAGACATATGCCGTTGAGTTCAGATTTGTAATTTTGTATAAACCGTACTTGCTGTTGACCATACCATGATAACATAGATGACGGCTCGTAATGTCTCTCTGATAACGAAATGTTTTGAAAATGAAATGTCTTTTTGTAAATATACTATCGATATTTATTTTGATTCTACTTTGATACTCTTACATACAGGTAAGAGTTGCAGAGTTAACAGGAAAAGCTAAAAAATGGCTCTTACACCAGCAGAGAGACAAAAAAGGCATAGAGGGAAAATAAAAAATGATCCAGAAAAATACGAAGCACAAAAAAAGAAGCATGCGGATTACGTAAGATCCAAATCAAAGACAATAAATTAACTAACGGAGGAAGAAAAAGTAAAACAACGCAGACGATCGAGAAATCAAAAAAGAAAAGAAAAAGAAGCACGGAAGTCGAAAACAACTATCACTCAAGAGGAGAATAATCCACCATCGTCCTCCCAAAAGACTGTGAATAAAGTCAAGAAGGCATCAACAAGACACCCTGTTGCAGTGGCCAAGAAATATAATGCTGTCTTTAAAAAATAGCATCATTGAAAACAACTGTTAATAAATACAAAAAACATTTCGTCAAAAACGTAAATATGAATTACAAATTATTAAATTAGAAAAAGATAAACAGACAGAATTTGATAAATTAAAAGCGAGACAAGAACTATTAGAAAGTTACTTGAAAGTGGCTTACAAAAAATGTAATAATAACAAAGAAAAACAGATTTTTAAGAAAATTACTGCAACGGACTTTATCAAAGTCACAAGAAACAAAACGTATGTGACTAAATTACTCGGTCTCAAAGGAAAAGCTAGATACACTCAGCGCAAACCAAAAATGAAGATATAAAAAAAGAAATTGAAGAATTTTATTTGCAAGATGACGTAACTAGAATAACCGCAGGGAAAAAGAATGTCGCACTGAAAAGAAGAAAAAAGAGCAAATTCGATACCTGACTGATACACTACTTAACTTGTATAAAATGTAAGTAGAAGAAGGGGGTAAACGAAGTTTTTCAATATTTTTAAATATAATAATAATAATAATGTGTTACGAAACACGCGAATGTTGAAATGTTGTTTTATGCACCAAAAAAAAAAAAACAAAATACTATAAAAATATAAAAATCCCACAGATGCATTAAAAGATGAATATGAAGGCGGTTTCATTTTTTTATAAAAATATTTTTTAGTAAAAACGTTGTTACATAGTTTTTAACATAAAGTAACATTTTATGTTTGCCTAATTAACTCACAGTTGATCATAAATGTTCGCAAATGGGAACGCAGCTTAACTCTTTCCTCTGAGTAAATGCTCGTTCCTATGAGTTATTGTCTACCAAAATAGAAGACTTAAAATTTTAATTATTTTCAACTTTAAGGGCGAAAATGCCATTTTTATTTTGATAATTATATAAAATGATAATGTTTTGTTAATGATATAGAACTATAATTTACATATACACTCAAAATGTTCTAAACAACAAACAAATGATACTTTTTTCGGTCAAGGCGTTACTCATAGGAAGTGATTTTAGGTGTAAGTTTATGATTTATTATCTAACGTGTAAAATCTTTAGTTTTATGACAATTTGATTACGTGTTTCTTTAAATAAATATAAATATAAAATTATTTGTGTCTGCAATTTTACTAATCTAACCCAACAATATCGTGATGCAGAGGAATCATCTAGCTATCCGTGGCGCTTAAAACACGTATTATTTGAAAAACTAAGGTTTTATCGATGCAATGAGTTAATTTTTAATTAAAACATATACTAAAGAATCATAAACCGCAGTCTAAATTAAAATTTTTACAAATGCATTATTTTCGTTACTCTCAAAACTTTTTACAACGAAAAAAAAATCGCCCATAGGCATGTAACAGCACTGGCCTATACTATATTGTATATAATCACTATATGGTCTTGCGCAATTTATTCGATTGCTGTGTATATCGTCAGCTGCTGTTTCACACACGAACTATCTGCTGTCAGTTCACCATACCGACACTGCACACACATTGCCCATTACGTATCGCGTTAAATACTCCCCCGATCTAAACCATCTCTAGTTACCTGAACGAAATTCACTCACTTTCTGCTGGGTATCCCATCACCAGAAAGGCGTATCCTAACACTAACAAAATTGGTTGCGGAGTATTGTACTACTACCACTATGATAATTCGTGTATACGAGTATAAAATGCGACGTATGTTTTTAATAGAATAAATATAACCAACATAGTTTCTCTGATGGTAATTGGATGCTGCAGTCCACAAACGTCTACATCTATCCTAGATTAATAATCTAAGTGCAGATGCATTGTTATCCCTGAGGACTAAAATGGAATGCTTCGTTTCCAGTAAACAGAATGTGCAGTTCTCTACACTCACCATACGAGACACTACTGGTTTTGGTCTTTATCTGATCCCATCCATGCTCAAACTATAATAAAGCTGCAGCATGGATTTACTACGTACCAGTCTTAGTTGTCGTGTTTTACAATCAAACTGAAAGACTTTGAGAATTTGGTGACTGAAGGTTAAATTGCCATTTTTGCATAACAGAACAGAGGAGGAACTGGAGCCGTCCTGGTCCCGATGCTCCCGCAACCCTGAGGAGTTGAACCGGGCAGCGTTGTCCTTGGCGCACCGCGCGCTGCTCACAGGAAGACCAGAACTGATAGGAGGTGCCCGCGCGCTATTACCACCGCAAGGACTGGACACTCCTGACAGCTCAGGACTTACAGTGCTGATGAAGGCAGCGCTTGCTGGTGATGAACACGTGGTCGCTGTAAGTTAACGAGTAAATCGATTACATTGTGTCAGTTACTCAAAAGCCGCTTGTAATAATTCATTCTCATACGCCGTTACCCCTCGGGGTAACGGCGTATAAGAATGAATTATCCAATCAATTATAAGTCTACTAGATGGTAAAACTTATTTTCTGAAGTCTATCTGAGAGCGGTCTTCTTATGTGTTTCTGCTGCCTAATAGTGCTTGCATTGCTGTGTTCCTGTCTGAAGGCTGTAGAGAACCAATGTAAGTCTCTACAACTTGGTTCTCTGTTCTCATTTTTTTCTATCGAGAAAATTTTACGGAAAAATACTGTGTTTTCGTCTAACATAGTACTTAACATTAATCCTCAACTTTACGGTATATTTATTTCAAAATTAATGCTGCAATATTTTCGGCATAACGGAGGATCTTGCTAAGCCATTTGAGGTAGTATAGGCCCTTAATGCTGCTGTCTTTTGTATCGCTGCTATTTTACATTAGTATTCTGTGAGAGAGTGGTCCTTCTCCAGGTAGAGCCTAGAGAGATATAACTTCACCACGTTAAAATATTTTATTTCAAATAATTTTTAATAAAAACTAATAATTACAATACGGAACTCGTTAAGACCATGAATACTAAGAGTTTACGGCAAAATTACGTAATTATGTTGAAAAGCTAGTGACCACGCTGAGCGGGTGGATTATAGAGTGCAGATTCGATAACCTTGCTCAGGTAACGGGAAAAGCTCTACTTTCATCCCAGTATGCCGGTTTCGGGTTTGGAATGTTTTTTTGAGATTTTTCATTATCTGTAGGGGCTTACAGCTTCTGTTTGCCATTAAGGTGATTGCGTGCATTAAGAAAAACTTATATAGTATACGTGATAGGGTCACGTTGCAGCTATGTTTTGGCTGTAGCACAAATGGGTCGACTCAACCGGGGTAGAACTACGCTCTCACAGGGTACCAGGGTAAATAGCATCTTAATGATGCTGTGCTTCGTATGGTAAGTGAACTGGAAACGAGGTACCACTTACCATCGGTAAATTGTGTGCTCGTTTGTCACCCTTATTCTTTAAAAATATCCATGACTGCTTACATGATGATATAGTGGTGTGGCCGTGGAAGGAAAAGGGGAGATCTCCGCCAGGAAAGATGTTGTGCCCAGGGAGCGGCCAACACTCCATGTGTTAGTTCGGAGATGTTCTATATATACTGTTTATGATTCGGAATGTTGAGAGCGTGATTTAGGCTTCGGTGTCTTTCGTCGTTCGCCATATCTCAGCGCCGCCACATCACCCCCCTGCTCAGACCGGAGGTCGATATTGCAGCCTCGTTGTCGACGAATGTGCAAGTGCCAGGAGATTGCCTCGTAGTCTGCGGTGAGTCGAGAAGAAGGTTAGTAATCTGCGAGAGTACCGTGGAGCAGAGGCGAGCAGTGAGGCTCAGAGCCGTGCCGAACAATGTATAGCGCAAAGAGTAGCTTGAAGGAACAAGAAGCATTATTATTCCAGTGCTGCGATGAACCTTGTGAAGCTGGATGGCTTGCAGGATATGAAGACTGCAAGTCTATATCTGCTCGGGAGCGAATGGATGGTGTACTCTACGACGATGATGAAGTTTTCCGAAGGTAGTTAGTTGCGTGTTCAGATCACGTCGGGGTCGCCACTGTGGCCGTGGAAGGAAAAGGGGAGATCTCCCGCCGGGCAAAGTGTTGTGCCCGGGCAGCGGCCGATGCTCCGTGTGATAGTTCGGAGATGTTCTATATGATATACTGTTTATGATTCGGTGTTGTTAGTTGTTGTTGTGTAGTGTTGATAGTGTGATTTAGGCTTCGGTGTGTTTCGCTTGCGGCGCGACGACAGCGCCGCCACAGTGGCTATTTACTAAAGTGCCCTCATCTCTTGTTGCAGATGCTACTGGAAGCGGGCGCGGACCCCAACGTGGAGACGGTGGGCGCGGCTACGCATCACTCGGCGCTACTTTCCCCGCGCTCCCCCGCACACTCCTCGCAGTCCCCGCATACCCCACAATCTAACCCCTCCAGTGGATACACACCTCCCACTGCAGGTCAGTTTATTACACAATTTTCTTCTAAACTAAATTATCTTCGAGAAAACAGATTTGGGTCTTCCAAAGTTCTAGAGGTTGCTTGGAGAGGATTATTCGTGTGAAGATCATTCTGATGATGTTGAGCTAGATCTTACTCCTTTTTAGTTTTGTTTAATCTTGCATAATTAAGTTGAATTCACCTTGAGAATCGAAATAACCGATATACCCAAACGGATCAGTTAGCTGAAGTGGCAATGAGCCGGTCATATAGCTCGAAGAAGCGAGAACCTATAGAGAAGGAAGGTTCTCGAGTGGCAGCCACTTTCTAAAGAATAAATACATTCACGTGGTTGGTCCGTTAGTTAATCTTCGTCATCATTATTCATCATCATTACAGCCCTTCACAAGTTCGTTACTGGACATAGGCGTCCCTCAGGTAATGTCACAAAGCACGGCCCTGAAGCACCTGCATTCATCGAATTGCTGCATATTTTACCAGGTCGTCACAAAACTCGGAGCGCTCGACACTTCGTTTACCGGTACGAGGTTGCCACTCGAGAACTTTTCTATCCCGTCTGTTGTTGGTAATTTTTGTCATGTATTGGATATTCACGTGTTTTCACCTGCAGTATATTAGCTGAAAATGTACATGCGCAAGTACTGTCATTATGAACTTGCGCCATTATTCTACTAGTATAGTAGAATATTAATACTACATTTTATTATAATTTATCATTGCGTATCTGGCTACCAAAAGTTCACATAATGATTTATTATATTTTATGCGAATACTACAACATATTAATTGAAACTAATTTTGATCAATTATACCGCGTTTGATTTTAGCTCTTAAATTCCCGTTAACGTCAACGTTAATTCAGCTACCTTTGGCTTTCGAATATTAATTATTGGTCCTTTCAATGCAGAATGTACTTACAGTATCTTGAAGTCTTGCAGTGCTGTGCTTGGGTTTGGATTTGATTTTACTAGTTAGCTCTCAATCAATTCTCAAGCAGATGGTAGCACTCAGTCATCTGCTCTATTGAAATTAGGATGTTTTTTAATTTCAATAGCCTCGCGAATCATCCTCGGGAGGAATCGGTGTTCTTTTGCAAAGATTTGTGGCCTATTAAATCTCATATCTACGACGATCTTGAACACGTCAAACATTATAGGCCCTCTTGAGATCATTAGTGTTGAAACGTCGGGAATCAAAGAATTCATAATTGATAGAATCAGGCATTACTTTGCGGAAATCTATTATAATAAAGATATTGATGAATTTGCAATCTTCCGCTAACTGAATACAATGATGTGTCTTACCTGGATTGAAGAGTATCTCCCACCCTCCCTCAATTGCATGCACTAATTCACCCACTGGTCCCAGCACCACTACTCCCAACACCACTACTCCCGGCACCACTACTTTCAACACCACTATTCCAGGTAAGACACACCGTCGACGATAATACGACACGTTTAGAGGCGAAACACGTGTCGTATTATCGTCGATCGTGTGTCTTTCCTAGAATAGTGGTGTTGGGAGTAGTGGTGCTGGGACCAGTGGTGACGGGAATAGTGCACGCAATTGAGGGAGGGCGGGAGGTGCTCTTCAATTCAGGTAAGACACATCATTGTGTTTAGTTGGCGGAAGGTTGCAAATTAATCAATATCTTTATTAAAAAATTCAAATTAAACGCGATAAAATCCGTAAAATTAGTTTTATTTGATGTTATAAGATCGTTTGCCATTTGAGTAGCACCGTATACAAAAGCGGATGTGTTGTGTTGTGCAGGCTGGACGGCGCTGGTGTACGCGTGCGGGCGCGCGGGCAGCGGGGCGGTGGAGGTGGCGCGGCGGCTGCTTGCGGCCGGCGCGCGCGTCGACGGCGCGCCCGCGCGCGCGCCCGAGCTCTGCACGCTCACACCGCTGCAGGTGACGACCCACCCACCACACACCACACACCAACAATAAGCACTGTTAATTATAAGTATAGATACTCAAAAATTGTCAGTTTGAGGTGTGGAAGTATTGCAGAAGTTGATGTATGTAGGTACGAATGTAAATTAATTTGTAATTCAGTTTTAATACCCTTCTGGAAATCTAAATAAATTAAAATAAAATTTTAGAATCAACGACAATACAATGTTTTCATATAGACTCTCTGTACTCGTCACAACTGATCAGTATCTATTTCGTATTTTTTTTAAATTAATATTTATGTTTTATCAATGTTCATTAGTAACTCAATATATGATTGGTTTCCCACTTATGTGAAATTATATTTCTACTACATAACTAACAAAATAGTGTTCATTTTGCAAAAGTTATTAAAACATCGTTATAGGTAATCTCATACAAAATCTACAAAAAGAAATATCCTCCAATTTCGAATTACGTACTTTGTGCTCGTATCAACTAATGGACGAAGAACAAACTAAACGGACAGCAGAATAGAATGAAATATTTTTAGAATAGAATATAATATTTTTTTCTTATTGAAAGTCATTTTTTTTAGTATTACCACTGGTTCGAAAAAAACCTGTCGAGAAGAATACCAACAAAAAACACAACAGGCTATTTTCTGAGTAAAATTTTACAATAAAAAATATCGCATCCACTTCACCTCATAAATCAAAGCAAAACTAGTAACTGCACACGTTGAATGAAACAAATTTTTGCAGGTAGCGTGTGGAGTCGGCAACCTAGAACTGGTCCAGTTGTTGCTGTCACACGGTGCCGACCCCTTCCTGTCTACGCAGCTCAATGATGCCTTGTGTTACTCCGCTGCTGCCCAGTATGGATGCTACAGGTATCAGTTTAATACAACTGACACATTTAACTGTCAAAAATCAATACGAACCTCTACATTTACACATAGAAACTCAAATCTTAGATGTTATCTAATAAGGTATTATCTATTTACATTGAAATTATTTATAGTTCAATTCAATCCATAATTTTCCAAGGTTTGCATTAAGAGTTTAGCAGAGTTAAAGATAGACAGACAGAGAGGACATCTGTTCTCGACGCCTCGGCAGACTTGAAGGTTCGGACCTGTCCATCCTTTGGCTACGCGTAGACAGCGACGACCATCCGCGCGTCTACGGGTCTATAGGTCCCATAGCGGTAATGCCGAAACAGACCGACTCTTCGACCACGTCCAAATGGCTGCAGATTCGTTGCTACAGCAGATCCCCTCCGCAGAGATCGTGATCCTCGGCGACTTTAACGCCCATCACGCCGAATGGCTTGGTTCACATTTAACCGATCATGCGGGGAGATCTGTTCATGATTTTGCCTTGGCATATGGTCTGACACAACTGGCTACTTCGCCTACGCGGATTCCAGATGTGGAGGATCATGCACCTTCCCTGTTGGACCTTCTGCTGACCTCTCACCCGGACGGATATCAGATTTCCGTCGACGCCGCTTTAGGCTCCTCGGACCATTGTCTTGTCCGGAGTGTGATGCCACTCACGCTGAAATCGCGTTGCATTCTGCAGGCTGCCAACGTGTTTGGCACTATAAGTCAGCCGATTGAGATGGGATGCGGTCTTTCTTTGCATCCTACCCTTGGGGGTGGGTTTGCTTCTCGCCGGACGATCCCAACGTTGTTGCGGATTCTGTCGCTGATGTGGTACTTCAGGGTATGGAACTTTTTATTCCTTCCTCTGTGGTGCCCATTGGAGGCAAATCTCGGCCATGATTTGGTCGCTCCTAAAAAATAGCATCATGCTATAAGCAGGAGTACTACCGAGCCTGGGCTGACGCATCAGCGTCTCGGGATGTAAACACCAGCGCTCTAAAAAAGAAGTATAATTCCGCCTCTTGGTCCTTCAAAAGAGTCATTGCCAAGGCAAAGTCAGAGCACATAGGCAGAATTGGCGAGAAACTAGTTCGTCTTCCTTCTGGAACCCGTGCATTCTGGTCTCTCGCCGAGGCTGTCCAGGGGAATTTCTGTCAGCCATCTCTTCCATCCTGCACAGGGAGGACGACTCACTGGCCCACACCGCAAAGGAGAAAGCCGATCTTCTAGGCTCTTTCTTTGCGTCTAACTCGACTCTCGATGACGGGGGGAGTACGCCGCCTACCATCCCGCGGTGTGAGTGCTCCACGCCGGAAGTGCAGTTCACTCAGCGCTCGGTTCGCAAAGCACTCCTCTCCCTGGACATCCACAAGTCGAGTGGGCCTGACGGAATCCCCCCAATTGTGCTGAGGACGTGTGCTCCAGAGTTGGCACCGGTTTTAATGCGTCTTTTCCGGTACTCCTACTCTCTACGCGTAGTCCCAAAATCATGGAAGACAGCTTTCGTCCACCCAATCCCTAAAAAAGGCGACCGCTCGGACCCGTCCAACTATCGGCCTATCACCATCACCTCCTTGTTCTCCAAAACAATGGAGTCCATTGTAAACTGCCAGCTCATGAGATAACTTGAGGATCACCAGCTGATTAGTGACCGCCAATACGGTTTTTGCCGTGGTAGGTCAGCTATTGATCTTCTGGTCTACCTAACTCACAGATGGGCGGAGGCAGTAGAGTCCAAGGGGGAGGCATTGGCCATTAGTTTGAACATTGCGAAGACCTTCGATCGGGTTTGGCACAAAGCGCTTCTTTCGAAGCTCCCTTCCTATGGGCTTCCCGAGAAATTGTGCGATAGGATCACCAGTTTTCTTGCAGATCAGAGCATCAAGGTCGTTGTAGACGGTGCATGCTCCGATTACAAGCTTATTAATGCTGGCGTTCCACAAGGCTGCATGCTATCGCCAACGCTGTTTCTTTTGCATATCAATGATATGTTGCAAACCCGTAACATTCATTGCTAGTCAGATGACAGCACTGGTGTTGCTCTTTACACCGGCCGAGCCAATATTTCTCGGGAAAACGTCTCTGAGTGCCGGGACAAACTTGTGTCTGAAGTCGAGTCTCTGCTGGACAGAGACTCGGATTGGGGGCGACTAAATCTAGTCCAGTTTAACCCCCAGAGGACACAAGTTTGCGCGTTAACCGCTAAAAAGAACCCCTTTGTCGTATCCCCTCAGTTTCAAGGCACTCCCCTTGGTGCCTCAGCCAGTATCGGAATCCTCGGCGTCGACATATCGAGTGACGTGCAGTTTCGTGGTCACTTGGAAGGGAAGGCCAAATTGGCCTCTAAAAAGCTTGGCGTGCTCAGCAGAGCGGGACAGTATTTCATGTAGGCTCACCGCCTGCAACTTTACAAGGCGCAGATTCGGCCGCACATGGAATACCGTTCCCATCTCTGGGCTGGGGCTCCCCAGTACCAGCTCCTTCCACTTGATCGCATCCAGCGCAGAGCGGCTCGAATCGTCGACGACCGAGTGCTTTCCGATCGGCTCGATTCACTGGCACTGCGAAGAGATGTTGCATCCCTTTGCATTTTCTTTCGCATATACCGTGGAGAGTGCTCTGAGGAATTGTTCGGATTAATCCCAGACGCCAAATTTCGTGAACGCACTACGCGGCAAATGTCCCGATACCAGCCACACCATCTGGATGCTTGGCGGTCCACCACTGTACGTTTCAAAAGGAGTTTTCTTCCGCGTACAACCTCTGTGGAATAATTTACCACCGGCGATTTTTCCGGACCGATACGACCTGGGCACCTTCAAGAAAAGAAAAGCTTACTTCTTTCTAAAGGGCCGGCAACGCACCTGCAATTCCCCTGGTGTTGCGGTTGATCATGGGCGGCGGTAGTCACTTAACATCAGGTGAGCCACATGCTCGTTTGCCCCCTCTTCTATAAAAAAAAAGATTTGGTTCATACATACTATATGCATATTATGTTACGAAATCTTTTTTTTAAACGTTACCGCTACGCTAATCTACCGATTTTCTCCTGTATCGTGGGGGCAGTTTACAAACATAAATTGCGATTGTGTCCTTTATTTCCCCCACACTTGTCATCGAGTTAATTTTTTGGATTTAAACTATGAAGAGAACCATTTAATTTAATAAGCCTTTTAGATGAGTTGTAAAATGTAAATATGGCCTAAATATGTTTTAAAGATTTAGAGCCAGCCTTATTTAGAAAGGCCCTCTGAAATAGCTGTTCTCGCACGAAAGTGACGTAAGTATTGGCCAGAAAGACCTTTTGAAATTTGACCAAAAAGTTTTTGTAGTTTTTTATATATAATAAGGGTTACAAACGAGCTCACAGTTCACCTAATGGTATGTTGATGCTATAGTCCATAGAGATCTATATCTATCCTCTATTGAGAATCAAAATGATGTGTCACCACCTCTAAGGATTAAGATGAAATGCCTAGTTACTAATAAAAAGGATATCCGGTTCTCTACACTCACCATACGAAACACAGCAACGAAGAGTGTGGTCCTGCCCAATGCGTGCTATTCGTGGTACAAGCATAACATGTGTGGTGTGCGCAGCGCGGTGGCGGTGTGCTGCGCGCACGGGCGGCGCGCGTGCTTGCGCGCGGCACTACGCGGCGCGGGGGCGCGCGGCCCGCGGGGCGCGGGCGCCGTGCTGTCGCTGGAGGAGGTGCTGGCGGAGGGCGCGCCGCCCCAGGCCCGCCCGCCGCCCTTCACCAAGCAGCAGCAGCGCGCGCTGCACGACGCCATGTACTACGCTGCCGAGACCGACCACTTGGGTCAGTCCATCTCTATCTATACTTCTACAATAAACACATCCATGTATACTATTAAACCGGCAATTTAGAACAGAAACTGTGTCACCACTATTATATTGGGCGGACGCGGGCGTAAATATGCCACCAGTTGTATTTTTACTTTATTAAAATTACATACTTACCTGAAACAAACTTCATATAAAGTTTTATATAAAGTAAATAACAGTGTTTGCTTAGTCACATTAAACAAAATCGGTATTGGATTATCCAAAGCAACGTTCGGTTTACAAAAAAACTAGTCTTCTCGCCCGCTTGCAGTCGACTAAAGAAGTTGCGGAAAAATGACCAAACCTAGTGCGCAATATATATATATATATATATATATATATATATATATATATATATATATATATATATATATATGTATATATATATATATATATATATATATATATATATATATATATATATATATATATATATATATATATATATATGTAAGGTGTATACAGTATATAAGTTGAATGAGTGCAGATGGGATGCAAGGGAAAGTTAGTGTACGAAACAAACCCATAGAAAGTCGATCTAACACTGAATTTATTGTAAAGAATTATAAATTGATGTATAGGCAAAAGTACGGAAGTTACATGATTTACGCAAGTGACAAATGCATTGTTTCTGCGTGGCCTAAATAAACGAGTCATTGAAATAAAATTACATAAAATATGTGCGGTAATCCGTACATTCTGCCGGCCCAAAGGAGGGAAAACTATAAACACAAAGGTACTAAGAATGTAAAAAAATAATAATAATATGATAACAATTCAAAGTACAAAAATAAAATCGTAAAATAATATAAACGAATTCCTTAAATATTTCATCACTGCACTACACTTGTGATGGAATGTCCAGTCGCACGGATCGCGGTCTCGTCCTTGGCGCAGGTTCCTGGTCTCCGCTCGTGACTGCCGCCATAGGAATGGAGATTACGGGAGTGTTTGCCGTCATGTTCAGTGCTCTCTTGGTTCTGCGACATCGTATAATGATGTAAATGGATGCCGCTAGTATGATCAATCCCAGTATTGTGTACATAACTGAATATTGATGTGTGTCATGTACGCTGAGTGGTGCGCTTTCTTGTTCTTTGAGGTTTGTAATCTGAGCCTTCATGCGACGCCACTCGTCTCCATGGTCTTCGGATGTAAATTGCTCGAAGCCTGAAGTAGTATTTAGGATGGAATTCAATATGGAAGTGTCTGATGGGATCGGTATGTCCTCTTGAACTTGAACTTGGCTCAAGTAGTTGTTGTGACCAAAAATAGAAAAGATGTCACTCTTGATGGTACAACCTTGACCGATTTGTAGTAAGCCATTCTCGGTCAGTGACTTCATTATCATTCCAGTGTCAATGCAAAATATGCGCACTGTGCATTTCCCACAGCAAGAGAATAGCCACCTGTTATCGCATTGTAACTTAATCCATCGCTCGCGACACGGCGCCTCGCCTTTGTATGACACATTATTTTATCGTGTATGCTCAAGTTACAAATTGCTTGTTTTATTTGTAACTCATAAATCGGTTTATCTATCATAACAATCTGTTTGTCTGTGTATGGACACAATTTTGAATGTCGGATTCTGATAGCGTGAGGAGCAGGTCTTTTTGCAGGTTGAATGCGATATAGGGTGTTATAAATTCCACAATGTAGTTCTGCTGCGGAAGACTTATAGCCTTATCCAGCTCAAAGGTTTCCTTGTTGACCAGAAGAATCTTAATTTCGATAATCAGATAAGAGTTGCTCAGGTCACCACTTATCTTCATCAATTTGAATAGTTCCCTAAAGTCGTGCATATCATAGGTATGTGTCTGTATATAATATTGAGCTGCTCTTCCAATTGTTCTGGAGGCAATAAGTGAGCGTCCATATGACCATTTGCAAGGTCTGTTAGGGTGTTAATAACACTTTCCTGCATGTGCCGAACATTAGTGATAATAATCATGGCTGACATGGATGCTGACAGGATGTGTAGCTCGTCGTTATTCATTTTCTCTATTCGGTTGGTAGTGAAGATTATATTCTGTAGGTATTTCTGAACCAATCCAAACTGCTTGTTCATGATGGCTTCGTTTCTTTGAAGAATATTGTACTGTGCTTCTATGACACTTGTTTGGTTTCGAAGCAGAAGTTGTAGGTGATTTTCGTTCATAGAAATTTTTTCTATGTCCCTTTCATATTTCTTCGCAAAACGCTCGTCCAGGACACCGAATAAGGAATGGGCCACATATCCCACACGATTGATCAGTCCTCTTTTTTGTCTTCTGTGAACACCGTTCATGAGTATCTTGTTGTAATGTTGAATTTCGGATATTTCATGTTGCAGCTGATATATGATACTCTTGTATTGTACTGGAAGCGTAATGCCGTGTAGGTGTTCTCACTTCACTCTTCCAAGTGACCGGCGTAACTTTTCACGTGACTTAATGCTGACCAGTATGTACACAATTAATTTCCATTCATCTCGTATAAGATTTATGTCATACATTTTGTCAAAATAAATGTTTTGGTTGTTATCCAATGCGGATATGTTGTATGAATATTGGCTAGGGGTGAACAGACGTAGGAACAGCATCACCACCATCGTAATGAATGTTCTGACAGGCCTTCTCGTCGTGCGCCTTGGTCGTTGTTGTTTTGCTTGCGGGTCAGCTGTTGTGACGTCATCACATGTCGATGATTGAACGTCGTTGCTTGTATGTTGTTCCGTGAGTTCTTCTCTCACCAGTAGAACGGATAGTTTTAAGATCGGCCTCTGCATGATTCCATTTTTGGTTTTGACTGACACCACCCGTACGTATCCATCCTTACCAGGGTGAACATCAATGACCCTACCCATTAACCATTTGCCAGGGGGTAAGTTTTCATCCTTGATTAGGACAATATCGTTGATCGCGATGTTTTTTGAGGGTGTTCTCCACTTGGTACGAACTTGCAGCTGTTGTAGGTAGTCAGATGACCATGTCTTCCACAACTGTTTGTTCATCGCTTGAATCATCTGCCATCTTGTTGTCAAGTTCATGTGATTAGGATCTGTTTGTGGTCTTGATATCAGTGATCCTCCAACTAAGAAATGTCCCGGTGTTAGGTATTCATCATCTGGGCTTTCAGTCAAGGCTAGTAGAGGCCTAAAGTTTAGACACGCTTCGGTCTGATGAAGCATTGTGATGAACTCTTCGTACGTGAGATTTTGCTCTCCTATCACACGACGAAGGTGGTGTTTCAAGCTCTTAACGGCAGCCTCCCATAGTCCACCTGCAGAAAGGTAGGCTGGCGCATTGAAATGCCACTATATGTCAAGGTCGTCGATCTTGTTTATCAGCTCTTCATTGATCGTTGCGAGGATATCTTTGTATTCCTTCTTAAGTTCTATGGATGCTCCGATGAAGTTTCTACCCTGATCGCTGTACATGTGTTTCGGGGTAGATCTTCTGGCGCCGAAACGTCGAAATGCAGCCAGAAATCCAGGTGTACTAAGGTCGAACACCAACTCAAGATGGACAGCCTTTGTCGAGAGACAAACAAACACCGCGACATAGCCCTTATGTGTTCGTACTACACGACCTTTGTTTGCTTTGATGTCAAAGGCTCCAGTGAAGTCAACTCCACAATGAGTGAATGCGCGTGAAGGTGTGACGCGAGGCTCTGGTAAATCAGCCATAATCTGTGTTCTTTTCTCTTCTTTAAAGCGTCGACATGTCACACATTTGCGAAGTTCTCTCTTCACGTGTCGGGTGTGAGACAAAGTCAAGCTAGGTCCACCGTGTAGTGTGGTGGAGTGAGCCTTCTGTATGATGAGCTCAGTGAGTTTGCCATGACTTGGTAGTATTGTGGGATGCTTTGCTGATTGACTAAGCAATCAGTTGTTCAATCGTCCACCAACTTTCAGCAATCCATCACTAGGGTCAATGTATGGATTGAGGCTCAGCAGCTTACTGGATCTTCTCAACTTTTCTTGTTTTTGAAGTTGTTGAATGTCATCTTCAAATTCTATCGATTGTACAGTTTTGATAACTAAATTCAGAGCATGTTGCTTTTCTGTTGACGATAGGTAGTTTTGCCGAGGTATTTGTTTGTTTCGCAACCATTGTGTGAAACGTGATAGCCAGCCGATTGTTGTTACGATGCGCCGCGTCGAGCTGCATTCATGTAATAATTGTAAAATAAAATAATTTTTGTGAAATAAGGCTGCGTTCACACTGGTTTTCTTGGTTTCTAATTCTGGTGGTTGGTATATTTCGTTTTTGATCATGTTGGGATCAAATGCCAACAACCACTGCGGGCCCTGCCACCACGGTTGATATTCTAATAACTGCTGTGTCGACAGTCCTCTTGTAGCACAATCCGCAGGGTTATCTTCAGATCGAACATGGTGCCAAGATGATGATGGAATGATGTTGAGTATTGTACGAACTCTGTTAGCAACGAACTGTTTCCACCTATTAACGTCTCCATACAGCCAACCAAGAACCACCATAGAATCGGTCCAAGCGTAGATTTGCAGGTTTTTTGGCATAGTTTCCATGTTTCCATGACCTTTTTCATGAGTTGAGATAGTAGTAACGCACCACATAGCTCAAGCTTAGGCAACGTCGACTTGTTTTTCAACGGTGCTAATTTTGTTTTAGCTGTCACAAGTGTCGATGTGAACTCGCCCTTAGGACTCTTTGTGACAACCTAAATAGCGCAGGCATACGCCTTTTCGGACGCGTCACAAAAGCCATGTATTATGTAATGGTTTTTATCGCCCATATATCTAGGGATTTTGAACTGATCTATGTTCTGATAATCACACTTCAACTTTTTCCACTCGTGGGTTATGTTCTCAATTAAGCGTGTATCCCAATCTGCAGCTTCTTCAGACCATGTACGTTGGAACAAAAGCTTTGCTCGGACGGATAGTGGACACAGAAAGCCCATTGGATCATAGACCTTTGAGATGTTGGATAGTAACTGTCGTTTTGTTATGTCGTCATTACTGGTCTCGTCTTCGAATATGTTCTTGAATACAAAGATATCTGACGAGGGAATCCAGCGTAAGCCCAAGGTCTTTCTGGTTTCTAGGCCTTTGAAGTCGAGTGGTGTGTCCAGTTGATCAGCTGACAGGTCTTCAATCAGTTCCTTTACATTACTGGACCACTTTCGGATGTTCATGCCGGCGCCCTTCAATATGTCGATTATTTCTCTTTGTAGCTGTTTTGCCTGAGAGAGGTCATCATGACCTTCAAGAAGGTCATCCATGTACAGTGACGTCATCAATGCAGCAGCAGCCATGGGGAACTTGTGCACGTCGTCCATAGCCAGTTGTCGCAAGTTGCGCATTGCAAGGTACGGAGCCGCCTTAGTACCATACGTAACTGTTGTGAGCTGGTACTCCTTCAGGTGCTCTTGAGTTGCGCTTCTCCAAATAATGCGTTGTAAATGCTGATCAGGTTCACGATTCATTATTTGGCGAAACGTCCTTTCGATGTCAGCAGTTACGACGTATTTGTGTTGACGCCATGCTAAGATGACATGCTGCAAATCTTTTTGTAAGTTTGGACCACGCTCCATTAAATCATTGAGACTGAATCCACTCGATGTTTTTGATGACCCGTTGAAAACTGTTCGAAGTTTTGTCGTAGTGGAGTCAGTTTTCAGTACACCGTGATGTGGAAAATAATGTACTAATGCACTGTGTTGTAAAACCGGGGACATATGACCTTGTTGCTCGTATTCTCGCATAAAATCTTTGTAACTTGCGAAGGATTCATTTTTGGACATCTTATTTTCCAAATTATAGAACTATGCGATCGCCTTTGACTTTGATTCAACCAGATCTTGTTCGACTCCAGGCTTCATAGGAAGAGCAACCTCGTATCTTCCGTCAGGTAGGCGTCTTGTCGTAGATTGATAAAATTGCTCACAGTACTGTTCATCAGGTGTCAATTCAGTAGCTGAGTCACTGATTTCTTTGAGCTCCCAGTATTGAGAAATTTCTGATAGGTCGGTTATCACAACGTGACACTTAAACGTTTTCACGTTACGCGAGAGGATCCAGCCCAATCTCGTCTGTTGAGCTATTGGAGCCATGTTAGGACCTTTGATCAGGCCGCTCATGATGATCTTGGAGTATATGCTTGCGTCTAGTAGCAGATCAATAGGCCTAGAGATGTTGTACTCGGGATCAGCTAACTGTATGTGCTGCAAGTGTGGCCAGGACTCCTTACTGAACGACATGTTTGGCAGATTTTTGATGACGTGATTGACGACTAATGCTTGAGTTGTAAACTCATAGTCTTGGTAAATAGACTGGCATTCGAGCGTGACGACTCCCTTGCCGTACTTTGATCCATTTCCAATGCCAGATACAGAAGCGTGGTACCGTTGTCGAGGCAAGCCCAGCATCTGAGCGGCGACCTCAGAAATGAGTGAAATCTGAGAGCCTTGGTCTAAAAGACATCTCAAAGTGATGTAAGTCCCGTCAGAAGCTTTGACCCTGACAGATAATGTTGTCAACAGGATCTCTTCGCCATCTGTAGCAACGTGATTCACGCTATGTTGTTTGTTTTCAGATCGCGTTGAAACTTGAGGTCTTTGCGTAATTGGAGCTGTAGGCATGTGCGATGACGACCCGGCGGGCGCGTCGGCCGCCCGGTTTACCGTCTGTTGATTAAGGTTCATATTTGCGTATGCGTCATGTAGCATTGTGTTATGACCCTTTTGACAGACTTTGCATCTTTTCGTAGACGTGCATATGTTATCGGTGTGTGCGTACAGACAATTGGGGCAAATATTGTGTTTCTTGACGGCCATTAGCCGCTCGTCCGGTGTAAACTTGATGAATTTGCTGCATTTGTATAAGTAGTGATTATTGTTACAAATCGGACAAATTGACGAGCATGTCGCAACAGCTTGAAATTCTCTGTTCGGGAATTTTCCATAGCGATGACCACTAGCATGTTGAAACTGAGGCTTATATGGTTTGTTGTTGATGATTTTCGGAGGATAAGATCTATTTGATGGTATGTTGAGATCTCTCGTTCCTTTTTACCTATTGGCTCTAAGGCGTCGAATTTGCTCTCTAGGAAGTCCATTAGCTCAGAAAGCGATGGTATGTCTCGCGGCGATTTTCGTGCCTCTTTGTAGTCGCTGTATGTTTCAGCATCTAGCTTCTTCGCTATGAGGTGTACTAGCAACGGATCCCAGGTACTTGTATCGATACCGAGGTTCTGTATGGCGTGGATACATTCCATGGACGTATCGTAGAGGCGTCTGATCTCGTACGCTGATTGCTTGCGAGCGACGGGTTGATTGAGAAAAATCTCAATCTGTTTTGTAAATAACAGCTGGGGGTTATTATAACTGTTTGTCAGCAATTCCCACGCTGTATCGTAGCTGTCTGCCGAGATGTTTAGATGCTGAATAAGCCACTCAGCATCTCCTCGTAGTTTACCTTTCAGGTGCTACATCTTCTGGGTTTTCGTGAGCAAGTTATTGTTATGGATGCTTTCTACGTAGAGATCATAGAATGTAGGCCTTTGTGTATACTTGCCCGTGAATGTAGGTATGTCGATATGTGGTGTCGACTGCTGAAGATGTAATGTAGACGCGAGCTTGAGATTCAAAGCCTTCTTGATGCTCTTGTACGAGTCTTCGTAAGCATAAAACTCATCGTCATACTGCGTATCCGAACCTTGGAGAATGTGATCGATTTGTAAATGCAAAGCGTCGATTGCAGCCCAGCGCGTCTGAATGTTACGCAATTCATCTTCCAGCTCCCACTTGTCGCATATCTCGTCAAGTCGCAAGCTATTCACTTGTCGATGGAAAGCTCTGAAGTTGGTTCTTTGCAGAGATATCAATTCATCTGCCTGGCGACGATCTGTAGGCGAGACCGTTGTTGCATTTGACGTCGATGGCAGAGTGACTCTCGGCTGTAGTTTAGGCGGAGCCGTAGATGGAGTCGGCTCCGGGGTTGCTACGATCTTAGGCAGCGCTTCTGGTGCCGGAGAAACAGGTTCACGTGCAGGGGGGCAGGTCGATATCTTGATGCGCACAGTATCAAAGTACGTTCTTGCTTGTTGGTACTGATTTTCCGTAAAGTAAGGGTCAGTGTCATTCTCATAGTCGGATAACTTATGGTTGTTTACTTGGAAATCGGCCCACAGTTTATCAAGGGCATCGAGTCGCTCGTTCAAGTACTTACGAGTCTTGCGTGTTGCTTGTTCTTGATCGCTTCAACAATCTCCTGTTGGCGCTAAAGTAGACTCTCCATTATGCTTGTTCACTGTGTGACACTCCGAGGACGAAAAAAGGTACACTCCAAGTTCACTGCTCACTGAGTCTTAGCACTGTTCACTGTGTCGAATGTCGACGACAACTGTCCACTTTGATAGCAGCTGTAGCAGATGTTTGTCCAGCGGTCCAGGCCACTCTATATCTTCGCGAACCTAGTACGACCTTTTTTGCGCCTTCTCAATTAAAATGGTGGGTCCCGCTTCTGGGAAGCCAGTCAACCGATTCGCAGTCGCACAAAATCCACAAAGAAAATAAAGTGACGGAAGCGTAGGAACCACTGTACCTGTATTTTCCAAATGTCGATGGAAATCCACAGATGTGATCTTGTCTTTTCGAAGGACCAAAAACACTGTAAGGTGTATACAGTTTATAAGATGAATGAGTGCAGATGGGATGCAAGGGAAAGTTAGTGTACGAAACAAACCCAATGAAAGTCGATCTAACACTGAATTTATTGTAAAGAATTATAAATTGATGTATAGGCAAAAGTACGGAAGTTACATGATTTCGCAAGTGACAAATGCATTGCTTCTGCGTGACCTAAATAAACGAGTCATTGAAATAAAATTACATAAAATATGTGCGGTAACCCGTATATATATATATATATATATATATATATATATATATATATATATATATATATATATATATATATATATATATATATATATATATATATATATATATATATAGTATTTAAATTAGTGAACAATGAGCGAGTGACTGAATGAGAAGTAAGAATGAGGAGAAGCTAGATTTTAAACTAACACTAGCAAACGGGAAGCCATTGTAACAACCGATATAGCTGTGAAGAGAAAGAGATTAAAACATCAAATCAAACACCAAGCTGTGTTTCATACTAAACAATTCTACATATATATACATATACAGTCAGGTAGTAACTCAACTACCTGGCTGCAACATAAATATGGTAAGAAATATAAGAGCCTACAGACCCTAACTAAGTTCCCCTTACCTAGCTGTCCCTAACAGTCCCTAATATCTCTACCGTATATATATATATATATATATATATATATATATATATATATATATATATATATACATAATTATTAGAAATATACATACATAAATTAGATAGGTGTGGGATGTCTGCACCATGAGACCTAAGGTAACAAAGATATAGAGACAAGATGTCAGGGTTAGGTGATGGGGTTTTCTCTTTGCCAGTGAAGCAGGCTCACAAGATTGATCGTCATTTCTAACAGCTAATAAAAAGATGCCTTGACCGCAGTGACAGGAAGACCTTACCAGGAGTCTCGACGGAAATAATGAATTCGTCATTCAGTGTTGAAAGAGGATTTTATTTACAAATCATTACAATATATACATTTTAAGACATATAAAAATTCACTTTATAGGTTAAGCTTACTCAACATCTGTTAGTGTGCGTGAGGTTTGATGACGCGTTGAAATGTACAGAGTTGAATAAAAGCCGCAGAGCCCGTCGCGTAATAAACGTAGAAGTCTTTGTTCATGACAAGTAGTACAACTATTTTTTGGAGCTTACCTCAGACCAACTAAAACAAGACGATCAAACAAAGCTCAACTCCTCGAAACGCACTCATGCTCATATCTTTCCTAATTTTTAACAGCCTTATGATTGAATAAGACTATTTATACGGATAGTATCGCGTTTAAATAACTTATTTTTTAATTTCCGACGTTTCGGGTAAAGCAGTAAAATTATAAATAGTTTTATTCAATGAGTAGTGTTCGCGTAAATTTAAGAAATCATTAGCCTTAAGATTGCAAATTATTTTAGATAATGTATACGTGAGTAGCACAGTGCTTCGTTTATGTATGTTTCTCGGTTAGTCTGAGTTTTTATATAAAATTGTCACCATTAATTACTAAAGTTCAATGAGTCAGATATTTGTTTTACCTTTGAAGACTAATATGGAATGCCTCACAGTATGTCATGATTTTGTTTACTCTTGTGGCGGCGCTGTCATCGCGCCGCAAGCGAAACACACCGAAGCCTAAATCACGCTATCAAAATTCCGAATCATAAACAGTATATATATAGAACATCTCCGAACTAACACATGGAGTGTTGGCAGCTCCAGGGCAGACCTTGCCCGGCGGGAGATCTCCCCTTTTTCTTCCCCGGCCACAGTGGTGACCACCCGACGTGATCTTAACACGCAACAAACAACCTTCGGAGACTTCAAGCTTCATCATCGTCATAAAATACCCCACCCATTCCCTCCCGAGCAGATATCGTCTGCAGTCTTCATATCCTGCAAGCCAGCTAGCTTCACAAGGTTCATCGCAGCCCTGGAATAATAATGCTTCCTGTTCCTTCAAGCTACTCTCTGCGCTATACAGTGTTCGGCACGACTCTGAGCCTTACTGCTCGCCTCTGCTTCACGGCACTTTCGCAAATTACTTGCCTTCTTCTCAACTCACCACAGACTACAAGGCAATCTCCTGGCACTTGCACATTCCTCGGCAACGAGGCCGCACTATCTACCTCCGGTCTGAGTAGGGGGGTGATGTGGCGGCGCTGTCGTCACGCCGCAAGCGAAACACACCGAAGCCTAAATCACGCTATCAAAATTCCGAATCATAAACAGTATATATAGAAGTTCAAGTTGGCCGCTCCCCGGGCAGAACACCTTGCCCGGCGGGAGATTCCTTCCTTTTCTTTCCACGGCCACACTCTTTTTCGCGGTTATTTTTATCATTTTCCCAACTTACCATTACATTAAATACCATACGTATTTACCAAAATTGGCAGACAGGTTGGCAACTGTATTTTCTTAATTTAATTTTTTTATAATTTATAAAAAAAAGAATATTAACAATGGTATAAACATTATTATTACATTCCCTCGTGGTAAGCTTAAATTGCTTTTGTTACGAGTGGTTCACGCCAGTAGTCGAATGGCGGATTCGAACCCATGACCTTTTTGAGTTTTTATTTCCATTTGTTAACATAAATATACTGTGGCCCATCATCCACAGGCTGATGTGGGGTAGAAGATATTATTATACGAACTTAAAAAAAACATTATTTCACTCTAAGAATTCTCCCTATATCGAAGCGTTTGAGATAGGTGTTCCGTACGGGATTGAAACTCTCGCCCCGCTATGCCGTAACCAGCACATTTTAATCGAAATCGAAAAATGTACAAAATTCGGTATCAGGTTTTGCTTTCCTGAATACAGATGTCTCTGCGTAACATAACATTCAAAATCATAATCATAAACACTCACGCCTGTCACCCAGAGGGGTAGGCGGAGACTGCGGACTTTCATTTCGCACGATCCTGATATACCTCTTTCGCCTCCTTTACATCCATATATCTACGCATACATGCATGTTACATTCAAAACGTCATCGTTATTGTCACTCATACGAAGATTTGGCGATTCTCTAAAACAAGCAACCTCAAACTTAATCCCCACGAACCCCTATTAAATTTTCCAGGCAATGACAAACCCCTAAAATAACACACCATCAATCATGTAGCACACGTGACCCAGCCAGTCAGCCGCAAAAACGTATATGTTTCGCGAACTTCCTATGATGTACTGAAAAACTCTCAAAGAATCTGCATATCTCACTTTTAGAAAACCTGCTTTAAATGGACACATTTGTATTTTGCACAGTAAAATTATACGCATATAAATCTGTATGTCCGATTATTTTCTTTATAATTAATATAACCAGGCGTTATTTTGCGGAAATCCATTATATCAAAGACTAATAGTGACCGGCCCCAACTTCACCTGGATAGAATCTGCTAAGAATTAAGATAAGCGAAGTGAAAAAATATTACAGACAGACAGTTCATTTTTTTCATAATGTTTTTAGATGTCAAAATTAATAGAAATTTTGCTTTTTAACTTTCAGATATAACATTAGAACTCCGTGCACTAGGAGTCCCGTGGTCGCTGCACGCGTGGACCCTTTCCTTGGCAGCTGCTGCTGAGGCCTCCCTTGACCATGTTATAGATCAACTTCTGCAAGACTTCTTGCAGGTAAAATTACATAACTTACAAAATTATAACTTATGACAATATGAACAAAAAAATACAAATACCTACGCATATGTTCAACTTTACTAGAAATACTTTAATTAATACTCCAGTCCTAATATAGTTTGACTAATAACCCGCGAGAACGTGGTCCTTCCCCATTGAGCCGACCCACTCGTGCTACAACTGTACTACTAATATTTGGTCTTACCACGTGTAAATTGTCATAAGGTGACTCTCATAATGCGAAACTATAATTAATTTTAATAATTATTTGCAGGTATGTCCATCAGACGACAGCCACTACAGCAAGCAGTTCATCTACGAATGTCTTCCTCTGCTGTTTAATATACTTCGATACAGCAAAGTAAGTTAAATCATCAACAGTATTTTTTTAATGTGTCTATCCATTCTCTAACAGCCTATATAAAGTACACTGCCGAACACTGGCCTCCTCCTTACTAGTACGCCTCATATGAGGTAATCTATGGGAAAATTAGTGCGTACGCTGCTGACTTTAGGGTGGCCAGATGGTCGGGGTTCGTCTGGATTCTCCCCACATTTTAAATGATCTCCAGACTTCGAATAAAACTTAAAATCTCCAGACAAACAACTCTTCGGAAAGTTAATTTATGACCTTTGATTTAATAAAAGCTGAGTTAGTAATGTCGCTGAGTTCAACTCTGTCCCGATCGCATCTTGCGCCATCTATTTATTCAAATCAGCAAAACATCCGGAATGTTCAAGTAAACACGCGTAAGGTACCGAGAGCTCGAGTATAGATTTTCTAGAAACTTAGTTCCTCGGGTGGCGCTGTTGGCCGAGAGATCGGTGATGTCATTCTCTGCAAAGCTCCCCCCGCTCTCGCTCCTGA
Organism: Parnassius smintheus behrii; assembly: GCA_036936625.1. Lineage (NCBI taxonomy): Eukaryota > Metazoa > Arthropoda > Insecta > Lepidoptera > Papilionidae > Parnassius > Parnassius smintheus. The sequence continues at coordinate 57,298,411 of JAUPFT010000003.1, read as the reverse complement.
TACTAGATGGCGCTGATTTGAGCGCGGCGTAACACTGCCCCCTCCTAAGACATGCTCGTCCCGAGCATCATCGGCCCCACAATAACGCGCCAAGCGATCCGCATGGACGATCTTAGGAGTCCCTCCTGCGCCTTGCCGTAACGGCTCCGCAATGTCAAGGGATGTCCTATCCCGTGGTGCACCAACATTGTACAATTTCGATGCTCCTCTACTCCGTGTCCGAGGTCCCCTCGCAGCCGCACAACTTGTACATGTACGACACCAATCCTCCACATCGTCACGATAATGGATCCAGTAAAACTGTTCTCGGACCTTCAGTAGAGTTCGTTTAACTCCCAGATGGACTCTTGAACGACCATTATGGCACAGCTGTAAAACATTCGGCACTTTAGCTTTAGGGACAACCATTTGCAAACGACAGCTGTCTCCTCGACCATTGTCCCATTTACGGCACAGGACTCCATCCTGAAGCAGCAAGCTGTCCCATTGGGCCCAATAGCTTTTCGTGGTTGAACTCATCGCTGAGACGTCCCTCCACTTAGGCTTGGTAGCACGGGCCTTCATCCATCCCAGAATCGGCTTGATGTCTGGATCTTCCTGCTGTGCACGTCGTAGGCGGTCCTTCCACCCGTTACTAAGGTGGTCTGTCCTGAGCATCCTCACGGATACCACTTCCTTACCTTTCCTACTACAATGGTTACCATCTTCAGGACAAGGTCTTCTTGACAATGCATCTGCGTTGCCATGAGATTTCTCGCTGCGATGTTCGATCTCAAAGTCGTATTCCTGCTGCTGCTGGGCGGTGCTGTTAGCCGCACTTCCTTTCTGAGACCGTTCACCTTCCCTTCCTAGGATGTGCTTAGGGCAGCTGGACCGAAGATGGCCCCTTTCCCCACAGCCATAGCACCTAGGGTTGTATCCTTTATTGTGGTCGCGAACCGTAACTGCTGCAACCTCCCTAGCGTGAGGTGAACGATGATCCTGTCGCCGCCAGGCAGTGCCGTTAGCTGCACTACCCTCCTGATATCGTTCACTTTCCCTTTCTGCGGTTCGCTTAGGGCAGCTGGATCGAAGGTGGCCCTTTTCCCCACAGCCATAGCACCTAGGGCTGTATCCTTTGTTGCGGTCGCGAACTGTAGCTGCTGCAACCTCCCTGACGCGATGGGAACGATGATCCTGCCGCACGGCTTCTACCTCCAGTGCATGGGCCAAGGCGTCCTTAAGCGTCTCGTGGTGCCCGAGCCTCACAGCAGCTCTGACTTCCAGGTCGCGGATGCCGTCGATGAATGTTTGCACCAGGTTCCCTCCAATGAGCGCAGGTACAGACTGGTATGCTTTACGAACCATCTTCTCCACCTCAAGGGCCCACTGCTGCAGGTTTTCGTTGCTGCGTTGCACGCGATCTTGAAGCTGCGCGCGAAAGACGTGTTCCAGGTGAGCGTCACCATATCTCGCCTCCAAAGCCTCAAGAAGCTGCTCATAGGTCACTTTCTTACCGAGAGCTTCCAACACAGTTAAGGCTTGGTCGCGCAGGCCTAGGGTGAGTGCAGTCATGGCTTGGCTTTTATTCCAGCCGTTCGCCTCCATGACGGCCTCGAACTGGATTTTGTAGGCCGACCAGGAAGAGGTCCCGTCGAACGGCGGCACTTTGAATCCACGTAGCGAAGGTGTTGTAGCTACTACGGGAGCTGTAGTTCCATCCCCAAGTTTGAGGTCGTTTAGCGTTTTCTTCACGTCAGCCATCACGTTGTCAACCCGATTGTTCACATGGTTGATTCGGGTTTCATGTTCTTCGATTCGGGTTTCAGCTTCCGACAGGCGGTTGTCGTGTTGAGCAACCCTATCCTTCACCTGCCTTATCTCTTTCCCAAAGGTAGCGTGAAGGTCCTTCATGAGGAGCATCTGCTCTTCCGACCGACGAGCCTGTTCCGCCAGCTGACGGGCCTGTTCCTCCTGCCGGCGGGCCTGTTCCTCCTGCCGGCGGGCCTGTTCCTCTTGTCCGTTCTGCAGCTGCTCTTTCAACTGACGGGCCTGCTCCTCCTGTCGGCGAGCCTGCTCCTCCTGTCGGCGAGCCTGCTCCTCCTGTCGGCGAGCCTGCTCCTCCTGTCGGCGAGCCTGCTCCTGCAGCATCACCATCAGAGCACCTAAGTCAGGTGCCACAGACGTAGAAGCTGCTGACGGACCGGCTTCCGTGGCCGGCGGCTGGCCCTCAGACATCTGCGGCGTTGCACCACCAAATCTCCTCTGGTCCGTCTCCTGCTGGCGTTGACTTCGGGTACGGACACCCTCCGTTTCCTCCTTAGGTAAAATCGGCATTATTTTATCCCACTTCTGACACCGATTGTTACGAGCTTAGGGTTCGTGACAATAAAAATTGCCGATAAAATTACCGAAATTAACACTTTAATTTACTTTGTACAAATTAAAGTAAAAAAACACTAATAATTAAACACACTAATTCACTTAATTTCACTCCGAAGCTTCGCTTGTGTCGCCGAGTTCAACTCTGTCCCGATCGCATCTTGCGCCATCTATTTATTCAAATCAGCAAAACATCCGGAATGTTCAAGTAAACACGCGTAAGGTACCGAGAGCTCGAGTATAGATTTTCTAGAAACTTAGTTCCTCGGGTGGCGCTGTTGGCCGAGAGATCGGTGATGTCATTCTCTGCAAAGCTCCCCCCGCTCTCGCTCCTGATACTAGATGGCGCTGATTTGAGCGCGGCGTAACAGTAATTTAACTGAACTTTGAAGTAAATTGATTGAATTTTAAATATTTTCTGAATAGCACTAAAGGGTCTAAATTCGTGGACTCTAGTAAAGTCCTATGCCAAATACATGTAGAAATCTAAATATTAAATTGTACTTAAATTGGTTTTATTAGTAGTACCTTTTGTAGCCTCTTAATTAAAAAATAAACTTTTTATTTTAACATTCATTTCTCCCGACAACAACCCAAAAATCCCGACATTTTCAAAATGTGTCCAGATATTTTGATCTACAGATCTGGCAAACCTAGCTGAGTTCCGGTCTGAAGAGTATAATATAAAAGGCCAGTGCTGAAGTTTTTTTTAAATAAATAAAACTAGTCTTCTGTGCATACTACTATACCGGCAATGCAGAACAAAAGCTGTACAAGCAGCTGTGGATGGCGCGGGCGCCGGCTGGGCGAGTAACTAGCACTTTGAATATGCCACATAGTTGTATTTTCGTCTACGACAGTAACTTCTTTAGGCAAATACGAAATTACATATTTATCTGAAATAGACTCCAAAACACGTTGACAAAATGCGCACAAAAACGGTGTTAAATTATCGAAAACAACGTTCACGGTTCACAAAAACAAGAACTAATCTTCTCACCCGCTCGCAGTCACTTAGTGATATTTGTATTAAGGCCCCAGAGCCCATCTAGGAATGTATAATAATAATTTATTTTTTATAGTTATTAATTGTATAATTATAATTATTGAACAAAACTATTATAAGGATAAGTATAATGCGAGTAGTCGTTGCTAACCCGATCTGAGGTCATCGGCGCCAGCTGGCCATGCATTATCATGTGCTTACGCGTCCTCGTGTTGAAGTCCAAACAGCTAGTACAACTACAGACACATTACATCTTAGTCCCCAGAGATAATAACGCATCTGAAACCTTCTTTGTTTGAAGTTTCTTGCGAATGTTTTATACGTGATAGAGCCACGCTATAGTTATTTTACTGCTGCGGCTCGAATGAGTCGGCTCGACTGGGGAAGAACCACGCTCCAACAGAATACCAGCGTGAAATAGCAGCATAATGCTGCTGTGTTTCGAATGCTGAGTGTAGAGAAACGGAGAACATTTTTACTGGAAACGGGGCATTCAATCTTTGTCCTCAGGGGTGACAACGCATCTGCATTTTGATTCTCAATCGAAAACACATGTAGTCTATGGGCCACAATATCCACTCAGTTGGACTATGTACTCGTTCGGCACCCTTAACCTTATTCTGTAGAAAATCTTATATTTTATTACTAGTTGTTCTGCGCGAATTCACCCGCATGGATTTTATTACGATTGGATATCATGGGCTTTAATTTTTTACACGGAACCCTAATTCTTTTTCTTAAATAAAAGAGGCCTAAGTTACTCTTTATATAATCGGCTATATGCCAGTGAAAACCCCGTCAATATCGTTCCAGCTATTTCAGAGATTAGCCGGAACAAACAAACAGACAAAATTTTAAAAACTGTTATTTTTTGTTATATGTACTGTACATACTTCCGTATGCGTTTAGTAAAAAGCTGTTATTTCGACATTACAAACAGACACTTTAATTTTATTTATTTATATATATATATATATATATATATATATATATATATATATATATATATATATATATATCGAGATCTGTAAATTAACGTAAGTTTATATTTGCTTTGTAATGTTCAGAAGGAGGGCACGGTGCTGCTGCTGGCGGACATCTTGTGCGCGTGCTACGGGCGCGAGCCGGCGCCGCGCGTGCACGAGCCGCCTCCCGATGCGCCCGCACCCGCGCGCGTCGACCCCTCCTACGTCAACAACCCCTCGCTCGCTGACGTCACCTTCCGGTCAGTGTTACGTGTGTTGAGGCAGGCAAAGACCTTATACCATACAGCCTAGTCCGATGTGTATTTTGTTAAAATATTATAGTACTAATATCCTCCAGACCAAACTGAGGTTCAGGTCCACTCTCTATTCCCTCACTCTCATAGTACGATAGAACGTTTACTCGACAAAACGGGCATATATATACAGCTTTACAGCTTTACGTTCCTTCTAAGGCACGGGGGTGAAAAACCATGGCTTGTGAATACGTACGTTTTAGATGATATATGTTCTACTGGTAGGCGTAGGCCTTTTCTCATTCAGAAAGGGTTTTAGGGTAGGAAAATATCTGACACGTTGTTTACCCGCCAATTGGCGGAAATATTTATTTTTATTTCTCAAACCTGTTGCAGGTTACATGATGTTTTTCTTTGCCATCAAGCACTTGGTAAATTCTGCCTATGTCAAGTTCATCGTCATGATTACAGCCCTTTACGAGTCTACTGCTGAACATAAGCCACCCTCAAGAAACGCCACAAAGCACGATCCCGAGCCTTCCTACACTTCGCCTGCCGGTACGAAGCTGCCACTCGAGAACCTTTCTTCCCCATCGGTTGTCGGTTCTTCGAGTTAAATGGCCGGCCCATTGCCACTTCAGCTTCCTAATCCGTTGGGCTATTTCAGTTACTCTAGTTCTACTGCGGATACCCTCGTTTTTAAATCTATCAGCAGAGAAACCCAAAGCATAGCCTTCTCCATAGCTCGCTGATCGACTTCGAACTTCTTCATATCCGTCATGGAAACACGCACTAGTGTGTCAAGTTAGCAGAAATTATTCTACCTATATCATATTTTCTTTAAAAAAGTCATCACAATATGCCGATGTTGTCACATCTCTAATTTTTTGATTGTTGATGATTTTGATGTTGGCTTAACCTAGTGGACAGTCGATGACGACAGCATATCAAGCTCTAAGGTGCCCAAACGAACAAAATAACCTGAGGTTTACATCAACATCGGAGCACTTTGTTTCCACTGTCTACTAATATGTAGTTCACATGCGCAGACACTTAATGCACAAAGTCACACCACTTTTACTTTTTATTGTAACACTCAGTACTCTTGTGCAATGAAAGACCGGCGGTTAAGTTCCCGCCAAAACCTACCTATAAATTCAAACATTCATCTATGTAACGATGTACGATGGGCCAAACACTTAAGAACGTATTCCTCAAACTCTTCTGCTAATGTATTGAAACTGTGTCTGTGAGAGTTACGATAGGGGAAAGCCTCGTTTCCAGTTAAAAGGGTATACGGCTATCTTTTTTTTTATATAGAAGAGGGGGCAAACGAGCATGCGGCTCACCTGATGTTAAGTGACTACCGCCGCCCATGATCAAACGCAACACCAGGTAAATTGGAGGTGCGTTGCTGGCCCTTTAGAAAGGAGTAAGCTCTTTTCTTGAAGGTCCTCAGGTCGTATCAGTCCGGAAAAATCGCCGGTGGTAAACTATTCCACAGAGAGGTTGTACGCGGAAGAAAACTCCTCTTGAAACGTACAGTGGTGGACCGCCAAGAATCCAGATGGTGTGGATGGTATCGAGACCTTTGCCGCGTAGTGCGTTCACGAAATTCAGCAGCTGCGATTAATCCGAACAATTCCTTAGAGCACTCTCCATGGTATATGCGAAAAAAAATGCAAAGAGATGCAACATCTCTTCGAAGTGCCAGTGAATCGAGCCGATCGGAAAGCACTCGGTCGTCGACGATTCGAGCCGCTCTGCGCTGGATGCGGTCAAGTGGAAGGAGTTGGTAATGGGGAGCCCCAGCCCAGAGATGGGAACAGTATTCCATGTGCGGCCGAATCTGCGCCTTGTAAAGTTGCAGGCGGTGTGCCGGCATGAAATACTGTCCCGCTCTGCTGAGCACGCCAAGCTTTTTAGAGGGAAATTTGGCCTTCTCTTCCAAGTGACCACGAAACTGCACGTCACTCGATATGTTGACGCCGAGGATTCCGATACTGGCTGAGGCAACAAGGGCAGTGCCTTTAAACTGAGGAGATACGACAAAGGGGTTCTTTTTAGCAAACTTGTATCTTCTGTGGGTTAAACTGGACTAGATTTAGTCGTTCCCAATCCGAGACTCTGTTCAGCAAAGACTCGACTTCAGACACAAGTTTGTCCCGGCACTCGGAGACGTTTTCCCGAGAAATATTGGCTCGGCTGGCGTAAAGAGCATCACCAGTGCTGTCATCTGCATAGCAATGAATGTTACGGGTTTGCAACATATCATTGATATGCAGAAGAAACAGCGTTGGCAATAGCACGCAGCCTTGTGGAACACCAGCAATAATAGGCTTGCAATCGGACCTTGCACCGTCTACAACGACCTTGATGTTTCAATCTGCAAGAAAGCTGGTGATCCAATCGATATATATATATCAATATCTTGGGAAGCCCATAGGAAGGGAGCTTCGAAAGAAGCGCTTTGTGCCAAACCCGATCGAAGGTCTTCGCAATGTCCAAACTAACGGCCAAGTTAGGTAGACCAGAAGATCACCAGCTGACCGACCACGGCAAAACCGTATTGGCGGTCACTAATCAGCTGGTGATCCTCAAGGTACCTCATGAGCTGGCAGTTTACAATGGACTCCATATTTTTGGAGAACAAGGAGGTGATGGCGATAGGCTGGTAGTTGGACGGGTCTGAGCCGTCTTCCATGATTTTGGGACTACGCCTAGGGAGTAGGAGTAACGGAAAAGACGCGTTCAAACCGGTGCCAACTCTGGAGCACACATCCTCAGCACAGTTGGTGGGATTCCGTCAGGCGCACTCGACTTGTGGATGTCCAGGGAGAGGAGTGCTTTGCGAACCGAGCGCTGTGTGGACTGCACTTCCGGCATGGAGCACTCACACCGCGGGATGGTCGGCGGCGTACTCCCCCCGTCATCGAGAGTCGAGTTGGATGCAAAGAAAGAGCCTAGAAGATCGACTTTCTCCTTTGCGGTATGGGCCAGTGAGTCGTCCTCCCTGTGCAGAGATGGAAGAGATGGTTGACAGAAATTCCCCTGGACAGCCTTCGCGAGAGACCAGAATGCACGGGTTCCAGAAGGAAGGCGAACTAGTGTCTCGCTAATTCTGCCTTTGTGCTCTGACTTTGCCTTGGCAATGACTCTTTTGAAGGACCTAGAGGCGGAATTATACTTCTTTTTTATAGCGCTAGTGTTTACATCCCGGGACGCTGATGCGTCAGCCCAGGCTCGGTAGCACTCCTGCTTATAGCATGATGCTATTTTACAGGAGCGACCAAACCATGGCTGAGATTTGCCTCCAATGGGCACCACAGAGGAAGGAATAAAAAGTTCCATACCCTGAAATACCACATCAGCGACAGAATCCGCAACAACGTTGGGATCGTCCGGCGAGAACCAAACCCGCCCCCAAGGGTAGAATGCCAAGAAAGACCGCATTCCATCCCAATCGGCTGACCTGTAGTGCCGAACACGGCGGCAGCCTGCAGAATGCAACTACGATTTCAGCATGAGTGGCACCACACTCCGGACAAGACAATGGTCCGAGGAGCCTAAAGGGGCGTCGAATGAAATCTGATATCCGTCCGGGTGAGAGGTCAACAGAAGATCCAACAGGGAAGGTGCATGATCCTCCACATCTGGAATCCGCGTAGGAGAAGTAACCAGTTGTGTCAGATCATATGCCAAAGCAAAATCATGAACAGATATCCCCGCATGATCGGTTAATCGTGAACCAAGCCATTCGGCGTGATGGGCGTTAAAGTCGCCGAGGATCACGATCTCTGCGGAAGGGATCTGCTGTAGCAACGAATCTGTAGCCATTTGGACGTGGTCGAAGAGTCGGTCTGTTTCGGCATTACCGCTATGGGACCTATAGACCCGTAGACGCACGGATGGTCGTCGCTGTCTACGCGTAGCCAAATGATGGACAGGTCCGAACCTTCAAGTCTGCGGAGGCGTCGAGAACAGATGTCCTCTCTGACGTAAACGCAAATTCCAGCCCGAGGCACAAAGGAGTGTTCTAGTTTGTACTCTGGGTAGGAGAGATACGAGACATCAGCCGGATAGGACACCTGCGTCTCGGTCAGAAAGAGCAGAGCCGGCCTCGCCGTCTCGATATGGTAGTGGACGGCGTTTAGTGAAGTCCCCTGATATTGCAGAAATTCACGGACAGCGTGGCAGGGGTCGCCTTGGTCTTGTTGCTCCGTTTGCCCTGAGCAGTTGTAGTCTTGAGCGGAATTTTACCCCCCACCCCAGAATACGCGGGGCAGCCTGAGCACCCATGCTCAGAAGTGGGGAAACATGGTCGTGGATGCTCAGCGAGGGATTCTCCAGGGGTGCTGATAGCCTCCTGGGGTAGTCTATCATCATTTAATTCTGCTACCATCTTGATGGGGGATTTGGGCCTCCGGCCCCCTGCACTCAACAGACGAAACGCGGAAGCAGAGCTTCCACTTCACGCCAGTATTCTGTGAGGTCGTGGTACCACACCGTTTTGAGCCGGCACATACGTGCAACAGCAAAACTGCCGCGTGGCTCTACCACTGTTACCTGCACTCACAGCAGCATTGAGCTGCTATTTTACGCTGGTACTTTTTGAAAAAATAAACAACCATAATACCTATAGCTGCAGCATGGCTCTACCACATATTACGGTGTTGGTAAATATGTATTATGGCTTGTACGGTTATACTTTTTTTAGTGTCAAAGTAAAGTTACAGTCTATATACGTCGTTCTACTGCTGGGTACAGCACTCTCATTTCGGAGAGGGTTTTAGGGCAAGGATATGACTGCCGCGCTATCCCAATATGTGGTGACGGACTTCACACACATACATACATACATACACAGCTGTTTCATATACAAACGGTTGCAACATCAAAAGATGAAGTGAATTGCCGGCCTTTTAATAAAGAGCAGGATCTTTTTTGAAGGTCCCAAGATGCCGTTAAGTCTCGTGCTGTCTTTATCAGAGTCTTTATCAAAGTTAAAGTGACTTTGATACTACGAAACTTAAAAATATCCTAAAATTGAGTGGGCTTTGTGTATTTGTCAATAAGACCCTTATTACTGGAAAGATGACTTTTCATCTTAGTCCTCAAGTGTGACAATGCATCTTTTTTTAAAGTGAAAACTTCTAAGCGGCGTTGGACACATTTTCTGTAGGTAAAAATTGTTAAACTCGCGTCAGTACACGTGACCCTGATCGAAAATGCGTAAGACGGACGGCGTAGGAGGGGAAGTATCCCCCTCTCTTTCTACTGCGCGGCGGCCTGCTGTTTCGTTTAGGCGGCGCAGGGCGCTTGCGCGAATGTAATATAAATTGTCATGTTTGTGGACGATAGCGCAAAAAATACATATTGTATTCAACCACATAAATGATATTACTTTTATACTGATAATTAAAGCAATTCGTGCAAATGTATTCCCTAACCATTTCAAAATATCAAAAATGCACAACGTTACTATTCAAGTTTTCACTTCTGCCGGCACTCCCGGAGTGCAACCCGTCGTTTTTTATTCTTAATTAAAGGTAGATGTAAGTGTTTATGGGCCACAGCATTCACTTTCCATCAGGTGAACTGTGTGCTCGTTTGTCACTCTCTATCCATACAAAAGGTCCCTAAGCCCCGATATGGGATAATCCATTGACTGACATTATAACAACGCGTTGGAAGGTGTTGGGGCGGTTCATTGTAAGCGGAGTAATGTACAGGGTGGAGGGGCGACTGTTCTACGGGCACAAGATCGTGCTGGTGTCGGAGTCGCCGCGGCTGCGCGCCATGCTAGCGCCGGCGCGCGCCGAGCCCGCCGCCGCCGCGCCGCCGCTCGTGCAGATCAACGACATACGCTACCACATCTTCGAGGTCAGTGCTCCGAACTGCATTGCGTTCTCAAACACTTCTATGTAAACTCCAAGACGAGTACTATGGTATCAAGCTCTATTCTCTTCTATCTACGCTCAATTCTCCGGGTCTCTACACTCACCATACGAAACACAGCAGTGTTGCTGCTATTTCACAAAGGTATTCTGTGATAATGTGGCCCTATTCCGATATCCTTTTCCTTTGCCGACCCATTCGTGCTACAACCATAATATAGCTGCAGCATGGTACCACGATAAAAAGCGTGAAAGTTTGGGAGCTCTGGCATATATACCCTTGTGGGCGTTTGTTTGCCAGTGTAATCTAACGTTGGCTCTACACGTTGGCCAACACAGTGGCGAATGTAGTGCCCAATAGCATTGGCCATCATGTAGAGCGGGTGTTTGGGCTTCATTGGTATGTATTGGAATGATGGCCCACAAGTTGGCGCAAGATCCGTGTGGTGTCGGTTTTACAAAAGATCAAAGGATTGTTGGCAGAGTTTGGTCGCCGCGTCCACACGTTGGGCGCGTGTTCAGTACACGCATCTGATTTAAATTTTATATTCACGCTTTGTAGGGTGGATGCCCCGCCCCCATTTCCAGCCTTTTAGTGCCAATTTCAACTTTAAACATTCCTACTACTTTTATTAGCGCGATTCAATTATTTTTAAACAATTTTAATGGATAAGCTATTTATCAAAAAAATAAACATTTATTTACAATCAGATTATTACGACAACAATATTAAAATGAAAAAAAATGAAGCACGTCGTTTATATGTGGTTGAACCGTGCTGCAGTTATATTAGTAGTATAGTTGTAGCACGAATGGGTCGGCTCGACCGGGGAAGCACCACACGCTCACAGAATACCAGCATAAAATAGTAGCTTAATGCTGCTGTGATTCGTATGGTGAGTGTAGAGAACCAGAGACCCTTTTTACCAGGAACGAGGCATTCCATCTTAGTCCTCACGGGTGACAACGCATCTGCATTTTAATTCGTAATCGAGGACAGATGATGTGTCTATGGGCCGCAGCAACCACTTACTATCAGGTGGACTGTGTGCTCGTTTGTGACCCTATCCTATAAAATGAAAAACGTCGATTTCTTATAATTTAATCGTGCAAGTTATCGAATCATTGTCATCATTACAGCCCTTCAAGTCCACCATCTTACATGCCCCCCCCCCTCGGATATTGCATTAAGTGTGTGCAGATTAATAACAAATGTATAGATTTTAAGTTAGTTTTAATAGGATTGACATGTTAAAGAACAAATATCCCTAAATAAAACAAGAATAAAAAAAGTCCAGTACTGAACATCCTCTTCCACAGACTGGCACATTCTCACAGAATACCAGCGTAAAGAATCAGCTTAATGCTGCTGTGTTTCGTATGGGGAGTGTAGAGTTTAAATGACTGTAGCCTAGTGTAGCAGGAAGCGGACCGCAATCTAAAAAAAGGTAGTGGGTTCGAATCCATCATTCGACTACTGTCGTGAACCACTTTTGACACAAGCATTTTAAGATTACCAGGAGTGGTTAAAAGGAATATTAGCAATGTTAATAGCATTAACAGTATTTTTTACTATTGGGTGGCCTGTGTGCTCGTATGTCACCGTTATTGTGTAAAAAATCATGCAATGATGTTCTTATGGGGTGTGATGTGGGTGCTGCAGCACGTGATGCAGTACCTGTACAGCGGCGGGTGCGCGGGGCTTACGGTAGCGGATGGCGACGTGCTGGAGCTGCTAGCCGCCGCCGCGTTCTTCCAGCTGCTGCCACTACAGCGCCACTGCGAGGCGCGCGCCGCCGCCGCAGTGGATCTGCATAATCTGGTCTCCGTCTACATACACGCCAAGGTACCACAATCTTAACCATAACGTTCTACCGGCTGCTACCGCTGCAGCATCACTGAGTACACTAGAGCTTCATGTCCGAGTCTCGGTGAGAAGCTCTTGACGGGCGTGTACAGCCGGCGTAGCCACGCATCCATCACAGCCTATAACAGTCCACTGCTGAACATAGACCTCCACAGAAAAGGGGGATTTGCCAGGTTGCCACGTTTGGCAAACAGGTTTTAAGCCGTAGTTTTTTAAATGAAAACTTTAAAAAACTTCGGTTTGACTTTGATTTGAAACTCGATGAAACTAAAAAGAGACAAACGTATGCATCTATAAAATTTTGCATGCGAAAAATGGGATAGAATACAGTATACAGTGTTTCCTATTACCTCAGTCGCCTTTTCTGAAGGTTTCAGTTTTACCGCGTGTGAACTGCTCACATGTTCTTGTTATTTATTATTTTTAGGTATTATTAGTTTAGCCAGCGTAACTATGATGAATTTATCAAGGAGAGTTATAATGATGATTTCTTTTCAGGTCTATGGCGCGACTCAACTGCTGGAGTACTGTCAAGGTTTCCTACTCCAGAACATGGTTGCTTTACTTACGTACGACGATTCCGTCAAGAGGCTACTATTTGGCAAGCGGCTACCCGGACACAATGTACTAGGAGCTCTCCTGACCACGTTACAAAAAAGGATCGAATCCAGAAAGAGTCAGTCAAAGAGTAGGTAGCGGTAGACTGGTTTTTAGGGTTCCGTAGTCAACTAGGAACCCTTATAGTTTCGCCATGTCTGTCTGTCCGTCTGTCCGTCCTCGCTTAATCTCTGTGACCGTTAGCACTAGAAAGCTGAAATTTGCTACCAATATGTGTATCAATCACGCCGACAAAGTGGTAAAATAAAAATTGGAAAAAAATGTTTTATTAGGGTAGCCCCCCTATATGTAAAGTGGGAAGTGATTTTTTTTTAATTTCAACCCTAACGTGTGATATATTGTTGGAAAGGTATTTAAAAATGAATAGGGGTTTACTCAAATCATTTTTTGATAATGTCGATAATTTCGGAAATAATCGCTCCAAAAGTAAAAACACAATGTGTCCCCCCTCTAACTTTTGAACCATAAGTTTAGAAAATATGAAAAAATCTGAAAAGTAGAACTTTATAAGGACTTTCTAGGAAAATCATTTTGAACTTGGATGGAAACAACAGTTTTTGTAGAAACTCATAAGTGGGAACACTTATTGTGACGGACGGGAAACTACGGAACCCTACACTGAGCGTGGCCCGACCCGCTTCTTGGCTGGTTTTTTTATTATTACAAACTGGACACTTATTTGTTTAATATATAACAGTAAAATGTAAAACAAAGAACTACTATATTGTCTTAAAATTATAAATTTAAAGCTATACATCTTGTTATTGTCGCATTCAAATGTGATGAACGTTGTCACGTGTTATATATAGATATATTATGGGTGTACGATAGGAATAACTTACTTAACTTCCTTATATGTTATCTCTGCTTAGACAAATAGTTGACTGCGAGAGAATGTCCTTCGGCATTAATTCTGCCATAAATACCATATAATGTATTAATATAAATAAATAAAATTGTCAAAGTGTATGTACATTGCGAACGAAATTGCATTATTTACTATAAACAAAATAAGAAACTAATTAACATATTAAATATGGGTATTATTTATATTTATTTTAGGAATTTACTATAGAGAGATAAGCTGATGGGACCAACTCCTCTCAACACTGTGCTCTAGGGAGATGCAGAACTTCGTAGCTTTTAGAAGAAAAGTATATGTTGTGAGATGTATTGAAAAGCATTTATTGTATTGGAAAGCAGTTCTTAGTCTCTTGCTTTGTGAAAGGACGAGGAAAAGAAAGGGTAAGACAAGAGCTTGGAGGGGCAACCCTGAGAAAAGAATACGGTATTTCGCACCGTGTAAAAATATAAAAAATACGTATTTATAAATTTTATAAAAATTAAACGAGAAATTATTATATATTATTATATATAATATAATAATGTTTTTTTAATTTGTGCCTCAAACGTCCAAAACGCTATTCGCCATATTAGATTCTGTCATGACGTCACTTCTATAGTAAACAAATTAACGTGCTGTGTGTTATTTCGAAATTCATAAAGTTGTCATCACGATTGTGGACTTTTATTTCCGTATTTTATTGAAATGGCACCATGGAAGACGGACCAGTGAAAGCAGAAAGTATATCTCTATGAAAAATAAATACATTAATTTATAATGGCAATTTTTTTTGCATGCAATCCCGATTATTGTTCTGCCAAGTTGAGGACTATAGAAACAACAATATAATCACCAATTACGAATTTTTGTTTGTAAATTAAAACAATACCGGGGCAGAGTGTCCTTTAATAATACATAGTTATGTTTATCTTTGATTACAATCTCACACCTAATCTGTTACAAAATTGGATTTGCAATACCTATCACCTCAACATGTCTTGTTTTGTATAACCGATAGTTAAATATGACTTCGTACTTACATCAAAGTGATTTTCACAGAAATATAGTCTAGTCTTTGTAGTCAGTGTCTTCAGGTCTCTTTTTGCCAGTTTTATAACTTCTCCGCGTTTTTATTCTGGTTATTTTTTACATTCAAGCACAACACACCTATGATAAAGATGATAACTTATTATTAAACATCCAAGAATATCTTATTCCTTTTCAAAATTGTTTTATTTACTAGAGCAGAAACGTCACAAGCTAAACAGCATGGTGCATAGCATGCATATAATTTTGGCTTAAAAATTTAAAACGGTAGATTAGACGCCTTTTCAATAAAATTCGTAATAAAACTCAATAATCGTAATGATAACTTGAAAATTTTCGAAGTAACATAGCACGTTAGCTAGTTCTAGTGATACAGAACACTAATATCCTTAGGGTGGATCAGTGACGTCACGACATGACTAATATGGCGGACACCGTTTAACAGATTTAAGGAAGAAAAAATTCTTAAAATTGAAATATAAAATTTATAATGCAATTTTATAATCAGAAATCAATATTTCTCGTTTACTTTTTACAAAATCTATCATAAATATATATTTTGATTTTATTTTACATGGTATAAAATATCTTATTACTATGTTAAATATCCGTAGCTTTCGGGCAGTCCACGCCAATCGCTCTGAGGTTTCGTTGATGTTACTTAGTAGGTGCTTTCATATTTTTGACAAAGTATACAGAAGTTTTAATAATCTTAATTATTATTTGGATTTAACTATAATCAAGTGTCAGTCAACAATCTTGTAAATATTACAGACAAGTAATATAGGTACTACCTACATTACAAGATTACGACGACATACAAGAAATTGAAAAGACACCTATGTATCATTGTATATTATGATATTATAATAATATCGAGATTCGAAGAGTGAACTGAAAACTAATACTACTATTAGTTATGAAACTTTTTTATTCATACGTCATTTATTTATGAAAAAAAAAAAACTATTATTTATGAATAAAATTTAATGCGGTGTATATTATTTTTCTTGGAATTAAATATGGAACAATAACTCTCTACCGAGAGCTATTGAAAGAGTGAAAATATCTACTAAATAAATAAATAAATAAATTTATTCACAAGAAATATGGTACAAAGATGGTATATGAAAACTTATTTACTAATTAACTTATGGTTATAATATACAAATATACTATTATATAAATAATTAAAACTTGAATTAGTAAATAGAGGAAATTTTATTTAATTCGTTTATTGTCACCCATCGTTTTGTATCTGTTTGTTCATAATCATGTGTGCATTCACACAAATTCACTATTTTTTAAAGTATGTGGACGGTAATTCTCTTGCAGTTAAATTCCCGCCAAAACATAGATAATAACAATCTATTCGAAGATCTGAAACAATATAAAAAATCTCGCACTATTTTTTCCTGTTTTGGCAACAACCAATGGATTTTGCCAGCGTTAATCATTTCATGAAAGTCACAGAGTGTACTAGACTAAGAATTTTCCGTAGATGACCTTACTTTACAGATTATTTTAAAATATTACTGTAAGTATAATATAATGAATTTAAGTGGCGAAAATACTTTAGCTTAACGTTAATAACGGATATGAAATCAAATAGACAAAAGAAGTGTAAAGTAAATGATACAAAGACATAAGATTTAAACGACGGGGGATGTCACTAGGATTAAAATTATATAAAGCATAAAAGTTATTCGTTGTAAAATATTAATAAGAAACGCGCACTGAAGACATATAACTATTTAATAACTAGATTATAGCGGATTTCTCGTGAACATTCCATTGTATACAAAAGTACCGCCTCATTTTATATAATTATGAATACTAATATTAAATTCATGGAAATCTATAATATATAAATAAATAACTTGTAAATGTTTTTATGTAGAAATCTCATTGACTTATGATTAGTTTTAATGTATTGTATGATATGGCTTCCACTTAAGGACGCTTATTAGAAATTTCTTTTAAACAGGTCAAGGTCCAGAATTAACCTAAAGGTAACGTAAACACACAAACAACATGTATAAATTAAAAAAAGTCTGTTGTTTAATATAGAAATACGAACTGTACTGTCATTAAAGTTATGACATTACCACGTAGAATTACTGTGAAAAGAGAATCGGCATAAAATTTGAGGGCGCTGGCGTTTTTAAATGGCGCTTTTGAGTTTCCTTGTCATAATGTTGTCATAAATTCGAGTATAACATTTTGGTCCAAATTTGAGTATAAGATTGATCACAAATTTATGTACGCTTTAATTGTTTTGTTTTTGTGTTATAATTATTTATAAAATAAGAATTATTTTAAAATATATACAGGGTTATTTTGAAATAACCGGGCAAACTTGCAAAGAAGGTTTAGAATAAGTAATATAGGTAAATGGTGAAGTAAAATTAATTTAAAAGAAATCCTATACATTCTGTCCATTTTTAATCGACATCAAAAAGGAGGAGATACTCAATACGACTCCATGTTTTTTTATGTGTTGTTAGCTCGGAACTTTTTTCTGGGTGAACCGATTTTGATGATTCCTATTTTTATTTGAAAGCTTAAAAGAAATCAAGATCTGACCGGTAGTTTTTGAGTTATCCTTAATAATTCGTATTATGTTGACTTGGAATACATTGATGATGTTTTTATTTTATTTAAGTATATTGAAATCGGTTGAACAACATTTTTAATTTAACCACTTGTTATCTTTTATATTCAAAATGCGTAGTAATGCATTATTTTAACTGATTTTACTGCGCACTCACACATTCATATTTTAACTGATTTTACTGCGCACTCACACATTCATATTTTAACTGATTTTACTGCGCACTCACACATTCATATTTTAACTGATTTTACTGCGCACTCACACATTCATATTTTAACTGATTTTACTGCGCGCTCACACATTCATATTTTAACTGATTTTACTGCGCACTCACACATTCGTAAGGGTCGATCGGTAGACAAAAACGTTGTTGCCCATAAATCACGTTCAATTTGGGATAATTCCAAATAAAAGTAAAAGCTTTATTTAATCGTATGTTCAAAAACCGCAATAACGATATATCATTATTTATATATTATATAGAACTTAAGTTTAAAATTTGGCTACTCTTTGGAAAATAACTCTGTATATCAATAAACTTTTCTGCCACGATGATTCTCTTTCCGCACAGATGCTAGTATAAATGTTGTTATTGACATTATTAACAGTTTATGTAGATATACAAGTACTTATTTATAAGAAAATTTTACGTAAAAACCTGAAAGCTTTGTATACAATTACGTTATATTTAGTTACTTGGTTCACTGTCTGTCTTTAGAAAGTATTGTAAACTCTGTATTTAAAATATAAATATTGTTGAAATAAAGTTTTGTTTTTTAAAATACTCTCCAGTATTCCAAGCCCTTGGTTCATATTCTACATCCAAGTCCTCTTCTATACATACTATTGAACGACTTTTTGACTGAATAAAGAAATTATTTAGCTTACAGTCTTAATATTAAAATGAACTCTAGACTAGTTTGTATTAACTAAAATAGAATGTGAAACACCCATCATATAAAGCACAGCAGCATTAAGTTAATACGGTACTCTGTGGCATTAAGCTGCTATTTTACGCTCACTACAGTTTTCTGTGAGAGAGGTCCGTCCTATGTAGTGTAGAGATAAGGAGAAAAAACTGAATAAAAAAGTAATGGAGCCGACCCCATTCACGCTTTAACCTCTCAGGTGCTAATCATTCGCCAGTGAGTAGTACATAGAGTAGTGTAAGAGTAGTATGTTCCTTATCCTCATCAATCCATTTCCATTTGGAAAATCAAATGTCCTTTTTTAATTAAACTGGCTTTACGGCTCTAGGTTCTAGCCCTTCTGATCCTTCAAATGTCACCTTTGTAGACCCCTCCCAGGAGTATAGTAATATTTAGAAGGGACCCTTAGAACCAAAGAGTATGTAATCACTACGTTTACTCAGAACCATAGATAAGAGTGCTCAGAAAGATTCATTTTTAAATGTTATTTAAAATGATTATACAACTAAAGTTTATGAGAATTCGTTTCGTTACTAAATACGCTTCTAAAACTGAAGTATCCAGCAAATTTACAGTCCACCTGAAGATGGCAAGTGGCTGTTGCAGGACATGGAAGTTTGCAGCTAAGTTGTAAGTTGTCACCTCTACGAACTAAGATAGAATACCTTACAACCTTTGTTTATACCGGTACTAGGTAAGAGAGTGATTACCCAGACGATCTCGCAGACAGAAATGGTTCTTACCACTTAGTTCACACATAAACTTAAAAAATTGGTAATATAAAGTCGTTGAAAGACACGCTGTTCTTAAAAAAAATTATATGCACATATCATAATATGCATATATACAATAATATACACAAATATGTATATCATAATATAAATGAAATGTAACTAAAAACAAACTTCGATGGGAAACGTGTACCAAAAAGGTACCCTTTAAGCGCGTGGCTTGGGCTTGGCTACATGCCCTTAGCACGTGGCTACAAATCGATATAATAAATAAGGAGGAGCAATCGTTGTATCGATTAAAAAATAGCCAAATTTTTTATTTTTATTTTTAATCAGCCTTAAATCAAAATTATATCGCAATAATCTCTTATAAATCGACTAGTTATTTTCCCTTTTCTTATAAATCAACCCAGAATAAATTTTTGAATCACAATTGTTTTATTTGTTTTTTTTTTGCTAATCAGTTACTAATTCTTAAATCACATTAGAGTAGAACGCCGATTATCTGAATTAATTAGGACCGGGATCGATTCGGATAATCGAAAATTCGGATAATCGGACATACTGGTAATAAAAAACGAACTGTCACACACAAAACATGTAGTGTCTTGCCTCTATCTTTCAACCATAACAGTTGAAATATATCTGGACTCCAGCAAGGTCCAACTTTTTACAAGAAAACAAAACAAAAATTACATTACTTTCTTACAGTACTTGGTTTTAATTTTTTATATTATAATATACTAACAGAATTACTTACATCACAATAAAAAAAACTGTGTCGATTCATCAAGGAGATACCTAAACCCAACGGAAGTCTTATTTATATTAACCTATACCTACTGAATAATGTGCAATTAAGATAAGAAGTAATTGAAATAGGTACTTGCCTCACCATCACTTTCGATTTCTTCGACAGATTCGAATAATTCCGCTTCGTCGTCACCTTCTAATATTCTTATTAATTACTCAGTAGTCGTCATTATTGAAATGTGACTATTTTATCGACAATACCCACTAACAACATTAATGGAAATTTCCATTCGTTTGATCCGCTTGTGACGTAGGCAGTGGTCATATTAATGCGACAGCCGCGCCAGACTAACTAGAGAAATAGTTTTGCAAACATAGGCGTCTAGGGATGGAAATTAACGTCAAATGTTTTCATTATACAAAGAGCCCGTGGGATATTTTTCTTATGAATAATAAGGAAAATAATTAATAACACTAGGTACCTAATATGTTAAATAAACTTTATTTCGTATGGCATTGTTTATTTTACGCTGAATGTTGCATTATACCTGATTATTTAGCTGTTTGTTATTTCGTTTTTAAAATGCGCATTGCATTGTATCCCATCCCTATGGTCATATTTATGCGACGCGCGCGATAGACACCGAAGAAAAGTTCAAACTGTCAATTACTTATATTTGTTGCTTTTTCAATAAGTATTGAGCTACGAGACATAATTTTAAGTAATTGTTGTGAATAATATCTCTATTTAAAAATGGTTTTAGTTGTACCACGCAGTTAATAGGACAAAAATAGAACGAAAAAATCATGCACGTTCTCTGTCGCAGAAATACGACACGAGCGGTAGGGACACGGAAATATGTCAAAAGGTTTAAATAAGACTACGATGTCAATTTCTTAGAATCCTTCAAAGATAATTATTTTGTTTTAAAAATGTTGTGAGCTCTCCTTAAAGATATTTTGCAATTTTGGAACATACTTTATTCTAATAATAAAAAAATTTCAATGTGTAATTTTATATATTTTAATAATACCTACAACTAAATTTTTTGAGAAATCGTTTCGTTACTAAATTACGCTTCTCTAAATTAAGAGAATTTACTTTAAATGACAGATTCGGTCTATTTTCTTCGCCGCGTGACTGCAAGAGACCACTACTTTAATAAAAAAAAAGTAGGTACAAAAGTAAGTTTGTTGTTCGTTTTTTGTATAAAAGGTAAAAAATTGTCCGTTTTTAGAAGTTATTTGCTTATATTTTCTCTCGTAACATTTTATAAAATTTGCATTTCAAAAGCTATTTTACGCGAGAAACAAAAGTATATTTTTTTTTAGTTAGAAGTAACTAAAATGAAATGTAGTGTTGGTTTTCACCACAAATTAATAAAAAGGGCTAGCGCAGTTTTCACTATAATCATGTAAAAAAAACACAAATGTTTATGTTCTACAAGGTCCAATGTGCGAAAATTACGTTCTGTGTTTATTTCCGATATATTGTGAATATTATGACATAGTTGTTTTCAATAAAAATAGCATTTGTCAAAGATAACGTAATAATAACTAACTATGACATTGGGGCGTCAAACATCTCAGTCCCCCCGTAACCATGGGTGCTGTAAAGCACTTAAAAATAAGTAAAATCAGTTAAATAAACGCGATAGAATCCGTAAATTTAGTTTTATTCAATGTGTAGTGTTCGCGTAAATTTAAGAAATCATTATGACGTAATAATGTATAAACCTATGATTGTTTTTATTATTTATTTATTAGAGGCACCTATTGAGTGTATATATTACGATATCGATATAATTATATGTATATTTTTATTTATTATTATAATATTTTGATTTATGTTTATTTTTGTATCGGTATCTTTGCATGTGTCCCGTTCCTACTGTCGGATTTTGCCACCATGGGCATCAATACAATTTTTAAAAAATAATATTAGTTATTCGTCTAAGTTACACGTACCTTGTTACTGTATAAAAAGGTGCGGTATGGTGTACTGGAATGGTACACCGACTGATCGGCTAGGTCACGCGAAATTAGTTTGTTTCAAAAATAATAATTAGAATAGTATCGTCACGATCGTAGCTTAGGTGAGGAACGTAATAAAAAATCGAATACTGAAATAAAACCTAAAACCTCGGTCTAATGTTCCAAGTAGTTATCCAACGTGACAAAGTTACTATGGATTTTTCATTGTGACTTTTTTGTAACTGAAACGACGGGTTTTTTTTTAAAATAACACTTTCCACCAAGTATAGTTGGCTTTTACGACGTCCACGAGATGATATGGATATTTATACACCGCCACAACACGGTAATGGACAATTTCTCAAATTTATCGACAACGACAGTTACTCGCTATATATCGCTCTTTAGACTCTTAATATTAGTCTCCCAATTCCTCCAAAATGACTCGCGGTGGGGTTGTTCAGAGACCACTCGATGCGGTTCTCGGCTAAGATGTTAGCGAACTCCGAATTATAATATTTAGAGGTTAGAAATTCATGTAATTCTGATAAAATATGTTTCGCACTGACGTGGTTCGTACCGTTATCAGAGTATCTACATTTTACTTACAGGGCCACAGCGAGAAAGGAACTATTTAAATGCACCCATGTAGCTCGCTGTGCTCAGGTCACCGACAAGTTCTATATGGACAGCACGAGAAGTCAAATATACAAAAATACAAACATACGCCTTCGTGGATCTTATACCACGCCCGCGAGTGAGCGTGACCTTAAACGGGCCAGCAAAGTCTGACCCGGTGTGTATAAAAGGCTTTACAGGTTGTGTTAAACGACAATTTTCTTTTTTTGCCGAGAATGTCGGGGTAGGATGAACTCGAAAGCAAGTTATATATCTGTGCACCCGATTGCGAATTAAATTACGTGCAGAAAGAATCCAGTAATTCTGACGCAAAATAGACATCAACAATTCGGGGCAAGCGTGACAATTCAATTAATGGTGGTAATCAACTAATAAGTTCAAAATATGACCCTTACGCGGTAAAACTATAGGGTACCGTTGATCGAAACTCAAATGTGAGTTAGACAAGCGCCTATCTACTCTAATAATTCCATCCTGCAAAAATGGCTTGAGGCGTTGAAAGTTCTATTTGATTGTAATCTTGTAATTTCATCGGAAAAGTGCACATGTTTAAGCTCACACAATATTAGCAACTCGGCATAACTATAATCGGACGTAACGATGTACGGACGTCGTGGCAGAAGCTTCGCGAATCGACAAACGTAAATCACGCTACGCAATAATTTCGACTAAGAGGACAAATGGTTCGCCAAAGCAATGATTGGAGAAACCTCGCTCGAAACGTTCGCAACCAGAGCGTGCATCTTCTCTTCCGGTGGTAGGGATACTGACGAAGGGTCGAAATCAGCTATGGGCCACTGCGTGGGCTCCAAATGAATCCAAGAAGGTCCTTGAAACCAATGAAGTCCACGAGATAGACAATCGGCAGGGTTTTCTGCACCGGACACATGATAGAAATTCTGTGATCCTAACTCGCCTTTGACCTTAGCCACTCGGTTTGCGACGAAAGTATCCCAACGATGGGGTGAAGAATGAACCCAATATAAGGCGACGGTTGAGTCGGAAAAGGCAAAAATTTTATTTATGTGAACTCGATCATTAAATACACTGGCGACTGCGGTGATAAGCTTGGCAAGGACCAAAATTGTGCAAAGCTCTAGGCGCATGAGAGAGACAATCTTACGAGGAGAGACCTAATGAGGCTGATCGAATGCCTACCATTGTTCTGGACGTGGAAATATACAACGCCCCCATAAGCCTTCTCGCTAGCGTCTGCAAACCTAGGATCTCTAGGAGTAAAAGTAGATGCTAATTCTGGTCGACTAAATCAAACTAGATTTTTCATTAATCGTCCAGGAATTTTCTTTGTTCAATGTTAAGAAATTTGGGGAGCTAATCATAGTTTTATACCTATTGTAATTGAAAGAATTTATTTTAAATTTTTTATTAATTGAATTAATAATTATTCATCATTAGATGGCTGAAAGCAAGTACTGGTCTCTTAAACCATTTAATAGTAAATTAATTTAATGGTATTTTAATTTCGCTTAGTAAAGGAAGATCCTCCCTAAAACGTAGCTACGAACGAACAATGTTATCAGGCGGCGTGTCATCCCAATCACATTCACATAACCAAAGTTGTTTAATCAAAAGCTTATCTTATAACACCACCGAGGCTACAAAACCCATGACATCCTATGTATAATCTAACACATGACAGTATTGTGCGCTTTGTGCACGTTTCCGCGGGCAGGTTTACTTTAAGGCTTAACACGTCGGACTCTGGTGACCAACACAAACCGAGCACCTTGTGCGTGTCAGAATCGTCTAATTCTTTTACAGCCGAAAGGCGGTGTGATTGTGGGATTGTATTCAAAACCGTACGCGAATTACTAGTCAACTTGACGAGATCGATGACCCGATTTCATGGCCCTATAACTTCGGCGGTGTTTAAGATGGCTTCCTCTACGCTATTGACCGAGTACACGAAATCTTCCATATACAAACCACTCTCAATTGCCTTCCTAGCCTTAGGATAAGATGATGAAAGAGACCCTCATCGGCGGCGAGCTGTTTTACCGTGCGTAGCGCATGAAATGGGCTCGACTTTAAACCGAAACAAACGTGGTTAAATCCAAACACCTTTAAAGGTTCCTTTGGGTCAAAGTGATATAAAATGCGCTGGAATCAAAGGAAGATTTGGCGAATATCGGCGGATAATACAATACGAAACAAACGAAAATTTCCTATTATATTAAATAAGTTGCCCTGCAAATTTTGCCCACTATAAAGAATATCGTTGGTAGAAAGATGAGTGCTAGAACTAGCACTCATCACTGCACTAGCATCGAGCACCACACGTAACTTGGATGTAAGTTTGTCTTTCCTGATGACACCGTGATGTTGTATGAAATATGACGGCGTGTCTTCATATTTATCTATTTTAGGAGACGCAAGCGGTATATAACCCTCCATTATATATTCATTAATAACACCGTCATAGGCTTCCTTCATTTTGGATAAAGCGAACATCTTGCGCTTCAAACAATAGAAACGTTTTTCTGCCATTTGACGCGAGTCACCGAAAGACAAAATAATATTAAAGACTTAAGGAAGAATTAAAAATAAAATTAAAGAGTAGTGCTACGCTATATCGACCATTGCGATCACGAACGGTCGTGCGAACATAAATTTCCTCGCATAATCTATCATCTGGGCTAAGTATAGGTGGAACATTCACCTCCTCCATCTCCCAAAACTTGCAAACTAACGACTCGAGCGGTTCGACAGCTGTACAACAATAAGAAGTTGCCGAAATATTGAAATATTATCCATGATGGGGGCGGAACCAATGATAACGTGGGTTACATTAAAACGGTCTCCAATGCCAATCCAATGGGAAGATAGATGCCCCGATACTTACGATAGCTCGGTCAACCGAGGACTAGTTTTTATACGTGGAAGAGCCATGCCGCTGTTATATTAACGTAGTATAGTAACGTAGCACGAATGGGTCGGCTTGACCGGGGAAGGACCACACTCTCACAGAATACCAGCGTGAAATAGTAGCTTAATCCTGCTGTGTTTCGTATGGTGAGAGTAGAGAACCGAAGACCCTTTTTACTGGAAACGAGGTATTCCATCTTAGTCTTCATAGTGACATCGCATCTGAATTTTGATTTGTAATCGAGGATAGATGTAGATGTCAGTAGGCCGCAGCAACCACTTACCATCAGGTGGACTGAGTGCTCGTTTGTCAACCTATCCAATAAAAATGAAAATAAAATAACCTCCAATTCCTTTTACTACGGGGCACGAAGACGTCCTACTGACTAAAAATCCTAAACGTTGATAGCATTGCTACGTTACGAAATTACTCTGTGCTGCACTATCCAATAACGCACGAACGCTCTGTTCGTTTCCGTGCGAATCTCTAACTATAATTAGCGCTGTACCCAGTAACACAGGGGAAGGAGCGCGGCCTGTCCTTCCGAGGTTTGACAATGAACACAGGGCAACATCACCACCACATCGGTCAAAAGCGTCGACCTTAGCGGGTGGAGTTTCACTGTCAGATTTGTTTAACGCGGATATGTTACCACTCTCAAAATACAACAATGTATGATGTCTGCTGTGGCATTTGTTACATACTGAACTAGAGTTACAGTTAGTGACGCGATGCTTATTGCTTAAGCAGTTCAAACATAAGTTGTTGGCCTTTGCTATTTTATAACGTTAGCTCAGTGAACGCTAACGGAAAGTCGCACAATTATACAAATTACGGTGTGGGTCTTTTTACATAAAAAAAACAGACGTTATGAGGCGATGAAGGCGCGGTGTTTACATACGTCAGATACTTAGCTGTCCTCGATGACGAGACCGGTCGATGTTCGGCGCACTTCTTCGCTTCAGTTGTAATCGTACGTTTTTCCTACTTTTGGCTACAGTACAACGGTTAATATTTTTATACCTTTATGCAGTTTCAGAACTGAATATAAGATGTACAGTTTCCTTACAGTAAATACTTTACTTATGGCATAAAGATCTTCTGTAGGGAATATTTTTGGTTTAAAATACATGGTTTTTAGTAAATTTCTCTGTACCCTTTCAACTTCTAGAAATTTGGTTTTTGTAGCTCCACCCCATACAGCAATACAATATACTAATTACTAACATAGATTGAGCTGAAGCAATATATATTTGGTAAAGTAACTTTTTTGTCTTAGTGTTTTAAATGTCCATGTAAGTTTCCTATGTCTATTCATGATTAATTTTAATGTGTCTATGCTATGATAAAAGTTGGCCAACTATATCTAGTAAATACTTGGTCTCAGAGACCTTACTAATTAATGAACAGAACTTTTTGAGAACTTTTCTTTTGAGAACTAGTACTCAAGGAATCATAGCAAGTGTGAAATTTAATTTGAAATTTAATAATAGGCTGAGTTCGAATATAATTTGTAAAACATATATATCTAGTTTTCGTAGTGCGTGATGGACTCAGAAATGAGGATATCCGCAGTAAAACCAGAGTGACCGACATAGCCCAACGGATTAGTAAGCTGAAGTGGCAATGGGCCGGCCATATAGCTCGAAGAACCGATAACCGATGGGGAAGAAAGGTTCTCGAGTGGCAGCCTCGTACCGGTAGGCGTAGTGTAGGGCGACCCCCTCACTAGATGGAGTGACGACCTGGTAAGACATGCAGGAAGTCGATGGATGCAGGTGGCTCGGGACCGTGCTTTGTGGCGTTACTTGGGGGAGGCCTATGTTCAGCAGTGGACTTGTGAAGGGCTGTAATGATGATGATATATCTAGTTTTCAAAGTATATATTTAAAGTAAATAGGTTAGTGTTCCGCCACTTAGCGATCCTAGCAAGTCCTTCTTCAGCAGGTCCACGAACAGAATTCCCGGAGTCGTGGACCTGAGATTATGTTGCCCTCGTCCTCGTCCATGTTGGTTAGATTATTTATGTAAATTAAAACAAAGTAAGACCCAGGACACTGACCTGTGGAACTCCGAATGACATATCTGATTCGTGGCTTAAGCATTTACCTATCTTTTTTTTCTGCTTGCGATCATTAACCCGGCGTGAGTGAGGTCGGGTATGTGATACCCGAGAAGTTTTTAAACGCAGATTATATAATGTTACTGTTGCCATGCGAGTCCTGTCGTTTCAGTAGCTGGAGGTAAGGATGCGAGGGGCGGGGTACAGTATCGAGTTTAGTGTTGCGCCGGCGGCGACGGTGGATATACATGTGTACACGTGGCTGGGGTACGTCACACCCGACCTCGTTGTCGGTGTTACATTTTTGTGTTGACAGTAAGTTTTGGATTTATAGTTATTTATAGTATTTTATGATTTATTTTTAGATTTTTTAAAATGTCTTACGAAGGAAATGGACGTCGGCTACAAGAACTATTAGAAAACTGCTCAAGTGCTAGCTCCTGTGACTCCGAGAGCGAAGAAGAAATTGATAACGTTTCTCAGAGAAGTGAAGAAAGTGATTTCGAACAAGAGCGTATTTTGGATAATTAGGAAGAGTCGGAATCTGTGCCGGCGTCTAATAGTCAGTCGGCTGAGGTACGTGGAACTTCTTATACATCCAAAGATGGCACAAAATGGTCAAAAGATTGCCCTAGACAAAGCGTTCGAGTTCGATCTGAGAATATAATTACTAATGCTACAGTGTAAAGGGTACTGCAAAACTTGCTAAAACTGAGATTGAAACTTGGAGTCTCTTTATAACAGGCAGTATGTTGAATACCGTACTAATGTGCACAAATATTCAAATAAAGGATAAAGGGAAAAACATCCAAAAATAATGAGCAGTATCACATGAAAGATGTAACTTTGGAGGATTTGAAGGCATTTATAGGACTTTTGTATATAGCTGGCCTAAATCGCTCAAATAGACAAAATCTGAACGATTTGTGGCGTACAGATGGTACAGGAGTTGAAATCTTTCGGACTACAATGTCACTGCAGAGGTTTTACTTCCTTCAAAATTGTTTGAGATTCGATGATAAAAACACTCGGAACCAAATAAAAAAGAGTGACAATTTAGCTGCAATAAGGGACATTTTTGAAAATTTTGTTGTAAATATTCAAAAACATTATGTGCCTTCCGAGAATCTTACTATTGATGAGATGTTGTTATCTTTCCGAGGGCGATGTCCTTTCCGCGTATACATTCCCAACAAACCAGCCAAATATGGGATAAAAATTCAAGCTCTTGTAGATGCGGAGAAGTTTTACATTCTCAAACTGGAAATATACGCAGGAAAACAACCACCTTACCAACTGAGCAACAAAGCGTTTGACATTGTGAGCCGTTTAGTGGAGCCAATAACAAAAACGAACAGGAACTTGACATTCGATAACTGGTTTACTAGTTATCCACTTATGATTCATCTCTTGAAAGACCATTCATTAACTTCTGTCGGCACAGTCCGTAAAAACAAGACAAGTGTACCTGAGATCTTCAAAAAGGGAACAGAAGTCAATAGCTCTCGATTCGGGTTCCAAAACGATATTACTTTGGTGTCCTATGTACCTAAAAAAAATAAAGTTGTGCCGGTTATGTCAACTTTACACCATGACAAAAATATAGACGAATCGACAGGGGATAAAAGAAAACCGGAAATGATTACTTATTATAATAAAACTAAAGCTGGAGTCGATGTCGCAGATGAACTGAGTGCCACTTATGATGTTTCACGCAATAGCAAACGTTGGCCCATGACGATTTTTTATGGCATACTCAATATGGCTGCCATAAATGGTATCGTAATCCACAGAGAAAATAACACGACTGACAAAACACGCATGAAGTGCCGAGACTACATTCGTAATTTAGGTTTGAATCTAATAAATGATAGTCTTTCGAACAGGCAACAGAAAGTATATCTTCCAAGGGAAACACGAAAGAGGATTGCCGATCATTTAGGGGAACGCTCACCACCATTTCCAAAACAAATGGCTGGTAAATATGTAAGATGTGATGAGTGTACTCAGAAAAAAGACAGAAAAACAAAACATTGCTGTACAAAATGTGAGAAGCCAATATGTATGGAACACGCGATTTTTATGTGCGGAAATTGTGCTGATTTGTAGGTGTAACTTTGGTGCTCTGTTACATGATCTCACAAGACTTTTCAGTGCCTTTTTTATTTATAATAACTAGAAGACTCTATTGTTATGTTGATTGACTAAAGAATTGGGATTTTTTTTAGATTTTTATGCGAAAAGAAGTTAACTACCTTAACTTGTAATTTTTTAAAGAAAATTTAGATACTTTGTAATTTTAATAAAAAATAACGCTTTTTGTACTTAATGCTTGTATTTTTATTTACTTATCTTGCTGAATGAGTATTATTATTAATATATCTTAAGCATAAATGCTAATTACATAATTATAGAATAAAAAATTGAACATCAAAATTTTGGGTATCTCATACCCGCCTCATAGCTGGTGTAACAATTTCTCACCTCATTCACGCCGGGTTAAGATATTCTTTAAATAAATCTAAGTGAGTACCCTTTATACTTATGTCCTCAATGATGTGCACAAGGAATAATTTTACATATTTCCAAGAGATCCTCTTAAGCGGCAGCCTTGGAATGCAGCTTGTAGAAATCGTGAATCTTGGATACCTAAACGGACTAGCAACATTTTCTCCAAACTTTACTTACTTACTTACTTCCGTTGGCGCTACAACCCTTTGTGTGTCTTGGCCTCCTCCACAATCTTCCTCCAGTTGTCACGCTGCCTGGCTACCTTCTTCCAGCTGGTAAACTTTCCCATCTTTCTGAGATCATCTTCCACACAGTCACAACCACTTCAACGCTTTTTAGGCCTGCCTCTCGGTCTCTTTTGTTACGGCGTCCACTTTGTCATTATTTTTACGGCTCTAGTGTCCGGCATTCTTTCAAGGTGACCCGCCCACCTCAGTCGCTGCGACAGTACAGAACCTGACGATGTTCTCGTGCCCGATAAGTGCGTCCAGTTCATGGTTCATGCGTTGACGATAGATACCGTCACGCTCTTTTATGGGGCCATAGATTTTTCTCAGCACTTTCCTTTCGAACACTGCAAGCTTCAGTACGTCTCTCTGGGTTAAAGTCCAGGTTTCACAGGCATAAGTCACAACAGGTCTGATGATGATGTAGTTTCTCCAAACTAAATTGCTTAAATAGTTTTATTATTACCCTTCACACCAATATTATTCTTCTCTAAAATATTTCAGAATTTCGACAAGTTTACAATTATGAATATAAAAAATATTGGGACCTTACATATGAAATTAGAGTTTTGTCGTACTGACCACTTTGATCTGAAATATATCCTCTTTGGTTAGAAATTCCAAATTCAAATAAATAAATTCATTTAGCTGGTTTGTTTGAGTTTTGAAAACAGTCATTCATTTGTTTTTTCGTTATTATGTTTTTCTTTGACGTCGCTTATTACCGCACAATGGAAAACATCAAATATCGGTCTATTTACGAGTACGAGTTCTACCGTGGCACCAGTGCTGCAGAAACAGTTCGAAGGATTAATGAGATGTACGGCGCTGGTGTCGCAAAAGAAAGCACGTTACGTTTTTGGTTTCAACGTTTTCGTTCTGGAAATTTTGACCTTCAGAACCAACCCAGTGAACTGCTGAGACCAAAGTGAAAAATGAATAATTAAAGGCTATTGTGGAAGCGAATCCATCACAAAGCACTTCAGAGATAGTTGCAGGCTTCGGGGTAAGTGATAAAACTGTATTAATCCATTTGAAGCAAATCGGGAAAGTAAAAAACTTTAATGATGGATACCTCATGAATTGAGTGAATCGAACTTACAAACACGCGTCGACTGCTGTGTTACTTTGCTCAACCAACACAAAAATAAAGGAATTTTAATTCGAATCATTACTTGTGACGAAAAGTAAATACTGTACGATAATCGGAAGCGCTCGTTGCAATGGCTGAACCCTGGTGACCCAGCCAAATCCTGCCATAAACGAAAATTGACACAGAAAAAGTTATTTGTGAGTGTTTGGTGGACTAGCGTCGGTGTCGTTCACTACAGCTTTATAAAATCTGGCCAAACGATTACGACAGATATCTATTGTAAACAACTGCAAAACATGAAGGAAGAACTAGCTGCTAAACAACCGAGATTAGTCAATTGCTCTAGGCCACTGCTGCTTCACGACAACGCAAGACAAGAACAAACAACCACTAAGTTAGATGAGCTACAATTGGAATGTCTGCGACATTCATCGTACTCCCCGGACCTTGTTCCAACAGATTACCATTTTTTTCCGGAATTTGTACAACTTCTTACACGGAAAAAAATTCAACTCCAAAATGTGGCACCCCAAACCGCCTTCAAAGAGTTTATTGATTCTCGCCCCATGGTTTTTTTTTGTAAAGGGATCAATGAACTACCTATGAGATGGCAAAAGTGCATGGATAACAACAGTGCATACTTTGATTAATTAAATATATTTTACAATAAAAATTTACTTTATATTCCTCCCGTACAAAACGCTAATTTCATATGTAAGGACCTATTGTTTATGCGAACACTACACATTAAATGAAACTAATTTCACGGATTTTATAGCGCTAAATTTTGACTTTTGAATCCTGACGTTTCGGGTGCTTTAATGTACGAACTTTAATGTCGCACCTTTGACAAAATGCGGCAAGTGCTGAGGCGGCGCGGCACTTAAACGACCGAATCTAAGCGAACAAACTGTACACAAAGGAAAATTAAACTACAAAAAACAACTCGTAATAAAAACCAATAGCATAAAAAGGCTTTAATGGCAGTAACGGTATTTAAAGAAAAAAGTTACAAGTTAGCAAGAGATACTAAAAGAAAGTCTGAAAACTGCGCAGAACTAAATATTTCTCATAGTTAAGATGATTCGCCCTAAAACTTGATTATTTTATTTTATTTTTAATTATTGTGTTATGGAAAACCAACAGCTTACAGATCTTAAATAAATAAGAAAGAGAAAGAAACGGTGTTGTTTTGGTGTAACTGGTGAATTTACTGGACTGCTACCACCAGATGCGGGCCGTCCTCTTTTTCTACTAGGAATTGGATGCCCCATTTTTATTAAAGCTTCTGTAACGCGCTGCCGAAAGTGCAACAAATCCAAAACGTCTGTACTTGGTATATTACAGATTTTGCAATCTTCTTGGTATTCCAGCCAGCTATCGGTTAGTGCTAGATCAATGGCGTGAAATATCATACGCAATGTTTTTGAATCTAATGAAGATTCGATACAAACTAATCAGATGATCAGTTTTATCTACACCGCCCATACCATTGTTATATTTATAATCGCACAAGTTCAGGACGCGGTATAGTTACCTAATTTTTAGATATTTTATTCCATCGTCGAACGTCATCTTTTTTAATAATTTAATTTAGTTATTATAATATATATTTTTAAGGTTTTTAGTATTAGAAATAATGTTTATAAATTTATGGGTTAGATTTAATTTAAAGTATATTTATCATATTTCATTATAATATTTTAATGTCTCCCATTAATGTAGGATAATCACAAATGCGGAAAAGTGGCAACATTGAACCTAAATGGCAATATTCGATATTTTATTTAATTTTTTAGTGTTTTAAACGTTAATATGAATATATAAATTAAAACGTCATCTTGATTTCCTATTCCAACAAAATTTGAAGCAAGTACTACACCTTTGTTGTCAATCCACTTGATAACAACCACATCTTTAGTATTATTCGTAACTTGATCAGTATATACCCTATCTTTTTTTGATCCTTCCTTGTCAGTTATGAGTGGCGGTTTTCCAAAACGATTTATTCTGATCGTTCCTCCTGCATAAATTTCCCTCTCGCGAAGATCCTTCAGCAAAACGTAATTGGAGAAATAATTATCGAAGAAGAGGTAATGACCAGACCTATTTATTCTCTTTGACAAGGCATTTACGTAAGCATAAGTTGTGCCGTATTTCAAAACGTCATTTTGTCTAGATTTGTAGTTGCGCCTTGATAAATAATAAAATCATAAACTAATCCACTCTTACCGCAAATAATAAATATCTTTACACCCCATGGCTGTGGTTTTCCTTTGACATATTGTTTGACTTAAGTTTTCCTCGAAAAGTTACAATCTGTTCATCAACGCTCAATATTTTCTCTAATTTTAGTTCTAGACATCGTTTTCTAACTGAATCATATAAAGGTCGAACTTTGATAAAACGATCGGCGTTATTTTGTGGAATAGAATTGTTATCAATTACATGCAAATTGTTTCTCATCTGAGGAAATCTATCTCTGGCCATGTTCTCTAAAAATATTTTCGTATCTAAACTGTAATCCCAATACAAACCAATACGAGGAAACTTTAGGTTACCCATTATGATATGAAGGTCGAAAAATATTTTCATTTCTGTTGAAGTACATGGCTTGAAATTACGGGCTTCATTTCTCACCACATACAGATTTGTATTGAATGTAACATCTTCAATTAGAGACTCTGATATATATTTAGAAAAATAATCAATGGGAACGCGAGGTAAATCAATTTCAGATGGTGGTGGCGCTGACCAAATGAATTGTGGTGGTTCAAGCTGTAAATTTTTTCTCCAAATTATTTCATTTTTAGGCTTACTACTTGATCCGGGTCTAGATTCTACCTCCTCTAAGTCTTCTTCCTCTACTATATCGTCCTCCTCTTCAGAGTGATTACCTATCTCTCTTTCGGTTGGTAGCGTTATGTTACTACCTACACGAACATTTTTTGTGGTATTGCCTGTACAATTTCATCGTCACTCTCTTCTTCGAGATCCGATATTGTTCCGTTTTCTAATAAATTGAGTAAATTATTCACATCTTGACTTTTAGATAGATCAAAACCTAAAAAGGAATAAAAATAACATGTAAAATTCAATACAAAGTGTTATTGTAAATACGTTTGGTTTACAACGATTGTGACCCCATGTCCACTGAAATGGACATCGACTTTATCTTCAAAACTATGAAAACAACCGCATATTTAGTATTTTTTAGAAATGTATATCTTAGCTAATATGATCACTATGCAGAATAAAAAAATATCTAAACAATCGATCAAATCGTTTTGGAGTAAATAATATAACACTAAAGATTACTCGCATTGCGCGTATCCATGACGAATGTCAATACTTGACTAAATATTTCATCCTACCTACAATAAACCCTTTGGTGTTTTGTTTATCGTAACGTTTCTAGGTAAGTGGTCCGTACAATCAAATGTTTACACTAGCGTTTTTATTAATCTACCTCTTATTTCATGCAATAATAAAACGCGCCCATTGAAATGGACGCTGGGTCTGAGGGGGTAAATAAAAAATGTTATAACAAATTAATCGCAGGTCATTCATTACATGGCTATTTTTCACTGTATTAGATCGTATCATTTTAGCTTGTCATTATACCAAGAACATTTTTAAAAGCGACAATATTTACCCATTTACCGGTATCAGTAAAATTTTGTTACATCCCTAGTTTTGTGGATTACATATCAATATTTCTTTATTTTTGACTAGCTGTTACCCGCGGCTTCACCCGCATGGTCACTGGAAAATGAACTATCCATTGCTTTTTGAATTGAAAGAAAACTGAGTTTTATAGATTTGTCAGAGATGCAGCCATTAAAAGGAAACTGAGCAAAATTGATTCGTCAGTATATTTAAATGTTTTGAAACGCAGCGTATAGGAAAGCATGAAAATAGCCTGTTTATTCCAAATG
Source organism: Parnassius smintheus behrii (assembly GCA_036936625.1). Lineage (NCBI taxonomy): Eukaryota > Metazoa > Arthropoda > Insecta > Lepidoptera > Papilionidae > Parnassius > Parnassius smintheus. Next base: position 57,263,191 of record JAUPFT010000003.1, on the reverse strand, counting down.
GAAATGGGATATTTTTTTAATTAAAGGAAACTGAGCATAATTATCCGTCAGGGATGCAGACTTTTGAAAAGAAACTGAGCTAAATTGATTCGTCAGAGATGCAGTTTTCTGAATTGAAAGGAAACTGAGCCAAATAAAAGATCCGTCAGAGATGCAGCCCTTTGAGTTGAAAGGAAACTGAGCTTAATAGGTCCGTCTGAGGTGCAGCATTTGGAATTGAAAAGAAACTGAGCTAAATAGGAAATTTTATATTGAAAGGGAAGAATCTTTGGGAATTCTGATTAATTGATTGTGGGAATTTTGGAAAAAAAACTAACTGAACACTATTTTAAGACGCTACTGTACACAATGTTATATGTTTTTTCCATTCGGGGAAAGAATGTGGAGATTCTGGGCATTTGACACACGCCAACATGCTACATACAGCTGATCATGAGAGAAGCACGGTTTTTCTAAGTTGACCCCCGTTACCTGTAACGTTTGCCCTTGCGCTTTATTAATTGTTAATAGGGAATTGCAACCTTTTGAATTGAAAAGGAAGATCTGTGGGAATTATAGGGATCCGTGGTATAATAATATTTTCACCTTTTCCTACGCCTGTCAAAATTGTAGCACCGATTATGTTTCATCCAAGATGTGTCAAACGTAGCCTTGTCCCGTTACATAACCGAGGAGCATCTAAATTTCGCATTAGCATGACTGGGACGCCTAATTTTAATTGAAGCTTATGTGAGGGCACACCTGACAACTCTAGAGAATTTAGAAACTCTACGGGATAGATGTACTTTGTTCTGTGTCCATAACTGTGTCTACTGACAAATACTCTGTTATTTCTCCTGCTACTTCGCTTAATATATCTGAATTTATTTTGTTGATCTCATTTTTTTGGTGCAAGAATCGCCCTTTTACATAACCATTTGCAACCTTTATGCATGTTGTTCGTTAAATCTGAATAAACGCTCGCAATTAATTCGGAATGACTCTGTACTAAATTACAAAAATCTTGAGGCATGCTTTAATTTCATCTGCAGATGTGCCCTTTTTTCTAAAAGATGCAGAGCTTCACATGCTTCTCTATAAGTTGCGCATTCCTGACCGTTGACAGTTTTAAGGTCTTTATATCCTGTAGGACCCCGAATATGGTGCAGCAGAAATCGTAAACAGAAACATTCAAAATTAGTTACACGGACGGTATACACACGACCAAGGGCATCTGATGACTTTACACCGGGCCAATTTGCAACAGGCGCGCCTTGAATACGGCGTTTCCACTCCTTCCTAGATGTGTTCCAAGTATAATATCGGGGGACTTCAGAATATAACAACGTTTTTGCAAAGGGGTCGGTTTGTCAAAGTTGAAAGAAGGCTGTTAGTGTAGTTTTTGGCGGTGATGCAATTCTTTCTTGGAAATTTCTTTCGGTGAAATATACACGCTAAGTGCACAGCAAGGTGAGTAACTGTTGGGTGCCTTTCGTGTAAAGGGAAGCCAAGGAGACGACACGCTGCCTCGTTACTGCTGACATAACGCCCTGCTTGAGAGGTCTGTACTTCATTAGCAGGATTTGCCTCACCTTCACTCCTGAGATTAAATATTGCTTGGTCGCTTCCTTCATTTATGTACTTACGCATATACTTGATTGCGCGGACAGAGCTACATGCTTCTACATTAATGTGGGCATTAAAATTTTTACATAGAATGGGCGAATACGGGACAATGCAGTTGTTATCTAAGGTTTCGAACGCTCCAGAGCGAGATTTGATTGTAACTTTCCTGCCACCATCTTCGGGAGCTCTGCGTTTGTATAAAGTGTAGACATTGTCATTGAGCACTGTTTCTTTTAGTAGCATTTTCCTTCTTTCATACATGGCGATATTGAATTTCGTGCTCCACATGGACCGTGAATCATATTTCGGACCATGGTATCATACAATTCTTTATCTTGCTCAGGATCCGGAATCTCGGCGCTTATTATGTCGTCTATTAGGCTGGGCGGCAACTTCTCTTTAAGCCATATTAGAATGTGGGCATGCGGTAATCCTCTTTTTTGCCATTTAATTGAATCCATGAAGCACTGCACCTCTCCAAAAATTTTCCCTTTGTTAATTACATTCATTAATTTTTATACTTTTAATCTATTGTGTCTGTCAGTACTTTTTTGGCCCGGCATTAGCTCCTCGGTTATTTCTTTCCATGTGGGATTGGAAGTAAAAGTAACAAAAAGATCAGGTCTTCCGTAGGTTCGTACATAGGCGAATGCGTCTTGTGTGTACTCATGTAGGTAGCGGGGACTGTTAATGAATGATGAGGGCAGAATTACCATTTTACCTAAATCTCTGGGGCTCAATTGGCGTCGCTAGAAACTGCATCTTATAAATGTATATAATTCTTAACGCGCAGCTTTTTTTGATCTAAAGATATATAACGGAGACATTCACTTTCTACCTTCACATACTTGTCTACCAAAATTGATGAAATAATTGTCTACACCGGGCTAAGAGGTTAAAATCATTTTCTCGCAACATCATCATGTATGGATTTTTATACGTATCATACGCATAAAAATCCATACATTATACTTTTTTGTTCGGAATAGGCTCCTTTGTGACCGGGTTAATGAGTGGAATTTGAAAATGATAACCCTCTTTTCCTATGCAATGAATCAATGGGTATTGCAGAGCATCATAAAACTTGTGTGTATCGGCTACCCGTTGCAACGTATCATCACGTGCTCGCAAGACAATGTCTCGTGAAGAAAATTGATCACCACTAATTACGGCTGCTATTTCGTTTATCAAAGGTGCATTGTAGCGCCTTTCATGCTCTCCTCGAGGGGTCCGATCTGCGTGAATGACGACTTTATAATCATCTTCAGGTAGGTTTTCTAAAGCAGTTTTAAATGTTTTGTCTAAAATGTTACGTTCATGCAAGAATCTTTGAATTTTGAACACTGTGTCTCTCGCAACTCCCTGGATAAATTGGCAGCGACGGTCTACCTCAATTTCTTCGTCTCCCATAAAATATACTCGTAAAAATTTATGCTGTTCGTTTTGAGCTGGAAAGAGTGAACCTATTCTATGATAAATTTGCCCTTGTACCGTAAATGTAGGCGAAAATCCCGGCATTATTATTTCCCGGCCAACTCCGAAGGACGTCATTTGAAAGCATGAGTTATATTTCCGGATCCTGTTTAAAAAGCGCCGTGACTCATTAGCATCATAGAAAAAGAGAATTTTCAAAGGTTCTTCTGGTTCCCCAAGTAACGGAAGAGACACTTTGCCATTGAACAGCACATGCCTGCGGTCTCATCTTTCCATTTTAAAGCGCTGCAAAATCGACACGGCTTGTTCATCAGTCCGATAACAACTAACGTGTGATTTTTATAATCATTCAACGGACCATAATTGAATGCTGAGTCATTAAAAACCGAACAATTGTTTCTTTGAAAAATTTGTTGACGTTCAGCTTGGAGTTGTGCATTTGCATCTCTTCACACCTGTGTCTGTTCTGGTGTTTCAGATGCCTTTATATTAGATTGACGTTCAGCTTGCTCAATGAGTCTGTGTTGAGTTTCATCAGGTGTTTCCGCGCCTCTTAAGGCGGCCTGACGTTCCGCTTGTTCGAATAGCCTTTGCTGACTTTGAGCAGGTTTTTCAGTAGCTCTTAAAGTAGATTGACGCTCTGCCTGTTCAAGACGCCTTTGCTGACTTTGATCAGGTGTTTCAGTAGCTCTTAAAGTAGCTTGACGCTCTGCCTGTTCAAGACGCCTTTGCTGACTTTGAGCGGGTGTTTCAGTAGTTCTTAAAGTAGCTTGACGCTCTGCCTGTTCAAGACGCCTTTCCTGACTTTGAGAAGGTGTTTCGGAAGCTCTTAAAGCAGCCTGATGCTCTGTCTGTTCAAGACACCTTTGCTGACTTTGAGCTGGTGTTTCAGTAACTCTTAAAGTAGCTTGATGCTCTTCCTGTTCAAGACGCCTTTGCTGACGTTGAGAAGGTGTCTCAAATGCTCTAAAAGCAGCCTGACGCTCTGCCTGTTCTTGCCTTCTCAGTTCATTATCTTCTAAAGATTCTAGTGATCGAGCTAATCTTTGCGCTTGTCTTTGAGAAGATACTCTTGAAAGGCTGGACTTACGTTTGCGAGGCATTATGAAGTAACAAGAAACGTATTAATTAAAAGACGTTAAAATACCTAAAAGGAATTAAATTTCCTTTAAAATATTTTTAAAAGCAAATCCAAAATATCTAAAAGGAATAAATATTCCTTTTAAATATTTTTTAAAATCGAAACAACAAAACCAATTCAAGACACAACACGAATCCGAAAACGATAGCCAAAAAAATCGAATTAACTTAAACTAAATCACAAAACAAATCGCAGAAAACCGAAATCGAAAGCAGTAGTCAATATAAATATAACCAACGAAAAAAGAAGTAAGTGTATAGGTACCGTATACACTATCTATACTATTAATATTCCTCTGAAATATTGTTAAACAACCTAAAACAACGTAAACCAATTCACGATTCTAAATAAACAAAATCCAAAATCAAAGCCAGAGTCTAAATATGTACATATAAAGGAATACCAACCAAATCAACCTAACCAATCCAAGAAAATACACAAATCCGAAAATGAAAGCCAATATTCAACCTTTACCAAATCACAAAGCAAATAACAAACAACCGAAATCGAAAGCAGGTAGTCGAATAAGCTACGAAATAGAAGCAATTTAAGCACTATAAGTTGACGCGCGGCTCAACGGCGGGAGTTAAGTACATGCCAGGAAACATTTCGTTACCGCGTTTTAAAAACCTAGTAACGACATCTAGCGGAATCGATTTAAACTATATATACGTTAGTTAGTAAGAACTCTCAAAAATATTTTTCTTATAATTTTGCACAATTTTTCTTATTGTAATACCGATTCATTCATAACCACATATAAGAACTGTATTCATTTCCGTTCAATTATTTGTACGTTAATATTATGATTTCCGTTCAATTATTTGCACGTTAATATTATTGTAGTGTTAATATGTGCGAATGATGTGTCCTTTCAGCCCTACGACTTATATATTAGGTTCGATTTAGTAAAAATTACGAAAAAGATGTGTAACACTGCGTACCAGTTAAGGCTAGTACCTAAATGACTTAGCCAACCATGATGAGTTAATAAAAGAAAAAAGAAATTGCCATGCTGGCAAACGAAGTGTTTGGGAATACCTTGTTTTGTTTATCGAGAAGATATGTTTTGAATTTATTTTTAAACTTGTAATTGGTGTTAAGATTTTTCATTGGCGGTGGTATGTTATTCCAACACTTTGTTGCCATATATCGGAAACTGCCAGTAAATGGCGCTGTTTTATGGCTGTAATATAGGAGTGATGATCTTATGGACTTCAATTGTTTTCCAGAATTTTGCTTAGCAAACTTTATCTTTACATGCAAGTACTCTGGTTTTTTAAACTTAATAACACTAAAAAGAAGTCCTTCTAAATGTAGCTTTCTACTTGAGTCCATATTGAGCATGGAAGCAGTGTTCAAGAAGGGAGTATTGTGATTTCTGGGGGTACATCCAGTAGCGTAGCGTGCCTTAGACGGGCCCTGTATCAAAATTTGTTAGGGGGCCCAAATGAAAGGCCGCTCGCATTGAATTATAAAAAAAATATATATTTATTATAAGTTAATAATTACTATTAATAATACTCCTAGGAACTAAGCTAGCCAAACAATTCAAATCGAATATACACTTTTCATGTCTTGTTTAGCGAACTTAATAGGTCGGGGAAAAAGTTTCTTTGTATTTTATATACACATATACATTTAATTATAACATATATGTGCCATTACGTTCGATAACTCGTTGCTATCTTGTGAGTAGATGACATAATCCGTTGCTGTAAAAATTTTGGGATTTTTGTCTAAAAAATGCGACAAGTAGTTTTGACAGTCCTCTCCTGATGTTAACCCAACACTACCCAAAGAATTCTGAAGAAACCGAGACCGAGACAGGTGAAAATCTGAGGGTGCAAGGTCAGGACTATATGATGGATTCATTAACACTTTCCAGCCAAGCTCCCTCAATTTTTGCTCAGTGGCTAAACATCTGTGTGGTCTGGCGGTGTCATGATGAAAGAGCACTCCTTTTCTAATGATAAATGCCGGCCGTGTTTTCTTAATTTCTTGCTTGATAGTTAATACTCTCTAGTTGTTGGTAGTAGAGATCCGAATCAGTTTTTTGCCCAGCTGTAAAACTCATAATAAACGATAACCTTCTAATCCCACCATACACACAGCATCACATTACTACCTATTAACCCGGGTTTTGCTACATTCTGTGGACTTGACTACCGTTTTATCTTTTTCGCACGATTTTTTCGTAGGTGATCCACTCTCATCACCAATGATTAATATTTGCAGAAATGGTTCAGTTTTATTACGTTTCAATAGAGAATCGCAAATGAGTACACGATTCCTTAGATTTCTTTCAGTGAGCTCGTGTGGTACCTAAATATCAAGCTTTTTTGTATAGCCAGACTTTTTCAAATGGCTCAAAACCGTTTTGTGGTCAATCTGATTCTTCGGCTATGTTGTAAAGAACTACTAATACGCCGATCTTGCTCCACTCTTTCAAAAATGGCATCGAATTTATTCGTATGAAGATGACCAGAGCAAGCTGCATCATTTACATCGAAATTCCCTGACTGAAAACGCTTGAACCTACTTTATGCTACTCTTACTGATACTGCATTAGGTCCATAAACGTCACAAGTTTTTTTCGCGCCTTGAGTTGCATTTTTACCTTTTTTGTAATAAAACTTCGGAATGTATCGAATTTCTTCCTTAGATTCACTCACAGAAATCTAAATAATAGTGCCTTATTATTTAGATTTCTGTGGATTCACTAAATTTGGCAGAGAGAAAAACAATGAAAAATGGCGGAATAAAGTGTGTTTTATTCTTTCTTTTTCTTTTTATTAATGCCAAACAGTACAGAGATTTTTCTTCAACTTTATACAAAGAAAATACGACGAAAATTTTTCCCCGACCTATTATAATATGTTAGATGAACACGCGTTTCCGAGTATCCATCCTAGGGTGGATTTTTTACGATGGATAAACGGAATAACATTCCAATTTATTGCGTGTGCCGCACGATAAACATAATAGACATTTGTGGCATGCTCTTTGTCTTATAAAATAAGGGTTTGTAATCCTCCATATACAACCGACAAGACTTTTGCTCCATCGTAACCCTGCCCTCTACATTTAGACAAATCAATTCCATAATCTTCTCTGGTATTTAAAATAAAAGTATTAAGTCCTGCTCTACAATCAGATACTGCTATAATCCCCTAAAAGAACTCGAAGATTTTTATTCCTTTAGGTACATTATCATAATTATCTGTTATCGAGATGTATCAAAAAAACTACAGATAATTGGTCAATTTTTGACAAGTCTTTAGGTAGGTTGCTATATTGCTATTTGAGTAGATTTAAGTGAGATTGTGGATAACATTTTACAAATTTTTGCTTACACACGTTCGGGGCCCCTGTAGACCGGGGGCCCCGTAACACTGATACGGCTGATACGGCGGTAGCTATGCCCCTGAGTACATCAAAACGGAACCGATAACATGCATTTTGTACGCGTTGTATTAGTAGCTTTGTTTTGCTCAGAATCCGAGGTCCATAAACAACATCCCCGTAGTTGAGCCTAGACAATATCAATGACTCGCAAAGAGTAATGCGTGATAGTACAGAAAGTAGGTCACGGATTTGGTATAAAACCTATAGGCGATAAAAATAGTTTTTTACCATATTAAGAACATGATATTTAAATCTGAAATAAGTGTCTAAGGTAATGCCAAGGTTTTTGGCTTCTTCCACGCGCATTATATTTACCATGAATCTTAACATCTAGGACACCACAAATTCTATTTATTTGCGTCTTTGTGCCCATGACTATATATTTTGACTTTGAAGTGCTTAAAACAAGGGCTTTTCTCATTGACCAGTCAGCAATTCTGTCCAAGTCCTCATTAAGCCGTGTAACAGCTTATGGTAACTTATCTGGTGAGTCAGACACATATACTTGCACATCATCAGCGTAGCAGTGGTACAGTATAGTAAATTATAAAAAGAAGTGGACCAAGCTTGAACCCTGAGGAACACCACGATTAATAAGCCTTGGGTGAGAACATATTTTAGACCCATCACTTTTTACCAATTTTACTGATTGGTACCGATTACTCAAGTAACTACGGAGCCATTTGACCGAATTTTTATCTAAACCATAGTATGGCAGTTTAACAAGCAGTGGGTGAATATTTAGGCACTCGAAAGGCGGGAATAGTCTAATAGCGTTAGAATCGTACTACGTCCGGAATCTTGTTCAGCTAATATATAATAATAATATATTGTCTATGACCTCGAGTAAGAAAGTTTACGAAACCCAGATTGCAAATGAGGCAAGATGTTGGTCATTTCAACAATTTTTGTCAACTGTTCGCAAATAACTTTCTCCAGCAGTTTCGCAAAGAAATGGCAAAATGCTGATGGCCCTTAGATCTTTTAATTCGATTGGGTTTTGCTTTTGGGTATTGGGGTCACTAGTGTCTCCTTCCACTTATCAGGAACTACACCCGTCGTAATTGACTTAATAATTATAGCCGTGACTGTATCCAGAGTGCAAGGAAGAGAGAGTAATATCATATCTCTGCTAATTCCGTCGTGTCCAACAGCATACGATTTTATGAACATTATATAGTTAGAAATATCAGTTGATTCTACGGGAGCTAATTTAAATACCTCTGTATGGAATTTATTATATTCATATAATATTATATCTGCATTGATTGGAAACTACATTGTCTCCCGGAAAATTCATGAAATGATCATTAATTTTTTTCGGGTCACTGAAATGGTTAGGCAAAGATTTGTCTTTCGAGAGGTCAACCAAAATTTTTTCCCTTAAATTTTTTCCAAAATGTTTTGATATTTTTAGCTTGGGAATAAACTAAACTATTGAATTAGGCCCGCTTGTCTCTTCAAATACTTATTAAAACTAGACTTTTGAGCTCCTTGCAATATTTTTTATGTTCGTCTGATCCGGATTTTCTATAGACATCGTGAGCCACTTACGCTCATCGATTATCATTTTACAGTACATCGGTTACCCACGGCAGTGAATAATTTGTTTTTAGAGTTATTGTTTTCACTGCCGCATGTTTATCAAAGAGAGAGAGCATCATTGAATTAAATTTTTTCACCATCATATCCACTAAAGGTAACTCAATTACGAGTACATTGTCTCAATTAATTGTATATAAATCATTTTTGAATTCATTTAAATTTATTTCATCAATTGGCCTTAAACTGAAAGTTCTAATTGGTATTTTAACCTTTTTTTAACGATAATGTAACATTAACAGTTGCGTGTCCATTGGAACCTTTTATATTGTTGATAGTAACATCACGAACTGGTGCATTACTGCAAACAAGATCTATCAGAGTCTTAGTATACGATGTGTCATGAGTCGGCTCACTAACAACCCGACGGAGATTCATGTAATCAGGGAATTGAGAGAGTTTGACAGTACTACTATTACTTTCCACAAGCATGACAATGTTAAAATCTCCCAGCAATCCAATAAAATCATACTTTGAAAAGTAATTAATAGAGTCAGTTATAGCGTCAATAAATATATCTATATTGATCCATTGTGAAATTTGCACATTAGGCCTAATCAAATATCTCACCTTAACGTCGCGTTTAATATAATAAGCAAGTCCACCCCCACCCCCGGCCGACGCGCATATGTAGCGGGCGGTGGGCGCGGAGTAACTCGGAGTCTCGGAGTCGGTAGCTGCGCACGGCCGCCGAACGCACCGCTTGCCCACTTTGAATCCATGATTCGTTAATCGTAACTACATCTGGATTCTGGACTACAACGGTCCATAGCAATAAGAAAATGATCAAGTCCGGTATTGAGAGATCCCGCATTATAAAGACCTAACTTAAATAGCTTTGATTGTGGTTTTATTATAACGCAAAAAACGAAATAAATTATTGTTACAAGAACACGGCTTTGCACCAGTCTCCCGGTACCCGCTTTAGTTCCCAACATAAATTAAACAAGGTGTACAGCAGGCCTGCCACCACGTCCTCTCCAGCCCTTAGCATTTCGAGTGAAACTCTATCATATCCGGCTGCCTTACCTACTTTCATGCTTTTCATTGCTTTCATTATTTCATCTATACTTATCTCCCTATCTCTTTCATCTTCTTTCGGAATTTCTATTTCATTTAGTTCACACTTCTCCTCACTCATAAATACGCTTTCAAAATATTCCTTCCATCTCTTTAGACTCAACACTTCATCATTCAGGATACAGCCATTCTCGTCTCGTATCGCATTCAATCTAGGCTGTTTTGAAAGTCCCCTGGTATTTCTTACGAGTTTCCAAAATATTTTAATATTTGCCTGGAAGTTATCCGATATTCTTCTATCATTCTTATCCGTTCTTTCTTGCTTTTTCCTTTCAACTAATTCTTTTACTCTCTTATTTAAACGTTTAAACTCTGCCTTTTTTCTTTCATTCTCATCATTCTTACCGCCAGAATTACTAGCTTTGGTTGCTAGTAAATCTAGCCATGCTCTCTTCTTTGCTTCAACTTCCATACGCACCTCATCATCCCACCATAACGTATTGTCTATCGTAAGCCGTGATAGTCCCAATATATAAGGGAAAAGGGTCACAGCAGAACCGTAAAAACTACCGTGGTATCAGCCTTCTTAGCATTGTCGGAAAACTGTATGCTAAGGTACTAATTGAAAGAGTTATGAAAGAAACTTATGAAAAAATTTGAGATGTGCAAGCGGGATTTAGAAAGGGAATGGGGTGTACAGATCAAGTCTTTACCATGCGCATGATCGCAGAGAAGTTTTTGGCGAAAAATCAAAAAGTTTTTGTGCGTTCATGGGCTTGGAAAAGGCTTATGACAGAGTGGACAGGGATGTGTTAGGGCAAACGCTGAACGCATTTAGGTTGAGCGCTGGTTTGATACAGGCATTAAAGTCTCTGTATAGGGACTCGAGTGCTTGTGTTAGAATCAACGGGGTCTACTCGGACTGGTTTGGCATCCATAAAGGTGTCAGACAGGGCTGTGTAGCTTCCCCGTGGCTGTTCAACCTATTTATGGACACCTGTTTGGAAAATTTGAAAGTTGAAGAATGCGGGTTAAGAATGGGTGAGTTACGCCTATGATCAAGTCATACTTGCGTCGTCGGCGGCCGAGTTCAAATGATGCTTACATTAATGAACAAGTCATTAAAAGAAAGGGGAATGAAAGTGAACGCAAGTAAGACGAAAGTGATGGTTTTTGAAAGAGAAGAAAGCAAAACGGTATGTGAAATAAGAATAGAAGGAGAGTTAATTGAGCAAGTGGATGAGTTTGTGTATTTGGGATGTGTATTTAGCAGGGATGGTAGATATGATAGGGAAATAGAACGACGAGTAAATGCAGGGAATAGAGTAAATGGGGCACTACACTCTATTATGAAGAACCAGAATGTGTGAATGAAAAATAAGAATAGAAGGAGAGTTAATTGAGCAAGTGGATGAGTTCGTATATTTGGGATGTGTATTCAGCAGGGAAGGAAATTATATTGTACGACGAGTGAATGCAGGAAATAAAGTAAATGGGGCTCTACACTATATTGTGAAAAGTCAGAATGTGTCAAAAAAGGCACGTATGGCAATTCACAGTGCTGTATTAGTCCCTACTTTAACGTATGGTAGTGAAAGTTGGGTGTGGCAGAAGAAGCACGAGAGTAGAATAAATGCAGTAGAAATGCGGTCGCTAAGGAGTATTTTAGGGCTGAATCTGAGTGACAGGGTGAGAAACCATGTGATAAAAGAAGAGTGTGGTTTGCAAGATGATGCGGTGACCAGGATTAAGAAAAGAATACTTCGGTGGTTTGGTCATGTAGAAAGAGTGAATGCGGAAAGACTGACAAAGCAAATATATGTTGCAGAAGTGAATGGAAGAGTCGGAAAGGGATGTCCTAGGCGGAAGTTTGTCGACCAAATTGGCGATATACTAAAAATGGGCCAAATTAAGAGTACACTTAGCCGACGAGCGTGTATGCGTAGGTATATGGATGTGGAAGAGGTCAGAAAGATATGTCAGGATCGTGTTAAATGGAAGTCTGTAGTCTCTGCCTACCCCTCTGGGTGACAGGCGTGAGTGTTTATGTTACAAGAACATGGACCAATACCGTGAGCGGGAAATGCGAATGTTTTGAGATGGACATGTCATATTGTGCTGCATTTTTTCTCGATTTCGGTAAATTATTGTGACTTCAACAACGCCCACACAACACACCGTATAATAATAACAAATAAGACACATCTATTAATACATAGTTAAGATAAAAGGAAGTTGAAAATATGTCATGAACTTCATCATACAAGTTATACAAATCATTTAACGATGTATATGTTACATTCCATTGCATTTAATTTATATTTGATGATTTTAAAATGCTAAGATTATTATACAAAACTGATGAAAATGCAATGACTAAAATATTAATTCTATTAGAAAACAACTAGTAGAAGACACAGCTAACAAGTAGCATGTGGGTACTATATAAATGATATTGTTTAACAAATGGTAATGGATTTATGCAACAAATATGTATTAAAGTAATACCATATACCTAAATAATAAAAAATACAGACGTAGTTAATCATTTTTAATGAGAGATCTACTAACGGCATCAACCTCAAAAACCCGGCTCAAGTCCCTCTCCGTACGAATACGCTGACGCGGGGACTCTGCTCCCTGGTGCCGACGCGCGTATATCCTGACTTCCCTTGTCCATATGAACCGACAGCCCAGTTTACTTCTGAGTTCACGAGCTTGCCAAAAAAGTCGCCGGTTGACTTTCGTCATTCTCTCATTGATGTAGAATCGGCGGTGCGGAGCTTCCTGTAGTGAATAGTGATACTGCAACGAACGCGAGTCGCTATCAACACTTGCTCCTTAAGAGCGCGTCTGCCGAGCCTCACAACTATAGTAGCCTCGGGCGCGATTCCGGCACAGTATCCGAGGACACATTTATCCTTCCCACCCGTGTGGCCCTAATTAAATCATACTCAGAAAGCTTGACACCCAACTTTACGGCCAAAGTGGTAACAATGTGTTCTACCACATTTTATGCAGATAAAGATTTATAATAAGTTTTCACTCTTCTCTTCAGGGATGCTAGTGATCTATATCATTACACAATAGTTCCTGATCACGCTCGTTCAAATCACACTTAAGTTGCTCAATTATATCCAGCAAAAAACCAACATCGGTCGACGTACTACTATCAGCATGACGATCTTCCAGAAGACCCACACGGGCTTCATTTCTTCAATTTTCACATCCGATTCATCAATTCTGAGCGCCAGAGCAGCCTAAGTGCACTTCCATTTGGAGACGTGTCGCTCTCATTTACTCTTTGAATTGACGTTGACCTCTTTTGCTGGCATAGTTTCACTCTGCGCACTGTCGTCATCTGATAAGTCCCGAAGACTCACCGCTGCTGCACCTCCATTTCTACATACCACACATTTCCATTTAGCCCTTTGATTTTCCGTCATGCTATTAAAATGGCTCAATTTAATGTTTGCACATTGGAGGTCGTAGGGCTGTTGACACCTACTACTACTACACCTACTGCATTGAAGATGTTTCTTTGCCACAATTGAGTTTCGGCAACCAGCACAATCAATTTTATTCGGCATAATGGCTATACTTATATTTAGAACAAACAAATGCCAAAAAAGAAAAAAAAACATGTATAATAAAATAAAATGTGTAAAAAACATAAAAAAGCGCAAAAGCTTTACAGATTGGGACTAGATACACCGTTGAGGAATCTATTGTTAAAGCACAGAAATACAATTGCTGGACTTATTTAACGTTATTTTCCACATTATCACCTGGAACTGGCACATACACAAATCGATAGATAATTTTGTAAGGATCACACCGATATATAGTTTACTGCATAAATACTGTTACTACTGTACTTTGAGTATTAAACCAAAGGAGACGGCATCGCAAGGTATACCCCTCTGTAAAAGGTACGACAGTTCGACTCATACCCGTTATATAATACTAGTTTCTCCGCGCCGTGCGCCGTTCCGAAGTGATCGTGCCAGTAAATCGAGCTCCGACAAAATGCCGAATTGCAGTGTACTTACTTGAAAAAAAAACAATCAAAAACGTCAAATATACAAAAGAACAACGTGACTTTTCATCTGTGCGTATTTTTAACATAATATTCAAGTAACATTGTCATTAATACTGGACTGGAACTGTGGAATAGTTTACCACCGGCGGTCTTTCCGGACCGATACGACTTGGGGACCTTCAAGAAAAGAGCTTACTCCTTTCTAAAGGGCCGGCAACGCACCTGCAATTCCCCTGGTGTTGCGGTTGATCATGGGCAGCGGTAGTCACTTAACTTCAGGTGAGCCGCATGCTCGTTTGCCCCCTCTTCTATAAAAAAAATACCAAGTGTGGCCATCATAATTCATAAAGTGAAAAATAATCTGTATTTAAATAAATGTAATTTACTACACAAGTTAAATATATTTACTAAAATATATTTCCTAATAACTAAATCAGCTTGTGATGAATAATAAATCAGTTTGTGATAGAATAAATAATCATTACATATAGATGTGTTATGGATTTTGTTAAATGATTTATATATTCAGCCCAATTTCAACACGATACTGAATATTACACAATCAAATATAATCGATAACTGGTATTTATTAAAATATTATACAAAATAAAGGCCATAAATCAAATCGAAACTTGCTACCACGTAGCAAAAGTGTGCAATTTTTATAAAAATAAACTGGTATCACCGCAACCGAAAGTATTGCACTATAGTGATGAATGCCACAACTTTAGCTATCGATATGTTACTAGAACTGGTTTGTAGTTTTTATTTAGATTTTACAATATAGTATTATAAAAAGTGGTAAATTTTTCTATGGTATTGGTTTGGTTTTACAGATTTCCAAGAGATCCTCTTATATTTATATTAAATATTTTTATTATTACCTTTGACGCCAATATTATTCTACTAGAAAATATTTTATTAAGTTTACAAAAACATCAAATTTAATTCATATACTTATATATATATATATATATATATATATATATATATATATATATATATATATATATATATATATACATACAAAATTAATAAATTACTTATTTTAAGGTGCTCGTGCCGGATGTTCCGGAAAAATTCCATTCGTTGTCTCGAAAGTCACAATTCAAAAAAAAATCCTTATACAGCCCAAACTAGTCCTACTCTCACTGCGAGTACGAGCCAACACTTAGGCCAAGGAAAATTAAACCGAAAAAATGCCTTGACATAAAAAAACAATAGCATGATGAGGCTTCACAAGTTTGCAAGAATCACTTTGCCCCAACAATTAACTATTACTCACTAAAAGCCTATCGCTATCTACGTAAAATTTTTGGAACATGTTTGCCTGCACTAAGGACATTGACTAAGTGGTACACTACCATCGATCACCAAGCAAGCTTTACTCAAGAACCGCTGACGGCATCAAAATTGAGAGCGGAGCGTACCCTGCTAAAAAAAATTATTGTACCTTGGTCATTGATGAAATGAAAATTAAGCAATTGACGGAATACCACGCTAGCAGCCAAAGGCATTATGTATATAACCAAAATGTCTTTTAGAACTTGCATGGTCCTCCGTCAATTGTTTTATTTTCATTTTCACTAGTATACAATACAATTTCTTGTCAGGGTTACTCTCTAGTCTTAGCTTTAAAACAGTTAATGCTTTTTTTGTGATGAAGGTAGACAAATTTCAAAACTTTTGATATTACGCACATATCATTAAGCTTTCGGTGAATAGTAATGTATAGTTAAAGTAAAACATCTTTCTGGGGAATACTGAACCCCGAGGTAGATGTCACATTTTATTTTTAAGCAGCTGTCTGTTTAAAGTTCACTTTGTTCAGCTATTATATGGTGTAAAACTTTTTTATTTTCCTAATTCTTTAAATAATTTCCAAATAATTAATTTTTTCAAATAGTGGTTTTGTGATTGAAGCCTTATAATAAAAACAAAAACTTGCGTAACACCATCTAAGACGATAAACTGATACGACTTTTTTTCACAAATCTGATTTTTTAAAATAAGTTAACTAAACCTCCTATTTCGATTTGTTAAATGATTAAAATTTTATCCTGCATAATGCAAAATAAACCTGTAGCAAAATAATAAACTTACTTTCAATAATTTCTAAGCTTTTTCCGAAGACCATTTTTAAATATTTTTAAAAAAGAATTTCAAATAACACCTTGGTATTATTTATCTATGTATTACTTATTATCAAAAAAAAAAAACTTAAGCAGACTACACAGGCTGTACTAAAAGTATCGGGAATGGAATATTTCCACTGTTCCTGTCATATTAAAATCTTTTTAATTGAAAACTCCTTGATTTTAAAAATCGAATACCATTTATTTATTTTAAAAAAAATTCTCGTTCTTGTCACAAGGTTTCGTCAAACTTGTTTAGGCGTTGAGAAAATGGAATTGACTCGAGAAAATTCAAGAGCGATGATTTATTACGACTTTCGAAGTGGTTTAACACAAAAACAGTGTGTTGACCGGATGATTTTTGCATTTGGTGATGAAGCCCCTTCCAAAACCACAATTTATCGCTGGTTTGCTGAATTTCAACGTGGACGTGTCAAGCTCAGTGATGATCCCCGTCAAGGTCATCCAAAACTGCAGTCACCCAAGAAAACGTTGATGCTGTGCGTAAGCTGATTGAGGAAGATCGACATGTGACATATCGCGAAATTCTGGCAACTTTAACTTTTAACTAAAGTTGCCTTAACTTTTAACTAAAGTTGCCTCCTTTTTGTTGTAAAAAAAACTCTTTTTTATTGACTTCTCATGAAACATAAGGATATACTCATTGTCTGAGGGAGTCTGTTGCTTTATTGTTTTTTTCAAAACATTAAAAATTTGGTCACTAATACCAACTTTCATGTGAAACTTGCTTAATAACGCTTTTAATGAACTAGGTGTTGGCAGGCAAATCATCCTTCTTAATAATTTGTAACACCTAGGTGACCTTTTATACAGTGTTAGTGCTATTATTTTGGAGTCCATGTTCCATCTTCGATCTTTTGATTTTTTTATAGTTTTGCAATTCTCCTTGCAAAAATAATGCAAAAGAGGGGGATATTTTACATTTTAATATTTCATTTACTGAATCATTTTTGCTCAATACTTTGCGAAATGCTTCATTCTTTAGATGCTTTACAGTTTTTGAAGCCTGTTAATTTTTCTCAGATGATATTTCATTTTTATTAACATATCTTTATCCTTTTTGTTTTTCGTGGATGGATTTGCAGCAGGTAGTGCTAATTAATGACATGAAAATGTTGACTTATTATTTTGAATGCAGTCAATAACAATAATATAACGAAAATAATTTCTACAAATGTAATATTATTGGTGGTATCTATAATATAATCAGTTTATTGGAGTTTATACATAATATTGCAAAGCTATTTAGCCTTGTTTGTAGAATGTGAAGGTAAATAATGTTTTCTTGTTAAAAAAAAGTGTTTATATTAGATTGTCTAATCTTTTTTATATAAAACCAATGTACCTTTACTTTCTATTTTGCTTAAATGTCATGTTACATATGCCGTTTACTTAATAGGTGAAGTGATGAACTAATTAGCTATAAACTAATAGTCATTGTCACGTGTTTTAGCGAAGTTACGAGAATGCTTATTTCCTATACTTCGCTAAAACACGCCTACCTCTTAAAAATAGACTATTCTGCTTTACATAACTATTTAACTAATAAATCGATATTTAGTTAAGAGCTGTTGAGAACTGCTTACATGCATAAAGTTAAAAATTAGTTAATTACTACGTCACTTACGTCCATCAATGTACCAACGGTTTTTCTATGTACCATTGTGGACAAGTATGTAATGTAAATAAAAATTATGTATTTCAAAAACCACTTTTATTTGAAAAATAGTTCCTTTTTTATATTAAAATGATTGCTAATCGTTTCAAAAGTTGTTTATGAATGTAAAGTACCATAATTTATAAATAACTTTGTGCTTTTGTTTTCGTTTTAATTTAGCATTATATATCATTGAAACGAAAAACTACAAGCTATATCTATCTATATGGTATTTTACATTCTTAAGCCATTTTTGAAACGAAACAACCAAGACGCCAACTAAAAAAAAATCACGTTTCAAAATTCCCGCGCAAAAAAGTTTTAGTGGGGCACGACAGAGATGGCGTGCATAATGGGTGCCATTTTCTTTGTTTGAAGTTGACATTCTTTCTTCCCGCCTGTATTAGTGTTCTGTGGTCGTAATCAGTCGTAATCTCGTAATGTCGGAATCGGAATCGGATGTCTATATCAGTCTGTGGTAGTGGTAGTGGTGATAGTCGTGTGATTGCGAATTTTATTTTTTTGGAATACGCGACTTGTGATCATTTCTTTTAATTAGTGTCGTGTATATAATTATTTGTTAAATGTCGTGACAGTGGTGCAAAATGCAGTTTTATAAGGAAAGGATTCTTAACGCTGCACAGTTAAAAAGACTCAGTGAACATAAATATTCGTGCACCAGTGCCAGCATATTGGACGCATGGCTCCAACCTTGGTGGTGCTGGCTAGTGTCAAAAACGCCGCTATGGCTCGCTCCGAATCTCATTACAATTTTAGGTCTTTTAATAAATATAGTTACAACGTTAATTTTAGTCTGGTAAGTACCTATGAAAGTTACCTGTAATGTGTATTATTTTCGCAATTAGTGTCACGGGTTAACAAGCGGAACAACTTTCATTTTTCTTGCAAGCAAGCGCAAGATACCGTTGCTTTCTTTTCTCTAACCTACATTCTACAACATATTTAATAACCTATAAAGTTAAATTAATTAGTAATGTTGTCATCATCATTCAGTACTTTCAGTGCGTACTGCGTATGTTTACTTGATGTACGTATGAAATCGAAAGTCGTATGATTGGCTGCAGTTACATCGCACCACTATGTACAGATAAGATATTCGTAGTAAAATACAATAATGTGATATTGTCGAGATAATTTTACGTGATTATATGTAACATTTAGTACATTGATGACATCAGACAGTGTTAGTTTTTATTTGGACACCAATCTTCATCTGCATAAAACATGGTAGTACAGCAGATAAGTTCTTAAAGCTTATTAAAGTCTTTAAGTTCTTAAAGTGTAAAAAGAGCATTCATGTTTAATTGATCTATCATAGCAAATATTTTTTTATTGTCATGCAATTTCAAAAAAAATCAAATTCAGCAGGGATGGGAGATATAAGGTTATAGAACAATAAGTGAACACAGGAAATAAAGTAAATGGGGCTCTACACTCTATTGTGAAAAGTCAGAATGTGTCAAAAAAGGTTCATATGGCAATGCACAGTGTGTATTAGTCCCTACTACTACCTAATGTATGGTAGTGTTAATTAAGTTGGGTGTGGCGGAAGAAGCATGAGTAGGAAGCGAGAGGAAGCACAAAGGAGTATGTTAGGGCTGAATCTGAGTGACAGTGTGAGAAACTGTGTGATAAAAGAAGAGTGTGGTTTGCATGATGATTCTGTCACCAGGATTAAGAAAGGAATGCTTCGGTGGCTTGGTCATGCAGAAAGAATGAATGCGGAATGAGCAAAAATATGTTGCAGAAGTGAATGAGAGAGTCGGAAAGGGAAGTCCTAGGCGAAAGTTTGTCAACCAAATTGGCAATATATTAAAAATGGGCCAATACAGGGTTCCCTTAACTGACAAGGCGTAGGTATATGGATGTGGTTGCTTAGGTCAGGATCATGCTAAATGGAAGTCTGTAATATCTGCGTCCCCTTCTGGGTGACAGGTGTGAGTGTTTATGTATGTTTAATCAAATTACGTAATGAAAATCAATTAAATAAATAAAAATTACAATAAAATTAATAATACAGAATGTGAGCATTTGAAAATAAAACAAAAAACCATCCCACATTAATTTCTGTTTGTTAAATAAATGATGCAGATGCCTAAAAGTTATTACATTAATTATATTTTCGTGTGTCTGTAGTGATACAGTCACATAAAAGGTATGGTATAAAATTAATGAACGGATATTAGTAAACCAAATAACTTGAGACTACAGTCAAACCTGGGTAAGTGAGAACTGGATACATGAGAAAACTCTATAAGTGAGAGTAATAGTCAGGACCCGTCATTTTAAGCTGTCGAAACCTTGCGAAAAGCGAGAAACAGAAACCTCTGTAAGAGAGAGTCGTTATTCCCTCATGGACCTCCGTTAGTGAGACTGGTATCTATACCTCTATAAGCGACAAACTTTATTTATTTATATTATTTAGGAGGAACTATAGCTACAATTAAAATACATACATACATACATAAAAGATACACACATACAATAACAAATGACTTGATACCTACCCTTATAAAGTACTTACATGTCAAAATCTAATTAATGTAATATATTCACACTATTAAAGTATATATGTACATAATATATGTTGTGCATATTATTCACCTATCTATCATATTACATATTTACTACATTCGTACTTGCTGTGACTTGTTATTGCTGCTTACCTCTATAAGAGAGAAACGCTACCCATGTACCTGCATTAGCGAGTAACACGGGTTAGTGAGAAACCTCTATAAGGGAAAATGAGATTGTGCTCCCTTGAACTCTCGCTTATCCGGGTTTGACTGTATATCTGAATACAGGTGTTAAAGTTGTAACATAAAGTAATATCACCAATTCTTCAAAAATTACTCTATTATGCCCAGCCATGATTGTGAAATATTACAAAGATATAAAAATTTGCTTCAAAACTTTTTGCTTCTATCTTATCTTTCCTTGCCCTCTATTATTTACACCCATTATATTATTTATATTATACATGGTAGAGCCATGCTGCAGCTATATTATGCTTCACACTCTCACAGAATACCAACGTAAAATAGCAACTTAACACTGCTGTGTTTTGTATTGTGAGTGTAGCGAACTGGAGATCATTGTTATTGAAAATGGGGCATTCCATCTTAGTCCTCAGTTGTGACAACACATCTGCATTTTGATTTTTAATCAAGGATAAATGTAGATTTCTATAGGCCTATAAAAAATATTGAGTTCTTGTCTTTTTGTTCTACCAGGTACAGTCCTGATGCAAGACAGGATCCGCCGCGATGGGCATGTGCTCTTTGCGCTCTTGGAGTCTTTGTCTACCAGAGCTTGGATGCCATCGATGGCAAACAGGCTCGTCGTACTGGCAGCCAATCACCACTCGGTGAACTCTTTGACCATGGCTGTGACAGTATATCAACTGTATTCATAGCCCTCGGGGCCTGCATAGCGGTTAAGTTAGGAGAGTATCCTACCTGGATGTTCTTTCAGGTTAGTAATGTTTTCTATTAATTAGAAATAAATTTGTGTGTGAATTTTATTATTGACCTTGATATTACTAAACTGTTGCAAGTTATGGATAACATTTGAGGTTAATTAACCTAAATTGATGATGAACATGTGTATTCTTAATTACTAATGGTCCTTTATGGTCGAAATTGGACAGTAATTATATTTTTAAGTTAGTATATTACACACAAGATGTATTTCACTTTCAATTGCATACAAAACACATTAATATGTAATATAAAAATAAAAATATAAAATAAATGTTTTTTTTTTGCAAAGAAACATGTGAAATCACAGTTCATTTTGTCAATCTGAAAGTAATTATTTGTGTGATACTTTTTTAAATTCTTTGCCGATAATCTCTACTTTGTGTGACTGTTAGACCACAGACTATTAAGTGTTTGACATTAAATGTAAGAAAATGATAGACTATTATGTGTTTGACATTGGCAGTATGAAATTAAACAATGAATGTTTTATTTAATTTCATGTGATCTATGTTGTAACATATAGCTTTTTAGCTTTTTCACTACTTCTCCATATAATCTCTAATATTTAACTATGCTTAATTTGACACTCGCCCTTGCTCGCAATTTGCTTAAAAAGGGGTGCAAATATACATTCGATGTAGATAACTAGAAAGAAATAAATCTTGTATGTTACTATGAATGTCTTCCATAGTTAAATATTTCAACTCTAAAACAATGGCTTTAAAATGTTGTTACTGAGAGAGTTTAGTCTAATACAATTTATGGTCTAGTAAATCCCCATGACCATGGGTGCTGTAAAGTACTCGAAACATCGGGGATATTAAAATAAGTTAATATATGCGATAAAATCCGTAAAAACTAATTTCATTCTAATGTGTAGTGTTTGTGTAGACATAAGAGGCGTGTGTCCAGCAGTGAACTTACACAACAGTCACTGTTGAAGAAAGAAAAAAGGAATTATGCATAATATTTAATTTTAAAAGCAAAATTTTACATCAACTGTTGTTTGTGAAAAAGCTATTTTATTAAATTGTGATTAAATGTGAACAGAAATTTTTTCTTTGTCATATATATTTTTTTAGTATAAGTATGACAAACGAGCACATGGTCCACGTGGTGGTAATGTATATTGCGGCCCATAGATATCTACATCAATCCTTGATAAAAATAATCAAAATGTAGATGCGTTGTCACCCTGAGGACTGGGATGAAATGCCTAATTTCCAGTAAAAATGGTCTCCGGTTCTCTACACTCAGCATACATAGAGCACTATGCCGCTATTTTATGTTGGTATTCTGCGAGAGCGTGGTCCTACCATGGTCGAGCCAACCCATTCGTGCTCAACCATAATATACCAGAGAACCGGAGACCCTTTTTACTGGAAACGAGGCATTCCATCTTAGTCCTCACGGGTGAACGCATCTGCATTTTGATTCGTATTCAAGGATAGATGTAAATTTCTACAAGCCACAGCAACCATTTCCCATCAGGTGGACTATGTCTCGTTTGTCACCCAATCCTTTAAAAAAAAACTTTATACACAGAACTCTCCTCACCTATAAGGACTACTTGGTCAAGAGGATGGTACCTACTCCGACAGACTCCTTGGCAGAAAACAAGTCCCACCTTATAAAATACCGTTTCTACAGAAATAAATACATTATTTAGTGAAGTATTTAGTTTCGTTAAGGATGTTAAAAATCAATTTGCTTAGATCTGAGCAATCAAATAAAATGATGTACGAGGGTGGATTGAAAAGTACTCGGCCTAACCAAGAAAATAAACACATACTAAATCAGTTATATTTTTATTTTTCTACATAATCACCATCAAGTTCAATACACTTTTGCCACCTCCCCTTCCAAGCATTTAGACCGTTGAAAAAAAATGATTCTTCCTTAGAGTCAAAATATGCGTCTACAGCTGCTTTGACCTCGTCGTTTGTCGAAAATCTTTGACCTCCCAAGTGCTTTTTTAGGTTAGGGAACAGAAAGAAGTCTGATGGTGCCAGATCAGGTGAATACGGCGGATGCGGTAACAGTTCAAAGCCACAGTTGTGAATTTCAGCCATTGACTGTACTAACGTGTGAACACGGGCGTTATCTTGATGAAACAGGACTTTTCTTCTGAGCATTCCTCGATGTTTTTCTTTTATTTCCTCTCGTAAACGACGTAGTAAGGTGCAGTAGTAATCAGAGTTTATAGTCTGACCACTTTCAAGATAATCAATCATAATCACACCTTTCGAGTCCCAGAATACTGAAGCCATCACCTTATTTGCCGACAAAATCGACTTAGCCTTTTTAGGGCGTGGTGAACCAGGTCTTCTCCACTGTTATGATTGTTGTTTTGTTTCCGGTGTACAGTAATGAACCCATGTTTCGTCCATAGTAACAAAACGTTTCCAAAAATCATCTGCATCGGCTTCAAATAACTCCAAACAGTCGCGTGAAATAGTCAATCGCGTCCTTTTTTGTTCAACTGAAAACAGTCGCGGAACCCACCTTGCAGACACCTTGTGGAAACCCAACTCGTTGACAATGATGTTTTGAGTTCGTTCATAAGAGATGCCTATAATCTCGGCTATCTCTCTAATTTTTAATCTGCGGTCTCCCATTATTAAATCAAGTACTTTTTTAATATTTTCGTCAGTAGTTGACGTCGAAGGCCTTCCAGAGCGGGGTTCATATTTCACACTCTCTCTACCACGCTTAAATTCTGCTATCCATTTTTTGACGGATGAATATGACAGAGCACAATCGCCTAATGTACTGACCATGTCATCATGGATGGCTTTTGATGATAGCCCCTTCTTATGGAGGTACTTAATGACGGCACGCTGCTCGATTTGCTCCATTCGCGGAAATTATGTCCGATCACTTTGTTAATAAATTTATAAAATCACAACTAATTATCGCACACGTTTCGAACTTCACACAATGAACAAGTCTGAACTGAACTAAATAATGTGGGTAGATTTGATTTTTAGAATTGAATGGATCTGTGTTAGGCCGAGTACTTTTCAATCCACCTAGGTATCTTACTTAGTTTAAAAAGAAGCACCCGCCCTCCCTCAATTCTTTACACTATCCCCGTCACGCACCGTTTCGCCTCTACATGAGGCGTACTCAGGTGTCAGGTCAGGCCTGATGTTATTAATTATCTTTAGTTTAGATTATCTTAACTCGATTATAACAATTTACACTGTGTAGATCCCTATGTGCTTCTGTACTTAAATTCATGGGGAAATCTGTTGTGCAAATAAATTCACATACCCATATAAGTGTCCTCAATATTCACTGAGTCATGTAAAATATCCGTCATCCCTCACGTCCTATTGCTCTTATAATTAATGGCTGTGTAATGCAGTGACTAAGCGTTTGAAATCGGCGCTGGGACTGCGGGCTTGAATCTCGTACGGAACAATTATTTGCATGGGCTACAAAAAACTTTTCCAAATATTTACACTTACCCATTTATAATTGACAAATATAAAACGCATTAATGACATGAAATTTTTACTCTAGGTGTGACGTTTTATCATTATCATCATCATCATTATGATCATCATCATTTCGGTCCATAAGCCTCTTCTGAACATACGCCTCTCCCAAGGAAAAGAACGGTTCTAAGCCACCTGCGTTCAACGACGTCCTGCATCTCTTGCGAGGTCGTTACTTCATATAATGGGGACCGCCCTACACTTCGCTTACCGGTTTATTACGGCCCACTGCCACTTCAGCTTACTGATATATTGGGCTATGTCGTTTACTCTGGTTCTACCGCGGATATCCTCTTTACGAAGTCTATCCCGTAGAGAAACTACGACCATAGCTCGCTGGGTGACCTTGAACTTCCTCATACGACCTGCAGTGCATGCCATCGTTTGGCAAGATATATATTTAAAATAATACTTTCGTGATATATATATATATATATATATATATATATATATATATATATATATATATATATATATATATATATATATATATATATATATATATATATACGTGATAAGCAGAGTGAATCATCTCATTTTCATTCATTATTGTGGTTTAAATGATCGTATGTTTGAAATGGCGCCGTATTTATTTTACGTTTGATAAATCTCTTTCAATATCAACACACCTACACACAACACACGCCTACAAGAATTGAAGTTGCTACGCGGAAATTCTTTATAAGAAATCATCACGTTTAATTTTCTGTTACTTGTGTTATCTAAACATTTCAGGTTGTCAATTGTATTCATTGCTTCCGAACGTTTGTGTATTATCAAACGACGATTAACCTGTTTTAAAATAATTAAATACCTTATAAACGATTGTTTGAATAACACATGTGACGTACATTAATTTTATGTTGTCTTAATGTTTTGTTAATGATTTACTTAAATTACACCTCAATAACTTTGATTGAATGCACCAGTATTCTCATTAGTAAGTATACAAATTAAATAGTAGTGACCTTAGCGTAGTTCCCATGTATGTCTAGGCTTATGTACAATTCCATCTAAGATCTGATTAAAAATTTTGTTTTTCAAACGTTCTTTCAGCCAGGTTAAAGTGTACTCAAGTAGTATTCAGCTATATGATTCATAGTAGAGTTCATTTACCCCACATATGCGACAGTCTAAACACTCGATTGCTTAATTTAGTAAATGCATTTCAGGAAAAGATCCAATTTACTAGTAAAATCTAGTTCAGCGCTAACCGGTCTGCTTTTAAACCTGCGTATATGAAATGCCTCTCAGTCAGTTATAAATGAGTACTGGTGGTTGCTGGGTAGTAAATATGCTGTTTTTGTTATTTATATTCATAGGATACCGCACACTTCTAGTGTATTCGCTGTAGTCGTCCTCTCCTGTTATAAGTATTTTTATCAATTACCTCTGTGATATTCGCAATGTTCATTATAAACTGTATATTTTTTATAGAATAAGGGTGACAAACGAGCTTACAGTCCACCTGACGGTATTAGGATACTGTGGCTCATACACACCTATATTTTATCATCCATTAAGGATCAATATGCAGATGCGTTCTTACCTCAGCATGGCTCTACCACGTACATTTAATTATATCGTAGTGACTTTCATCCTCATACAAAAGGTATCATTAATCCAAGATAGGATGGAGGACGACAGCGAAATAATTTGTTTTTTTTTTTTTTCTAATAAATAAAATAAATAGTACTTATACTGGTATTAACATAGGACAGGAGTTAATAGAAAAAAATCTTTTAAAATATTTTTATATAGAGATTTTTAGAGAGAAATATTTAATTTAAATCTATATTAATTTATCTATTATTACATAGTTATAACATCTTTACAATTATTATCAAATATTATTGAATATATCAAATATTATATAATATTATATTACGTAATATTTATACGTTATAGAGCCATGCTGTATTATTATGGTTGTAGTACGTACGAATGTGTCGGCTCGACCGGACTACGCTCTCAAATACCAGCAAAAAATAGCATAAGAAAAATCACAGGCGTAAAGTTTTTTTTTTCATAGAATAAGGGTGACAAACGCAACCTAATGGTAAGTAGAAGCTGTGGCCCATAAACATTTATCTTCGATTAAGAATCCAAATACATATGCGTCGTCACCCCTGAATTCTAAGATGGAATGCCTCGTCTCCAGTAAAAAAAGAGTCTTCGGTTCTCTACACTCACCATACGAAACACAATAGCCTTTAGCTGCTATTTTACGCAGGTATTCTGTGAGACCGAGGTCCTATCCCAGTTGAGCCGAACCATTCTTGCTACAACTAATATAGCTGCAGCGTGTCTCTACCACGTAAAGTTCGAATTTGGTCGTACAGTCCACCTGACGTTGTCTGTATGGTGAGTGTAGAGGACCAGATACTCTTTTGACGGGATACGAGGCATTCCATCGTAGTCCTCAGGGGTGACAAGGCATCTGCATTTTGATTCTTAATCGAGTATAAATGTAGATATTTATCGGCCACAAATCCACTTGCCATCGGGTGGATGGTCTGCTTGTTTGTCTGTCTTATTCGATAAAAACATATTATATTATATATTTTTGATCCAGATGTAAATATAGCGTGATATAATATAGTTAACCAATTACTATCCGCCGCTGTCGTTTGTTTCCTCATGTAATTAACACGTGCCGAAATTGTCCTTTGCAACATTTATACATTTTTTGTGTATTTGCGTTACTGGTTAAAGTGTATTGAGATGATAAAAAAACCTTGTATAAAATATTTCCATAAATTATTTTGGACTAGAGCTGTAGTGGTAATGCAAGGAAAAAACCACCCAACCAAGTCTTTAATTATTTTTGCCACCTATTTTTTTAATACCATTTGGTGGTAAGTGGATACTGTGGTCCATAAACGCCTACATTTATCCTCCATTACAATTCAAAATGCTGATGCGTCTCCCTTGAGGACTAAGATAGAATGTCTCGTTTCTACAGCAGCATTATGCTGCTATTTTACGCTGGTATGCTATGAGAGCGTGGTCCTTTCCCGGTCGAGTCGACGCATTCACGCTACAGCTATAACATATTGCTGTCACAGATTTGCCCACGGTAGCTAACTGTGAAGGATAATGGTGAGATTCACCATTTAAATATCGGTTTCTATGGGTCTTTTTTCTATACACAGTATGACCTATGGTGTTGTTAGGATTTCGGTCTCTCATATATAGGGCAAACAAAGAGATCAATTAGAATCCGCGTAAAAGAACACATAGCTGACGTGAAGCATCAACGTTCCGGGAAGTCTGCAGTTTGCGATCATATCCTAGACGGCCCCAACCATTACATCAGATTTGATAGACCACAAATCCTCGCGAAAGAACATTGATTCCTACCAAGGATGATACGTGAGTCTGGGTACTACCACCTGCTTGGGATCCTATAATTAATAAAATTAAGACTAAACCCAAGCATACCACTGCAAGACTTCAAAACACAGTTCATTCTGCGTAGATCGGACCAAAGACAATAATTAAAAAAGCTGAAGGTACTTCGTGTTAATTTTGACATCGGGACGTCAGTCACCTCAGTCCCCCGTGACCATGGGTGCTGTAAAGCACCCGAAACGTCGAGTATTAAAATAAAATAAATAAAACGCGATAAAATCCGTAAAAGTAGTTTTAATCAATGTGTAGTTCGCGTAATTATAAGAAATCACATTTTTTTCATATTTTTGAAATTGAGAGAGTAAAAATAGTGTGTTAAGTGTATGTTTATGTATTGAATGTGTATGTAGTGTATGTGCGTATAATGTGTTGTGCAAACGTTTTTGTACGTTTTCCCTCTGGCGATGTTTTCGAGTTCCAG
Source organism: Parnassius smintheus behrii (assembly GCA_036936625.1). Taxonomy (NCBI): domain Eukaryota; kingdom Metazoa; phylum Arthropoda; class Insecta; order Lepidoptera; family Papilionidae; genus Parnassius; species Parnassius smintheus. The sequence continues at coordinate 57,234,285 of JAUPFT010000003.1, read as the reverse complement.
AAATAACCCGAGCAAAGCCGGCGCAGATCGCCAGTTTTATTTATATGTACAGATAATATCACATCCAATCAAATTTCAGATTCTTACTTTTATTTCAAGATGCTTTATTGTCAATAAATTGCGACGACACTGTTCATTATAACGTATTTAACATATCTATAAAGGTATTGGTGGCGGTAGAAAGATTCTAAATAATAAAATTAATTAATTTGTCATTAGTAGTGACGTCAGTTGATCTTTGCTACCTCGATTACAGTTGTAGATGCAATTCATATCGCATCATTCGATTGATCCTTTTTGGAATATGGTTATGGGTCAAAAAAACGTCTGTGTGTACTTTACGAAGTTCTGTACCAAAATGCCACTGCACTCCACTGCTGAACCTAAACCTCACTTATAGATTGCCTCATGGGGGGGTTGTTGCCATTGCCACACTTGGCAAGCGGGTTGGTAGCCGCAGTTTTTTGTTACTTTAATTTGTTATTAGGTAGATGCTGCTGCTCACCACCTGTTTCATTTTCCCCTTGTCGCCTTCTAAGACACTCTCGGGGCGATATGGCGTAGGGCAGGGATGGCGAACCAATGGCACGCGTGCCATCGATAGCACGCCACAATATTTTGGGCACTCTACCAACCACAAAGTTCACTAGTGTTATATTACGAAGTAACACGAGTGATCCTAGTTACATCGTGGACTACCATTGCTAATGACGCATAGGCTGTTTCATCATCATCATCATTACAGCCCTTCACAAGTGCACGCCTCCCCCAAGGAATGCATAAGGGCCGATCCTCATTTGCCGTTCGCAGTTCGTTCTCGGTCCAATCGCGATCTGATTTAATTATATTGTTGGAATGGGGTTCGAGCGAAATTTGACTGTTATGGATAGTATGAATGCACACACATATTTTTTACTTGATAATATTTTATCAGACCGAGATCGGACCGAGAACGAACTGTGAACGGCATTATAATGAGGATCGGCCCTAATTCGTTTACGCATAGCATTAGTCAAGTTTACGCAACTGTATTTAAAAATTAATTTGTGTTATATTTAGGATTTTACAACCCCAATATAGTTAACAACAGAAGTCATAATAATGTTACTTTCATTTGAATTATGTGTTATAACTGAAACAAAAATGTATTTTGCAAATGTTATTAATAAATGTCGCAACTCAAAACTCTTTATTTTTTGTAGTAAATAAACAGTTTTGAGTCTAAAGTATTTAATACTATTATTTTCGCGATATTACGAAGTTAAAATTATTTTACGGCATGCTTATTACTTAATTAAACATTTCTTTAGAAAAATGGCACGTTAGTAAATAAAGGTTCGCCACCCCTGGCGTAGGGACTATCCTTACAGCGCAGCGCCTCTACACGGTTTACGTTTATCGTTTTACAAAGAAAGAATTAATAGACTTGTTTTGACTGCCCCAGAATGAGGGTAATGTTTTTTGAAAGTGTGTATGTACATGTGTAATGTATGTCTATTACTTTGGCACTCTGTGTAGCCTAAATTCTTGATGGATTTAACATACGAAGTGTCGTTAGATTCGTCACAATTGTGTGAGTGACGTAGGCTATATTATATTTATTTTCAGTAAACGTCTTAACGCAATCGTGTTTTTTTAATCACCGTTTTACCATTAGGCTTGTGTTGACTACTATTTTTAGTATACCCCAACAGTCATATGTCAAAATTTGTTAGTTATATCCTCATTGTTCAAGAGATATATGTAATGACCAAGGTCAACTCAAGGATCAACTTTCTGAGATTTTCTGTTAGCTGTTAGATGATGATGAAGTTTACCGTCCATCTGTCTTACCTTTTTGTTAATGTACTTACACAACTTGAGGTCCGTATTCTTGGATTTTCCAATATTCTTATAGCTGACTTAAATAAAAGAGGACGTAAACAATTCCACTTTATGTTTGTATATTATGCGATAACTGCATTAATGATGCTATAGGAGTGATCTAATTAATGGAATAAAAAGAAAAAAAATCCGCCTCTAAAAGTAGGAAAACAGGGAATTAAGTTTTTAGTGTAACTATGTAGACGACATTGTAGTTGTTACATTTAGCTTATTGTAATATCTTCCAGTCTGAATTTTGGTCACAGCGGCGAGTCTTAAAGAAACTAGGCATCTGCGTAAGATTGGTTATAGTGCCCGAGTGCATGCGCAAGCACAGGTGCACTCTCTATTTCATAACTGTCATAGTCTTAGGAGATGGTAATCGGATACAACCGGAGAGAGATCCGCGGCACGGGGGTGAAACACCGGCAACTTCCTGTCTCTTGTTATATTCCTTATTCCGCGCAATAGGGTCTATAATTTAAAATTGCAATAGAAAATAATAGCCGATTTCAAAGAACTGCAAAGAATAAAACAATTTCCATTCTATAGGCTGTAATTAGCACCAGTGTTAAGTATAAATAATTTTATCCTTTTAGTTTTCTCAAGTCGGTTACGAACGATGGTATTTATACCTACATGGTATATTATGGCTGCACCACGAATGGGTCAGCTCGACCGGGGTAGGCCACGCTCTCACAGAATACCAGCGTAAAGAAGCAGCTTAATGCTGCTGTGTATCGTATGGTGAGTGTAGAGAACTGGAGACCCTTACTAAAAACTAGGCATTATATTTCAGTCCTCAGGTGTAACAAAGTATATGTTTTTTGATTATTAATCGAGGAAAGATGTAGATGTCAATGGGTAATATAGCTTTATATAAAGAAATACTCTAATTAATCCATCTTATATTTTCTAAACTAACATTATATATTGTTACTTTGAAAAAAAAACGGGTTGAAATTTTTTTAAGTGCACGTTCGGATGTGGATTGTAAACGGTCACGATAACTCCCGAAAACAATATTCAGACTGTTCTTTTTTAATTAGCTTCATAAATTTACCTATTGATTCCCTACTTCATAGTAATAGCCTAGTACGCATAGTTTGTTAATAAAACGATTTTAAGGTTTTATAAGTTTTATTGCTACTAAAATTTAAAAGCACTTTAATTTTTTTAGCTCTTGGTAGTCAAAGGACGAACGTAGGTACCATACAGCCTATATCGATTTTATGATTTGTGTAATCGATTTATTTTGGTAAACATTATTAATACCTGTTAAAATAATAGAGCCCTAAATTCAAAACACATAAATAATGTATTTTAAAAGTCAGGAATACAATTTTTTTTCATCAAAATTAAATGGTACTCTCATGAGGCGTGCTGTTTTGTATTTTCCAAACTATTGTCACTTTCATGCAATTGAACATCGATAAATGACAGTTACCTAATTGTAGAATTGTATAATCTCCTGAGAACTTTGTTTCAAAATATTCGGTTAAATTGTAAATTGGTAAGCACATTGAATGCTAATTGAGCGTATGTGTACATACTGTATATTATTAACATCGGGTGTCAAGTTTGAACTTGGATGATATAACAGCGCGGTCGCGAACGAGGTCGCTCGGTATAGATCTGCCGAGGTATATTGTTTCTTTTGGCTTGTCAAAATTTAATTCTGTTGTCTTAACTCTTGAATCTCTACTAGTTAAGCCTACATACATCTTACTACTGAGCACATGCCTCCTCTAATTTCTGAGAGGGTTTTAAGACAAGGAAATGTCCACCGCACTGCCGTGCGCGTGTTGGCGAATTTCATGTCTTCTAAATATTTTTTTTCTTATTTGTCAGACATGCAGATTTACTCTTGATGTTTTACTTCATCGCTGAGCACGTGGTAAATTAGCACTTAAAATTTGCAATTAACAGTTTCATTTTGCCGGCGGGTTCGATTCCCGAGATGAAATCTACTAGTTTACTAATGAGATCGTAAAAAAAGAAAGTAAGAAAACGAAAAGTACAAAAAGTATGTAGGTACATTTATAATGTAGAAATCGGAAAGATTCTTATGGGAGGCACAATGCGGATTTAGACCTGGAAGAGGATGCACGGTTCAAATGTTTTCTCTCCGCATGATCACGGAGAAGCTTCTGAGTGTTAACCAGAGGATTTTCTGTGCTTTTGTGGATCTGGAGAAAGCATTTGATAAGGTTATAAGGAAGAAAATGTGGGAACTGTTGCCGGGATATGGTGTGGATGGTCGATTGTTAAGGGCTGTGCAGTCACTTTACTATGACTGTAAAGCCTGTGTGCGGGTAGGGCATGACCTGTCACCCATGTTTAGCATCCAAGCGGGCGTAAAACAGGGTTGTATCATGTCTTCCTGGCTGTTCATACTGTATCTCGACAGCTGTTTACAGAAGCTGAAAGATAGCTGTTTGTGTGTGAAATTGGGTGACATAAAATTTAATTGTCTGCTGTATGCTGATGATGCAGTGCTTATTGCACCATCAGAAGCAGAACTGGCATTAGTCACGTGTATGAAAGAGGAATGTGAAATTAAAGGTCTCCGTTTGAATGCTAATAAAACTAAGGTTCTGGTATTTGAAAAGGACGAAGAGAGAACGAAATGTGAAATATGGGTAAATCAGGAATGTCTAGAACAGGTAAATGAAATTGTATACTTGGGGAGTGCTTTCAGCCGGGATGGAAGATGTGATTTAGATGTGGATAGGCTTGTCGCTGCCGGAAACAAAGTCAATGGTGCCCTGAATGCATTAGTAAAAAGGCAAGGCGTGGTGAAGAGTGCACGCCTTGCAATACATAACGCAGTGTTGGTACCGATTTTGTTATATGGCAGCGAAACTTGGGTATGCCAGAAGAAGCATAAAAGCAAGTTGAATGCAGTGGAGATGCGATCTCTTCGTAAAATGTGTGGCGTTACCATAGCCGACCGAAAGCGAAACGAAGAGATTCGCAATATGGCAGGATTGAAAGATGACCTTATCACAAAAATTGATCGGGGCGTACTCCAATGGTTTGGGCACGTTGAACGAATGAGTGAAGACCGAATGGTGAAGAAAATATATAGAGCGAAAGTAAATATTAAAAGGTGTCGAGGTAGACCGAGACTAACTTTCGAAGACCATGTGAGCAAATTGCTCGAAGAGGGGAGGGTCAAGAGTACTCGGATACCTACACGTGCATGTATGAAGAAGTTAATGAACCTGAAAGAAGCGAAAGAGGTATGTAAGGATCGTGACACTTGGCGATCTGTTCTCTCTGGCTACCCCGTTAGGGATTGTGCGTGACGATAAGTAAGTAAGTAAGTATTGACATGTTAGAAAAAACTGAACTGGTTATTTGAATAAAAAATCATGAGTGCAATTAGTTTAATTTAAATTTTCGTATTTTTTGAAGAATATTAAAAAAAGGGCTCGAAATAATACATTTTCTCACAAAAGTAGGGTAAGGTAAGCTTTAGAGCCGAAAATTAATGAAATCCAATCCAGCGGTGTTGTAAGTTTATTCAGACCGGATCTCTGACATGGCGGCCAGTCTCAACAGAGCTATCTGTGCGAGACAGGGTTAGTGCCCGAGTGTATGCAAACACACGCTATTCCCTCACTCTCATAGTCCGATGGGACGGTAACCCGACACAATCGGGGAGAGATCAGGCGCAGGACCAACGTACGTAAAGCACGTGCTTCCGAGGCACGGGGTTGAAACACCGCCAACTTCCTAACTCCGGGTCGCTACTAAGAATTTGTTGATAGAAAAACCTAATACCTAACTGGTTTTTCTCAAGACTCTGGATTCGTACCCGGGATCAGCAAATTGCTAACAAGCACTATACTAACAAAGCAGTCAACACATACCATCCAATACATCCGATTACGACGAAACTAGTTATGACGAAAAAGGCATTGCAGCGTACGTCGGCCATAGATAATTACTCATTAAACCCCGTTAGGTTGTATAAGTATTGTTTTTAAATTCTTCTGCATCATATTTTAGGGGACATTGACCTTTATCTCAGCACTCACACGTGTACGTGGTAAAGCCATGCTACAGTTATATTAGTAGTATAGTTGTAGCACGAATGGGTCGGCTCGAACGGGGAAGGACCACGCTCTCACAGAATACCAGCGTGAAATAGTAGCTTAATGCTGCTGTATTTCGTATGGTGAGTGTAGAGAACCGGAGACCCTTTTTACTGGAAACGAGGCATTCCATCTCAGTCCTCACGGGTGACAACGCATCTGCATTTTGATCTTTAATGGAGGATGGATGTAGATATCTATGGGCCGCAGCAACCACTTACCATCAGGTGGACTGTGTGCTCGTTTGTCACCCTATTCTATAAAAAAAAAAACTTCCAATATGAGCCGTGCAGTTTAACGGTGCAAAACTTTGTTTAAATGTTCTTTATGAGCATGTATATATTATTATGACTTGGCGGTATAAAGAAACTCGCTTATGCCAGGCGCAAAATATTCATTAACAGGGGAGTGGAAGGGGTCAGCATTAGAGGCGCAAAAGAGAAGAGAGAATGATCACATTTCAAATTTTCGTAAACGTCTCAAGTGGCTATCGATTCACCTTCACAGAAATACTCACATCCTTTTTGATTTATACTGCATGCTGTTCTACCCCTCCATTCCACGTTACCTGATAGACCGCTTTGAGTTCATCTTCTCTCACGATCGTCATCTACGTTCCACTAACAATCTTTCGCTACGTACACTGGCACATTCATCCTTCTTCAATAAAGAATGCTCAGTTACAGCTGTACGCTTCTGGAACTCTTTGTCTTTACATATACGATATGCTCAATCCCCTTTTTCTTCAAAAATCTACTCAAGGCTTATTACAACGAGCTCTAATATTTCCCATCATATTTCCCTCACAACTGTCAACATCTTGTGTTCTTATTTTTATTTTATGTTCTCTTTTACTTGTACGTTGTGTTGTTTTGTGTTTTAATGTGTATTGGTATACAATAATGATTTATTTTAGTAGAATAAGGGTGAAAAATGAGGAAACAGTCCACCAGATGAGCTGTCATCCCTTAGGACTGAGATCTACACTCACCATATGAAACACAGCAACATTGAGCTGATATTTTGCGCTGGTATTCTGTTAGAGCGTGGTCCATCCCCGGTCGATTTGTGATATAACATTTGTGATACAACCGTAATATAAGGGAAGTGCTATTCGCAGACGCACACGCACGCACGCACACGCACGCACGCACACGCACGCACACACACTTTGTTTATTTTTTTGTACTATGTTTAGTCTGTATTGTGTACGGAATATAAGATAGCTGAATGGGAAGGAAACTGCCTCCTAACATACAGGGTAACCTAGTTTAGGAGTCAGGGTATCTATGAATTTTGTGTTTGATAAAGAATTATTATTATTATTTTTAGTAATAAAATTTTAATAGGTCGTAATGGTATTTTTAGGTCGTAAGCAAAAAAGGTTAAGGAGCTCTGTCTTACAGGATATCTTAGAATCTCACTTTAAGAAAAGACTTCCGTCAGAAAACTGTTCAAGTGGCGCAAAAAATTTTAACCGATAGTGAAAATTAATTGAAAGAGAAATCGATTCGACCTAAATTCAATTGCAGTCAACATGAAGGTCGATTTGTAAAGTATTCTAATACAAATGCATAAAGTCGATTCGTGCAGGGTGCTCAGGGTCGTGTTATATAGCATTTCTTAGGACAGGTCTATGTTCAAATGTAGACTTGTGATAGGCTGTAATTAGGGTTGCCCGGTCCTAAAACCGAAAAGCCGGACGGACCAAAGAGTTTAACCGGACAATTGGAGGCAAAGGCCGGACACCTTAAATTATTTAGTTTTAGTATAACACTACAAATTTTTTTTAATTTAAACATGGCTTTTTATCATTTACCGTTAAATCTTTGTAAGTTCTAATGAAACATCAATAAAATTAAATAAATCAGTATTTATTATTACAAGCTTATTCCATATTCATTACAATATTAATTTCAATAATTGCAATGGTAGTTAGCACTAACTGCTATTGCAATTTGCAATGGAAAACATATTAAAACAAACGTTTATTTACCATAAAGTATTCTTTGATTTTAATGAGATAACAAAATTAACGAATCAGTGTTATTTTTTAATTGTCATTCATTACTTACTTACTATTGTTGCAATTTGCAATGAAAAACAAAATTGAACAAAAATCTAATTAAAATCTTCTTAGATTTTTATTAAATAACAATAAAATTTGCTTGAAGTTGAGGTGGGCAGAGCGGAAACCACCACATGACAAAATAAGTGTAAAATAAATGGTTATATTTGAAAAGCCTAAAAAATACCGGACTGACCCTTTTAGAATGGGGGTAACAAGTGAGCACACAGCCCACTTGATGGTAAGTGGATACTGTGACCCATACCCATAGTCGAGAGTCGTTAAGAACATACACATAGACATCTACGATTAAAGAACAAGGAATAAAAATAGAGACAAAACTATATTTAGCTCCTAAAGTTAATGAAATAAAACGGTCATGTTGTTCGAGTAATGTAAAATAATCCTTTTGTTAGAATTTTATTATGGTACAATGACCTTTACTGTGATACGAGCCGTGGTAAATTCGCGGTGCAACACGTTTTTCTAGAGTTTGTTTACGTAAAATTTATATGATGTTTTAGATGATGATTTATATGGTGTTTGTTATCTTTATTAATGAAAGACCAAAGTAGACTGTACAATAATTTTTAACTAAGTTTACATTTAGATTAAATATGACTATAGGTATTGCGCGCGTAATCGTCGATGGCCCAATCTGAAGTAGGGATAATCGATTTAGATGTTAGATAAACTTCGATGTTTATCGGGAAGTCATCGATGTTAAGCCTAGTCGAAAATAAAATCGGAAGATCGGTATTCTGTAGGGTGTAGGCCTTTAATGGTAAGTTGTAAGATCCAACTATGTTGAAGAAATTCGTCATTAAGCTTCGGAAAGACGTCTGTATCAACAAAGGATCAAAACAAAAACGTTTGATAAAGCATTGAGGTAATACGTTAGTTACGTGGTAACCTATTACCTCAATGTGACAAAGATATTTTTTGCCGTGTACCCAAAAATACTGGAAATTTAATTTTTTATAGTTACCGAAATATATTCTTATCTTACATTATTTATTTTGCGACGTAAAACATTTATGTTTACCGGCATCGATTTGTGAACCATGATCGAGATGTCATTTTTTTTTTGCTTATATTTTACGCTCGTATTCTGTGAAAGCGTGGTGCAACACCAGTCGAGAAAATTAGATAAAACAATGAAATACATGAAATATGAGTTATATGTTAGGTGCTAGACTAGTTGTTATTGCGTACCTATGTGTTATGAACCAAGCTAATTATATGGCATTGTTCATAATATCCAGACAATTTGAAAATGTCCAATATGAGTAGTCGATATGATTAAAACTGTTGACATAATTAATGATTTCTACGCGAACACTACACATTGATTAAAACTACTTTTGAGGATTTTGTCGCGTTTAATTTTAAACGATTTTTAATTCCCAACGTTTCGGGTACTGGTTTTAATCAATGTGTTGACATAATTATTATTAAGTTACGGTTTTATACGTGTTATAGCCATGCTGCATCTATAATACTGATATAGTTGTAGCACGAATTGTTCGGCTCGACCGGGGTAAGGACCACGCTTTCACAGAATACCAGCTTAAAATAGCAGCCTAACGCTACTGTGTTTCGTATGGTGAGTGTAGAGAACCGGAGACCCTTTTTACTGGAAACGAGGCGTTCCATCTTAGTCCTCACGGGTGACAACGCATCTGCATTTTGATTCTTAATCGAGGATAGATGTATATGTCTATGGGCCACAGCAACCACTTAACGTTAGGTGGACTGTGTGCTCGTTTGTCAGCTATATCCTATTAAACTACTGACATTCAGTTCTTCGACTGACAGTAGTTTTTTTTTACCGTTATAAGCCAGCTATCGTACTAGATGGTAATTGGTAATGCAGCCGAAGATAGTAAAGCCCACTGCCTTGAAGACACACACATTGTAATCGGATAGAAGACATTACTGGCTGAGTATTACAATCGTTTGCCTACGCATTATGAACAATGAAGCAAACGGTTTGGTTTGTATGTGGGGTATGTCAACAACAAGGGGTCAAGACCATCCTAGCGCTGGTGGCCCGAATTACTGCACACTCGGAAATGTGTCTTATAAAACCGAAAGGTTGGTATACGTGGGTGGAGCCATGTTGCAGCTATGTTATGGTTGTAGCACGAATAGGTCGGCTCGACCAAGGAAGGACCTAACTAAAAGAGTTTATTCAACAACGAATAACTGATAAAATAAACGTTGTTCGATTACCATACATTTACATAACGCCACATTAGTAGATCCTGTCCAAGCCGGGCGGTTTGCTAATGTTTAATAATTAAGGAAAAACACTGTTTTGTGACAAACATTCACGAGTTGATATAAAAAATCTGACAATGCTATTTACATTTACTAACGTAACCTACTAACCACTTCAAGAAAGCTTAAAATGATTGTCCAGGACCTCTTTATGCCTGTATTCTGATGACTCACTCGAGCTCTTTTTTACTTTTATAAGCCTTTTAAAATTCTTTTTTAATTTGGGGACTATCAATATTGTTAAAATGTCAGTCCCAAACAGTTCCATTTTACGCTAATACTTTCAATTACTTACTTGTAAATTACACCAATTAAATACACCATTTGCGCAGTATTTGACAATGATTCAAGAGAATGCTTTTTTTTATAGAACAAGGGTGAAAAAGGAACACACCGTTCACCTGATGGTTTGTGACAGACATAGACATCTACATCCTCTATCCTCAATTAAGAAACAAAATGCAGATGCGTTGTCACCCCTGAGGACTAAGATAGAATGCCTGGTCGTCGTTTCGTTAGGGTAGGAAAGAAGACAATCGTTTTTGGGCCTACTAGACATTTTAACGTAATATTATAGTAAACAGCCTAAATATTTTATGAAAATCTAATCGGAATCATGAATTCTGAATAAAAATAGAGTTGTTTTGATATGCGTGTTCTAGCTAATGTAATATGAAAAGAATGTGTGTACGACGAACGAACTACAAAAAGTATTTTCCATCAATCTTAAAGTACGTCTTAATGCTAAATATGTCTACAACTTTGTTTTATACTATTAATTACTGACATATGCACTATTTTAACTTACAATACCGGTGAAAACTACTAGACAATCGATTTAAATTTGTTTTTAGGTTATTGTGATATTCATATTTTAATTGTAAATTTCTCAGTATTCCCGTTAAATACGGTTAAACTAAAATTACTTTTGTAATCTATAGATTATAAAGTATAAATCGACATGTATTTCATTAAGTTACGTAACAATTTGTGGTGAGCCCATTCGCCGTACAATAATAAATTATAGTGTAAAAAAAACTAGAAAAATACGCTTTAATAGCAATCGAATTAAAAAGTAGAAAATACGAGTGGTATACGCTTAACCTACTCTGCTAATCTAAATTTTTTTTTTATCCTGATGATGCTAGTCAGGGCTTTAATATAAGTTATGAGATTATACTATTGTCATCAGCCCTTGACTCCTGTGCAAATTTTCAAGTTAGACTCCTAGAAGTAGGTGAAAATGAAGTTAAAAGATTCCATGCATACATACATACATACAGCTCAAGCTAATAAAAACGTGTTAAAAAGAAATTGTCTCCTTTGAGGATGAAGCTTTCAATGTTACTATTTAGGCGTTATTCTCGTTGTTTGCGTGATCTTGTTATATTGATTAGTCCACACAAAAGGGCAAAAAATTAAACTTTTAATTAAATAAAAAATAAAAATATAAATTTCTTCGCAACCTTCCGCTAAACAAATACAATGATGTGTCTTACCTGGATTGAAGAGCACCTCCCGCCCTCCCTCAATTGCATGCACTAACTCCGTCACCACTAGTCCCAGCACCACTACTCCCAACACCACTATTCCAGGCAAGACACACCATCGACGAAAATACGACACGTGTTTCGCCTCTACACGAGGGATCTTCAGGTAATGTAGACAAATAAGAATGTGCGAAGAAATTTATATCTTTATTTTTTATTATAATGGATTTCCGCAAAGTAACGCCTGATTCTATCAATTACTTTTAATTAAAAGCAAAATCCGACTTCATAGTACCCGTGTAGTGGCGGTGTGACGGTATCCACTAGCCCGTATTATCCCGCGGGTGTCGTGAGAGGCGACGGAGGGAAACCAATCAGGAGACCAAGCTCTGCAGCTTTCGAGACAGCTAGATTGGTTTATTTTAGTTATTTCTATAGCATAATGTCATATGGGATTTTGCTATGAGGGAAATGCGGCTGATTTAGAAACTATTTTTGTTTTGCAGAATGTCATGAGAGCTATTTATAACCTTATCCGAGAGAGTCTCTTAGAGAAAGATTTAAAGAAATAAATATATTAACTTTGGCCTCTCAATATATCTACGAAAATTGAATGTATGTTCACAAAAACAAAGGTAGTTTTAGTAAATAAAACGACATACACTCTGTAAAGCTAGTGAAGCTAGATACCAGTTTCTTGACTCCATAGAGTTAGTAATTCATTCTTGGGGCAATGTATACATACTCTATTACAACAAAGACCTAGAAAATATATAAGGTACCTCTCTATTATCAAGTTTAAATATTTAATTAAACAATTTTTGTTTAATTAAATATTAAAACTATATAGAAAGGGTTATTATAAATGAATACATGATTGATAATAACGCCTTGGAATGAGGTGGTCGCTTTCAAGCTGTTTCTAAAATAAATTTTAATGTTTTGTGATCTTCGAAATTGTGAAATTATTTTTTAAACAAAAGTCCGCTGGGTTTTCTGCTGGCTCTTCCCAGGACAGAGGTTTTTTTCGGACCTGTGGTAAAGTAAAAAATGACTTTAAATAAGAATTACATGTAAACCATATTAAATAAAAAATTATTCTATTCTATGCTATTCTAGATGCGTCTTCGTAATAACGACTAAAAAAACAGCGGTTTCCAACCCGCTTGCCAATCGTGGCAACTATGGCAAATATTATGGCAGAATCGCTGGAGGACTTAAGCACTATGCTCAATGACCTCAATAGTGCCTCCCAACGGATAGGTCGAAGTTGTTAACGAGTACGTTTACCTGGGACAAATAGTCCGACTAGGTAAGTCCAACTTCGACCGAGAGGTCAATCAACGGATTCAACTCGGCTGGGCAGCGTTCGGGAAATTACGACATATTTTCTCGTCAGGTATACCTCAATCTCTAAAAACTAGATTGTACAACCAGTGCGTGTTGCCAGTGATGACTTACGGATCTGAGACGTGGTCCTTCACTGCTGGCCGTATGAGGACGCTCAAGGTCGCTCAGCGAGCTATGGAGAGGGCTATGCTCGGAGTTTCTCTGCGTGATAGACTCAGAAATGAGGATATCCGCAGTAAAACCAGAGTGACCGACATAGCCCAACGGATTAGTAAGCTGAAGTGGCAATGGGCCGGCCATATAGCTCGAAGAACCGATAACCGATGGGGAAGAAAGGTTCTTGAGTGGCAGCCTCGTACCGGTAGGCGTAGTGTAGGGCGACCCCCCACTAGATGGAGTGACGACCTGGTAAGATATGCAGGAAGTCGATGGATGCAGGTTAAAAAATTCTCAAATAATAGCTTTTGAAGTCACTGTGTCTTAGCACCTACTTTTAAAGTCTGAAGCTGTTATGTGAATATAATTTTATTCTTTTTTGTTCTTTGAAATCGGATTCAACTTTTCGTAAAAGTCCAATTTTCTTCTAATTTCTCTGTCTCAAAGCTGCACGAATTTCAAACGTGTATTATTAGAATTAAATGCCATAAAACTATATCAGGCGCAATTGTCTAAATTCCGATAGATTTACTGGATTATGTAGTCTGCGAGGTTATTTAGAACGATGTTTGGATGTCACGGACAAGTGTAGACCGCGACACGATCTTGGCAAACGGCTCGTGAACGCTAGGCTTGCCAAATTTTGTACGGTTGATGAGACAAATGCGTTGAATATAATTATAACTTTTAACACTAAGTAAAAGTTTACCTCAAATTACTAAAAGAGAAGTTGTTTTTTTGCCATCCTTAGGCATGGCACTTGTCCTTTAAATTTACGTATTTATTAAAAAAAAGAATCTTCCTAAATCGGGTCTCGGTTGGCGAAGATAGCGCGTAATCTACATAAAAATGAAAAAGTCATATGGTGAACCTTCTCCTTTTTTGAAGTCGGCTAACAACTAATTTTATTAACTTTTTTTAATTCCCGATGTTTCGGGCGCTTTGCAGTAGCCATGATCACGGGGGGAGGGGGGGGGGGGCTGGATGTTGGACACCCTATGTCCTACCAAAGGCTACCTAAAGGAACGTTGGGAATTAAAAATTTCAAACAATCGCGATATAATCCGTAAAATAAGTTTAAATCAATGTGTGTAGTATTCGCGTAAATACGAGGGGAAGTCTAAAAGTTCGCGAGACAAAAGTGAAAGGGGGTGACATTAAACGTGGAATTATTTTTCCTTTTCGATATAGTCTCCATTAACCCATACGTTTCTCAGACCGTTCAAATAACATATTTATACGTTCGACAAAAATGTTTTGGCAAGGCCCTCCAAATAGTCAGAAATTGCCGACTTCACTTCTTCGTCATCTGTAAATTTCTTTCGCCGAAGCTATTTTTCATATTTAAAAAAAATAAACCAAATCTGGACTATAGGGAGGATGATTTGAAGTTTCGAAGTCGCCCTTGTGTAGGGAAGCTATAAAAAGTGACTTGCGAATGGGCGCGTTGTCTTGTAAAAGGAACACACCTCGAAACCACGTATAAGAAATCATTAGGGGCCAATCCGGTTCACCAACTTGGTTGGACGATATGAGTAGACGTTAAAGCGCCCAGTTTTATTACTAAGATTAATCGTTTGGTTTTTTCTGCGGGGTGACCAACCAAGGTGACTTTGTGAAATGAAATAAACGTTAGGTCATGTCACTTAAGGTGTAGTTACCTGAATTTGACTTAGTCATGTCACTCAACGTGCAGTAACAGTGACTGACTCGTTGGTCTAGTTGTCGTATACTTATTCACACGTGGTAGAGCCATGCTGCAGTTATATTAGTAGTATAGTTGTGGCACGAATGAGTTGGCTCGACCGAGGAAGAAACACGCTCTCACAGAATACCAACGTAAAATATTAGCTTAATGCTGCTGTGTTTCGTATGGGTGAGTGTAGAGAACCGGAGACCGTTTTTACTGGAAACGAGGCATTCCATCTTAGTCCACACGGGTGACAACGCATCTGTATTTTGATTGGTAGTCGAAGATAGATTTAGATGTTTATGGGCCACAGCAGCCACTTACCATCAGGTGGACTGTGTGCTCGTTTGTCTTCCTATCCTATAAAAAACTTGTTTGCTGATCACGAGGTCCAGGCTTTGGATCCCGAATCTTGTCAAAATTGGTTATTGTGTTTTTCTCACAGTCAGGAAATTGGCGGTGTTTCAATCCTGTGCCTCGGAAAATAATTGGTCCTGCGCCAAATCAGTCTCTTCAGGTGATGTCGGTTTGCCGTGCCATCGGACTATGGGAGTGAGGGAATGGAGAGTGCACCTTTACTTGTGCATATACTTGGCCACTATAATCCTGTCCTGCGCCGGGCTGTCTGGCGCCAATGGCTAGTCTCCATTGAGGCTGGCCGCCGTGACAGAAACTCGGTGTGGAGGACTTTATTATTATAATTCACGTGAAAGACACGTCTCAACTTAACTTGGAGTTGAGATGTCTTACCTATATTTTTTTTAGTTTTCTATTGGTTTTAACGATTGTCGGCTCCTTGGCGCAGTGGCTTAGCTATGATTTACGGCGCTGAGGGCCGCGAGATCGAGTCCCGAACGGAACAAGTGTATGTATGGCACACAATTAATTGTTACTTTTATGGATGTTTGTCCTTGTGTAAATTATAACTAAATTGTAAATGTTTGTGGGCTAACGTTTTTTAAAACTAATAACAATAAAATAATAATTGTGAAAAGCAAACTTGGCTGACCCCGATGTTCTCTCCCCTATTCTATCTTAAGTAAGAGAAAAACTTCTTCCTCTTAACTAGCTAGTGACTGCTGAACGTGGTCCTCGTCCTCTCTTACTAAAGGAGGTTTATATTTTATGAAAATGTAAGAATTTTTTTGACCTAACCCAAAAAAACTAAAGTTTGTCATTGTAAAATAATGATAAACTTTCGTTTTTTTTAGGTTAGGTCAAAAAAATTCTTCCTATGTTTAGTGTACCTTCCTAATCTTTAGTACCGTTTCTTAATGAGGTTTCATGACATTTTTTTTGTCATTGTAAGTGATTTACGTATCACGCGGGTACCAATGTAGCACCCGTTCAGTCCATCTCCCATCACTGACTCGTGCCACGTGTCCTGCCCATCTCCACTTCAGTTGACACGCTATTTTGGCTGCGTCTATGATATTTGTTTTTTTTTTTTCGTATATCACTGTTTCTATGTCGATGTCTTAGTTTAACGTTTAGCATGCTGTGTTCCGTTGCTCGTTGGAACACTAGCTTAGATATTATTTTCCTTGTGAGAGCCCAGTTTTGACATCCATATAATAAAGTGGGGAGTACAGTAGTATCCAACGCTTTCTTTTTTAATTTAATTGGTATTTTTGCCTTGAAAATATGTTTTAGTGACCAATATTTGCTCCATGCTAATTTAATTCTTCTATTAACTTCCGTCATTGTTAAGTTGTGAAATGAAATATTTTGCCCAAGATAAATATATTCATTAACATATCTAATTTGTTGGATTTGAACGTGTACAGGCATTTTTGTGCTATTTGTCAATATACAAGTTTTATCTGGATTCATTTGTAGGCCACATTTTCTGCTTTCTATGTCTAAAGACTGAACCGTATACATATTAAGGTCTTCGTGATTTTCGCTTAATATGATAATGTCGTCTGCAAAACGTAGATGACTCAAAATTTCTCCGTTAATATTAATGCCTCGTTTGCCCCAGTCAAGTTTTGAGAAAATGTACTCTAATAAACAAGTAAATAGATTAGGTGAGATTGGGTCCCCCTGTCTCACATCAATAAATGCGATGTAAAGAGTTTTGTTACATTCTTTATATCTTTCCATTATCTGAGTCAAAACAAAGATGTGATCCATTGTAGAGAATTTGGGACGAAAACCAGCTTGTTCTCTCGGTTGCATGTAGTCTAATTTGGGTTTGATTCTATTAAGTAATATACTTGTGAAACCTTTATAAATTGTATGCAATAGGGATATAGGTCTATAGTTGTTGATATTTAGTCGATCACCCTTCTTGTACAATAATATGATAGTAGAGTTTGCCCAATCTTCTGGTATTTGACTGAGGTCGAGTATTTTGTTGAAAATATTTGTTAATATCGGTATGACGGGTTCTTTTATCGCTGTCAAAACATCATTTGAAATACTATCTTCTCCTGAACTTTTTGCACTTTTAAGTTTTTTTATGGCATGACTTATCTCGCACGGTAGTAGTGGCGGAATACGATCGTTTATATCCACAATACAACTATTATTTATTAATTCATCCGTTATGTTATTTTCCACGTTATGACTTTTGAATAAGTTTTTGTATAAATCAGTAGCTATTTTTAAAAGGTGTTCTCTATTTGTAGTTTTTTTGTTATCATTTGCTTTTAGTCAGGAAATCCACTCTTTGGATAGAGTGAGTCGTTTCTGTGCATTTTTTGTAGAGCCTTTATGTAATAACTCTTCTTCTAATATTTTTAAGTGGTATTCTAATTTTTTTTATTAAAAATTCTTTTTATTTTGAGGTAGAGTTTTGACAGTATATTTTTTTCTTCTTTAGTCTTTTTTTCTTTACTTTTAAGTTTCGTTCTTTCTTTAATAAGTTCTTTTATTTCTGGACAAAATTGGAATTTTTCTTTACGTATTTTTGGCAACTTTTTTATACATTCTTCTATTATATTAGTCAGGTTTCTGTAGTTTTCTTGCAAGTTTTCTTTCTCTTTATTATTAGTTAATAACTCTGTAAACATCCCTTTGAGGAATTCATTTTCACTTGGTGTTAACTATCTTTTTGGAGCACAAAATTTTTTCCTGTGTTTTTTTACTTTAGTTTTAATGTTGACGCATCCACGTACAAGTCTATGGTCTGATGGATAGGTTGTATTTATTATTTTTAGGTTTGTCATTTCTCTTATATCTTTTGTAAGAATGAAGTCAATTTCGTTACGCGTTTTACCATTGGGTGACGACTCCCAAGTCCATCTATTCTTTAATTTTTTCTTGAAATATGTACTACTTATCTTAAATTGGTTCTCTAAGCAAAACTGAATTAATAACTCACCCCGTTCGTTTCTGTCACCAAATCCCCATGGTCCCATACTACTTTTGTCTTCGGGCGTTGGTTGTCCAATTTTGGCATTAAAATCACCCATTATCATTGTAGATGTTGATGAATTTTGTAGTGCTTTTAGTATATCTGAGTAAAAGAGTTGAATTTCACTTTCTTTAGCTTTATATGTAGGCGCATAAACTTGGATTAAAGTTAAAAAATTTTGACCAAACTTCATATCTAGACGTGCGACTCTATCAGATATACTTGTATAATTAAATATGTTTTCTCTCCATTTTCTTTTAATAACAAATCCGACTCCATTTATACCACTCTTTACTCCTGTGTGAATAAGTATATATTGTTCATATTCTAAAATTTTAGTCCCTTCTTTTTTTACTTCTGCTAAGCCTACAATGTCCCATTTTATATATCTAAGGGCGTTGTCTAGTTCTTCTTGGCGACCGTCTCCGACTAGAGACCTTACATTAAATGTGGCGATGTGTATTTTAATATTGTTTTCGCTTTCTATTCCGACTTTATGGATGGAGGGTTTTGGTCTACTGCTCCCACGGTGACCATCCGTATTGGGAGAGTGATTCTGAGTAGTGCATTGATTCATTGTTTTACTATGTTGAATGGAGGGGGCCTGTATTTTTCATATATCTGTTGAGTGTTCATTCCGAAATTCTTTATTGTTATTTTTATAATAATATGATGTCATTTGGTTAAGGCTCGATCTATGTTTCTTATTAATTCTTATATTTTCACTGTTTCTGGAATCTTTTTCTGGGTTTAGAGGAGCGTTATTACATAAAGGCTCTACAAAAATGCACAGAAACGACTCACTCTATCCAAAGAGTGGATTTCCTGACTAAAAGCAAATGATAACAAAAAAACTACAAATAGAGAACACCTTTTAAAAATAGCTACTGATTTATACAAAAACTTATTCAAAAGTCATAACGTGGAAAATAACATAACGGATGAATTAATAAATAATAGTTGTATTGTGGATATAAACGATCGTATTCCGCCACTACTACCGTGCGAGATAAGTCATGCCATAAAAAAACTTAAAAGTGCAAAAAGTTCAGGAGAAGATAGTATTTCAAATGATGTTTTGACAGCGATAAAAGAACCCGTCATACCGATATTAACAAATATTTTCAACAAAATACTCGACCTCAGTCAAATACCAGAAGATTGGGCAAACTCTACTATCATATTATTGTACAAGAAGGGTGATCGACTAAATATCAACAACTATAGACCTATATCCCTATTGCATACAATTTATAAAGTTTTCACAAGTATATTACTTAATAGAATCAAACCCAAATTAGACTACATGCAACCGAGAGAACAAGCTGGTTTTCGTCCCAAATTCTCTACAATGGATCACATCTTTGTTTTGACTCAGATAATGGAAAGACGTAAAGAATATAACAAAACTCTTTACATCGCATTTATTGATTATTTAAAAGCTTTCGACTCTATTTACCATGACTCACTTTGGTTGGCGTTGAAATCTCATGGAATACATAACCAATATATAAGAATACTGAAAGAAATTTATAGTCAAACTACAGCAACAATAAGAATGGAGAGACCAGGACAGCCATTTAAAATCGAGAGAGGGGTGAGACAGGGGGACCCAACCTCACCTAATCTATTTACTTGTTTATTAGAGTACATTTTCTCAAAACTTGACTGGGGCAAACGAGGCATTAATATTAACGGAGAAATTTTGAGTCATCTACGTTTTGCAGACGACATTATTAATTAAGCGAAAATCACGAAGACCTTAATATGTATATGGTTCAGTCTTTAGACATAGAAAGCAGAAAATGTGGCCTACAAATGAATCCAGATAAAACTTGTATATTGACAAATAGCACAAAAATGCCTGTACACGTTCAAAGCCAACAAATTAGATATGTTAATGAATATATTTATCTTGGGCAAAATATTTCATTTCACAACTTAACAATGACGGAAGTTAATAGAAGAATTAAATTAGCATGGAGCAAATATTGGTCACTAAAACATATTTTCAAGGCAAAAATACCAATTAAATTAAAAAAGAAAGCGTTGGATACTACTGTACTCCCCACTTTATTATATGGATGTCAAAACTGGGCTCTCACAAGGAAAATAATATCTAAGCTAGTGTTCCAACGAGCAACGGAACACAGCATGCTAAACGTTAAACTAAGACATCGACATAGAAACAGTGATATACGAAAAAAAAAACAAATATCATAGACGCAACCAAAATAGCGTGTCAACTGAAGTGGAGATGGGCAGGACACGTGGCACGAGTCAGTGATGGGAGATGGACTGAACGGGTGCTACATTGGTACCCGCGTGATGCGACGCGCTCGCGCGGCCGACCGCGGGCACGCTGGTGCGACGACATTGTAGAGGTGGCAGGAGCAACGTGGACGAGGCTAGCGGCAGACAGAACTTCATGGAAAAGGATGGAGGAGGTCTTCGCCCGGAAATGGGTATCCCATAATTAATTAAAATGAATATAATAAATTATGACTCTATTTTATGTGTATAGCCAAAATCGGTAGATTATTAATAACTTCAATTTTATTATTTTAACTATATATTTTGTGACAAAAATCAAAATAAGTTGACAATTACTTGAAAATATAAATATAAATTGATTATTTACCTTAACATTGTTTATAAATAATCAAAAATTAATTTTGTAAATTTAATTTAAACTTTTTTATTTAAAATTGACAACGGCATTATCATGTCTTTTAATTAAAAAAATTGCATGACTCATAACAACATTGTAATTTGTTTTAACTAATATCGACTGTTGTATGAAAATTGGGAATTAAATGGCTATTATTATTATTATTATATAAGTGATTTACGTATACCGTTACAGCCTATTAAAGTCCCTCACTTATAAAACGAGGAGGATATTTGCTAACCAGCTTGCCAAGCGGGTTGGCAAGCGAAGTTTTTAATTATTTTGAGTTCTTAAAAGGAAGATGCTGCTGCTCATCTCCTAATTTGTTTTATTTTAAATAGATTAAAGGTGACATACGAGAACACAGTCCACCTGGTAAGTGAATGCTGTGGCCCATAGACCCATAGACACACATTACAACACTATACACAAGCAAAATGCTGCTGTGTCTCGTATGTTTTTTTTTTATAGAATAGGGTGACAAACGAGCACACAGTCCACCTGATAGTAAGTGGTTGCTGCGGCCCATAGACATCTACATCTATCTTCCATTGCAAATCAAAATGCAGATGCGTTGTCACCCATGAGGACTGAGATGGAATGCCTCATTTCCAGTAAAAAGGGTCTCCGGTTCTCTACACTCACCATACGAAATACAGCAGCATTAAGCTACTATTTCACGCTGGTATTCTGTGAGAGCGTGGTCCTTCCCCGGTCGAGCCGACCCATTCGTGCTACAACTATACTACTAATATAACTGCAGCATGGCTCTACCACGTAAAGTATGTATGTGTGCGTAAAGGGCGATGATAATCGTGATAGAACCACGCTGCGGTTCTATTATGTTTGTAGCACAAATATGTTGGCTAGACCGGGGAAAGACCACGTTCTCGCAGAATATCAGCGTAAAATTATAGCTTAATGCTGCTATGTTTCGTGTGGTGACTGCAGAGAACCTGGTGGTAACGCCAGTTAACAATCTACTTTATCAACATTACATTACATATCGCATTGAGTTCGTCCTAAGTTATATCTACTTTATCAACATGACTAGTGCATATTTTTTGTCTCCTTCCTTCCTTCCCTTTCCTACCGCACGCGCTGCCGCCGAGGTGGAAAAGAGGATCTCGGCGCGCGTCAGTATACTAAGTGACATTACGCCATCCGCAACGCACGGCCACCCGTCGCGTCCTATGTACATTAACTGCAAACCGCGCAGGATGAACATTGAGTTCTCCTGCTTATGTTTAATATTCACCGCATCAGACATTGTGTCTTTGTAACTCATAAAAGTGTGAGACGCCCCCGTAAGGGCAAAGGTGGAGAGTGTGGGACTGCACGAGACTGTTCCGAGAGTGCGTGTGCGCCGAACCACGTGGCGAGCTAGCTGTATAGCAGACACTCCAGGAGGAAGGCGCGGCAGCCCTCATCAGGTCAGTGCGTGCTATCCCACCTATTTATTTTCCCCTTTGCCGTATGCACCAAAATTACAGTCCACTAAATCATTATCGAAGATACCTTAAGTTGCTGGCGTCTCCACCTGGTAACCTTTTTATTGAAAACGAGGCATTCCATCTTAGTCCTCAGTTCACGATAGGTGACGACAACGCATCTGCATTTTTATTCTTAACACTTAGGAGTCGCTAATGGGTCCAAAGGATCCTGTCTTTAATATTTTGCTTAATAACTATTAAAATTCGTCGTTTGCAAGGTTGCCGATCTTAGTACCTTTCAACGATAGTGTAGCACAACGAATAACGACGTTGATAGTTGGTTAGTTTAAAAAGTGTTATTAGAATGTTGTAAAGTGTGATTTTGCTTGACAGAAGATATTGTTTTTTAAAAATATATTTTTTAATATTGTTATGATAGTTATCCCTCTTTATTTCTTATACGTAAGTACATTATTGTGTTAGAAATAAAAGGAAATAGAAGATTTTGTTTGAAATAAGTAATTAAAGAAATTATAATGTTTAGCCTAAAACATGTCACAAAACTATACAGAAATTTAGTATATTTTTGTAACAGCTTTTGTTTAAGTAAAAACAATTAATATTAATATTTGATTCAATTATATTTTTCTCTACACGTATCGAATCCTTATTAAAAAGTAACCATTTAAGTTTATAAAGCAGTTTTGGAATAAGCTAATGATATTATACTGGGTCCAGTGGACCCGGTAGACAGTACTTGTACTCCAAATTAGGACGCAACTCCCTAAGGGAGAATTGGGGATAGACAAATGTCTATGGGCTTCAGCATCCACTTACCAACAGGTGACCTGTGTGCTCGTTCGTCACAAATACTTCTGTAACAAATACGTATAACCTACACTAATATTTAAAGAAGAAACTTGAAAGTAACTCTTCAATATACAAGCAAATATTTACAAATAGAAGTAAATCTGCACAATGTGATATAACAAAATTAGCATAAAAACATTACTGCTTTATTATATATCATGAATAGATGAGAAATCCACAAATATTACGTACGCTATTCGATTTCGAATTGATTTGCCATCCATCCGAGTTTTTCCGGATTTGTTCTAGTTAAGAGGGTGTCCGGAGGTCATCCGGAAGGGATTCGCACATAATAATATGTGAATCAGTCCGGGTAAAAGACAGACACCTAACGGTCCTTATCATATTTGTTAGCACGAACGTGTAAATATTTTTAAAATTTAATTTTTTTTTGCTGTGGTTTAGTCAAGAATTTCTATACAAAAGATCAAGTAAACCATATAAAATATCAGATATAAAAAAAAGCTATTTTTCTTCTTAATTGTATTTTTCAAGGGTGTCCGGGTAAAATTCTCGATTTTAATCAAAGATTTTTATCGCGTTTTATTATTAACTCCGCTTTCGTTTAGGTTCGTTCAGGTCGAATTTAGCAAATATAAACTAACTTCTCGATCTGAAAAATGTGGTTTATTAACGTTTTTTTACCTTAACAATTTTATTCACAGAATAAGCGTGACAATCGGGCACTCAAGTCAACCTAGATTAATAATCAAAATGCAGATGCGTTTTGACTTTTGAGGACTAATATGGAATGCCTCGTTTCAAATAAAAAGGGTCTCCGGTTCTCTACACCCCTTTGCGTGCCAGCTACGAGATAACTCGTAGTGCGGGATTTCACCATGGTGCCGACTACGAATATATTCGTAGATTTTGCAGGTTCTTCTACACAAAAAAAATATTTATTGGTACTACAGGTAAGGTCGGATTTTGAACGTTTGGCATTAGCAAAGAAAACGCATGGTAAATTCAAACTTCAAACTTTTAATGGGGAAAAGTTATGATATGACAAACATAAGGTACTGAGTAGTAGTATAAACAAACAAAAGAAGACATAATTCCGTCTTTTCAACAGTAGAAATATATTATTTAGTTGTGATAAGCTTTGAAACAATCAACTACACATAAAGCTGGAGTTTTTGAACACAATGGGCAAATATATCTTGTTTCTTTGCGAGTCTTATTTTTGGTACACACAACACAAGGTTTAGTTGGCTTGCTTTTCTTTTCTGTAGGTGGTATATATTCCAAATAATGTTGAAGCAATACTTGTCCACTTTGATTGACCTCTTTGGACTGCCCTGGTCTTTCAGAATAGTCGATATACTTTTGGCCTAACAAGTGCATAATAACATTTTCAGTAAAATTCAGTAGAGGTATTCTCTCCGATCTGTTCAATCCAAATTGACCATTATGTATTCTTGCAGCATTATGTATAAACATTTGAAAAATGTGAATAGCGAACTTTTTGTACCAGTATTTGGTTTTTTTCATTCTCTCATAATATGAAATCATTTGGTCAGAGTGGTCTACTCCTCCCATTCCGTTATTGTAATCAACAACAATATTAGGTTTTAGTTTAAGTTGATTCCTGCGATTTCTGATAGTTATCATTTCAGGATTGTGCATATTCGAAATGGTTAGAACATCGCGGTTGTCTTTCCATTTGCAAATAGCTACTTCCCCCTTTCTTCTCCAAATCATCTCACCTTTCTTCAGCTTTGCCGATGTCACAACTTTTGGATTACCCTTACGGGTTGATTGCAAAGTTCCGCCGGCCGAAACTAGTTGCACTGTTAGTTCGTGTCTAGCTCCCGAACACGAAGCAACCTGTCGTGTTGCTTCTTGTTTTCCCGCCAAATTACGAAAGAATACCATTTTCTTTGCCGACTACGAGTATAGCCCTATACGAATATACTCGTGGTCGGCATAGTCGAATGGATTTATGTTCTACTATGCCAAGTACGATTTATCTCGTAGCTGCTTATATGTATGACGGCATACAGCATAAACATACCAAAATATTCTGGCGCTGAAAGGGTTAAGAAATAATAGTTATTATATATTTTTTAGAATAATAATTTTCAACGAAACCTACCATAATAGGCGTAGAAGTATAATAATAGGTAAATTTATTTGATACTTATTAAATTTAAAAGCAAATTTGAAGTTATAATTAAGATGAACGTTTCAAATAGTAATTGTAACTAAAAATTATTTTAATATCCTCAATTACATTTGTCTGAAAAAAATGTAATCTCAAGTATTGACGATATAATACCAATCACAAAGCGATTTTTATATTATAATTTATTTATATTCCTTGGATTTAAAAAAAAAATGTTAAAAATTATTCATCAAACATGTTTTCTTTATATTGAATATAAACAAAGAAAAATCTAAAAATTACATAACAAAATATTTACATACGAAACACAGTAACATTTATCTGCTATTTTACGCTGGTATTGTGAGAGCGTGGTCCTTATCCGGTCGAGCCGACCGATTCGTACTGAAATCATAACATAGCTGCAACGTGGCTTTACCACATAGATGTCCAGGGATTTTGAAGGTTTGTCCGCCATTGGTAAATTAGTTGTTACCCCAGTGTAAGTAATTTGTAGAAGGTTTTCGTGACCGTACGTCACGGAGATCGCCAGCTGCGTCGTGGATCCATTTAAATTAAGTGTAGTTTTTAAACTCGACGCACTGTTTGCGTCGTAATTACGACGTACCTGGGCTTTTTCTTCTAATACGACGCGTTTCCTTACAGTTGAAAAAAGCTATGCAAAACATCAACTTACGTGGTAGAGCCACGGTGTAACTATATGGTATTTTGGTTGTAGCACGAATGGTTTGGCTCGACCGCGGAAGAACCACGCCCTCACAGAGTAATAACGTAAAATAGCAGCTTTGATGCTGCCGTTATTCCTATGAAAAGAACAGGGAACCGTAGACCATTTTTACTGGAAACGATCTTAACTGTTAGGGGTGACAACGCATCTGAATTTATATTCATAATCGAGAATAAATATAGATATCTATGGGCTACAGCAGCAACTGCTGGTAATTGAACTCCTTGGTCGTTTTTCACCTCTATTCTATAAAAAGCACTCTTAATCTGGCCCATCCTCCATATTTCGCCAATTTGATCAATAAATTTCCGTCTAGGGCGTCCCTTGCCGCCTGTGGCGATCACTTCTGCAACATAAATTTGCTTTGTCACTCTTTCCTCTTATTCTTTCTATATGACCAAATCAACGAAGCTTCTTATCCTGGTCACAATACCACTTTTCTCTTAAACACAATTTCTCACCGTGTCTTTCAGATTCACCCCTAACATACTCTTTAATGACCACATTTCCACCCATTTAATGACACATTTATTCTACTCTCGTACTTCTCCTGTCACACCCAACTTTCACTACATTAAGTAAGGGACTGACACAGCATTGTGAATTGCCATACGTGCCTTTTTTGACTTCCCACCATAGAATTAGGAAGTTGTTCACGGAAAATGTATATGCCTTAATGGTAAAACTATTTCGTTTACACCAGACTTATTACTTAGAACTTTTATGAGGAACAGTGTCAAGTTTGTGAGACGTCTGGTACTGCCTCATCTTCAAGTTTCACTACTACATATACACATTCTGACTTCCCGCGATAGAGTGAAGAGCCCCATTTACTATAGTTCACGCGTTCACACGTCGCTCTATATCCTTGTCATACCTACTATCAATGCGTTTAGCATTGATCATCTCTTTACACATCTTTAAAACACAAACGGATCTACTTGTTACCTTTAAGATTAATATCTGATTTTTGTCTGTTCCAGTGTTTCTGCGCAATGACTCTCTTCTACTGCGCGCATTGGCAGGCGTACGTTACGGGCACTCTGAAAATGGGTCGAATTGACGTTACGGAGGCCCAATACTCCATAATGGTCATACACCTCATCTCCGCGATCCTTGGCCCGGACTTTTGGGCCACTCAGGTAATGTAGCCCAACTGGATTCTGTTTATCACGTTCGATGATCGGATGATTTAATGATAAGGATGGCTGGAGTAAAATATGTAGGATATAATATTTTTTTATTCATTATAGATAACATGTAATTCTTATTGAAAGCCATTTTTTACTTTTACCACTGGTTCGAAAGGAAGCTCTGTCCTGGGAAGAACCAGTAATAAACCCAGTTAAAGTAATTGTCTTAAGGTGATACCTCGAAAATTTAGTGGTATTTCTATTTCACATATTTCTTTCAGTTTTCAGATTACACACCAAATTTTAAGTCTATTATTTTTTACTATATAACCGTAGATTGCATAAAAGGAAAACAAGATATCATGTAATTTTCTCGATAGAAAAAAACTGTATAGTAGGCTATAGTTACATTTCTACATGCCACCACAATATTTTTACGAATAAGTCTATGGAAATATTTTTAAAGCATGGTAAATAATCATATCTAAGTTCAAATAAAACATTTTAACATTAAATCCATAAGGAAGTTAAAAAAATTGTGGTGCTTGCTTAGTTTATTTTTGAGTGCGTGCTCAATACAGCTATATCATAATTTGACGTACATGAAGTGCATAAAATCACTGTCATTTTACACTCCCTCAGTCGTCCGTGAGCTTCACCGACTAAGAGCTTAGCCTCGCCCCCAAAATTATGATTAATTTTCAAGTTATATCTTAATATTAGAAATGAGAGACTATTTAAACAAGCTCAAATTTTTAATATATTGATGAGTTTCTACAATACTGCAGGAAATCTAAGCTCTTTAAGTTACAGCCTGTAATGGCATCCACGACTTTGTCTGCCACCAGGGCGGCGCCACAGGGGAATGAAAAAATATTTGGCAGATTTCATTGCGGGGAAAAGATAAAGAACTTGTTAGAATAGTTTCTTTATGAAATATTAGTTAAATTTTATGTTAATTAGATTAGAAATGTTTAAGTTGAGCCCGGGGAGTGGTTAACGCGCCGTGTGTAGTACAAAGCTGTTCTATACATACCACAGTACTTCAGAATTTCGATAGCGTGATTTAGTTTTCGGTGCGTTTCGCTTAAGGCAGGACGACAGTGCCGCCACTATCCTAATGGCAGGGTATAAACCGCGAACTCAAAAGATCGTGGTTTTGAATCCATTCGACTACTGTCTACTTTTTTAGGAGTGGTTCAAGCGGTTAAAGGGAACATTAGTAACGTATCGATCTGCACATATTATAAATATAAGAAATACTTCAGTATCCGGATACCAAAGATGATTTTTTAATAAAAATCCATGTTTGTGTGAGGAATTTAAAATTTTATCATCGTATGTTAAGGCTATCGTTATTATCAAATCATCCGATCATTACAAAACGTAGTCACTTATAATGCACATTTCACATCTACAAATTAATTTCATAACAATTGCCTGATGCCTTTGATAGGCACAACATAATTAAAAATTCCCACATGACACTAGCGCGACACTAGTAGCGCAAAGAACAGCGAGTATAGCTAGATAAGTTGTAGAACTGCTAATATTAAAATTAAGATCAATAACGGGAGAAGTGAAGTTAAATCGTTGTGCAATATTTATTTAGTCTTGTGTATTTTTAATGCCAGCGAATTAGTTTCTATGTGAACCTAAGCTAAAATTGCTTTTTTAATAATGTGTAATTAAATCTCTAATTACTAATATTATAAAAAAAAAGTTTATGATTTTTTTTTATAATAAATATTTATGAAATGAGACTTAAAACAGAATGTACGAACGTAACCTTGAGAACTATTTATTTTGAGCCATAAAGTTTTGGGTGATTAACATATTACTTGTATTCTACTTAAATTATTACACATCTACTTTGAAATGAAATAATTATTTAACTGGCATATTTTTAAATAATTTTAAAAATTTTGACGTCGACCGCATTCCGTTACCTTATAGGCTTAAGCATTATTGACATTGCCCAGGGAACCCTCTTGTTCTTACATAAAGCCAGCTTAAAGCTGCAACATTATGTGTTGTTAATGAAGAGAATTGAATATCCAATTATTGGCAACTTTTATGAGATGTCTTAGGAATCCCCAGCTGTCACGCATTTACTTTATCAATTCTTCATTCAGGTTGGATGAATGTATACCCGTTCACACGTGAATAGAATATAGATGTCGCAGTCAAAGAATTATTTGCTTATTAAACTTTACAAATTAATATTTGATTCCTTTTGTCCACAAACTTAATAATAATTATTTATGTATAATGAATAATAATTTCATCAAATACCAATTTAATTTGTTAATAAATTTGAACCTTTTATAAAGCAAAAGCAGAACGTCTTCTCTTATCTTATATTATTTTTGCGAAAAACCAATGGGTTTTCATCTCATTTTTAAGTCTTTAATAATGTGGATATAGACCTGCTTTATTTATACCAGTGTATGTGTGTGTGTTGAAATATTTTACTACCTACATAATATGGACTCATATACGGGATTATTATGTTGTCATAAGTTTTTGGGGCGTTGGGTATATAACATGTGTGCCGCGTTAGGTGGGAAGCATCGAAGTACGGTACTCTCTTGGTGGTGTGGCAGTAGTGGGCGCGGCTCTCTCGCTGGGGACACTTGCTGCCGCGATAGTAGCAGGCGGCGTCGGCAAGAATGGCTCTACGGTTGCAGTGAGCGCGCCATTGTGATTCTTACATTGGGTGCTTGGGGGTTGAGCGTATAGAGAGATCTTTTTTGCATGATGTTATTTCCATATTTAAATTATAATATCATCTACAATTTGTAGTTTAGTCAAATTCCCGGAAAATATTTCATCTCGTTCAAAATGAAACTACGTAAATGTTTCACAAATTATTTCACATAGACTTCCGAAGTTAGTTTTGTTACCATCATTGCAACTTCCCTAAGGTTCTCTGCTGAATATACGTGCCTCGATTGTTGAGTCCAAAAAGAGTATCAGTTATAGTTGCATCT
This sequence comes from Parnassius smintheus behrii, assembly GCA_036936625.1. NCBI lineage: Eukaryota > Metazoa > Arthropoda > Insecta > Lepidoptera > Papilionidae > Parnassius > Parnassius smintheus. The sequence continues at coordinate 57,203,969 of JAUPFT010000003.1, read as the reverse complement.
TACCAGAGTTGTATAGTTTGAATATTCAATATTTTTAGTAATTAGTATGTGATCTATTTTGCGGAACTATTACGGAAATAATAATTCAGTGAAAATAAGTATCAATAGCTTGTCAGAACCATATCTAACCGCCACGCACCCAAAGTGATCCATTAATAACCCAAATAAACCTTTTAGACTTAACTCTCGTTCAAATTGTTGTTAATATAGTGTAGAGTTAAATAATAACAGAGTCGTCGGCGTATTTTTTGTAGACTTGTACACAAGGTCATTCACCTGATTATTGCATTTGAAATATAATTTTAAAAATAAAAAGTTATTATGTTATTTTTTGCACAAACTAACGAAATAAACATTTGTTGCGATTGAGTTGTAATTATCACACCTGTAACCTCACACACGAGGTTTTAATAATTCATTTTTGATTGGCGCCAAAGTTGCCTAATCAAGAGGCTTTTATTAGCATTAGTAAAATACGCAAAAAATTTATTACACTCGTTTTGCGACAACAATTTGTGATGCCGTGTGTACAAGCTATAATTACGATTTTGTTAAAGTTTCGTTTCGATTATTCAATGGTATTTTGGTTTCGCCGCTTATTAATTATTATCATGTGGGTTTTTTTAATAGCATGTCTAGGTTGATACTACTCTATAGCTGTTGGGTTATGCTCATCGTTATCAACATTTGCTTTACTTATTCGTTTTATAACGAACTTGCACTACTTTATGCTTTATGTCTAGATAATACTTATTTTTGTTATTAGTGTTTTTTAAATTGACGATTAATGAACTGTCTTTTAGCTGATGTCTCTGTTATGATTATATTCTAACTTTGAGCATGGCCTAAAGTTATACAGAGTTTATTTTCCGAATTAATTAAGTTGTTAGAATATCTTGTTTCGTAACATATGTGTTTTTAAAAATCGTGGATCTTCACTCATTCGGATACATCACTCCATCACTCATCACACAATTAACATACTTCATTTGATTTTTAATATTTTTGGGCGATAACTGAAAATGTATAATTTTCTCATGTTTTCTATACATTAAATGTAATGTAAAATAGGTATTTATTTTTATTAAGATTAATTTTATCTAGTTAACTGAAGGCACGTGAAAAATTGTTGTTGGGACTAAATAAAATAAGAGTAAATATTTTTACATTGCCGAATTCCACGCTACATGATGCACAGAACAAGTATTTGTATGGTCTACAAATAATTGTTCCGGGTCTGAATGTTGTGAAATTTATGTATGCAAACTGCCTCCACGATACAGAAGAAAATCCTAGTGGAAATCCTAGTGTGGGGGGGGGGGGTTGGTAACATTGTCTTAAAAAAACATCCATTTCTGCCTAGTATAAAAAAAGGAAATTTTAAAGTCGCCACATTGTAGGACGATTAAGTTATGTAAAACTGAATTCTGGGACATAAACTGCACAGATCCTCAGCGTGGACTTGCCAATGAAACTGCAAATGTGCGTGCTCGTGTTCGCCACGCAACTGCTGTTCCTCACTAACTTCGTCACGACTTTCCGAGTTAGGGGCTGCGGGAAGAATGGATCTACTGTCGCCGTAAGACCGATCCCATCGGCCACAGCCAAAACACTGTTACGAAACCATAGAGAATATTTATAAACTGGTTAAGTTTGAGAATAACTGGCCACCAGAATTGTCTAAAACCTAATTTGTTGTAAGAATTATAAATTACTTTGAAATTATTAGAAATTTTTTGTAAAAAGTATTTACTCACTAAATACTTCAGAATTCTGATATTCTATGGTCGTTTAGAAATGTTCTCTACATTTTCACGGTGGATTGGAGCTATTAACGGTTATATGGTATTCCTGCACTTTTGAATACGCGCTTTAAATGTACCATCTGTTATAACACCATTTACTTTCTGCCTTTGGTTAAGGTCACTTCTTTTTGCATATTTACGAAGAAACACGCTCTATACTTGTCACAGTGCAAGTCTACTTACAGAACATGCTTTAATATCAAAGACTCCTTTGTATACTACAAGACCGATAATTAGTGGCGAAGCTAGGGCTCCAAACTAGGGTAAGCCCAAAATATGGTTTTGTTGTTTTTAGCAGTTTTATACAGAGTTTTATGAAGATAAAATTTATCTGTCTCCACTCTTCGGTTTCATATTCAGTGCTGTCGAGGACGTGTTTAACAAAGCTCAACACAATTACGAGTATATATAAAGATTTTATCATTTCCTCACCGATTAGCACTTTAACACATTTCAATTCATCACAAGGAACACTATTATACCCCATTTTCACTAAAATCTTTAAAAAAGCATAAATTTTCAACTTGAAATATTCATTCGCTCAAGTAAACACACAGAGTAAACATTGAAATGTGAAGTGAACTTGCATACGTATCGCCCGCGCGCCCCCGCGCTCGAATAACTTCACACTGAAAGCCGTGCTTTATCGCTCCATACTAATTGCTATATAAACAATCGTAGTTATATTTCATTATAGAACATTTCACCAGCGGTTAGAAAGGAAGCGATCGTCTTTTCGAAAGCCCTGTAAAAAGCCCACGCGTGCGAGTGAGACGACTAATCGCTCAATTCAACTCCTTTTTTATGACAGCAGTGTCGCGCAGTTTTGCCGCGACTGGGGTCTATCCATAATACTGCTTTGCTTTCATTAATTTTCATAGCCCATTGCGTGTTCGTTTTTAGACAGAGAGAACACGAATCAGTGTACTTCGAATTGAAAGCAATCTGCCAAGTATCGACGTTACATATAAGGCTACGAGATAATGACCTGTGTAGAATAGGGGAGCGCGCGGGAAATTTGAAATAGTTTGAAACAGCTTAAGAGTTATTTTATTAGTTGATATTATTGATTGAGCAGTTTGATAGGGCAAGCCCGGCTTTTCGGCTTCAGTGGAGGCTTCGCTACTGCCGATAATACAGAACAAAAACTGTGTCACAGTATATTGCGCGCAGGTGCCAAGTGGGCGGTTAGCTGGCACGTTAAAAATGCCTACTTATCTGAAATTTAAATCACGTGGAGTGCGCCCATAAATAATGACAGCGTTTTCTTAGTCACATTAAGCCAAATCCGTGTTGGATTGCCGAAAACAACACCTCGCGGTTTTAAGAACTAAGAACTGCTCGTAGTCTTCTTGCCCGCTCGCAGTCCACTAAATAAGTTACCCAGAATTGAGCGTAACTCAGTGCATAATATAATAATACCGTAGTGCCCGTCTAGTAGTTTACATAGAAGTCTTTGTTTATTTTTAATTTTATTATTTCTCTGTCTGGTCTTGTCGTTTGTCTGTAGACTGTTGTCTGTTGTCTGTAGACCTACAAATAAGAAATAATTTATAACTTCGTGCATAAGTATGTATGGTTTATTCCTGTCTTTGCCTTTACGTTTCGAAACTTAAGTAATATCTATACAAAATTCGGATGTGATAAGAAATGAGACCAATGAGTGAAGATAGCACAAACGATATATTTCTCTCAAATTTGCTGGTATTAATGGCATGTTTTTATTTCTCTTTTTCTGTTGTCGCCGCCGCTGACCCCGCTCCGACGCCTCGAACGTAACCGCATGCCGCCAAACTTGTGCACACGTCTACATACCGTGCGAACTGCAGCTACCTACCATCAACATCAGCATAAACCTGATGTCGAACTATGTCGTGGTTCTCTTGACGCTCTCCCTCGTTTTCGGCTACGTAAAAGTCATTATGAAAGGTGGAGTGGGGAAGAACGGCTCCACTGTCGCAGTAAGAGTTTACAATTTTGTAACATTGCTCGTGTCTCACAGCGGGTTTTATGTCTTTCAAATGTGATGTCTTTCAAATGTGATGCTATGAATGTACGTCGCGAAAATATATTTATCAGTTTAATGTGACTGGGTATTATTAATATATACTGGAGATTATTACAGTGCAATTACTTGCATAATAAGTTTATGTTGAAGACAAATTTGTGCTTATAAAGTATATTGATGACGTTAAATTACATGTATGTATGAATTTAGTCACATTGTACTTTGTCATTATAGCATGCGCCTGTACACGTAGAAGCTTAACTTTTTCAATTTACAAAAATAATGACATCTAAAGACATGACATTGATTGGGGTAGTCTAGACTCTTAACACGTATTTTTGAATGGACAAACTGTCTTCTAATGATTTCTTATATTTACGCGAGCACATTTAAATAAAACTAGTTTTTATGATTTTTTCGCGTATATTAACTTATTTTATATTCCCGAAGTTTCGAGCACTTTACAGCTCCCATGGTCACGGGGAAACTGAGGTGTTCGACGTCCCAATGTCATAGTTAACTACAGCATCCTTCAGATTAAAATTATTAATTTTTGTTCCGATCTGCACAATATGAACTTATAGTATCTTGAAGTCTTGCCACAGAAATCTAAATATATTATTTAGATTTCTGTGAGTCTTGCAGTTGTATGCTTGTGTTGGGATTTAATTTTATTAATTATAATATCCCAAGCAAATGCTAGCACCCAGGCATCTTCTCTATTGAAATTAGGATGTTTTTTTTATTCGAATAGCCTCGCGAATCATCCTTGGAAGGAGTCACATCGATTTACCGATCTTGTCTGTAACGGTTGTGATCCTGTATGTGCAGACGTCCCGTAGCGTCCATAAAATCCGTAAAAACTAGTTTTATTTAAACTGTCTCCTGTTCGACATCTAATCAATCATTTTTCTTATCAACGTAAAGTTTAGTTAACGAAGGGCTAATCTATGGGACTAATTAGCTTAGTGCTTTGATGTTCATAGCGCTTAACTCATTAGCTTACATACGCAGACGTGGCTTGACTTTTGTTTTTTTACATTTCGAATTTTATACACTAAGTATTTCGAAATTTGAATTTTTAAGGGTTTAGAATAGAATAATTTTTGTTCAATTAAGGTCACAAGAATAATTATTGTAAGTCATTTATGGCTTTCACCGCTGGTTCTGAAAAAGCCTCTGTCCTGATAAGAACCAGCTAAAAACCCAGCGGGACTTTTTAAACTTAAATTTACAATATAATCTATCTAACTTCTATTTATATAAAAGTCAATTGCTGGCCATTAGTGTAGCTAAAACTCAAACGGCTCGACCAACTTTGCTGAAAATTTTCATGTGTGTCCCTACACACACTAAAATTTTCAGCAAAATTGGTCGAGTCAGCAAAGTTGGTTCAATTCAAAACACAACGCGTGATAGCGACTGCGATACGAGATGCCCAGGGGTTGTTATCAAGTATTTAGCATTGTAATAACTAATAAAAACTTAAATTTTTGTTAAATAGGTCTAGCATATTTTCTAGGATTTTCTGGGAATACTGATTCTTTGAAGTCGAGTAACTGGTATCACTAGTTAACGCTTGTTTTGAGCTCTTTGTTTACCATCGGCGATTTTTCCGGACCGATACGACCTGCGGACCTTCAAGAAAAGAGCTTACTCCTCTCTAAAAGGCCGGCAACGCACCTGCAATTCCCCTGGTGTTCGAGTTGTTCATAGACGGCGGTAGTCACTTAACATCAGGTGCACCGTATGCTCGTTTGCCCCCTCTCTTATAAAAAATTAAAAAATCACTATTTTTAATAAAAAATATTTTTGTGTTAGTTTATCTATTTATTTATTTATTTATTCTTTATTGTACACACAATAAGTTGGTAACAATTATTAAATATTTAAATAAATGCACAAAGGCGAGCTTAACCCTAATAAGTGTTCTCTTCCAGCAAACCTATTGGGAAAGAGAAATAGTTTTATATATAAAGCAAGTAGGTAGCAGCGTGCGTACTTAATAATTATCATAACGCTACTTAATAGAAATTGGCTATAAGTTACAGTTAACAATTAACATATAAGTGTATAACATATAAGTATAATTTATTTTCTTATTTATTTTATTCTTAATATATACATATATACACATATACACACATATATATATATATATATATATATATATATATATATATATATATATATATATATATATATATATACACTTATACATATATATACAATTATACATATAAATACATAAAATATGTAAATATTTATAATTCTAAGTTGATAGATAATATTTCTTTACTCTGCTCCGAAATATATCAAGAGAAGAGCTAGCACGTATGTCATGTGGAAGTGAGTTCCATAGCTTGACCGCCCTTACAGTAAAGGATCCACCACATCGGCTTGTGAAATGAAAAGGAGTTTTGAGAAGTAGTTGTTTAGTGGTCCGGCACTTAGTTTCACGAGGTATAAGATACTCAAAACGCTCGCGGAGATATGGAGGTGCAAGAGGATTAAAGAGTAGAAAGTATAGAAATGATAACACATGTAAGTCTCGACGTCTACGGATAGGAAGCCATTTTAATTGAGCCCTGTACTCTGAAACATGATCAAACTTACGAAGACCGAAAATAAAACGTATACACAAATTTTGAACACGTTCCAGTTTGTTCAACAGCTCCTCTGAAGCATCCAAAAAACTAACATCAGCGTAGTCAATGAGAGGAAGAAGAAGTGCTTGAGCTAAGGTTATCTTAGTTTTTAACGGTAAAAACATCTGGAGACGCTTGAGAGATTGAAAAGAGTAGTTTATCGATATATTTATCTACACGGTAGATCGCTTTCTCTGTCTAGGAGTTTATCTTTGATTGGTATTTAGTAGTACCCTTTTGCATATTTTTGTCACCAAGAAACAACCCACTGCAGTATTCCGGTTTGTAAGGTAGTAGAGACAGGCTGTGGGCTTCGTCTTAATCCTCAAGGGTGGCAACGCATCTGCATATTAATTCTTAATCGAGAATAAATGTAAACGTCTATGGGCTACAGCTTCCCCTTACTATCAACTTGTCAACATTTCAAAACACCTGGTTTAACGTTGATCACAAACAATTCTTCATCATAAAGTCGAGGCCCAGGATCCAGTCGTCCATTATATTAGCCACGATGACATTATGCAGGTGGATCATGCTGCCTAGCTCAACTCCAACTCCTCCACGGACGGGTATGCGCTTTCTGGTGGCTGTCACAAAATTAATGCGTTCTCGGTTGTATCTGGAGTCCCCAAGGAACTGAATTATATACGATGCATTGTGTGCTCGTTTGTCACGCTTTAAAGAAAAGCTTTTGGAGCAGTTGTGATTAGTGAAAATTGTTTATTGTTCTTTGTTATGTGACAAGACTATTTTCGATGTTAACATATTAAATATAATAATAATGTCAAACAGATCGAATTTCGGTCGAGACTAGCCATGTGCACAGGACAGGTTTATAATACCAGAGTCTATGCTCAAGTACAGGGCACTCTACTCCCTCACTCTCATGGTGCTATAGGACTATAATCCGACACAACTGGAGAGAGATAAGGTGCAGGATCAACGGCTTGTGCTTACAGAAGCCCCTGGCTTCTTCTTAAACACTGACTATTTCCTGAATCCGGGCTAGGGAAAATGACTTGAATCTCAATAACTGTTTTAATTATTTTACATAATACATAAACACTCACGCCTGTCACCCAGAGGGGTAGGCAGAGACTACGGACTTCCATTTGGCACGATCCTGACATACCTCTTTCGCCTCCTTTACATCCATATATCTACGCATACATGCTCGTCGGTTAAGGGTACTTCTTTAATTATTTTCTGTGATTTATCTTTATAAGTCGTCGGTTAAGGGTACATCTTTAATTATTTTCTGTGACCATTATGGTAAAAGGTGGAAAAGAGAAGGATAGAGCCTTCTCTTTTCCTTCTTTTATTTATAAAGTATTGTCTTTTTGTTATAGTGCACCCTGCCCGTTTATTTTTATCTTTTTTTATTTTAATTCCTTTTTTGAGTTGTCTCTAAGATATTTATATGTAGTAATGATACTGCCTCTTGTTTTTCCCTCAATATTTGTTTATATTTATTATATTATTCTTTCCTTTGTGTAAAATAAAGATATCGTATTATATTGTATCTGATAATAAAGATGATGCAGATTGTGTTTAATATAATAATGACTTGGTCACAAACCACGTTTGCGTATAAAGTCTGTTTTCTGTTGTACTTGACTCGTAGCATAAATTAGTTTTGTATTCAACATCTTTGCCATTTTGCGTTTTATTAACTTAGTGATGACATATTTGGATTAGATTTGGCTTTAGCTTTATTAGTTTGTGCTTGTTAATGTGCTTTCGTTATCTGTTTTAATTGTTTAATTACTATTGGAGTATTGGCGGCAAAATTCGAATCAACACATTTATTTATACTGTTCACTTTTAGTTCGTTAAAGGTAGTGCTTTAAACGTTATACGAAATTTTTTCTAAATTTAAAGGACGAATCTTTACTTACCACTTTCATATTTTTTATATATTTAAAAGCATGTTAAAAAAAACTAATGAACTCGTATAGGTTAAACATTTTGCCGCCAATTGAAGGTTAGGCGTTTCTCACATTAAAAAGCTAATTTTGCAAAATAATAAGTTTTCTTCTAAAACGAGCTAGAACATATGTGGAAACGCTAGACCTATAACCCCAAATGTCCTCTGAGTCCGTGTTACAGCGCGACCTTCCCCAGGGCACCAGTATCCTGTCTCCGGTGATACCGTTCTCCTTCGTGGTGGTGCCGGCGTTCATCATCTTCCAGAAGAGCGAATCCCACGTGTACGAGAATCATCCGTCGCTCTACATCATCGCCTTTGGAATGGTGGCTGCGAAAGTCACCAATAGACTTGTGGTGAGTGATGAAATTCGCCAACCAAAATGTGCCAGCAATAAATGAAAAAAAAAACAGTTCACACGCGGCAGAAGTGAAACCTTCAAAAAAGGAGACCGAGATAATAGCAAACGCTGTATACTGTATTCTATCTCATTCTTTAGCAGGCTTAATTGCTATTGCTAAAAGTATATTTTTGTCTCTTTTTAGTGTCGCTTTTTCGTTTCATTGCGATTCAAATCACAATGATTCTAAGTATGGTAAGGGAATCCATCGCTTTATATCATTTCGTGTGTGTTAGTTGTACGAGGCGATTGTAGCCCGATTCCTACATTCAAGAAACGTTCGTTCTCTGTAACGATCCGTTTAATTTCATACGAGGTGCATGTAACAATAATTTATATTACAAACTATTCATTCGAATAAAACTAAACGGGTCGTAAATTGTCTTGTCTTCTGTAAAACTTTTATTTTGTTTTAAAAAAGAGGTTTCCAAGTACCTCATTTACTGCAAAACGGCTCGATAATGAAAACGAAGCGTTTTAAATGTAAATACCAGAAAAATTAGTAATACAAATAGGATTATTTTAGGTAAATGAATTATAAGAAATTTCCTTTTTAACCGGATTGCAAACCAGAAGGTACATTGTGGTTGTATTTTTTGTTGAAGTTATTAATATCTATTGTGACCCATATATCCCAAACGAATAAATGAGTTTGAATATCTTACAGCTACCGTTTTATGGTGGTATAAAGTACAAACATCTCGTTTACGCCAAACGTAAATCAGACCGGCGATGGGAGGCAGCGAAACAGTCCTTTGTACATTCTAGTCTAGTAGTAAATTTTTGACGTGAACACGTATTTAAATTTCCTGCTGTAGAAGGAGGAAATTCAGAAAACTGATGATTACAAAATCGAGGGATAGAGTTTGGTGTTGCAGCTACATATCTATCATCTACATCAAACATTTAATTACACCACTCGATCGGTAAACGATCACAGAATTCATTACTTTGAGTGAGGACTATGACGCACGCTACGGAAGGGGAGCTTCGCTGCATTAAGGTCGTTTCGCTGCACCATACTATATGCATCGTGCAGCGAACCGGCCTTACATAAAATACACTCACGTTAAATTAACTCACAGCAACACCCTGATTTTTTTATTCTTACCACCTTATAGTAAATGATGCTGACGCACATATTTATAAAAAATAACAAAATCTAATTCAAAGATAAATCCGCGATTAAGAATCAATATGCAGATGCGTCACCTTTGAGGACTAAGATAGCATGCCTCGTTTTGATTAAAAAGTGTCTCAGGCTGGAGCGAATGGGCTTATGTTAAAGCTGTTACGAGCTTAGGGTTCGACAGTAAAAACTGCCAACTGAATTACCAAAATTGACACTTTAATTACCGAGCACCAATTACATACAACTTAAAACACACTAATAATTAAACACAATTGCACTATTGATCACTTTAGTTCGCAGTTATATCGCTTCGAAGTATTCGCTTGAATCGCCTATTCAATACTCACTCAGTCGCGGTCAATACCGACCCCTTATATAGGGCCACTTCTACTAAACATCTAGAACGAGTCTGGTCCCGACCGACTAGGTGTAGAAAGTTCTTGTGTGTAATTTTCTAGAAAGCTCTTCTAGTTCTGCTACTCGATACTAGATGGCGCTAGTGGTATTAATTACTATTTATCGTTGGATGATATTGTAGTCAAGCTCCACTTTATATAAAGTTAAAAAAAAGCATTAACTTGGATATAAGGAGATTCATCGCACCATTCCATCCCGAGGGTTTCGTAAGATGCAACTATGGGAAATTGTCCATTCTTCCATTCATCCATTACATTCTCCAAAAGTCCACTGCCGAACATAACCACATAGATTCCCACATAGGAAAGAGATTCGCCTCTCTCAGAAAACCAGCTTAAAATTGCAGTTGGCGCTGTGTTTCGTATTATGAATGTAGAAAACCGTATATAAATATACCCTTTTGCACCAACGATACCCACTGGAAACAAGGTATTTCAACTAGTCCTCAGGGATGACAATCTGCATTTTGATTCTTAATCGAGGACAAGATGGCTGTGCACTTTGTCACCCTTGTTCTATAACAAAAGATACGTCACACACAATTCCCGCGGTGGATAACACATGTTATTCACAAAAAAGAAAACACATAATACTACTACGACATTATAAGAATGACACAAAGAAAAGAGTCTCGTTGCTCTTCAGGGTGCGGGCTAGCTCCAACTCTATCAAATAATTGCTGATAGATATGACTCATTTATTTTCGTTAGTCGTTTAGTTTCGTTAGTCTCTGTTTAGTTGATAAGGATAATTTTTTAGTATATATCATTTATATATTTGGCCATTTTAGCGTGTCCAGTTTTCTTATAGCAAAAATATAAGACAAAAACTGTTCCATTTCAGGTGGCCCACATGACAAAGAGCGAGATGGAGTACTACGACTGGTCGATGCTGGGCCCATCGATGCTGTTCCTCAACCAGTACTTCAACAACGCGCTGCCTGAATACTATGTGCTGTGGATGTGTACGGTGAGTGGAGGATTTAGTTCTAGTTTATTCATTCATTCTTTTCTTTAAAAAAAAGGTACCCCTACTCTAGGTTACTCTTGTATCGTGGAGGGGGTTTACATACATAAATGTCACAAAAACAAAACTATTTGTAGGACATTACTTGTTCCGTGCGGGATTCGAACCCGCGGCCCTCAGCGCGGCAACTCATTGCTATGCCACTGCATCACTTAGCCGTTAAGTTAGTTTGGTTATGACCTATTTAAATGTTCTAAGTTCGCCGATCAATAAGTTGCCGACAGAATAGGCACTTCACCATATAATAACAAAGATTGAAGAGGCCATCCAAAGCAAAATAATTTGTCTAGGCTCCTTCATAGACATAGAAGGTGCTTTTGACAGAACAAATTTTTCCAGCATAAAAGGTGCCCTAAGTAGACATAATGTTGAACCGGAACTGATTAACTGGATAGTAAACATGCTCAGTACACGAACAATAAACATTTCTGATGAATCTCAGACAATTCAGATCATGAAAGGATGCCCGCAGGGTGGGGTTCTTTGACCTCTCCTGTGGAATATGGTCATTAATGAACTCATCAGCAAATTAAATGCTAACCATTTCTACACAGTCGGTTATGCAGATGATCTAACAATACTGGTCTCTGGAAAGACAGCAAGCATAGTGTGCGACCTGACCCAAGCGGCTCTCCGTATTGTGGAGAGATGGTGCAGGGAATATGACCTAACCGTTAATCCAAACAAAACGGTTCTAGTAATGTTCACACAAAAACGAATGCAGAATAACCAAGTTTTTTTAGCACAAAACTCCAGCTTTCCTCCGAGGTAAAATACTTAGGTCTTACCTTGGACAGTAAACTTAACTGAAATAAACACATAGAAAACAAAATCAGCAAAGCTAGTTTAACTTTCTGGCAATGAAGAAACATGATTGGCAAACGTTGGGGTCTGACGTCAAAAATTATACAGTGGCTGTACAAAACTGTAATTCGGCCCATGATCGCATATGGCTCTCTGGTATGGTGGACCAAAACCAATGAAGCCACCAATATACGAAAGCTTCAACGTTACCAGAGATTGGCTTGTATGGCTGCCACGGGCTGCATAAGGACTACACCAACAGCAGCTTTGGACGCTATGCTGGAGCTAACACCGCTTCATCTACATATACAACAAGAGGCAACTTTAGCTGCCATTAGACTCAAGACCCTAAATCTTTTAAGTAAGAGTAGAGTCCCCCATACAGATATAATTGATAGAATTTATTCAAAAATTCCTATCTTACAAGCCAAGTATTATAGGATCCCAAAACTATTTGTATTCAATAAGAAGTACAGGATACAATTGAAGGAAACTGACCATCTGGAAGGATTGGGACCAAGAGAGCTCAAAGTTTTCACGGATGGTTTTAAGACAAATGAAGGTGTGGGGTCTGGGGCTTTCACTGAAGACCTTAATATCCACATACGCACACCGCTGGGTATCCATAACACAGTCTTCCAGGCTGAATGTATGGGTATCATCCAAGCGGCAATAGCAATAGATGCTAAGGTGAAAGACTTCTCCATCAGAATACTGACCGACAGTATGGCGGTACTACAAGCTCTGAGTTGCAATGTGGCGAATTCGGGACTGATGTACGAGTGCCATCAACGATTGAATGAGGTATGTAAGCACAACAATGTGACTCTGCAATGGATCAAGGGACACAGTGAATCTAGAGGCTACGATGCAGCAGATGAACTGGCCAGAAGGGGATCGGCTCTGGCACGTATAGGGCCGGAACCTATAATACCAACCCCCTTTGACTACGTTCGTTTACTGGTACGTAGATACTTCAATAATTTACACGCTCAACTTTGGAAAAATTGATTAGACTGTTGACAAGCTAGGGAGGCCCTACCTGAAATAAACAGTCGTCTAACCAAGGTTCTAATGAGACTGAACAAGCCACAGATCAGGATAGTAACAAGTGCTATCACAGGACATGGCTCTTTTAACAGGTTCAGGGCATTTGTTCACCATAGGTGTTACTGATAGCCCCCTGTGCAGGGCATGCATGGGAGAGGAAGAAACGGCGGCTCACGTGGTGCTGACATGTCCGGAAGTCGCTTCATATAGGGCTAATTATCTCGGCACGCCGGGATTGCTCCCCGAAGTTGCTTGCAACATCAAAGGACTGTTGAACTTCTTCGGGGAAATACCGTGGCTCGAATAACTACATTATTCCTGCCCACACGCAAAATACACGCTTAGACGTGGAGTTGCGGAAAACAGCCCGTCGTAAACTAAACTAAACTAATCAGTAAGTTAAAATGTTTTATTAAAGAAATGCCGTGTAGTGGCGGTTGAGAATATCCACTACCCCATATCTTCCCGTGGGTGTCGTAAGAGGTGACAGATGGAGACAAGCAGGAGATGGGCAGCAGCATCTTCCTGATAACAACAGTGTGATATAATAAAAAAAAAACTGCAGTTGCCAACCCGCTCGCCAAGCGTGGCAACTATGGCAAATATCCCCCCATGAATAACGACACAAACAAACGGCCCCCGGTCCCCGGTAACGGCGGGGCGGAAGGTGCTAAGAATCTCCGATGGAGGTTCGGTTGCCACCTACGACGACTTGACCTGGCAACATATAACGCACGCACCCTGAGGGCTGACGAGAAGATACTGGAGCTGGAAGAAGAGGTAGATAAATTGCGTTGGCATGTTATTGGATTATCTGAGGTCCGAAGAGAGGGGGAGGACACGGTAATCCTCGAGTCCGGCAACTTGTTCTATCACCGGGAGGGCGAATCGTCTCGCACGCAGACTCGACAACTTCCAGCCTCCCGAACAAGCCGGTTTCCCAAAAGACTTCAGTAACATAGACCGCACACATACATACCCTGCGGCAGATTGAACAGAAGACCGAAGAGTACAATCTGCCACTTTGCCTGGCATATGTGGACTATGAGAAAGCCTTTGATTCCGTCGAAATTTGGGCGGTGCTACAGTCCCTTCAGCGGTGCCAAGTGACTGTCGGTATATCGAAGTGCTGAAGTGTTTGTACATTAGGGCTGCGATGGCTATCCAAGTACAGAACCAGAGTTCGAAACCTATCCAACTGCAGAGAGGCGTAAGACAGGGTGACGTTATATCCCCGAAACTCTTTACCGCTGCGTTGGAAGACGTTTTCAAGCTACTGGACTGGAAAGGATACGGTATTAACATCAATGGCGAGTACATCACTCACCTTCGATTTGCCGACGATATAGTCCTTATGGCAGAATTGCTGGAGGACCTTAGCACTATGCTTAATGACCTCAATGGTGTCTTCCAACAGATTGGTCTTAAGATGAACATGGACAAAACAAAGATCATGTTTAATATCCATGTCACACCTATGCCGGTAGTTGTTGGGAGCACTATGCTCGAAGTTGTTGACGAGTACGTTTACCAGGGACAAATAGTCCGACTAGGTAAGTCCAACTTCGACCGTGAGGTCAATCGACGGATTCAACTCGGCTGGGCAGCGTTCTGGAAATTACGACACATCTCGTCAGGTATACCTCAATCTCTGAAAACTAAAGTGTACAACCAGTGCGTGTTGCCAGTGATGACTTACGGATATGAGACGTGGTCCTTCACTGCTGGCCGTATGAGGATGCTCAAGGTCGCTCAGCGAGCTATGGAGAGGGCTATGCTCGGAGTTTCTCTGCGTGATAGACTCAGAAATGAGGATATCCGCAGTAAAACCATAGTGACCGACATAGCCCAACGGATTAGTAAGCTGAAGTGGCAATGGGCCGGCCATATAACTCGAAGAACCGATGACCGATGGGGAAGAAAGATCCTCGAGTGGCAGCCTCGTACCGGTAGGCGTAGTGTAGGGCGACCCGTCACTAGATGGAGTGACGACCTGGTAAGACATGCAGGAAGTCGATGGATGAAGGTGGCTCGGGACCGTGCTTTGTGGGAGTTTTTGTTTTGATTACTTGGGGGAGGCCTTTGTTCAGCAGTGGACTTGTGAAGGGCTGTAATGATGATGGTGATGATGATTAAAGAAATATTGTACAGAAAGGGTTATTATCACGAAATATATTAATATAATAACCCCTAGGAATGAGGTGATCGCTGCCATGCTGTTTCTATTATAATTCATATACAAAATTGTCTAAAAAATATAGCCTCGCTGGGTTACTTGCTGGTTCTTCCCAGGACAGAGGTATTTTCCGAACCAATTGTAAATAAAAAATAATTAAAGTAAGTATTATGCAATAATTTATATTGAATAAAAGTTATTCTATTCTACCTCACAAATTGAATAGAAGTGTTTGAGTCGCGCTGCAGCTATATTGTGTTTGCAATGAATGGGTCGGATCGAACGGGGACCGGCCAAGATCACACAATAACAGCGTGAAATGGCAGCTTAATGCAGCTGTGTTTCGTATGGTGAGATACGAACTTAATACCCTTTCTGCTCGTAACGAGGCATTCAGTCTTAGTTCCCTGGGGTTGTTGTAGCTGATAGGTTTTAATGGATATTAGAATATATAGAATAAATAGGAATATCTAAAAAAATACTTTAATTTCTAACAAATGAAACAAAATAATTCAATTAAAACTTAATTCTGTTAGAAAGTTGACAAATAAAAACTACTCTAGTGCCGGCGAAGTTACAATTCAATCAGTAAAATGATACAGTAGCCAATTAAATACAAGCGACTCGCTCGGCTTCGCCTAGATAGGATTTTTTTATAGAATAAGGGTGATAAACGAGCATACAGTCCATCTGATGATAAGTGGATGCTGTGGCCCATAGACATCTAAATTTGTTCTCGATTAAGAATCTAAATGCAGATGCGTTGTTACCCCTGAGGACCAAGATGCAATGCTTCCTTTCTAGTAAAAAAGGTTCTCCGGATCTCTACACTCACCATACGAAACAGCAATATTAAGCTACTATTTTACGCTGGTATTCTGAGAGAGCGTGGTTCGTCCCGAGAATATATCAATGTTGCGTTATTTAGTTTTGAGGTAGTAAAAGACCATTTATATAATTAATTTTTGGTTTGTTCAAAAAAAACTTCAAGTTTTGCGGATATAATATGGCCTAGATCTTTACTGGCATTGTTCCCTAACTGTTCTTAAAGTTTTATTGCAATTGGTTCAGCTCTTGTGAAGATAAGCCCGAACAGGTAGACGGACAAAAAGTTTAAAAATGGTTGTGTATGTCTGCATAGCATGAAAATAGCTCTGAGCTTAATAGAAGTAGATTATAGAATAGAATAGAATACTTTTTATTCAATATGGATTACAATTATTCTTATTGAAAGTTTTTTTTAACTTTTACCACTGTTTCGGAAAAAAGACTTCCGTCCTGCGAAGAATTAGCAAGAAACCCAGCGGGATATTTTTTTTTTCAAAGTAAAATTTACAATAAAAAATAAATGTCGTACAAACTATTTACAAAATGTACGAACAGCTTGGAATCGACCACCTCATTCCCAGGAGTTGTTATTATTAATAATATATTCATTTATATTATAATAAACCGTCGGTTTGTATAGTGTATACATTGCTGGGGCATTACTAGCTGAATCTGGTATTACTAGCTTGTGTTCGTTACTAGTGTTAACGCAGATCACTTTTTTATAGATTAGTTTGTAAACGTTTTATTTAAATTAAAATATGAATTACTAAAATTAGCATCCTTTTTTTTCAGATATGGGTCTTAGTTGACTTTATGCGGTATTGCGGTCAGATATGTCTAGAGATATGCGACCATCTGAAGATTCGGTTGTTTTGGATACCGTACCCGCCTGTGAACGTGCAAGCGAACATGCATTCGAGCACGCACGCGAATGAAAGAAATGGTACGACTGCACGACGTACACAAGCGAAGCTAGCAAAGCGGGCTTCACACTCATAGGTTACATTATAGTGAGCGGGTAGAGATATTCGTATACAGACTTAAATAGATCGGGATGGGGGAGACCAAACCGTTTGCCAATTTATTGCGAAATGTTGCTGGCAACTGTAATCTATGTTAAACTTTAAATAAAACTAATACTAAGCGTTTTATCGCGTTTAATTTTAACTTTTTAAATTCCGACGTTGTTGGTAGTGCGGTCACGTGTGAGCTGTAAAGCACCCCAAACGTCGAGATTGAAAAGGTTAAAATTGAACGCCGTAAAATCCGTAAAATTAGTTTCATTTATTGTGTAGTATTCGCGTAAATGTAAGAAATCTCTATGTTAAATTTGTTTAGGGGCTAGACAAGGCGATAGTTAACTATCGTTGTGTCTCTTCTTTAAACGGTTAAATACACAAGATATATGTTTATTTGTGTAATTATCAACTTATAGGTCGTATCGCACTGAGCAGGTAGAGATAATATAAACTGATAGAGATGGAGGAGACTATGCATTGAAGTAATATGTACTACGTACTGAAAGAGACGCCGACACTTGATTGTTTGCAACTGCGTTAGAGTCTGCAGGCTAAAACTTAGTCTGTGCGATCAAAAGGTACTCCATAAATTTTTTTCGCGGTGCCTGTTCTAGTATGTAGTATATATGACTCCAATGGAGACTACACCGTTTGCCAATTTATTGCGAAAGTTGCGGACAAATGTAATCTATGTTCAACTGGTTAGAGTCTTAACAAGACTTAACTATCATTTTGTCATTTCTTTAAACAGTTATAAATACAAAATAGTTGTTTATTTGTATAATTGTCAACTCTTAGCGATATAGATATACAAACTGGAATATATAGGGACGGGAGACTTCTATACTATTTGTCAATTTATTGCCAAATGTTTCCGGCAACTATGAAGTACTGCCAAATGTTACGGGCAACTGCAACGCTCTACCTATGTTAAACTGTTTAGGGTCTACAGGACTTAACTGTTGTTTGGTTGTGTCTTTAAACAGTTATTTTAATAATATAGTTATTAATTTGTATGTATGTATTAAATTTTCAACTCCAATAATAACTAATTTCTTGCCAAATATACAAGTATATAAATAGCATTGTAGGTCCTAGTATGGAATTCCTCTTGGCGTCTACTTGCCAAAAACACCTTTGGCGCTTTACTATTTGATCCGTGTCGTTACAGATCAAGCATATTTGTGAAAGTAAGATAAATATATAATTAAACAAATAGATTACATTTGAAACAGTAAAACTGTCCGTTTAAATGAAACTTTAGTTTTTACAGATGCTAATGGGGGGACTATAAAGTACGCGAAACGTCGGGAATAAAAAAAAAGTTCATATACGCCATAAAAACTAGTTTTATTTAAATGTGTAATGTTCGCGTAAACATAAGAAATCATAGAACTCTGCCCGCTCCAAAACAACTGTCAGTAATCAGTCCACCGATGTCAAGAGAGACACTAACTGTAAACTATGTATAATAAACACAGTGTTAACCAAAATATTATTGTACTTATGCTATGTATGACTAAGCTAGCTGACTTTCAATATTATTATAAATAATATGTGATATAGGAGATGCTGTTGTTTGCTGTAGATGGCGCCACTTTATTTTTTTCAGCTTAACACAGTTCACCGGTTAGTGGATTCTGTGGTCCATGGAGCGTCGTCACCCCTGAGGACTAAGATGAAATCTCAATCGTTTCCAGTAAAAAGTTTCCTATCTTCTTACCAATACATGCTTACTAAAATTTAAAAAATCATCACAGCATTTAAAAAACTATTGTACTAATGCTCCATCTAGGAGTCCGACGTGGTATTATCACCTTCGTACTTTACTGAAAAACATTATATGTGTAGTGTTCTGGTTTGAAGAGTGAGAGAAGAGAACCATTATAATTACAGACTTTGAGGTATTCTATCTTAGTATCCAAGGGTGACACAGACATCTGTGGTGTTCATTATTTAAAGTTGGTTACACGTGTCCGCGTTTTTGTGTGTGTGTTTGCTACCGTGTAGTGACGGTGTTAAATGTCCACTATCCCATATTCACCCCGTGGGCGTCGTAAGAGGCGACCGAGGGAAACAAGAATTAATATTATTACCATTACTTTAAGTCCCTTTGTCATTTATACGTACATAGTAGATACCTTGAGATTATATCACTAAGTACAATTCCTTGTGAAGTAGATATAAATAAATATATGCACTTATTTTGTCGTAGCTTAGCACGTTTTGTCATTTATTTATTCCAATAAATTAATGTTTTAAAAACCTTAATATCAAAAGTATTATTTTTTTTAACGCTCGCAGCTAAATATTGCTTAAAGAAATAGTTAAGTCAATAGCTACATTTGGACAATAGTGGCGTCATTGACGGCAAAAACCAGCTCTTCGTTTTCCCTATCGTTAGACTACTGCTACAGTCTTACGGTTAGTTTTCGCTCCTTTCGCTTATATTTTCGTAGTTTTATGGTGTTATACGTTATATGTTTGTATGATGTCGTCCATATTCATTCAAAGATGCTAAAAATAGTGTATATAAAGTGCCCATCTTCAATAAAAATATATTAATGAAGGGCAAAGATTTTAAATGGTTATTGGCAGATCGATAGACTAGGGGGCTCGTATTACATCACTGCCTTTAGTGTTATGTCGAACTTTAAAAAATTGATATTCTCTTTTCTGCTGACCTTACTTTACTAACCCATATTTGACAGATATAACCGAATTTAGGGACAGAATATAATTTTGTTTCATTGTTTTAGATCAAAAACGCGTATTGGGTTGTTACGAAGTACTAATTGGTGATTACGGGCAGTAAGTGGTGACGGATGTGTGTTATGTTTGCCAGTATGGACTTTACTGTTTAGCACATTAGGTTGATATTTGAACGTATAGGACGATTTTGTGTAGGCTACAGCGCCGAATCATTTTAAATAAGAGTTTGTTTTATGTCCGAAGAATAGAATTCATTTAAAATATGTAGATTTTCTAAAAGCTTTATATTTCTAAAAGCTTTCTATCCAAGAAGTTGTCTGTGTTATTTTTTCTGTTATATGCACGCTAAATTATTATTCAAATGCTCATATCTCTTTGCCATTAAAAATAATTGTTTTAATTAAAATTGAAATAGATCCAATTTAAAGTTGCATACTTGAAATTGTGAGGTAGTACTTTCACACATTTCCTCCAAAGTTCTTGTTTATCATTTTTTTAGACATTTGTTGTATATTGTAATGAATATCTTTCAACCGTTTTGACTTTAGTTTTGTCTGTAATATTGTCACCTTGTTCAAATCAAAGAATATTGTAAAACGTGCTGAGGGTAGTTGAAATTTATTCGCTCGTTTTTGTCTATTTCTGTTTGAGATTTAGTACGCTAAGATTTTTTTATTTGATCTTATAAATCACTAAAGCTTTAAATATATTTGGGTATTTGAGTGAAAAAAACGATCATTAAAATCAAATGTAAATCAAATTAATGAATTTCAGGTTCCAAATGAAATTTTCTTTCTGCAACGAAATGAATTTTTTTTCATTCACGTATCCAACAACCGACCTTTAGTTTCAAATTCAAATACTTAACACCTCGATATACAAATAACAATTCTACTGTTTTCGTTATAAGGTTGAAATTGTTTAAGCTAGTCTTAATCGGTGTTGGCTGCCTATCACTAAGCTACCCTGTACATTGTCGCAATTTCCTGCTATTTTATATGTATTACCTTTCTATTTATATATACGTATTAGCAACGGGCTAGTAAGCTAACTGTGTACCTCGGCTAGGCCAAATATATGCGGCAAAGAAATTAAAAAAAAAATAATACTGCTGTTCTCGCAAGAATTTATAATCTTATCATTTGAAATGAAACTAATTTGCACTAATTCTTAATAATTTAACGCTGTCTCATGACTATTAATGCTTAGATATTTAATAACTACCATCTAGTGAACGACTTGTTCTCGTGAAATATAAAAGGCACAATTATTATTTTAGTAACTAAATGTCATACAGATTATGTTTTAGCCGATGAGTTGAAGACATTTTTAGCAATCTGATTGGCTTATGTCGGTATGTCGTAATAGGATAGTTAAAATAATTAGGTTTTGTGGCTAAAATTAACAAGTTGAGTACCCAACTGTATGTAATACCGCGAATATTGTCCGTATAATTGATATTAATATCTATATCAATATAAATATTAGAATCTAGTAAAGGAAATACGAAAAATTTCCATTGTTTCGTCAAAGGAATTCATGAAAAATGAAACATTAAAGGAACATTCGTGAAGCCAGGTGGCAATTCTAGTAGTGAAAATATTCGTGGTTTTAGATAGTTACAAATAATTACAAATAAGAGACACTTATGTCGACCTGTAAATATCTGTTAAATAGTTGTCTCTCGTTATGAGTCATGTATGATATAATGTGGAGTGTATTTTTATCTCAAATATAAGCAAATGTACATTTTCGATCATTGTTTTATTGCGACACGACTTAGAGATGAAATACAATTCTAACTTTAATAGTCTCAAAAAGTCAAAAATATTTCCTTCCATTACTGATTTAATAGAAAATTAAGAATATATTAAAAAACATATAACATACTCCTTACATAGACTAGAATATATTAAAAGACATATAACATACTCCTTACATAGACTAAAATGTCCAATGTTTCAGATCTCTTTGATATAATTAAAGCCACATGTATCAGGATGCTAAGGTTAGTTTAGCTTCTAGAGACCCTACCCTTTTCAATTACCTTTTTAATACAATATATTTTTTCTTTGAGCTTTCTTTAATCCTTGTAATGCTTGTATAATGTACAGTTGGCGACATAAGTGCTTACTATTTTATATATTTTTATTTATGCTTTATACAATATGTAACGTAATTAACGCACACCCTCAGACACCCCAATTAGTATATTATGTCATAATTAAAATACACACACTGAATTTTTAGTTAAACATTTTTATGCACTGATTATTTATCAAATTAGTTATACTAATTCCGGAAGAACGTTGTGGTCACAGTACAAATCCACGAACGCAAAGACTTTAACGTGCTTGAAATAAAGTTCATTTTTCTTTATTTTTATTGAATGACAGAATTAGTAATAATACAAATAAAACTGCACTCTTAAAAGTCTTATTGCCTTAAGTTACGGTCCATTTCAGTTTGTTTTGATTGTACAGATTTAGTGTGACTGTAATTTACGTAGTTTTAATTATTTTTGGGATAAAAAATTACCTATATTAAAAATTATGGGAATCGATTCAGTAAACATTTCTAAACAAACTACTTTCTCAAAGTGCGTTAATTATGTTACATGTTGTATATGCATGATGTATTTTATATTTCCATAACATTGGCTTTAAATGTTTCAATTTTGCTTATTAATTATGCACAATCACACATTTTCAATTTTGTGACGTTTAAATATTAGTTAAGGCTTTTGTAATATATTTCTTATATAATTGAGGTTTTTTTTACAGTGACAAGTGACAGCGAGAAATCAGAATCTGAAGACTCAGCGCCGCTGCTTAATAATAACAGTATTATTACATGAATACATAGTTTCATTATTTAAGAATTTAAAAAATTAATACTGTATGCTACAAAGTCGCTTTTGTATAAATGAAAAACTAAAATACTAAGTATGATTTCGTTAATGAATGCTTTTATTTTCAATTATGTTTAATCAATTTCTAAATGCATCATTCACATATACTGATTAATTCGTAATTGCAACTTTATATCACTATTAGGTCGAAAACTAAAAGATAAGAAATTAACGTAATACGATTTTACGATGCGCTATTTATTGTCAAAAGGAATGGACTTATAACAAGGAATGTAAAACTTAAGAAATTCCAATGTACCTTCCTCATTAAATGATCTATTTTCGAGTCATGAATTAAAAGAAAAAGTAAAAGTATTTAATAGGAAATACCACATTGGGTGTTACCATTTATTACTTTTTTAAGCTGCATTGCAGATGTCCGTCTAAAACACGATGCTCCGGATAAATTTTTTATAAAAAGACAATTGAATGTCACCAAAAGGTCCTTCAGAGAATTGACGTTAGTATGCCGAAACTATCACAAAAATTTCCATCCATTATATATATTATGCCATAAATACTGTAAAAACAAGGTAATTCCGTCCGTTTATGTCTTATTTAATGGGTTAATTACATTTTATAAAAACTAATTATGTATCACAGTATTCAACGATTAGCATATCAAGTAACTGTATCTAAATGTAGGTTGTGCACGACTGTACATTAAATTTATAATGAAATTTGTATTTACTGCTGCTTAAAAGGGGCTTTAGTAAGTAAGTGACAGTTACCACATCGACATAAATGCTGAATTCAATCTATTTATTCTATAATATACCAACAAATAAAGAATAAACTCTGCATACATTTCAAGTGATACAAAAACCAAGCCAAAACCATGATCAACTTGTTAGAATGCACACACGTACATATGAAGTAAACTTACGGGCTGATAAAGAAAGATGTGTGCGTGTGTGAGTCAAGAAGAGCATGGTTTTGGCATCACTTGAAAATGTACGTGTATATTTCTTCGTTGGTCTGCGACATTATAATGGAAATTTTCTGTCAATATATGACAAAATGCTTGCTAACGATGCTGCATATTATATTAGTTATTAAAGATTGTTCTATTTCCATTAGTGAAGTTCTTTTCTGCTGTTTTTAAACGGGCGCTTGCGCACGCACACGCGTGTGTACGCATGTTAAAAGTAGTTTCTTAATATCGTCTTGTCGTTGATAATATTGTATGACATTAAAAAATACTATTGCTCCAAAATTGAGAAGTTTGTGGTGTCAACAACAAATAGTGGTGGGGTAAGGTGTCTGTCTCCTTAGCAAGAAATCTAAAAGAAATAATCTTAATTGAGTAACATCATTATAACCAGTGTTTTTTTTATCTCTGCATATGAAAACGCTAGTATTTCAGATAAATAGTTTTGATTTGCAGTTACACAATACCGTAGGCATTGAACGTTTATAAACAGATATAAAATTAAAAAAAAATTAAAGTGTCTATTTGCAATATTAAAATAACGTGTTTCTATTTAGCTAAGGGAGTTATTTCAGTGCTACTTAGACAAAAATAACATTTATTTTAAATTTTTGCTTGTTTGTTAGTGCTAATCTTCGGAAAGATTGAACCAAGTCTGGTGAAACGGTGAGAGCAGTGGCATGAGTGGCTTTGTTTTATCCGAAATACAAGGGGATTTAAAAAAAAATTGGTTTAATTAATTGTTTTAGATTATATTAAATCTAAATAACGACCCTTTATTTTCAAGTGAGGTGACAAAGTTCTGTGATTCTACTCAATATTGGAAAGTGATATAAACGTAGGTCCCTCTGAGTACTAAGATAATATTGTTGCTAGTGAATGAGTAAAACACGACCAAATCTTTTTTAATTTTCGTTTATAAATGCTTAGTTCGTGAGTGGTATGTTTAAAAAAAGTTACATATTGAAATTATTTGGATTATTATAATTAGGTATTTTTGTCAACTTTGCTTAATTAAGGAGCTCACTACATACTAGTATCAGACCTGAGCTATGGAGTCATATTTTTTTGTTTCATAATCTTAATATGATATGTAGAATTAAGGACGGAATATGCAATTGAATAATATTTGGAAGAATAGTTTGTTGTAATTTTATACGGAATAAATACTCAACATGTTATTATAACTGATATTTTATTTAACATATTACCTTTTTCGTGTATATTTTATAGTAAAGGCGGCGTATGGTAACGTACCTACGAAATATCCATGCTATTTACACAAACATACATCTGTATTAGTGTTGCCCAAATGCAAGAACAAGACGAGACGTAGCCAGTCTTGGTCTTGCGCCAATACCCCTGGTCTTGATATTGCACTCTCGGTTTTGGTCTTACAGCAAGAGTCTCGAAAGTCTCGCAATTGCCTATTAGCCTATTGCTATTTATTAAACGTTACTTTAGATCTTAGAGCAACCCAGAATAGGTACATTTTGAGCTTGAATTAACATAGCCATAGTAAAGACTAACCAAATTAATAAATGTCTAAATATTTAATGAGAAATTTGAAAAATCAACTGTCACCGGTGGGGTTGAACCCACGACCTAAACGAATTCTTTGATTTGAAAAAATTGAAAATTTCGGCGATTCGGGGATCTTTCACCTTTTCAATTTAAGTCAGACAAAAATGCTTGGAACTGACCTCTCGTACTACACAGGACTAACTAGAAATTTCTAAACCGATTTGGTATCTACATATACATTTGACATTTTATGTTTGACTTATCGCTTTACATAATTATAGAACTATTGTAAAAATATTTTGAAAACAGCAACTACCGAGTTTCTTACTTTCTTCCGTGATTCTTCTCGGTAGAATCAGAACCCCGGGACATGGAAAAGAAAAAATTGGGGAAAACAGTGATTATATGACAATTCAAAAGTGTATTTTTAATGCCTACTTGAATAAAACATATTTGAATTTCAAACGAGTGAAGCCAAATTTTATTTAATTAACGTAGATTAATTCAATCACAAGAAGAACATAATATACACTAGGTATTTTATTTACATATTTACATTTCATTTTTACGTAGGCACACTATACCTATCTGGCAACGCATCTACTTTATTAATCTTCTGAAGAATCGTTAATTTTATGAAAGGATGCCGAACATTCCTTAGTCGGTCTTTCGGCGTGTACTTACAAATAGTACTATTTATTTTAATTCCAGTCATTCCCAATTGAGCTTTGCTTCGAGTCTAATGTATTAATTGTTTTTACTCTAATCCTTCTTGTTCTCAGAGTGATAAGATTACAATTTGACATGAGTGACGAAGAGTCGAATAGTTCTAGTCGGAGTAGTGAGAGTTATAGATCTAAAAGACCTAAAAGTAAATTTGATGTTTTCGACATAATTCATGCATCCCAAATTGCTTTGTGTAAATTATGTCAACATAAAATGGTTGAAATAAAAATGAAAAACAGAAACACTTCAGGCTTAAGGAAGCATCTAATATCTTTCCACAAAAAGGAATCACAAATAATTCTTCCTGAAAAACCAAAATTAAGTGGAGATATCACAAGCTTTTTAATAACCACCGGAAAAAGTGGACAGGTAAGAAAAATATACTTATCACACAATTACATAACACATATATTATGTTACTAGCGGTCGCCTGCGACTTAGTCCGCGTACAATATCTGATTTCCTATGAGATTTTGAAATTTTCTCGCTGCAAAAGTCTTACCTAAGTATAAAAAGGCTATGTAGGTAAAGCTTAACTATGCAAATATTTATTATTTAAAACTACTTTAAAATATAGGACTTGTATGTAACCATTTTACCCCAATTTCACCCCCTTAGAGTTAGGATTTCGTAAAACAGCTTATTCAGGATTTTATTATTGAAAACTTATAACTTTAATGCCGATTTTCGTGTCTCTAACTTCAAGAATTTACATTTGTTTCATACAAACTTCCAACTCCCATTTCACTCCCTTAGGGATAGATTTTTCAAAACCGTTTCTTAACTGATCTCTATGCCATAAAAGGAACCTACCTTACAAACTTCAAGTTTGTATGTTTATATATATATATATATATATATATATATATATATATATATATATATATATATATATATATATATATATATATATATATATATAGATTATAGTGTTAAATATGTATTTATAATTCACTCATATTTTCATTTGTTTTTATAATCGGCGAGACACATGATTTACTGTTTTATTTCAGTCTGAAAATAGCAGTGACAACATCATGACAGCTACAGTTGATTGGATGTTTAAAAAATATCTTCCCTTCTCATTTTTCGACGACGAAGCTACACAAGTATATTTTCGATCAATTTGCCTAAATATGATGTTTCCTGAAAGGTCCACACTTAGAAGGACGGTCAAAGAACGGTTTTTTTTTCATTCATTACAGCCCTTCACAAGTTCACAAGTCCACTGCCGAACATAGGCCTCCCCCAAGTAATGCCACAAAGCACGGTCCTGAGCCACCTGCATCCATCGACTTCCTGCATATCTTACCAGGTCGTCACTCCATGTAGTGGGGGGTCGCCCTACACTACGCCTACCGGTACGAGGCTGCCACTCGAGAACCTTTCTTCCCCATCGGTTATCGGTTCTTCGAGCTATATGGCCGGCCCATTGCCACTTCAGCTTACTAATCCGTTGGGCTATGTCGGTCACTCTGGTTTTACTGCAAAAAAACGAACAAACAAAGAACAAAGAATGGTTTGAAGAGCTTCAATTGAATCTTTAGAAACGACTACAACAATTTTCATCTAAAATGTCATTTACCATTGATGGATGAACGTCAATTGCTGGTAGGAGTTACTACGGGGTCACTATTCATTATATAGACAACGAATGGAAGTATCGATCTGTAGACCTTGATTTTATACCATCACGCGGTCGACATACTGGGGAAGATATTGCAACGATTTTCCACGAATGTTTATTGGAATATGACATAATTGATAAAATACAGGGTATCACGGTCGATAACGCAACTGCAAATACCAAATTTATGTATGAATTGGACAAACAGCTGCCACACTTTGATTCAGAAAATCAACATTTCCGGTGCTTTGCTCACATTTTGAACATTGGTGTACAAGATTTATTAAAGACCTTAGCATTACACAGTGTAACTGGCAATAAGGGACAAGAACAGCAGTATGAAGATAATGAAGACGAAACTGAGGAAGATGAAGAATATGCGCCAAATATTGCTGACTCACATACAGCTATAACAAAATTACGCAGTATTTCCAGTAAAATAAAAAGAAGTGAGATATTGAAGAGGAAGTTTCAGTCCGCTTGTGAAGCAGCTGGCGTGTCATCAAATCTGAACCCCATACTCGACTGTCCAACGAGATGGAATTCCACACATGATATGATTGGATTTGGTTTAAAAGTGAGGACTGGCATTCACATATTGTGCACTTCTGTCACCGAATTGAATGATTTTCAAATCACAGATAGTGAATGGCAAATACTCGAAAAAATACATAAGTTTCTAATAAACTTTAAACTTCTATCAACGAAACTTGGCGGAGAAAAATATGTTACATTACTGCTAGTCATTGTATCATTCAATATTTTGCTCGATAAAATTGAACCCATGGTAAAACAATTAGATGATAAACCTAATCGATCCGAAGTGGATGAAAGGCTCATTCTGGGTTTTCGAGCAGCTCGAGACAAAATGCTTAAACATTATAAAAAGAGCAACTGGATTTATTGTACCTCTTTAATTTTAGACCCAAGGCATAAGACTCAGACTTTTGACATCACATTACGGGGGAAGCAAATTAAAACAGAAAGCCTGCGCAAATTTAATGAACTTTATAAAGAATATAAAAATCTACACTCAATGAATACATCTCTAGAATCACCAAGAAATGAAAAGAAAGTATGTGAATATGATGAAGATGAAGACGTAATAGACTTTGAGAAATTGTATGCATGTTCCTCGACGTCATCTGGATCTGGATCTTTTCATCAAGGCTTAGTTATAGACGAGTTGGAGGAGTACCTAAGTAAACCCAGAGCCGCCAGTTCGGAAGACATTTTAGAGTGGTGGAGGACGCATGAGACAGAATATCCGACTTTATCGAAGATGGCCCGTGATTTTCTTTCAATACCTGCAACTTCAGTACCTGCTGAGAGATTATTTTCTAAAGCATCATTAGTAATTAGAAAACATAGAAATAGGTTAAGTGATGAGTGAGCCAGATGGTTACTTTGTATTAATTCTTGGTCAAAAGAATTAATATAAAGTAACAGTAATGTCAAAGCTGTTGTGTAATGTTATGTAATTTAATTGGTATTGTATTTTATTTTTTTATTTAAGTAAATGGTAAATTGTATAACTCTTTTATTCCATTTCATATAAGGGTCTATCAATCTCTTTCTAGACAGATAATGTTCTTTATAATACAGTCAAGTTAATGTCATTAATTTGTTTTTTATATGTTTTGACTAAGTTTTAGCACATGTAAGCTTATTAATTGTAAACGTTTATTAAGAAACAGACTAACTCCCGTGGCCGTGAGACTTGGTAGAGAGCTCAGTTGGTTAGAGCATCCGCACGGGTCGCTTAGGTCGTGGGTTCAAACCCCACCCGGTATTAGTTGATTTTTCGAATTTCTCATTAAAAGTTTAGACATTTATTGATTTGGTTAGTCTTTACTATGGCTATGTTAATTCAAGCTCAAAATGTACCTACTCTGGGTTGCTCTAAGATCTAAAGTAACGTTTAATAAGTAACAATAGGCTAATAGGTAATTGCGAGACTTGCGAGACTCTTGCTGCAAGACCAAGACCAAGAACAAGACTGAGAGCGCAATACCAAAACCAAGAACAAGACCAGGTGTATTGGCGCAAGACCAAGACCAAAACTGGCTAAGTCTCGTCTTGTTCTTGCATTTGGGCAGCACTACTATTAGGTAATAATAATAATAATAAGTAATTATTATAAACCCATGTAGTTAATATTATAATAATTACTAAAATAAATTATTTTGATATCTACCTATCCTTACCATTATCTAATTACAATATTCCTTGTGAGATCAGCACAATGTATTCGTGTCCCTCCTGAGCACTCGAAAACTTATTTTATTCTTTGGAACACGTACTCTGTGTCTGCAATCAAACATTGTCAAATATGCGTGCGGCGCGGCGGCGACGATTGTATGCCATATCAATGGAAGCCACCGGCGCGTGTATCTTGACCTTGTACTTCCGAACAGCTGCACAGGTGCCGATCCAAAGTGCCGATGGCCAAAACTAGGGATGCACTCTTTTTTATTTTAATGGATATTTTCATTCGCTTTGTATGTTTATATGGTATTGTTCGTAATGCGCATAAGTCCAATTTTCCGATTCTTTTATACATTTTTTGCATCTCATGGAGTCGCGAAGCGTTTACCCGAACTGCTATACTCTCTGAAACGACACTCAGTCCTAACGGCAAGACTCAAGAGTCTCGCAGGCTTAGTTTTGTTCTTGCTCAAATCTTGCACGGTCAGTCTTGGTCTTGCTAAAATTAGGCGGTCTCGGTCTTGCAAAAATGCAAGGGCGAGGCCATGACTGCAAGACCAAGACGATTTTGGGCAATCATTCGAGTCATTACAACATTACACAATCGTGCGAAGAGCCGAAAGAGTAGACAAAACTATACTGAAAGTGTTTTCGTATGGTGAGTACAGAAAACCGGAGACCCTTTTTACTGAAAACGAGGCATTCCGTTTTAGTGCTCAGCGGTGACAATGTATATGCATTTTTATTCCTTAAATCCATCATTTGGACTGTGTGCTCGTTTGTCATCCTAAGAGTGTAAAAAAAGGTCAAAATCTACCCCGTGCTCTATTTCACGATTCTAACGTAACCTCCCGACATCTAACCGACACGGCCGTCGCGGACAATTGATTGTTCCCAATGTTGCCACATGGAATTAGTGAAGGTCTCTAGACTGCCATCAAAAAGTCCCTAGTTATGAGTGAAATTAGTAACAGAAAAAGTCTCCAAATGTCGCTAAATATAATCTTATATATATATATATATATATATATATATATATATATATATATATATATATATATATATATATATATATATAAATGAAAAGAGCTAAAATTCTAACTTGACATGAAATTTTCGCATACATTTGTACATTTCAGTAGGGCATGAAAAAACGTTTTTGCATCGTCGGTCATCACCGGTTTTAACCATTTTTGAATTTTTCATTTTATAATCTTGATTCATAATAAATTTAATAAAATAACAAATGATCACTTTTAAATGGAAACAAATTAAATTAGATACACGGGACATTTAAAAAAAAACTGAACGTACTTACGTAAGTATTGCGCGCAACAAGACAATGAATATTATAAATATAACTATCGAGGAAGTCCCGATCAAAGCAAATAAAACAAATAAAATGTAAACAAATAAAGAGTGAAAACAACGTGGTAGGTGTAATCCGACCAAATTAGGAAATAGCTTATTCTCATTTTAAATAAAAATTTTAGTAACAATTCTCCATTGTCATAAAATAAGTTAATAATAATACTTTAAATAATACTATTTAAAATAAGTACTGTGTAAAATGATTATTTGACTTTTGGTTGCTTTAGGATTTATAAGGCGTTTCATTTTTATTTTAAAAATATTTCTTACGTATGTTACGTTGTTATTAATTTTGATTTTGAAAGCAAGAGATTTTGATGAAGTACAAGATTTATTTGTAACAGGATTACCTATTACAAATAAATAAGAACATTTTTCCATTAGGAATATTGTTGTGTTGTTTTATATGTGTTTGTAGAAGCGACAGCCAAAGAACCTTTGTTTCGGTTCCTTTACATTTTAAAATTTCGTTAGTGGATAGAGTATATTCCTTACGCCTAAAGTTCTGATGATGATGAGATGGTACTAAAAATTGAAGTATGTACAGATTACGCAAATGTCGCTAAAAGTCGCCAGAATATTTTTTGTCGCTAAACATTGAATTAAACTCCCTAAACTAACAAAAAAGTCGTTAGATCTAGCGACAAAGTCGCTAAAGTGGCAACACTAATTGTTCCAGACTAATTGGCAGGACCGCAGCCCGCAAACGAATGCCCGCCGGCCCAAACCATCACACAGGTTTATCGCCCGATACGAGCGTTTTCGCAACTTTTAAGTTGTTACGATTTGGCCTAAACAAACCCCCGTCCCGGGCATAAGGACTTACGAGTAAATTGGCAAACGGGATAGGGTCGCGACGGCACGTTGCAAGACCGAATCTCCAACCAAAACCTCGGCCACCCTAGGCACCCCATCCGGTCCATACGACAACTTAACAATGCGCCCTCGGCGCCAATGCAAAGGCAAAGCGTTGGGTTCCTTAACTAATACGAGGTCTCCAACCCGAGGAGGATCCGTCTTGTCAGACCACTTAACGCGCTGCTGCAAAAGATGTAGGTACTCCAGAGACCATTTATCAGTGCCAAAAACTCTGAATGATTTGTTGCAGCAGGTCAAATCTGCTTAACCGCGAAGAGTTTGTTTCCCTGAAGGGGTACTTGGGCAGGGCGTTAAGCGCCCGGCCAATCAGGAAATGGCTCACAGTTAGAACCTCCAAATCATTCAGACCGGACGAGAGGGGACAGAGGGGCCGAGAGTTGAGTACCGCCTCAATTTTACAGAATACAGTGGCAAGCTCCTCAAATGTCAAAATAGTTTCGCCAATAACGCGACGGAGATGAGTTTTTGCAACCTTAACCACCGCCTCAACAATACCGCCCCAGTGTGGGCAAGCCGGAGGGTCGAATTTCCACCGGATGCCCTTCTTGGACATCGCAGTACCTAAATAAGTTGGACAGAAATTCGACGACCTTTTTCAAATATCTATCCGTGCCCTTATAATTCGTTCCGCAATCAGACTGGATCAGGGCCGGTAAACCGCGACGCGATACGAAGCGGCCCAGCGTGGGCACAAAGGCTCCAGTGCTGAGAGCACTTACAAGTTCTAAGTGAACGGCCTTAGTGGCGAGGCACACGAAAACGCACAGATAGGCCTTATGTGAACGCGCGTTACAAAGGTTGGGGGACTTGACGAGGAAGGGGCCAGCAAAATCGGTTCCGACTCCAGCGAATGGTCGGATGGCCCTGACGCGGTCGGGTGTTAAGTCACCCATCATCGGCTGCTATATGGTGGCCTTCAGTTTATAACAAGGTAAGCACTTAAAGAGGACGCTCCGAATGGTGCGTCGGCCAGACAAAATCCAAAACTCCCGCTGCAAAATAGCCGAAAGAGCGTTACACCCAGCGTGGGCATTCTGAACATGATGGTGAGTTACCGGCAACCGAACAAAGGCGCCGTCCTTAGGGAGCAGTAACGGGTGTCGAGACCCGTACGGCAGTTGAGAATTTTTCAAATGTCCGCAAACGCGCAGCATCCCAGCGTCGTCCAGGATGAGGTTCAGGCGGGCCAGAGCGCTCTTGACAACGGAGCCCCGCTTCAAGGTTTCAATCACGGGCTCAAAATGCTCCGCTTGGACCATACGGGTCCAATGCATCAAGGCTTCGCGACGCTCGCTAGGGGACAAAACGGAACCAGAGATTCGGTTGGACGGGTCTTTCGAATTGCGGACAAATCGACACAATCAAGCAGTCACTCCTAGGAGCTTATCGAGAGAGCTGTACTGTTCTAGCAGGGAGAAATCCCGAGTGGGCTTATCCTTGCCCACTCCTACTCGGGCTCGTAGGCCAAGCAATTCAATCGGTTTGGAGTATTTATTCTGGGGCCAGAATGACTGAGACTCAGTCAACCAACACACCCCACCACAGCGGGTGGTCAACCAAAGAGGGGGCTTCACAGCCTCGAGAAGCGCAGTCTGCGGGATTCAACTCCCCTGGAACATGTCTCCAGTTTTTTGGAACTGACGAGTGACACTGAGTAGTAAAGTGGTTTTCGATAACTTAATACTCGCCCAAAAACCATTATTATAGGACTGTAGGTTTAATGAGTTCCACACGGCAAAAGTCACGGACAGAAACTAATGGTAACACTAAATCATTTAACGCTTCCCGCGAATAATAATTATCTTACACTAGCCATCCGACCAGGCTCACGGCTTGGGTGATTTCTGGATCTCGACTACAGCGCCACCTACCGGGTCCATTATTATAAAAAATAATTCTAATAAATTAAAATCCATTATTATAAAAAATAAAACACCTCCTTATCTTGCTGACAAATTCATATGGTCACGTGATGTAAAAACTTATAATACGCGCATCAGAGGGAGTACTCTCGTCGTGCCTCGTCACCGCACTCACGCTTTCCGAGGAAGTTTCAAATACGCCGCATCCAAGTGCTGGAACGATATACCGCCTCCTTTGCGAAATCTGAAAGCAGTACACACATTTAAAAATAAATATAGAACACAATTACTGCAAAGTCAGATTGACTGATCAAAGTTTATAACGCTTTGCACGATTACGTACCTCATCGTCGTAGATTATTAACAACGGAGCATTAAAAATCGTCCTCATGAATGCGGCTTTTGTTTTCTTATATACTTTTATATTCTTCAATAATTACATAGTGTAGTATATAGCCCTATATAGTATTTTAATAATCTCCCCTTTTGTAGTGTTCGTATAGACCTTCTAAGAGCATCTGAAAGCAACATAAACAGGACGTGCTGTGTCGAAGTGGCATTCGACCTTGAACGCTACTCTCTCCCTCTCACTTAAAATAGTTACTGTCTCTTTCCCCCTTGTTGTGCATAATTCTGTTTAAAAATAATAAAATGAGTATACATATAGCACTGATTTCGGTAAGTCACTGGTTGGACACACTGAAAATCAGCGCCATGGAAAAAAAATTCATGGCATTATGCTGAGTGTGCTCCTGTTCCCAGATGACGCCTTGACACATACTAGTATAGGTATTGTATAGTTTGTAATATGTAGTATATTGTAATTTGTATTGTATAGCCAACATTATTTGTAAATTGTGTGTTTTTTTATGTTATCTGTGATGGCGTCATTTTGGAGAATAAACCTTTCTTTCTTTCTTTCTTTCTTTCTTTCTTATTATAGAAGATAATTTTTATTTATTTAACTGGCTTTACGGCTCTGGGTACTAGCCCTTTTGAGCCTATCATTTCTTTCAGAATCTTCATTTTATATATTTTTTCTTCACAATATGCTGATGCGTCACATTGCGAAGTTTTTGGGAGATTTTGACGACAGCTCAACCCAGCGGACTATTGTTGACGACAGCCACTCAAGTTCATAAGGCGTCCAAGCGATCAAATTAACTTGAGGTTTATATCAACATCAAAGCTCTTGTTTCGTCGTTTTCTCTAATAGTTTACACGCGCAGACACTTAATTCACAAAATCACATCACTTTTAGGAATTAAAATCCACTTCAAACCATTATTAAAGCGACAAAACAGGAGCGACAGTCCGTCGTCGGCCTATTTCCCGCCCAACTCCAGATAACAATTATGTTCTTGCAGACTATAGATTAAATAGCAATTTAGTTCTCGACGCTGGCCAGCACGTGGCAGCTCTATCGCCGTTTAGCTGAGTAAATAGTATCAACTGTACGTTGTTCTTCATCGTTTTTTATGGTTAAATACATAAATAAGTGAGGATGAGTTCAAGGAGATCTCGCAGGGAAAGCTACCAAGACATAGCCGGCAGGGGTATGTAACCTTGTTTAATATTATTGACGCCCTTTACAAAAATTTTTAATTTGATTTTAATATGTGTGCTTATCAGTTTGTTTATAACATGAAGTTCGTTATCATATCTGGTTATTGGCCATGAGAGCTGACGACGTCTACTGGAGTTATGTATTCCGACACGACAATAATGTGTTAGATATGAAGTTGTGTCAGTACTTATCACATTGTTCATTCACGCCTACCTGTTAAGTGTAGTCATGTCCCATTTATTTTGCAATTATTAGGTTACTATTAAACTATACCGTAAATTGTAATTATTCACTCATGAACAAAGTTAGAGAAACGCAAAAAGTGTATATAAAATAAAATATCATAGATATTAGTGACAATTAAGTTCATAAATTTCGATTTTGTTTATTATTCCATGACGTCCGTCTACTTAGACACAACGCTCGGACCCATTTCTGAAGCCAAATTGCAGTGCTGGCATTACTGTGTCCCAGTCTGAAGTGTAGAGTAGAGCTAGAGAGTCATTATAAGTATAGTCTATGAAGGATTCCATTTTTTTACGTGTACGTACATACGTAACTATATTATGTTTGTATTACGAATGGATCGCTTCGACCGGGATAGGACCACGCTCTCACAGAATACAAGCGTAAAATAGCAGCTTTACGCTGCTTTGTTTCGTATGGTGAGTGTAGAGAGCTGGAGACCCTTTTTACTGGAAAAGAGACATTTCATTTTAGTCCTCATGGGTGACAGCGCATTTGTCTTTTGGTTCTAATCGAGGATAAATGTAGATGTCTATGGACCGCAGCATTCATTTACTATTAGGTGGACTGTTTGCTCGTTTATCACCCTATTCTATAAAATAAAAATCTTGGTCCTCAGAGGTCACAACGCATATGTAGCCTTCTTTAACTGAAATAGGCCGCAGATGCCCATGGACTGCAGTGGCCTGCTTCCGTCTAGACTGTCTTATTTTTTTCGATTTTTGATTATTTGTCGATTCTACTTTATAAAAATATTAACAATTAGAAAAAAAACATCTTATAAAGGATTACAAAAGGCGGACTTAATACATTCTCTCGCAGCCAACCACGATGATGAGACCAAACAAGGTTTTCAAGCGACAGTAGGCTTCCGCCTACTGTCGCTTGAAAACCTTGTTTGGTCGCGAACTCAAAAAGTCGTGCGTTTGAATCCGCCATTCGACTATTGTCATGAAACACTCTTAACACCAGAATTTTAAGCTTACCGGGGGTGGATAAAGGGAATATTAGCAAGTAGTGTTACCAGTATTATCAACCTGGTACTTAGAGCCATGTTGCAACTATATTATGTTGT
Source organism: Parnassius smintheus behrii (assembly GCA_036936625.1). NCBI lineage: Eukaryota > Metazoa > Arthropoda > Insecta > Lepidoptera > Papilionidae > Parnassius > Parnassius smintheus. Next base: position 57,167,087 of record JAUPFT010000003.1, on the reverse strand, counting down.
AGCACGAGTGGGTCGGCTCCACCGGGAAAAGACAACAACAGAAGCATTAAGCTGTTATTTTAAAAATAATTTTGAAAATTGCAGCTCAATACTGCTTTGTCGTATGGTGAGTGTGGCGAACCGGAGACCCTTTTTACTGGAAACGGGGCATTCCATTTTAGTCCTCACGGGTGACAACGCATCTGCATTTTGATTCTTAATCGAGGATAAATATAGATGTCTATGGGCCACAGCATCAATTTACCATCAGGTGCACTGTGTACTCGTTTGTCACCTTTATTTTATAAAAAATATATAAATGGTTATAATGATGATGGTGAGTATGGAGCCGTAGTAGCTCAGTGGTCAACGCTCGCTGTAAATATAACAGAACGCGAGTAACCCGGGTTCGATCCCCGCCGGCACCAATGAAATTGTTAATTGCAATTCTAAGTGCTGATTTACCACGTGCTCGACGGTGAAGGAAAACATCGTGAGGAAACCTGCATGTCTGAGGAATAAGAAAAAAAATATTTCGAAGACATGTGAAGTTCGTCAACACGCATTTGGGCAGCGCGGCGGACACTTCCTTGCCCCAAACCCTCTCAGAAATGAGGGGAGGCCTGAGCCCAGCAGTGGGACGTGTATAGGCTGTAACTTTACTTTACTTTACTACAATGATGATGATGTTATAAAACACAAAACTGTTAATAACCCGAAGTACTTCTGCTACGAGACTCAGCCGTTTTAGGGATTGTTTTTAAAACTTGAAAATTGTACGGGTTCTCGTTATACCAGACCTCTCTGTACATGTCGATGTGTACATGGAAATTATGAGCTCTTTCTAGTATTTTCCGTAGTTACCCCAAACGATACCCGAAAGATGGAACAAACTGCTGTGATAGATTTTCATATATTTATTTAACACATGAAATAAACACCAATGAAAATGATTAACTTTCAGATATCGAGCTGGCCAACATGAGCTCTAAAGTTTCACGGGTTAGGAATACTCAGTGCTTTTCCCGCTTCGGTATACGTCATCTATGGTGTCGCGCAAATAAGTGGAGCCGCGTGGGTAAGTACTCATTGAATTAATTTGACTTCAGCAATGAACTTATATCTGGTTGAGCAGTGCTTAGAATTTTGTCAATTTTCAATAATTTTGTAACTATTTAATTTCTTTGTTTTTTTTTAAGAACAAAATGGTGTGGAACAAAATGTTTGCCTCACTTAGAGACATAGGGATACATCATTTTGTAAATCTCTAATTTCCTTTTTCCTGGGTGTTATTTGTAGATTAAGTGTGATAAACGAGCACGCAGTCCATCTGATGGTAAGTGACTGCTGTGGACTAAAAGACATCCACATTTATCCTCGACTCAGAATCAAAATGCAGATGCGTGTGAATAAGATGGAATGTCAACTATTCTTGTTCGAACAATCCGTCGCTACTCTAAGTGTTTTTTCTTTCTGATCACGCTGCTGCAGCAGATCCCTGACGTGTAGCCGACTGGTCGCTGGACCACTCTTACTCCCCTCATACTCATTCTCAGCGTCAGTGCCAACAAAGAGATTGTCAAAGACTTTGTGGGTATCCAAATCTTTGTATTTTTTTTTTTGGAATAAGGGTGACTTACGAGCACACAGTCCACCTGATGGTAAGTGTATGCTGTGGCCCATAAACATCTACATTTATCTTTATTAAGAAAATGCATATGTCTTGCCACCCTTGAGGACTGAGATGGAATAAAACTCGTTTCCAGTAAAAGGGTTTCCGGTTCTTTATACTTATACCAACACGTAACACAGCAGCGATAAACTGTTATTTTACGCCGGTATACTGTGAGAGCGTGGCTTCTAGGTTTGTAAAATATATAAAGTACATTAAGTGTTAAGGTGGCACGATCCATGATCCATGACATAATATAAAAAATTCTCGATTTTGCCGCAATGTTCCATTATGACCGTCACAGCAGAAACTAACTAGATACACGCGTCACAGCGTCGTTGTTGAGTGAAATGAAAACGAACGATTAGCGCATAAAAAAGAATGAATAAAAATTTTTTTATGTATATAAATGGTTATTATCAATGTTAACATAAATACATATATAATACTAGCGACCTGCCCTGGACTCGCAGACACAACTGTGAACATAAATCAGCTAGGGACACACTCTAACACACACAAAATAATTCATAAAAATCCCCATTTAAATGTTTTTTTTTACTAAAAACTTAAAAAAAAAGAACTACTATACATAATAAATTAAGGAAAAAAATAAACAAGCTTTGGCAATGATAATTAGGAACACTTCGAAAAATAAACTTAAAAAACCTATCTACACTATACCATACCAAAATCGACTAAACTAAAATATTTACTATAATGTTAACTGTCAAAATGGTGTCGATAAAGCAGCGCCCTTTCGACCCTGTATTATTTGATTGACCGATGAAGAGCTAACGTATCACAAAGACTTAGATCTATACAAACAAGGCAGTAGTTTTTGAATTATAAGAAAGTGAGCATATTACCCTCGGGTACTATATTCATTTATATAACATTGAAGTGTCTGTTTATAAGATAAAGTTATAGCCTATATACGTCCCACTGCTGGGTACAGGCCTCCCCTCATATCTGAGAGGGTTTTAGGGCAAGAAAGCTTAGGGTTTATTTGTATGCTATTCACACTAATCTTCGGAATGGCTGAACCCGATTGTGATGTAACTTTACGAACAGATGGAGAGATGAGCTGGGAGTGATTTAGGGTATGTTTTATTCGGAAATCTTTACTTCAAAAAACGATAAATTGATAAAATAATTCTTTTTATAGGATAGGGTGACAAACTAACACGCAGTTCACCTGATGGTAAGTGGTTGCTGTGGCTCATAAACATCTACATCCACCCTCAATTACGAATTAAAATGCAGATGCGTTGTCACCCATGACGACTAAGATGGAATGCCTCGTTTCCAGTAAAAAGGGTCTCCGGTTCTCTACACTCACCATACGAAACACAGCAGCATTAAGCTACCTATTTTAAGTTGGTATTCTATGACAGCGTGATCCTTCCCCAGTCGAGCCGACCCATTCGTTCTACAACTATAAGTATTACTAATATATTTGCAGTATGGCTCTACCATGCATAAATATGGTATTTGACTATCTTAAATCTAAATAAAACCATATCAATAGATCGTACCTAGGCGAGTTGCTAATCTATACTAATATACTTATATTATGTACAAATAAATAAAATTGAAGTGTCTGTTTAAAATGTCAAAATAACAGCCTTTTTACTAATTGCATATGAAGGTATATTCGGTACTTATATAATAAAAGAACAATTTTTAAAATTTTTGTCTCTCTGTCTGTTTGCTCCAGTTAATCTCCGAAAGGGCTGGACCCACAGAAATTCTTATTATTACGATTTCTGTGGCTGAACCGATTTTGACTGACTGTCACTGGCAGGTAGCCAGTGGCGTAGCGAAGGGTGGGGCCGCACCGGGTGTCACCTTTTTTGGGGTGACACCCACCCGGTCTCTCAACTTTAAGAACAATGTACAAATAAAAAATCGCTAGCACAAAAATTTCTTTTTCGGGGATTCCTCCACTAGCACTAGCTCAGCTCTATGTACTATAATTCGGGGATTCCCGCAAAAGAGCCTGACGCTGTCGAGAGGGATTCCCCATCCTATACTCGCGATCTTTGACGTCTCAGTTGCAACATTTCTCATTTGTTTCGTAAAGGAAATGTGTTGTGTGTGGTTGGCGTGTATTATTATTAAACGTGTATTATTCTATAGTGATAGATAATAAAAAGAAAAAAAAATTAGAAACTTAAATGCTGTTTTGTGAAGATTAAAAAGATTGATTGATTTATATCGAATATTCTACAGGTAAGATAATTTTATAAATAAATTAATTTCCTAGTACTTCTATGGACAAAACCTATAGGGTTATGTAAAAATGGCTAATGTCATATCAATCATTTTTGCGTAAGTACGACTGGCACCATAAAGTCAACCTGGGCTAATACGTCATAATACTTTTAATGGAATTTTCGTCTGATTATAACATACATAATATATTTCCTTATAAACTAATATTATTTTAATATAAGTCAGCAGATTTTGTCTACTTTCATATTTTAATATCATTTTATGTTGTAAATACGTTAGTAATATACAAGTCAATGGTTGTAAATCGCACGTTTTGCACAATAATAAATTGAAATTTACACATCGAACAGTACGTGACTATGAATGATTTCGTTATTCGATGAAACCGAATTTACTAATAAGCTTATTCGAATGCGAAATTAGTAATTTACTAATCTTGTTATTCGCTTAATTTTACTAATTAGTCTAATTAATTAATTTCTTTTTTTTTTAAATAAAGATTTTAGTAAATTATACAAAAAAACTGGCCTTTTGTTTTAGTGTAAGAAACAAACATAAAGTGAAAAGCGTCCCGGGGAGTGCATACATCCAAAAGAAAAAAGTGGATAGATTGGATGTAGCTCAGAATATGTCTGGATAGATTTTTAAGTATGTTACACAAACTGATGACAGCGCAAGCTCATCAGAAGAAACTGATTTTCACCTTGATGCAAATGCAAGAGATAATTTAGATATTATCAGCACATCTTCAGCAAGCAACATTGACACTACAGAATTAATTAACACAAACGAAGAAGATACTGAAAATAATAGTAGCAGTACTATTATTGCTACCAATGAACCATTTCCTCGATTGAATGATGTGTCAGTATGTAGTGTTCCTGTTCCTTACAATGTTCGTTTTGAAATAATAAAAAAGGAAGTGAATATTTCCAAAACAAAGAGGGACCATTTGCCACTGCTTCTAGACACGGAATCAACCAAAATGTGAGAGGAGTTTGACTAGATTACTGAATATAATTTTATTTCTGGCTAAACAAAACTTGGCGTTTCGTGGACATGATGAAGGACAAGACTCTAAAAATAAAGGCAATTTTTTAGAATTAGTAAAACTATTGTCAAAGTATAATGTAGTGTTGAAAGAACACATGATGAAATTGTAGGAAGATAAAACTTAAAAATTATCTTATTTGTCGCCAGACATACAGAATGAATTCATTAATGTTCTATCAAAACATGTGAAAACTAAGCTTGTTAACGAAATCAAATCAGCGAAATATTTTGGTATTATATTTGATAGCACACCTGACATTTCACATATTGACCAAATGTTTGAAGTGATACGTTAAGTGAAAATTAGAAAGTGGAAGTCAAAGAAGCATTCCTTGAATTTTTTCCTTTGCAGGGAAAAAAAGCTGCTGATCTGCGATGAAATTCTTGACAAGCTTAAGACAGACGATTTAGATATAATGATGTGTCGTTCCCAAGGCTATGACAATGCTGCTGTTATGAGCGGTGCGGTGTGCACGGGGGAGTACAGTCCATTATTAAAACAAAAAACAATTTTTATTGTTTGTATTGATCACTCGATTAATTTGTGTGGTCAACATTCATTTGCCCAAAATATATCATACGTTACATTTTTTGGAACGGTAGAGACGATTTTTTCTTTTTTTCCGCCTCCACTAGCCGTTGGGAAGTGTTTATGAAGCACAGCAAATTATCTGTTAAAAGACTCTAAACAACGAGCTGGAGTGCTCCTTACCGTGCAGTAAAAGCACTAGTAGAGAATTTTGAAGGACTTGTAGACGCAATTGAGGAGTTGTGTAATTTACGAGAAAATGTAGACACTAGAGGTGCTGCACAAAACCTCATGCCTGATATGTGCAATTACACTTTTTTATATTATCCTTTCTTCTGGTATTATGTTCTTCGGGAAACAAATTCTGCACACATTGCGTTGTAAAGTAAAGGCTTGACTGTTGACGAAACTGCTACAAAAATAGAGGCACTACGTTTTTATATCGAAGAAAAACAGGATCACATTGTAGAAGAGGCAATAGATATTGCAACAAAAAATCAGAAGACTACGATATTCCAACAGAAAAACGACTTCGGCGTAAAAAACGGATGATTGGTGAGATGGCCAGCGATGCAGGACTCACACTGAAAGTGGAACTTCAAAAAGATATGTTGGATTGTCTTAACCGATTCAGAGTTGAACTCCAAACACGATCGAAGTCTCTTCAGGATGTAGCTTCATTGTTCGAGATCGTACAAACTAATGCTTTGCTTTTGGCGAATACTGAAGAACTGAAATTAGCTACATCTAATGATTTCTTATATTTACGCGAACACTACACATGATTAAAACTACTTTTATGATGAGGTCTCAGAAACCGAATTACTTTTGGAGATACCAAGACTGCGAAGACACTTAAAAGCCGCAAATGTTACGGTCACCGATTGGGTTTCTCCAGATTTTTTTAAAGTATATTGTAGAATGGTATTTTACAGAATCTCTTCCAAATCTTATGATTGTACTGAAATTGTTCATGACGGCTTGCGTGTCCATAGCTTCATGTGATAGGAGTTTCAGTAGATTAAAATTAATAAAAAACTGTTTTCGGGTAACAATGACCCAATCGCGGCTTAGTTATCTTGGTATATTAGCCATCGAACACGAGGCAATACAAAACATAAATTTCGATGAAGTTATTGCTGAGTTTGCAGCTGTCAAAGCTAGAAAGAAGAAATTTTAATTGTATAACAATACCTTTTCTGTCTTAGTTATTATTGTGTTTTGTTATTTTTTCAATATTATAATTAATAAATGATCCATGTCCTTTATCATATAAAATTTATTGCTTTTTACTTTCGATGGGGTGACACCATGAACTTCCGCACCGGGTGCCACCCATGGTAGCTACACCACGGCAGGTAGCTGATGTTATAAGGAGTACCTAACCAAATTTTATTTTCAAAAAAAAATTGGGTTAAACGCAAAAAAAAATTAAAACCCATAAAATCCAATCGTAATAAATTACACGCGGGCAAAGTCGCGGGGAACAGCTAGTTTATTAGAAACTGGCCAACCCTTTAACAATTTTTTTTATTTTAGTTATTTGGTTTGCTATCTTCATGCGTAAAACCGCCAAAAATAAGAATAATATATTATCTCCTTAAATTGATATTTAAAAAGCTTCAAACAGTTGGTACATATATTTTAATTCAATTTGATATCTCTAACGTCCATTTATAACGGCCGTCCGTTTCATCAATCATAGAACACCACAAATTGCTACGCCTGTTTTTTCGCAGCCTTTTCATTATTGTAACCGTCACCATAAACTACGAGACGACGCCTAGCTCCACCTTACGGACTCGCCCCATTTACTGTTCTCACGCCAGAGTTTTATGACACAAAATATTTATACTAGCTGTTCCCCGCGATTTCATCCGCGTGGGATTTATTACGAATGGGTTTTAAGGATTTTCATTAATTTTTTTGCGCTCAACTTTAATTCTTTTACTGAAAAAAAAGTACCTACCTTAAATTACTCCTTATAACATCAGCTATCTGCTAGTGAAAGTCCCAGTAAATTCGGTGTAGCCATTTCGCAGATTAGCAGAAACAAAAGACAGACAAAAAAATATTTTTATATAATTAAAATATTTTTTTTATAAGTGCAGTATATACTTTCATATGCATTTAGTAAAAAGCTGTTATTTTCATATTACTAACAGATACTTCAAATATATATGTTCTTAAATATTAGAAAACTTAATTTAAAATTTTTTCAGCTCTAGTTCCCTATCTTAAGAATTATGATTTATAACAATAGTTTTTTTTGTAAATTTAAATTCTAGATTTAAGGAAGCTCGAAACATCCAATGTATAGTATGTAAGCATCATGAAAGGGCGGAGCTGCCTGCCACAAGTATATATATATATATATATATATATATATATATTAACGTTGGTTTTTTTACTGCCACGTTGGTCTAGTGGTCGTTTATACGTCCCGGGTACGAATTCCAAGTCAGGCCACAGAATAAAATAAGTTATTGCATTTCAAGCATCGGCATGTCATACCAAAATAATTTAAGGTTATTCGCAATGAATTTGATAATACTTTTACATCTAAAACAATTCCCTTGATCACAAGGCATTCAATGAATGGGCGAATGTAGGAGACTGTAAGAGCAGACAAAGGTTATATGAACTTTACCATGAAAGGTCATACACATAATCCTAGCATCAAATTTAGGGAATGTGTAAAAAATATTCAAAAATATTTGAAAAGTGTGCTCCATAGCCAAATTTTTGTATTTGAGCAAGAAAAGAAAGACGGCTACTACGAAGGATCAGCTAACTCCAAGACGTGACACGACGTGACGTGGCGCGTAGTTTTTAAGATAGTAATATAAAATATAACTTTATTTACTACACAAAAATACACATTTTATAGAGATAATTCTAAAATGCCCCGGACTTCAACGCTCTGTGCCTCACGGCGTAGCGCGGCGCATCACGACGCATCGGTACTTCGTCGGTAGGCGTAGCGTGCAAGACCGGTGCGCTGCCAGCTACTTCACGATATGCCTCGCGACATCGCGATGCGTCTCGCGGCGACACGCTGGCGCGGTGCGAAAACACTGGCCTCTTCAAGCATCGTCACGTCGCGTGGCGTCGCGTCGCGTCGTGTCTCGGTACTAGCGCACTTAAATTAAAAAATAATACATGGAGTATAATTAATAGTGAAACTGGTGAGGCCAATTCAAACTCTCGCAATTCACACTACTGATCAGGAGGTTACAATGGTTTTTGAGAAATATTTTACTGATATTTCGATTTTAACTACTAAGTCACTGAATTCTTCTCTTGCTGTCGCCAAATCATTACTTAAACTAAATGTAAATGTGTGTATAAAAAATTTTACATTTCATAATATATCATTAAAATATATTGTGAAATATTTTAAAACTTTTAATATTAAGAAAACCGCAGATGGTGTGAGACCTAATGAATCGTGTACTACTCATTTGCGATTCTCTGTTGAAACTTAATGAAACCAAAGCATTTTTGAAAAGATTGATTACTGGTGACAAAAATGGATCACCTACGACAAGAACGTGAGAAAAAGATCGTAGTCCTTTGACCATGATTTTCGGTAATCAAGCGGTAGTCAAGCTTCACAGACTGTAGCAAAACCCGGATTAACACACAATAAGGTGATGCTGTGGGTATGATGGGATTAAAAAGGCATCGTTTATTATGAGCTTTTACCGCCAGGTCCGCCATCATTGTGATCGCTACTGCCGACAATTAATGAGACTCAAGAAAAAAGTAAGAAAAACGGCCGGTATTGATCAACAGAAAAGGAGTGTTCTTTTATCATGATAACGCCAGTCTTCACACATATTTGGCTACTCAGTAAAAATTGGTAGATCTTGGTTGGGAAGACCTTGCACTTGCACCCTCAGATTTTCACCTGTTTCGGTCTCTTCAGAATTATTTAGTAGTGTTAGGTTAACATCAAGAGAGGACTGTCAAATGTGAAATAGTTGGGTTTTGTTCTGACGAAATCTCATGTTAAAAAGCTAGAATAAAAAAAAATAATTTCGTTGTCTTTTATCGCCATTCGAGAACCTTTCTTCCTCATCGGTTGTCGGCTCATCGAAATATATGACCGCCCCATTCGGCTTATTGATCCATTAAACTGACTCCGTTTTTTAGTCCTGGTATTGATATCAACGTTACTAGATGGAGTAACGACTTAATAAAAAAATATTTTAAATAACATAATACGGCTTCGCCAGGATGGGATTAGGGTTTTTTAAATAATCATCAATGACCATTTATTTTATTAATTATGTTGATTTCATAAACTAGGCCAAGTCAATCGAATGAAACATATCTTAGAAAACTCCCGTCATTGTTTTTTATCTGTTCGTGAAAGTTCATCACATTCCGAAGATTTAACACTCACACTGATATTTTTAAAATGGTTATTAATTCTTATTTATTAGGAAACTCAAGAGCACTTTTTTAACAATAATACTGTAACGCGCTTAGGGTTCGTGACAATAAAAACTGCCGATTGAATTACCAAAATCGACACTTTAATTACTGAACTCCAATTAAAACTCAAATCACACTAATAATTATTCACACTTAACACTTTAACTCACTTTATTTCACTCCAAAAGCTTCGCTCGTATCGCCGATTCAATACTGCCTCGGTCGCGGCCTCTATTGGCCTAAAATAGGCATGTTTCACCGAAACATCCAGAATGTTCCAGCAAATAGCGGTCCCGACCTACAAAGTGCTGAAAGTTCGAGTGTGGATCTTTTCAGAAAGCATAGTTCTTCTATTCGACACTAGGTAGCGCTGAAGGTGGAAAGTTCCATCATGGCATTTTCTGGAAAGCTCTCCTCGCTCTGTTCTCCGACACTAGATGGCGTTAGTGCCAGGTACCAGACATCAAACTAGGCGCGCAATTATACTTAAAAATATTTAGGAACTCTAGTCAATAATAGTTGCACAACATGCTGAATAACACTTACGAGGCACAGAGGTGCCTAGTGGCATGCAAATAACCCTCTTAGTTCGGTAAATGGCAGTTATTTCAGCCATCAATTTTTATACGACTTAGAGAACTTTAAGAAAAAAACCAAAACCTACTCTTTTTTAAAAGGCAGGCAACGCATCTGCAATTCCCCCGGTATTGCAGTTGTTCATGGGCGGCGGTAGTCACTTACCATCAGGTGAGCTGCATGCTCCTTTGCCCCCTCTACTATAAAAAAATCGAGATTACAGACAAACACTTCAACTTTAAAAGCAGTATAGATGAAGTGAGGTTATATTTTAAGACCTAAATAACTCATCCTTGTATAATTTAATAATTTAAATGTACACAGCATGTTCAATTGTTATCATGTTCCCTTGGGCGTGTGCTTGCTGTGCCGTGCGATTCTACGGCATGTTGAAGGCGCAGGTTTTGAAGCTCAAGGATAATTGATGGCCCTGTGATGCGGTGCCAGCACGCAAGGTCTGCGGTTGACATTCCAGCCACTTAGTGTTATCACGCTTGACCTAGACTGGAATAGATATTTTATACTTAATACGATTAGCTACGCCTAGCTTTTTTTTATAGAATAAGGGTGACAAACGAGCACACTGTCAACCTGGCGGTCAGTGTATTCTGTGACCCATAGTTATCTATTTTTTCGTGAAGAAAGCCTCATTAGGTTATGCCGGACTCCTATCGGCTTAAATCCCACGGTAGTCTCCATCATCGGATACGAGGGGTTCCGGGACTTCCGTTCGGAACGCAACCGGGTGCCCCGAAGTACATCCCAGGGGTGGTTATTACCGCCCCTAGCAAAATGCGGATGCGTCGTCACGCCTGAGAGCTAAGATAGAATGCCTCGTGTCCAGTAAAAAGGGTGTCCGGTTCTCTTCGCTTTTTTTCCGGTTGAGCCGACCCATTCGTGCTACGACCTGCTGCGTGGCTCTGCAAGCGCGCACTTACACTTGCTTTTTTTCTCTTTCACTTTCTTTCACTGTTGAAAATTAAAAGTTACCCCCACACTAGGATTTGATCTAAACATAAATTGCACAAAGACAATCATAGACACCCGGAAAAATTACTTGTTCCGTGCGGGATTCGATTCCGCGACCCTAGTTGTAGGAATATATATATATATATATATATACATATATATATATATATATATATATATATATATATATATATATATATATATATATATATATATATATATATATATATATTTATATATATATATATATATATATATATATATATATATATATATATATATATATATACATATATATATATCACATCACACAGTCCACATGATGGTAATTGGACGCTGTGGCCACTAGACATCTACATATATCCTCGATTAAGAATCAAAACGCAGATGCGTTGTCACCCCTGAGGACTGAGATGGAATGCCTCGTTTCCAGTAAAGAGGGGGTCTCTCTGGATCTCTCAGATCAGCAGTATTAAGCTGCTATTTTACGTTGGTATTCTATGATAGCGTGGGTGGTCCTTCACCGGTCCAGCCGACTCATTCGTGCTGAACATAATATAGCTGCAGCGTGGCTCCCACATATAAAGCTACAATATCAATCGCGCGCCCAGCGAACTGAGCAGGTAAATGCAGCACCAGGTAATTGCAGATGCGTGGCCGACCTTTTAAAAAGGAATAGGCCAATTTCTTGAAGGTCCCTAAGTCGTATCGGTCCGGAAAAATCTCTGGCGGTAGTCGATTCAACAGGTCTCGTGGTTCGTACCCTTTATTACATTTATTTTGAATTATTAAAATATTACATATTGAATTTCTAAGCTACTATGTCTCTCCGCGTATATTTAAATGTACATGTTTTCTTTTACAATATCTGAGTATTATATTGTACCGACCATCATGAAAAAGTAAAAGTTTTTTGAATACGAGTATAAGAAGCCGCCATAATCATTATACAAGCCATTCGCCACATAATTGCCCCATAAATTAAAAGTATAGTAATATCTTATACCCATGACATTGCTACGTATACCAGACGTAGACTCGTAGACGTCCTGTCATTTTTCAGACGGTCCCGTAGCACAGTGCCTTAGCAATGAGTTGCACCGCTGAGAGCCCCGAGTTCAAATTCCGCAAGGAATATATTATATGGGCTAAGAATAATTTTTCCGGGTTTGGATGCTTGTCTTTGTAAAAAATATTAAGTAAATTATCGTCACAATACAGGAGAAAAAGAAAAAAAAATTAAATTTCTAACTGGGTTCCTGGCGTAGGGAAGTGTTTACGACTTAAAAAAGCCAACCTAAATTAAGTTGACAAAATACATTTTTCTCGGAGCTTAATGTTAGGATATTTTAAAGCTGTAGCTTTTAAAAATTCCTTTGATGTCATCCCTGGGTTCGCTACTTTTTCCAGCCTAGTGTAATGTTATTATAATAATTAAAAGTTTTACAATTATGTTCTGTATAGATATGTAGTAGAGCTACAACGAAACTTAGATTGACTAAAACTACAATTTAGATTAGCTTAAACTAGCAAGTCTTTTTTAATTAAATGTATAAAATTTTACAACTTAATTTTACAATACAATATAAAAAAGAATTTAATAAAAATTTTGAAAAACTTTTTGAATAAAATTACTTTTTTTCCTTTGACATCCCTAGTGACAGATTATATAAATGATTGCTTTCAAACAATTTTATAAATTTAAATGTTGTGAATTGATGATTGTAAAATAAAGCTGGAGTTTCACCACTCCAGACATAATTTCGGTCGCGACTGCCAGTCTCGACGGAGACTAGTCTCTGCAGAAAACTGTGCAGGAAAAAATTATAGTGCCTTTGTTTATACGTAAGCACAGGTGCACACTCTATTCCCACACTTTCATAGTCCGATAGGACGGTAATCCGACACGATCGAGGGAGTTCTAGTGCAGGAAGCTTTACGTACTTTTCGAGGCACGGTGGTGAAAAGCACCGTCAACTACCTGACTCCGGACTGCTTTTGAAAATTTCTGTACAGAAAAACGCAATGAAGTATTTTTGTCCCAGCCCGGGCTTCGAACCCAGAACCCTGTGACAAGCAACCGCGTTTACAAAATACACACTTATGAACGGCACACACGGTCAGTTCAACTGATCATTCCAACTGATCAGTTCAAACTAGTGTTGCCCAAAATCGGTCTTGGTCTTGCAGTCTTGGTCTTGTTCTTGCATTTTTGCAAGACCAAGACCAAGAACAAGACCGCCTAATTTTAGCAAGACCAAGACCAAGACTGACCGTGCAAGATTTGAGCAAAAACAAGACTAAGCCTGCGAGACTCTTGCGTCTTGCAGTTAGGAATGAGTGTCGTTTCAGGGAGTATAGGAGTTCGGGTGTACGCTTAGGGACGTAGTAGGTTCGGCTTTACGCAAAAAATATATAAAAAAATTTGGAAAATTGGACTTATGTGCATTACGAACAATACCATAAACATACATAGCGGATGAAAATATCCATTAAAAGAAAAAACAGTGCATCCCTAGTTTTGACCATCGGCACTTTGATAGTGCGCGGCGTCTTGTTGTCGGCATCATCAAAGGTCGAATACTGACCTGTCAAAGAAATTTTGCAGCTATTCGGAAATACAAGGTCAAGATACACGCCGGCGGCTTCTATTGATATCGCATTCAATCGTCGCCGCCGCGCCGCACGCACTACATTTGACACTGTTTGAATGCCGCCACAGAGTACATGTTCCAAAGAATAAAATAAGTTTCCGGGTGCTCAGAATGGATACGAATACATTATGCTGATCTCGCAAGGAATATTGTAATCAGATAATGGTAGGGATAGGTAGATACCATAATAATTTATTCTAGTAAGTAATTATTATAATATTAACTATATGGGTTTATAATAATTACTTACTATTATTATTATTACCTAATAGATAAACATGTTCAATAAGTTCACCGCAAATCTCGATTTTTGGAAGTGATAAATATCGTAGACACCGTCACGTCGTCGTCGTCACCTATTTGATAAATATTGTAGACACGTTTAACAAACTTGAAACGTGTAAACATTTTGTACAATGCTAATCGAATAATATAAAAAGTGTGCATATTAAATAAAAAGCGTAAAATAAGATCTATGTACTTTTTAGGAGCCCGAGTATCTCTTAGAGAATCGTTTAAAGAATTTGATTGCATCGAATCGATGTAAATAATAGTGATTTGCACAATTTTAATAGTAGAAATAAAAATAAAATCACAATACCTGCTTTCCGGTTACACAAAGCATATAATGCGTTCTTGGGTAGCAATATACGCTTTTATAGTAAGATTTCAAAAGAAATGTTAGATCTTTCACCTTTTCAATTTGAGTCAGACAAAAATGCTTGGAACTGACCTCTCGTACTACACAGGACTAACTAGAAATTTCTAAACCGATTTGGTTTCTACATATACATTTGACATTTTATTGACTATTGTAAAAATATATTTATTAACTATTGTAAAAATATTTTGAAAAGAGCAACTACTGAGTTTCTTACTTTCTTCCATGATTCTTCTCAGTAAAATCAGAACCCCTGGACATGGAAAAGAAAAAATTGGGGAAAACAGTGATTATATGACTATTCAAAAGTGTATTTTAATGCCTACTTGAATAAAACATATTTGAATTTCAAACGAGTGAAGCTAAATTTTATTTAATTAACGTAGATTAATTCAATCACAAGAAGAACATAATATACACTAGGTATTTTATTTACATATTTACATTTAATTTTTACGTAGGCACACTATACCTATCTGGCAACGCATCTACTTTATTAATCTTCTGAAGAATCATTAATTTTATGAAAGGATGCCGAACTTTCCTTTGTCGGTCTTTCGGCGTGTACTTACAAATAGTATTATTTATTTTAATTCCAGTCATTCCCAATTGAGCTTTGCTTCGAGTCTAATGTATTAATTGTTTTTACTCTAATCCTGGTACTACTGGTACTGGTATTGTTTTTACTCTAATACTGGTACTCTAATCCTGGAGCCGTGGTAGCTCAGATGGTTAGCGCTCGCTGTAAATATAACAGAACGCGAGAAACCCGGGTTCGATCCCCGCCGGCACCAATGAAATTGTTAATTGCAATTTTAAGTGCTGATATACCACGTGCTCGGCGGTGAAGGAAAACATCGTGAGGAAACCTGCATGTCTGAGGAATAAGAAAACAAATATTTCGAAGACATGTGAAGTTCGCCAACACGCATTGGGGCAGCGCGGCGGACACATCCTTGCCCTAAAACCCTCTCAGAAATGAGGGGAGGCCTGTGCCCAGCAGTGGGACGTATATAGGCTGTAACTTTACTTTTTTTTACTTTTTTACTGTAATCCTTGTTGTTCTCGGAGTGATAAGTTTACAATTTGACATGAGTGACGAAGAGTCGAATAGTTTTAGTCGGAGTAGTGAGAGTTGGAGTTATAGGTCTAAAAGACCCAAAAGTAAATTTGATGAGTTTTTCGACATAATTCATGCATCCTAAATTGCTTTGTGTAAATTATGCCAACATAAAAAGGTTTAAATAAAAATGAAAAACAGAAACACTTTAGGCTTAAGGAAGCATCTAATATCTTTCCACAAAAAGGAATCACAAATATTTCTTCCTGAAAAACCATAATTAGGTGGAGATATCACAAGCTTTTTAATAACCACCGGAAAAAGAGGACAGGTAAGAAAAATATGCTTATCACACAATTACATAACACATATATTATGTAACTAGCGGCCGCCTGCGACTTCGTCCGCGTACAATATCTGATTTCCTATGAGATTTTAAAATTTTCTCGCTGCAAAAGTCTTACCTAAGTATAAAGAGGCTATATAGGTAAAGCTTAATTATGCAAGTATTTATTACTTAAAACTAATAAAGTAAATGTCGATCTTCATATCTATACTTTAAAAATATAGGACTTGCATGTAACCATTTTACCCCAATTTCACCCCCTTAGGGTTAGGATTTCGTAAAACAGCTTTAATGCCGATTTCCGTGTCTCTTACTTCAAAAACGTAGGACTTTCATACAAACTTCGATATCGTTATAGTCAGTCAGTCAGTGGTAGTTATAAATATATATATATATATATATATATATATATAGATTATAGTGTTAAATATGTGTTTATAATTCACTCACATTTTCATTTGTTTTTATAATCGGCGAGACACGTGATTTACTGTTTTATTTCAGTCTAAAAATAGCAGTGACAACATCACAACAGCTACAGTTGATTGGATGGTTAAAAGATATCTTCCCTTCTCATTTTTCGATGACAAAGCTACACAAGTATATTTTCGATCAATTTGCCAAATATGGTGTTTCCTAAAAGGTCCACACTTAGAAGGAAGGTCAAAGAACGGTTTGAAGAGCTTCAATTGAATCTTAAGAAACGACTACAATAATTTTCATCTAAAATGTCATTTACCATTGATGGATAGACGTCAATTGCTGGTAGGAGTTACTACGGGGTCACTATTCATTATATAGACAACGAATGGAAGTATCGATCTGTAGTCCTTGATTTTATACCATCACGCGTTCGACATACTGGGGAAGATATTGCAACGATTTTCCTCGAATGTTTATTGGAATATGACATAATTGATAAAATACAGGGTATCACGGTCGACAACGCAACTGCAAACACCAAATTTATGTATGAATTGGATAAACAGCTGCCACGCTTTGATTCAGACAATCAACATTTCCGGTGCTTTGCTCACATTTTGAACCTTGATGTACAAGATTTATTAAAGACCTTAGCATTACACAGTGAAACTGACAATAAGGGACAAGAACAGCAGTATGAAAATAATGAAGACGAAACTGAGGAAGATGAAGAATATGCGCCAAATATTGCTGACTCACGTACAGCTATAACAAAATTACGCAGTATTTCCAGTAAATAAAAAGAAGTGAGATATTGAAGAGGAAGTTTCAGTCTGCTTGTGAACTCTTAAATGAACTCGACTGTCTAACGAGATGGAATTCCACACATGATATGATTGGATTTGGTTTAAAAGTGAGAACTGGCATTAACATATTGTGCACTTCTGTCACCGAATTGAATGATTTTCAAATCACAGATAGTGAATGGCAAATACTCGAAAAAATACATAAGTTTCTAATAAACTTTAAACTTCTATCAACGAAACTTGGTGGAGAAAAATACGTTACATTACCGCTAGTCATTGTATCATTCAATCTCTTGCTCGATAAAATTGAATCCATGGTAAAACAATTAGATGAGAAATCTAATCGATCCGAAGTGGATGAAAGGCTCATTCTGGGTTTTCAAGCAGCTCGAGACAAAATGCTTAACCATTATAAAAAGAGCAACTGGATTTATTGTACCTCTTTAATTTTAGACCCAAGGCATAAGACTCAGACTTTTGACATGACATTATGGGGGAAGCAAATTAAAACAGGAAGCCTGCGCAAATTTAATGAACTTTATAAAGAATATAAAAGTCTACACTTAGTGAATACATCTCTAGAATCACCAAGAAATGAAAAGAAAGTATGTGAATATGATGAAGATGAAGACGTAATAGACTTTGAGAAATTGTATGCATGTCCCTCGACGTCATCTGGATCTGGATCTTTTCATCAATGCTTAGTTATAGACGAGTTGGAGGAGTACCTATGTAAACCCAGAGCCGCAAGTTCGGAAGACATTTTAGAGTGGTGGAGGACGCATGAGACAGAATATCCGACTTTATCAAAGATGGCCCGTGATTTTCTTTCAATACCTGCAATTTCAGTACCTGCTGAGAGATTATTTTCTAAAGTATCATTAGTAATTAGAAAACATAGAAATAGGTTAAGTGATGAGTCAGCCAGATGGTTACTTTGTATTAATTCTTGGTCAAAAGAATTAATATAAAGTAACAGTAATGTCAAAGCTGTTGTGTACTGTTATGTAATTTAATTTGTATTGTATTTTATTTTTTATTTAAATAAATGATAAATTGTATAACTCTTTTATTCCATTTCATATAAGGGTCTTTCAATCTCTTTCTAGGCAGATAATGTTCTTTATAATACAGTCAAGTTAATGTCATAAATTTGTTTTTTATATGTTTTGACTGAGTTTTAGCACATGTAAGCTTATTAAATGTAAACGTTTATTAAGAAACAGACTAACTCCCGTGGCCGTGAGACTTGGTAGAGAGCTCAGTTGGTTAGAGCATCCGCACGGGTCGCTTAGGTCGTGGGTTCAAACCCCACCCGGTATTAGTTGATTTTTCGAATTTCTCATTAAATGTTTAGACATTTATTAATTTGGTTGGTCTTTCTATGGCTATGTTAATTCAAGCTCAAAATGTGCCTACTCTGTTAAGTTGTTCTAAGATCTAAAGTAACGTTTAATAAATATCAATAGGCTAATAGGTCATTGCGAGACTTGCGAGACTCTTGCTGCAAGACCAAGACCAAGAACAAGACCAGGTGTATTGGCGCAAGACCAAGACCAAAACTGGCTAAGTCTCGTCTTGTTCTTGCATTTGGGCAACACTAGTTCAAACGCGTACTGTTGATATTTTTAAAATATCGGATTTTCGATATATCGATAATTATAAATATATCAGTAACCGAGTTTTATATATAAGTTTATTTATCGATATATCGAAAAGCCGATGTCGAAAAATATCAACATTCCTAGTTTGAACTGATTAGCTGGCTGGAGAGGGGGTCATTGTAGAAGTGTGCTCGTCGCGACCCCTGCCAGCCCTTTTCAGGGCTGCAATTCTACACAGCTGCGCACCCATGCGAACGAGGGTTAGGGCGTCCCCCCAAGGCGACGCACACCAGCTCGTCCCCGTTGGTGTGGAATGCAGCGCGCAAAGCGGCGATGGGGACCGCCACCCGTCACGCACAGCCCGACACGGCGGAAGGTGGAGGACGGAGTGCAGAGTTGGCACGTGGAATGTTAGAGGAGGCATGAGAGATAAGACGAATGAGTTGATCGAAATAATGAAAGAAAGAGAATTAGATGTCGTGTGTATGTCGGAGACCAAACGGAAAGGCAGTGGTATTGAAGAGCTCCATGGCGGGACGTTAGCTATATGGTCCGGAGTCCCGGAAAGCGAGAACGCCTGCCAAGGAGTGGGAGTGCTGTTGTCGTCCCGGTTGGTCGATCTTATGACTGAATACAAGGTTGTGAACTCAAGACTTCTCTGGGTTCGCTTCAAAATGGGGCTGACGAAGTTATTCCTTTTGGCTGTTTATGCGCCGGTAGCTTCGTCGTCCAGGGCTGAGCTGGAGGAGTTTTGGGAGAATGTAAGAGAAGTTCTAGATTTGGTTAAGGGAAACGAAAGAACTGTTGTATGTGGTGATTTGAATGGATGGGTAGGTATCGCTCGACCAGGATACGAGTCGGTGCTTGGAAAGTTTGGAGATAAAAGGGTTAATGATGCTGGCAAGCTTATACTGGCTGTATGCAAGGAAAAGGGTCTTCTTGTGACAAACACTATGTTTAATCACAGGAAGATCCATATGTACACTAGAGAAAGAAAGAATGAGAGAAGTATGATTGATTTGTTCCTGGTGGATGACCGACTGCGAAAACAGGTGATGGATACACGAGTGTTCAGGGGTGCTGACCTGGGAACGGATCATTATCTAGTAATTACTAGATTTAGGGGTTTGTTCGCGGGTTGGCGCCACCGGACGGCAGTAACAGAACCACAGTCGGTCTGTCGCATCCGAAGCTGGAAGCTTCAGGAAGCGGATACTAGGGACAAATATCACACGAGGGTAGCCGAAAAGCTTGACACCATCGATGGCAGGAAAGAATGTGTGGAGAGAACATGGCAGAACCTTAGGGATGGAATGGTAAGTGCAGCGGAAGAAGTATGTGGTACGACAAAAAGAGGTAGTAGTAAAAGAAGAGATGCATGGTGGAATGACGAAGTGAAAGAAGCTGTAAAAAAGAAGAAAAAAGCATGGTTAGACTACTTGGCCTCTAGTAACGATGAGCATATGAGAGAGAAGATGAAAGAAAGATATAAGCTGCAGAAAGTTCATGCGAAAACATTGATTGAGGAAGTACGTGAAAGGTGTAGAATAGAAGCGGACGAGAGGTTGTCGCACAACTTTAGGGAAAACTCCAAACTCTTCTGGAAAGAGGTTGGAAGGTCCCGGAGTGGTGCGACAGCTTTAAGAATGAACAAAGTGCTTTCGAGAACCAATGACGTCCTCTCAGAAAAATCGGACGTCATGCAGCGATGGAGTGAATTTTATAGAGAATTGTATGCGTGTCATGATCTTGGTGAAGGATCCGGGGGTGACGCCATGACTGGCACGCCAGACACGGACCTCGATGACACTGAGGTCATCAGCATGAAAGAGATTGAACGTGCGATTCGAAGTTTGAAATGTGGTAAGGCTGCGGGACTAGACAGAGTTACTGCTGAAATGGTCAAGTACGGTGGGCCTCGCGTCTGGGACAGCTTTCATCTGCTGTGCAATTTGTGCTGGCGGACGGGAGATGTCCCGGATGATTGGCGATCCGCGGTCATTGTGCCTTTATATAAAGGTAAAGGTTCACATTTTGACTGCGGGAGCTATCGGGCGATCAGCTTGACCAGTTTAGCAAGTAAAGTTTATTCGAAGGTTTTGACACGCAGGATGCAAGAGAAATCGGAAAGATTCTTATGGGAGGCACAATGCGGATTTAGACCTGGAAGAGGATGCACGGATCAAATGTTTTCTCTCCGCATGATCACGGAGAAGCTTCTGAGTGTTAACCAGAGGATTTTCTGTGCTTTTGTGGATCTGGAGAAAGCATTTGATAAGGTTATAAGGAAGAAAATGTGGGAACTGTTGCCGGGATATGGTGTGGATGGTCGATTGTTAAGGGCTGTGCAGTCACTTTACTATGACTGTAAAGCCTGTGTGCGGGTAGGGCATGACCTGTCACCCATGTTTAGCGTCCAAGCGGGCGTAAAACAGGGTTGTGTCATGTCTTCCTGGCTGTTCATACTGTATCTCGACAGCTGTTTACAGAAGCTGAAAGATAGCTGTTTGGGTGTGAAATTGGGTGACATAAAAGTTAATTGTCTGCTGTATGCTGATGATGCAGTGCTTATTGCACCATCAGAAGCAGAACTGCAGGCATTAGTCACGTGTATGAAAGAGGAATGTGAAATTAAAGGTCTCCGTTTGAATGCTAATAAAACTAAGGTTCTGGTATTTGAAAAGGACGAAGAGAGAACGAAATGTGAAATATGGGTAAATCAGGAATGTCTAGAACAGGTAAATGAAATTGTATACTTGGGGAGTGCTTTCAGCCGGGATGGAAGATGTGATTTAGATGTGGATAGGCGTGTCGCTGCCGGAAACAAAGTCAATGGTGCCCTGAATGCATTAGTCAAAAGGCAAGGCGTGGTGAAGAGTGCACGCCTTGCAATACATAACGCAGTGTTGGTACCGACTTTGTTATATGGCAGCGAAACCTGGGTATGCCAGAAGAAGCATAAAAGCAAGTTGAATGCAGTGGAGATGCGATCTCTTCGTAAAATGTGTGGCGTTACCATAGCCGACCGAAAGCGAAACGAAGAGATTCGCAATATGGCAGGATTGAAAGATGACCTTATCACAAAAATTGATAGGGGCGTACTCCAATGGTTTGGGCACGTTGAACGAATGAGTGAAGACCGAATGGTGAAGAAAATATATAGAGCGAAAGTAAATATTAAAAGGTGTCGAGGTAGACCGAGACTAACTTTCGAAGACCATGTGAGCAAATTGCTCGAAGAGGGGAGGGTCAAGAGTACTCGGATACCTAGACGTGCATGTATGAAGAAGTTAATGAACCTGAAAGAAGCGAAAGAGGTATGTAAGGATCGTGACACTTGGCGATCTGTTCTCTCTGGCTACCCCGTTAGGGATTGTGCGTGACGATAAGTAAGTAAGTAAGTAAGTAAGTAGCTGGAATAATCAGTTAAACTGACCGTGTGTGTCGGTCGTCCATGACCGGTAGTTTGACATTTTTATACGTGGTAGAGCCACGCTGCAGTTATATTATAGTTGTAGCACGAATGATTCGGCTCAACTGGGGCAGGACCACGCTCTCACAGAATATCAGCGTAAAATAGCAGCTTAATGCTGCTGTGTTTCGTATGGTGAGTGTAGAGAACCGGAGACCCTTTTTACTGGAATCGAAGCATTCCACCTTAGTCTTTATGGGTGACAACGCATTTGCATTTTGATACTTAATTAAGGAAAAATTTGGATGTCTTTGGGCCATAACATCCACTTGCCATCAGGTGGACTGTGAGTTCGTTTGTCACCCAATGCTATAAAAATAACGACAACTACAGAGTATTTCAATTGCAACGCTGCAAATTTCGCTCTAAAGTATAAAAGCGTCTCGTTGCAATTTCTTTAGAATTGCGATATTTACAAGCAGGATAATTATCACGAAGAGGGAGTTTTATATTTCTTCATGTCTAATATCTTCCTCCTTTAATTTTATCTACCCGACTGCCCTAGGAGGAGGGTAATGTTCACAGAAATAGTAATAATACGATTTCTGTGGTAATGATTTTCGAGTGTACATGTATGAATGTCTATTACTTTGACACGCTCTGCAGCCTAAAGGTCTTGTTGGATCTTAACACTTTCAAACATTCTAACGGCACCCCATGCCGTTAGAATCATCTTTGGAATGTTTTAATTGCTTAAAAATTTTAGAGTTTTCTAGGATTTTATATAATTCGGTAATTAGTTATAAATCTTTATTGACATAACGCGTAGGCTAGTCGAAACTAATTTTCATTTGGGGAAGGGTATCCTACATTTAAATAAATTTCTATTATTTATTATAGTTTTTGTGTTTCTTGAGAAATTTACAAGACTTGCGGAATTTACAAGAATTTCAAGTGATAAAATACTTATATGAAAATATTATGAGGAAACCTACGTGCCTGAGAAACAAAAAATTAAAAACATCTCGAAGAAATGTAAAGTTATTACATGTAAATTTAATATTTATTATAGACTATCGACACGTCCCGGCTGCGCCCGGGTAGGATCTATTAATGTGACGTTATTTAGATTTAAGTTCATCAAAAACAATTCCTTCTATCAATTTGTCGTTTTTTTAATCTTCATTTCTTTGAGTATAATGTAGCCCAGATCGTTCTCTGCATTGTTCTCTATCTGTTCGTAAAGTTCATAATCGGTTCAGTCATTCCAAAGAATCAGATCGGACAGACACAAACACACAACATTTTAAAACATTTACTAGTTATTTATGTCCTTTTAGCATACAAATTACCCCCTGGGCTTAATAGACATTTCAATTTTATTTATATGTATAGATAATATCTAAAATAAATTACGTAGAATAATGATTAAAATAAATTAATAAAACTTTTCTTGTATAATTGGTATTATTATTCAGTCTTAGAAGTTTTTTATTCGAATCTGCCCTCGTCATGAAAAAAAGCGAGCGGTTTTGGAAGTCATCCAATCTGGCAATTAAAGCTTGCGCTGTTGACTTGGCTGTTTTAAACTTAAAAAGAACAACTCTTTAATACATTATTTGACTGTACTACTTTAAGCTCATTTTTCATTATGCACTCGCTGGCCTGGCGATGTGTTCTGCCCTTTGTGGTGGGTTGCCAATTAGTACGTACCGAGGCCAGTTTTTTTTTTAGAATTAAGTTAATACGATATAATTAACTTAATTCTAAATAACTTAAGAATAATAAAATGAATAAACGAGCACATGACGGTAAGGTAAGAGATGCTGAGGATCGTAGATGTCTACATTTATCCTCGATAAGGAATCAAAATGCAGATGCGTTGCACACCTGAGGACTATTTTTTATAGGATAGGGTGACAAACGAGCACACACTCCACCTGATGGTAAGTGGATGATGTGGCGTATAGACATCTACATTTACCCTCGATTAATAGGATATATTAATGATATATAATAGCATTGTCACCCGTGAGGACTAAGATGAAATGCCTCGTTTCCAGTAAAAGGGTCTCCGGTTCTCTACACTCACCATACGAAACACAGCAGCATCTACGCTTTTATTGTGTGGTTTTCTTTCTTTACACTCAACAAAAATATTTTTTGATTTATTTTAGTTCATAGGATCATAATTTATTCTAGAAATATATGAGGCGAAATAGTTCACTGATAAAACTTAAGACATAGTCATCAACAGACATCCTTACAAAACCAGAAATAGGCTTCTTTTATCTCGAATTTGGAATTATATGCAAATCAAAAAAGTATGCGATCAGTTTGAAAAATTGAAATCTTTTTTGTTACGGTAGACTATATTATAATTTCTTCTTCTATTTATATTCTTTACTTAAAAATATGGAATTAAAATACAAAGAAATAAAACAAATTCAATTGCATTTCCATATAAAAAGAAATTTAACCCAAGCTTACACTCATTCAGAAACCTGACTTATTCAATTTTAACGGATTGAAAATATTTTCTCGAGTAAAGTTGTGATTGAAAAATGCCAAGAGGATTATCTGAAGTTTACGAGCAAGAATTGTAACTTTGAGGGAAGAAAGATATTCCACGAGAGAAATAGCACGCTAACTTAAAAAAAGATATAACGTAAACATTTTTTCAAGTAAAATTTTAAAATTATATCAGCTTTCCCTAATGATCACAAACTTTTTTTGATGAGTGTACGCTGAAGTTTGGATTTTCAAATATCTGACTAATTAAAAAAATCTAAATGAAAAGATAAAAAGCTGTACAGGTTGTTAGATAATCCTTTAAATCAATTGTAAGTAAATTTACTCGCAGCTACTTTAAATTAATATCTCTTGTTTTCCCTTTTTATAAGTCAGACTCTATATAAACTTTAGTTATATTTGAGGCCAAGATAAACAAAAATATCAGATTTTAGATATGATTTCGACGTTCAAGGATAAACACCTTTCGTGATGGTATTATACTGGGTGATTTTTTTACTGTCTGGAGAAAAATAGGGTGTAACAGGCAAACGGAATAGAAACCTATGGCACTGATATTTTACAACTATTTTTCTTCGACATTAACATATTATTAAATTAATCTATCAATAAATATTTACTACTAATTTGAAATAAACTTTCGGTACTAAAGGGTACGCACGAGTTAAGGCTGAGCACCCCTGCCAAATCTCATTCGTTCGCACATCATCAGCAATCCCATCTGGGTAAGCGTATGCAGTAAATAAGCTTAGTAAATAGTTTTGTTGGATATAATTTAAGTATAAATAAACGATTGTAATCATTTACTATCGAATATTGTAGTAATAAACTTCTTACTGTAACTCTGTCCAAATAAATAAAATATTTTTTTTATTGAAGTTTGGTTCATTATCTTAATTCACGCAATTATCATTAGTATTTATTGATAGATAAATTTCATAATATGTTAATGTGGAAGAAAAAAAGTGCTAACATCAGTGCTATAGACTTCTATTCCGTTGATATGTTACACCCAATTTTTTCCAGACGGTAAAAAAATCATCCAGTACATTTATTTATTTATCCGTAAAACAACTTTACCGATATCCATATAATATTATTCAATAACGTTTCAAAGGCGTGTTACTGAATTAGGTTCTTTATCTGCTACATTTTTATTAAGATCTTTAATTTTCTGATAATAAGCAAATAGTGTCAAATTTAAAAAAAAATTCCAACGAATGTCGCAAGCTTATTATTCGACGCTAAAAGCCTTTTAACGTAGGAAGTCCTCACTTTGAATAAGTGAAAAACTATCTCAAGATATGAATGAAAAGGAAACAATAATAACAATAAACCTATAAGTCTAGATTTTCTGTATTGGATAATAAATTAGATACGAAATGAGATAGGTCGGCGAGGGATATGTTTCCGATAAAACGTCTCACAGAATACCAGCGTAAAATAGCAGCTTGATGCTGCTATGTTTCATATGGTGAGTGTAGAGAACCGGATACCCTTTTTTCTGGTTGTCGAGGCATTTCATCTGGTCCTCTAGGGTGACAACGCATCCGCATTTTGATTCTAGACTGTGTGCTCGTCAGTTACCCTTATTCTATAAAAAAGCTTAGTACGTAAATAATGGATTTATTGTGTAAAGTAACATCTTAGTGTATGGTACACTCGATTAGGTGATGCCCGGTTAATGGTTTTTGCTTGAAGAATGTAAAAACGTAAGTTGTGAAAATGAATGCGTATAAGAATAGAGGGAGGTCTCAGAAAAGATGGAGGGATATTTAGGCATGATACCCGTAAACAAAGACGTAAACAAGGAATGAGTGGA
Source organism: Parnassius smintheus behrii (assembly GCA_036936625.1). Taxonomy (NCBI): domain Eukaryota; kingdom Metazoa; phylum Arthropoda; class Insecta; order Lepidoptera; family Papilionidae; genus Parnassius; species Parnassius smintheus. The sequence goes on along the minus strand of JAUPFT010000003.1, from coordinate 57,140,308 downwards.
GAGATGTTGGCTAATAGAGAAGAAGGAAGAGAAATACATGTTATGCCGACCAACTCAAGGTAAGGGCAGGAACGGAAAGAATAGGGTTGAATTGTCTTTGCTCTTTTTATAGAATAAGGGTGACAAACGAGCACACAGTCCACCTGATGGTAAGTGGATGCTGCGACCCATAGACAACGACATTTATCCTCGATTAGTTGTCACGCCTAAGGATTAGCACGAAATGCATTTTTTCCAGTGAAAAAAGATCCGTATTAAGTTTAAGCTGCTACACGCTCTCACAGAATACCAGCGTAAAACGCTGGTGTTCTGTGAGAGCGTGGTCCTTCTCCGCTCGAGCCGACCTTGCTGCGACGTCGTCTAAAGTATGACGGGCCGTTCACTTCACTCCCCTTTAAAAGGGTCAAGTAGGGCGTTGGCTGCCACTCATACTTATGAACGGAAGTTTTTTGCTGGGACTGATCTGCTCGGGTTTGTACTGCAACCGGTGCATTTACTAGATTTAATTTTGCATAACAATTTTATTACATAACATTCTTTAAATAATAATAATAAGTCTATTTATTTTCGTATTTCGTGACTTTGAAGTGGTAGAGTCACGTTGCAGATATAACGTTTGTACCACAAATGAGTCGATTCGACCAGGGAATAACTTTGCTTTCACAGTCACAGTACACCATTGCGCAATAACAGCTTAATGTTGTGATTCTTATGGTCAGTGTAGAGAACCGGAGACCCTTTTACTTTTACGAAGCATTTCATCGTAATCTTCAGGGGTGACAACGTATCTGCATGGATTCTTAATTGAGGATAAATGTAGATGTCTATGAGTATCAGCATCCACTTACCATCAGGGGGACTGTGTGCTCGTTTGTTACGCTTATTCTATAAAAAAATTAACAAGTGAAACTTAGGGCGATAAAATCTTTGGATGTACAAAAGTTAACCGACAGTGAAGCGTAGTATCTTGCTTTACTCAAAGCGACAAAGTCGTATTATCGCGATTATAGTCTAGGTATTAGTCCGCACTGTGTGTAACTGAGTGGAGACGGCGCTAATATTTTTTTCCGTGCAGATAAGACAAAAGGATCTTAGCTCATACAGCCAGAAATATAAACAGAAACCGAAATCTTGATTAATATGTTTTCAATCAAGGCACCATAAATTTGTGCCACAACTAGTCTTACCTGCACAAAACCTTTCGAATAATATCAGTTGCAATGCTCTCATTATATTTATTGATTTATTCAATGCATCAACAAAGTAAACACCATAACATTCTGGGGTAATTAACTGAAACAAAATCTGATAAGCGTCAACTACAGGTAGGTAGGTACAACTAACAATATAATAGCGAAACAATATTAAAAGTAACAAAATTAAAAGAAAAGGATTATATAAAGGACAACTATAACATGCACTACTACGGGATATATGACGATAAGCGGAAAGAGGTTAACTTTTCGGCAGCCGCACAGGAAACGATAGGTCGCGCCCGTTTCCGGTCGGGCCCCGAACATTGACGTAAGACTTTAGCAGAACGATCTAAGGTTTTTTTATATAATAACTGTGACAAACGAATACACAATCCACTGGTGGTAAGTGAATGCTGTGACCCATAAAAATGTACATCTATCCTCGATTAAACATAATGTATGCCAAATAAAATATTTAACAAATACCAGAAAATATAAAACTATTAAATATTAACAAATTCAAAAGATATTTAACTCAGTGGCTCCTTGGCCGTTGTTTTTACTCCGTAAAAGATTTTCTGCCATATAAAATAGATTAGGTACGAAGGTGACACTATATGTATATTGATTCAATTATATTTTTTCTGAATCTATAAATTATGAATAACTTTACTTTGAACATGTTACAAGAGAGATGGGCATATTGTGGCGGCGCTATCTTCGCGCCGCAAGCGAAACACACCGAAGCCTAAATCACGCTATTAAAATTCCGAATCATAAACAGTATGTATAGAACATCTCCGAACTATCACACTGATTGCTGGCAGCTCTCCGAGCAGAACGCCTTGCCCGGCGGGAGATTTAATTATAAATTAAATATTTAATTAAAAGAAACGCATGTTAATATCAAAAATGTCAATGGTTTACTAATTTCAAATGTATGCAATTACTATTCAGAATAATTGAAGCTTTACTATTAAGTTATATTTAACAATCTTTTAATTAGGTACTGTTATTATTGTTACTGGATTAACATAATACTACTATACATTGACATCTTATCGCTGATATTGTAGAAAACAAGAATAAATAATTGTGCTGTTTCTACGCCGATACTGGTAAGACATGTAAATGATTCTATAAGTTATAATGCTGTAATTTATTGTACCATGTCTCTGAAGTAAATTAATCAAAATGCCACCCCTAAGGACTAAGAGAGAGTGAAGAAGAATGAGTGTAGAGAATTACAGACTTTTAACTGGAAACAAGACAATATTAATTCTCAGGGGTGACAACGCATCTGCATCGACGTAAACCCGGAGCTCCGCCGTTTGCTTCGAATATAAACGACGCCGTCTCACCACCACTCCGCCAATCAGGATGTTAGGAACCCCTGTCCCATAGCAAACTACAGCCAAATATTTAGGCGTCACCCTTGATGCAAGGCTCACTTTCGAACCCCACATCAAGAAGGTTACTCGCACGATTTTACATGGGTAGGCTCAACAGCATTTTGGGCAGACACAGTAAAATGTCTCTCCGCAACAATCGAACCCTATATAAGGTCTGCATACGACCTGTCATGACCTACGCGGCAACCATTTTCGCACATGCTAAGCCCAAAGCTATAAATGAACTTCAAATAGTTCAAAATCTATTCTGTCGTAGGGCCACTAACTCGCCCTATTATATCCGTAATGCCGACCTACACCGAGACTTAGAGCTTCCAACAATCCAGCAGTTCCTTAAATTACTCTCAGAGAGATTTTTCAAAGCCTCAGAGTCCCACCCAAATCATCTCATTCGTGAGACAGCTGCCCATGCAGCCCCTATCCACACTCGCTATAGTGTGCGCAGACCGAGAAACTCTCTCTCGGACCCCCCCCCCCCCCCCAACAAGCTTTCGGCTGACTTGAACTGCCTCCTGGCGGCTCAGGCCGAGCCTACATAACACATCCCTTAATCTGCCTTAGTTAGGCACTCGTCTAAGCAGCTTTTCGCCGCTTGCGCCCTCCTTTCTGCCAAGGAGGGTCGCGTTCGTATACGGCTTAGAGATCTCTAGTTAGACCGTTAAGCCAGTCCCTAAAAGTTGGGGTTTAGTGGGTAAAAGTCTCCACATAACCACGCAGCCAGCTGCGTGGTTATGCTATGAGCATTCCCCACCTCCCTCCCCCGTTTTCCGGAGGGTTGCCCATATTTGCTTCGGGCGAAAAAAAAGACTTTATTAGAAAGAATTAAGGAGGGTTTCTTCTACATAAAGTTATCGGCTTAGCAGAATTGTGTTTGTATCGTATGTAAAACGACGTATGTATATAGGAGAAAATCATTGTGTAAGCGTAGCATTATTTATTTAATAAAAGGAATAAAATAGTATTTTTAAAAGAGAAGAAAGTAAGACAATGTCTATATAAATAAATAAAATTGCTGTGTCTGTTTCTAATATCAAAATAACAGATTTTTACTAATGACATATGAAAGGTTATACGGTACTTATAACAAAAAACACACTATTTAAAATTTTGTCTACCTTTCTGGTTGTTCCGGATAATCTCCAAAATGGCTTGACTGATTTTGACGGGTCTTTCAATGGCAGTTCAATTTCATGTTATAGGGAGTAACATAGGCTACTTCTATTTTAGAAAAATAATTAGATTTCCGCGCAAAAAAATTTACACCTATGAAATCCAATCGTAATAAATATTCCACGCGGACGAAGTCGCGGGGTACAGCTAGTTATGTGAAATAATAATAATAATAATAATAATAATTCTTTATTGAACACAGAAATTAATATACAATTCATAGATACCCTGACTCCTAAACTAGGTTACCCTGTATGTTAGGAGGCAGTTTCCCCTCCCATTCAGTTATCTTACATTCCGTGCACAATGCAGACTCTAAACATAGATCAAGAAAAATAAAAAAAAATAAACAAATTGTGTGTATGCATGCGTGCGTGTGCGTGCGTGTGCGTGTGTGCGTGTGCGTGAGTGTATGTGTGTGGCTCTGTGTCTGTGTGTGTGTGTGTGTGTGTGTGTGTGTGTGTGTGTGTGTGTGTGTGTGTGTGTGTGTGTGTGTGTGTGTGTGTGTGTGTGTGTGTGTGTGTGTTTAAAATATGTGCTTAAAGTAGGTTTTCACAGTTTTCATAGTCGTATTCTTTTAGCCAATTTAAAATAGTTTGTTTAATTTGATGTCGTTTTAAGTTCTTTAATTTAATTTTTTTATTAATAGCATTGTATAAATGAGGTGCTTGGTAGTCATATTGCCTTTGTGCTAAAGCGCTTTTGACAAATGGTACTGGAAATTTTTGTGTTCTTTTGTTTCTATCTACATCTATGGCAAATACTATGATATCGTTTTATGCATTGGTATATATACGATTTTCGTACACTTAGGACATTTGCCAATTCATATACTTTAGATGTTGGGTGTGTATAAGGAAGGTTTAATATTAGTTTTAATATAGATCTTTGAGCTCTCTCGGCCTCTATAAGATACGTTTTCGGAGCTCCACCCCATGAGCAGATACAATAATTTATGAGACAATGACAAAGGGCGTTATATGTCTCAATTAGCAGTTTTTTGGTCGCTACAGTTCTTAGGTTCTTGAATACTATAGTGAGTCTCCGAATTCGTTTAGAGACATTTGCTATATGAGGTTGCCAATTTAATCTTTCGTCGAGGATTACTCCAAGGTATTTTATCGTAGATGTTCGTTCTAATATTGTACATTTACATCTCTCCTATTTTTGAGACGTATTACGAGTACACGGGTACGTATGCATGGTGACAGAAAAGCTATGTGGTGGTCTTGAGATTATAGTTTTATAAAAACAGATGTATTTTGTTTTTGTACCATTGACGGTTAAAAGATTATTTTCCAGCCATTTTGTTACCACACGTAATCCACTTTCAGCACAATGTTGCACAGTATCCCAGTCTGTACCATGAAAGAGGATTACAGTATCGTCCGCAAACATAAAAAGGTCCGCACTATCGATGTTAATTTTACACAATTTATTTATGTACATCAAAAATAGTGTTGGTCCAAGAGTGCTGCCTTGTGGAACACCATAGCTACATTCGGCTTTATCACTTAGCTTGTCTTCAACACGTGATATTTGGGTTCTGTTTATAAGATAGTTACAAAACCATGCATATGGGATACCTAGATTTTCGAGACGTCCGAGAAGTATAGGAATAGACACAGTATCGAATGCTTTTTGCAAGTCTAAGAAAACACATATGAATTTATCACCTTTGTCTACATAAGATGTTATTTTTGAGGTCAGTTGTAAAACTGCGTCTTCTGTTGAACGATGTGCCCCAAAACCAAATTGATTCGCAGCTAGATATCCGTAGCGCTCTAATATTTTGTCAATCTTTTATTCACGAGCTTCTCAATTATTTTTGAAAAAGTAGGTAACAATGAAATCGGCCTGTAATTTGAAGGAGCGGTCTTATTGCCAGATTTGTATATTGGTGTTACTATGGCCTGTTTGAAGGATGACGGAAATTGCCCTGTTTGAAAACTAGTATTACATAGATGTGCTATAGGTGCGCAAAGAATTTGACTATACCTTTTAACGAAATTAACAGTAATTTTATCCCAGCCAGGAGAGCTATTTGATTTAAGTTCGTTAATTGTAGTTTTTACTTCCTCAGAATCTGTTAGGAAAAACGCCATCGAATGTGTTGGACCTATCTGTTTGACATTATCAGCAAGTTCTGAGACTGATTTGCCTATGGTGTTCAGAGTATAATTTGCAAGCTGTGAACCAATTGTAGTGAAATAGGTGTTTACTAGATTAAGTGAAGCTTTTGGAGTAGCTTTAATTGTTAATAATTCTGTCGTTATTTGTTTGGATTGGCTTAGATTACAAATTTCTTTAATTATCTTCCATGTCTTTCTAACGTTTCCAGTACTGGTGTGAAGTTCGTGTTTGTAATACTGTCTTTTTAAGTTTTTTATTATGTTATTGCATATGTTTCTGTATTTTCTATAGTGTGGTACTAAATCTTCATTAGTGTTATCCTTTTTAATTGTTTATGTAATTTGTCCCTCTTTCTTATTGATCTTACAACTCCCGGTGTTATCCAAGGTTTTAATAGCATATTTCTTTTTGAAAGAGTTATTCTAATTGTATTAGCTTGAATTAAATCTTTTATAACATTTGTAATGTACTCTGTAGCATCATTGACGTTGTCGATTCTGTAATATTCTTCCCAGTTAAGGTCATTCATACCTACATCTATCTTGTCAAAGTCAATTTTTTCTTTATAAAATTTAGTTTTGTTTGTACCAATTTTTACTCTGTCAATAAGTAATAAAATAGGGTGATGGTCAATAAATTTATCAAAAACAATAGATGTAATGCTATATTGTGCTCGTACCATAAAATGATCTAAGCACGCTTCCATCCTTGTTGGTAGATAAACGCATTGTTTTAAGCCATGCATAGATAGCGTATTAAGATATTCTGCAGAATACCCTTTTATAGCACAAGGCATAACATCTAAGTTTACATCTCCAGTTAGGACTACGATACTTGTATTTATACTATTTAGTATTTTGTCAAGTGATGTGATATACTTCGTTGGATTGCGAAAACTTGGTAATCTATATGTACAGATGACCGTGGTGTCTGTTTCAATAGTCAGTATTACTACATTGCCGTCATCAACTATTGGTTCATATGTAGTGACGCTTATATTATTTTTAACGTATGCTACTACACCGTTATTCTGGTTAAATAAACGTTTAGTATAGTATGACGTGTAGGTATCTATTTCCGGTATTATGGAATCATCTTTTAACCAACATTCAGTGAAAACTACAATGTCTACATTAAGATTCAATTGTGACATAAAAACTAGGAAAGCGTCTAAATTACAATTAAGACTTCGTATATTAACACATAATACACAAAAAGAAGAAAAGTTTTTATCATTATGGTTTTTTACATTTTTACATAGGGAAGGACTTGTCAAGCTTATACACCTTACCTCGTTTACTTGGTCAATCTCATCAATTACAGTTTCACTAGGAAGATTGAATATTTAAGTTTTTGTTTTTTTATGACCTATTCTCAGTGATGTTTGGAAATATTCTTTCATATATGGCATAAATTGATATATTATTTTGTTTGCGTTGTAATAAGTAATAATTTTTCTAACAGACGTGTATATGTGAGTAAAATAACGTGTATTTGAGTACGTTTTCGGTAGGAAGTTATTATCTGTGATTGTGATTTTAGTGTAAGTTATTGTATTAATTATGTGTCTGTATATGTTTTTATTGTGTTGTATATGTTACTTATGGCTAAGAGAAACATTACGTAATAAGAATAAGCATACAAGTAAGTTCGATAAGAGCAATAAAATAGAAAGCTATTACATCGATAGTGTAAATCTAGTCATTTTTGCGTTTTTAATTTTAGGAAATCTGATTCCGTTTCTACACGTATTGTTGGCGAGCCCTCTTCTCTACGTAGAAATACCCTTCCATATGTTGTCCAGCAGAATTTAAATTTTTCTTGAGTAGCAAATTCTCTAGCCAAGTAGAATAATCTTCTGGTTTTAGTGCTGAGATTTTCCGAAATATAAATTGGAGTTTTGGGCCCCTTAATTTCCAGGTGTTCAGTGTTCAGCTTGTTGTGCTTATTTTCCTTATTGAAGGTTTTAACTGATTTAACTAAGCTTTCTTTGACTAGAATTGATGTAAATTCAACAATTATCGGTTTATTCGTGGTCTTGGAATTAGTGCGAAAGACGTCTTTGATATCAGATGGTTGAATTGGGGTCTTAATAACTGTACCTGTTTTCAGAATGAGATTCAACAAGTCTTTTTTGGTTTCTAAACTATTTTTGGGTATATTTCGAATTTCCAGGCTGTTGTTGCGGGTTTGACGTTCTAGCTGATCTATTTTAGCTTCCAATAATCGAATATAATTCTTATCTTCTTTTATGTTTTCTTCCATCTTTTGCATCTTATCAATAATTTCATCATATTTCTTTGATGTAAAGTCCACCGATTCTTTCAGTTTAATATTCTGTTCTTTTATTTCCTTCATAGTATCTTTTAAATCCATAAACATGCTCAGTATTTCGTTTTTGAAAGTCGACATATCCGAATTTTCATCTGCTTCCTCTCTTCTCCTTTTATTGCGCTGGGAAACACAAGTCACTTCGACTTCGGTGCTATCTATCATATTTAAGTTTGGTTCTGATTGACAAAGGGATTGAGAGGTGTTCACATTAAAAACAGGCGTCTTTGGGGGCGTTCTCTTTAGTGGCATTATTGGATAAACAATATGTGTACAATAAATAAATATGTAACAATATGTATGTATGATACTTCAATTCTTACGTAATAAAATATCTAAAGGTCGCAATGGTATTATTGCAACAATAAGCAACTAGGCGCTTGTTTCGTATTGCTTTTTTATTTTTATAGGCGTTGTAAAAAATAATATCAATGTAAGTAAGTCAAAGTCAAATTAGTTGATAAAACAGTAGCTAGTTCCAAATTCCACACACTGTATTTTAGTTATTAATGATAAGAAAAGTTGATAATAATAACTTTTAATGCACTTTTCAGTTCACTTTACACTTCTATAAATGGATTCGTTCACTTTTACGTTAAAATGTGCACTTTAGACTGTTTTTAGTTACTTTTAAAGCGGAGTGATATGAACTGTGTCTGCACAACTTGACGGCGCGCGGGAACGTAATAAATATTCCACGCGGACGAAGTCGCGGGGTACAGCTAGTTATGTGAAATAAGAATAGAAGGGGAGTTGATTGAGCGAATACATGAGTTTGTGTATTTAGGATTCGTGTTTAGCAGGGATGGTAGACATGTTAAACAGTGTCGAAAATGCATAAATAGCATATAGACAAACACCCAATATGTACTCCTTGTCTTACTTAGGGTCGAACCTGCGTCCCGCGGAACCGCAGTGGCTACTCAGTCACTGGGCTAACGTCAGAAAGTCAAAATTTAAGAAGCGCGTTTGTTTACCGCTGTGCAACATGGTTGTTAATGACAGATCGATATGTGGATGCATTATAAATGATTGGAGCTTCAAGGTCTGGTCGGTAATGACCAGATATATTAAGTTCAATGAAGTAATTTAATATATGACAGTATGAATTACAAATTCATAAATAATAACTTTATCAAACATCGTATTCCAATCTAATAAATTAGTTCAATTATTATTTCTGATAATTATTACATTTTATTAATATGTGAACATCGTTAATTGTTGTACCTTTTAGTATTTATTATTAATTATTCATGTATTTTGTCAACGTGATCCCAATTAATCTTAATCATCTATGATTACTAGCTTTTGCCGGCGACTTCAGTCGCGTAGAAGAAAATGGTTCTCATAGGAATTTTATTTGTTTTTTACGTTATTAATTTTGTAATATATAAATTATTATGTTAAAATGTTTGAATACTTTTAAATCATAATACCTGTATAATGGTATAGGGATTTAAAGATTAACGAAACATGAAAATAAAATAAAATTTTGTTATATTTTATGAGCTCGGCCTTTGATCAGGTGAAAGTGAAACTCTTTTTACAACGTAATCGAACTACTACACCTGCCGCCGTATTACTTTGTAAACAATATTTTTTGTTTTTCCTTCGGGTGCTGGAATCATCAGGTGCTTACTCTGGAGCATGCCACATTCAACTGACCGTGGGAGAAGCAGTTTTTTCTCAAGTCTACTCCCGCTACCTTTAGTAGAATTTGCCCTTGAGCTTTGTTTATAGCTATGGCGAAGCAAACTTTGATAGGAAACTGCACTCTCTTGAATTCGAAGAGGTTGTTTGATGATGTTAGAGGAATCCTAGGAATAAATACACTCTCCTCGAGAACAACCTGTCAGTATTGCTGCTTCGATTACACTGCGATGCAATGTTTTAAATTGCATAACTTTAGTGGATTTATATTGCGCAGCAACATAATTGGCGCGCTAACTCTCGACTTTAATATGTGAGTTGGGAGACCGGAAGGCTTCAGTATATTCAGGAACTCGACCGGATAATGAATTTCATCATCGGTGTTTATCACTGAGTCGACGGATTTATATTGATATTTGACCCCTTCCAATGATCTCAAAAGTATTTCATTTATGACTGTGGCTTGTTCATTTTTCGGTGTTAGGATGGGTCGCTCGCATAACCATTCTGCAGGTTTATCGTGAATAATATTAATGTTTGGGTAAATTTTAGCTATAAGCTCTTCTACAGTGGAAACAATTGTACCTCCGTAGGGAGAATTATATTATCATCCAGTTCCGGGAAATCACCATTTCCTATTTTAAGCAACAGGTCTGAGAACTGTCCGGCAGTAGCATCTCCCCTAAGATGGACTCTCACATTTTTAGTAAGGCTCAGTTTTGTCACTGAAGGCCACAAATGAGACCACTTCACGAATGCTTTACCTTCGTCCTCTTGCATTCCTCTGGGCACTACTGGTAAAGACTGCCGGAAATCGCCTGCTAACAGTACACAATAACTCCTCCCATTTGACAGTTATTACTCCTAATATCTTGTAAAGATCTATTTAGGGCTTCGAAACCCCCATTAGCCATAGTATGTAAATACATAATATATAAACACTCACGAGAGCCGTGGTAGCTCAGATGATTAACGCTCGCTGTAAATATAATAGAACGCGAGTAACACGGGTTCGATCCCCGCCGGAAATAATGAAATTGTTAATTGCAATTTTAAGTGCTGATTTACCACGTGCTCGGCGGTAAAGGAAAGTGAGTAAACCTGCATGTCTGAGGAATAAGAAAAAAATATTTTGAATACATGTGAAGTTCGCCAACACGTATTGGGGCAGCACGGTGGACACTCCCTTGCTCTAAAACCCTCTCTCAGAAATGAGGGGAGGCCTGTGCCCAACAGTAGGACGTATATAGGCTATAACTTTTTTTAACTTTAATCACTCACGACTGTCACCCAGAGGGGTAGGCATAGGCTACGGACTTCCATTTGGCACGATCCTGACACACCTCCCCCACATCCATATACCGACGCTTACTTGCTCGTCGGTAAAGGGTACCCTTAATTTGGCATTATATCGCCAATTTGGTCGATGTGCTTTCGCCTAGGGTGTTCTTTTCCGACTCTTCCGTTCACTTCTGAAACATAAATTTGCATCGTCACTCTTTCCTCATTCATTCTTTCTACATGACCAAACCATCGAAGCATTCCTTTCTTAATCCTCGTCACAACATCATATTGCAAACTACACTCTTTTCTTATTACACAATTTCTCACCCTGTCACTCAGATTCAGCCCTAACATATTCCTTAACGACCGCATTTCTAATGCGTTTATTCTACTCTCGTGCTTCTTCTGCCACACCCAACATTCACTAACGTAAGTTCATGTAGGGACTAACACAGCATTGTGAATTGCCATACGTGCCTTTTTTGACACATTCTGACTTTCCACAATAGATTGTAGGGCCCCATTTACTTTATTTCCTGTGTTCACTCGTCGTTCTATATCCTTATCATATCTCCCAAACCCTGCTAAATACGCATTCCAAATATACAAACTCATCTACTTGCTCGACCAACTCCCCTTCTATTCTTATTTCACATATCGTTTTACTTTCTTCTCTTTCAAAAACCATAACTTTGGTCTTACTTGCGTTCACTTTCATTCCCCTTTCATTACCTGTTCATTAATGTAACCATTATTTGCAACTCGGCCGCCGACGATGCAAATATAACTTGATCATTGGCGTACAAAAGGCATTTGACGGGCAATTTTAAATTTAAGCGAGTAGCCTAATGGCAGGGCGCGGACCGCGAACTCAAAAAGGTCGTGGATTCGAATCCGCCACTCGTAATATAAGCAATTTAAGCTTATCATGAGTGGTTAAGGGGAATATTAGTAATGTTGTATAGCATTGTTAATATTTAAAAAAATCACTCGTTCTTAACCCGCATTATTCACCTTTTAAATTTTTCGAACAACTGTCCATAAATAGGTTGAACAGCCACGGGGAAGCCACACAGCCCTATTTGACACTTTGTGGATGCCAAACCAGTTCGAGTAGACCCCGTTGATCCTAACTTAGACTTAGACTTTATGTCTGTATTAATCCAGCGCTCAACCCAAATGAGTTCAGTGTTTGCCATAGCACATCGTTGTCCACTCTGTCATAAGCTTCTTCCATGAACGCACAAAAAACTTATTGGTTTTTGGCCAAAAACTTCTCTGCGATCATGCGCATGGAAAAGACTTGATCGGTATACCCCATTCCCTTTCTGAATCCCGCTTGCACATCCCAATTTTTTCCATCAGTCCCTTTCATAACTCTTTACTCATCTTATCTGGGGGCACGGTAGAGCCCCCGCCAAGTCGAGCAAAAAAGCGGCACGGCCGTACCATCTTTTCTCGAAGCAATTCAGGCCATTTTCGACCCCCTATAACTTCGTAGTCAATTGATCTAGAAGCCTGAATTTTCAGTAACCGAGTAAGCATTGTATAAACGTGGTATATTTCATTCAATTTGAACCAGTAGTTTAAGAATTGTAACAAGTCAAAGTTTCTTAATTTTGTCACTCACTGACTGACCGATCATCAAAACTCTAAGGCACTTCTAGCAGACATAGAAGCTTCAAATTTAAAATACAATTAGTATGTAGTGTATAAATCAAGGAAAAACTAAAATATTTTTCAATTTCGGTCCAGTTTTCTAGATACACCAACTGCATTAATAACTTTGTAATCCCATATAAATATATAGAATTACACAGTTAAATTTGCAGTGAATGAATCAGTGTACTTGTATATGTATTACATGACTGTAATACATATACAAGTACACTGAAAAATGTACCTATGTACAGGTACATTTTTGGTACTCAAGAAGTAGAAGGTACCGGAAAGGTAAAAAATTAGGACTATCTTATATACAAAAAGAAATGAGATGCCATTAAAAACATAACTTGTAAAAAAACCAAGTCTCGCAACTCAGTTCATCTACTGTAAAAAGTTGTGAGATCCATGTCATACCAAGTCGGTTAATTTATTCAGTTCCTACCTAAGACTCCTTATGTTTTAAGTTATTACGTAATTAGCTAACCTAACAACATTTTATAGTGACCATATCAATTTTAAAAGTCTTTTATATTTTAAATATATAGATTGACTTGGCAATCGCACTAAGCAATCTAATTTATAATATGTATTTCTTGTGAGATACATTGTGGTTTCATGCGATGGCCAAGTCAATCTATATATTTAAAAAAACATAAAAGACTACTACTAAAATTGATATGGTCACTATAAAATATTGTTACGTTGGCTAATTACGCAATAACTTAAAACAGAAGGACCCTTAAGTAGGAACTGAATAAATTAACCGACTTGGTATTACATGGATCTCACAACTTTTACGCTAGAAGAACTGAGTTGCGAGACTTGGTTTTTTTACAAGTTATGTTTTTAATGTTATACTATAGTATACTCAACCCAAACAATTAACAGCTTATCAGCGTACGAAAATATAGCAGATGATTATTTTCACCTTACCTAATCATGATACGGTAGGTATAAAAACTGGCAGCAGATACCTTTTTTTAAGCGATTGTTTGGTCTTAGGATCACACTGGAGTATAGAAATAGAGTATTCATCCTCACAGTAGCAAAACAAAAGTGGGTATTGTAACGCTATGTATGAGCGATGGATTTCACTTATTTGATGTAATGTGTTATCATGACTTTCGATTACAATATCCTGCTTAGAAAATTGCTATCCAACAACAACTAAAGCAACTTCATTTGACGTGGGTTAATTATACTATCCACTGTGGCCAGTCGTAGGCTTTCTTTCAATATTTATAACAATTTTAAATGTATTTGGCGTAGCAGATACTTTGACCAGCTTGAACTCTCTCACGTATATACTATGAGTATGTAGCATTTCTTGTAATTGTGAATTTCTTATTTCTTGTAAAACCAAGCCAGGGTTTACATAAATAAAGTTATTGTATCTCAATTGAACTTCTCTATCGTCCTCACCAAAAATATATATGTAAGAACTGTGGTTCATTCTGGGCTGGCGGAAGCAAACTTCTTATCAAATAATAGACCTGTCCCTGCACTTTGAATGTAGGCATAAAACTATCCTGTATTATCTTTTTAGATCCAAATGAGGTCGCAAAAACAACTATCATAATGCCGGATGCCAGCCATGAAGTGATCATGCTCAGGGTGGAGGTTTTTTTTGTCAAACAGTAAAGAAGCACTGGAAACTTTTGCAATTGTTTGAGCTGGACTTTTCCCGAATCACAGCACATTCTCACAGATTCATTCTTGAACTTGAGAGTTTTACATCACTTGCATTCGATATTCATCGGTTCCAAAACAGAATTATCACTATCGTATGCTCTGTTACTATCATAACTCAGTCCAGAAAAGGCTTTAGAATTCCAAGGTTGTAGACGTCCTTCACCTCGCTGTCCTTCATGATTTCGTTCATATCGTAACTGTGATACTCCGTACACTACAAGGTGTTTGCGTCGATATTTACTTGCAGCCTGCTTATGTACTTCAGGGTGTTGCTCGTTGAAAATCAACGACGGTCTGTCTGCCTGTGATTTTTAGGGTATTTTTCTGATAATTAGCTTATGTTTTTCTTGCTTCCTTAAGTTGCAATTTTCTGACCACATTGGTAGCTCTAGAGCTGCGTTACTTCACCTTATTTTTGTGACTTATTTGTCAAACTAATTTCATTTTGAACTGACTCTTGGGTAGTGAATGTTGAAAATTCTATGCAATTGTTCGTGGACAAAAAAGAAATTAAATCTGACTTACATTCAGATTCAATAATTGTATAAGTAGGTGAATGAAAGTCTTTCACAACATTGGAAATTAGTGAGGGTTGAGTAAACGTCGGAGATACAGCCAATTCAATTGGTCGTTTTTTGGCTGTTGGACGCTCATCAGTGTTATTATCACCATCGGCATTATTGTAGGCATCAAAGCAACCATTAGAAAGATCTTGGGAAAAACGTAACCTTTTGATGGGTTGGTTTTCTGTACCAAATTTAGCATACAGGTTGCCATTTCGATACACTTCAAATATAAATGGGTATATTTGACCGGCTACAACTAACTCACAGAAACCGCCATATGTAGAGTGTTGTAACATATCTGATAAACACAGATACTCTTCTTTTGTCCCCTTATTGTAGCCATGACGGTCATGAGACATAACAGCAAATTCATCCTAATTGTTCGTAACATGAGGCAAAATTTCTTTACGAATATCCATTAAGCGTTCTTGTGTGCCTTACAACAAATATCAAAGCGTACGAAAAAGGCATGCGCTATTCCCTACTATTTGTACAATAGTAAGGTCTATTAATTTTCCATTGATGTTAACCAACTCTGCTCCCATTTTTAAAAATAAACACTGACAAATTTATAAATATTAGAAAATTGCGAAAAACAATACACACTAAATTAAACATCTAAGACAAACTACTGCCTACTTCAATATTTATATTTAAACAAAAAGAAAACTAATAGTACAGTTTTCTTAATTTCTTAGTTTTCTTCTACACACAAATCAAACACAGATATTTTTCAAATAAAACTAAAAACCAGCAAATAAAACTCAAGAATCTTATTTAATTATTGTAACAATGGCACTGTCTTATGGTGTGGCTGACGGTTTCAAACAGCTTGCTTAAGAGCATCCCACGCGTGCTCTATTCAGTTTAAGTCAGGCGAGCCGGCAGGCCAGTCTAACCTTCTGATGTAGTATTCTCGGAGAGCAGCGTTGACTCGTTGAGCTCGATGTGCGGGCGCATTATCATCGACCATTACGAATTGGTGCCGATGGTTTTCTCGGAATGGTCTGAAAATTTCCGGCGAAAGGTTCTTTGCTGGCAACCGCACACTGGCCGACGTTGCGAGGGCAGGCCTAGGGAGAATAGGTGAACCGACGACCTTAACCTAACGACGACGACGTTAAAGTCGCTGGAAACTGGAACCACAAAACTAAGCACAACCAGCGCCTCTAGCGGTATTAAATGCAACTTTTTGATATGATATGATCAAATAAGGTTGGCCATTTCACGAAATAGTCACGCATTTAATTGACCACATCGACAAACGATTTCTTATCATTGATCTGGCCAATACATTTCATGAGGTAGCGAACCGACAATAAAACATTTCATGAAATGCGACCATTTCATGAAATACTCAAATATTTCATGAAATGATAAATTTTACGTTATGGTCACGACATATCAATGGTTCAATGTCAGCATTTTATTTGTTACTAGCTTACATAAAATTTTTAGAAATGTAACAATAGTTAAAATTAGTTGCCTAGAACATTTGACTGTTATTATAGTATAAAATACTAGCCACATGTCTCAGCTTCGTCTGGAAAGGATCTAACAGTGCAGCGTTTTTTAGATTTATGATAATCAAATAAACTTTAATTTTTTTTTAAATCACCAATTTTTTCCGTATAAATATAACCTAGATCCCTTTCGGTATAACTGGTATTCTGTCTGTTCGCAAAGCTTTATCACAATGAGTTTAGCCATTCCGAAGATTAGTGTGGACATACAGGTAGACAAATAAAAGTTTTAATAAAAACTATTCAAATGCGTGTCGGGTCACGCATACACGCAATCACTTGCGTGACTTAGAAAACAATGCGTGTATTTATAAGGGGTCTTCTTGATAATATGAGTGTATATATTTATATTAGTAGTATATTTGTAGCACTTAGGGTCGCCTCAACCGTGGAAGTACCACGCTCTCACTGAATACCAGCGTAAAATGGAAGGAGACCCTTTTTACTGGAAACGAGGCATTCCAACTTAGTCCATACGGGTAACAACGCATCTGCATTTTGATTCGTAATCGTGGATAGATGTAAATGTCTATAGGCCACACATCCACTTACCATCAGGTGAACTGTGTGCTCGTTTGTCACACTATCCTATAAAAATATATATTGAGTTCATGAGATATTACGACTCATCTTCACATTAGGCGTACCTCAACACTTACAACTTCACATTATTCACTTCCTTGTAAAAATGGTCATAATTTTCTATCCATCTATTAGATCCCCGCTGTGGAACCCTAAACCATCACTCCCCTTAACTGTTCTGAGGGTCGCCCGCGTAAACCAAGAGAATTTATGAATACTGTGAATGAAGCCTACAATAACCATCATCTAAAAATAGGCGAAAGTGATACGACATGATTGGTTTTTTGGCGATCGATCCTCTCTTCCGACCCCGCAAAGGGAAAAATAAAGTTATAGTAGTAATGCATTATAATAACATTACTAAGTTACGATGCAGCTAGTTTTAGGGGATTTTAAATAGAATTGTAACGAAATTTTTATTTTTTTTCTTTCGACAGCAGACTCCTGAATCGAAAAAAAATGTTGTTAAATACCCCTACATTTTTGAAAGACCTATCGACATTCCACACGATGGAATAAGATCATCCTCCCTTTACCTGTGGGAAGTACCCAAAATAAAAATGTTTTCAATAATTTATTACACAGTTTTGTAGGCGTGAGTAATATCTACAACTGTGCCAAATTACAGATTTGTAGCACCTAGGGTTACTGAGTAAAACCGCGGACGGACAGACGGACATGGCGAAACTACAAGGCTTCAGCGAGGAAACACAGCCAGCTTTTTGAGCACGATACCCCGGGGCTGGGGCGATACTTTATGATAATTTTATTTTAGTTTTAAGTTTTAGTTATTATATTATAGTTTTTTAATATTGTATATATTTCGCATATTTTTTAATTTCAATGTTACGGACAAACCGTTACTGTTACCATTACAGTCTTCTAGCCTGCTGAACGTAGGCCTCCACCATAGATTGATTAATAGGGGGATATTTGCCATAGTTGCCACGCATGGCAAGCGGGTAAGCAACTACAGCCTTTAGTTATTGCCGTTAAGAAGTCGCCGCTGCTCATCTCCTGATTTGATTTCTCTGTCGCCTCTTACGACATCCACGGGATGATGGAGCAGTGGATATTCTTAGACCTCCACCAGAAGGTAACAAACAGACACTTTAATTTTATTTATATGTACATATAACTTACCGCAACTGCATTGTCAAACGCCTAAAAGGTTGTTGTATCCGCTGTGGCGTGAAACCCCCTCCCCCTCCAATTTGTTTAAATGTCAGTGAATATCGAGGCCAGAGCAAACGCTAAGTGCACATCCAGGTTTCACGGTAGTTCTACAAATGTCAGGTTTGTAGTTCTACAAAGATAATATATTATTGCTTAAGCCGAGAATTATTAATTAACTTCATTATTTCACACCCTTTATTTCGCTTTCATTTAATATAAATTAGAAGAATATTTATGGAAGTCATTTAAGTTTTATCACTGTTTCAGAACAAAACATCTGTCCTGGGACCAACAAGAAACCCGGCGGGACTTTTCTTAATTTTTAATTTACAATATAATAAATATTTTATGCAATTAAGTATAAAAACGCTCATAATCAGCAGAGTAGCGATCACCTCATTCCCGGGGGTTATTATCAATCCTGTTCTCTTTAATTGTATAATAACTCTTATGCAATATTTTTTGCTTAATAAGAATGTTAAGTATATCACGCAGAGAAACCCCGAGCATAGCACTCTCCATAGCTCACTGAGCGACTTTGAGCGTTCTCATACGACCAGCAGTGAAGGACCACGTCTCAGTTCCATAGGTCAACACTGGCAACATGCACTGGTTGTACAGTCTCGTTTTCAGGCTTTGAGGCATAGCTGACGAAAATTGCATTCCTTATTTATATGATCTTCTGAATCAATTTTCGTTGCACAAAGAAAATACTTGAAAGCTTGAGAGCCCTGGTTTTTGGCGCTGTTATCTGAAGGTATTACGTATTGGAAGCACTGGTACTCGATTTTGCAAGTACGTCCCATCTCTAGTGTCTTTCCACGCACCCCGTACTGCCACACAGATTTTGTTCACGGACTATTCTAGTACGTAATACGTTTTACCTGTGGTATTACTTCAATAAACACAAGTGTTAATGAACCGCTGTGTACCAAAATTTTTTATTATATTCTATGTGAACGACAAACGATTAAAAGTGTAATTTAGAAAAGTGTGACAGATATTGAAATAAATCTTTGGTACCATCATTCTGCGTAGATTGGACCAATAAAAAAGCTAAAAGTATTCCGGGTTAATTTGACACCGGGACGTCAACCACCTCCGTTCCCCCGTGAGCATGGGTACTGCAAAGCACCCGAAACGTCGTGTCGGTAATTAAAAATAAGTAAATTAAACGCAATTAAACGCAATTAAACCAGTTCATTCCTTCATTCGTTCATAATTTTCAACTCTTAGAAATAGCCCATCTCTTGTTTCTGAAAAGTTCATATGATCAGATTATTGCCTGGCTCGGAGCCACGTGCTCTCCAGTAAAATTCGACGGATGTCACGTGTCCACGAAATAGGCACTCTAAATAAATAATCTTAGGACTTGAATTCAAACTCGATGGTGTGGTGATATGATACGGTCGATAATATCCAAACTAAACTTCTTTTTACAAAATTTTACGTTTCGTTTTGCGTTTGTGTTTATTTAAAGCGAAATAAAACATAAGCATTTATGCAAGTAACCGATATCTATATAACCACCTCCGTCGTTTCTTTTTTAATTTCCCAGCGGGAAGTTATTGTAATGGGGCCGATTTTGCAAATTGTAAATTTTAACATATCTCCACGTTTCAAGGTTATTTAGAGTCGAATAGTATGGTTTTAAGAGGATGTCCGTGTGTGCACATGTACGTATGCATATATGTATGTATGTTCGTATTCAATTTTCGCCTCATGTATCTTGAGAACAAAGAGTGATATTGACATGGGACCAGTTTCATTTAACGTATAATTATGTAACTTAGACCTCATTAAATTTTGAGCAAAATCGGCCAAGTCGTTTTTTGTGCCGAATTAAAAATTGTATAAAATATTAAAACATATGATATTTTTTATTCTTTCTAGTGGGAAGTTAGTAGTGTGGACCTTTCGCCTAGACCGCTTTTTTTCTTTTTTTTTTCGTGTTTTCTTTAGCGAGCTGTTTTTTCTCGGTGTATATTTTAAAGCAAAAGTTCAAAATAAATATGCAGTCGTCAGCGGTAGCACAATAATATAGATACATGTGTATACAATAATATAGCGTAACAATATTTCCTTTCAGCATCCCTTCTTATACAAAGTTTGTATTATTATTATGTGTGGGGTATCTATATAGTTTTCTCATCTGATTGGGATGTATAAATATATAATTATAAACGAAAATGAAAAGATAAATATACATAAATATCAATAAAATAAAATAAATACAAAACTACATAAATAAATATAAGCCCAACCAGATGGAAGCCCTCGGCAGGGGAGACCAAACGGCCAAGGGTTAGGGGGAAAGGGAAAGAAACCGGCGGACGATGCGGGCAGTATCAAGGAGCACCGCCTTCTGCATTTGAGCCTGGAGCGGTCCGTCACGGAGTCCCAGTCGCCTCAGATGACCCGAGAGGCTGACTGGGATTAGCCCATTCGCAGAGACGACTACAGGAATAATTGCGGTCGGCCAACCACTCCATATGTCGGTCACCTCGTGAGCCAGGTCCAGATATTTTGTTTCACGAGGTTCTCGTCATACGGAATGGTAATGTCGACCAAAAATATCCTTGACTGTGCCCGGTCCATCAGCACAATATCAGGCTTATTCGCAAGAATAGTCCTGTCTGTGATGATGGCCCGGTCCCAGTAGAGCCTGGCGCGGTCATTTTCGAGCACGGCTTCCGGCAAGTACTTGTAATACGGTAATTTCCGGTCCACGAGTCCGTATTTCAGAGCGAGCTCCTGGTGTAGAATTCTGGCTACTAGGTTGTGCCTGTGCAAGTACACAGAGTTAGAAAGCGCCGAACAACCGGAGATGATATGCCTGAGTGACTCCCCTGGATGGCGACAAGCTCGACAGACGTCGACGGTGCCATCCTTTAGGATGTATCTCCGATAGTTGTTGGTCTTAATAACCTGATCCTGTATTGCACAGACAAAACCCTCGGTTTCCCCGAAAAGGTCACCGAAACGTAGCCAGTTGAGGGAGGCGACTGTATCTACGAAGGGCTCATGTAGAGCCCTGTAGTACCTCCCGTGGAGCTCCTTCTCCTTCCATACGGTCTCCCGGTCGGAAATGCTAAGCACTGCTGGGTCCTGCCATTGCTCGTTGGCTAAAGATAGAGGGGTAAGCCCTTTATCACTAGAAATGACGTCATTATACAATGGATCATCCGATCTCGCCAAGAAGTATTGACGGAGACTGCACACTTCGCGATTATGCATGGTTAGCGCGCTCAGAAAGCCACGCCCACCATACTTTCGCGGCAAGTACAGCCTCATTACCGACGATCTCGGATGATGCATCCTATGGGACGTCATGGTAGTGCGGACTTTTCTATCCAGGGCGTTAAGCTCAGTCTGAGTCCACCTGAGTATGCCAAAGGTATACATGAGGACAGGCATGACCCAGCAGTTATATGCGTGTGACTTATTCACACCGGACAAAAGGCTGTTAAGCACTTTGGTCAAGCGTGCATAAAACACGTCGCAAACTGACTGTTTCATACCAGCCTCATCGATACCGATGTTCTGTGACATACCCAGGTATCGGTATGTTTCAGCTTCGGAAAGGGTCCTTAAGTTGACGGGCATAGACAAGTCTATGCCCTCAGAGTTAGCAACCCTTCCCCTCTCCACATGGAGGACCGCACACTTATCCGTCCCCAGCCCCATTCCAATGGAACTGCTAAATTCACAAGTGATGTTTAGCAGTTCCATAAGATGGGGGTGACTGGAGGCGAATAACTTGATGTCATCCATATAGAAAAGGTGGGTCACTTTTGTCCCTCCTTTCCTTAGCTGAAATCCCCTCCCGGAGCCCTCCAGTAAGGTACTGAGAGGGTTCAGAGAGAGGCAGAACCAGATTGGACTCAGACAATCGCCCTGGAAGATACCCCTTCTTATCCTTATGTGGTTCTCCGCAGCCGTCATCCGCTCGCCCAGATGACAAAGGATCGTACTCCACTGCCCCATACACTGCCCGAAGAAGTCTCTAACTGTACAGTCAATCTTGTACAGCTCGAGGACACTCTTTATCCATGTATGGGGCACCGAGTCGAACGCCTTTCTGTAGTCTATCCAGGCGGCAGAGAAGTTCCGACGGTTGCGTTTCACCACTTTGCCTATGACCGCGTCAATGAGGAGTGGTTCCTTAGTTCCGCGACCACCGCCCCGACATCCGTTTTGAGCGCGTGATATCACCTGGTTTAGCTCCAGGTGACGAGTGATTCTCGCGCTCAAAATGGATGTCAGTGTCTTATATATGGTGGGTAGACACGTGATGGGGCGGTATTTGCTCGGGTCTGTGGTATCCTGATCTTTAGGAACCAAGTGAGTGATCCCAGTAGTGAAGAGGCTCGGGAGTCTTCTGATCGAGAGCCTCTTGAAACTGTCGGGCGAGCACAGCGTGACACACTATGAACCCCTTCAGCCAGTAATGATGCAGCCCGTCGAGCCCCGGACTTTTCCAGTTCGGGGCCCTACGGACCGCCTCAGCCACGTCTTCTGGCGTTATGGTGATGGGGTCCATAGGCGCAACACTCGCACCCTGGCTCGCCATAACTTCCATCCAAGGGCCCTCGCTGTGGTTTACGGGCTCTGACCACAGGCCATGCCAGAATGCAATAATGTCAGCCTGATCCGGTCCTTGGCCCGCTCCACATACCTTTGGTCGCTCCAATGATTTATAGAGCCTCTTCTGATCACTCTGGAAGAGACGATTCTGGTTGAACCGCCTTGACCTCTCGGAAAATCGTCGAATCCGCTTCCCCCAAGCAGCGATCTTTTGCTTCAGGTCGTCTATGCGCTCCGTTAGTTTCTGCGTGATATCCGGCTGGGACAAACTGATATTTGTCCCAGCAAACGCCATCCTAACGGTGCGCACAATCCTCGGTCTATTATTACCCGACCTGAAGCTTGTCAGTCTGCCGATACGGTCCTCGATTCTTTTTCTCCAGGCTGGGATGGCGCTACTTTGTGTAGTAGCGCGTCCAGCCATGGGTAGTTTGGCGCCAATAATACGGCAAACTGCCACTGCGGCGCCAAAGAGAATCGAGTCCGTCTCGCAAAGGTCCCGGCTGGCTTCCAAATAGGTCACCAGCATTGGGTTAAGAGCCCTCACGACAGCCCGATTTCGCTTGCTTAGGGGTATGCGGGGAAGTCGCGGTCGATTTTCGAGAGGGGTGCTGCGCGTTTCCGAAATCGCCTCTCCAATATACTCCTCATTTGCTCTAGTTCGTGGGAGACTATTTCATCGTCGTTCGAATCAACCACAACTGGAAGATCCATGGCGGCTTCCACGTGTGGATGCTGGTCTGTCGAATGTGGAGCTGCATCTCCAGCCATAGCCGATTCATTCGACGACGGAATAGCCTCACGTCATAGTCGTTCGAGTTCGGCATCATCAAATATTTTCGAGCGCATGATGTACCGAACTCGGTCTGCCAGGTTTTGTTCCGTGACGGGGATAGACGGCTCCAGCTCAGCAAAAAAGCAATGCATCCGAGACCTATACGCTATTCCCACAGTTTCCTCCCCTTTCGCCCTATAGTACGCCCGCAATGCGTTTTCGTTCATGGATTTCGTCCAACGCATGCGACGTGCTCCACCAGCGGCGGGTGCCGCTTGCTGGGTCCGAGAAGACCCAGCCGACACCAAGCCTTCTGGTGGGGATGATGGATGCGAGGGGCTGCTAGGTGATCGTGCAGCTCCTCGCGCTCGGCTGGCGGCCCGCATGCTTCCGCGTCCAGCGCCAGCTCCAGACGCGCCCCGGCGACCCCCAGGCAGCGGCCCTATGCGCGTTCCTTTCCGTGTTTTTTCCATCATCCATTTTATGGGCGCCAAATAACGGGAGACGCCCAAGCCCGGCACCTTTTCTTGGTTGGGTCATATGCACAAACGGACCTTTGCATCTACAATTTTGCCTAGGCACGGCGCTCACACCACTTGGCAGGATGCTGACTGACTGCGCCGACGTCGCAGTTTTGTCACATAACTGTTACGTCAGCGGGCGATGGGGTCGTCACTATAAGTTAACGTATAAGTTTAGCGAGATAAATAGTCTATATAAATAAGTTCACAACACTGACAGTTAAAATGTTTAATTTAATACACACAAGCAGGAGATACACAATTTAGCACAAACAAGCAGAAGATACACAAGCCAAGATGGAAGAGTTTATAATAAAAATACAGTCTAGAAAAAGCACAATCAATATTACCGTAATATTTAAAAGTCTATGGCGAGAACAATGGATTAGCGCTAGCGAGCAACATGCGTTCCGCGTCGTATCGGTGGAACGACTTGATATACAAGGTAAAGAACCCAATGTAGGCAACTACATTTTGATAAAGTAAAACAAATGTATGTTATATTGGACTGATTATCAAATATAACCCAGATGAAAGGTGATATATATAAAATATTTAAGAAATCTTAGATACATCCGAACTACGAGGAAAAGCGAGAATATCTCACAGGATTTTCAGAACTGATTTGATGAAAACTAAAAATTGTTTGTTAAAAACTAATTCGAGTGTCATTCAATAAAATTTTAGTTTGTATATTCAGCAAGCCATATTTCATTTTTCGCTGTACATTAATGTATAAAACACAAATTTCTATTAAACAAAATGTAAAAGACGCCCTACGCCTTATTATTATTATTATTATTATTGTGGGGTATCTATATAGTTTTCTCATCTGGTTGGGTGCTATAAATATATAATTATAAATGAAAATGAAAAGATAAATATACATAAATATCAATAACATAAAATAAATATAAAAGTACATAAATAAATAAAAGCCCAACCAGATGGAGGCCCTCGGCAGGGGAGACCAAACGGCCGAGGGTTAGGGGGAAAGGGAAAGAAACCGGCGGACGATGCGGGCGGTATCGAGGAGCACCGCCTTCTGCATTTGAACCTGGAGCGGCCCGCCACGTAGTCCCAGCCGCCTCAGATGACCCGAGAGGCTGACTGGGATTAGCCCGTTTGCAGAGACGACTACAGGAATAATTTCGGTCGGCAGACCACCCCACATGTCGGTCACCTCGTGAGCCAGGTCCAGATATTTTGTTTGCTTGTCTGTTTCGGCTTTCACGAGGTTCTCGTCATACGGAATGGTAATGTCGACCAAAAATATCCTTGACTGTGCCCGGTCCATCAGCACAATATCAGGCTTATTCGCAAGAATAGTCCTGTCTGTGATGATGGCCCGGTCCCAATAGAGCCTGGCGCGATCATTTTCGAGCACGGCTTCCGGCAAGTACTTGTAATACGGCAATTTCCGATCCACGAGACCGTATTTCAGAGCGAGCTCCTGGTGTAGAATTCTGGCTACTAGGTTGTGCCTGTGCAAGTACTCAGAGTTAGAAAGCGCCGAACAACCGGAGATAACATGCATAAGTGACTCACCGGGACGGCGACAAGCTCGACAGATGTCGACGGTGCCATCCTTTAGGATGTATCTCCGATAGTTGTTGGTCTTAATAACCTGATCCTGTATTGCACAGACAAAACCCTCGGTTTCCCCGAAGAGATCACCAAAGCGTAGCCAGTGGAGGGAGGCTACTGTGTCTACGAAAGGCTCATGTAGAGCCTTGTAGAACCTCCCGTGGAGCTCCTTCTCCTTCCATACGGTCTCCCGGTCGGAAATGCTCTGCACTGCCGGGTCTTGCCATTGCTCGTTGGCTAAGGATAGAGGGGTAAGTCCTTTATCACAAGAAATGACGTCCTTATAGAATGGATCATCCGATCTCGCCAGGAAGTAATCACGGAGGCTGCACACTTCGCGATTGTGCATGGTGAGCGCGCTCAAGAAGCCACGACCACCATGCTTCCGCGGCAAGTTCAGCCTCATTACCGACGATCTCGGATGATGCATCCTATGGGACGTCATGGTAGTGCGGACTTTTCTATCCAGGGCGTTAAGTTCAGTCTGAGTCCACCTGAGTATGCCAAAGGTATACATGAGGACAGGCATGACCCAGCCGTTATATGCGTGTGCCTTATTCACACCGGACAAAAGGCTGTTAAGCACTTTGGTCAAGCGTGCATAAAACACGTCGCAAACTGACTGTTTCATACCAGTCTCATCGATACCGATGTTTTGTGACATACCCAGGTATCGGTATGTTTCAGCCTCGGAAAGGGTCCTTAAGTTGACGGGCACAGATAAGTCTGCGCCCTCAGAGTTAGCAACCCTTCCCCTCTCAACATGGAGGACCGCACACTTATCCGTCCCAAGCTCCATTCCAATGGAATTGCTAAATTCACAAGTGATGTTTAGCAATTCCATAAGATGGGAGCGACTGGAGGCGAATAACTTGAGGTCATCCATATAGAAAAGGTGGGTCACTTTTGTCCCTCCTTTCCGTAGCTGAAATCCCCTCCCGGAGCCCTCCAGTAAGGTACTGAGAGGGTTCAGAGAGAGGTAGAACCAGATTGGACTCAGACAATCGCCCTGGAAGATACCCCTTCTTATCCTTATGTGGTTCTCCGCAGCCATCATCCGCTCACCCAGATGACAAAGGATCGTACTCCACTGCCCCATACACTGCTCGAGGAAGTCTCTAACTGTACAGTCAATCTTGTACAGCTCGAGGACTCTCTTTAGCCATGTATGGGGCACCGAGTCGAATGCCTTTCTGTAGTCTATCCAGGCGGCGGAGAAGTTCCGACGGTTGCGTTTCACCACTTTGCCAATGACCGCGTCAATGAGGAGTGGTTCCTTGGTTCCACGACCACCGCCCCGACATCCATTTTGAGCGCGCGACATCACCTGATTTGAGTCCAGGTGACAAGTGATTCTCGCGCTCAAAATGGATGTTAGTGTCTTGTATATTGTCGGTAGACAAGTGATGGGGCGGTATTTGCTCGGGTCTGTGGTACCCTGGTCTTTAGGAACCAAATGAGTGATCCCAGTAGTGAAGAGGCTTGGGAGCGACTTCTGGTTGAGAGCCTCTTGAAACTGTCGGGCGAGCACAGAGTGACACACCATGAACCCCTTCAGCCAGTAGTGATGCAGCCCGTCAAGCCCCGGACTTTTCCAGTTCGGGGCCCTACGGACCGCCTCAGCTACGTCATCCGGCGTTATGATGACGGGGTCCATGGGCGTAATACCCGCACACTGACTCGCCACAACTTCTGTCCAAGGGCCCTCGCTGTGGTTTACGGGCTCTGACCACAGGCCGCGCCAGAATGCTACACTGTCGGCCTGATTCGGTGCTGGACCCGTTCCACTTACCATTGGTCGCTCCAATGATTCATAGAGCCTCTTCTGATCACTCTGGAAGAGACGATTCTGGTTGAACCGTGTCGACCTCTCGGTATATCGCCGAATCCGCTTTCCCCAAGCAGCGATTCTCTGCTTCAGATCATCTATGCGCTCCGTCAGTTTTTGCGTTATATCCGGCTGGGACAAACTGACATTTGTCCCAGCAAACGCCATCCTGACGGTGCGCACAATTCTTGGCCTGTTGTTGCCTGATCTGAAGCATATCAGTCTGCCGATGAGAGCTCTAGCCCTTGCGATACGTTCCTCAACTCTTCTTCTCCATGCTGGGATAGCGCTACTATGGCCAGTAGCGCGTCCAGCCGTGGAAACCTTGGCGCCTATGATACGGCAGACTGCCAGCGCGGCGCCAAAAAGAATTGAGTCCGTCTCGCAAAGGTCCCGGCTGGCTTCCAAATAGGTAACCAGCATTGGGTTCAGAGCCCTCACGACAGCCCGATTCCGCTTGCTTAGGGCTATGCGGGGAAGTCGCGGTCGATTTTCGAGAGGCGTACTGCGCGTTTTCACAATCGCCTCTTCCAATATACTCCTCATATGCTCTAATTCCAGTTCCTGGGCGACTGTTCCATCATCGTTTGAATCAACCACAACTGGGGTATTCACGGCGGCATCCACGTTTGCGGATTGCTCTACCATTTGTGGCGCCGCATCCTCAGCCGTAGCATTCTCATCCGACGAGGGAACAGCCTCACGTCGTAGCCGTTCGAGTTCGGCGGCATCAAATATATTTGAGCGCAAGATATACCGAACTCGGTCTGCCAGGTTTTGCTCTGTGACGGTTAAAGATGGCTCCAGCTCAGCAAAAAGACGATGCATCCTAGCCCGATACGCCAAACATCCAGTTTCTTCCCCTTTTGCCCTAAAGTACGCCCGCAGTGCGTTTGCATTCATTTCTTGTGACCAACGCATGCGACGTGCTCCACCAGCGGCGGGTGCCGCTTGCTGAGTCCGAGAAGACCCAGCCGACACCAAGCCTTCTGGTGGGGATGATGGATGCGGAGGGCTGCTAGGTGACCGTGCAGCTCCTCGCGCTCGGCTGGCGACCCGCATGCTGCCGCGTCCAGCGCCAGCTCTAGACGCGCCCCGGCGACCCCCAGGCAGCGGCCCTTTGCGCACTATCTTCTTATCCATCATCCATTATTTGGGCGTCCATTAACGGGAGACGCCCAGGCCCGGCACCGTTTCTTGTGTAGCCATAAGCACAAACGGGCCTCTGCACCCTAAATTCTGCCGAGGCACGGCGCTCACACCTCTCGCAAGGCGCTGACTGACTGCGTTGACGTAGCAGTTTTGTCACTTAACTGTTACGTCAGCGGGCGATGGGGTCGTCAATTCCCTACGCCTTTTTATTATTATTATTATTATTATTACGGATAGAAAAGGGCTTTTATAATATGAAGGAATTTTGGGATAGTAACAACCCCTGAGAATTAGGTGGTCGCTACCAAGCTATTATGTTTTGTGTTATGGTTGTAAGCTGTACTTTTAAAGAAAGCTTACCGCTGGCTGGTTCTTTCCAGGACAGAGGTATTTTTGGAACCAGTGTTAAATTGAATATATGAATGACTTTAAAATAATACTTGTTTATACGGATTTTATCGCGTATATTAACCCTTTTATAACCCGACGTTCCCAAGGTTGTATGGGTTACCAAAAATACAAAACCCAATGCTACAGTACGTCTCATAGTGAGGATTCACAATCTTAGAGATTGGCTCAACACTTAGCGAAAATACTCTCACCGCTCAGGGGACATACAAGAGCACACATAAAGGATTCCTACCATTTTGTCAGCGAGACTAAATACTTACATCTAGCAGATAATGAAACTGTCGTCAGTTTTGATGTGCAGTCATTGTTCTGTTGAAGACTGCATCTCAATTGTAATTAAAAAGGCTGGCAGAAAACAACATGCCCGTAGAATATGCAGTATTACTCAGACACTGCCTTACATCTGGCTACCTATTGTGAAAGGAGGAGTTCTACAAGCAAGTAGATGGTGTGGCGATGGGCTCACCTGTATCTCCTATTGTCGCCGACATATTCATGTATTACTTTGAGGAGAAAGCCCTGCTTACTTCTCTCGTAAACCCAAGATTCTACAAGCGGTACGTAAACGACACTTTCACAATTCTACCTTTAGATGAAGTAACTGCAATTTTACACCATTTTAACTCTATAAATTCTAAAATTCGGTTCATAATGGAGTTAGAGGCAAACAATTACGTTACGTTACGTTACGTTACATTATACGTGGTAGAGCCATGCTGCAGTTATATTAGAAGTATAGTTGTGGCACGGATGGGTCGGCTCGACCGGGAGGGACCACGCTCTCACAGAATACTATATATACAATAGTAGCTTAGTGCTGCTGTATTTCGTATGGTGAGTGTAGAGAACCGGAGACCCTTTTTACTGGAAACGAGGCATTCCATCTTAGTCCTCACGGATGACAACGCATCTGCATTTTGATTCGTAATCGAGGATAGATGTGGATGTCTATGGGCCACAGCAACCACTTACCATCAGGTGAACTGTGTGCTCGTTTGTCACCCTATCCTATAAAAAAAATTCTCTAGCTTTTCTAGATGTGTTAGTAATTCGGAATCCTGATAACACCATGAGCCACAATGTGTATAGGAAAAAAACCCATACAGATAGATATTCAAATGGTGATTCATCCACCACCATCCTTTACAGTTAGCGACCGTGCGTAAATCTTTGTTTCAGAGAGTACGAGGGATCTGTAACAGTAAATACCTGGCTGCCGAGCTCTACCATGTCAAGCAAGTTTTGCATGACTACAAGTTTCGGGTCCCGCACCTACGTCACAGTGAACGAGTGAAGCCGGCCACAGTTGAGCGTGTACCTGCTGTACTGTCATATGTGATAGGAAACACTGACAAGATTGGCTACATCTTGAAGCGCGCTTCCATTAAAACATAATTCAAGCCGCCGAAGAAGATTGGTCAGTTTTTACCATCAGTCAAGTGTAATGTCACTATGCAAGATGTGTACAAGATTGATTGTGAATGTGGTCTTTCTTACATAGGACAAACTAAAAGATCAATTAAAACCCGCGCTAAAAACATATAGCTGATGTGAAGAATGTACGCTCCGGGAAGTCTCCAGCCTGTGAACACGTACAAGATCGCCCCCGTCCCTACATCAGATTGTTAGACCACAAATCCTCGCTAAAAACACCGATACCTTCCAAGGATGATGTGCGAGGTTATTGAAATCAAAAAACGCCCTAATTTCAACAGAGAAGCTGACTGGGCGCTAGCATCTGCTTGGGATCCTATACTTAATACAAATTAAATCCCAACCCCAGCGTACAACTGCAAGACTTCAAAATACTATAAGTTCATACAGTGTTGATCAGAATAAAAATTAATAATTTTAATCCGTAGGTAACCGCGGTTACCTACGGATTAAAATTATTATTAGTGGGCGTTAAACATCTCAATCACCCCCGTGAGCAAGGGTGCTATAAAGTGCTCGAAACTTCAGAATATAAAAAAGTCAATAAATGCGATAAAATCCATTAAAACTAGTATTATTTAAATGTGTATTATTCGCGTAAATATAAGAAATCATTATATGGATGACTTTTAACAGCAAAACGCGTAGGTATGTTCTACTAGCGCCTAAAAATCAAATATTCGACGTTTTGTCGCGTGAAATCGTATCTAACAATCATATTGAACAATCATATAAATTATATAAAAAGCACATTGTAGGAAAGATAAATGATTGTTGAACTAATATTTTTTTTTAAATTCCATAATACTATGTAAATAATCTACATCTATTATTAATTAAGAATTAAAATGAAGATGTGTTGTCAGACCAGCGTTTCCAGTGAAAATGGTCTCCGTTGCTCTACACTCATCACAAGATAAAGCTGCTATTTTAAGCTAGTTAGTTACAGCCTATATATGTCCCACTGCTGGGCTCAGGCCTCCCCTCATTTCTGAGAGGGTTTAGGGCAAGGAAGTGTCCGCCGCGCTGCCCAAATGCGTGTTGACGAATTTCACATGTCTTCGAAATATTTTTTTTCTTATTCCTCAGCCATGCAGGTTTCCTCACGATGTTTTCCTTCACCGCCGAGCACGTGGTAAATCAGCAATTAAAATTGCAATTAACAATTTCATTGGTGCCGGCGGGGATCGAACCCGGGTTACTCGCGTTCTGTTATATTTACAGCGAGCGTTAACCACTGAGCTACCACGGCTCTCATTTTAAGCTAGTATTCCGTGGTATTAGGGTTAGATGTAGATGTCTATGGGACTCTGGACTACACTGGAATGTATGATCTTGTGTCACATAAGTTCTATTAAAAATAGATTTCAGTATCTCTTTAGCTTCTTCGTGCTTACGTAAAAAGTTACATTTTTAAATTTTATTGAAAAATAATTAAGGTCACTCCTACGCAAAGATAAGCAAAAGTGAAAAAGTTGGTCGGCGTGAGCACGCTAATTTACTAAGTTTTGTTTTAACTTTCACCGTCTACAACAGTTAATTGAATGAGACTGAGGTGGCTCACATAAAAAGTTAACGAACTGCCACAGTAATTATTGAAATTTCAGTCTTTCTTAGAATATTTCCGATGAGTCCCATTTGGCTGATTTCATCTAAATGAATGTAAATATAGTAACAGTTTGCATGCGTCCCACAGTCGTACAATGATGAATTCTCTCATTTCCGAGAAGGTATGGCAAGGAAAAGTCCATGTTGAATCTGAATTGGCTTTCACCATATCGACTTCGAGAGATTATTTACGACTTATAACTATTGCACTGGTGAAAAATGGGCGAATTGACGCCTGTGTTTCATATAAAGCGGCCATTTTGATGCTAATTACTTTTCTGCTGTAAAACTTAGTCTTCCGACAGGATTCTCTTCTATGCCAACAGTTATGTAAAGTTTACCATTGCGGCTGCAAATGGTTCACAATAGCCACCAAACGTGGGGTTGAGATAAATTGGAATTGTACGCTGTGGCACTAGCGTAATTACCACGATTCAGCTCGTTGGTGGTAACAGAAATATCCAACAATTTTGCAATAAGAGAATCCACAATTTACTCTCGCATTTCTCTTACCACAATTGGTTCTCACACAACGGGTAGGATACTAGTGTCTAAGATACAGGCTCGGCCTAGTTTAGACGCTAGTGTATAAGATTGTATAGATGAGTTATAACTGTTCAAATGTCTTAGAGCTAAATAATGTAATCCTTACTTGGTGTCAATAAAAATTATTATTATTATTATTATTATTATTATTATTATTATGTGGGGTATCTATATAGTTTTCTCATCGGGTTGGGATGTATAAATATATAATTATAAATGAAAATGAAAAGATAAATATACATAAATATTAATAAAATAAAATAAATACAAAAATACATAAATAAATAAAAGCCCAACCAGATGGAAGCCCTCGGCAGGGGAGACCAAACGGCCAAGGGTTAGGGGGAAAGGGAAAGAAACCGGCGGACGATGCGGGCAGTATCAAGGAGCACCGCCTTCTGCATTTGAGCCCGGAGCGGTCCGTCACGGAGTCCCAGTCGCCTCAGATGACCAGAGAGGCTAACTGGGATTAGCCCATTCGCAGAGACGACTACAGGAATAATTTCGGTCGGCATACCACCCCACATGTCGGTCACCTCGTGAGCCAGGTCCAGATACTTTGATTGCTTATCTGTTTCGGCTTTCACGAGGTTCTCGTCATAAGGGATGGTAATATCGACCAAAAATATCCTTGACTGTGCCCGGTCCATCAGCACAATATCAGGCTTATTCGCAAGAATAATCCTGTCTGTGATGATGGCCCGGTCCCAGTATAATAGTTATTATTATTATTATTATTATTACCCCAGGCTCCATTATAATTTGTTGGCACTACGGTATGAAGTATTATATATTACCCATTAATATTTAAAATTTCTATCATGGCCAATTAACTACAATTCAATGCCTAAACTAAGTAACTTATTATACTAAAAAAATGTATGAAACTATGTACCTACAAATAAATGAAAAATTAAACTAAACTGAACCCAGTAAAGTAACTTTCGTAACATGTATATTAGAATCTATAAATATTAAAAGTATGTGGCGCCTAGAATATATGTATCAAAATATATGTAATGCATAATAAATAAATAAAATACGAGTATATAACGCGTAATGCGTATGCACTTGGTCAAACCCCGCCACACTCCGATTTTTTTCACATAGACATTGTATCTGGAGTCAATTGTGAAGTGACGTCATGGCCGAATGGTATAGTACCAAATGCTTCCAGGATTGTCTTAACTGCTGTGATTCTGCTGATTCTCTATGACTACGTGTCCAAGCACTCAGCTCGGAAAATGAGAGACTTCTTGGACAGCAAATCAGTTAAGCGTTTGGGTCACTTTTCTTACAGCTCTGATTTGGCGCGTGACTTCTTTTTACATCCTACAAAAAATCAGTTGAAAAAAAAACAGGGTGTGGCTGTGTCGTGGACACGACCGAATGTATTTCGTGAAAAAGTGTACGTAACGAAACGACCTCAAAAATGTGACGCTCCCCCCTCCGCTGTACGCGATGCGTCACAGTCTTTTATTCTTTATCTATCGAAAGTTGTAATTAAATTTTGGATGTAGATGACAGATATGTAGCTGCTACACCAAGCCGTATCCCCCGATTTTGTTATCATGAGTTTTCTGAATTGCCTTCCACTATGGAAGGAAATTCAAAGACGTGTTCACGTCAAAATGTGCTAGCAGCATTTGAGCAGACGGAAGAAGAGGTTTTTTTATAGGTGACAAACGAGCACACAGTCCACCTGATGGTAAGTGCTTGCTGCGGCCCATAGACATGTACATCTATCCTCGATTACAAATCAAAATGCAGATGCGTTGTCACCCGTGAGGACGAAGATGGAATGCCCCGTTTCCAGAAAATAAGGATCTGCGGTTCTCTACACTCACCATATGAAACACTGCAGCGTTAAGCTACTATTTTGCGCTGGTATTCTATGAGAGCATGTTCCTTCCCCGGCCGAGCCGAGTGCTACAACTATACTACTAATATAACTGCAGCATGGCTCTACCACATATAAGAGGTCTCTGAGGCGAACTAGATAAAGTGTTTCGAAAACTAGTTCAGACGCGTTAACTTTGTATAGATGCTGGTGGAGAGTTCTTTGAAAAGTTTTAATAATAAAAACTTAAACCGTAAAACTTTTTTAGTTAGAATAAATTTTCGGTGTGGCCCACGTATTTTCACTATATACATGAAAACCAAATAAATGCATCAATCAAACTTGGTAGAGCCAGGCGCAATTACATTATGTCGATATCACGAATGGTTCAGCTCGATCGGGGAAGGACCACGCTTTCACAGAATACCAGCGTCAAATAGCAGCTTAATGCTGCTGTGCTTCGTACGGTGAGTGAAGAGAACCGCAGACCCTTTTTACTGTAAACGAGGCGTTCCATCTTAGTCATCACGGGTGACAACGGATCTGCATTTTTATTCGTAATCGAGGATAAATGTAGACCACTTACCATCAGGTGGATTGTGTGCTCGTTTGTCACCCTATCCTATAAAAAGGACATTCTGTTATTAGATGAATTATAGTAGTTTCCACCTTTACTGGATCAAAGGACAGATAGGAGGATCCGCTGTGACTTGTCTCATCAATTGACAAATTTAATGGGTAAATCTTCAATTTCGGCTATTGATTTCTGTTAGCACGCATTTTAAGTAGCAATTATTTTAGCGGGTATTTAAAAATAACTTAAATAAGTTTAAATTAGTTCTGATTCTGTACTGTCTGTATACAATTGCCCGCCAGGGGAGAGGCCGTTAAAATTTATACAGTAATAGACTTTTACTAAGCTGTATTGAATGAACGTTTTTCATTGAAATAATACTCGTTTTTACGGAATTTATCGCGTATATTTAACTTTTTAATACCCGACGTTTCGAGAGCTTTACAGCACCCATGGTCACGGGAAGGACTGAGATGTTTAACG
Source organism: Parnassius smintheus behrii (assembly GCA_036936625.1). Lineage (NCBI taxonomy): Eukaryota > Metazoa > Arthropoda > Insecta > Lepidoptera > Papilionidae > Parnassius > Parnassius smintheus. The sequence continues at coordinate 57,104,579 of JAUPFT010000003.1, read as the reverse complement.
TCCAGATGTCATAGTTAACTGCGGTTACCATAGATTAAAATTTAACTTTTGTTCCGATCTACACAGTATGAACTTATGGTATCATGAAGCCTTGCAGTTGTATGCTTGGGTTGGGATTTAATTTTATTTATTATAGGATCCCAAGCAGATGGTAGCACCCAGCCATCTTCTCTATTGAAATTAGGGTGTTTTTTGATTTCAATAGCCTCGCGAATCATCCTTGGAAGGAATCGGTGTTCTTTAGCGAGGATTTGTGGTCTATCAAATCTGATGTAGTGACGGGGGCGATCCTGTACATGTTCACAGACTGCAGACTTCCCGGAGCGTCGATTCTTCACATCAGCTATATGTTCTTTGACGCGGGTTTTAATTGATCTTTTAGTTTGTCCTATGTAGGAGAGACCACATTCACAATCAAGCTTGTACACTCCTGCATCTTGCAGAGGGACGTTACACTTGACTGATGGTAAAAACTGACCAATCTTCTTCAGCGGCTTGAAGTATGTTTTGATGGAAGCGCGCTTCAAGATGTAGCCAATTTTGTCAGTGACTCCTCTAACATATGGCAGTACAGCAGGTACACGCTCGACTGTGGCCGGCTTCACTCGTTCTCTGTGACGTAGGCGCGGGACCCGAAGCTTGTTGTCATGCAAAACTTGCTTGACGTGTTGGAGCTCGGCAGCCAGGTGTATACTGTCACAGATCCCTCGTGCTCTCTGAAACAAAGATTTACCCACGGTAGCTAACTGTGAAGGATGGTGGTGAGAATCACCGTTTAAATATCTATCTGTATGGGTCTTTTTTCTATACACAGTAGGGCTCAAGGTGTTATCAGGATTCCGAATTACTACACTACACATCTAGAAAAGCTAAGGAATTGTTTGCCTCTAACTCCATTGTGAACTGAATTTTAGAATTTATAGAGTTAAGATGGTCTAAAAATGCAGTTACTTTATCTAAAGGTAGAATTGTGAAAGTGTCGTCTACGTACCGCTTGTAGAATCTTGGATTTATGGGAGAAGTAAGCAGGGCTTTCTCCTCAAAGTCTTCCATGAATATGTCGGCGACAATGGGAGATATACGTGAGCCCATCGCCACACCATCTACTTGCTTGTAGAACTCCTCCTTCCACAATAAGTAGCCAGATGTAAGGCAGTGTCTGAGTAATACTGCATATTCTACGGGCATGTTGTTTTCCTCCAGCCTCCTAGTTACAATTGAGATGCAGTCTTCAACAGGTAAGCATGTAAACAATGACTGCACATCAAAACTGACCATAGTTTCATTGTCTGCCAGACGCAGGTCTTTAATCTCGCTGACAAAATGGTAGGAATCCTTTATGTGTGCTCTTGTGTGTCCCCTGAGCGGTGAGAGTATTTTCGCTAAGTGTTGAGCCAATCTGTAAGTTGGTGAATCGATTTGGCTCACTATGGGACGTAATGGAGCATTGGGCTTGTGTATTTTTGGTAACCCATACAACTTTGGTGATTTGGCGCACGTAGGTACGCGCATTGAAATCAAAAAACACCCTAATTTCAATAGAGAAGATGGCTGGGTGCTACCATCTGCTTGGGATCCTATAATAAATAAAATTAAATCCCAACCCAAGCATACAACTGCAAGGCTTCATGATACCATAAGTTCATACTGTGTAGATCGGAACAAAAGTTAAATTTTAATCTATGGTAACCGCAGTTAACTATGACATCTGGACGTTAAACATCTCAGTCCTTCCCGTGACCATGGGTGCTGTAAAGCTCTCGAAACGTCGGGTATTAAAAAGTTAAATATACGCGATAAATTCCGTAAAAACGAGTATTATTTCAATGAAAAACGTTCATTCAATACAGCTTAGTAAAAGTCTATTACTGTATAAATTTTAACGGCCTCTCCCCTGGCGGGCAATTGTATACAGACAGTACAGAATCAGAACTAATTTAAACTTATTTAAGTTATTTTTAAATACCCGCTAAAATAATTGCTACTTAAAATGCGTGCTAACAGAAATCAATAGCCGAAATTGAAGATTTACCCATTAAATTTGTCAATTGATGAGACAAGTCACAGCGGATCCTCCTATCTGTCCTTTGATCCAGTAAAGGTGGAAACTACTATAATTCATCTAATAACAGAATGTCCTTTTTATAGGATAGCATCCATTTAAAATGGATAATACCTACGTGCGCCAAATCACCAAAGTTGTATATCACCGAATCACCAAAGTTGTATCGATTTAAAATGGATAATACCTACGTGCGCCAAATCACCAAAGTTGTATGGGTTACCAAAAATACACAAGCCCAATGCTCCATTACGTCCCATAGTGAGCCAAATCGATTCACCAACTTACAGATTGGCTCAACACTTAGCGAAAATACTCTCACCGCTCAGGGGACACACAAGAGCACACATAAAGGATTCCTACCATTTTGTCAGCGAGATTAAAGACCTGCGTCTGGCAGACAATGAAACTATGGTCAGTTTTGATGTGCAGTCATTGTTTACATGCTTACCTGTTGAAGACTGCATCTCAATTGTAACTAGGAGGCTGGAGGAAAACAACATGCCCGTAGAATATGCAGTATTACTCAGACACTGCCTTACATCTGGCTAGTTATTGTGGAAGGAGGAGTTCTACAAGCAAGTAGATGGTGTGGCGATGGGCTCACGTATATCTCCCATTGTCGCCGACATATTCATGGAAGACTTTGAGGAGAAAGCCCTGCTTACTTCTCCCATAAATCCAAGATTCTACAAGCTGTACGTAGACGACACTTTCACAATTCTACCTTTAGATAAAGTAACTGCATTTTTAGACCATCTTAACTCTATAAATTCTAAAATTCAGTTCACAATGGAGTTAGAGGCAAACAATTCCTTAGCTTTTCTAGATGTGTTAGTAATTCGGAATCCTGATAACACCTTGAGCCATACTGTGTATAGAAAAAAGACCCATACAGATAGATATTTAAACGGTGATTCTCACCACCATCCTTCACAGTTAGCTACCGTGGGTAAATCTTTGTTTCAGAGAGCACGAGGGATCTGTGACAGTAAACACCTGGCTGCCGAGCTCCAACACGTCAAGCAAGTTTTGCATGACAACAAGCTTCGGGTCCCGCGCCTACGTCACAGAGAACGAGTGAAGCCGGCCACAGTCGAGCGTGTACCTGCTGTACTGCCATATGTTAGAGGAGTCACTGACAAGATTGGCTACATCTTGAAGCGCGCTTCCATCAAAACATACTTCAAGCCGCTGAAGAAGATTGGTCAGTTTTTACCATCAGTCAAGTGTAACGTCCCTCTGCAAGATGCAGGAGTGTACAAGCTTGATTGTGAATGTGGTCTCTCCTACATAGGACAAACTAAAAGATCAGTTAAAACCCGCGTCAAAGAACATATAGCTGATGTGAAGAATCGACGCTCCGGGAAGTCTGCTGTCTGTGAACATGTACAGGATCGCCCCCGTCACTACATCAGATTTGATAGACCACAAATCCTCGCTAAAGAACACCGATTCCTTCCAAGGATGATTCGCGAGGCTATTGAAATCAAAAAACACCCTAATTTCAATAGAGAAGATGGCTGGGTGCTACCATCTGCTTGGGATCCTATAATAAATAAAATTAGATCCCAACCCAAGCATACAACTGCAAGGCTTCATGATACCATAAGTTCATACTGTGTAGATCGGAACAAAAGTTAAATTTTAACCTATGGTAACCGCAGTTAAATATGACATCTGGACGTTAAACATCTCAGTCCTTCCCGTGACCATGGGTGCTGTAAAGCTCTCGAAACGTCGGGTATTAAAAAGTTAAATATACGCGATAAATTCCGTAAAAACGAGTATTATTTCAATGTGTAGTGTTCGCGTAAATATAAGAAATCATTATGTGAACGTTTTTCAGTTGTTAAAGAAACTACATATATGTCAATACATCAGACAAGCGCGTCAGCATAATGATGAACATTTTAAAGATGAAGAGTTCCGTATATTTTGCGTACTAAATATTCCTTAGCATTATAAGATTATCTTATGAACATTAGATTTTCGTTCTAGAGAGATATTTAAGTCATAGTAACCAAATGGAGTACATATTTATGGAATCTGTTCCTTTTTTCGCGTATCGTCGGATCTACATTAATGAATGAAAATGTGTGAAATTGTATAGCATATTTTATGGTTTAGTATGTATCTTAATGCACCTATATAAAGTCTAAATAACTGTCAATAAGGTCTAATTTGTATCTTTATAGCACGCAGTCATAAAACTGAAAGATGTTGCTTTTTACTACACCGCCGTATCGCAAACACATTGTTTGACGTAATGTACACAGTAAAACTGTTTATTCATTTTCTCAAGTCGAATAAGTTTTTGTATAGAATAGTGTGAAACGTGATTATGTCCTCCTGATCGAATTTCGTTCACGGCGGCCTGTCTCAACGTAGACTAGCCATCTACCTATGCAGACAATTTTTTTTATAATACAAAATAATTGCTTAAATTTTGTATTGTATATATATTGACGCTTTCAACATATAAATATTCATCAAAATGCCGTTGAATTTCAAGTAGGTACCTATTAACTGATTTTTGTCAGTGAAGTGAAGTGAAGAGTGCGAAAAAAAGGAAGTTCTTATTTCGACTATATGTTCTTTCTATTGCTTTGTAATTTACGCGAAATCTTCGCTCATGAAAGCTCATAATCTTTTGCTTGATTTGTTACGCAGATGGTCATACAGCGTCATCATGATTGAAAAGGTTTTTTGGTGTCTAGTGTATATACCTGTATACACAGAAAAATACTTCAGTGCTGTTTTTTTTAATTTTTACACATTTTAAACAATTTCTTTATCCTTCTACTTTTAAGATAATCCGTAGTTTAGATTATCTATTTTAATCTCTACGCTTTTCTAACAAATTAACAGCTCCATTTTAGCATAAGATATATTGAATAGAATATAATCATTTTTATTCAATATTGATTACATGTAATTCTTATTGAATTTGTCATTTTTAGTGTCATTTTTAGAGTTCCGTAGTCAACTAGGAACTCTTATAGTTTCGCCATGTCTGTCTGTCCGTCTGTCCGTCTGTCCGTCCTCGCTTAATCTCTGTGACCGTTAGCACTAGAAAGCTGAAATTTGGTACCAATATGTGTATCAATCACGCCGACAAAGTGGTAGAGTAAAAGTTGGAAAAAAATGTTTTATTAGGGTAGCACCCCTATATGTAAAGTGGGAAGTGATTTTTTTTTTAATTTCAACCCTAACGTGTGATATATTGTTGGAAAGGTATTTAAAAATGAATAGGGATTTACTAAAATCATTTTTGATAGTGTCAATAATTACGGAAATAATCGCTCCAATAGTAAAAAACAATGTGTCCCCCCCTCTAACTTTTGAACCATAAGTTTAGAAAATATGAAATAAATCTGGAAAGTAGAATTTTATAAGGACTTTCTAGGAAAATCATTTTGAACTTGGATGGAAACAACATCTTTGTACAAACTCATAAGTGGGAACACTTATTGTGACGGACGGGAAACTACGGAACTGTCGGGCCACGCTCAGGGTAGGGACCCTGAGCGTGGCCCGACACGCTCTTGGCCGGTTTATTTAATTTTACCACTGGTTCGGAAATAAGCCTCGGTCCTAGGAAAAACCAGCAAGAAACCCGGCAGTACTCTTTTTTTTAAAGCATAAATTACAATATAATATTCATACAAATATTTAGAAACAGCATGGTAGCGATCGACTCATTCCCAGGGTTTATTATCAATCATGTACTCTCTTGTAGTATAATAAACAATTTTTAATTAAATATTTTGAAACTTTTGATAGATAAGGTCTGCACACTTTTCTGGGACTTTGTGATAGAAACGTAAGCATTGCCTCATAAAAGAATTACTGACTCTGGAGTCGAGTAACAATGGTATAACTAACTTGTGCTTGTTCTTACCATTTACAGAATGTACGTCACCATTTTTAATAAATAAATACTAAATTTACAGAATGTACATCAGTATTTTTTAAACTATTTTTGTTTTTGTGTACTGTAATTGTAAACTTGTTTGTGATTCTCTAAATAAAAAACAACAATTATCTGCCCCCGCTATGAAAAAATGGCGCCGCTGTTATGACACAAAATTTTGTTTAACAATTTAAGTTTTATTAAATAGTCTGTACTCGGTTGTGATCCCCATTGGCGCCAATGAAATTGTTAATTGCAGATTTAAGTGCTGATTTACTACGTCCTCGGCGGTGAAACAAAACTTCGTGTGGAAACCTGCATGTCTGAGAAATGAGAAAAAAGAAATTATTTCGAAGACATGTGAAATTCGCCAACACGCATTGCGGCAGCGCGGCAGACATTTCCTTGCCTTAAAACACTCTCAGAAATGAAGGGGAGACTGTGCCCAGCTGTGGGAGGAATACAGGCTGTAACTTCAGGTTGTACCTCAAGAGTAAGCGTGAGAAAATAGGATGAAGTTTTTAATGTAACTATCTACACAACATTCTTTCTAGTTCTTAACTTGAGCTTGATATTCCCTAGTCTATGCAAAAAGATCAAATTAAACTTTTAATAAAAATTTAAACTTAAGTAAGTTTAAAATATCTAAACGAAATTAAATAATTCGCACACAGTTGCTACCGAAGCTGGAACTCTAATTCTTCTATAGCACACAATTTTTGCAACTTCAGATGCTATTTAGTCCAAATTATTTCATTATTTATAGTACTTTGAAGTCGGAAAAGTTTAATTTTCATGAACAATAAAGGTCATAATCAAGCATACCGGCCACCGTAGTTAAAAATGCTTTGCCCCATAGACATACTCTACTCAAGATTAGTAATCAAATAAAGATACTCACTATAGATTCACCCTGTGGAGTAAGATAGAATGCTTTACAGCCTGCAATTACTTATCAACGTCACTTACAAATATGTACTATAGAGGGAAAGCTCCTGGGAAAGACCAGGAGGCGAAATTATACTTATTTTAAGAGCGATGGTATTTCGATCCTGAGACGTCTATGCGTCAGCCTTGGCCCGGTAGCACTCCTGTTTATGGCGTGACGCAATTTTGCAGGAGCGATCAAACCATGGCTGGGTTCTGCCTCCGATAGGTAGATAGCACAGTTGATAGAATAAAAAGTTCCATTCCCTGTAGCACAAAATCAGCGACAGAATCAGCAACAACGCTGGGATCAGCCGGCGAGAAGCAAACTTCACCCCAAGGTTCCGCAAAAATAGATCGCATCCCGTCCCAATCGGCCGACCTATAGTGCCAAACACGGCGGCAACCTACAGAACGCAACTGCGACAGAAGCGTGAGTAGCACCGTACTCGGATCAGAAAATGGTCTGAGGAGCCAAGAGGGGCTTCGACGGAGACCTGATATCCGTTCGGATGAGAGGTCAGCAGAAGGTCCAACAGGAAAGGTACATGATTTTACACATCTGGGATCCGCGTAGGTGAGGTAACCAGTTTTGTCAGACCATATGCCAAAGCAAAGTCGTAAATGGATCTACCCGCATGATCGATTAAACGGGAACCAAACCATTCAGCATTGTAGGCGTTATATCCCAAATTTCAAAGCAATATAGTTTTGGAGATCTTTTGATGAGCGAGTGAGTGGTAATTCGCTTAAATATATGTATATAGATATACAGGAAAAGCTCGAATGAAAATCTCTCGCAAGTAAATATAATAATAATCGAATCGAAGTAAGTGTAAGTAATCGAGCATACCGTTTACCGTAATTTTCATGAAAAATAATGCTTTGCCCCATAGACATACTCTCCTCACGATTATTAATCAAATAATGGAATGTCTTAAAGCCAGTAATTAATTAATTATTCTTAACGTCCCTTACAAATATGTACAACAAGTTACAGCTTGCTCCCTGTAGCCTTCAGGGTTTGAATTTTCCAAAATTAAACGCTTAATTCCTTAATCCGAGAAAGGAATATATTATAATATGCCAAACTTCAAGTCAAACGGACGTATAATTTTCGTGATCGAGTTAGTGGTTTTTCTCATATATATGTATATTTTTACATATATATATGTAATGAGGGAAAGCTCGAATGAAAAGCTTTCGCGGCAAAGCTCCCCAGCGAGCAGTGCGTCGCGGACCGCGGTAGCGCGCAGCGGCAGTTGCGTCTGCCGTTCCTCCGCAACATATTGCGAGATGATTACGTGAAAATTACGAAAATAGTCATTGTTTGATTTTTAATAAACTGGCGAAATTGAAAGCGATTCTGCAATGTTTATGATATAAACTGATGATGCAAACGCGAGTGCCTTGCCGAATCTATAACGAATCATAAAATTTATCACATGTCGGTAATTTTCGTACTTATCCAATCCAGAGTTATCTTATATGGAGGTTTTGTGAAAATATTTTCATATTTTACTACAGAAAAGTTTACCTAAAGTCACATATCATCGCACATATCTATAGTAAGTATTTTCAGAATTAGATTTCGAATATCTACAATATTTTCTATGATTGATTAATTTAAAACGTAAATGAAAATATAAAATTAATGTGTTTGAATTTCCTTAAAAACTTGTAGCAAAATATTCACATATTAAACATAATCAAACGCTAACAACTGTTTATGTTAAAGCAAAATAATAAATAATATAGAGTCAGCCATAGTAATTATCGTAACAGTAAACAAAATTTATGAAACAGTTAACTAATGATATTTGAATTTCAGCTACACATAATGTTTAGGTCACAAAGTCAAAATATTCTAGCAGGCTTATTTATTAAGTTTAATACGTAGTTGCTTTTCGAGTAAAATGTTAATATTTTTTTTAAGAAAAACGGGATATAACTTTTATTCCTGACCTTTAAAGCAAAGATAGAGTAGCAAGAATCTCGCTGAAATGATTCTGTGGTTGTTAATTGATTCATCTCTATTTGTCCTTGTTTCTTCTTATGGTAATAGAGCTAATTATGTCTGCTACTCTCATTATGGAAGCACATCTGCTTATTTTATAGAATAATGGTGACAAACTAGCACACAGCCACATCATCAGTAGCATTAAACTGCTTTTTGACGATTGTATTCCGTGAGAGCGTGGTTTCTAACGAAACATTCCACCTTAGTCCTCAGGAGTGATAACGCATTTGCATTTTGATTCTTAATTAAGGATAAATTTAGATATCTATAGGCCACAGTATCCATTTACCATTAAGTGGACTGTGTGCTCGTTTGTCACCCTAAACCATAAAAAAAGATTCTGTATATAACAATTTCATATGCTTGAAGCTTGTACATTTTTCTTTTCATACTCACAACCGCGCACATGAAAACAGAAACCTTTCTGTTAATTTTCCCGCGCAAATGTTTATTTTCTCGTCGTAAACGTATCCCCAGTATTAACTATAGACATGGTCCATCTGTGTGTTACACATCACCCATTACACCCTATCAAAAGTCTACGGCTGAATGTGAACATAAACTTCCGCAATAGATTGCCTTCGGCAGCTAAGGTTATATATGAAAAATTGAGTTTCTGACAAATAACCTGTAATCCCGACATTTTGTTGCAAGCGTAATTTTAACAGGTGTGGAAAAAAGCTAATTATTTATTAGTTTGGTACACCCTCAATTCAAGTCGCAGATTTCACACCTCATACGCAAAGAGGTATCATATTTATTGGAGGGGATATTTCCAATATCCGATCGCAATCTTGCAGTATCCCAAAAGACCTGACATGTCAGGACAAATCCTGACATGTAATGTCTCTACATCTAGGGTGGTTGTTGAAATAAAATGAAATAAAAATTAAGTTATCTTTTGTTTGATTAGTATAAAGTAGACACTGTTTTTTTTACATTGTTTTTAGTTATTATAAGAAAGACGGCGCTGCCCGCCTCCTGGCTCCTCTCTGTCCCGCGGAATGGTATGAGATATAATATCTTTTACCGCCACTCCACTGTTATAAATCCCATATAACTCGCACACTATTAATATCTACACAATAATTTTTCACTGATATTTCGTTTTCTGTTACTTATTAAAATAAAAATCTTATTTCATTTATTAAGTCGTCCGAATTTATCGTAGCCGTACAACTAAAAGAGAAATTTATTACAACTAATTTAGAATCTTTGCGTGGTAGAGCTACGCTGCAGCTATATTATGGTTGTAGCACGAATAGGTTGGTTCGACTGGGGAAGGATCACGCTCTCACGGAATACCAGCGTAAAATAGCAGCTTAATGCTGCTGTGTTTCATGTAGTGACTGTAGAGATCCGGAGACCTTTTTTACTGGAAACGAGGCTTCCCATCTTAGTCCTCAGGGGTGACAACGCATTTGCGTTTCGATTCTTAATCGAGGATAAATGTATATAGGCCACATCATCTACTTACCATCAAGTGGACTGTGTGTTGTCACCCTAATTATATTAAAAAATCTGGGATTTATTTGTTAAAATATTTGTGGCGAATAAAAAATTTATAATTTATAAGTATTTTATGTCTCACATAAACATGGGACACCCAGATCAACATGGAACACTTTCATATATTTTTATATCAATTAGTAAAGATTATAATATAAATATAATATGGCGCGCGGTGCCAACGTAAGAGAAACCGTCTCCACATATGAAATAAAACAGGGTATGAACAGCAACATCTCCCTGATTACAACTCAAAATAAAATAAAACTTTGGTTAAGAACGTAAAAACCAAGCGATGCAACTATGAGACAATCTGTGGAGTCCTATGTTCAGCAGTGGACTTTCAGTCTAGCGCAACCGATTCGCGTCGAAAACTATATATTTAAGGGTTTTTTCAAGGGCAATATCGTAACGATGTGAGCAATATAAAGTCTTCGTGTAGGTAAAGGCACCTAATACCGTGATATTTTTACTAAAACTCGAACGGAGATAGAAATTTAAGCATTTGTTATACATACCCTTTTGAAGGTTTGGCTGTTTTTATTAGAACCATTATTGTTCCTACTCATGAAATAGACAATAGGTTTGGCTATTAGCTCTTGATTTGTATTCTCAGTTAATTAAATAAGAAAAGAAGTCAAAGACACCTTATTCCGATGTAAAAATCCTTATTTCGATTTATTTGGTTCCTAATTCCGAGTGTACAAAATGCAAAGGAAAAAGGTTGAATACATGATGCTCACTATCCCACAACCAAAATAATTATAATTTGAACAATATGTTGACATCGACATGATTATTTTAATTTATTTTTAATAATGCAATTAGTTATTTGACAATTCCTGCTCATAGCGAGAGTAAATTTTCCAGAAGTATTATCTTTGCATTATTATGGAAATGGACATGTGGAAATTTGTGGGGATAGTTTGATTGCGTAATAATCATTCATCCTCATAATCAATATAAATATTTTCATATTTATGAAGTGAAATTCCAATTATAAATAGCTAATCAATTTTATATATTTTACAAACTAATGTAGTTTTCTCTAAAATAGCGTATTGAGGAAATGGTATTATTAAATTAATGTAGTTGGGATTGATTCTTGGTGTTTACAACCACGTATCGTAGGTATAAAGTTTCTCAAAGTTATTTAAAAAAGAACCTATGTGTTACTGAAACGAAAGGAAAGTGCCTATGCACTTTCACACAAGATTTGTAAAATTATGAACACTCTGTATTTTGCATGTGTATATGCTGTGGAATAGGGTGCTCAAATAACCTTATTCCGACCTACACAATATATCGGAACAGAGTTTCATACCCCAAAAACTCTCCATGCCTAATTCCGAGTAATAAAAAATGAATGATCTTTCATAATATATACATACTCTTTGTTATATTATTGTTTTGGCATCAGTTCTTATATGTTCAGAAGTTAATGAAAACTGAATTCTAAACTTCCATTACATTCATATATTCATTCATTCACACATACAGGGTGGCCCAAAAGTCGTGGATCAAACGCAACTAGGGGTTAGATGGGGTCATCAGCTGCAAAAAGTTGTTCTACGGGAGGTCCTTAAAGTCAACCCCTGCAGAGTTATAATTTATTTTGTGTTTTTATGAGAAAATTGACTTTTTTTAACTAATTCTTATTAGAATGCCAAAAAATAAACATCCTCTATCTTTTTTATAATTTTCACTAGATTGGTACTGATGAGTCCTTGCGTTAGACATGCTATTTATGGTTGTTTATTGGGTGTGTTGAAGATAATGTTAAGTTTTACGATTATTATTTTTCTCAAATCATAACTTTTTATTTACTTCGGACCCCACTGTGAAAAAAAAAATACTCTACCGAAAAGTGACCCTGTATTACAAGTTTTGGCGCATTTAATAGGGATTCTGAAAAGGTATTACACATGGCCATGAGTGGCTCTAATATCTTTCTAGGACGAAAAAACAAAGCAACGATTGTGAAATAATTGTTTTATTAAGCAAAACATTTTACAATAAATGCTCAAAATTACTGCCTCTGACCATAATACATAATCTGCACCGTCTAATAAAATTCCTACGTAACCTACGGAATGCACTTCTGTTGTTAGTTACTTGTACTCTAGCAAACTCGAGCTTTTGTCGTAGTTCTTGTTCGCTATTGTTCTCTCCTTGGTAAACTATTTCTTTAAATAGCCCCAAAGAAAAAAATCTAATGGATTTAAATCGGGCGACCGGGGTGGCCACGCAACATGTCCGCCTCGACCAATCCACCGGTTGGGGAAGCGCTCGTTCAAATGATCTCTGACTGCTCGAGCGTAGTGAGGCGGGGCGCCATCATGTTGCAGCCACATTTCTGCTATTCTTTCTTCTGGAACTTCAGCTTCGTTAAGAATATGGTTTAAATTATTTTGCAAAAAATTTAAATACTGAGCACCATTCAGCCTTGCTGGCATTTCATGCAGCACCAACTGCTGGCCAATTATACCAGCCCACATGTTAATACCAAACAGATTCTGGAATCGATCATTTCTTATGATATGGGGGTTTACTCTGGAGTAAAAATGTAGATTGTGGATATTGAATACTCCCATTCTTCTAAAAGTTGACTCATCCGTCCATAAAACCTTGTTAAAGAACTGCGGATCTTCTCTGTGATATCTTAGCATCTCTCTACAAAACCGCACTCTAGGTTCATAGTCACCGGGCAGCAAAGCTTGCACCCTTTGCACGTGGTAGGCGTGATATTTTTTTCTGTTAATGACACGTTGCACCGTCGATCTTGGAATTCCGATATTACTGGATATTTGGCGTTGACTTATACTAGGATCCAATCTTAATTCTCTCAGCACTTCATCTTCATTTTCAAATTGCATCACTGGTCTGCCTGCTCTCATAGCATGCTGACCGGGTAAGACTCCCTCCATGTACGAATTATGTACGCGCATAAAGACCCTGTAATCCGGAAAACGATCACGGTTAGGGTAGCGTTGACGATATTCCCTGGCAGCAGCCCGGGCATTACCGTCGCAAAAGCCATACAGGTAATGCATTTCTGCATACTCCCGTTGGGTGTATTCTCTCCTCGCAGCAGCCATCTGTCCACTTTTGTAGCCAATCCGTCCGATTCACACAGCACTGGTCACAGGTAGGCAATCTATCACAAGTCCGAAAAACAAAGCGTAGATCAAAGGAAAGAAACTGGTCACAAGTCGTCGTAAAACCGAGAAAAAGAACACGTGCGTACCCACAGGCAGGAAGCGAGTTACTAAAGAACACTAAACATTCTAAAGAAACATGCTCACGCGCATCCCCCAGCCCCCGCCCCTGCCGGCCCAGCCTTTTGTTTCCTAGAAAAGATATCGCTACCTGAACTGACGGGCCAACCGGCCTTTTACTGACAAAGGATTAAATAGTTAGTGTAAAAGAGAGGCAGAGAGTCTTTGTCATTAATTGTGTTAATTCTAGTTTATTTTTAAATAAGCCTAACCGAGTTTTATGGTTGGGTTAACTTTGGCCTTGCCATGAATAATCGTCCTAAAAAGATATCAAAGCCACGCATCACCATGTGTAATACCTTTTCAGAATCCCTATTAAATGCGCCAAAACTTGTAATACAGGGTCACTTTTCGGTAGAGTATTTTTTTTCACAGTGGGGTCCGAAGTAAATAAAAAGTTATGATTTGAGAAAAATAATAATCGTAAAACTTAACATTATCTTCAACACACCCAATAAACAACCATAAATAGCATGTCTAACGCAAGGACTCATCAGTACCAATCTAGTGAAAATTATAAAAAAGATAGAGGATGTTTATTTTTTAGCATTCTAATAAGAATTAGTTAAAAAAAGTCAATTTTCTCATAAAAACACAAAATAAATTATAACTCTGCAGGGGTTGACTTTAAGGACCACCCGTAGAACAACTTTTTGCAGCTGATGACCCCATCTAACCCCTAGTTGCGTTTGATCCACGACTTTTGGGCCATCCTGTATATACATACATTCGTACATTTCGGTGAAGTCATTATTATAAGCGTGTCAAAATTATATGAATTTATTGATTTGACTCTAAGTCACGCCGAAAAAGATTATCACTCATAATGACCAAAGCCCTGGAAGGTCAACTTCCCGAGACCAATATAAATTAAGGATTTTTACTGTAGAACGCTCTCACAGAATACCACCGTAAAAAGTAGCGTCATGCTGCTGTATTTCGTATGTCGGGTGAACCTGAGAGCCTTACTGGAAAAGAGGCATTCCATCTTAGTCCTCACGGGTAACAACCCATCTGCATTTTGATTCGTATTCGAGGATAGATGTAGATGTCTATGGGCCGCAGTAACCACTTACCATCAGGAGGACTTTGTGCTAGGTTGTCACCCTGTCCTATAAAATAAAATAAAAATATTTCTAGTATTCGTCACAAGGTGCATACACCAAGACAGGGAGAACGTGGGCGACAGGCATTTTCTTACTTTATTTCTCCATTCTTATAATATTCATTGTTTTTAAAATACGATACGTGCACACAACAACTTATCTAAATTAAAAAAAAATAACATATTATTTCGTAGCTTTGGATTAAAATAAAATCAAAGACCCATGTAAATATTATATATTCGTTCCACTGTACCACATTATTAAAGGATATTTCGATTTTTTTTTTCTAAAAGATATATTAAACATTTCTTAATTTTCTGCACAGATCCTTTGAAGAATTCAGAATTAAGAAGTTCAATAAACAGATATTGGAGGCATCGTTTCAAACCTCGAAAAACAATCTTTTAATATGAGACGGTTAATCTTCTTCTCTCGATTTTTTGGCCTTGATAGAATAACTGGTTTCTATGTTATAATAATTACATAGGTTTAAACTTTTTCAATGCTTTGAATAAAACTACCTACGGAATTTATTGAGTTTGTTTTCAATTACCGACGTTTCGAGCTACACCCATGGTCATGGGGGGACTGAGGTGATTGACGTTCCGACGCCAAAGTTAATCCGGGATACGTTTAGCTTTTTAATTATTACTTTTGGTCCGATCTACACAGAATGAACTTATTGGGTTTTATAATTGAATAAGGGTGACTAACGAGCACACATTCCACCCGAAGGTAAAGTAGGTTCTGTGACCCCGACTAAGAATCAAAATGCAGATGCGTTGCCACCCTTGTGGATCATGATGGAATGCAGCGATTCCAGTAAAACGGGTCTCCGGTTCTCTACACTCACCATATGAAACACAGCAGTATTAAGCTGCTATTTTACGCTGGTATTCTTTGAGAGCGTGGTCGTTCCCCGGTCAAGCCGACCCATTCGTGCTGCAACCATAATATAGTTGCAGCGTGGCTCTATCATGTATAAAATGTCTGTCTCTTAAAGTCTTGCAGTGGTATGCTTGGTTTTAGTTTTAATTTTATTAATTACAGGATCCCAAGCAGGTGGCCCAGCCAGCCTCCTTCTCTATTGTAATTACTATGTTTTTTTTAATTATAATGGCCTCACGTATCATTTTTGGTATAAATCGATGTTCTTTCGCGAGGATTTGTGGTCTAACAGATCTGATGTAATGGCTGTGGCCGTCTAGTATATGATCACAAACTCAATGATTCGATACTCTTATCTGTTACGAAATAACCTGTTAGTGATACTTATATATTCCACTCTAACTACCTGTAACTGCCACGTTAGGGTAGGAGTTTTTTTTAAAGTAATTATAGGATCCGAAGCAGATGGCAAAACGCGGTTGCTGATAATAAGGTCCCAAATTCGAATCCCTAAATAATAAATAAAATTAAATTATAGGATTTTTCTGTCAATAAATTCTCAATAGCAGCCCTGAGAAGGGACGTTTAGAGATGTTTCACCACCATGCCTAAAGAGATCAGGAGTAATACCGTACTCACGGCTTTACGTGCTTTCCGACGTTTCCGAGTGAAACATCGCCAACTTCCTGTCTCAGGGCTAATACTGAGAATTTCTTAATAGAAAAACTAAATAACTTGTGTTTTGTTCTTGAGACTTCATGATAGCAGACGCGTTTGCGACCACTAGACTAACGATTTAGTCAAAAAAAGAATTACATAAATATGTATATACAAAAATATTTGTCTGTAAGAATTACTGTACTATAGTCAGCACAAAGGGCTCAGTTATTACTAATTTACTACTGACTATTCAGATGGAGTGACTAAAACAAATTTTATAATTTCTTAATTAAAATATATATTTATTGTAACTATGGTGTATATTCTATTTCCATTTATGTATCAAAGTATCAATTTTCATTATATAAAGTGCATATTGAAATTAAAAGCAAACAGAGGCACTTTGAATAGAGAGAAATAACAGAACGCCATTGAAATTAAGCCTACAATAATTGCGCTGATAAATTACGTGTATTATGGAAAGATGAGATGTTCTTTGTCGTATGTTTTATAGAATTAGAATGATCGGATCGGCGGAGGTCGAGCGCAACCTAGGAAATGCACAGAAAACACACGCGAGTGAGGTGTCAGAATTGACCGAAGCGATTGTGAGTGCAATAAAGATAGCGGGAAAAGATAAGTCTTCCCAGCTTCATTTCCTCCAGGAATTACCAGTGTTCGATGGAGACCCGGGTGAATGGATAGTTTTCAAAACGGTGTTTGAAGACACGAGAAGCCAATTTTCAGGGGTGCAGAATGTCGCACGCCTTAGGAGGGCATTAAAGGGCACCGCTAAGGAAGCGGTTAAGTCATTGTTGTTTACTTTGTGTGAACCTGAAGAAATAATGAACGCTCTCGAAAGAAGATTCGGTAGGGTTGAGATGCTCATTCTAGCCGAAATCGAGAATGTAAAGCGTATGCCAAGATTGGCAGAAGATTGCCGGAATTTTTTGCAAGTCGTATTACGAACGTGGTTGCCACAATTCCGGCGTTGAATCAACCACAGTATTTATACTCACCGGAGTTAGTAAACCGCATAGTAGAGAAACTCGGAACTATGATTAAATTTAAATGGTTTGAATATCGAGCTAAGCATCCTTTGGAGCCAGAGTTACAGAAGATGGCCAAGTTTTTAAATTTATTGAGTGAACAATTTGGAACGTCCTTAAGCAATGAAAATGTGCCTGAAAAACGGAAGCGTCCTGAATTCAGGAAGCAAACTGTACACACCGCAAAGGGGTCTGTACGCAACCGTGTCAAGAGCGAGCGCTATGAGCGCCGAAGTAATACGAGCGAGCGTCTGGAACGCCGAAATAATAAAGGGCACAACCGACAAGTGGTTATGATAACCCAGGCCTGTAAGTCGGGTAACACATAAGTGTGTTATATGTAACAAGGAACACTCTACAGTGAGTTATTACAAGTTTAAGGACATGAATAATGGCGAGAAATGGGACGCGGTTAAAAAAGCGAAAGTATGTTTTCAATGTTTGTCACCTAACCATAGGAGGTTAGAGTGCAGAGCGAAAAAATGTGGTGTAGAGGGATGTAGAATATTACATCATCGAATGCTACACCGATACCCCAATGAAAATACCTCGCCGCAAGGGGATGAGGGGGTAAAGAAACTCAAATTACAACTGTTAGTACAGTGA
Organism: Parnassius smintheus behrii; assembly: GCA_036936625.1. Classification (NCBI taxonomy): domain Eukaryota; kingdom Metazoa; phylum Arthropoda; class Insecta; order Lepidoptera; family Papilionidae; genus Parnassius; species Parnassius smintheus. Next base: position 57,086,558 of record JAUPFT010000003.1, on the reverse strand, counting down.
ATGCACTGGCATGTGCATACTTAAAGATTATACCGGTCGAGTTATATGGACCTAGAGGAAAGGTCAAGGCAAAAGCTCTTCTGGATGAAAGATCGACCATGACACTCATAGAGGAGTGGATGGCTCAGAAGTTAGCGCCTCGCGGACGTAAAGAAGAATTACGTATTGAAGCCGTGGGAGGTAAGCGAATTAACGACGACAGTTCGTATCGCTTAAACGTTAAGATAAAAGGCATTTTCTCGAAAGACTTAGAAGAGATAAGTGTACAAACAATTAAGTCACTTAATCTTTCTCCGCAGTCAGTAAGTCGAGAATTATTGCAACAGTGTTCTCATTTGACTCCGATTAAGGACGAGTTGATGTATGAGAGGTCCAGACCTACCATATTAATTGGCCAGGACAATTGGCATCTCATAGTTACTCGTGAATTAATTTCAGGAGGTAAGAACCTACCTGTAGCATCGCTCACCAAACTTGGATGGGTTTTACATGGTCACATATCGGGTGGCATCAAACCAATCAAGATTGTTAACCACATTTCCACGAAGAAGGAGGAAGACATGGATAAGTTAATCAAGGATTATTTTAGTTTGGGATCTCTGGGAGTGTCTGCGAGAAAGCCCACGAACGACCCAGAAGAACGAGCTTTAAATATTTTGAACAAAACGGTACGTCGTATGCCTAATGATATGTACGAGACTGCTTTGTTGTGGCGCACAGATAATGAGTGCATGCCGTCGAATAGAGCGCAGGTTGAAAGTCGCCTGTTTAATATCGAAAAGAAGCTCGACAATAATAACGAGTTGAAAAAGGAATATGAGAAGCAAATTGAAAATCTCATCGTTAACGGTTACGCAGAGAAAACGAACCATATTTCCATTTCCCCACGCACGTGGTATCTTCCTCACTTCGCAGTGACTCACCCACAATAAAAGAAAATAAGGATAGTTTTCGACGCCGCCGCAAGGACGGGCGGACGTTGTCTTAATGATGCATTGTTAACCGGACCGGACTTATTGAAGTCGTTGTTTGGAGTTCTGCTACGATTCAGAGAAGGAAGCGTGGCAGTGATGGCAGACATTAAAGAAATGTTCCTGCAAGTGAAAATCCGGGAAGAAGACAGGGATAGCCTTCGATTCTTATGGCGGCACAAGCGTGACGCGCCACCGGAAGAGTATAGAATGACGTCACTCATATTTGGAGCGGCATCATCACCATGCATCGCTATGTATGTGAAGAATAGAAATGCGCAGGACAACGCACATATCTATCCAGAAGCAGCTTCCACTACGGAAAGCAATTTTTATATGGATGACTATCTACAGGCATTTCCCGACGTGACGACGGCCGAAAGGATAGTAAACGATATGTATGAATTTCATAAACGTGCTTCTTTCCAACTGAGGGGATGGGCTAGCAACCGACCCGAGGTTTTATGTAAAATGGAAAATAAATATAAAAGCGACAGTGCTTCACTAGGAGATAAAGAGCACACAGAGCGCACTTTAGGTTTGATTTGGAATATCAAGCGGGATATAATAAGTTTCTCCATAAGTCTTCGTAACACACCCGAAGAGGTGATGGAAGGTTTTTCGACCGCCCACGAAGAGGGAGATAACTAGCGCTGTGATGTCAGTCTTCGATCCTTTAGGACTCGCATCACCCATAACGATTCAAGGGAAGTCGCTGATCCAGCAAGTATGGAGGACAGGCATCTCTTGGGATGAAGAAGTTACACACGAATTACACGTGTTATTTTGTAAATGGATATCGGAAGTGAAGAAATTAGGTAATTTAGAAGTACCTAGACCCGTTGCTGAAGGCGTCGGCAAGGGAGAATTACACACCTTCACGGATGCTAGTGAAAAAGCATACGCTGCCGCGGTGTATTACGTCACCACGGACGAGCTAGGAGAAAGGCGGATTACGCTGATCGCCGCAAAGGCAAGAGTAGCGCCGCTGAAACCAATTTCGATTCCAAGGCTTGAATTGCAAGCAGCTCTTATGGGCAGCAGATTAGCTGCATCAGTTAGTGAAGAGAGCAAGTACGAGATATCCGAGAGAGTATTTTGGACGGACTCACGTACAGTGTTAGCGTGGATTAAGTCAGATCCTCGCTCTTTTAAACCATTCGTTGCTTATCGATTGGCTGAGATCGAAGATCACAGTAAGCTATGTGAATGGCGATGGGTTCCAACGTCACAAAACGTGGCAGACGACGCCACTAGAAATTTTCGTTCCACCTTCGATGTAAGTCATCGCTGGTTTCAAGGAACTGAATTCCTCAGGAGAAGTCCTGATTTATGGCCCAAACAAGTGGACACCATAAATAGCTTAGAAACAGGTGAAGAAAAATCGCCAAAAGTCGTAAACGCGCTGAGAAAGCAAGAACCGTTAAGTCTACCCGACTACGGACGATTTAGCAGCTTTAAGAAATTCCTTGGGGCAACTACACGCACCTTACGAGCAGTAGAAAAATTCAAGAGTTTAAGAAAGTCGGTTAAAGGACCCGACAACGCAGCCGAAAAGTCGGATATGTGTTCCAACGAAGTTTTAGCAAAGTCGGTTAAAGGACCCGATAGCGCGTTGGACATAGCGCTCTTGAAAAAAGCTGAATTATTAATTTGGAAGTTCGTTCAAGACGAGTGTTTTCATTCGGAAATAAAATGCTTGAAAGCAGGCAAAAGCGTTGAAAGAAGTTCACGCTTAAGTAAATTATCTATGGAAATAGGAGAAGATAACTTACTCCGTTTAAATGGGCGTTTACCTTCAAGTCTAATTTGACTGAGGAAAGTAGAAAACCTGTCGTATTAGACGGTAAACACGAAATCGTTAAAATGATGATTAGAGAAGTTCATCATCATTTTGGACATGCCAATCACCAGACGGTGATTAATGAGGTGAACCAAAAATTTTATGTCTTGAACCTGCGTAATGTAGTACGAAGTGTCACATCACTGTCAGTGGTGCAGGACATACAGGTCAAAACCGCAGAACGTGCCACAAGGAAATATTCCTCTGGAGAGAATAGCTCATCATGAACCACCTTTTACATGCTCAGCCGTGGATTATTTCGGACCTATGAGTGTGACTATAGGAAGGCGACACGAAAAACGTTGGGGTGTTTTATTCACGTGTCTGACCATCAGAGAAGTACACCTATAATTAGCAGCCTCATTGACACCAGCGTCAATGATAATGGAATTGAGGCGATTTATCGCCAGAAGAGGAAAACCAGCCGTAATATACAGCGATAACGGGACAAATTTCAAAGCTGCGAATAAAGAATTATTGAAAGCATTCGAAGAATGCTATGAGGGCATGAAAAATGAGTCATTTAAAAAATATATTAAAAAGAAATTTATACCTCCGGGAGCACCGAACATGGGTGGCGCCTGGGAGAGGTTAGTAAGATCAATTAAAATTGCGTTGACCGCTACGCTCAAAGAAAGGACCCCGCGAGAGGAGGTTCTGCATACGTTGCTTTTAGAAGCAGAGCATACTGGAAATTCCAGACCTCTGGTAACATTCAGTATGGATAGTCCTGAAGAGGGTTTGACACCCAATCATTTTCTTCTGGGACGCTCATGTGGTGATCGACCACCTGGATTATTTTTAGAGCAACATCTGACGGGTCAACTCAATTTGAAATCTGCACAGAGGTTAGCCGACCATTTTTGGACAAGATGGCTAAAAAAATACATGCCTACTTTAATACCTCGAACAGGTAATAACGGAAAGTTTATGGAACCTAAAGAAGGTGATATTGTCTTGATAATAAATCATTTGTTGCCACGAAATACGTGGCCGAAAGGCAAGATTAGTAGGACGCTACCGGGACCAGACGGTCACACCAGAGTGGTTGACGTCATTACTAGCACAGGTATCTTGAGGAGACCTACATCCAGAATAATAGTCCTGGTACCCGCGACGCCTCCCAAATGATGGTGCTGATGCACGGGGGGGAGATTGTTGGCGACGCGCCTTGTTGTTCAAATAGTGTGAGATCATAGACGCACGCTAGCCACGTGGAGGCCAAATATGTAAAAATTTAAATATTTGCAATTTCAGCAATTTATGTAAAAATGACTTGTGAAACATTTCAGATTGATTGTACGTGTAAAAAAGGTGTATTCTGTGTTATTCTTATGTGAAAATTCCTGTGAATAAGTGAAATAATGATAGTTTTGTATAAGAAATTTAAAAGTGTTTTAATAGTGAAATGTATAGAGAAAATGTAAATTAGACTGTTGTATTGGTTAAGATATGTATAATTTCAAGTGGCAAACATTGTTTTAACTTTCTATGTTAAATATTTAAGAAATTTCAACTTTGAACATGTGAGTAAAATAGGCATATTTTGTTAAATAAATAAAAGGTTTTTGTGATATAAGAATGTAACGTATATCGTAGTAAAGATATTTTTGTGCTATCTTTATAAGTAAATTGTATAAATGTATGTCTTACACAAAATAAATTATTGAGAAAACCGTGAGAGAGTGATAGTACAAATTGATGTAATTGAGTTGCGCGAGCGCACAAATGGCGTGGCTCACTTTCGCGTACAGCTCAGGTGTAGCTCAGTAAACGAGTTTTCTTGCAATTCGTTCGGGAATCCTTCGGGATTAGTTCGGGAAAAAGTGCAAGACCAGCAGTCAATAAGAAGAAAGAAAAAGTGTAGGGAAAAGTAGGGTGATAGGGAAAAGTAATTACTCTCTCACGGAACGGTTTGAAGATAATTGCTGTTTTATTCCCAACAAATTCGTCCCTCAAAATTATACAGTCCACATCGAAGAATTAAGGCGTTGGGACCGGGACGACTTCGGAAGACCCGTAATCCCCGCCTGAACCTATTTTCTGAAAAGGAAGAGGTCATCGCCCTTATGTGTTACTCTGTTGCGGAGATCACATACGTTGTTCCCGAACCCAACGTAGGTGATAGGAGGCCGGATCGAGAGAAGCCTCGATTCCTCCCTTCTGTTTCTTAGTTGAACGTTTACGAACGCTTGGTTCCTTTTTAAGAGGACCTTGCGAGCCTGGGTTCCTTTTCAATGATATAGCTACAGCGTGGCTCTACTACGTATAAAACGATAAAAAATAACAATAAAAAAACTGCGGTTGTTAATCCGCTTTCCAAGAATGGCAACTATGGCAAAATCACCCCATGAAGTAACCTATGGAAGAGGATTATGATCAGTAGTGGCCTTTTGTAGGCTGTAATGGATATCGCCAATGTCAACGCTCTCGTAGTTTTCATTTGTTTACACAAACTTCTGTATCAGAGTAACATTTTTGATGTAATTTTAAACCAAGCCTGTTAAATATAGTGATGTGTTGTACCAGATCCGTCGTAAAACACGCTCAGGGACATTGATAGCACACCAAAGCAGATGATTTTGTGTATTTATGTTTTTATGACTTTAAAACAGTTCCAAAAATACTAGTGAATTAAATTACCTTAGTTTTCCTTGGAGTACAGATCACATGAAAGTTTTGTTTACATCTGTAAATATTTTTCTTCTCATTTTTATTCTTGTTTTTCATAATCGTTGACAGCTCAGTGGCGCAGTGCCTTAGTAGTAGGCTGCGGCGCTGAGGGCCAGGAGTTCAAATCCAGTACGGAGTAACTTTTCTGGATTTGGATGTTTGTCCTAGTGTAAATTATATAAGCTGCCTCCACTATAGAATAGAATAAAATAGGCGGCTTTAGTTCTGTGATAAACGCACGTACAGAAGAATTATATACCTATATAAAGAGTGGCCTTTACCAAACACTTTTAAAAGTCAAGAAAGCTACGCCATCATTTCAACAAATTCCTACAGCGAGAGACCTTGTAACACAATAAGCATCAAGTAACTCACAAATGAATCTTTTTACATACTATATTTTGTTTATGCTTTTCCATACTCCTTACCAGAACATTAATTATACTCAAGCTGATCAAATTGCAGTACAGATAAAATAAAAAAACTGAATAGTGTCTTAACTTTGTTTTATGTCTCTGCATGAACTGATTTAGAGTTGCACACATTTTTAATTTTAACTCGTTGCATTGGCGCGGCGACTTCTTAGTAAAAACTACTAATAAAAAAATAGTGTTTAATATGTCCCCTCTGCAACTTCATTTTAAACAAATTAGATTTAGTTTAAAACATGTTGGTTTTTTGAAACAAAAAATTATCAAATAATCAACACGTTTTTCTTGAATTAAAGGAATTAAAAAGAATAAAATAATTTCACATTTTGAAGTGAATATAATAGGAATGTGAAATTAATTTTCTTACTTATTTCTTTTCTCTTTCATTTTTTAAGTGTTCTTTCTCTTTCATTAAGTGCTAGATAATACTCTTAACTATTTAAATAAATATACACTACTCAATAAACTTTACTTTACAAAATATTGAGTTTGTAAAGCATTAGAAGTATTCTAAAATAAATGATGTATGCAAACCAACAACAACATAGCCCATCACCATCTATCGGCCTCACTACAACGTCACCGTCTTTGCTCGTACTAAAAGTATTATCACGACGTATAGAATGACGACAGCAATTGACACTCGTTGAATGATCCAAGGTAGTTGTCTGGGCAGTTCTTTATACTGCTTGTACGTATAAACGGTTCGTTGACAAAGATATCACATATCATACATAATTATGTCCTCCAGACCGAATTTCGGTCACGGCGGCCAGTCTCGACGTAGAATCCGCGCAGGACAGGATTATATATATATATATATATATATATATATATATATATATATATATATATATATATATATATATATATATATATATCACAGGTGCACTTTATATTGTCTCACTCTCTTAACCCGATAGGATGGTAAACCGACACGACCCGTGAGAAGCTCTCAGAGGCACGGGGGTAAGACACCGCCAACTTCCTGACTCCTGACAGCTACTGGATCCAACGAAGGATTCGAACCTGGGACCTCATAATTCGCGTTTACAACCACTAGACCAACGAGGCAGTCAACATACATTCAAAAGACACATAGAATCGAATTGAGTACCTCCTCCTTTATACGAGTTCGGCTAAAAATGGCTGACGCAATCAGCACATATCAGAATTTACCCGAGACCCAAGACGGTGTTATGAAAAGACATACTCTACGTGATCGTTAAAAAAATGAAATCATGAAACTTTTTGAGTTTTTTTATAGACATTTTACCAGTGTTTGAAGCGCCCACGCATTTACTTTAGATAATATGGGGTCGACTGGGGTGTTTGATATTCTGATATTAAATTTAAGCCAGGCTATTTTACTTAAATAATAATTAAAGTTATTAAATAAGTACGATCTACATTAAAAGGAGCTTACAGTATTTTGAAGTCCTCAAAACGATACTTTAATACGGTTAAATAAGTGAAACACGACAAAATCTCTGTAGGTATTTAATGTGTTTTAATCATTGTGAAATAATCGTGTACATTAAAAATAATTATTAAAGATTAAGCTTTTAGGCTTTATAACGTTTTATTTATAAACTTTTATAAAAGAAATAAAACATATGTGTACTAAATGAACCTATTTTTTTACGGATTTTATCATTTAATTTAACTTTTTAATTCCCGACGTTTCGTGTGTTTTACAGCACCAAAGGTCACGGTGGGGACACTGAGGTGTTTGATCATATTTAGCCCGGCTTCATTATGTATTAGTAGTAGTTTCATTTAATGTGTAGTATCTAGTGTTCGCGTAAATATAACAAATCAAAACGTGTGCTGTTCGCCCGCGGTTGAAGTAAAAACTTAGTAAAACTAGACTTCGATAGAATGAGACGAATGCAGAGGAGTATGATAATTTTAGGGTTTATTTATTAGAATATAGTAACCGATTTTAAGAATTACACAGGCCTGCGATATTTAACTTTTCCCCTTTCAATAATTAGGTAATTGGGATATTTTTTTAATATCTAGATATGTTAAATTAAAACACAGCTTTGTTTTTTTTCTAGCGCATCAAGATTTATTTTTACTGATGACATGCATATTTTAGAATTTTTTAAATAATTGTCATGCAAATACAAAAATTATTGAATTTTATAAATTTTTTACTTAAAAAACCAGTAGTAGTTAAATTAATGCTAGAAGCTAGTTAAATTAAAAAGTCATATGGTATATTTTTTAAAGGAATTCCTTCCAAACTCCTGTTCAGTGTTTTTCTCTTATGCTTTCAATCCGTATCATCTCTCTTCAACATCCGGAAGTAGTCTGCCATCATATTTGCGTCCCATCTTCTTTGCTATCTGCGCTTCATAACCTTAATATCTTGGTGGAAGCGCTCACCTTGCTCTTCACTTAAGACACTAAGATCATCAGGAAAGAAAGTTAATATGAGAATACAGGAAATGTAGCTTTATACTCGTATTGCATCCCAATTTATGGAAATTAATTAATTTTCCGCATATATAGATAAGTTATCTGGAGAAATAACATATTTACGAGAAGGCATTTGTCTTATTTATTATCATACAAAAATCACAAAACTATCGCACCACAGTCGACACACGTACATCGTGATATGATTTTGATCGCGACGGACAATGACTAATGAGGTAAGATGAATATTTAAATGTCATCAGTTCTACTGACATGCAGCGTTATCAATTAAATTGGAAGTTAACACTTGTAATACGCGGCAATACCGAAATAAATGAAAAAAGGAAGTTTCTCAGAAAGTTTACATGATGGAAATTTATTATTATTTTTTTCGTAGCTTAGTGCCTAATGCACAAATTACTAATTCATCATTTAGTCATGCAGAAAGAATGACTGAGGAAAGAGTGACAAAGGATATTTGTAATAAAGGATGTTGCAGAAGTGAACGGCAGAGTCGGAAAGGGTCGCCCTAGGCGAAAGTGTATTGACCAAATTGGCGATTTATTGAAAATGGGCCAAATTAAGAGTACCCTTAACCGACGAGCATGTATGCGTGGACGTGAAAGAGGCGAAAGGGGTATGTCAGGATCTCGCCAAATGGAAGTCCGTAGTCTCTGCTTACCCCTCTGGGTGACAGGTGTGAGTTTTTATGTTTAAGTTTTATGTTATGGTAATTCGTTTTTTAAGGGAAGCACATTGCAGGTCTGTGTTATTTTACGTTATATTCTACATAACATATTACATTACATGTTATACAAACTTAATTTAAAATTTTCAATTTCATCATCGTAAGTACTTAAATGTTTTCTAATCAACAAATTACGTCCTTAATTCTTTTGGTTTGGCTTACTTCTTTTGGTTTAAGAAAGTTATTTCTCATAAAAATAGAACATTCATTTGTGTTAGAAATAAAAGATTGACTTAAAATATATTTACATGTTATAGATAAATACATAATAGGATACACTCTATACTCTATTCATTCTCATTAAATTTTTTTGCTTTATAGAGTTTCAAGACATAACGATTCTAAAGAAGCTTTCTATTCAAAAACTTTTCCTACGGCCTCTCAATTGATGTCGTTTCAATTTAATAGTAATTTATTGAGCGTATTGACATTATAAATTAAATGTCCACAAAGAAAACGTTGACGCCATTTGAAAAATAAAGTCATAGAAAAGCCAACAGAAACTCACAAATTAAGTTTTGAAAACTTAATGAACTTTGTGTACAGTTTCTTTTTGTTTATGTGAGAAGACTGCCCAGCAAGCCTTGAGCTCACTTTTATTTTTTATATAACAGTTTATGGTACGTGAGGGTAACATTGTCACCTAAAGCTTTGCCGTCCTGTAAAACCAAAACTAGGAAGAAGATAGATACAAAAAAACAAATTCGTATACTATAACTAATATATTAATTTAAAAAAGTGCAAATAAGCTTTGGCAATTATTAGAAACATTTCGATAAACAAAGTTCAGATGCGTTGTGACCCCTGAGGTTTAACACACCTCGTCACCAGAAAAGGGAGCCTTCGCTACCACACCAAACAATAGCATTATGTTGGTACTCTGAGAGAGGCTATACAGCGCGTAAAAATTTAAGATGATATAACACTAGAAGCTAAATCTCGGAATCGTATCGGAATCAGAATGCTGGAGCCTTTCTGGCACTGATAATGTGTTGAGAAATTTTTTCATATATTCATAGAGTCGCGGGTTCAAATCCCGCACGAAACAAGTATTTGTATGGCCTACAAATAGTTGTTCCGGGTCTGGATGTTTGTACTTCATCATCATCATCATCATTACAGCCCTTTACAAGTGCACTGCTGAACATAGGCCTCCCCCAAGGTATGCCACAAAGCACGGTCCTGAGCCACCTGCATCCATCGACTTCCTGCATGTCTTACCAGGTCGTCACTCCATCTAGTGGGGGGTCGCCCTACACTTCGTCTACCGGTACGAGGCTGCCACTCGAGAACCTTTTTTCCCCAACGGTTGTCGGTTCTTCGAGCTATATGGCATAGTCCTTCACTCTTGGCCGTATGAGGACGCTCCAGCTCAGCGAGCTATGGAGAGGGCTATGCTCGGGGTTTCTCTGCGTGATAAACTTAGAAATAAGGATATCCGCAGTAGAACCAGAGTGACCGACATAGTCCAACAGATTAGTAAGCTGAAGTGGCAATAGGCCGAAAAAGTTTAGTAAGAACAAAACTTATGTGAATTAGGCGCAACATCTCCACTTACATGGTCACATAGACTTTTTTTAATAATTACTTTTACTTTACTCTATTTTTTCTATAACGGACTGTACAGATTTTTATTTTACTGCTTTGACAAGCAAATTTGTGAAGCACGCCTACGCCTTTCTTAAGTTATTAAGGTAGTTTTGTTACTGTATGAATTATATATTTGTGTTATCAGAGCCATGTTTATTCAAAATAGTTATTCAGGTTCACGCAGCGTGCTATATTTATTTAAATTTTTATAAATATGTATGTAATTAATAATAATGCGGACCACTATTTGCTTAAATCGATTATGGGATGTGAGTAGGGCAATGGTTTTGCACGTGCTGGATTCTGTTTTACTTGTGATAACTAAACTAACGATCAGCTACTGCAGCGTCTATTTGCCTAAGGATGCCTCATTTAGAGGCGATACACGTGGCGTATTATCGACGGTGGTCTGTTTTACCAAGGGAGTATCCCTGGCAACACCACTCCCAACACCATTAGGTGTTGGAAGTGGTGTTGCCGGGGATAGTGCGTGCCATTAAGGAAGTATGGGAGGTGCTCTTCAAACTAGGTAAGATACATCATTTTATTTTACTACGCGGATCTTATTAACAAATTTTTAACATCTTTAATAAATCGAAGGTGAATCACGGCACCGTATCCACACAGACATCCATCTAAAACCAACAGTATCGAGGAGAAAAGGACGATCTTGATGGCTTCCGATCAAAAGTCACAGTAGTAGGGCTAACAACATTCGCTATGAACACCTCATACTTTACATATACACTTACTTAACTCTCTAACTCAACACAACCGCGCGCGCGCGCCCATGCACACACGCACGCACAGACACGCACACACGCTCACGCACATAAACACATGCATATGTTGATAATTTGTTTATTTATATACAATAATTTAGTATTATACAATAATAAGTATTAATCTTTAGTCTACAATCTTTAGTCTAAATTGTTTCGGAAGAGCTGAGGTTCTTTTATTTCTTGCTTAAAAAATCTCCAACCACAAAATACCGTAAAATTAAACATATCTTGTATGGAATAAATGGTTTTACGAGTCTAGAGACTGAAACTTTGGATAATTGTTCTAATTTTATATTGGACTAATTACTATAACTTACTAATGGGAATTTAATTAAATCTTCCATGTGGAGTTCTTAAACCTTAAACTTGAAGACATATGGATCTAAGACGTAGTCGTTCACTGCTGGCCAGCAAGCTATGGAGAGTATTACGCTAGAGGTTTCTATGCATGATAAACTAATAAATGAGAACATCCGCAGTATAACCATAGTAAGTGACATTACCCAACGAATTAGTAAGCTGAAGTGGCAATTGGCCAGCCAGTTAAAGAACCGACCACCGATGGGAAGAAAGGTTCTCGAGTGGCAACCCTCCTACCGATAACAAATTTGTAGGGCGTCCCCCACTAGATGGAGAGACGAGATGGTTAGATATGCAGGAAGTCTTTGGATGCAGGTGGATCAGGATCGTACTTCGTGGTAATTTTTGGAGAAGGCCACAAAGTACTGTCCTGAGTAATGATGATGATGATGATGATGATGATGAGTTCTTAAATCATATACTACAAAGGAACCAAAACGCAATACCACAAAAATATATAACATTATTTTTATTCTAAGAAACACTCGGATATAAACACATACAGCCAGACACCTAATTATCAGTACGTTCTCCTTCGTATATTTTTGTTACGAAGTCGTTACTAAAGTCGTTACACCGCCATATTGTTTTAAATAAAAGAAAATGTTGTGACCAGCATTAAGAAAGGAATGCTTTGGTGGTTTAGACACATAAAAAGAGTAAATGAAGAGAGAGAGAGTGATAAAGAAAATGTATGCCGTAAGAGTGAGTCGACAAAGGTACGCCCTAGACTCAGTTTATTGACCAAATTGGTGACGTTCTGAAAATGGCCCAAATTAAAGAGTACCTCTAACGGATGGGCATGTATGCGTAGGTCTATAGATGTGAAAGAAGCGAGGTGTATCAGGATCGTGCCAAGTGAAAGTCCTTAGTCTCAACCTACCCCTCTGAGTAGCGGGAGTGAGAGTTTATATTTACTAAATAAAATGTTATTTTTTTTTCGAGTTTGAGCCATGCTGCAGATATATTATGGTTTTAGTACGAATGCAGCGGCTCGACCAAGGTAGAACCACGCTCTCACAGAATACCAGCGTAAAATAGCAGCTTAACTCTGCTGTTGAGTGCAGAAAACCGGAGATACCTTTAAATGGAAACGAGGCATTCCATCTTAGTCCTCAGGGGTGACAACATAACTGCATATTGATCCTTAATCGAGAATAAAAATGTAGATATGTTTAGACCACAGCATCCACTTACCATCAGGTGGTCTGTGTGCTCGTTTGGCACCCTTATTTTATAAAAAAAGAAAGCTGTAAAAGTGGAAAACATTCATTCTGTCAAACGAATTACATGGAACAGTTGATGGTCACGAGCAGTAGGGTGCGGAAGCGGTAATTTTGCGCTGGTATTCTGTGAGAGCCTAATCCTATCGTAGCGTTGGCACGATTTTCTTGCTACAATTATATCGTACTACTAATATAGCTCTACCGTAGAGCTACGTTATTATATTATAATATAATGTTTTTAACCTAAGCAATTTCACTGTAATTCTTGATCGTAATACAAAAAAGGTCTTCTAAGTTTATATTTTATTGGATTAAAGAAAAAAATCTTAAGAATTTACATACGTATCAAACTTTCACAACTAAGTTTCACATCCTCTTGAATTTTGTATGAGATTATATTTGACGGAGGACTGCTTGTGTATGTAGTATAATATTATGTGTACAAGTTTAGAGTTACGTAGTGGCGGTGTATATCCACTACACCTCATCATCCCATAGGTGTCGTAAGAGGGGGCGGAGGAAAACAAATAAGCAGATAAGCTGCGGTTGCCAACTCGCTTGCCAAGAGTGGCAACTATGGCAAATATGCCCCTTATGATACAATCTATGGGGGACCTATGTACAGCAGTGAACTTTAATATGCTATAACGGTAACGGTTTTGAGCTGTGGTAAATGATAAGCACCCGACTGAAATGTCATATACTTCCGCAAACCTAGTTACGTGCTAGAGCCATGTAACTATATTATGGTTGTAATACGAATGTACGACCGGGGTAGGACCACGCTCTCACAGAATACCAGCGTGAAATTTCATATGATGAGTGTAGAGAACAGGAGACCCTTTATACAGGAAATGAGGCATACCATCTTAGTCCTCACGGGTGACAACGCATTTGCATATTGACTCCTTTTTTATAGCATTGGTTGACAAACGAGCACACAGTCCACCTGTTCGTAAGTGGATGCTGTGGCCCATAGAGATCTACATTTATCCTCGATTAAGAATGAATGATTAAGAATGCGTTGTCACCCCTGAGGACTAAGATGGAATGCCTCGTTTCCAGTAAAAAAGAGTCTCCGGATCTCTACACTCACCATACGAAACACAACAATATTAAGCTTCTATTTTATGCTGGTATTCTGTGACAGCGTGGTCCTTCCCCGCTCGAGCGGGCTTATTCGTACTGCAAACATAATATAGCTGTAGCGTGGCTCTACCACGTAAATTCCTGATGGTAATGACTGCTGCAGTCCGTGGACACCTGCAACCAACTTCAAACAATGAAGGTTATAGATGTTGTCACCTTTGTGGACTAAGATGGAATTCCTCACAGCCTGTAATTTTACCGGTTCACTATAGCTTTCAGGCCGGAACATAGCAGTGCATGCATTGCTATTTGGCGGAATAAATACGGTGGTAACAACACGGACGGGCTCCTAGAAGTGTTAACCTCTAGTGAAGTTGCTTGAGGATGAAGAAAGTATTGAGGAAACCTCTATGTCTAAAATATTTCAATTACGTGCATCACACGTAATCGATTAAAGCAATTTTGAAAGAAATATTATTCTCTTTGATTAATAAACCTCTGTCACAGTATAAATATTTGTATTTTTTTTGTATATTTTGGTTTCTTGTTAGAAGTTGCTACTTTTATTATGTTTATTTATTATAAATATATATGTGATAGTAGGACTTAAACTGTGTAAATTGTTATATATTATTCTATTTTTGTAAGCAAATTGGTAAAGTTTGTTACTAAATAAACTTGTTTTCTTTCTTGCTTCTTCATTCTTTCTTTATATTTTTGTGACAACATTTAATTTACAGTTCAATAAGTAGGTAGGTAACCTATAGTATGTAACGTATGGTATAGTACGTAAAGATAGAAAACTTTATACATTGTAAATACAATACCTCTAGTACATCAAAAATAAATAAACAAGTTTAAGAATATGCGGTATACTCTTCCCTGTTCCAGAATCTTTACAGAAATTAAAGGAGATGCCCGCCTGACTTGCCCATCTGTGGGACGTAGACAAGCTAATATTTTACTTATTTAAGTTACAATAATACTAATGTTCTTGATTCTTGTTCCAGACCGAATTTTGGTCTCGGCGGCCAGTCTCAACGGATGCAATGCCGGCTTTTATAATATTTAAAAAGGAATAAGTTCGTTTCTTGAATATCGCTAAGTCGGTTTATTGCTAGTGGTAAACGTATTGAATTTTTCCGAATACTTTTTTAATTATAGTCGCTGTAATAACCCTAAGCTACTGTCGCTGATATTATTTGGTAGGTGATTAAGTATATTCTCAAAATTTACTCAAAATTTTATATTTGTATATATATATATATATATATATGTATAGTATATATATATATATATATATATATATATATATATATAGTATTAAATTTGTAGTACATAGTATCGTCATAAGCGAAAATACCATAATTTTACCTACATTTAGACTTGTATTATTATTGGGTCCTTTATTATGTTACATTTTAATATTAACCCTACGATGTCGAGAATTTCTGTATTGTACATGAGTACCGCGTTTTTTTTAATAAAATTAGAATTAGCTCCCTTTCTGGTTAATCGATGCTCGATCGATGCATTTATGTTGCATCCTTGATACAACTTTATTGAGGGGCTACCACTATAAAAACTCTATGCTCCAGAAGCAATCGGTTTGAAAACAGAATTTCAAAATATTTTATGAATCAGATTTTCTGATTCAATTAAGCAGATATGGTTTCTTGTGTACTCTTTTCGTTTTACCCTTATTGAATATAAAATATATTAGATACCAATATTCAAAATTTAACTTACACTAAGTTCTTTAGACAAAAATTAAAAAGAAATAAAAATAAAACCGTCAAAAAACGGAAGATATATATAAACCAGACACATGACGCCAAAATCCCGGCACGTGGGAAAAATAAACATGAAACATTAAACGTGATACATTTTTTTAAATAGTGTAATTTTATTTTCCATGTGCAATATTTTTAGGGTCTAAATCCAACCCTGGCCTAATCTTGGTAATGTAACTAAACTAGCTAAAATGAAACTTTAAAAATGCGTTTATATAATAATTTAATTGTAACAAAATTCATATAAGGTTATTTACCGATGATACGATATCCCTTATTTTTTTACATCTTAATTTTTGCATTCTTTTACCACGCAACTAGACATATTTATGACAGGCAAATCTGTCCTGTAAATCTGACCGATTCGCGTTGTCCCTAAACTGTAATTTTAGGGCCAGCGCACTGGTCCGTTTTAGTTGTTCGGTCGGCCCGGTCCTTACGCTAGTAATATATAAGTCAATGATCTTAACAAATTTGCATATTCCCCAAATAAAAATAGACGTAAAAGTCAAGATGTTAAGCTTATTGAAGTGGGGCCTACAACTTTATGGAAATTTTGTGTTTGCCAAGATTATTATAATTTTTTTGCAATATTAAATTTTTTTAATATATCCTCGATCAGGCATCAAAATACAAGTGATTTGATGCCCTTGAGATCTAGGATGGAATGCATCGTTCCTAGTAATAAGGTTCTTCGGTTTTCTACGCTCACCATACGAAACATACAGTTTTAGATGTCACAATAACTGAAATATCATCAGCAAATAAAATACATTTGTATAATTAGTAGATGTATATGTAGATAGATAGTAGTGAAGTTCTGATAAATAATAAAATAATATTGAAATGGATTGTAGGTACTTGAAAATATGTTCAAGCTTCATCTACTTTAAACTAAAGCACCTGCTGCACAATCAATTACAATAAAATGCAAAATGCATTTACGTGCTATTTTACGTCGAGACGGCCCATTCGTGCTACAACCATACTCGCAATATAATACAGCGTAGCTCTACTATGTATAATTGGTCTTAAAATGAATTTAAGAAACTGAAATGATTTAAGGTTTAAAAATATCTATGGTTGAAAATTAAATTGGTGTTTTCATTGTCTCTCAAAACGTTTTATGCATTTGAAATCAGTTTGTTAATATTTGCAACAATATTTCTTTTAATCCCCCGCCGCGACAGAAACGTGTTTTCATTATACATGACAGCAGCAGCCAGAAACAAATTGGATATTTGTTTAATTCCAGGCTTAATATTTCCATTGGAGCATTAATTTCAAATATTTTATAGTTAGTTAGTTACTTGTGTACAGGGTACGATTCATTTTTACGTTACTGTATCAGGTGTGTCCTCGTTGCGGAGTCATTTATAATAATAAAATTTATTATAGAATGTATGTATTTAAGTATATATTTATATAAGTAATTTTTAACACTCACCGCCTCTTAACCTAATGGTTGATTGGGAGACTGGGATGCTGATCTACCTATAAGTATTATATATATATATATATATATATATATATATATATATATATATATATATATATAAAATGTAAGTGTCAGTCTCTTATTCTATTATCGAAACAACTGCCTTCTATTGAAATCTTCATTCTATAAAAAGTTCTCGAACTTCCAAAGATCACTTAAAGAAATGAAAGGAGGTGCCTCCCTGATTTTCCCATCAGTGAGACGTAGATAGGCTATTATTTTACTTATTTACATTATAACAACAATAATATTCTTCTCCAGACCGAATTTCGGTCTCGGCGGCCAGTTTCACGCAGTCCACCCGATGGTAAGTGGATGCTGTGACCCATACAAATCTACGTTTATCCTCTATCCTAATAAAGATGCGTTGTCATCCCTGAAGACTTGAATGGAACGCCTCGTTTCCAGTAAAAAATGGTTTCCGGTTCTCCACACTCATCATACAAAACACAGCAACATTGAGCTACTAATTTACGCTGGTATTCTGTGAGAGAGTGCTCTTTCCCTGGTCGAGCCGACCTGTTCGTGCTACAATCGTAATATAGCTGCAGCAAGGCTCTACCACGAGTAAATATAAAGACTGCTACGAACTGGTTTATATATATTATTTGTCATTTAGCCGAGTTAATATCTGTTAGTGCTAACGACGTTTTTAGTTGTTTCTGTCATTAACACTGTGCATTAGTAAAAACCAGTTTTAATGATATTTTTTCTAGCTAACAGTTTATTGATTTGCTTCAATATCATGGCAAGTAGTATGTTTATACCAGTTCTGGCTCGTGAGCAAGAACTGGTATAAACATAACTATGGCACTAACTGAATCAATAGAGATTACAAATTTTTTATCCACTAATCATTAAGCGTGCGTGTGTTCTTAAGTGTGCGTGTGTGGGTGTGTGTAGTATTAATTAAAACCTGAATGTAGTTCCCAGTAATCACATCAGGAGGTGTTGTTAATCATACGTAAGTTAAACGCGATGAAATACGTGAGGGTATTCCCGTTATCTTTACATTATAAATCATTGCGATTACTGATTAAAACCTAAATGTAGTTCCCAGTAATCACATCAGGAGGTGTGGTTAATCATACGTAAGTTAAACGCGATGGTATTCCCGTTATCATTACATTATAAATCATTGCGATTACTGCATTTTATTTGATTTATGCGTTTTATATTAATACCTTATCATGAGTCAGATATTTTTAAGTAATAGAGCCATGCTGTATTACAGTTGTAGCACGAATGGGTCGGCTCGACCGGGAAGGACCACGCTCTCACAGAATATCAGCGTGAATGTTGCTGTGTTTCATATGTCGAGTGTAGAAAACAGGAAACCCCTTTTACTGGAAACGAGGCGTTCCATATCTTAGTTAGTGCTATATCATCTAAGGGTGACAACGCATTTGCATTTTGATTCTTAATCGAGGATAAATGTAAATGTCTATGGGCCTCAGCATCCACTTACCATCAGGTAGACTATATGCTCGTTAGTCACCCTTTTTTTTTCAAAAATTACAACCCACATCCCACTGCTGAGCAAAAACCTCTAATTTTTAAGAGGCATATAAGGCAGGAAGGTACCGTTAACTAGTTCTCAAATTTTTTAATTTCTAAAACTTTTCGTAGAGCAACGCTGCATCTATATTATGGTTGTGGCACGAATTAATGAAATTTGGCCGAGGAAGGACCATGCTTCACAGATACATATATAGCGTAAAATAGTAGCTTAATACTGCTGTGTTTCACATGGTGGGTGTAGAGATCCGGACACCCTTTTTTACTGGAAACGAGGCATTCCATCTTAGTCCTCAGGGGTGACAACGCATCTGCGTTTTGATTCTTATTCGAGAAACAATGTAGATATCTATGGACCACGCCATACTTACCATCAGGTGGACTGTGTGCTCGTTTGTCACCATTATTCTATTTAAAAAAAAATACATATTACGCATGTTTCAGAAATTAAAAATTAAAATATTTCCTTACGACGTTTTCCTTCACCGTCGAATACGTGGTAAGTAAAAATTCCAATGAATATATATATATATATATATATATATATATGTGTGTGTGTGTGTGTGTGTTTGTGTGTGTGTTTGTGTGTGTGTGTAGCCATCTGCGTAGACCGGGATTAATGCACTAGTGTGTGTGCAATCACAGGTTCACTTGCTATTCCCTCACTCGTATAGTCCGACATTACACCAATGTGACACGATCGGAGGTGTATCAGGTACAGGACCTACAGCTTTACGAGCTTCTCGAAGCACGATAATGACACGCAGTTAACTTTCTTACTCCGTTGAGTACTGAGAATAACTTAACGCAAAACACTGTTTTAGACCCGACTCAGGATTCGAACTCGGATCAGCAGTTGCGCTTACAACCTCTAGATCAACGAGGCAGTCAGGTAAAATAACTATTAGAATAATAAATTCTTATCATAACTCACACAGCCGCGCCTATATATATTAATTTTATTTACATGACTAAACCCGTCCACTTTCCCCCTAACTCATGCTCACCTTGATAAAGGGGCGTGATTTAATTCTATATATGGCGCGATGACGCCATATGTCATGTCGGTGGCCCAGATTACGGCGCTCCTTCCTCCGCACCCTAAACTTTCAGCTATGAAGATATGGAGTCGAGCGCTCCGGAAACCGATCTTATCGCGTGTACATCGACGCTATCTTTATGGGAACTTAACTCGGTGGGAGATATCTTAACTAAAATCTCTTAACGCGATTATATGTTGATGAATTTTTTGACATTATATCATGTTTTAAAATTTTCATCGACTTCAAATTCAAGACAAGAATCAATCAATCAAAACAAACCACTTACATCTAAAAGGAATACATCTCCCGTAAATCTCTTACTTTTTCTTCATTACTTTATAGGTATTGGTCGCTCTAGAGCGCTCGTCGTGAGCAACCCCATATGACCTCCATTGGCACCAATAAAATTACTCATTAAAAATTTTAAACAAAAGATAGGAAAATTTTCCTGGATTACGGTTAAGTGATGCTTAGGCCCCATCATCCCGTGAATGTCCTTAGAGGCGACCATAGGATTACCGAAGATGGGCCTCAGTATCCTGAAAAAAAATCAAAATAATAAAAACTGCGGTTAACTCAAGAATGGCAACTATGTTCAGAAGTGGTCTCATTACATCCTTTTCATAGGCTGTAATTCTTAAAAGAAAAATTTCCAAAATATCAGGTACTTTAATGAAATTATTTTGCATTAAAATGAGCTTTTAGTCACGGAGGGGTAACTCCTAACGCGCTAACATTAATGTTAATTACATTAATTTCACCTATCTAAAAAAAATAAAAATTTGTACAGTAAACAATTTTCTATCTATCTATCTTTTTTATAGTATAAGTGCGAAAAACAAGCACACAGTCCACCTGTAAGTGGATGCTGTGGCCCATAGACATCTACATCCATCCTCGGTAAATAATCAAAAAGCAGATGCGTTGTCACCCGTGAGGACTAAGATGGAATGCCTCGTTTTCAGTAAAAATAATCTCCGGTTTTTTACACTCAAAATACGAAACTCAGCAGCATGAAGCTGCTATTTTACGCTAGTCTTCTGTGAGAACGTGGTCCTTCCCAGATTGAGCCTTCTCATTCGCGCCACAACCATAATACAGCTGCAGCGTGTATCTACCACGTATCTTTTTAGGTTAGAGTCACGGTGTACCGTGCTATGGCTGCAACACGAATGGGTTAGCTGGATCGAGGCAAGACAACGCCCGCACTATATCAATAAGTAAAGACAGCATTATAATATGTATTATTTTGGTTAACAAATAATGTAAAACACATGGCAGAGCCATACTTCAGGTATTTTATGGTTATATGGGTAATGGGTCGAACCGACCGGGGCAGGACCACGCTCTTGCAGAATACCAGCACAAAATAGCAGCGCAATGCTGTATTTCGTGTGCAGTAGCAAGAATCGGAAACCTTTTTACTGGTGGCAGGCATTCCGTGTTTGTTTGCAAGGGTGACAACGTATCTCCATTTTGATTCTTAACCGAGGATAGATGGAGGTGACTAGAGACCACAGGCGATATGCGTTCCGTTACAGTTTATTAAAGTCAACTGCTGGACGCAGGCTTTGCCATAGATTTCCTCATAGGGGGAATGTTTACCATAGTTACCACGCTTGGCAAGCTGGTTGGCAACCGCAGTTTTTTTATTTTTACTCGTTGTTGGGAAGACGCTGCTTCCCACCTCCTGATTGGTTTCCCTCTGTCTCCTCTCACGACACCCACGGGATCATATGGATAGTCCTACACCACCATTACGCGGTACTATAGACCGCAGCATTCACTCCCTATCTGGTAGACTGTATGTTCATGTTTCACTTTTACTTTTATTAAAAAATCTGTATAATACACATTTTCTTTACAATGATTTCTTGATGATGGATTTGTTTACTTTGACATCAGATATATTAAAGTAAACAAGTATAGTGTAAGCGTTATCATTGAAACTTGTGAGAATCATAAAAAATATAAACATCGATTGCTTAAGATATTGTGTAGGCAACGCAACCAGTTTGTTGAAACACGTGTCATGTTTCCTATTTGGAGTTTGTTTACTTTCTCGAGATAGCCCTGTATCGAGTCGCTGGCTCGCGAGTCGCGACACACCTGACGCGATAACGTCGTAAAACCAGTTGATTATTAACCATCGCTAAGGTATTACGTCAAAACAAAGCCTCGTGAGAACTGTGATAAGTTAAAATAATAACTAAAACAAAGTGATTAAGAAGTGCTATTAAAATTGAAAGTAATGAATGAAAACATTTGTTAAAAACAGTGTTAGTTTCTCTGAGGATAATTTCAGTTTGCTCAATGCGTCTATTATAAGAAGTTTCGTTGTTATCCATTACATTAATATGTAGAACATCCACCCCGAAATCTGTGCGGCACAGCGAGGCGCGTGGTCGAAGGATCAGAGTAACTTTTGATGGCATAAAGTAAGTTTGAGTCCATGGGCTCTAATGTGTGCTACAAACACCCAAGTCTCGGCGTCTCTTTTAGTACGTAGTTCATGTAACTTCAATGTTATTACCACGCTTGACTAGTAGTAGGATTCCTTGCCTAAGAGTCTGTCTGAGTGCGTACCACACTCACTATTTACCCACAAACAGCAGTGCTTGCACTACAATGTTTAGTCTGAAGGGAATAGAAAGTCTATATAATAACAGACTATGAGGCATTCCATCTTAGTCCTCAGAGATGACGATGATGATGATGATGAAGTAGACTTATTTGTTTGAAATAGGCTGTAAGTGTCCTTGAACTGCAGACGTTTGTCACTTCAATTTAAAAAAAAAACAAAGATGAATCGAACTCTCATTGTATTGCACTGTCATTCAATTACTAAAAGATGTTAAGAGAAACAGCATGACATTATAGTTTATATTTAATTTCGCCACGGGTTACTCCACAGTCTACAAGATTTTACTCACATTTTTACCTACAAATGATACTACCTACCATCTTAAGGATATCTACGGGCGACTGAAGTGCTATTTGTAAAAACGATAAGCATAAAATATAACAGCACTTTACAATATAAGCAAATTAAACAACAACAAGTCAAATTTAAGAAGTAATTATCGTTAATTGCTTATTCTTTAATTAAACCTGCTCGCCTGCATTTTGATGAATTTTCAAAACAGCGCCATCTAGAACTAATAGTAATAACAATACAGTTATTAGACAACCGACCCAATTTTATATAATAATTCAAATTCTATTCAGACAGTGCTGAGCCTGTGTTAAGTACGAAGGCGAGTTCGTTAAGTTTACAATATAGTGAAGTAAAAACTAACAGACTATAGCAGAAAACGTTTATAAATGTAATTAATATAAGTCATTTCGGCTAACAGCAAGTAATGTTTTTGTTAACGTAAAATTTTAGGAGTCACGTGTAATTACCGTTAAATCATCATCATCATCATCATTACAGCCCTTCACAAGTCCACTGCTGAACATAGGCCTCCCCCAAGTAATGCCACAAAGCACGGTCCTGAGCCACCTGCATCCATCGACTTCCTGCATGTCTTACCAGGTCGTCACTCCATCTATTGGGTGGTCGCCCTACACTACGCCTACCGGTATGAGGCTGACACTCGAGAACCTTTCTTCCCCATCGGTTATCGGTTCTTCGAGCTATATGGCTGGCCCATTGCCACTTCAGCTTACTAATCCGTTGGGCTATGTCGGTCACTCTGGTTTTACTGCGGATATCCTCATTTCTGAGTCTATCACGCAGAGAAACTCCGAGCAGAGCCCTCTCCATAGCTCGCTGAGCGACCTTGAGCGTCCTCATCCAGCCAGCAGTGAAGGACCACGTCTCAGATCCGTAAGTCATCACTGGCAACACGC
Source organism: Parnassius smintheus behrii (assembly GCA_036936625.1). Taxonomy (NCBI): domain Eukaryota; kingdom Metazoa; phylum Arthropoda; class Insecta; order Lepidoptera; family Papilionidae; genus Parnassius; species Parnassius smintheus. Next base: position 57,062,708 of record JAUPFT010000003.1, on the reverse strand, counting down.
ACTGGTTGTACAATCTAGTTTTTAGAGATTGAGGTATACCTGACGAGAAGATATGTCGTGATTTCCCGAACGCTGCCCAGCCGAGTTGAATCCGTCGATTGACCTCTCGGTCGAAGTTGGCAATTACCGTTAAAGTTACAGCCTATTAAGGTCTACTGCTGATCACAGGCTTCCCTCACAGATTGCCTCATAGGGGGGATATATTTGCCACAGTTGCCACGCTTGGCAAGCGGGTTGGCAATCGCAGTTTATAATGTTTAGGAAGACGCTGCTGCTCATCTCCTGATTTGTTTCCCTTAGTCACCTCTTACGACACCCACGGGATGATATGGGGTAGTGGATACTCTTATACCGGCATTATATGTAAGCATATAAGCAATTATTATGTCACTTACGAAACAAAATTAAACACATTAGTTTGTTGTCCATTTTCATCCGTTACTTACACCTGGAGTTATTTGTTCTCAATCCTAAGTGGATTGTAAAAATTACAGGCAGATTGGTAATGACACCTTTTACACTGTTCCCGGTCGCGATCTCTAGGGAAACAATCATTTGGTACTTACCATAGTTGCATCTAACCCCACTGAACGGAATGGGGTGGTGGTTTTTTTACACCCACACCAGACGTAAAGCAGCTGTAGAAACACATTTGAAGAAAAGGGTTCCCCAATCCCCAAGTTCATAGACCGCTTTTGTAATTTATGAACTTGGGGAACCTTAGAGATCCATCGTAACGCCACCTACCCGATACAATTGTGAATCTAAGCCATCCAGGAACCCAGTCAAACGCACACAATAAATTCATCAATATCAATTGCGTAGTTTAGATCTAAACCTACAGGCGGCGGGAAACGACTTTGTCTTATACTATCTAGAGAAGAAAGTGACAAACGAACACCTGATCGTAAGTGGATGCTGTGGCCTATTTAAGTCTACATCTATCCGCGATTAAGAATCAAGTCTAAGATAGAATGCCTCGTTTCCAGTAAAAAGGGTCTCCGGTTCTCTTCACTTACAATACGAAACACAGGAGTATAAAGCCGATATTTCAAGCTGGTATTCTGTGAGAACGTGGTTGTATCCATTCGAGCCGATCCATTCACAACATTAATTGCAACAACCATATTACAACTGCAACGTTATTCTATCACTTAAAAATTGTAGCTTTCAAGTGGGATTTTATTGAAATGGTTATTACTCGATAAAATAATTATCGGTTGCGATAGACGCGGCGATAATGCAGTCGCGTCTGACTGGCTACGTGTTGGGACGTTGGAGTGATTAGTTTAGTTAAATTTAACTTAAAAACTGAAAACGAGGTTAATACAGTTTTATTTATTGTTTTTAATGTATAAAGTGCTCATAGAGGTTTCGTCGGTGGTTTTATGCCCTTTTCTACTATTTTTTGACTATTGGTTTGAAGTGGATTCTGATACATAAAATGGTGCGATTTCGTGTATTAAATGTCTGCGAATGTGAACTATTAATGGAAAAAATGTAACAATTGCTTCGATGGTGATGTGAACTTCAATATAATGCATCAGCTTACACGTCTTGAGATACTATCATCAGCGACTGTCTACTGGCTCAAGCTACTGTCAAAACCTTCCAAAAACTTCAGAATGTGTCACATCAGCATATTGTGAAGAAATTTTAAAACAAATAAATAATTTCTTACTTCCTGTTACTGGCGGTGGCATTCCGTCTAGTGGCAGGTAATAAAATTCACTAGCCCATATCATTGTGTACTACCGTGGCTGTCGTAAGAGGCGACAAAGAGAAACAAATCAGAAGACGGGCAGCAGCGTCTTCTTAACAACGAATAACAAACAACTGCGGCTGCCAACTCGCTTGCCAAGTGTGCCAACTATGTCAAATATATTCAGCAGTGCACTTTATCCATTACCAAAGAAATAAGTGCTCATAAAGTAGTGGTTAAGTTTTGATGTAATTTATACAACTTAACAATTATAGAAACGTTATTCATGCATTTATCATCAAGTGATAAATCACTTATCATGAATTATTATTATATTAATGCACATATATATATATATATATATATATATATATATATATATATATATATATATATATATTAGGTCCTTACATAATATGAAATTGGCGTTTTGTACGGGATAAATATAAAGTCAATTTTTTTTTGTAAAATATATTTAATTAATAAAAGAATGCACCGTTGTTATCTATGCACTTTTGCCATCTCATACTCGTAGGTAGTTCATTGATCCCTTTACTAAAACTCTACTCTTTAAAGGCGGTTTCGACAGCCGCATCGGAGTTGAATTTTTTTCCTTGTAAAAAGTTGTCCAAATTCCGAAAAAAATGGTAATCTGTTGGAGCAAGGTCCGGGGAGTACGGTGGATGTCGCAGACATTCCAAATGTAACTCATCTAACTTAGTGGTTGTTTGTTGTGCAGTGTATGGTCTTGCGTTGTCGTGAAGCAACAGTGGCCTAGAGCGATTGACCAATCTCGGTTGTTTAGCAGCTAGTTCTTCCTTCATAGTTCACGGTTGCTGACAATAGATATCTGCCGTAATGGTTTGGCCAGATTTTAGAAAGCTGTAGTGAAAGACACCGGCGCTAGTCCACCAAACACTCACAAGTAACTTTTTCATTTAGGGCAGGATTTGGCTGGGTCTCCAGGGTTAAGCCATTGCGACGAGCGCTTCCGATTACCGTACAGTATCTACTTTTCATTAAAAGTTATGATTCGATTTAAAATCCCTTCATTTTTGTGTCGATTAAGCAAAGTAACACAGCAATCGACGCGTGTTTGCAAGTTCGATTCACTCAATTCATGAGGTACCCATCGTTCAAGTTTTTTTACCTTCCCGATTTGCTTCAAGTAGATTAATACAGTTTTATCACTTACTCCGAAGCCTGCAGCTACGTCTGAAGTGCTTTGTGATGGTTCCGCTTCCACAATAGCCTTTAATTCTTCATTTTCCACTTTGGTCTCCGGCCGTCCACTGGGTTGGTTCTGAAGGTCAAAATTTCCAGAACGAAAACGTTGAAACCAAAAACGTGCTTTCTTTTTCGAACTGATTCTGCAGCACTGGTGCACACGGTATAACTCGTACTCGTAAATATACCTATATTTCATGTTTTCCATTGTGTGGTTATAAGCGACGCCAAAGAAAAAAATTGTGAGAAAAAAACAAATGAATGACTGTTTTCAAAACTCAAATGTAGCTAAATGAATTTATAAATTTGAATTTGGAATTCTTAACCAAAACGCTAATTTCATATGTAAAGACCCAATATATATTTATATATATATATATATATATATATATATATATATATATATATATATATATATATATATATATATATATATATATATATATATATATATATATATATATATATATATATATATATTAAATTCTAACTTCAACCTCTCATTATATTTACGAAAATTTAATATATATTCACAATAACAAAAGTGATATAAATTGTGGGCATTAAGCACAAAAACAAGCCGATTTATGAGGCGTATCATCAATATAATATACGATATTACAGCAAAGTCCCAGAAAATATACAAGATCTCTATTACCAAGTTAAACATTTTGTTAAACAAAACCTGTATAGAAAGGGTTATTAAAATATAAATCATACAATACATTGTTCTTAATACCCCTGAGAATAGGGTAACTGCTTCCAAACTGTCTCATAAATAAGGTTTGTAAAACCTTAATACCGTTTTTTCTCGAACCAGATAAATAAAAAAATGACTTAATAAGAATTACTTGTATTCTAAATTAAATAAAAATTACACTATTTTGTTATAAATATAAAAATCAATAATACAAACATCAACATAATCTAGGGATATTTTATATTTCATCAAATATCTAAAAATCTATGAAGATTGGGAAATGATAAGTCATTTTCAGGTTCTTAATAAATAATCAGTTCTTATTACAGAATTTAAATATATTTCGTAATTTTTTGTTTTAAATAAAAATGTAATTTTTTTAATCGCCCTAGAAAACGAGTATGATAAAAACATCATTTCTTCATTAAAAAAACGATTAATTTTAATTAAAACTGAAAGAATCTTATAAAACCTTATTATTAAAAATAATCAGTGTTGTCACCTCTTACATTAATTACACATCGATTGTTCATACTTAAAATTGAATTGTCAATGTCTTGCTGCGGTAGGAGGTCCCATGTTCTTCGCAAATGCTCGTAAAGTTTTTTTTATATATATTTTTAAATTTTAAAAATAGAATGATTTCTGTATATAATAATATAAATAACTTCCAAAAAAAACGAGCAAAGCTCGGTCATCCGGGTACTGAATGTATGTATTACGGTACAAATAACTAAAGAATAATATTTAAAAAATTTTGTTTGTGTCTGTCTGTTTGTTCCGGCTAATCTCTGATTTTGACGGGACTCTCACTGATAGATAGCAGATGTTATAAGGATTAACTTAGGTTACTTTTATTTATAAAAATAGGTAAATAACTCATGAAATCCAATCGTAGTAAACTCCACGCGGGTAAAGTAGCGGGGGACAGCTGGTACAATTATAAGTTCAACCCAACAACATCGATATTGCTGACGCTATAATCCAAACTCCCTTATCGACATTAAAATATCGAAAAACTAACTTCCCCCAGACCAACGCTCCGCGAAGTCTGCGGTCTGTGAGCATATCCTATACGCCCCCCCCCCCCCGACATGACAATAGGAAGGATGCTGGGTCCTACCTCGTGCTTGGGATCCTGTAATTAATAACATTAAAACTAAACCCAAGCACGACTACCTAAATTTGACATGATGTGGCACAACAATAGTTCCATATTTTTAATCGCATTTTAATCTTAATTATATTTAAATTTGTATGTATTGGTGCTAGTATTGATAATTTGTAAACGATGACATGCAGATAAATATAATTGAATTTGACATTGTAAATTATAATATAATAAACTTAGTTATAACAAATATATTTGCATGCTATATATGGCTGAAAAAGCTAAACTGCACAAAACACTAATCACCTAAATGTACTCAAATAAATCTTCATTTCATTTAATTTACCACTGCAAGACTCAAGACAAGTAAGCTGATTCTGCGTAGATCGGGCCAAAAGCAGTAATTAAAAAGCTAAAGGTACTTCGGGTTAACTTTGACATCGGAACGTTCACCTCAGTTCCTCCGTGACCACACATAGTATAGTTACAGCCTATATACGTCCCTCTGCTGGGCACAGGCCTCCACTCATTTCTGAGAGGGTTTTAGGGCAAGGAAGTATCCGCCGCGCTGCCCCAATGCGTGTTGGCGAACTTCACATGTCTTCGAAATATTTTTTTTCTCCTTATTCCTCAGACATGCAGGTTTCCTCACGATGTTTTCCTTCACCGCCGAGCACGTGGTAAATCAGCACTTAAAGATGCAATTGACAATTTCATTGGTGCCGGTAGGGATCGAACCCCGGTTACTCGTTCTGTTATATTTACAGCGAATGTTAACCATCTGAACTACCACGACTCTTCTACCATGTATAGTGGGGATCAATTACAGAAAATGTAAAAGTTTGCGTATAATGGAAAAAAGGTAGATTATAGTCAACCAAATCTACCGTGACCATGGGTGCTGCAAATTACCCGAAACGGCGGGAATTGAAAATAAGTGAATTAAACGCGTTCAAATCCGTAAAAATTGTTGTATTCAACGTATAAATGTTTCGTTTTCAGTGTATTTATAGCATTATGTCTAAACACAACTATCATCAGGTGAAAACTATTTGTCCATACATGTTTCTTTGTCTATGGTTCATTCCTCCATATATAGTTCATTCCATCTCCTCATTCTTGATTAATTTCTGCTTCTGATAGTGGGATGAATGTGTGTGCGTTCATTACTCTGTTTTCAGTTTTGAAATATTTAAAACTGTATTATTCGGAATTATCGACGCGTGGGTTCGTATTATGAAGAATTGCAAATTGTATAAAATTCTTTTATATAAGAGAAAAATGGAGCTTTATATAGTAATTGTAACCAACGCTCATAGAGTAAATATAAAACAGTTGAACCCACCGGATTCGGTTAATAGACGCACCTTGACTCTGGTTTCTTTGGCCTACCTTGGATTTATTTACCTAGTACAGGCTGTGGGCTGTTCGAAAGAGATACCGCGGCTCCGGAACGTAAGGGCACTGAAGGAACACGGATGGTTTTTAGTCAGTAAAAGTCTGACACTCCCTTACGCTCCACCCAGAGCGAAGGGCGTCATTAGATGATTTTCCATCCACAAAAAAAAAAGGGTGACAACACATCTGCATTTTGATTGTTTGCCGAGGTTAGATGTAGATGTCTATGGGCCACAGCATCTACTTACCGTCACGTGGAACTGTATGCACCTTTGTCACACTTATTCTATAAAAGAAAATATGTCACGTCGCTTGTATATTGTTTGTACCCTGAGCGACCAATAGCGTTACATTAATTAAACGATAGCGGTGAAACACGTCACGCGGATTAGCACGTTGTTACAAGTTAATTGCAATTTTTAGTGCGGGCCAAATGCAAACTATGACAAGGTTTTTTGGTATTATCGACGCGCGGGTCAAGGTATATAGTTCCAGGTCCTAGCTATAAATTCCTATTTATTTTTACCATCAGCCCAAAAACTCATACAGATTACAAGCGAATTATTGCACCGATGTCTAAACCGGGAATAATCCTGTATCTTAGGATATTTGTACCTATTTTTTTAAATGAAACTAACTTTACTGATTTTATCTCCTTTAGTTTTAACTTTTTATTTCTCGACATTTCGTGTGCTTTACATCACCCACGGTCACGGGGGGGGGGGGGGATTGAGGTGTTTGATATATCAACAAAATAATCTAGGGAATATATATATATATATTTGTCATAATTAGCCCGGCTACCTTGAGGTTTTCTTGAAGTCTTGCAGTGGTATAATAATATGTATGTGTGTGTGCGTTTATATGTGTCGCGGCTTGATGTCTTTTAACTTATGCAGTCGTGATCGTCTTAGTTGTGACGTAGGGTATGAGAATTTCTCTTTTTAGGAAACTTGCAAGTTTTTTAAAATACTGTTTTAACATTTAAGCTTGTTGCTCAATACGTATCCATAGTTCTGTTTTTAATCTAAAATATTTAAACGAAAAATTACAAATTAGTTAGTGGCTAATTTTTTAGATAATAGCTCCACGATAGTATTGTTGTATGGTTGTAGCACGAATAGATCTGCTTTACTGGGAAAGGAATACCGGATAACAAATGGCTGTCCAGCCGGATGCCAGATATAAAAAAAAACACAAAATATCAAATTTAGTGAAGTACTTTATCTATGACACCTAACAAATATAATTAGTAAACACAACATTTTCATTTTAAAACTTACAAAATTAGTACTCGTACTGCGCTAAGGCACAGAATAAATAATAGCACTACGTAGCTAAGAGCGATTTATGGTGAATAAATACTAATTTATCTGCATTGAAAGGTAACAAGCGGTTTCGCCTGTCTTCATAAGCAAGGCCAACTTCAGAAAAAAGTCTTTCGTTGTACACACTGCTGCAGGGTGCTGAAAGATAGATTTTAGCAAACTTTGATAAATTGGGGTATTGTGTAGCAATACCTGCCCACCAAATATAAAGGTTCACGATCGCGAACAATTCGCACTGACTTTACTTTTCGCTTATTGCGATGCACCAAACGGCAGTGTTCGGCAGAATATCCGGCAGCCGGATATCCGATTATCTGGCGATAAGACTGGCCGAATATTCGGTATCCGGTATCCGGCCAAACAGCTATCTGTTTCATCTCTAATATTTATTTTATCTATTATCAGTCCAAGGGAGATATCAGGAAAACGAGAGGGTTTTAAGGCAAGGAATTTTCCGCCGCGATGCCCCAATGCGTGTTGGCGAACTTCACGTGTCTTCGAAATATTTTTTTTCTTTTTTCTTTTCCTTATTTCTCAGACGTGCAGGTTTTCACAATGTTTTCCTTCACCGCCGAGCACGTGGTAAATCAGCACTTAAAATTGCAATTAACAATTTCTTTGGTGCGGCGGGGATCGAACCCGAGTTACTCGCGTTCTGTTATATTAACAGTGAGCGTTAACCATCTGAGCTACCACGGCTCCGAACCAACCTGTTCATGAATTTAGTTCTTCGTACACGTTTGCCGTGAATAGAACTACATTTATTAAATTTTGAAGTCTTCTCGAACGTAAAAAAATACTTGCACGTAGTGCTAATCAATATTCAATGGGACCAGTATATATATAATAAATACCGCATTTCCGATTCCAGGACAATTTTCCCTTCATAAGAACACTTCGGAAGACGTGCCTGATATAAAAATGGTGTTGCTTGACGAATGATATGTATTTATTTAAATTTAATTTTATTTACATTCCATGGCTTCTCACACGATAGACGAATGGATTAAAAATAGATAGAGTTCAACAATTGATATTTTTAAAAGTTATCGTGTTTACCCCTCCTTGCGAATGTGATAAATCTACACCATAAGCGACTAAAACCACTTTTTAATGTAATAATAGTAATTAATCGATTAAAAAATAATAATAATAAGTTCAACAATCATTTGTCTTTCTGACAATGTGATTCTTGATTTTTAGGTGCTAGTAGAACATACCTATGCGCTTTGCGCTTGGTGCCTGTGCTTAAAATTTTCTTTCTTTGATATTTATAGTACTTTTTCGCAAAAACCTGTTCGTTTACTCGTGTGATCTATGAGATCGGGAGTGTATATTTTAAGTGTCACAATTTTTGATGCTGCAACAATAAGAATTTAATAGAATTGTGTTTAATAGAATTGTGTTAGCAGCAAAACTAAAACTGTACCCTCTAGTACTCAGCTAAATAGTTGAGGTGGCACAACAAAGCCGCGAACATAATATTTATTATATGATAAATAAATAACGCATAAAGTTATGTAGAATCTATTAAAAATTCTGCTTCTGACAAAAATAATCAATGCTGCTAGCGGTGTTTTATAAAATTATTGTACGATATAACAATAATATGTAGAAACTTTTCTTTTTTATAGCCATAGCCTTAAGTTACAGTCTATAAAAGTCTACTGCTGAACGTAAGCCTCCCCCATAGATTGTCTCATAAGGAGTTTTGCCATAGGTGGCGTGCTTGGCAGACGGGTTGGCAAATTTTGAGTTGTTTTCAGGGAGATGCTGCCCATTTCCCGTTTCAGTTTCCTTTTGTCGCCTCTTACGAAACCCACAGGACGAAACGGGAACAGCCTTTATTTTAAAAAATTAAATATCGAATCGCATAAAAAATTAATTAAACAGAACTTTAACGCGTTCAGTCTTTGTTATAATACAATATCTGTGCGCCGTATTTCTTTGTCGTTTTAAATCTTTTTTTAAACCAGCACGTTTGCCATTTTATCTCGCAACCTCTCAACACTCAAGCACGGTAAACTCAAGTGTTTCCGTAAAAACGTTCAGCTGCGACTGAAACACCACTTACCTATACATCGCTAAATATTTGGTTGTATGCCAATATTTTAAACTACAAACATCTACTACGTTATTTAAAAATTAACGATCGAATAATATCTATATTATATAGTATAATACCATCTAAATGACAGGGTGGTTTGCTCATGTTGAAAAATAAACGAGGTAAGATCTGTCGCTCTTTCCTCGTTCCTCGCAAATTTATGTTAAAGAATTTAACGGCATAGTCGGCAAGGAATGCCCTAGACGAAAGTTTATTAACCGAATTGGCGATATTGACGGTAAGGACAGATTAAGAGACCCTTAACCGTCGAGCATGTATGTGTAGATATATATGGATGTATAGGCGTGCCAGGATCGTGCTTAATGGAAGTCCGTAGTCTCTGCCTACCCTTCTGGGTGAAAGACGTGAGTGTTTATGATTTTATAGTTAAAATTAATATTTTCTATGAATTATTATTGTTAAAGTGATGGAAATAATATAAAGGATATGCGAAAGTAGGCAAAACCTTCGTACTACACCAATCAGCACAAGAACCAGGCAAACAGTTAACCGCGCTTCGCTAGCACTTAATGATTCGCCGCGAGATCACAGGTGTACTTACAGATACCACTCATATAAGGTTTCATATGGAATAGAATAGAATAGAATAGAATAGAATAATTTAATATAAAAAATGAAAAATGAGAATAATTTTCAATATAGATTACAAGTAATTCTTATTGAAAGTCAATATTTTACGTTACCACTGGTTCGAAAAAAAACCTCTGCCCTGGGAAGAACCAGCAAGAAACCTAGCGGGACTTTTTTTTAAATAAATTTTACAACGTCAAGGGTCACAAAATATTTACATAATTTATTTTAGAAACTGCTTGGAAGCGACCACCTCATTCCCAGGGGTTATTATCAACCACGTATTCATTTATATCATAATAACCCTTTTTATACAGTTTTTGTTTTATAAATATTTAACCTTGGTAATATGTACGGCCACAGTGCACACTATGTTTTACATCCAGCTGTCATAATAGGTGGGTAATAGAATTGAAAAGGGAGGGGCTAGGTGGGGGGGAAGAAGTATGCAAACGTCCGTATGCAAAATATTGCAAAGGGCTGGGTTTTTACAGTACGATTATAAAACTTTAAACCTCCTAACGTAATGTAATATACAACACAGCGACCCCCGTATTTAGGGGCTATATACAATTGTACACAAGTTTGTAATGCCAAATTACTCGACTCCACAGACTTCGTAATTTATTCTAAGACAATCTATGACTTTTACAAAGTACGATACTCTGAGAGAATGTTCAATGTCAGCAGAAGAAATTTTTTTAAAGAGGGTCATTATAATATATAGGAATACATTCATGATAATAACTACTGGGAATGAAGTGATCGCTATCAAAATATAATATTTTATTTTGTTCCCACTGTTAGGAAAATCATCTAGCAGGAGCAGGAGGTGAAAATAACATACATACATACATACATATAATGACGCCTCTTTCCCGTAGGGGTAGGCAGAGACCACTTCTTTCCACTTGCTACGATCCTTACATACTTGTTTCGCTTCGTCCACTTTCATTATTCCCTTCATACACGCTCTACGGTTTAGGGTACTCTTAATCTGGCCTTTTTTCAAGACGTCCCTAATTTGGTCTAGAAAAGTCCGCCTAGGTCTACCCCTTCCAGCACTTCCATTCACACTCGCCTTATACACTTTTTTTCGTGAAAATAACATTAAAACTTAAAGGTATTGATAACATTTATCAACACGTAAACTGGGTATTTTTTATATAAGAACGAGCATGGGGCTCACGTAATTTTAAGAGTCGACCTCCGCGTTGCCCAGGAATAAAATCAGGATTTCCCACTTATGTTGAGGGCCTAACCTCTCGACTTGACACTTAACAAGTTATATACTTTTTCCAAGTTATTTTTTTATTTTATAGAATAAAGGTGACAAACGAGTACACAGTCCACCCGATGGTAAGTGCAGTGCAGATGCGTTGTCACCCCTGAGGACTACGATAGAATGCCTCGTTTCCAGTAAAAAGGGTCTCCGGATCTCTACACTCACCGTACGAAACACAGCAGTATTAAGCTGCTATTTTACGCTAGTGTTCTGTGAGAGCGTGGTCCTCCCCCAGTCGAGCCGACCTATTCGTTACAACCACAATATAACTGCAGCGTGGCTCTACCACATATGAAAACTAACTGATTTGCTTTTTTCGTGCCTTTCCGGTTTAAACATTGTAATCAATTTTTGAAACACTTGCTGACATCCGATCAAGCTGAAACTTAGCGTACTTATGTAACTACGAGCCTCTGTGTCGCTGTGGCTAAACGATATAAAATTAAACAACATCTTGATTTCCTCCCGGTAAATGATCTCATAATTAATAAAATATTTCTTAAAAGTTTAAAAAAATCAAACCCATGCATACTACAGTAAGACTACTACTGTAAGGTCGTTCTGTGTAGATAGACCAAAAATTTATAATTAAAAGTCTAAATTACCCTTCGTTATCTATGACATCAGGACGTCAAACACCGCAGTCCCCCCTCTGACCAATGGTGCTGTAAAGTGACTAAAACGTCGGGAATTAAAAAGTTTAAATTACACGCGATAAAATTCGTTAAAAATTAAAATTAGTTTTATTCCATTATGGAACTGATCTATGATGGATAGACCCGAATGCTGGCCTAAAAAGCTTGTTTCTAAACTGTTTTTATATAATCTCTAAAGTTAAAATTAAATTCTCTTTGTTATTGTTTACGTTAATTTTCAGTTAAACATTCTTTAAAGAATCTCTATTTTAAAAACACAAAGGTCTGTGTTGAATAACACACAAAATATCCGGGGTTGTACTGGGAGAGCAATGCGCAGCCTCCGCGCAGTCGCGCAGATACTATTCACCTTGACCTCTTTCCTGTAATTCGGCAGCCTTGCCCTTTATCTTTTTCCCTCGCACTACACATCTGTGTGCATTCTGTACTTTACTTACACTTATACACACTGCGTCAAAGCTTCCCAACTTATTGCATGACTATTATACGAATAGAGGAGTTGGTTATGGCGTTTCTTTTATAGAATAGTTATGACAAACGACCACTCAGTCCAAATGATGGTAAGTGGATGCCGTGCCCCATAGATTTCTACATCTATCAAATAAAAATAAAAATGTAGATACGTTGTCACCGCCGACGACTAAGATGGAATGTCCTGTTTCCAGTAAATAGGGTCTCCGGTTCTCTACACTTGCGCTGGTGTTCTGCGAGAGCATAATCTCTCAATGGTCGAGCCCACCCATTCGTGCTACAACCATAATATAGTTACAGCATGGCTCACACCCATAAATTATATATTATACAATAAATAATCGGTTGTATAATTACAAACAACACTCATTTAAGTAGCACTTTGAAAGCCAACACCTCATCTCTAGGCGTTATTATCAATAACATATTCATTTTAATTGTAACATTTAAATAAAATTTTTGTTTAATTTAAAAAAATTGGTTATAGAGAGACCTTGTCTGTATTCTGTATTGCCTTTTGTTTATTTCTGTTACTAGTCCACACATGATGTGTATGCATTTTATTAAGAGGATATAAATTTCTAATAGGTTGTTTAAAATTAATTACTATAATTAAAAACAATACATGTGTTCCAAGAAGTTTTAAGGGATTTTGTAAGCATCCATTTGTTGGCATATATTTTGTCAATTATTGGCACATAATGAATCAGGACCGTGCTTAGTGGCGTTACTTAGGGGAGGCCTACGTTCAGCAGTGGACTTGTGAAGGGCTGTAATGATGATGATGATGATGAATGAATCAATTACTAACATTCACATTATAATAGAGGGCTAATTGTAAAAATAAACAAAGGAATAATATACATACAAGGACAAAAGTAAAAATGTACATAAAATAAATTACTAAGAAAATAACCCAACATGTTTCCGTTAACCAACAATTTTGAATGAAAAAAAATGTGCGTGTAATGAAAAGTGTGTACACATTACAAAGCACAACTTCTTTACGACATATTATTCTTCTTTTATTTTAAAATTGTGTTTGTTTGAAATCTCAAAATAATAGTTTTTTACTAAATGTATATGTGAATATTTACCGTACTTATAACAAAAACACGTGGAAGAGTTTACGTGGTAGAGTCATGCTGCAGCTATATAGTGTTTGCAGCACAAATGGGTCGGCTCGGCAACGGTAGGACCGCGCTCTCACAGTATACCAGCGTTAAATAGCAGCTAAATGCTGCTGTTTTTCGTATGGTGAGTGTAGAGAACCGGAGACCCTTTTTACTGGAAACGAGGCATTACATCTCAGTCCTCAGGGGTGACATAGCATCTGCATTTTGATTCTTAACTGAAGATAAATGTAGATGCCTATGGTTCACAGCATCCAATTACCATCAGGTGGACTCTGTGCTCGTTTGTCACCTTTATTCTATATTTAAAAAAAACAATGTTTAAAATTTTTGTCTGTCTGTCTGTTTGTTCCGGCCAATCTCTGATATGGCCGAACTGATTTTGACGGGACCCTCACTGGCAGATAGCTGATGTTATTAGGAGTAATTTAGACTATTTTTATTTTAGTAAAATATTTATAGTTTCGCGCAAAACAATTTAAAACCGTGATAAGAGATAAATGTGGTATGCAAGATGATGTTGTGACCAGGGTTAAGAAAGGAATGCTTCGGTGGTTTGGTCATGTGGAAAGAACGAATGAGGAAAGAGTGACAAAGCAAATTTATATGGCAGATGTGAATGGCAGAGTCGGGAAGGGACGCCCTAGAAAAATTTTCATCGACCAAATTGGCGATATTTTGAAAATGGGCCACGTTAGAAGTACCCTTAACCGATGAGCATGTATGCGTAGATATATGGATGTAAAGGAGGCGAAAGAGGTATGTCAGGATCGTGCCACATAGAAGTCCGTAGTCTCTGCCTACCCCTCTAGGTGACAGGCGTGAGTGTTTATGTTGTTTTGTTTTATGTTGAAATCTAAACGTAATACATTTCACACGGACGAAGCCGCGGGGAGCAGCTGGTTTTACATAGATGGGTTAAAAAATAGTACTCATACTCATGTAGCCCCAGCGGTTTTTTATTTTTAATAACATACTGGATTTATCCACCATCTCGATAAATAAGTTTCACTTCAACTAATCTCGGCTACCTCTAGTTAAAAATAAAACTTAAGGTAGTCATGGTTAACTACGACATTGGGACGTCGATCACCTCAGTCTCCCCATGACCATGGGTGCTACAAAGGTCCCGAAACATCATGAATATAAAATAAGTTAATTAAACGTGATAAAAGTCGCAAAAACCTAGTCTCATTTAACGTGTAATATAAGAAATCATTAAACAAGCAATGTCCTATGCAAAACAAAAAATTATTTTTTTTACGTGAATTTTTTACGTATAAATGAATTTTATACGAAAAAGTAGAGCCATGCTGCAGTTATATTAGTGGTATAGTTGTAGCACGAATGGGAATGGGCTCGACCGGGGAAGGACCGCGCTCTCACAGAATACGAGCGTGAAATAGTAGCTTAATGCTGCTGTGTTTCGTATGGTGAGTGTAGAGAGCCGGAGACCCTTTTTACTGGAAACGAGGCATTCCATCTTAGTCCTCACGGGTGACAACGCATCTTCATTTTGATTCGTAATCGAGGATAGATGTGGATGTCTATGGGCCGCAGCAACCACTTACCATCAGGTGAACTGTGTGCTCGTTTGTCACACAATTCCTATAAAAAAAATGAAATGAAATAACATTTATTTGCAGAAATGTGGTTGGTGACAGTTAAGTTAAGTCACCTTACAGTTAGTGAGTTGTTAATGTTACTGTAGTGTAAGTTTAAGTTAGAATTTTTGCTTGGAGAGTAAGCACAGAGATAAACAGTAAAATCCACAAAACATGTGGGCTTTGTGGATTTTACTGTTCTTTAGATTTTTACAATTGTTATAGAAAATTTTATACATTTGGCTTTATTGCCGTTTAAATATTGATTGATTGATTGCATTTGAATAAATACTAAATTTCATTTACTGCGTGTGTTAGAATATCCACTAACCCATATTATTCCGTTGGCGTGCGTAGAGTCGACAGAGGAAAACAAATCAGGAGTTGGGCAGAAGCGTCTACCCAATAACGACTAAAAATAAGAAAAACTGCAGTTGCCAATTCTTATGCCAAGCGTTGCACCTATGGCAAATATCCCCTGTGATTCATTCTATGAGGTGGCCGATGGTCATCAGTGGACTTTAATAAGCTATAACGGCATCTATAAGTTACTTTGATATAGCATTAAACAATTGGCATTATAATTTAAAATTCAGTGTAATGTCATTATACTCGTATAATAAATAGTATTACGTTATGAGAATTGATCCTACTTCTGACTTATTCCTAACAATATTATGAGTATTCCGTGCAAGTTAGGATTAGATATT
The DNA here is from genome assembly GCA_036936625.1 of Parnassius smintheus behrii. Classification (NCBI taxonomy): domain Eukaryota; kingdom Metazoa; phylum Arthropoda; class Insecta; order Lepidoptera; family Papilionidae; genus Parnassius; species Parnassius smintheus. Next base: position 57,046,685 of record JAUPFT010000003.1, on the reverse strand, counting down.
ATAAGAGCTTTTTTAGTTATTACTACACTTAACCTAAACTTTATTGTATATAATATATTCACACGTGGTAGAGCCATGCTGCAGCTATATTGATGTTTTAGCAGGAATGGGTTGGCTCGACCAGGGTAGGACGCTCTCACAGAATACCAGAGCGAAATAGCAGCTGTGTTTCGTATAGTGAGTGTAGAGAATGGGAGACCCTTTTTACTGAAAACGAGGCACTCCATCTTAGTCCTCAGGGCTGGCAACGCATCTGCATTTCAATTCTTAATTGAAGATAAATGTGTTCTTGTTTGTTATTCTATAAAAAATCCATTTTACGCAGAATTAAAATAAGAGTGTGAGTTATCAAATTCATGTATATGTTTGCGCCCACTGTAGGTATACAAAAATCAATTAAAACTATTTTTAACTCACTCGCCTCGCCCATTCGACTTCGTGTCGTTTTCATATGATTTTGTGTTCATTAAAATTGTAATTTTAATTACTTTACATGTTAAAAGTCCAAATAGTAATTATAACACAATTCTTTAAATTTGTAAAGAGATATAGTCCGTATTTTTTATAGATAATCGGGGCTAGATTTAAGAAAAGGATATAAGAGCTCCTGCCCTGAAGTCTTAATCTAACCGGATCTCTATAATATGAGTTTCGTGTTTTTTTTTTAGTTTTTAAAAACACACATTACATTTTCAACACATTTTAATTTTACCAAGATTAGTTAAAGGGAACACTAGTAATGTGTTATTAGCATTGTTAGAGTTTTCTTAAAACAATTTAAAAAAAAATTAGCAACCAAATCTAAATAATAAATATTGAAATAATGTCCTCCAGACCGAATTTCGGCCACGGCGGCCTGCTTCAACGGAGGCTAGCCATTGGCGCAGGACAGGATTATAGTGCCCAAGTTTATGCGCAAGCATAGGTGCACTCTCTATTCCCTCACTCTCATAATCCAATGGGACGCTAAACCGACACGACCGGAGAGTGATCAGGCGCAGGACCAACGGCTTTACGTGCTTTCCGGGGCACGTGTGTGAGACACCGCCAACTTCCTGACTCCGGGCAGCTACTGAGAATTTCTTGACAGAAAATAAGTATATATAATAATATACATAATAAATAAGGCTACACACAGGATTACTCGTCTTTTTAGGGTTCCGTAGTTAATGAACAGGGAACCTTTATACTTTCGCTATGTCCGTTTGTCCGTCTTTCCGCGGTTTAGTTCAGAGACCATAGGTGTTACAAATCTGTAATTTGGCACAGTTATAGATATTAACCACTCCTACAAAGCTCTAAAATAAATTATTCAAAAACATTTTAATTTTAGGTACCTCTCATATAGGTTAAGGGAGAATTAATTTTTTTACACGTCTATTTCATCGCGTGGGGTATCATTGGATAGGTGTTTGAAAAACATTGAGATTGTAGAACAACATTTTTTCAATTTAGGGGTACCTTTGCGAAATATTTAGCTTTAAAGTGGTATTTTTCATAGAGTCATGTGACCTCCCTCCAACAACTAAACAGCTATTTTTGCAAATGTGAAAAGTATACACAATATTAATATGTATAATGAAGTAAAACTATCACATTTAATTAGAATCAACAAGTTAACAAGTAATAGTCGTCTAACTTAAAATGCACTAGGATTTGTATTTCTTTACAACTCTATAGAAAAAAACCGGACAAGAGCGTGTCGGGCCACGCTCAGTGTAGGGTTCCGTAGTTTCCCGTCTGTCACAATAAGTGTTCCCACTTATGAGTTCAAAGGTGGGTATCCATTGATCGCGCTCCAGCAGCGCTCCGCGCTCCTGCAACTGCACCCGGTAGTGGGTACTGTTGTTTCCATCCAAGTTCAAAATGATTTTCCTGGAAAGTCCTTATAAAGTTCTAGTTTTCAGATTTTTTTCATATTTTCTAAACTTATGGTTCAAAAGTTAGAGGGGGGGGGACACATTGTTTTTTACTTTTGGAGCGATTATTTCCGAAATTATTGACATTATCAAAAATGATATTAGTAAACCCCTATTCATTTTTAAATACCTTTCCAACAATATATCACACGTTAGGGTTGAAATTAAAAAAAAATAACTTCCCACTTTACATATAGGGGGGCTACCCTAATAAAAAAAATTTTCCAATTTTTATTTTACCACTTTGTCGGCGTGATTGATACACATATTGTTACCAAATTTCAGCTTTCTAGTGCTAACGGTCACAGAGATTAAGCGAGGACGGACAGACGGACAGACAGACATGGCGGAACTATAGGTAAGGGTTCCTAGTTAACTACGGAACCCTAATTACTTAAAACTAGCTGCATTATAACTTTATTATGTTATTGTTAACTGTACAAAATAATTATTTTGTGACGAAAGCAACTTCTATGCATTGCTACTATAGCTTTACTTTTTCCTTTGCGGGATAGGCAGAGAGGTCCTTTCCTATATACTTACTACTTTCGCTTATTTTTTTAGTTGGTAGTTATTGTAGGCCTCATTCAAAGCATTTATACAATCATATAGCCTCATACAGTTTGATTCGTGGTACCCATGGTTTACGCGGGTGACCCTCAGGATTGTTTAGGGCAGTGGTGGTTTACGTGAAAGTTCGTTATAGCGCAACCCTAAGATAAATATGAATATCTTAGAGTTGCACTGTCTGGAATATATAGATAGACAGTCAACTATCTTTATACGGACTTGGCATGCGATTGATTTGATGTAGATTGTATTATTTTTATGATCGAAAAATTATTTTAATATTTTTTGAATACCAATCCCCATAAGTTTGATTGGAAAATAAGTCCTTCAGTTACCATCGTCCTATTTGGGCCCATTTTTAGTCGTGATGGCGTTCAAACCGCGAACTTAATATGCTCATTTTCAAGAAGCCCCTTCTAAGTTCAGGTATTGTGATGGGCAACTACGGAACCCTGCCATTGTGCATGGCCCGACATGCACTTGGCCAGTTTTTTAATACTCGAATCTCTCCTTTTTAGTTGCCCTAAGGCTTCAGCTTGTTTAAAATAATAATAATATCACTATTCTTGAAAAGTTACATTTGCTACCATACGACACGTCTCTTCTATACATATAAATAAAATTAAACTGTCTGTCTGTCACATTGAAATATTGCGTACTATTAAGCTAGGGTGTTATTTGCATGATATTAATACATAAACATGAATTTAAAAAAAAAATGTCTGTCTGTCCAGGCTAATTTACGGACAGAGAGAGCACTACCCAGAGTGATATACGCTATATTTTATCCAAAATACTTGGATTTTTTAATTTAAAAACAAAGGAAAATTTGATAAAACAAATTGTCTTTTGGACGACACACACGGTCAGTTCAACTGATCAGTTCAAACTAGGACTGTTGATATTTTTTTTAAATATCGTATCAGTCACAATTGTAGCACGTAGATCCTAATAACCCAGGCGAAGGGCGTGTCGCAGCTCTAGTATATAATAAAATTTATATAACAACACTTCGAAGCACAGTATTCATGATAATTGCAATCAGATCTACAGTCAATTAAAAGTAAATAAAACGGAATATCAGTAACGAATATTCTTTAAATAAAATTATAATGTTTTTTTATATAACTAAGAATACCTTAACTAAGATTACGAATTATTTAAATTGGTGCTAAAAGTGTTCAAGACTAAACTCACTTCTCAAGTGTAAACGCTAGTGTGTTACTGGTGTCTGTGAACTATAGTGAGAAGACTTCGGTTATCTTGTGATGGAGCGGCGATGTACATAGTGCTCAGTGATGGCGTGGCCGGGGGGCGGTGCGGTGGAACTTCCGCTGCAACAAGTGGCAAGCTCCGATGGCATAGACAGGCTTGCTGTGCCTTCTACCACTGTAGTCAATGGACAGGACCTAAGTCGTAAGTAGACTTACTTACTTATATTAGTAATAACAATTTTCTACCCCAAGAACAAAATTTATTTTATTAATTCATCATCATCATCATTACAGTTCTTCACAAGCACATTGCTAAACATCAACAAATAATCCCCAAGGAATCTCAGAAAGCACCTGCATCCATCGACTTCCCGCATGTCTTACCAGGCTGATGCTCCCTCTAGTGGGGGGCAGCTCTACACTTCGCCTACAAATACAAGGCTGTCATTGGAGAACCGTTCTTCCCAATTAGTTGTAGGTTCTTCGAGCTATATGGCCGGCCCATTACCACTTCAACTTACTTATCCGTTGGGCTACGTCGGTCACACTGGTACTACTGGTATAACCCTCTTCATAGCTCGATGAGCGACTTTGAGCTTCATCATACGGCTAGCAGTGAAGTACCACGTCTCAGATAAATAGGTCATCACTATCAACGCGCACTGGTTGTAAAATCTAGTTTTCAGGTTTTGAGGTATGCCAGATGAGATGATGTGTCTTAATCTTCCAAACGCTGCCCAGCCGAGTTGAATCCATCGATTGATCTCTCGTTCGAAGTTGGACTTACCTAGTCGGACTATTTGTCCCAGGTAAATAAACTCGTCGAAAACTTCGAGCTTAGTGCTCCCAACAACCACCACCGGCATAGGTGTGACATAGACATAACACATGACTTTTGTTTATCTGAGACACTACTGAGGTCACTTAGGTCCTCCAGCGATTCTGACATAAGAACTATATCGTCGGCAAATCGAAGGTGAGTGATGTACTTGCCAATGACGTTAATACCGTATCGTTTACAGTCCAGTAGCTTGAAAACATCTCCCAATGCAGCGATGAAAAGTTTCGGGTATATGACGTCATCCCGTCTTACACCTCTCTACAGTTGGATAGGTTTCCTACTCTGGTTCTGTACTCGGATAGCCATCGTAGCCCTTCTGTACAAACACATTACATGTGTACATTTTATTAATTGTATTTGTATTGTTAAAAAGTAGTCTAGAGGACAATAAAACAATTTTTATGCAATATGGATTACAAGTAATTCTTATTGAAAGTCATTTTTATACTAATAACCACTGGGTTCGGAAAAAACCTGTCTTGGTAAGAACCCGGAAGAAACCTATACACCTATACACAACCTAACACATAAGTAGCAAAAACTACTTTTAAAACTTATTCAAGAAACAGCTAGGAAACGACCACCTCAAGTAAAGTTACAGCCTATATACGTCCCACTGCTGGGCTCAGGCCTCCCCTCATTTCTGAGAGGGTTTAGGGCAAGGAAGTGTCCGCCGCGCTGCCCAAATGCGTGTTGACGAACTTCACATGTCTTCGAAAAATTTTTTTTCTTACTCCTCAGACATGCAGGTTTCCTCACGATGTTTTCTTTCACCGCTGAGCACGTGGTAAATCAGCACTTAAAATTGCAATTAACAATTTCATTGGTGCCGGCGGGGATCGAACCAGGGTTACTCGCGTTCTGTTATATTTACAGCGATCGTTAACCACTGAGCTACCACGGCATTTATATTAAAATAACCTTTTTTATACAGTTGTTTATTAAAATTTTTAAACTTAGTAAAAGCGAATGTATTGCCACATGAATGAATTGCTGGCTCTGTGGAGTCGAGAAACTCTTTGGATCGGCAATACCTTCTTTTTATAAAACGTTAAGATTTCAAACACAGTCTGAAATCTGATCTTACTTCTCAAAGCACAAGAAATACCAGGAATATAATGTAAGGTAAACTAAACGCAATAAAATTGGTTAACGGATCATTATTTTTATAAAAAATTTAGTTATTTCTACTAATAATGTCATTAAGACCAAATCCCGGTCAGGTCGGCCAGTCATAACTGAGACTAGTCATTTACGCTGGACGGGAACAAACTCTATTACCTCAGTCTCATAGTCTGGTAGCAATCGGACCGACCGAAGAGAGATTAAGCGCAGGACTGGTGGTTTTCTTACTTTCCTTAAAACTTAAAAAACCGCTAACTTTCTCACTCCGGGCTGCTACAGAAAATTACTTGACAGAAAAAACTCTATTGTTATTTTTTTACCCAACCCGGGATTCGACCCAGAACCACATGATCAGGAATCGAGTTTACAAACAAGGCCAACGAAACAAGCAGTCTTACTACTACGGCTATTTCTATGAAAAGAATAAAAGCTGATTTTTCAATAGTAAGATAAAAGTTATATATAAAATAAATTATAACACGAATGAATATAAAAGTGAAACAATTGAACTATTTTATTCTTACATCTGCAATTCTCAATTTGTTAATGTTTTTTACATGATAGAGCACTATAACTATAGCTATATCTTAATGTAACACGAATGGGTCAACTCGACCGGGGAATGACCACACTCTCACAAAATACCATCGTAAAATACCAACTTAATGCTGCTGTGTTTCGTAGTGTAGAGAACCGGAGACCCATTTTACTGGAAGCGAGGCATTCCACCGTGGTCCTAAGGGGTGACAACGCATCTGCGTTTTGAATCTAAATTGAAGATAAATAAAGATGTCTATAGGTCTCAGCATCCACTTAACATCAGGTGGGCTGTGTGGTCGTCTGTCACCCTTATTCTGTAAAAAAAAGTTTATTGATTGACCCTAAAAGGAACTAAACCGAAACGCTCTTACCACTCATTTCATTCTATTAAGGCTGTAAGATTTTACTAACATATTAAATTACCGTAAGTAACTATAAATTGTAATATAAGTACATACAGGTATTTATACTAAAAGCTCGAATGCATTGTAAGCTTTACTTAAAATCATTACGTAGGCCAGTGCTACGACGTAGATGCTGCGTAGCAATTCTTATATGACAACCTCGGTATTAATAATTTATAAATAGAAATAAAAACCAGTGAACTGCAACCTCCCAGATTATTTTTTCTTTTAAGTATTGTATATGTAAGTATTGTATTGTTCTTTTAATTTAAGTTTGTAAGACGCTTATCAAGTTAGTAATCTTAGTTGATTATCCTCTACGAACAATACCGCATCATAGGAGAATTACTCTCCGTTACAACTTTACGGCTGCCGTTGTGATTCACCCGTATTTTATTTACTAAGAACCCTTTTTAACAGACATAATCAAAAGTAAATTTCGTCTTTCAGATATATACAAAGTACTATGCTCCTATATATTATCGGTATTCTATTCACTAAGAAGCTTTTATTTCCGACTCATAGAAAAGTGAAATTGTTCCTTTAGGTTATACGAGTATACAAATTACTCTGTGGTTGAGTCTAATGCAGCCCAAACTTTTCAACCGACTTCAAAAAAAGATAGAGATTTTCAATTCAACTGTATTTTTTATATGTGTTACCTCGGAGTTTTTTTCAAGGACATTTTTTTATATTTGAAAGCTGACGTAACTCATGTAGTATAAATGTGATATAGATTTGATTAGTAGTTTTTGAGTAATTCTTATTTAATTGATATTATTTAATAATGCGTACTTAATTAACTTCGACTCCATTGATGATGTTCTCATTTTATTTATATTGTAGTCGGTTGTAGTAATTTTTTGAAACAAAATGTAATGAAATGAAATATTTATTTACGTATTTATTTGATTTTACCATTTGTATTGTGTCATCTTAGGTCGTATAACATTAATTACCTTCGCTTCACCCACCTTCACTCACGGCTCCTTTTGAACTTAGAAGAACGTCTGTGTAACTCACACTCTTACCTATATTTCTGGCTCTAAGCTGCAGTGCATGCATTGCGGTATTGTATTGCGGTCTGAAGGATAATCACATACTGAAGGGCATTCTATCTTAGTCTACACATCTGACGAAGCATCTGAGAGCTCCTTAGTTTGAAGTTGGTTGCAGATGTTAATAGCCACTGACCAGCTGGTGGACTATGAGCTCGCTTGACACTTCAATTTTATATAAAAGAAGAGTATCTTAAAATTGCAACTCAATGAATGATACAAGAGACCAGCTGCATTTGAAAGACGTTCTTGTTCGAGACATCTATTCAATTTATGTTTTTCTTCGCTGTATTTTGGCTCAGTCGCATGCATATGCAACGCGAATAATTAATGTAATCACACCCTGAATGTAATACATTGAAGGGTCAATTGTACTGTCTGTATCTTCACTTCAAACAACGCCTGTAATTATAAAGTAGGATTGCATAAATTCATTAAAATTCTATTTTGATAATGATTTCTTATATTTACGCGACTACTACACATTTAAATAATATTACTTTTTACGGATTTTATGGCGTATATTAACTTTTTATATATCCGACGTTTCGAGAACTTTACAGCACCCATGGTCACGGGGGAACTGAGATGTTCAACGACCAGATGTCATAGTTAATCGCGGTTACAATAGATTAAAATTACTAATTTTTGTTTTGATCTACGCAATATGAACTAACAAGTATCTTGAAGTCTTGCAGTTGTATGCTTTGGTTGGGATTTAGTTTTATTAACTATAGGATTCCAAGTAGATGTTAGCACGCAGCCATCTTCTCTATTGAAATTTTAATCTATGGTAACCGCGGTTAACTATGATATCTGGACGTTGAACATCTCAGTCCCCCCGTGACCATGTGTGCTGTAAAGTGCCCGAAACGTCGGGTATATAATAAAAGTTAATATACGCGATACGCATTTTATATGTGTATATACAACGTAACCCCCACACTGGGATTTTCTCCTGTATCGTGGAGACAATTTATATACATAAATTTCATATGGACAAACATAAAGGCCCGGCCCCCAGCGCTGCAATTCATTGTGAAGCCACTCCGCCACGGGGCCATCAATATATTTAATATTATATTAAAGGCATTTCCCACAAACTAGGTATTTGTCTGATTAAAACTACTTTTACGGATTTTATCGCGTTTATTTTTGCTTTATGAAATATAGATCGGTACGTTTTTGCTGAATCACCGTTATTAACAACTTTTTTTTCCGTAAAAGTAGTTTTAATCATGTGTAGTGTTCGCGTAAATATAAGAAATCATTAGGTATTTGTCTTTTATCGTAGATTTTTTTTAATATAATAAGGGTGACAAACGAACAAACAGTCCACCTGATGGCAAAAGGATGCTGTGGCCCATGGACATCAACAGTCACCCCTGAGAACTAAGATGTAAGGCCTCGTTACCAATAAAAAAGGTATCCGGTTCTCTACACTCACTTCACCTTAGTCTCAACTCACAAATTATGTTAAGTAGAAAATTATAAACCGTCAGTAGGTTAATTTTATTTATTTATTTATTTAACATAACAAATCACACAATTACACTTTTACAGTCTGCCAAACTGCTCAGCAGTTTGTTGGCAGTAAAAATGCTCTCTTACTTTCCAACATGCAAAAAAATAAAGTATATAAAAAAGAACTAGCCTAATACAATTATACTACCACTAATATGACAAACCAATAGCAATAATATAACATTAATCGGTATTGAAATACCAACATTATATAAAATAAACACATCGTGTAGTGGCGGTATAACAATATCCACTACCCCATATCGTCTAATAGGTGTCGTAAAAGACAACTCAAAATAAGAAGGAACTGTGGTTGCGTTTGCTCGAAATCAAAATCAATTTAAAGTAAAAAAATATATTTTTGAAATTCACTTTAAAAGACACCCAAGATAATCACAATTTCTATACCTTAAATTACTATTTAAATCTAAAAAGTTTACGACCTAAGAAAGATATAAGACATTTTTTTCTTAAAACTTATTTTTAATTTTCTACATAGTCTCCTTGTAACTACGCACACTTCTCCCAGCGATGCTAGCATCTCTCTAACCCGTTCAAATAGTACTCGGTGCTTTTCTCTGCAAAATAATTGTTCGCGAGGGTGATTGCCTCCTAATTTGACGAAAATATCTGCCCTCCGAGCGCAATTTTAGAGAAGGAAATAAAAAGAAGTCGCTTGGGGCTAGATCGGGTAAGTAAGGTAGATGGACAAGCAGTTCAAACCGTAATTCGTAGATTTTCGCCATGGCAACCGCTGAGGTGTGAGACGGCTCGTTGTTATGGTTAAACTGGATTTTTTTCTGCAAATTTGTAGCCCTTTTCCCGTAATTTCAGCCTTGAGTTTGTCAAGTGATGAGTAGTATGTTCCTGTAATGGTTTTCCTTTTTGAAGATAATCGATTGGGATAACTCCATGCTATTTCAAAAAACAGTTGCTATCACTTTCCCAGCCGAAAAACCAGTTTTCGCTTATTTTTAGCCGGTTCCCCCTTTGCAGTCCATTGTTTCGACTGTATTTTTATTTTGGGCATATATTTATGTATCCAAGTTTCATCTACAGTAATTAATCGATGCCAAAACCAGGATTTATTGCATTTAAACGGCGCCAAAAGAGCGTTGTAAATTTTCATTCGAACACGTTTTGGGCTAACGTGAGCAAACGCGGCACCCAACGATCTGTCAGCATTCTCATGTATAAATCTTGATTTAATATGTGATAAACATGTTCTCTGAACATTTTCATATCCTCTCCTATCTCTCTCGCTTTAATTCGGCGGACGCCTAGCATCATTTAGTGAACTTTAGCGATGTTATTGTCAGTAGTTGCAGTTTTTGACGTCCCGAACGTTCATCGTCTCCCAAGCTCTCACGGCCACGTTAAATTCAGCTGTCCATAATTTCACTGTGGTAAATGATGGTGCAGAGTTCCATCCATAGAGTCCAACTCATCTTTGATTTACTTATTACGTATTGCCTTTCTAATAGAAAAAAAATAATGATAGCTCGATATTCAATTTTTTCAATTTTCACAAAATCATTTACAACATCGTCTCACTCAAACGACTGTCAAATAACAACTACGCGTCCAATTCCAAAATGGCTGAAATTTTAGTGCGTAACTGTTAAACACACAGATCAATGACAAACATACGTACAGAAAAATTATACATATATATAAGGACTAATTGACAAACAGATTACTGGCTTATACGAAATGTAATATCTACCTTGAACCAATCTGTAACCCTCAGGCATATCGCCTGCTCACTACTTCATCCCTTTACGCAATCGACCAACAAGATCAGCGACTGTCCGACATTCACCTTGCTTGTAGCCTGTGGGGCTTCGCCAAACCCCAGTACTGTGCGAGCAGTGAACGAAGCACCATGTTGGTCCAAATACTAATTTTCATGTACATTGGCACCTGCCTTCTTTTCTACGTCGCCCATGTCATCGACTATTACTTCACGATCCTCTAATTCAATATAATCCAAAATTTCGTAAAAGTAATGTAGAATATGCATCAAATAACCCAGTGTTGTGTAAACTGTTTAGTTCTATATTAGTGAATTTAACAAATTTTCATGTGGAGACGTTTGCTGGCAGTCTTTACGGCTCAAAAACTAAGTAAGTTTTTTTTATTTTAATAAATACAACGCGTAGGACATTGATGTATAATGCTATATTACGGTTGTAGCACGAATGGGTCGGCTCGACCGGGGAAGGACCACGCTCTCACAGAATACCAGCGTAAAATAGCAGCTTAATACTGCTGTGTTTCGTATGGTGAGTGTGGAGATCCGGAGACCCTTTTTTACTGGAAATGAAGCATATCCATTTTAGTCCTCAGGGGTGACAACGCATCTGCGTTTTGATTTTTAATCGAGGATAAATGTAGATGTCTATGGGCCATAGCATCCACTAACATTAAGTAGGCTTTGTGCTCGTTTGTCACTCTTATTTTATAAAAAACTTCTACATTATATCTCAATGGTTTCGACATAAGAACGTTCACATCCCCTTAACAGTCCGTAAGTGTCGCACGAGGCGACAGAGGAAATTAAACAGGAAAATTATAGAATAATTTTTATTCAATATAGATTGAATGTAATTCGTATTGAAAGATTTTAATTTTTTTTCTTTTACCACTCGTTCGGAAAAAGCCTCTGTCCTGGGAAGAACCAAGAAACCCAGCGGGAAATTTTGTTTTTCAAGGAAAAATTTTACAATAAATAAAACTTAAGTTATACAAACTACTAACAAAACCTATTTGAGAGACAATTTGGAAGCAACCACTTCATTTCCAGAGGTTATTAACAACCTTGCATTAATTTATTCTACTTATATATATACTATATACTTTCATAGTTTTTTTTAAATAAAATATTTAAACTCAGTAATAGAAGAACCTTGTTTATTATTTGGCATTTTGTTGTAATATCGTATATTAACTAATTACTGACTCTGTGTGAAGAAAGGTCTTTATGATAAAAACTTGTAATAAAAAAACTTGTTATAAAAAAACTGTGGTCGAGAACGCACTCCGCAAGCGTGGAAACCTGCCAATATCCTTTCTATGAAGCAATCTACGGTAGGTAGCGGTGCCACAGTTGGCGCAGAGGCTTAGCGTTGAGCTGCGGCGCTGAAGGCCGCGGGTTTGAATCCCTCTCGGAACAAGTATTTGTATGGCCTACAATAAATTGTTTCCGGTCTGGATATTTGAAATCATGCAATTTATGTTTGTAAACTGCCTCCACGATATAAAGAGTCCCATTTTATAGGATATTGTGACAAACGAGCACACAGTCCACCTGATGGTAAGTGGCCCATAGACATCTACATCTATCTTCAATTATGAATCAAAATGCAAATACGTTGTCACCCGTGAGGACTAAGATGGAAAGTCTCATTTCCAGTAAAAAGGGTCTCCGATTCTCTACACTCACTATACGAAACACAGCAGCATTACGGTGCTATTTTACGCTGGTATTCTGTGAGAGCGTGGTCCTTCCCCGGTCGAGCCGACTCATCCGTGCTACAACTATACTACTAATATAACTGCAGCATGGCTCTACCACGTACAAAATATCTTCTTAATGTAGGGGTAATGTTTTTTAAAGAAAATAAAATGAAGAAACAAGAAAAAAGCGTGGGAAATATGGCTAAGTCCCCCCAAAGAGGCAAACTATGGAGGTATATGTTTAGCAGTGGACTCTTATAGGCTGTAATGGATGGATAGATTGATGGTACTTTGGTATATATAGATTAAACTAAAAAGTGGTTCGTACTATCGGTTGTCTCTTTATCTTTTTATCTATCTTATCTTCTTTATATTTTTATTATAATTATCATTATTAAATCAGAGATTTAATAAAGATTTTGAACTTATCGATGTCGTTTTCCAATTATAGTTCGCTTTTGTCTGATACGAGTATGAAGTGGTTGATAAGTACGTGAATAAAGTAGTTATACACGTGGTAGAGCCATGCTACAGCTATATTATAGTGGTAGCACGAATGGATCGGCTCGACCGGAGACTTAATGCTGCTGTGTTTCGTATGGTGAGTATGAAGAACCGGAGACCCTTTCTACTTACGAGGCATTCCATCTTAGACCTCAGAAGTTACAACACATCTGCGTTTTGATTCTTATTCGAGGATAAATATAGATGTCTATGGGCCACAGCATCCACTTACCACTAGGTGGAATGTAGGCTCGTTTGTCACCCTTATTCTATAAAAGAAGTAAATAAAGAGAATTCTTTACTGCACGAATATTTTTTGTAGATAGGTAGGCTTACTGCCATTAATTTACGCGCGTTACAAGTTACCTTTCGTGAAGAAGTTACCCTTTCGTGTACGTTAGTAATAGCAAATTTTTTATACAAAATGATTTCATTAACGTGCTTGGTATTTTGGCTACTTTTTTTCTTTTATTCATTACAGCTTATAAAATGTCCACTACTGGACATAGGCAACTCATCGTTGCATTTCTTGGTAGGTGGGTTGACTGCCGCATCACCTGTAACATCCCTATTACCTCTTACAGCACCCAGGGGATGATAGAGTATTCTATTTCAGCACCACTTGACTGCATTTCAGCAATTTTTTCCTTTCTTTTGCGGAAAAAATTTAATGAGTAATTTTATTCGTGCTGATGGTGATCATATCGGGTGCTCTCTAGAACGCCCAATACCTACAAACTGATGAACAAAAAATAACAGAATTTCGGAAGATATAGAGAACCAGAGACTCTTTTTACTGCAAATGAAGCATTCCATCTCAGTTTTATTCCTATATCGGATAGATCTCTATGTAATGATATATCTGTGATTGATAACTATATGTGGTCGTTTGACTCCCTTACTTCTATAAACAAAGTTAAAGGTTATAAAAGTTATTAAAAAGTGACTGCGTAAAGAAAGTTTACTGAAAAAAGAGAAACATTTATACCTTGTGTCACTTTGATAACTAAAACAACTCTTATGATACCCCATAATTGGTTAAACTCCATCACGCTTAGGATACAGAGCAGAGCGTGCCAAAGACATGCACATATATGGATACCATAGAGTTAGAATATACTGGCGTAAGTATATTCTAAGTCTATGATGGATATATACACTTGAAAAATATTACCCACGTTATGTAGTAGTCGGGTAAAAACAAACTGAATGATCAAAATTATCACTATTCCAGATATCGCTATTACGAAATCATAGTAAATTTAAGTATTTATGCTCAAAAGTCACCCACATTCTGAAAAAAAAACTCCGGGGCCCTCTCGCTCTCTTCCAATGTCAGCATCGTTTCTAAGGTCGCTCTTAACGATTTGCCCCAGATATTTAAGGTATTCTCACGTTCAACGTTGATGTCATTTAGAGTAATATTATTTGCGTTATCGGGACAGTTATCAAGAGCCTGACGTATTCGAAGCGTAGAAAATGTAGAATAGGTTGATATGCGACCATAATGTGGAATTTACTATCACCCGTGGTTTTTCCTACTACTTTCTAAAAGGAAGGAAACGCATAACAAACTGTAACAATACCCCTGGTATTGCAGATGTTCATGGGCGACGGTGATCACTTACCCTTTGGTGAGCCGTATTGTCGTTTCAAATAAATGTTATAACAGTTTAAAACTATTATTTGTATTACGTACGTACTGTTACGATACACGACTGCATTGTACATAACATCATCACAATTCTTGTAAATAAAGATTTATGATTTACTTTTTTAATGACTGCCACTCAGGACAGTGTATATGTGATAAAAAGAGCGTGTGTTGAAAGACACACCTCGCTGCACGTGAAGTAAGTATATTCCCAATTACACCTCTGCGATGTACGAGTTATATAGTATAATAATTAATACAAGGTTTAAGTAATTACATATGTTATAGACCAAGTTAATCTGACCAATTCTTCACTAAATCTTGACATAGTAATATTTTGGATAACGTTGAGGAGGATTCTAGCTTGAAGGACGGATTATTCCGGACACTATTTATAATGCCCGCGCAATATGAATAATTACAAGTCAAATCGGGCTACGTAATTAATATCTATCGTCTAACGTCGCATATTGGCAAGGCCACGGGAACGTTTTCGCACACATCCGCGGCACCACCAGAGCTGGCCGTCCCATGACGGCCCCTCCTTGGTGGAGAACCACTCCTCCCCCATCTTCTACTCAGGTAAGGCGCACCAGCACACATGGCGCGCTTTCCTTTGCAGCCTCCAACTTCACATGCGCAACAGACCGTATCCCAAGCGCGAAGGCCGTGGGGCCAGGGAAAACAAGCACTCAGAAGCACAAGCCTTCCTGACTCCAGCAGCGAATCATGTGCGTCCCCCCAGAAAGCCCAATCGAGCTAGGTGTATTTTCAATATATCAGAATTTAGAGCAAAAATGGAGCACCTCTACAGTCAAGTAAATAAATTGGAGCATTAATACGAACGACGCTGCGAGCTAAAAACCGTGGGCTTGCTGGCGTCCTGTCCCGTCAGCACGCCCAAGCTAGATCTCGGGAACCGTTGAGAGTACTATCGTGTATTGTGGTTCTAATTTTCGAGCAAAATTGGAGCACTCTGCTCCCGTGAAATCAACTTCGAAACTAGAATGTGAAAGAAGTTAGACGTGATTAACCGGAATTCGGCCGCCAAAATTTGTCGATTTTCACAACCGCGCGACGTTGCCGTTCCGTGCAACAAGCAATGAACGCTTCACAGGATAAAGTCATCTTAGGATTGCAAGTAAAGAGACTCTTAAATAAACCATCGGAAGGTTCATTCTCGTGCAAAATGAAGCGTTCATTTGCTTGTTGCACGGAACGGCAACGTCGCGGGCTGAAGTGTTTTTCGCTGATAGCGCGAAAATCGTAGAACCTAGGATTTTGATCTATTTGGAGCATAGTTCTCTCATTCTAAGCTACGATTTGAGATATTTTTGACGACTCTCCGTTCAGTAGTTTCCACGCTCCAAATGGGCTTGCTGACGGGACGCGACGCCAGCAAGCACGTTTTCAAAGGCCTGTAACTCTAGAACTATTGAAGCTACATTAATATATTTTTTTGGAGCAGAGTGCTCTAAATAGGGCTCATCTGTAGAGTTTTTAATCATAATCCAAATCATTACCGTTTCAGAGATCTGCGTGGGCTTGCTGACGGGACAGGACGCCAGCAAGCCCACCGGTTAATCACGTCTAACTCATTTCACATTCTAGTTTCGAAGTTGATTTCACGGGTGCAGAGTGCTCCAATTTTGCTCGAAAATTTGACCACAATACACGATAGTACTCTCAATCTCAACGGTTCCCGAGATCTAGCTTGGGCGTGCTGACGGGACAGGACGCCAGCAAGCCCACGGTTTTTAGCTCGCAGCGTCGTTCGTATTAATGCTCCAATTTATTTACATGACTGTAGAGGTGCTCCATTTTTGCTCTAAATTTTGATATATTGAAAATACACCTAGCTCGATTGGGCTTTCTGGGGGGACGCACATCGGCGAATCGGGTCTATGGCTCCGTCGCCAACCGCCAACATTCGCCAACATTTGGTTGCGGAGGGTAGGGGAGCAGCGCAACGCAATATCGATACTCCCCTCCCCCCCCCCCACAAACCCACCACCACCGCATCAATTACCTTATGTGGGTTCGTCATGGCTTAATACTAAGCCCCCCCGCCACGACAAGGCGGGAACTAGTTCTGGTGGGGGGGGGGGTATGGTCGTAACCTAACCTAACGTAACCTACCTTACTTATATATTACTCTACCCAATAAGTTACAGACTTTATTCACAAAGCCCCGTCTATTTAAATATTTCAATATTTGGAAAATCCAAAAGTGCACGCCTCACACATTTATTGTGTTAAAAATTAAAATTAAAAGAGATGATAGAGACGATAGTTTTTACAAGAAAAAAACAGAGATTTTAAAATCCCTGTTCTTAGTCCAATAACAAAAATCAATAGGGATCCTTCTTAGAATATATGGAATCTTCTCAATCTATTGCTTACATTTCTACGCACAGACCAACGGACGGCAGTCTATATATTTTTTCAATTACATTTTTTGTTATGTAATCTAAAGTGAATCAATTGCAAATAAACTAATCTTATAATTCAATGTCTGTAGTTATTGTAACTTTAATAATAATAAGGATTTGACGTCTAGCTAAAAGTATAAAACGACTTTATGTGGCGAAACTGAGCTACGGCTACATACCGAGAGTAGAGCACTGAGCACATTTTTAAACTATCTATTTATTATGAATAATGCCCTATTAATCACTTGATCCATAGCATATACTACATTTGAGTGGTACATACTGATTATTATATATATTTGCCAACCATGTATGATTAAAGTAACAAATAATTGCTTTATCTATCGATCTAGGTTTGTTTTAGTGAAGTTCGTTACTTTTGAGTAAATCGTTGTTTCAGTATTTAAATATAAAGACCCAGTGCATTAATCAGAGGCAGTGTTTCGATGCCGTGGCGAATGATAATGAGATAATGGAGGGCAGGTGCAAGCCTTGACTTGGCCTTGCGAAGCCCCATCGATCGCCGCACGTGTTGCGGAGGCGTCCGCGCCTCGGTTTTTAGCGTATTATGTGTACCGTGTTCTTTTGCCACGTTTTCCAGCCGACTACAAAAAAAGGAGGAGGAGGTTCTCAATTAGACTGTATTTTAATATGTGTGTTAGCTCAGAACTTTTTTCTAGGTGAACCGATTTTAATGGTTCTTTTTTGATTTGAAAACTGGTGCTTCTCCTGTAGTCCCATACAAGTTTGATCAAGATTGCCAAGATGGCCAGTAGTTTTTAAGTTATCCTTAATAATGCGTATTTAATTGACTTCGACTACACTGATGACGTTCTTATTTTATTTGAATTGAAGTTGGTTTTACATAATTCTTAACTAATAACTTACCGATTTTTGATAGTTTTCAATTTTCTTAGGAATACGAATATATACGAATTGTGTTGGAATAGGAAGTACTCAATTCGACTGTATTTGTTTTTTTTTGCAGTCGGTTAAAAACATGGTATATTAAAACTTTTCTTTTTTTACTACCATACACCAACAGCCTTCCCGATTTGAAGGTATGGCAAGTCAGTATAGTTATAGGCTTTTAGGTCTTCTACCTAATTCTAAGAGATGAAATGCACCTGTAGCCGTCATTGTTGGAAGTACGTCGCAGGAGTCCACGGGCTCTAATAAGGAGGCCTGGTGGTCACCGAAGACTTCGTTTTGCGATAAATTTTAAATTGGAACACAAGAGTAAGAGAAAAGAGTGTGTAGAGCTAAATTGGTACTTATTAATTTATTTATCAATTTTTTATACACGAAGTATAGAAATAAAAAATAAAAAATATCTTTGTACAAAGTCACTGCCTATTTTATTTCATCAAGCCAGATATTTCAAAGAGAAGCAGATTTAGTGCGCACTCGTATAATAATAATAATTATGTTAAAGATATTATACACAATACCTAGGTTTTGGCCGTGAGGATTCAAAAGCATTCCCCGAGTAAAATAACAACGTTATAATTCTGAACGAAGTAAAAAAATTCATTTGACTTTATCTAATAAAGGCTCTTCTGAACAACCTTTTGTTATTTAATTTGAATAATTTATTCATTTTGATAAGTTACGAATGTTGTTATGTTGTCTTAAATTTTAAATTCATATACAAAAAATACTTATAAATAATCTATTATCTATTATTGTAAAATACATAAACAATTGAGTATGACAAACAAAGGAGTATGTTAGGACTGAATCTGAATGACAGGGTGAAAATTGTGTGATATTATAAAAGCATGGTTTACAAGATGATGTTGTAATACGGATAAGAAAAGGATGTTTCGGTGGCTTGATCATGTAGAAAGAATGAATGAAGAAAGAGTAAGAATTTATTCTGCCGACGTGAAGGGCAGAGCCGGCAAGCCTAAGACGAAAGTTTATCGACGAAATTGGCGATATATTGAATATAGGCCAAATTAAAAGTACCCTTAGCCGACGAGTTGTACTTAGTATTAAATGACGTTGTGTAACAAAAAAACTTCCCCTCAGTTTCAACAAGCGACACCCGGCGAGCGAAATGTTATTAACCCTCATGGCAATCGACGGACATTTGCAGCTAACGGCTAGCAAAGAGGACTACAGATGCGATGTCACCTGTAGGGAGAAACACGGAGCGCATCACAGCCACTAATAGTACTGGCTTTTTATACCCTTTAGACGGGAACACAGTAGGGCAGGCTCTGCTTTTTTAACAGCAGAAATACGATAGTTTTACGAGCCCCCCCCCCTCACTTATCCGGAGTCAATTCCGATTTATGATCACATCACGGATGCTTTTGATTTCACGTAAATCAGATTAGATTGAAGTTGAATCCATTTATGATTAAAACTACTTTTACGGATTTTATCGCGTTTGAATCTATTTTCCAAACGCTCCAACTCCAACTCGGAAAGAAATAGTTTCCATAGGAACTAAAACTAAATTATAGAGAAAGTAAGGTCATCCCGCGGGAGTCGTAAGAGGCGACAGAGAGGAACAAATCAGGAAATGGGGAGCAGCGTCTTCCTGATAACGACTAGAAATAAAATTTTTATTTAAGCGGGTTAACGCACATACGCCAAGCGTGGCAACTATAGCAAATATATTTTATTTTCTTATTACTTTCCGTTCTGACAACCCTAGTAATGTGTTGTTTATGTTGACTTTTCCGACTGTATGTTCTTCTTAGGCTGTACTACGGTACTATACCAATGTTTTTTTTTATAGAAGAGGGGGCAAACGAGCATGCGGCTCACCTGATTTTAAGTGACTACCGCTGCCCATGATCAACCACAACACCAGGGGAATTGCAGGTGCGTTGCCTGCCCTTTAGAAAGGAGTAAGCTCTTTTCTTGAAGGTCCCCAGGTCGTATCGGTCCGGAAAAATCGCCGGTGGTAAACTATTCCACAGAGAGGTTGTACGCGGAAGAAAACTCCTTTTGAAACGTACAGTGGTGGACCGCCAAGCATCCAGATGGTGTGGATGGTATCGGGACGTTTGCCGCGTAGTGCGTTCACGAAATTTGGCGGCTGGGATTAATCCGAACAATTCCTCAGAGCACTCTCCATGGTACATGCGAAAGAAAATGCAAAGGGATGCAACATCTCTTCGCAGTGCCAGTGAATCGAGCCGATCGGAAAGCAAAGTAATGTTGAAGACTCTTTAGAGTTAAAGCGAGTGTGAGCTACCCGCCCAGGCGGCACTCGCGCGATAAATACGCCTCACCCCTATCTTGTAGTATTCGTGAAAATGTTTGGGCTGTAATTGTAAATCTAAAACTTATCGGAATCTGCAAAAATCGGTGTCGGATATTGTACAGCAAATGCTGTACACAACACAGGGAAATGTTGGTTACTTTCACTGGATCTAAAGCGGCCTTTTAAGAATGTTTCTTTTTTATTTGCGTATTATAATGAACAACCTTTCGCATATTACCTTTTACGAGCATTTACATTTTTCGCTCCAGTTCCGCGCTAATAGTATGAATCACGCAGTAAGGTCAAGGTGTTACGAAGCAGAAGCTGAATGTAATATTTATTTGATTAACATTACACTTTAATTGGCTTTTAACACGCTTACGTATTAGCGTTGCTTGTATCTATCTACATAACAGAATTTTGTAATGTATTTTTCAACACATTGAAGACGGCCGATTGACTTGAAAATTTACACTCGTATGACCGATTACAATGCAATAATTTAAATACTATAATACAACAATTTTAAATTATTATACAATAATTTTAAAGTTATTAAACTTTATCCTAGTGTCGTGATCAGAATTACCAGGATAAAATAAAATGATTTTATCTATATCGTGTTAAGTATAATATAATTATTTGCGTACTAGGGTATGTTAATTTGTATTATGTATTATAACTATATGTTCGCATAATTTGAATAAAACTAAATAAACGGATTTTATCGCGTTTAATTAACTTATTTTTAATTCCCGACGTTTCGGGTGCTTTACAGCACCCGTGGTCCAGGGGGACTGAGATGTTTGACGTCCCAATGTCATAGTTAGCCCGGCTACCTTTAGTTTTTGAATATTAATTTTTGGTCCGATTTAAGAAGAACGAGCTTACAGTATCTTCTTGATTTAAGAAATAATTTAGTATAATTTGCCTTTTTTAAGTAAATGGGTTTCAATTCTTCGACACATATGCATAGCAGCGGCTTCAGAAGCTTTTTCTAGTTATTTTTTTCTTTCATTCTTATTTCATAGAAAGAAAGTTAACAGAAATGCAGGCTGTGGGCATTTCATCATCATGCTATGGAATAACAAAGTGCGACCCAACCTGGAGGTGATATGAAGGCATAAACAGTAATAACGAGGCAAATCGCATTACTAAAATTTGTTTAAATTAATAAAAAATAGTAACATAATAGGTCCCACTGGAGACGTCTTATTACTGTGAGAGTTTACGAAAATAGAATTCATCGATGCATAATCTTAAATTTCTTAGACATAGTATATACCTACATATTTTTAAATTCTCATACATACATATAGGTTTCTTCACACATGTTCTCCTTTACTATCGAGCACGTGTTAAGCAAGCCATTAAAATGTAAGTCTGCCTCGTTGGTCTAGTGGTTGTAGTAGTGCGACTGCTGATCATGAGGTCCTGGGTTCGAATCCCCGGCCCCGGTTCGCCCCGGTCGGGCCAAAAATCAATTATTGAGTTTTTCTATCAAGAAATTCTCAGTAGCTGCCCGGAGTCAAGAAGTTAGCGGTGTCTCACCCCCGTGCCTCGGAAAGCACGTAAAGCCGTTGGTCCTGCGCCTGATCTCTCTCCCGGTCGTGTCGGTTTACCGTCCCATCGGATTACGAGAGTGAGGGAATAGAGAGTGCACCTTTGCTTGCGCATACACTTTGGGCACTATAATCCTGTCCTGCGCCGATGGCTAGCCTCCGTTGAGGTAGGCCGCCGTGGCCGAAATTCGGTCTGGAGGACATCATTAAAATGTAATTAACAATTTCAATGGTGCCGGCTTAGAATAAACATAAGTACAGCTTACTTCTTTGCTAAAGGTGCCGGTAAAGGTGCCACTCGGTTTGCTAGGCTTTAAACTTATAGCTCCTATATCTTTCTCTAACGGTGGAGAACCACTAACTACGTAAAGATAAAAAAAAGTTTTTTTTTTATTTAAAATATACATAGTTGCAAACCGCAATCCGTTATAGGCAATACGTAATAGAATTAGGGTGACAGACGAGAATACAGTCCACCTGATGGTAAGTGCTTACTGTGGCATTTAGACATCCTTATTATCCACGATTAAGAATCAAAATGCAGACCTGTTGTCGCCCCTCAGGACTAAAATACAATGCTTCGTCTCCAGTAAAAAGGGTCTCCAGTTCTCCATATTCACCATATTCTATGAGAGTGTGGTTCTTTCCCGGTCGACCCGATCCATTCGTGCTACAACCATAATACAGTTGTAGCGGAACTCTAACACATTAAAAAAAGTGTTGTGACTTTAGTCAGCAAGTAATGTGCGCGCAGCACCTTTACCCCGCGGACCCTGCACCATTGAAACGATCAAACGCAGTTGTTGATCGCTTGCAACACAGATTTTAGTAATACAATTGACGAACATCATCATGCGTATGACGAACATCATAATGATGGCGGGAATCAAACCCGGTTGTGTTATATTTTACGGCGCGCGCTTAGCTCCTGAGTTACGACGGATCAATACTAAAATATTTATATTGCTATTATAGTGTTAAAATACACCATTCAAACAAAACTTTGTAGCAACTTACGTTTCAAATCATTCATGTTTAATACGCATCTAAATTGGCGCCAAATTCTGTTACCTCAATTTCACGTTTTTTCTCTCTCGTAAGTAAGCAAATTACTATTACCATTACCCGTTACCATTATTAATATTATTATTAAAAATAACTTACAATTATTATTAAAGTCCACCACTGAACATAGGCCTCCCCCATAAATTGGTCCATATGGGGATGTTTGCCGTAATTCCAACACTTGGCTGGTGGTTTTTCAACCTCAATGTTTTTATGTTGAGTAGTTATTGTGACGGTGTATTATCATAAATAATAGATGACAATAAATTTCTATTAAAATGCGTTTAATAATATCATAGATGCCTATAATATTGTGAGCTGTGAAAAATATGATGCTACTGCCCGTATCCTGTTTTTGTTTCCCTCTGTCCTCTTACGGCACGAGACAACACTTAGTAGCATCTCATTTTGAATCAGTTGAATACTAAGATCAGTATTGGTCAAAAATCGTCTAAAGACAACAGAAATTTCGAACAGCGATTAATTCAACTCTGTACGTAACGAACTATTAAAGTTACCGGCGCACTTGGAGCCGGACACGTGGCCTCAAGTACACTGTACACCTAACTAACCTATTAGAAAGCGATGCCAATTCGATACGCATTACATGCACCTTCACTCTTAACGAGACGTTGTGTTGTATTTTTAATACATTAATGAAAATTGGCCCTTAGTCTAGAAGGCAGTTATCATTCTAACAATAAATACGAACTTACATCCTATAGGCAAGCTTTTTTTTTATAAAATAACGCTGACAAACGAGCGTACAGTCAACATGAAGCAAAGTGGATGTTGTAAGCCCATAGACATCTTTTTTTTTTCTACTACATCTGAGTACATCTATTCTCGATTAAGAATCATAATGCTGATACTTTGTCACCTCTGAGGCCTAAGATAAGATGGAATGCCTCATTTTCCATACCATCATTTTCAGTTAAAAGGGTATCCGGTTTTCTACACTCACCATACGAAAGACATCAGCATTGAGCTGCTATTATACGCTGGTATTCTGTGAGAGCGGTGGTCCTTGCTATGTCGAGCCGACCCATACTGTATTTCTTTGAAGACCTACTTCGAACCTACTGTGACCTACTTCGAACAAAATGGTGACAGATTGGTGGTCAACTTTGAAGATTAAGATGATAAGAGCCTTCAAGTAAACTCCACTTTTGTGTTACGGTTTAAAGGAATTTTTTACCCTTAAAACCGGAGCCCAAAAGAGAATGCACTTATGCTTTGCTTAGCTACTTCGATAGCATGTCTTTAACTTAAGGTATGTTTTAAGAGCAAACTCTGACAGACGATGTTTGTTTTACAGAAAAGGACTATAACAGTTTCTGTACTCTTACTCTCAAATTAATTAAGTTATAGACAACAAAGTACTCAAGTGCATGTTGGGACACACCTAATGAAGGGCAATGATTTTAACTGAATCATCATTCGAACCATACAGTGAATAAAACTCACTTAGTCTTTAATATATTTTGTTTATTTTTAGGTTACTGGTAAATGATATAGTATTCTTTATGAGTCCAAGAATAAATGTCAAACCTTGGGGGAGGTCTACGTTCATCTGGGGAGTTGTAATACGTTGTAATGATGATGACGATTTAGTACATTCGGATTTTTTTCAGATTGTTGTAGTATTGGTCCAAAAAATGATAAAACTTGCATACAGGGAAAATATAACTAAATATTAGACAGATATGTAATATTTATAATAGTTCTTAACCATAAAATAAGACCTATATAACATATACCTAACTCTAAAGATACGGAGCAGTGATCCATAAGGATAGACATAATGAAATTGTTAGGGTTTCTTTTGTGAAACATAACCAATAAAAAGATTTCCTGAGTACGTCACAAATAATCTGATTATTATAAAATCATTAAAGCTACGATAGCTCAAGAGACAAAAGAATACGCAATGCGGTGTTTCTCAAAGTGGAATACACGAACCTTCAAGGGAGCGCCAGTTAATCGTAGAGGGTTCGCAACCAGATTTACGTTATGGTGGCTGACTGGTTGTTACTGCGATGAAGGAAATATCGTGAGGAAACCTGCATGTTTGATGAATAAAAAATATTTGGAATACATGGGAAGTCTGCAAACAGCTATTCGGTCAGCAGCGTGGCGGAAGTTTTCGTGCAATTACCAAGTACTTCTCAGAAATAAGACCTTTATATTACTTTACCTAAGACACAAACACCCACATCTGTCATTCAGAGGGGTTGGCAGATACTAGAAGTTTCATTTGGCACGATCCTGACACCCCCTCTCTCGCCTCCTTTACATCCATATAAGTATATGTTCGTTAGTTAAGGGTACTCTTTTCCATAAACTTTCGTCAAGACAGCCACTTCCCGAGTCTGCCGTTTCAAAAGGTAATTACTTTTATTGTAAAATAAAGGCAAGTACTTTACCTGTTAGTTTTTAATTGCAAAAATAATACAAAAAAAAACTTAGTGAAACTATGACCGACCTTAGAATGTTATCGTATCCCTGGTTGTTAATGAAAACTGTCATCACGCCAATTCTTTAGCACATTACATTATAGCATTGAATAAAACTACTTTTACGGATTTTTTCGCGTTTAATATAATTAGTATTGTAGTTTACAGCACCCATGGTCACGGGGGGCTGAAATGATTGACGTCCCGATGTCAAAGTTAGCCCCTTACCTTTGGTCCGATCTACGCAGAATGAAATTCATGTGTCATAAAACCTTGCAGTGCAATTCTTGGGTTTAGTTTTAATTTTATTAATTACAGGATCCCGAGCAGGTGGTAGTTACTCAGCCCCCTTCTATATTGAAATAAGGATGTTTTTAATTTTAATAGCCTCACGTATCGTTCTTGGTAAGAATCGATGTTCTTTTGATGATCGATGTAATGGCATCACAAGCTGCAGACTTCTTGGAGCGTTGGTGATTCACGTCGGCTATATGTTATTTTACGCGGGTTTTTATGGATCTTACTGATTGCCGTATTTAAGAGAGATCACATTCACAATCAAGCTTGTACACACTCCTGCATCCTGTAGAGGGATATTACCTACGCTTGACGGATGGTAAGACAGCTCTTTATATATTTATAATTTTTTATTATAAATATATAAAGTAAAAAATATAAAGCGAAATTATTATATTGAAATTAAAAGGGAATTACAAATATATATTTGTAATTCCCTTTTAATTTCATTTATTTTGATACCTACCCCATTCGATAAGATTGTTAATTTTTTTTATTACCGCATTACTATTTTGCGCCAAAAATCCGCCATTTTATTTATTTAAAAAAACCTATCTAACAACACTTAGGTTATTAAGACAAAGTACCTGGTTGACCGAGCTTTGCTCGGTATTTTTCGCTCGATTTTTTTTAATTCGTGTGTTTTGGAAATTATATTTAGATACAAATTACATACTGATGAAACATAAATAATATTTTTTGATCTTAGCGACATAACAGAAAAAACGGAACTGGTTATTTGAATAAAAAATCATGAGTGCAATTATTTTAATTAAAATTTTCGTGTTTTTAAAAAATACTAAAAAAAGGGCTCGAAAAAATAGATTTTCTCAAAAAAGAAAGGAACATAAAAAAAAGTTAAAAAAAGTCGGTCGGTCGGCTGGGCTCGAACCGGGGTTTTACGATTCTTTGACCGACTATTATACCAATTAAGCTATTTATAATCACTAACAGTCTGTCAAAATTTACCTTCTTATTCTAACGATATTTTAGCAGTTTTTCATTGCCTAAAATCACGGACAAAAAGACATTTTCTAAAAATAATCCTAGCTAGATCGATTTATTATCCCCGAAACTCCCTGGACACTAAATTTTATGAAAATCGTTGGAGCCGTTTCCGAGATCCCGATTATATAGATATATATATATATATATATATATATATATATATATATACAAGAATTGCTCGTTTAATAGTATAGGATAAAACGATACCTTAATTGTCGAAATCCATTCATCTGTTTGGAAAAAATACGAGGTAATAAAGAAATTTACAAATATACCTACAAGACATGTACGACCCATCCAGACCAGATATATATATATATATATATTAGTCCAATTGACTATTGATTAGCACCACATGCTAGTATTTTTTTACGTTTGAGAAGACTTCAAAATTTCATAAATGTAGTTCTATTCACGGCGAACGTGTAAGAAGAACTAAATGATCATGAACATGTTGGTTCGGTGTAGAAATCTACATAAGATGGTTAGCAGCGTCTTCCCGATCATAGCTCAAAATAATAAAAATATGCAGTTGGCTACTCGCATGCCAAGCATGGCAACTATGGCAAATATCCAACTTATTTGACAGTCTGTGGAGGATATCCAATTGATGAACGGGAGTACAAATAATATATTAGCCATGTAGAGGCGGCGAAAAAGAAACCACTAGCCCATTTCGTCCCGTGGGAGTCTTAAGAGGCGACAGAGGGAAACTGATACAGGAGATGAGCAGCATCTTCTTGATAACAGAACAAAGTCATAAAGAACTGCGGTCGCTAACCCGCTTGACAAGCGGTCTTTTTTATAGGATAGGGTGACAAACGAGCACACAGTCCACCTGATGATAAGTGGTTGCTGTGGCCCATAGACATCTACATCTATCCTCGATTGCGAATCAAAATGCAGATGTGTTGTCACCCGTGAGGACTAAGATGGAATGCCTCGTTTCCAGTAAAAAGGGTCTCCGGTTCTCTACATTCACCATACGAAACACAGCAGCACTAAGCTGCTATTTTATGCTGGTATTCTGTGAGAGCGTGGTCCTTCCCCGGTCGAGCCGACCCATTCGTGCTACAACTACACTACTAATATAACTGCAGCATTGCTCTACAACGTAATATTTGACAAACAATCAGGGAAGGGGGAGGCCTATAATCAGCAGTGGATAACCCTATTAAAAGTAAAAAAGTAGCAGCCTAAATAGACCCCACTACTGGGTACTGGCCACAACGAGTTTTAAAAGGAGTTGATTAAGTTGACTCCAATGCGGGATAACCGACTTCACATACCTATATCTAAAAATGATAGTCGAAATGTTTTTCAAACTTCTCAGATAATGCAGGTTTCCTTGCGATCTTTTTCTTCACCACCGTAAGCGTGGTAAATCGAACCTTCAAATTGCAGTTAAAATATGAGTGGAGTCATCGCGGACCTAATTTTGGTTGCTTACGTACCATTTACGTTTAGATCGGTTTGATTACCGACTTATACAAGTAATTTTCAAGATTCTATCAATGCGGATATCAATGCAGATTATATCGGATTATACTGCGTTTAATTTACTTATTTCATAATCAATAAGTAAATTAAACGAGATATAATCCGTAATTACAGTTTTATTCAATTGACAATTATCATAAATCATGCAGACAGTGGCCACCCGTATATACCGGTCTGACAATTTTTAATGCTGCAACAATAAGTACACATTTAATAGAATTGTGTTTAATTTGACCAGTTATATACTTATTATGAGAGAATAAGAGCGACAAACGAGCGTACAGTCCACCTGATGGTAAGTGGATGCTGTGGCTCATAGACATCTACATTTATTCTCGATTAAGAATCAAAACGCAGGTGCGTTACCACCCCTGAGAGACGGAATGCCTCGTTTCCAGTAAAAAAGAGTCTCAAGATCTCTGCACTCACCATACAAAACACAGCAGTTTTAAACTGCTATTTTACGCTGGTATTTTGTGAGATGTGAGTTATGTACCTATTATTAGTTTATTTAGCAGTAAGTAGATGGCGCTATTATTATATTAAAACTATGACAATCAAAACTTTACCTGTTAATACTAAGACACAATAAGTTAACATTTATTTATATAATAAATAAATTTGGCATAAAGTGATGTAGAATCTTTTCAAAATTCTGATTTTATCAAATCATACGCAATCAGCGCTGCTAGCCGTGTGTAATGAAATTATTTTTAAGATATAACAATAACATCCGGAAATGGCAATGTCGTGTTTAGTTTAGTAGTTAATATCGCCAAACAATCTCTATTCATTGATTTGGTCAAGCTATATCATGAAATAGGCTAAAAACATTGTTAAATTTTATGAATTACCGCCATTTCAGTTTCAATAATCGACTAATTTATGATATTATAAATTTTAAGATCTGACCAATACATATATAAAAAAAAATATTTAAACTATAAGAATAAAAAGTTTTGTGATAATTGCAATTTTTATCAGTTTATTTATAGATAAAATAAACTCATACCTACTAAAACTTTTTACATATTAGAAATTAAATTTATAAACATCCTCAATTTAATGATTTTCGATGGATGTAACTATTATCTAAGTAGTAATTATTTACTATAAAATGTATTTATATGTACATCTAGAGTGAAATAACAAAAACTAAAAAATTTACATGAGAATTTTTAAATCAATTATGAATTTAATTAAAAAAACTATACAATCGTAAGTTATTTATATTATTTAATTTGTTAGTAACTGGAGGCAATAATCACTACTTTTTGTATTTTACGTTAGATAGCACTGTCTTGAAAAAGTAAATAAGTACAACAATAATATCGTGGATTGTCGGCGTAGTTCAATTTAGGTATTACGCAACGGTTAAAACTAATTTTGGGATTTATTTATAATTATCTTATTTATTTTCGTAAAACACATCAATCGTATCAAATAGCAATCAACATCTTAAGGAAGGAAAATACTTAATCCATCTTTTTTAAGTCTCGTAATCGGATAAAAGTAGTCTGTGTATTCGGGATTCACGCAAGATGAAAATTCTAAAAACCACTAATTTGGCTTCTTTGTCCATTAATTAGTCCACTGGACTTGTTTTTTCCAGAAAATATTAGAAATACAGACAACTTCTCTACAGATTTATTATACGTATAAAGTGTGAAACCTCTAGTGACAATATAACAATGGTATTGTAATTTTGAGTTTGTCTCACCTTACCTTACCTTACGCACCTTCGGCCAAAAACAGGTTGGCGGAAGCAAAAGTGCATTGATTGTAACGAACTCTGATTGACCATTGATTCAGAAAGTAGTCCACTGGTTGACTTTCCGGTCATCGTTCATGCACACATCATGCATTCCCCGACGATACTATCAACCTCCAGTCTAAGCAGGGGTGTGATCTGGCATCGCTATCGTCGCACCACAAGCGAAATGCAGGCCTACTGTTTAATAAAAACGTACTTTGGCCCTTTTAGCACCGGGTCACAGAGATATATATATATATATATATATATATATATATATATATATATATATATATATATATATATATATATATATATATATATATATATATATGTATACGTTTTTTTTGGGGCTAGATCAACTAAATCTTATCCTGGTACGCAAAAATACCGTCCTAGTGTGAGTTGGTGTTTTTTGAAAGATGATAGAAATCATTTTTTTTTTATTTATTTATTTCATGACTAACACACGTACAGCTCATTTCGAGGGTCAAACGCGAACGCTTTGCGTCCTGTCGTTTTCACGAGTGGCGAGTTTTGTTGCGGGTGGCGGGAAATGTGCAGGAAGGCAACACTTCGAACTTGACTCACCGAAAAATAGACTGGCCGGCTATCCCGTTTAACTTAATTGTTAATTCACTAAATAACTCATTTATTGCCGTTCAAACGAGATTTTCTACTTAACTCACCGAATTCGGAAGTTAACTCGCTACTGTACTTGTCGAAATATAAATCGGCCTTAAGATTGGACATGAGTTAACACTCAAAGGCGTGAGTCTCTAGTATATATACAGTAATCTATGGGCGTGAGCTCACTGAGATGACGAAAATTCCAAAAAATAAAAAAATATATAGCCTACTATTATTGTATCCCACTCTATATAATATTTAGGTAATGTTGATTAAAAAAACGCAATTAAAACACAATGCATTTTATCAGATGGAAATAACGCTGTAAACAGAACGGTAACGTCAAATGTCACAATAGTTCCACAGACCTACTAAGAGGATACTACGCGATAGTTCCCACATTTGCCACAAAGCGCTGGGGCATCATAAATGTAGTGAAGTAGTAGAAGTTTTAGCGGGAACTTGGCCGTCGACGGATTTTTGCTCCTGTTTTGTCGCTTGAATAATGGTTTGAAGAGGATTTTGATTCTTATAAGTAATGTAGTTTTGTGAATTCAGTGTATGCACGTGTGAACTATTAGAGAAAACGACGAAACAAGTGTTGATATAAACCTCAAATTTATTTATTATTATTATTATAAATTATAGGCTCAGAAGGGCATGAACCCAGAGCCGTAAAGGCAGTTAAATAAAATATAAGTGTAGTGTAGTATATGTTCCAAATATCGATAAAGTTATTATATTTTTATAGTACTATCAGCTTTATTCTTTGCTTTGCTTTAGTTGTACGAATCGAAAAACATATAATAATAATCAATAATATTTTTAAGAATAATTTATAATATTCATCTACTTATATTATTTAATAATAACACGGTTTACACCTTATACATTGTCATGCCTGTAATACTGGAGGGTGTTAGCAGATTCCAAAGAGCTACTCGGACTACGATAAGCCAAAAATACAAGTACGACTCTTAGTCCGTGCAAAAATATGAAAATTGTACAAACAGTAGTAGCATGGAGTATAGAGGTAAGAAGGACAATCTCCCATAAGAGAATAGTTGAAAATGTGTCCTTCTTTATGCAGTAAATAACAGTTCAAAAACTCTCCACAACAGCGCTCGAGTAGCTACAGGGTATGATAAATCGCCGTAAAATACATTGAGAGTGATTTTGAAAATAAAAATTTTGGAAGCAATAAAATGATTATTGTAAAAAGAATTGTGGTGAAAGTCTGTGCAATAAAAAAATTATAAAAAGAACTTTTAAAATTTAGATTATAGCTACAGTGGCGTCACCTATTTAGCGCTTTCCTACGGTCCATTTTTTATACAGAGTCTGTACTCATTACCTCTACACTCCATAAGTAGTAGAAGGCTAAACCATTGCCTATACCGTACTCAGTATTACAATTAAATAATCCATTGGTGACGACAAATTTACGATGAAGTAATAGAGTTGGCACATTATTTTATATTATAGCTAACTCCTACATAAACATGGGATCTATTTGTATTTGCTCCGTGGATCTATGTCGCAGACTAACATGAAACCTGGAAATATACCTAACGTCTTGGTTGAAATCTATAAAGGAAAAATCAAAGTGTTAAATTTACAGAAACAAAATAATTATTCTTTTTTTTTAATGTAGATACTTATGAGAAAAAAAATTAATGGTATATTTTTGTTTCGAGTTTCGACTCAATAACATTAGTACTTTAAAATTTTAAAGTAATGAGTTGGCCCGCTCGATAAAAACACTCGACATCACTATCCTAAGGTTGTTTTGTGGTGGGTCGCTGAAAGAAGATCGATAGGTTCGCGAGAGGTTGTTTGTGATGTCAACAATAATTTTCAGGCGTATTTTAAGTAATAAAATGTTTAACATGAATTGACAATTTTTCTTAAGTGTTTATTTAAAATAACAGATATATTTTGTAAATCTTCGATTCTTTATAACAATGATAAGATAATTTTATGATGATTTTTCATTTTATATCTTTCTAAAGCATGAGTGCAGTGATAATGGGTGTCAAATTTATTGTTTTATTAGTGTCTAAATAGTGCTGACTGCTGAGTCTTGTGAACTAGTGTACTGTGTATTTTCGTAGTGAAAAGTTCAGTTTTAGCCTTAAAATGGCTTTCAGAGATTATGTGAGTGGATTCTTCCACAATCATAACATGACGGCGCCGTTTTCAAGATTCTACCAAGCCATGGTGCTCAAGATGAACCCACGTGATTACTGTAAGCATTCAAATCATGGTCATATTTGACCCTTGTAATTTATTGTATTGAGAGCAGTACTCTGAATTTAATTTAACCTATGTATATTTGTCTTATATCTATGCTGCTGTGTTTCGTAAGGTGAGTGAAGAGAACCGAAACCCTTTTTATTGGAAACTAGGCATTCCAAGACCTAGGTTTTTTTTATAGAAGAGGGGGCAAACGAGCATGCGGCTCACCTGATGTTAAGTGAATACCACCGCCCATGATCAACCGGTAACATCACATTTTAATTTTTAATCAAGGAAAGATGTAGATGTCCATTTGCCACAACATCCACTTACTATCAGGTGTACTGTGTGCTCATTTATCACCATTATTCGATATAAAAGAAAAAGATAGCAACAGTAGAATTATTTATCTCAGGAACTATATCAGGGAATAGAGTGAATGGGGCACTATACTCTATTATGAAGAATCAGAATGTGTCAAAAAAGGCACGTCATGGTAATTCATAATGCTGTGTTAGTCCCTACTTTAATGTATAGTAGTGAAAGCTGGGTGTGGCAGAAGAAGCACGAAAGTAGAAATAATGCTATAGAAATGCGGTCTTTAAGGAGTATGCTAGGGTTGAATCTGAACAACTGGGTGAGAAATTGCGAGATAAGTGATAAATGTGGTATGCGAGATGATGTTGTGACCAGTATTAAGAAAGGAATGCTTCGGTGGTTTGGTCATGTAGAAAGAATGAATGAGGAAAGAGTGACAAAGCAAATTTATATTGCAGATGTGAACGGCAGAGTTGGGAAGGGACGCCCTAGAAGAAAGTTTATTGACCAAATTGGCAATATTTTGAAAATGGGCCACGTTAGAAGTACCCTTAATCGACAAGCATGTATGCGTAGATATATGGATGTAAAGGAGGCGAAAGAGGTTTGTCAGGATTGTGCCAAATGGAAGTCTGTAGTCTCTGCCTACCCCTCTGGGTGACAGGTGTGTCTTTATGTTATGTTATGTTGGAACTATGCACTTGTAAAATATGCAAAACCTACCTGTTACCGTCGGCACCTATAACATTGTTGATTGTTATTTCAAGTGATGATTTACCACATGCTTGGCCGTAAAGGAAAGCATCGGTGAGGAAACCTAGGTGACTGATGAAAAAAAATATTTCAAATACTTGTGAAGTCCATTAGGGCATGCATTAGGGCAGTGTGGCAGTGACAATATTTTGATCATTTTCATGGTTTGTGAGCTAGATCCCTTTACCTTCCTCTTGCAAAGAAATAATATTTAGCATTTTCACATACAATACTGATTATTTGTTTACTTTGTTTTTGTCATTAGGATCTTATTAAAATTAAATACAAAATTTGAATCTTAAAAATAATTAAAAAACATGTACTTTGTGAAAAGGAGTCTGAGATAATAGGAAATACTGTATAATTTGTATCTCATTCTCTCGCAAGCTAAATCTATTGATATATTAGTCTCTTTTTAGTGTTGATGTTTCGTTTCATCAGGTTTTTTTTTCTCTTTATTATGTTCACCAACAATTGATAACACTAACACATCAAATTAATACAATTACTTAAAAGTATTAACACAAGTGCTACAATTACATAAAGGTAAACTCCGCATGCAACTTAAAGGTAAACTCCAATACTCTTAAAGGTAAACTCTTTCAAATCACAATGGTTCCAAAGAAGTTTTTACTTCGAAATGTAAATTAGATTTATTCAATTACTCATTCTGTGCTTGATTGTCCCTTATTTTAGACCAGTGACCTGCCTAAGCTTTGTCTGGATGGGAACTATAAATATAGTGGTTTTGACGGCTCCGTGGCACAGTGGCTTAGGCATGAGTGGCTGCGGTGGGGGTCGCAGGTTTGAGTCCCGCACGGTACAAGTATTTGTATGCCCTACAAATAATTGTTCCAAGTCTGGGTGTTTGTCCTTGTGCAATTTATGGTTGTAAACCACCTGTATGATACAGGAGAAAATCCTAGTGTGGGGGTAATGTTTTATAAAAAAAAGTGGTATTAACATAGACTTGAGAATAAAATAGAATAGAATAAAATATAATATAATCAAAGGGCATTTACTTTAACAATAAAAAAAAACTTAAAATTTTGTAGCTAAAATATGGCCTAAATCCCTCCTGGTATTGCCCTCTATCTGTTCTTTAATTTTCATCATAATTGGTTCCGCCATTTTAAGGATTAGGTCAGACAGACAGTCAGGTAAAAATTTAAAAAACGGTTATTTATGTCTTAATAGAACTTAATAGAAGCTAGTTGTTTCAATATTACGGACAGACATTTCAATTTTTTGCATGTGTACACCTAAATGTATAGATGTGTACTATTGTTTTTTTTTATAGCGTGTCTTACAATTGAATTTAATTGAACTAAATTACTTGGTGTTGTGCGCATGTTACATTAAGTATTACCATATGTACTAACAATAGCAGGGTTAGCTAAGTAAAATTTTTACCATTATTGACACTAAAAGAAAATTAAAATAAATTAATTGGTAAATACAGTGGACCCCCGGTAATCCGCCAATCATTTTGCAGGGCAGTGTCGAACTATCGAATTCGTCGGATTATAGAGTAACTGTCTAAGACCCCTATAGTCTGGAATTTTTTTACAAAAGAGTACCTTGTAATTAGATAAATTACAGATTTAATGATAGGATTCTATATGTTATATATGTATATGTACTTTGAATTACAAATCATACTTCATTATGTATGTAAAATTTAGTAAATTATTTAACACAATGGAGAGCTTACATTTTATTATAAAATTAATGTCATTAATGCTATAGAACTTACAAAAAATATACAATAACTTTATATTAGGAAATAATTGTGTACAAACAAATGTATATAAGGTGAGTTGGGGTAATACAGGACGATTTTCATCTAGTTAAAAGAATCAGGCAAAACTTTATTTTCTCGACATCCATATACGTCAGATTTCTGAAACATGGTGCAAATCGTTAATAAGAAAGAAGAAGCTATAAGAAGCTTTTACTTTTCAAAACTCAAGAGTTTCTGCTTAAAATGTGTGCAAAGACAAGGCATAATTTTTTATATGCATGATGAAGAATTGGCCATCAAGGGGTAAGACCGGACGTCGCTAAAAATCGCAAATAAAAGTGATAGGGAGAGACCGGACGGACGAAAAAAGTACAAAAATTACCTTGTTTTATAAAATACTGCGCAGCACACGCCCTACTTTTCGAAGCGACTGGCTGAAACTTGGGGTCAGGGCAGAATAAAATGGAGTCTTGTACCATATTGCTAGCTTTCAAAAATATAGCATAATTCACCAGGAATTTGAATTTTACGGTCTTACCCCATCACCCATCTTACCCCAATGCACTATATACTAAAATAATCAAAAATTATGATTCAATCAATTTAAGAAGTATTAAAATATTCATTTATTTTTAATTATTCAGTAATAAATAATAGACCATTTCGCATTACAGGAGGTGCAAGATTAGACAGGGGCGGGGGGTCCACTGTGTATTCAAATTTTACTTCACATTATATATTTTTAAATTTGTGTTATGTGAATATATACTTATTATATATTGTGTATATATGTATTTATATAAGGTGTATATATGGATGTGTTTCAAATATGCTCATTTGTTTCTGTTCATTAAAGTCTGCACCATTACTTTTCTTAGAGAAGAGTTAGTGTTAGTGTTGAACAAATTTATTTCCACAATTCCACACATGTATTTTGCTTATGGGCAGAAATTAATGCTATTTGAGCCACCCTAGCTGCTCGAAGAATCCAAACAGCTTTCTGATGTCTCTAAAGATCTCGAGAAGTGACCCCGGCATGTCATGCTACCCTTGGCCCTGAAGCAGGTGACCGCAGAACACTTCAGTAGGATGTGACTTGCCATCTTGTCGCACTCCATGCAGGCTTCGTACAGAAGGCTGTCAGTGACACCTAAAGTAAACAGTTGTATATTAAAAGAGTAAAACATTCTACAGTAAAGGATAAATTTGTGGCCCAAAAATTATTTAAATAGGCAAGTGATCTCCGCTTCTGAACATAGCCTTGTCCATAGATTGCCTGATAGGGGGATATTTTCCATAATTGCCACACAATTTTTCTCAAATGACATATTTTTGGTAGCATTCGAAAAGAAGTTGTCCCGCCAACCCAATGCCTAATAGCATATGTAGTAAGATGGTCTAACAAATTGAAACAGAATTGACAATAGAATGATTGTTACGTATTCAATATTGATTTAATAGTAATAGGCATTAAAAGTGATTTATGATTTTAATATTGTTTGGAACCAACCTCCTCCATGGGAAGTTGAGAACATCATAACCATTTATTTTTATATTTTCCTTATAGGTGTAAACAAATGTAGAAAATCAACTTGGCTAGCCCAGTTACTCATACTTTTGTTTGTAAATGCAGTTGTGCAACTTGAATGGATATTTAATTAAAAGGTAAAACCCTGTTATCTTATATACTATCTATTTTTATCATGGACTAGAAGTGCACTTACTGTCAAGATTAAAATGAAACAAGGTGAGGTATAAATACAGACCATGAGGTTTTCTATAAATAATATAAATCAATAAAGACTCACTCCTGACACCCAGAGGGGTAGGCAGGAACTAGGGACTTCCTTTAGGCACAAATTTGACACACCTATCTCACCTTTACATTCCTACTACATGTATGTACATGGTCATCAGTTAGGAATTAATCTAGTCCATCTTCAATATATCGTCAATTTGGTTGATAAAATTTCGTCTAGGGCCTCCCTTGCCGACTCTACCATTCACTGCTGCAACATAAATTTGCTTTGCCACTCTTTCCTCGTTCATGGTTTCTACATGACCAAATCATCATCATCATCATCATTACAGCCTTTCACAAGTCCACTGCTGAACATAGGCCTCCCCCAAGTAATGCCACAAAGCACGGTCCTGAGCCACCTGCATCCATCGACTTCCTGCATGTCTTACCAGGTCGTCACTCCATCTAGTGGGGGGTCGCCCTACACTACGCCTACCGGTACGAGGCTGCCACTCGAGAACCTTTCTTCCCCATCGGTTATCGGTTCTTCGAGCTATATGGCCGGCCCATTGCCACTTCAGCTTACTAATCCGTTGGGCTATGTCGGTCACTCTGGTTTTACTGCGGATATCCTCATTTCTGAGTCTATCACGCAGAGAAACTCCGAGCATAGCCCTCTCCATAGCTCGCTGAGCGACCTTAAGCGTCCTCATACGGCCAGCAGTGAAGGACCACGTCTCAGATCCATAAGTCATCACTGGCAACACGCACTGGTTGTACAATCTAGTTTTTAGAGATTGAGGTATACCTGACAAAAAGATATGTCGTAATTTCCCGAACGCTGCCCAGCCGAGTTGAATCCGTCGATTGACCTCTCGGTCGAAGTTGGACTTACCTAGTCGGACTATTTGTCCCAGGTAAACGTACTCGTCAACAACTTCGAGCATAGTGCTCCCAACAACTACCGGCATAGGTGTGACATGGACATTGTACATGATCTTTGTTTTGTCCATGTTCATCTTAAGACCTATCCGTTGGGAGGCACTATTGAGGTCATTGAGCATAGTGCTTAAGTCCTCCAGCGATTCTGCCATAAGGACTATATCGTCGGCAAATCGAAGGTGAATGATGTACTCGCCATTGATGTCAATACCGTATCCTTTCCAGTCCAGTAGCTTGAAAACGTCTTCCAATGCAGCGGTGAAGAGTTTCGGGGATATAACGTCACCCTGTCTTACACCTCTCTGCAGTTGGATAGGTTTCCAGCTCTGGTTCTGTACTCGGATAGCCATCGTAGCCCTACTGTACAAACACTTCAGCACTTCGATATACCGACAGTCAACTTGGCACCGCTGAAGGGACTGTAGCACCGCCCAAATTTCGACGGAATCAAAGGCTTTCTCATAGTCCACATACGCCAGGCAAAGTGGCAGATTGTACTCTTCAGTCTTCTGTACAATCTGCCGCAGGGTATGTATGTGGTCTATGGTACTGAAGCCTTTTCGGAAACCGGCTTGTTCGGGAGGCTGGAAGTCGTCAAGTCTGCGTGCGAGACGATTCGTAATGACTCTCGAAAACAGCACGTAGACGCGGCTCAGAAGGGAAATCGGTCTGTAGTTCTTTAAGAGAGCGTTGTCGCCTTTCTTAAAGAACAAGACCACCGCACTTCCGCTCCACGCCTCTGGAGTAGTGCCACCATGGAGGACGGAATTGAAGAGCTTCTGAAGGACTACAAGTACCGGTGTTCCACCCGCTTTCAGAAGCTCCGCTGTAATTCCATCCTCGCCTGGGGCCCTGCCGTTTTTAAGGTGCTGGAGAGCCATTCTAATCTCGCTTAGACTGACGTCCGGGATATCATCGGAATAGTGTCGGATAAGACTTGCTCTTGGATCGTTACTCACACTTGCGTGTGGCTCCAACGATGATGTGTACAGCTGCCCATAGAACCTCTCAATCTCACTCAAAATCTCAGGTGTCCCGGAAACGATGTTGCCATACTCAGTCTTCAGCTTTGACAGTTGGCTCTTTCTGGCAGACAGATCTCTGGCAAAGACTTTGGAGCCCTGGTTCCGCTCGATCGCTTCTTTAATACGAGAAGTATTAAAGTTGCGTAAGTCTCGCCGCATGCATTTGGAGATCTGTCTGTTCAGTTGCCTGTATGCTGTCAAATCTGTTGACGATTGCAGCCTCATCTCCCGTCTAACAGCCATGAGATTAAGAGTGTGATCGGAGAGTTTTTGTGTTCTTCTGCGGCGGGTCTTGCAGAACTTAGCTCCGACCGCATGGACAGTTTCCACGAGCTTGTCGTTCATATCGTCCACTGCATTGCAATCTTCTAGGCACTGGAAGCGGTTACGTAACTCGAGCTGAAAGGTTTCGGGATTCTGGATTAAAGCACGAGGGGGACGGAGCGTTGACTTCATTAGACGAGACCTCTCCAACTTAACGTTTAGGTTCAGTGTGCCTCTAACCATTCGGTGATCGCTGCCAGTTTTCACCCTTGCGATCACTGAGACATCACTGAACAGTTGGCGTCTGGTCGTCATAATGAAGTCAATCTCATTTTTTGTCGAACCGTCGGGGCTCGACCAGGTCCACTTCCTGTGGGGCCGCTTCTGGAAGAAAGAGTTCATCATAAAGAGTCCCTCTTTCTCCATAAAGTCGGCCAGCTGCTGGCCCCTTCGGTTCCGTTGCCCTACTCCAAATTTCCCTACCTTCAGCTCACCGCTTTCTCTTGTGCCTAGTTTTGCGTTGAAGTCTCCCATCAACACCGTGTAGTGGGTTTTGGAGGAATGTATGGCTCTGGAAATATTCTCACACATTTCCTCCACCTCCTCATCGGGGTGTGCCGAGGTTGGTGCGTAAACCTGAATGACCTTCAGCGAATACCGTTTGGTGATTCTGAGTATCAGGTACGCGACCCTCGTCGACACACTCCCAATCTTTACAACGTTGTTGACGAGAGACTTGTGGACGATAAATCCGACACCTCCTTGGGACAGATGGTCGCCCTCCCGGTGATAGAACAAGTTGCCGGACTCGAGGATTGCCGTGTCCTCCCCCTCTCTTCGGACCTCGGATAATCCAATAATATGCCAGCGCAACTTGTCTACCTCTTCTTCCAGCTCCAGTATCTTCTCGTCAGTCCTCAGGGTGCGTGCGTTATATGTTGCCAGGTCGAGTCGTCGTAGGTGGCAACTGAACCTCCACCGGAGATTCTTAGCACCCCCTGCCCCGCCGTTACCATGGTCGCCACCGTAGCCAGGAATAGCGGGGCCGCCGGGGACTGGGGGCCGTCTTTTTGTGTATTTGTTCATTGGGGGGTATTTGCCGTAGTTGCCACGCTTGGCGAGCGGGTTGGCAACCGCAGTTTTTTATTACGTCACAGTTGTCATCAGGAAGATGCTGCTGCCCATCTCCTGCCTGTCTCCCTCTGTCGCCTCTTACGACACCCACGGGAAGATATGGGGTAGTGGATATTCTTAACCGCCACTACACAGCACATGACCAAATCACTGAAGAATTATATCACTGAAGAATTCCTTTCTTAATCCTAGTCACAAAATCGTTTTTCTAACCACATTTTTCTCTTATCACACAATTTCTCACCCTGTCATGTCATTCAGATTTATCCCTGTAAGTTTTACCATTTTGACATGTTACATGTAGCACGAATGGGTCAGCCCGAGCCGGGGTGGACCACACTCTCAGAGAATACCTGCGTAAAATAGCAGCTTATGGCTGCTGCGTTTCGTATGGTTTTGTATAGAGAGAACTAAAGGACCTTTTTATTGGAAACAAGACATTGCATCTTAGTTCTCAGGGGTGACAATGCATCTGCATTTTGATTGTTAATCAAGGACAGATGTAGATGTCTATGGACCACAGCATACACTAACCATCAAGTGGATTATATTCTCATTTGTCACCCTTATACTATAAAAAAGTGTAAACACTAATGATATCAGGAATTCAATATTAATAGGACGTTGAACTGATCTGCATTTTGATTAATTAATTATTGATAAATATAGTATAATATAATATAATATATATATATATATATATATATATATATATATATATATATATATATATATATATATATATATATATATATATATATATATATATATATATATATATATATATAAAATATAATAATTTAATTGTGGATAAATATAGATGTCTATGGGCTACATTATTCACTTACAATGAGGTGAACTATGTGCTTGTTGGTCATACTTATTCTATAAAAAAGTGTATACGTAGTATTTCGTTATAATAGTAATAATAAGGTAGGCGTAGGGAAGTGACGACCCCATCGCCCGCTGACGAAACAGTTAAGTGACAAAACTGCTACGTCGGTGCAGTCAGTCAGCGCCTTGCCAAGAGGTGTGAGCGCCGTGCCTCGGCAGTACTCAGGGTGCAAAGGCCCGTTTGTGCTTACGGCCGTACAATGATACAATGAAACGGTGCGGGGCCTGGGCGTCTCCCGTTAATTGGCGCCCAAAAATGGATGATGGATATGATTAGAAAGCGTATAGGGCCGCTGCCTGGGGTTCGCCGGGGCGCGTCTGGAGCTGGCGCTGGACGCGGCAGCATGCGGGCCGCCAGCCGAGCGCGAGGAGCTGCAAGATCACCGAACAGCCCCCCGCATCCATCATCCCCACCAGACGGCTTGATGTCGGCAGGGTCCTCTCGAACTCGGCAAGCGGCATCCGCCGCTGGTGGAGTGCGCCGCATGCGTTGGACAAGGGATATGAACGCAAACGCATTGCGGGCGTACTATAGGGCGAAAGGGGAAGAAACTGCGGGAATAGCGTATCGGGCTCGGATGCATTGCTTTTTTGCTGAGCTGGAGCCGTCTATTCCCGTCACGGAACAAAACCTGGCAGACCGAGTTCGGTACATCATGCGCTCGAAAATATTTGATGATGCCGAGCTCGAACGACTACGACGTGAAGCCATTCCCTCATCGAATGAATTGGCTACGGCTGGCGATGCGGCTCCTCAGGCGACAGACCAGCTGCCACGCGTAGAAGCCGCCATGGATCTTCCAGTTGTGGTTGATTCAGACGATGATGAAATGGTCTCCCACGAACTAGAGCAAATGAGGAGTATATTGGAAGAGGCGATTTTTGAAACGCGCAGCATGCCTCTCGAAAATCGACCGCGATTTCCCCGCATACCCCTAAGCAAGCGAAATCGGGCTGTCGTGAGGGCTCTTAACCCAATGCTGGTAACCTATGTGGAAGCCAGCCGGGACCTTTGCGAGACGGACTTTTTGGTGCCGCAGTGGCAGCTTGCCGTATTATTGGCGCCAAACTTCCCATGGCTGGACGCGCTACTAAACAAAGTAGCGCCATCCCAGCCTGGAGAAAAAGAATTGAGGACCGTATCACAAAGGCAAGGGCCCTTATCGGCAGACTGATAAGCTTCAGGTCGGGTAATAATAGACCGAGGGTTGTGCGCACCGTTAGAATGACGTTTGCTGGGACAAATATCAGTTTGTCCCAGCCGGATATCACGCAGAAACTAATGGAGCGCATAGACGACCTGAAGCAAAAGATTGCTGCTTGGGGGAAGCGGATTCGCCGATTTACCGAGAGGTCAAGGCGGTTCAACCAGAATCGTCTCTTCCAGGGTGATCAGAAGAGGCTCTACAAATCATTGGAGCGACCAGAGGTGTGTGGAGCGGGCCCTGGACCGGATCAGGCTAACACTGTCTCATTTTGGCGTGCCCTGTGGTCAGAGCCCGTAAACCACAGCGAGGGCCCTTGGACGGAAGTTGTGGCGAGTCAGTGTGCGAGTATTACGCCCATGGACCCCGTCATCATAACGCCGGATGACGTAGCTGAGGCGGTCCGTAGAGCCCCGAACTGGAAAAGTCCGGGACTCGACGGACTGCATCACTACTAGCTGAAGGGGTTCATGGTGTGTCACGCTGTGCTTGTCCGTCAATTTCAAGAGGCTATCAACCAGAAGTCGCTCCCTAGCCTCTTCACTACTGGGATCACTCATTTGGTTCCTAAAGACCAGATTACCACAGACCCGAGCAAATACCGCCCCATTACGTGTCTACCCACCATATATAAGACACTGACATCCATTTTGAGCGCGAGAATCACTCGTCACCTGGAGCTAAATCAGGTGATGTCACGCGCTCAAAATGGATGTCGGGGCGGTGGTCGTGGAACTAAGGAACCACTCCTCATTGACGCGGTCATTGGCAAAGTGGTGAAACGCAACCGTTGGAACTTCTCCGCCGCCTGGATAGACTACAGAAAGGCATTCGACTCGGTGCCCCATACATGGCTAAAGAGAGTCCTCGAGCTGTACAAGATAGATTGTACAGTGAGAGACTTCCTCGAGCAGTGTATGGGGCAGTGGAGTACGATCCTTTGTCATCTGGGTAAGCGGATGATGGCTGCGGAGAACCACATAAGGATAAGAAGGGGTATCTTCCAGGGCGATTGTCTGAGTCCAATCTGGTTCTGCCTCTCCCTGAACCCTCTCAGTACCTTACTGGAGGGATCCGGGAGGGGATTTCAGCTACGAAAAAGAGGGACAAAAGTGACCCACCTTTTCTATATGGATGACCTTAAGTTATTCGCCTCCAGTCGCTCCCATCTTATGGAATTGCTAAAAATCACTTGTGAGTTTAGCAATTCCATTGGAATGGAGCTGGGGACGGATAAGTGTGCGGTCCTCCATGTTGGGAGGGGAAGGGTTGCTGACTCTGAGGGCATAGATTTATCTATGCCCGTCAACTTAAGGACCCTTTCCGAGGCTGAAACATACCGATACCTGGGTATGTCACAGAACGTCGGTATCGATGAGGCTGGTATGAAACAGTCAGTTTGCGACGTGTTTTATGCACGCTTGACCAAAGTGCTTAATAGCCTTTTGTCCGGTGTGAATAAGACACACGCATATAACGGTTGGGT
This sequence comes from Parnassius smintheus behrii, assembly GCA_036936625.1. NCBI lineage: Eukaryota > Metazoa > Arthropoda > Insecta > Lepidoptera > Papilionidae > Parnassius > Parnassius smintheus. The sequence continues at coordinate 57,002,203 of JAUPFT010000003.1, read as the reverse complement.
CATACCTGTCCTTATGTATACCTTTGGCATACTCAGGTGGACTCAGACTGAACTTAACGGCCTGGATAGAAAAGTCCGCACTACCATGACGTCCCATAGGATGCATCATCCGAGATCGTCGGTAATGAGGCTGTACTTGCCGCGAAAGCATGGTGGGCGTGGCTTTCTGAGCGCGCTCACTATGCATAATCGTGAAGTGTGCAGCCTCCGTCATTACTTCCTGGCGAGATCGGATGATCCATTCTATAATAACGTCATTTCTAGTGATAAAGGGCTTACCCCTCTATCCTTGGCCAACGAGCAATGGCAGGACCCAGCAGTGCTTAGCATTTCCGACCGGGAGACCGTATGGAAGGAGAAGGAGCTCCACGGGACTACTACAGGGCTCTACATGAGCCCTTCGTAGATACAGTCGCCTCGCTCATCTGGCTACGTTTCGGTGACCTCTTCGGGGAAACCGAGGGTTTTGTCTGTGCAATACAGGATCAGGTTATTAAGACCAACAACTATCGGAGATACATCCTAAAGGATGGCATCGTCGACGTCTATCGAGCTTGTCGCCATCCCGGGGAGTCACTTAGGCATGTCATCTCCGGTTGTTCGGCGCTTTCTAACTCTGAGTACTTGCACAGGCACAACCTAGTAGCCAGAATTCTACACCAGGAGCTCGCTCTGAAATACGGTCTCGTGGACCGGAAATTGCCGTATTACAAGTACTTGCCGGAAGCCGTGCTCGAAAATGACCGCGCCAGGCTCTACTGGGACCGGGCCATCATCACAGACAGAACTATTTTTGCAAATAAGCCTGATATTGTGCTGATGGACCGGGCACAGTCAAGGATATTTTTGGTCGACTTTACCATTCCGTATGACGAGAACCTCGTGAAAGCCGAAACAGACAAGCGAACAAAATATCTGGACCTGGCTCACGAGGTGACCGACATGTGGGGTGGTTGGCCGACCGAAATTATTCCTGTAGTCGTCTCTGCGAATGGGCTAATCCCAGTCAGCCTCTCGGGTCATCTGAGGCGACTGGGACTCCGTGACGGACCGCTCCGGGCTGAAATGCAGAAGGCAGTGGTCCTCGATACCGTCCGCATCGTCCGTCGGTTTCTTTCCCTTTCCACCTAACCCTCGGCCGTTTGGTCTCCCCTGCCGAGGGCTTCCATCTGGTTGGATCTTTATTTATTTGTGTATTTTTTGTATTTATTTTATTTTATTGATATTTATGTATATTTATCTTTTCGTTTTAATTTATAATTATATATTTATAGAAACCAACCAGATGAGAAAACTATACAGATACCCCAAAAATAATAATAATATTCCACAACTATCACACAACGCCATCTAGTTCCAAGCTAAGCAGAGCTTGTGTTATGGGTACTAGACAACTGATAAATATACTTATATATTTCTAAATACATAAATATTATAGATAAATTACACCCAGACACAGAACAAATGATCGTGCTCATCACACAAACCTTTGTCCTGGGTGGGAATCGAACCCACGACCTCCGGCATAGCAGTCAGGGTCACTAACCACTAGACCAACAGGCCTGTCAAAAGTTATCTTTGCCTGGAGTTGGTTAGGTGTCTATGAGCTGCAATGGACTCTTTCGAGAGGTTGTTACTTTTATGTTATAAAAAAAGTGATAGTGCTCATGTTGTTTTGTTAGTGAAACACTAAATAACACTTTCAAAAGCTTCTTTTATTAATTTTAAAAGTCAGTTTAAGATTAAATATAGTTTTAAAATTTCCTTTTTGTTAATTACTGAACCGTCTAGTGGCAGTGTAAGAATATCCATTTCCTCATATTATCCTGTGGGTGTCATAAAAAACGACACAGGGAAACTAATCAGGAGATGGGCAGCAGTGTCTTCTTAATAAAACAATTAAATATAAAAAACTGCGGTTGCCAACTCTCTTAACAGGCGTGACAACTACGGCAAATATCCCCCCTAATGAGGCAATCTATGGGGGAGACCTATGTTCAGCAGGGAACTTTAATAGGCTGTATCAATAAGTTAATTACTGTTTAACAATGTACAAAAATAAAAGTAAAAATAATATTTATTTCTCTATTCTCATAAACTAAAAACCTTTTAATGATTTCTTAAATTTACCTGAACCTGATTTTATCGCGTATTTAACTTATTTTAACTTATTTTTAATTCCCGACGTTTCGGGTGCTTTCAGCACCCACAGCTACGGGGGGAGGGGACAGATGTTTGACGTCCCAATGTCATAGTTAACCCAGTTACCTTCGGGTTTTGAATATTAAATCTTTTTCTTGTAAAATGTAATTTTTATTACAGAACATGTAATAATGGCTGTTAAAATTGAATCGTAGAATGACTATTAATAAACATTGTGCTCTTTGAAGTTTTTTGATTTGTTTTTCGTTGACCTAAATTTCATATAACCTGAGGAAATTTACAATTTGATTGGTTGATTGCAAAAGTAAACATTTTAAGGAAATAAATAGCAGCTGTTTGTTACGGCTGCTCCTCACTTAGCGGTTAGCCTCTGCAGAGTACTTCACCAGGGGATGCCTCTTGTGGAAGGTTTCGCTTCTTTTTTACATGTTGTTTTATTGACGGTGGTGTGTCTTTCCTATTGTGTGGTGTTGGGAGTAGTGTTGACATGCAATTAAGGGAGGTGCTCTCCCAACTAGGTAAGACACATCATTTATGTTTAAATTACGTAATTTATTATGCGGATCTTAGCTCGTGGATTTTTATCATCTGATTTTATTGTGTGTGGAAACTTGCATATCTGTGAAACGATATATTTTATTTTCTATGAGGCAATCTCTGAGCACTATTATTTTGTAGCAAAAAATACCACAGTTCATCCTTAACAGACGGGTTGGCAGGAAGATGCTCCTGCCCATCATCTGTTTCTTTTGCCTTTCTCGCCTATTACGACACCCACGGGATGATATAGGATAACCGATTGGATCCTCCAAGGCCACTACTACTCGGCTTAATCATCAAATATTTTCTTTTTTAATTTATCATGCATTTCTTCTTAAACTTGTCTTCGTGAATAGTACTATTAAGGTCACAGCCTTTTTTCAACCATACTCATGTAAAGCTCATCAGGCTGGTTGAAGTTAATTTGGTCATCAAAATATGTGCTAGTTACTACTAGGGCTGCCACCCGTACTACAACATCGTACTATATTATATCAGTCAGTTGTACTATATACGAGGGTGACACTGAAAGTTTTTTGAATTAGCCACTTGTAAATGATATAATAAATTTCAAATTTTGAATATGGAACTCTTTTCCAATATTTTTGTATATGTATTTTATTAATTTGTCACTTGTTTACGAAATCTCAAAAATAAAAATTTTGAAAAACTGTTTTTTTGGAATGACTTTTAAGTGGCTTTACCGATCGATTTCAAAAACTAATCAGCTCTTACCCTCAAAAAATGACGTCGAATGCCGTTTGGAAAATAAAAATCGGTTTATTCATTCGTGAGATATCAAAGGAGAAAGAATTTTAAAAAACGTTTTTTTTAACATAACTTCGAGATTTCGCAACATCATTTGGTGAAATTTGGAGCGCTTTGCATTTGAAATTAGCGGGTAGGTTGACCCAGCAGGCCAGGGATGGCCTGCTGGGTCAACCAATTTTTTTATTTATACTGAAGTCGGTTGTACAAAATTTTTAATTTTGTCATTTGTTTTGCGCAAGTGATAAAATTAAAAATTGTGTATCATAATCAATATTTTCAACTAAACTAAATATTGTTTACTTAAATACAAAACAATTTACTTTTCAAATCAACTGGCTCTGGGAACTTGTAGAATACTTTGTTACCCTTCATAAATATAATTGACACAGGTAGTATGGTGAAGATCTGTTCCTATTTCACATCAGATGTGTCATTGTTATCTATTCTCAAAAGAGAACCTTCTTCATTTTCTTTATACAAAAGGGGACAAACGAGCATGTGGCTCACCTGATGGTAAGTAATTACCGCCGCCCATGAAAAACAGCAACACCAGTGGAATTGCAGGTGCGTTGCCGGCCTTTTAGAAAGGAGTAAGCTCTTTTCTTGAAGCTCCCTAAGTCGTATCGGTCCGGAAAAATTGTCGGAAGTAAACAATTCCACAGAGAAGTTGTACGAGGAAGAAAACTCCAAGTAAAACTCACAGTGGTGGACCACCAAGCACCCAGATGGTGAGAATGGTATCGTGAAATTTGGTGGCTGGACCTAATCAAAACAATTCCTCCGAATACTCCCCGTGAAACCGTAGAAAATTCAAAGGTGCAATGCAACATCCCCACGCAGCACCGAATCGAGCCGATCAGAAACAACTTGTTCGTCGACGATTCGAACCGCTCCGCGCTGGATAGGGTCAAGTGGAAGGAGTTGGCACTGGGGTGCCCCGGCTCAGAGATGAGAACAGTATTTAGAGGCCGTGAGTATTGTGAGGCCGAACTTGCGCTTTTTGAAAAGTTGCAAGCGAGGTGCCGGCATGTGATACTGTCTCGCTTGCTGAGCGCGCCAAGATTTTTAGAGGCCAATTTGGCCATACCCTCCAAGTGACCACGAAACTGCACACTAATTGAATATATCGACGCCGAGGATTCTGATGCTAGCTGAGGTAGCAAGGGGAGTAAAGTGAAGAAAAGTGAAGAGAGGTCAAAGAGTGGGAAAAAAGATGGCGGTCTCGACACAACGATTGTTTTAGAGGGTCGAAAAGCAGTTACTGCAGAGTGATATACTAACAATTGTTTGCCACTTGTCCTGGAAAAAGTTCGAAACAAGCGACCTGGCGGTAGGATCCTCCTTCACCAGGACAAAGCCTCGTCGCACACCGCCAAATAAACAATCGATTACTTGGCGATGTCAGATGTGGAATTACTGGGTTACCCGCCCTATAGCCCCGACCTCGCACCTGCGATTTTTATTTATTTCTGAAATAAAAGAAAAACTTCGGGGAAAACGTTTTATGGACGCCGAGGAAGCAGTGGCTGCGTTTCAAAATGCCGTCTAAGAGACCCCTGAGGACGAGTGGGCAAAGTGATTTTCTCAATGGTTTCATCGAATGGAGCGATTTATTGATGTGAATGGATACTATTTTGAAAATATATAACGAATAACAAGCTAGTTTGTTCAGTTTTTGATTTTCTAAGAACTTTCAGTGTCACCCTCGTAATATATACTACGCATATTATTATTATATTATTACGACACAAAAACACACCTAACCCAGATAAATCCACGGCTATAGTTATATTATAACGCGAATGGTTCGGCTCAACCAGGGAAGACCACGCTGTCACAGAGTACTGTGAATCGTGTGGTGAGTGTAGCGAACCAGATTTTTTTTATTGACAACGGGACATTCTATCGATATCTTAGTCCCCAGTGGTGACAACGCATGCCACTTTCTGCAGTTTGATTCCCAATTTACAATATGTCTATTAAGAATATCATTTACCATGGTATTTCTCTCTATTGTTGTTCTAATTTACTGCTTATTCCCATTCCTTAAAACATGAAATAATTCTTTCTGTCCTGATCTAAAGCTCATAGAGGTCATCGGTAATTTAAGTACTCATTCTCTCTGGAATTCAGAAATTAGATCGCGTCCCGTCTTTCCAGTATCGAGTCACACGTGTTTGCCATTTGTTTGTGCTACTTACATATTTGAATCGGACTACGTGATCGGGGAAGCGTCTGGGGTACTAAAATATGAATAAAAGGAAAAAAGAAGGGATATTTCTAATATGAAAAGGAACATAATATTATATGTAACCAACGTTACTTCTTTTTTTTTTTCAAAAAGATCTTCAAATAATCAATGTAATTCAAAAAATATTTTGTAAAAACTCATTCCTAAGTTTGTTTTAAGTCACTGTTGTGTTAGTACGTATTGTTCTAGACGTTTGGTATTGATGTTATAGTATTATGCGTTTAAATTTGCCTTTGAACTGTATAAGGCTTCCTTACATGACGTTCGCAATCCCATAAAGCGCCAACCCTATATGGCAATGAGGAGTTGAGTCGACAGGTTCACTGTCAATAGAGCGAAGTAATTTATGAGTAACAAATTATATTAGGCGTGGTAGAGGCACACTACAGTCATATTATAGTTGTAACCTGAATAGGGCGTCCCGACCGGGGAAAGAATACTAGTGTGAAATAGCAAATTAATATTGCTCTGTTACTGGAAACCAGGCATTCCATTTTATTCCTCAGGGGTGACAATTTGACGGCGCATTTGCATCTTGGATCTTAATCGAGGATAGATGTAGATGTCTATGGGCCAAAGTATCCACTTACCATCAGGTGGACTGTGTGCTCGTTTGTCATTAGTAATCTTATTATTTGAAGAAAAAAAGTAACGCTTTAGCTTATAACTATATATTATACACCTATATAACTACTATAGGTCCCATTGCTGGGTACACAACTACCCTCATTTTCTGAAAAACTTGTTAAGCATCTATGGCGGACTTCACGTCTTTGAAAATAATCTTACTACTCAGAACTGATATTACCTTTACTGTCGAGCACGGGGTAAATAATCGCTTCAGATTGCTATTGACAATTTAATTTGTGACGGGGGGGGGGGGGATAGAACCTGAATTGCTCACGTAGTGTGAAATTACGGCGAGCTGAGCGTTGTTATAGTAAGGTTAAAAATACTATGATAAAACTGGCGACACACACCGGCTTCGCTTGGATAGGGCTATTGATATGGCGTTATTTAGTAAGATCAAATCAATTTGAGCGCTGGTTTGATAGAGGCATTGAGGTCTCTTTATAGGGATTCTAGTGCTTGTGTCAGGATCAATGGGGGTCTACTCGGACTCGTTTAGCATCCGAAAAGGTGTCAGACAGGGCTGTGTGGCTTCCCCTTGGCTGTTCAACCTATTTATGGACAGGTGTTTGCAAACTTTGAAACATGAAGAATGTGGGTTAAGAATGGGCGAGTTAACCGTCAAATGCCTTTTGTATGCCGATGATCAAGTCATATTTGCGTCATCGGCGGCTGAGTTGCAAATGATGGTTACATTAATGAACTGGGCATTAAAAGAAAGGGGAATGAAATTGAACGCAAGTAAGACGATAGTGATGGTTTTTGAAAGAGAGGAAAGCAAAACGGTATGTGAAATAAGAATAGAAGGAGAGTTAATTGAGCAAGTGGATGAGTTTGTATTTGGGATGTGTATTTAGCAGGGATGGTAGATATGATAAGGATATAGAACGACGAGTAAATGCGGGGAATATAATGAATGGGGCACTACACTCTATTGTGAAGAACCAGAATGTATCAAAAAAGGCACGTATGGTAATTCATAATGCTGTGTTAGTCCCTACTTTAATGTATGGTAGTGAAAGCTGGGTGTGGCAGAAGAAGCACGAAAGTAGAATAAATGCTGTAGAAATGCGGTGTTTAAGGAGTATGCTAGGGTTGAAATTGAATGACAGGGTGAGAAATTGTGTGATAAGAGATAAATGTGGTATGCAAGATGATGTTGTGACCAGGATTAAGAAAGAAATGCTTCGGTGGTTTGGTCACGTAGAAAGAATGAATGAGGAAAGAGTGACAAAGCAAATTTATATGGCAGATGTGAACGGCAGAGTCGGGAAAGGACGCCCTAGAAAAAAGTTTATCGACCAAATTGACGATATTTTGAAAATGGGCCACGTTAAAAGTACCCTTAACCGACGAGCATGTATGCGTAGATATATGGATGTAAAGGAGGCGAAAGAGGTATGTCAGGATCGTGTCAAATGTTAGTCCGTAGTCTCTGCCTACCCCTCTGGGTGACAGGCGTGATTGTTTATGTATGTATGTATGTATCAAGTCAATTTTTTTGTAACTTAAGGATGACAAACGAGCACACAGTCCACCTGATGGTAAGTGGATGCTGTGGCCCATGGGCATGTACATCTATCTTCGACTACGAATCAAAATGTGGAATGCCTCGTTTTCAGTGAATCACTGGTTCTCTACACTAACCATACGAAACTCAGCAGCATTATTAAGCTACTATTTGACGCTGTTATTCTGTGAGAGCGTGGCGCTGCCCCGGTCGAGCGGTCCGCGGTGATTTAGCCGCATATTCGGCCGAATACGAATAATCGGTACAGCTGCCGAATGTGCCGAATACCGAATATGAAACGAATATTCGGTCTGTCTCTAATAAATACTTGATCCGTACGGAATTCGAACCCGCGGCTCTTAGCACTACTGCAACTCATTAATAAGCCCCTGCGTCACTTAGCCGTCAGATTATTTCTGACTTCAATGCACGTGAACAGTCAGTAGTTGTAAGAAATACACACAGTGTCAGACTGTAGGTATACGATATTTTTAAATCACATAAAAGATTGCAGTGAGCTCCAGATGTGTGTTATACCGGCAGTACATGTTGGCCGAGCGTATTCAAAGTGATACGCGACGCAAGTGAAACTTATAATTTTGAGTGCGGATTTACCAGGTGCGCGGCGGTAAAGGAAAATATCGTGAGGAAACCTGCATGTCTGAAATATGAAAAAAAAATATTTTCAAGACATGTGAAGTTCACACGAATTAGGGAAGCGCGGCGGTCATTTCCTTGAACTCCTAAAACCCTCTCAGAAAGGGGAGGAGCCTTGTTCCAGTAGTAATGTAGTGGGCGATACAAATCGTATACTTATATTGTATAGACACAACATCTATATATTGGTACAATATCCAATATAGGTACTATATAATATGCGGCAACAGACTGATGTCTACTATGTATTAGATACCGCTCACGTTATAGGACATCTAACATCGCACTCGAAGACATACTTTCACGTAAAATATTTGTGATATGATACACAATTTTCCAGATTCGCACGATTAAAAAAATCGTAGGAAAATAATTAAGCAACCTATCACAATGGCACTTGACTTACGATTGAATAAAAAATCAAGCTCGATTGAGTATAAATTTACTTACATACTACTCTCTTGGTTAGGCCGAACACTATTCAAACCGCTCTTGTATATATCTATAAATGTGAGCAAACCAAATCCATCAATAATCGCATATCACCGTGAAGTACTGAATACTGACTTCCTTACAGAGTTACAGAATCACGTAGATATAAACGGATATATAGACATTGAAAGTATATAGATTCAATATCAGATAATCAAATCCAATAATAAATAAAATAATTTATTTTTCTTTATAAAACTTAAAGTAATGACATAGTTGATTGGAATCTCCATTTAAGCAAGTAATCCCTGTGTTTGCAAACCCATCTCTTCCTTATCTAAACATACATTTTTTTAATTTAAAAACCAAAAAATAAGTGTTCCCACTTATGAGTTTAAAGGTATCCATTGTTCGCGCTCCAGCAGCGCTCCGCGCTCCTGCAACTGCTCCCGGTAGTGGGTACTGTTGTTTCCATACAAGTTCAAAATGATTTTCCCAGAAAGTCCTAATATAGTTCTACTTTTCAGATTTTTTTCATATTTTCTAAACTTATGATTCAAAAGTTAGAGGGGGGGGGGGACACATTGTTTTTTACTTTTGTAGCGATTATTTCCGAAATTATTGACATTGTCAAAAAATTATTTTAGTAAACCCCTATTCATTTTTAAATACCTTTCCAACAATATATCACACGTTAGGGTTGAAATTTAAAAAAAAATCACTTCCCACTTTACATACAAGGGGGCTATCCTAATAAAACATTTTTTTTCCAATTTTTATTTTACCACTTTGTCGGCGTGATTGATACACATATTGGTACCAAATTTCAGCTTTCTAGTGCTAACGGTCACAGAAATTAAGCGAGGACGGACAGACGGACAGACAGACATGGCGACTATAAGGGTTCCTAGTTGACTACGGAACCCTAAAAATGACAAAAACTAATTACTCGACTTTAACAACCAAAATTTACTAAAATTACAAAAGTGTGTGTGTGCGCGTGCGCGTGTGCGTGTGCGTGTGCGTGTGCGCGCGTGCGTGCGTGCGCGCGCGTGCGCGTGTGCGCGTGTGAGTGTGTTCCAATACACACAATACTTACTATTTGGTATAGGGTAAAAGTGGTATAACCCATGCCTACGTGTCCAGGAGTGGAACGTACTCGTCTAACTAGATTGGCTTTTTACATATTGAAATTTTATTATATCTTGTGAAAACCATTCATCGAAGGTGTGGCATAGCGTGACCTGGAAAACATCATCTTCAAAGCGATCTGCTTTTTAGTCTCTGTAGCGGCGCAGGTTTACAGAACACGCTTTTATTAGTTAGCTGACTACAGCAAAGCCAAGACGATGGTTATTAATTTTGGCAGCCTATGTATGTACATTACATACTCATACATACTTGCCTCGTTACGAGTAAAAAGGGTCTACAGTTCAATACACAGTAGCATTGTTCTGCTATTTCACGCTAGAATTCTGTGATCCTCCTGCTTTACCGACTTCAGAAAACGAGAAGGCTTACAATTCGGCCGTGTGTTAATTAATATAATCAGGTGTTACTTTTTTATAAGATCGGGTGACGAACGAGCATGTCCACCTGATGGTAACTGGTTGCTATGACCCATAGATATCTACATCCATCCTCGTTTACGAATCAAAATGCAGATGCGTTGTCACGCATTAGGATAAAGTTGGAATGTCTTGGTTCCAGTCAAAAGTGTCTCTGGTTGTTTACACTCACCATACGAAACACAGCAGCATTAAGCTCCTATTTTACGCTTGTATTGTGTGAGAGCGTGGTTCTTCCCCGGTCGAGTCGACAGATTCGTGCTACAATCATAATATAGTTGCAGCGTGGCTCTACCATGTAAATAAACTCTCGGTTCGATTTTCATTATTTTTTTTCTATTAAATAAGTTTTTCTTCAGGGGTTTAATACCTACTTGTACCTGTATGTATTTTAGAACCGACATCAGTATGTAAAATAATTTTAATGTTATAATATTTTTATTTCATTGAAGAATTCTTTTACTGTTAATAAAAAGTTAAATTTATTTTTAAATAAAAATTGCATGCGATATCTGATTGATATCTTTTCGATCTAAAATACTTAATTGCAGGCAGCAGTTCTAATTTAGAAATATATATTTTAAAATAGCCGCGTCTAGACGTTCTCGTGGCTTTGTTGTTATTTTTATATCTGTCTAACAACGTGAGACTTCTACTTTTGTATTCAATAATTACTAAATCACTGAATTAATGTTAGAAGGTGAGAGCATTTCTGTTATGCCGTTTCTAAATGTTTTCATATTTAACTGAAAGTAAAAAAGCCCCAGTCACGAAAATGTTGAGAAGTGGTAGCGTGGTATAGGCGTAAGAAGAATGTTGGCTATGAAAGCGGATTGATATAAGAGTAGAGGGAGGGTTAAAATTAGATGGATGACTGTATTATTAGGGTTGATATGCGTAAGAAAGGAGTGCGTGTAGAGCTGGATAATAGAGGAGAATGGAAGATGTGCTATGTTGACCCCGAACAACTCCGGATAATGGCAGAAAGAAGAAGAGATAATATTGTGAATGAATGGTTAAAAAAACCATCGGTGTTTTTGTTGTTTCTTCTCAGGACAGAGATGTTTCCGAACCAATGATAAAAAATTAAATAACTTTCAATATTAATATTACCGTGTAGTATAAATAATGACTAAAAAAACTGTGGTTGGCAACCCGCTTGCCAAGCGTGACAACTATGGCAAATATCCCCTCTCTAGCCTATATAGCCTCTGAGGCAATCTATGGAGGAGGCCTGTGTTCAGAAATGGACTTTAGTAGGTTATAATGGTAAGTTAAGGTTTAAGGTTAAAAGTTTTATACGTGGTAAAGCCACGCTGCAGCTATATTACGGTTCTAGCGCGAACGGGTCGGCTCGACCGGGGCAGGACCACGCTCTCACAGAATACTAGCGTAAAATAACAGCTCAATGTTGCTGTGTTTCGTATGGTGAGTGTAGAGAACCGGAGAGACCCGTTTAACTGCAATCGAGGCATTCCATCTTAGTCCTCACGGGTGACAACGCATTTGCATTTTGATTTTTAATCGAGTATAAATGTAAATGTCTATGGGCTACAGCATCCACTTACCGTCAGGTGAACTGTGTGCTCGTTTGTCGCCCTTATTCTATTAAAAAAATCTTGTAATCTATTTCGAATAAAAATTATTCTAGTTATGTTATTTGCCAACTCAGAGACACAAAGATAGATTATATTTATTAGATTAGGAAATCATGCTCAACATCTTGACACGTACTAAGAAAAAAGAAGGACGTGCGTTTTTTTTTTCTATCTCAAGTGCCCGTAAAAGTTCAGTGCTGGACACATGTACGTAAACCATGTTGGCCATTCCAAATGATTTCGAAAATTGATGCAACACCAGGCCAAAATCATGCTCAACTTATTGTAAGAACATGCACTGATGCACGTGTTCCTACAATGAGCTGAGCATGATTTTGGCCTGGTGTTTCGTCACTTGAGATGTATGTACCTATCTATTGTCGATATAGCTTTGTTGTTCTGAGTTTGACATGACGCTATTTATAAACGTGATGAGATTGTTTCACACGCTCACAGTGACTCGACCGTTGCTTCGCTAATAAAAACTGACTTCTCTTAACATAATCTCATCAAAAACAGAAATGTCTGAAAGGGGAACAAGTTCTGTACAAGTACAAACCACGGTTGAGGTTGCTGGTTTCTTTGATAAAAGAATTGAGATCTGAATGGCTCAACTCCTATTTTTGATATTTTATATTTTGATATAATACGTGGCAGCCTCGTATCTGTAAACGAAGTGTAGTGCGGCCTCCGTTAGACGGAGTGAAGACCTGGTTAAAGATGCAGGAAGTCGATGGATGCAGGTGGCTCATGACCGTGCTTGGTGGTATATCTTGGAGGATTCCTATGTTCCGCCGTGGAGTTGTAATGGGGATGTAATATTAATAGTGATAAAAGATTTTACTAAATATATATACTTAAATAGAAAATCTATACTATTGTAATATTACCTATTTCGAAACGTCTGTATCAGATATGTTGTTACGATATATTTCAGTAAATTCGTAGTAAACGAATAAGCCGAGTTCTATCCCCGCCGGCACCACTGAAAAGGTTTTGAGCAAACGTGTGTGTGTGAGAATTATAAAGAAAATATTTCAAGGGGATTGAAATCAGCTAACACGCATTGGGGAATCTGGGCGGAAAGAACTTTGTTCCCTCAGGGCTGTGAGGCCTAGCCTAGCATAGATAATACACTATATACCAGATATAGCCTAGCCAAATACTATTTAGTTTGACTTTAATAACTGGACCACGTGCTTAATCATTCTCTTCGTTTTGAGAAAATTATTTCGGAAACATTTTAAATAATGTTTATGCACTGAACTCATTGTTAGTATAATAACACTGAAACAATTTTTCATTTTCGTTATGATGGATTTTCTCTTGTATCGTGAAGGCAGTTCATGCTTCATAAAAAAATTCAAATTTTGATTCCTAAATAGGTCCTGCATATTTTCTGTTCCTATAACGGTACAGGCGCGGGCAAAAATCGCTCCGTGAGTTCTTAGCCTATATGCTTAACATTGAAGAGATGTTCTTATTTTATTTATTGAAGTTTGGTGTGTTAGGCAAAGTGATACGAAAACCCTATAATTTGCATTGAAATTTAAATATTGGGCAGTTTTGTATTACGCACGCAGCTATAACCAAATGTCGGTAGATATGGAACATACCTCTGCATAATTAAACTGTAGGTACTCCACGTTGTAGGGCAAAGGTTGTAATTTTATTAAGTTCTTGGGGGAGCCAACTTTTTTCTATTTATTTCGCCGGAGCGAGTGCGACGTCTGAATAATTTAATGTTGAAATATATTAATGGTTGCGATTAGGTAGAAAGCCTTTTTACATATTTTCCTTGGGAATATTTTAGTTTTACTCCGCTTGCAAAAACTCGCTTATGGGTGAATATGCGGTATTTGATTTTTTTGTGTCACTGAAGGAAATGTTATCTGTTTGATACAATATTAATAATATCACTTTTTGACACTATTTCTGTATTTGTAAGATTTTTTCATTTTTTGAGTTTCATAAGCGCCAGGGGAAACGTGTTAGCTGGGAGCGACAGTATTGGCAGAGTAGTGACAAATTAAATCAAGGAAGTGACAGGTCATTGATTATTGGATAAGAAAGGGGAAAGATATTGAATAAAACACATATAAATTATAGTCTTTGGATATTTTGAATATATAAAATACATTCAGTTTTAACAGTTTCTAAGTGCAAATATATTTTTAATATTAATTAATGCCTTAGTTTCAATTACCCGAATGAAATAACAAAATTAATATTTCCTGCTCATCAGTCTTATCTGAGATTTAAACGAATTAAGTAATTATCTTATATAAAATCAGACTACAAACTGTTTGACAGTTTATAATTATAAAATGTTTAAAAACTTAAAGGCTATCTAAATAAAATAAAACTAAAAATAAACCTTATATTTATCTTATCTAAAAAGATAAACTTCAGTTACAAAACAAAACAATAGTAATATCTAATGATACACCTATGTGTCGCGTGGTTATCTAAACAAATATAATTAAAAATTATCAATGCACAGTCATCATCATCATCATCATTACAGCCTTTCACAAGTCCACTGCTGAACATAGGCCTCCCCCAAGTAATGCCACAAAGCACGGTCCTGAGCCACCTGCATCCATCGACTTCCTGCATGTCTTACCAGGTCGTCACTCCATCTAGTGGGGGGTCGCCCTACACTACGCCTACCGGTACGAGGCTGCCACTCGAGAACCTTTCTTCCCCATCGGTTGCATGCACAGTATTAATGAAAAATTTTAACCGTTTTAACCGAAAAAATAAGAATATAAATTTCCTCGCAACCTTCCGCTAAACAAATACAATGATGTGTCTTACCTGAGTATTTAGTGTTCTTACCTTAGAGTGACTCAGCCGCCGTAGAGTCTACATTACCTGAAGATACCGTGTAGAGGCGAAACACGTGTCGTATTATCGTCGATGGTGTGTCTTGCCTGGAATAGTGGTGTTGGTAGTAGTGGTGCTGGGACTAGTGGTGACGGAGTTAGTGCATGCAACTGAGGGAGGGCGGGAGGTGCTCTTCAATCCAGGTAAGACACATCATTGTATTTGTTTAGCGGAAGGTTGCGAGGAAATTTATATTTTTATTTTTTATTATAATGTATTTCCGCAAAGTAACGCCTGATTCTATCAATTATCGTTTTAACCGACTTCAAAAAGGAGAAGGTACTCAATTCGACTGTATATTTTTTTACTTCCTTAATTATACTAAACTAACTTATGTGTTTCTGTATCAATATTATATTGCCAATATAGACACAGATACCGACGTGTCTCTACAAGTGATCCAGTTTTGCTAATTTTAGTACGAAATAGTACTATCGATGTTTCTAAATTAAAGCCCATGCGAGTGAAGCCGCGAGTAAAAAGCTAGTTAAATAATAATCTGTTATTTCTCGATAATAGTGAAAATAACAAGCGGTTGGTGGTTTGCTTCACCGAACCGACCAAAATTACTAGTTTTCATAGCGAAGAAATAATATTTTACAAAACGTTAAACAAAAACTGTTCTTACAAATAAGTTATATGGGTTGACAAAATGCTACGTAAAATGTAAGTAATGTAACCTTCTGGCAACACTGAAGGCCATCTGTGTGTAGCGTTTGCTGGATTAGGTTTTATCACTTATCTTATTACAGCTGGGGGCCAATATTTGTGCAGAAACTAAATAGTTTTGCTTTATTGAATGGGGTGATGTCTAACTGGAAACATCCAGTCTTATTGATATGCCTTATTCTCTTTCTAATCTTAATCTTAAACTATAAATATCCGTTTTACGAAGGAATTATTTATTATTAGAATTAAGCGAGAGATGGAATTAGACAGCAAATGTCTATTTTTTCTTAATAGGATATGGGTGACAAGACAATCGAGCACAGGCAACCGGCGAAGGACCACGCCCTCAAAGAAAACCAGAGTAAAATATTAGCTTAATGCTGGCTGATGTGTTTCTCATGGTGAGTGAAGAGAACCGATGACCCTTTTCACTGGAAATAAGGCATTCTATCCTAGTCCTCAGGGTTGACAACGCGTCTGCATTTTGATTTTTATTTTAGGATGGATATAGAATGTATCTGGATCACAGCAATCACTTACCATCAGGTGGACTGTGTACTCGTTTGTCGTCACCCTTGTGTTTTTTTTAATATCATTGAGTGACAAACGAGCACACAGTCCACTTGATGGTAAGTGGATGCTGTGGCTTATAGACATCCACAGTTATCTTCAATTGAGAATCAAAATACAAATTCGTTGTCACCCCTGAGGACTAAGATGGAATGCCTCGTTTTCAGTAAAAAGGCTCTCCGGTCCTCTGCACTCACCATACGAAACACAGCAGTATTAAGCTGCTATTTTACGCTGGTATTCTGTGTGGTGTGGTCCGTGGTGCTGCCTCTTACAAGCCGACCCATTCAGGCTACAACTATAATATAGCTGCTATAAAAATATTAAAAAAATGTTTGTAATGAGATAGACTGAGCGTAAGTTAAACTCAAGTTGTGCTCTTACAGATGAGGATGAGGCGACGACATCCGGCATCACGGACGGCGCAGCAGATCAGCAGAACCGTATCATCTTCGTGAACCGCACTCAGCCGCAGAAGTTTGTCAACAACAGCATATCCACCGCCAAATACAGGTATAGTGATTGCCATAGGTAATATTGTGTATATGCATAGCATACTCATAAATGTATTTAAGTAGATGTATTTATCGACATACTTATGTATAAATGTTGTGTATATTTATGCAGGGTTAATGGGAACTCGAAAAAAAATTCTTTATGTTTAAACATGACCCACATTAGTTTAATTGGCTCTACGTTATGAATAAATATCTTCAACGGGATGTTGTTACCTTTTTGGATAGCTGATTAAATGGGCATGTTTTATAAAATATTTTATCTCATGTCATAAGAAGTAATTTTTTGAAGTACGTAATATTTGGGTAAAAAAAAAAGTTAGAATTTATTAAGACCCATAATTTCTTCTTGTGAATACTTTTTATGAGTGTACTCGGTTGGTTGAAGCTTCAAGGAAATAAATAAACATAAAAGAAAGCATACAAAAAAGGTTTTATTTTTATTTAGCATTCATAACGAAATTCTGGGTGATTATTGAAAAATCTTTAAAATCCGTGTATCTCAATACCTGTTCATTTTCATACATATGGGGGTCAAATTTATATCATTTTGACTCACTATCACTCCCTGCCGGAAAGTTGTCGAGTTCCGCGTAACCAACCCTGTATTATAATTTTTTGTCATCCCTTTCTATTCCTATTTTGACTGCACCACCTCTTAGGTACTATGTCTAACTCTCTTTAGCCATTCGTTGACTGAAAGAGAATGCCCTATGGCATTAAGTCCGTCATATGTAGGTACTACTTTGTGCATGGAAGTATGAATAAATAAATAAAAGTATATCAGGGCTTCGCTCGTCTGTTTATTAAAAAAAATAAACGTTACCCCTACACTAGGATTTTCTCCTGTATCGTGGGGGCAGTTTACACACATAAATTGCACAAGGATAAACATACAGACCCGGAACAGTTATTTGTGGGCTAACAAATATCTGTTGTGTGCGAGATTCGAACCCGTACCCCTTAGCACCGTAACTCGAAGCTAAGCCACTGCGCCACAGAGATAATTTTGATTTTGTTATTTGTTTCGGTCTCGTGGTGTCACCGTCACTTTGACTTAAAGTGATTGAGACAGCACGATACTTTACAGCATCTTACTTAAAATTGAGCAGCGTTTGAGTGATTAGGCATCATTATATTATAGATAACATAAACATGTAACTTTTTTTATTAAGAATCAAAATGCAGTTGCGTTGTCACCCGTATGGACTAAGATAGAATACCTTGTTTCAAGTAGAAAAGGTCTCCGGTTCTCTACATTTACCATACGAAACACACAGCAGTATCATAGCGGCTACTATTTTACGCTATTATTACTTGAGAGCGTGGTCCTTCCCCGGTCGAGCGACAGAGGCAAAAAAACCAGGAGAAGGGCAACAGTGTCTTTCTAATAGGAAATAATATAAAACTGCGATTGCCAACCCGCCAATGCGTGGCAGTTGTGGCAAAACCCTCCCTATGAGGCAATCACAGTTTTTTATCGCGGGTTAGTGGCTATGTTGATTTGTTTGCGGTAACCTACTGCTGCCCATCTCTTGTTTCAGTTTCCCTCTACCGCCTCTGACACCCACGGGAAGATACTTGGTAGTGGATATTCTTACACCACCAATATATGGTTGTTGGTTGCTTCCTGGTGTTAGGTTTATTCGGACAATTAACTTATTTTCGTGAAAGGTAAATTAAAAAAAAGTATATTAACAATGCTATAAACATTACTAATATTCCCCTTAACCACTCGTGATAAGCTTAAATTGCTTGTGTTACGAGTGGTTCACGCCAGTAGTCGAATGGCGGATTCGAACCCATGACCTTTTTGAGTTTGCGGTCCGCGCCCTGCCATTAGGCTACTGCCGCTTCAATTAAATGTATTGCCTAAATTATGCAGCCTTTGATTATTTATTATAATAAATAAAGTAAACTTTTTATAACGAACTGCTATTTAACGAAATACTCCATAAAACTTAGTAATTGACTTAGGTTGTTTTTACCGTAGGTATTAGTCACACATTACTACACTAAACGTAGCGTCACATCACTCTCAATAACGAAACAACACGTAATCATTAATAAGACAAGTCATCGTATATAATGACTTTACCAAAGAATCTAAGAAATGTGTCGTAAAAAAACCAATTAAAATATTGGAATTGCAAAGAAGCCAATAAAAGGTGACAGATTATAACCAAGAACAACGTTATGTAAAAGTTTGGACGTTAGTGTACATTATGTGTAAAATTACTGATCCTTTATTTTAACCTACGTACTTATAAAATTTATCAACGATGTAGAGCCATTGCATAGATGAGCGCGAGGAGACGAAACAATAGAATGTTCCTCCGAGATTCTACTAAAAATACAATAATATTCATACTTTCCTAAATACTAATTCGATTAGATTACACGTATGGATATGATTAGTCTTAATTCTTTGTTGCGAGAAACCAATGAATGATTGATTGCATTCGGCCTGTAGTTTCTTTATATTCCGTCTGAAATAGTTAAAATGTGCATCGGGTTTAATGCTGCTGTGTCGATCGATTCGATTCAAATCGATTGTAGATTGTATCGAGTGTAGAGAACCGGAGACCCTTTTTTACTGGAAACAAGGCATTCCGTCTTAATCCTCAGGCGTGAAAACGCATCTGCATTTTGATTTAACGAAAACTCGTATCGGTAGGTAATAAAGATACTACCATTGAGTTTACGTGGTGTTGTTTTTTTAAATACTTGCAATGCTATAAACATTACTAATATTCCCTTTACCAACTCCTGGTAAGCTTAAATGCTTGTGTTAGGAGTTGTTCACGATGGTAGTTGAATGGCGGAAACGAACCCACGACTTTTTGAGTTCGCGGTCCGCACCTTGCCATTGTATGTTACTTATAACATTAGGGAGAACAATATGGACACAATTTATAAATAACAATATTTATAGAGTGGAGCAAAATAAAATGCACATCACATTTGATACTATGCCACATTATTGCACAATGATGACCTGGCTTAGTCGACTTCATTTAAATGTAGGGGGTACCTATAAACACAATGCACTTCTATATAGCATATTATACTATGCCATAGTATATGTTATTGACTGCCCCGTGGCGGCACCGTGATTTAGCAACGAGTTGCAACGCTAGGGGCTGCCGGTTCGAATCCCGCACGGAACAACTATTTGTATGTCCTACCAGCTGTTCCCCGCGACTTCGTTCGCGTGAAATTTATTACAATTAAATTTCATGGATTTGAATTTTTTTGCGAAAGACCCCAATTCTTATGTGGCATAGTTTGTACCGGTGTTACTATTGCATATGTCAACGTCATACTCAAAATTAGTCAGAATAGCTTCCTGGGATCTCAAAACGTCGAGATCTAATGAAAACTCCATTTTCGAAAATCTCCATATCGGTGAAACCAATAACTACCCTATTTTGAAAATGTTCAATTTTCTTAGCGGGAAGTTAAAAAGCAGTTATTATGACATATGGTATCACGGACTTTTTCGTAGATATTCATCTCTTTTACAAAATTGTAGTACATCACTTTGCTCTATTGTTAATAGTTTCCGCAGCGTATGCGATATAAGGATTCTTTTGGTATTTTTTTCATACCGTGGGTTACATTAACGAAGTTTTCATACGGAACCCTAACTTTTTTGAAATTATATTATGGTCTATGTTCGGATAATGTAGGATTCCAGTGGTGAAAGAATTTTTCAAGTCGTTCCAGTAGTTTTGGAGCCTATTCAATACAAACAAACAAATTTTTCCTCTTAAATCTTGAATAAAAATAATGTAGACATGTAATTGTTCTTTGTCTGGATGTTATTACTTGTAAAATGTATGTATGTAAACTGCTCCAACAATACAGGAGAAAATCCTAGTGTGGAGGTTACGTTTTAAAAAAAACTATATTATGTTAAATATTCTATAATAATATACTATATACACTTTCTAAAAATCAGGAAATAGGTCAGCCCTGTGATCTTCACTCAGGACATCGAAGACTGATTGAAAAACTAAGTTCTCTCGTCGTGTAATTTTGTAGAGTAAACATAAATAATTCCGGAAAGCAGAATTAATTGCCAACATTCTATACATAAAAATAGGAATATGTTTTTTTTTTATATTTTACAGGATAGAACAACGCTACAGCTGTAGGTTGTAGCACGAATGGGTCGGCACGACCGGGGAAGAACCATGCTCTCACATCTCACAGAATACCAACGCAAAATAACAGCTTAACGCTGCTGTGTTTTGTATAGTGAGAGTGAAGCGTAGACCGTTTGAGACCGTTTTTAACGGGAACAAGGCATTCCATCTTAGTCGTCAGGAGAATAAATGTAGATGTTTATGGGCCACAGCATGCACTTACCATCAGGTGGATTGTGTGCTTCTTTATAACCCTTATTCTATAAAAAAAAATGTTTCGCGTTGCGTAATCGCTATCTGTTGTAGTAATTTGAATGGGATGGGGTAGCGTTGTAATCTATACATAGAAATAAAATTGCATTGTCTGTTTATATTATTCAAACAACTGAGTAATAACTGAGAGAGTTTTTTTGCTGCCATTAAGACACGATGGATGCAGGTGGCTCAGGGCCGTGCCTTGGGGGAGGCCCGTGTTCAGCAGTAGATTTGTGAAGAACTGTAAAGATGGTGATGATGATAAACACATGAATAACCAACCTGTCTGTCCGTCCGGGCTAATCTTCGGAAAGGCTAATCTGATTGCAACTTCGGAAAGGCTAATCTGATTGCAACTTCGGAAAGGCTAATCTGATTGCAATGAAACTTCATTAACAGACAGAGTGCAATGCCAAGAGTGATCTAGGGTTTAGGCTATATTTTATCCGAACAAAATGGACAATTTTAAAACTTTTAAAAACGAAAAATTAATAAAACAAATGCTCTTTGATTATTTTACATCTAAATAACGCTACAAATCCAGGCGAAGCCGGGGCAGACCGTAGAGAAACTAGAAAGTGAGCATTGTCTTCAGGCCGGCTCGCTTGGCGTCCTGCCCGAACACTGAATTATGTCGCAAGGTCACGACTGTAATTCACTGTGCACTGTAACTTGGGTGGATCATTGAACAAGTAGACTGTTTGAGCCGGTACTTAAAAGGTCTACTATTATATAATTCTAGAGGGCCGTTCCGGCTTTGCCCGGTTTAAACAAATCTATCTTAAATATTAGGGAGATGTAGTAATTTTAAAACTTCATGGTATACCAACCTTTTTGTTTGTTTTTTTTTCTGAGGTTTTAAAATAATTCGATTATTTGTTCATTGGCCTTTTCTGACCTGAAGAGACCAACATGCCGACGCCGCGCGACCGCCACTATTACTGTTATGTCGCGCGAGTTTTTATATGAAAATTATTAATGTGAGTTATCCTTAGAAGACAAACATATGCTTTCGCGGCTTTATTTTGGATATTTTTAAAGAGGAACAATTTAGCCATATTTATTGGGTAACTTTTTTTTGACTATTGATGGAGCGCACGCTGTGGAAGCTCCAATAGGCACGACTATTTCCGACTTATTTGACAAAGGTTTAGCCATAATGTACTGGATGATTTTTTTACTGTGTGAAAAACTATTAATTTTTTTTACATTAATTTATTATGAAATTGAACTATCAATAAATACACTAATTTGAAATAAACTTTCGGTAATAAAAAATAAAAGCAAAAATTTTGATCTATATAAATAAATCAATTAAAACCTATGGAAATTAAAATAATACGCATTCAATTATAGTATTTATTGATAGATCGATTTCATAATATGTTAATGAAAAAAAATATAAAATATCAGTGCCAATAGGCTTCTTTTCCGTTTACCTGTTAAAACCATTTTTTTTCCAGACGGTAAAAAATCAACTAGTATTCGAGTATACATTCTTTTACACCATTGGCTGACAAACGAGCACACAGTCTACCTGATTTTAATTAGAAGCTGTGGCCCATAGACATTTATTCTCAATTAAGAATCAAAATGCAAATGCGTTGTCACCCCTGAGGATTAAGATGGAATGCCGCGATTCCAGTAAAAAGGTTCTCTGAATCTCACTCACCACTCACTCTATACTCACCGTACGAAACACAGCAGCATTACGGTGCTATTTGACGATGGTATTCTGTGAGAGCGTGGTCCTGCCTCGGTCGAGCCGACCCATTCGTGCTATAACTATAATATAGATCTACCACGTTAAAAAATATACTTTAAAAATATAAAGCATATGTCCTTTAGAAATAATATACCTTTCAAATGGTGAAAGAATTTTTAACATAGGTGCAGTTCCGCGGGTTACCCTGCACATACATATATGTACAAACTCACAAAATTTGCATTATCTTTATAATATTAGTATAGATAGGTTTAACTAATAAGTGCCACCTACATTAAGTTAGAATTTGAATCGAAGTATCGATTTAGGTATTGCCGAAGGTGCACGACCTATGCTACCACTGCACCGCTTCCCTCTACACTGCCCGCCTTTGTTTTCTTTTTGTGTGGACATTGCCTTTTTTAGTTATTAGAAAAAGTTTTATGACGTTTTATTGTCGTTAATGATTAATTGCGTGAGTTGTCTCAAAAGAAATCTCTATGTAGGTGTACTAATTTCCTACGTTTATTATACTTTTAAAAATTTTAAATATTCTTATTTCAAAAATTTTTTATCATATTCATTTTGAATTTAAGTAACAGGAATTAAAGTTTATTTTTCATAAATGAGATTTTTCAGAATGAACTAACTGCGTAGATCGGACCAAAGACAATAATTAAAACCTGAAGGTACTCCGGGTTAACTTTGACATCGGGACGTCAGTCACCTCAGTCCCCCGTGACCATGGGTGATGGAAAGCTCCCGAAACGTCGGGTATTAAAAATAAAATAAATAAAACGCGATAAAATCCGTACAAGTAGTTTTAATCAATGTACAGTGTTCGCGTAAATATAAGAAATCATTTCATAATATTAATTTAAAAAGGCCGTTGCAAGGAGAATATTATAAACGATTTTTCAGATATTTTGCATTTAAAATACAAGAAATTTCAAGGGTAGCTACATATTTCAAAACCGTAACTCTATGGAAAACTCAAGATTTAGAAGGACAATTGAACCGGAGGAAAGACTTGTATGTTTGAGCTAAAAGTATTTTTGTTGATAATTATGTAATCACGTAATAAAGTATAATTGGCTTTTGAATTGAAATTAACTATCAATTTTTTTTATTTAAATTATTTTGTCGCTATGTATTGATATTGATAATCGATGCATATTTTTTTCAAATTCTGTATAACTAATTACGTATTAATTAAAAGTTATAAAAAGTCGTCTGTGACGACTCATTGTTGCCTACACAGTAAAGGAATATGCTCCTGAAATGAAGTAAAAGTATATTTCAATAGGAAATTCTAAAACAACAGTTTTAGTGGAAAATCTACTAAGTTGACAACATTAGACAACACAGTATCAGCACGCGCCGAGCGCGCTGCATTATATGATGTCGTCAGCATGCGTCCTTCACATGCTGCGGCTACACTAAAGCGCCCTCCACATTCACGCCGTGAACACCCGTGAAAGGCGTGAACCGCGAATGTGGATGGCTTTCGCGCCCGTTCACGGGCTTCGCGCCTTTTCACGCCATGTTCCCCGTTCAGTGTCGGTATTTTGTGACCGCTTCAAAGGGTTTACGACGCGTGAACCTCCCGTAAACGCAAGCGCATCACACTCGCGCGGGAAAACAGTAACGCGCGAGACTCGTTGCTGTGAGGTTGTGCTTATTTGTATTTTTTTACGGAGGACGGTGCGTCAAAATGAGCGTTAGTTGGACGAACGAGCAGGAACTCTTGTTGATCGAGTATTATCATGCCGAATAAAATATAGATAAGATAAAATGAAAGTACATGACGCTTGGATACGAATAAAGGAAATAATGAATATTATTTTATTTTATTTTATTTTGAGTGTAGAGAACCGGAGACCATTTTTACTGGAAACGAGGCATTCCATTCTAGTCCTCACAGGTGACAACGCATCTGCATTTTGATTCGTAATCGAGGATAGATATGTAGATGTCTGTGGGCTACAGCATCCACATACCATCAGGTGGACTGTGTGCTTGTTTGTCACCCTATCCTATAAAATAAAAAAATAAACAAAGAAAAAAGAATACAAAGAAAAAGAAGATGGTGGATGCTACAAATGCACAGGAAACGTACACTGTAAATCTTATTTATGTTTTATTTTGTTTTCCCGCACCCAAATTGCACTTGAAAGACGTCCAATGGTTTAAGCTAAATAATAAGACAAATGTAAATATATTTTATTGAAATCATGACTAATAAGCCAATCATAAATACTGGTCAAGTGCGAATTAGATACACGTACCCAGGGTTTCGTACCACTGTACACTATGAATTTTGACCTGCAAAAATTGTTTTTACAGCCATAATCGTGATCAATGACTACGACTATTGGTCGCGTAGTGGTCAACATTCGATCGTAATTCATTAGGTATTTTTTTTAGGTTTGTATATTAAGTAAGCTGTATTTCACCTTCAACTGCATATTAATACAACCATAAAACATAGATATCTAGGGTATGTTCCGAAATACAACCCAGTACACTGGCGAATGCGAATGACGTCATTAATTGACGCCGTATTCCACCATATTCGATACAACGAGTCACCAATATGGCGTCGATTTATGACGTAATTTGCATTGGCCAGTCTATGACGTAATTTGCATTGGCCAGTCTACTGGGTTGTGTTTCGGAACATACCAATAATATGCACCCCTTCTCCATATAAACTATAAATGTTCCAAAATCTCACACTCGGTGTGCGCTATTTGTTTAAAAACGGGTGCAAAGTTTTTTCTTCACGATTTAATATAAAGATACTACGAGCATAAACAGTAGATATTTATTGACACAATATATTAATTCGACGTATCCTGCAATGGACTTTACGGTTTGATGAAATAAAAGAATATGTGTGGTCACGATACTATTCGTATCATCAACATTATCATTACAGCCTCAAAGTTCATTTCTGAACAGGCCTCCCCCATAGATTGCCTGATAGTGGGGATGTTAGGCGCGGATCCGCCCATCACCTGGATTGTTTTCTTCTGTCACCTTTATTTTATTTTATTTATTTATTTCTATTTATTATATTATTACATTCATTAATTATCCTACGTTACGGTACAATCATAAGTTGTAACGGCAATGGGGGTAATGGATATTCTAACAACGCCATTACACGCTGTATGATCAAAAATGAAAGGTTCTTATTTAATTTTTTTATATAGGGTAAGGGTGATAAAGGAACACACTGATGGTAAGTGGATGCTGTGGCCCATAGACATCTACATTTAACCTCGATTAAGAATCAAAATGCAGATGCGTTGTCACCCGTGAGGACTACGATGGAATGCCTTGATTCTAGTAAAACGGGTCTTTTATTGATTAAAGCATTTTATATAAATGTCACCTAGCAGCTTCGGATTCAATGGAAAGGCGTGCTAAGAGATTTATTGGTGACACGAATCTGGTTAAAACCAATCTCACCAGTCTCGAACACAAGCGAAAAGTAGGCAGACTTTCGTTTTTCTACAGGATGCATTTCGTAGAGTGTGCGCAGGAATTGCATGACTTAATTCCTCACTCTTTCTGCCGTAATCGGACAACCAGACACTCGACCAGTCTCCACGCTTTCGTTGTCGACTTACCACGCATTTGAATTAAACTTGCGTTCATCATGAGTACAGCAAAGGAGTGGAATAATTTGTCAGCATCTGTCTTTCCATCCGATTACAGTGTGGGTGTCTTCAAGGCAAGAGTGAATAGGTTTGTTAAGTCCGTGTACTTCATCATCTTCGGCTGCATCATCACGCACCATCAGGTGGGATAGTAGTCAAGCTCTAGATTAGAATAGTAAAGAAAGCATAGACAATATATGCACAAACATTTTTACTGCTCATCTATGGTACAGTGCCTTTTAAATGATAAAATTTTTATTCCTCTTCTATTGTAGTAAATACTAAAAAATACTTCGACACATTGATTAAATATAATTTTACGGATTTTATCGCGTTTAATTTTAAGTACCCGGATGACCGAGCTTTGCTCGGTTTTTTTTTGAAATTACATTTATAAATTACATACTGATGAAACTTAAATAATATTTTTTGATCTTATTGACAGAATAGTAAAAACTGAACTGATTATTTGAATAAAAAATCATGAGTGCAATTAGTTTTATTAAAATTTTCGTATTTTTAAAAATTACTAAAAAAAGGGCTTGAAATAATAGATTTTCTCACAAACGAAGGGAACTTGAAAAAATAAAGGAAAAAGCTAGACCAGAGACAGGACGCGAAACACGGAACTCCGATATCGCGCCCGACCGACATCCGTTATTTATCTGTCGAAATTTACCTTCTTATATTGTAGCAGTTTTTTTATTGCCTGAAAACATGGACAAAAAGACATTTTCTAAAAATAAATCCTAGCTAGATCGATTTATTGCCACCGAAACTCCCTAGACACTTAATTTTATGAAAATCGTTGGAGCCGTTTCCGAGATTCCGATTATATATATATATACAAGAATTGCTCGTTTAAAGGTATAAGATTATTATTTTAATTCCCGACGTTTCGGGTGCTTTCCAGCACCCGTGGTCACGGGGGACTGAGGTGACTGACGTCCCGATGTCAATGTTAACCCGAAGTACGGTAGGTACTTCGGGTTAACATTTCAGGTTCAGCCTTTTAATTATTATTTATGGTTCGGCGTACGAAGTATAAAACTAAGTCGCTTTCCGCCTTCCGTACGCTTAGATCTTTTAAACTACGCAACGAATTTTGATGCGGTTTTCATCATTAGACAAAATGGTTTAGGAGGAAGTTTTATATGTATAATATGCATGTATTATACATATAAAACTTCCTCTTGAACCATATGTTGTCGAGATCTAAAAAGCTCCCATGCGAAACCGGGGTGAATCGCTAGTTTTTATGCTTACGAAATTATATAATGATGTAACTGTTATATTGTGGGAAGTGAAAGTTTCTTTCGCCTGCACCTACACATTAACTGTTATAATAATGGCCTCCAGACAGAATTTTGGTCACGGCGGCTAGTCTCAACGAAGACTAACGATCTGCGTCGGACAGGATTACTGTGCACGAGTATGCGCAAGCACACATGCACTCTATTCCCTCACACTCATAGATCCTATGCGATGAGACGATAACGGACGAGACCGGAGAAAGTTCAGGTGCAGGACCATCGGCTTTTTTGTTCCATCGGCTTTCCGAGGCACTGCGATGAAACACCGCCGACTTCCTGCCTCCGGGCTGCTACTGGGAATTTCTAGACAAAACTATATACTGATTTTTTTTACGTCGACCTGGAATTTGAACTTGGGACTTCACGATCAGCAGTTATATTTACTACTGGACCATTGAGGCAGTGTTATAATGGTTATTATAAACAGGCGACAACTGGAGTTATAAATGTGAAATCGATCCTCCTTTATTTAAAGCATTTAAACTTGTCTTTATTTGTAAATAACTGTTTTGACATTGTGAGTTTAAAAACTTTTATGTGATAGACTGGTAGAGCCACGCTGCAGATATTTGATGAATATCAGCATAAACTAGCAGTTTAATGCTGATGGGTTTCGTATGATGAGTGTAGAGAACCAGGGACCCTTGTCACTGAAAACGAGGCATTCCATCTTAGATATTCTTGATCGGTCATGGATGTGGGTGTCTATGAGTCCCTCGAGTAATGCAGGAGTGTACAAGCTTAATTGTGATTGTGGTCTTTCTCACATAGGACAAACAAACAGATCCATATTATACACCCGCGTTAATAACCATTAACTTTCTTTTATAGAGTCCCAACGATTATATTAGCTGGTTCTGCTTAGATCGGGCTAAAGTTAATATTTGATAGTTGAATGTAGCCTTCGTTAATTATAACATCATGACGTCAAACACAATTTGTGGTGTAAAGTGCCCGAAAGGTCGGTAATTAAAAAAATTAAAATTAAACGTGATAAAATCGTTAATATTAGCTATGTACAATGTGTAGTATTCGCAGAAATACAAGAAATCATTAAGAAGCGTTAAAATTAGTTCACAATCTGCAAAGATATCAGTTACATACATCATACAATACATACAGTCGAATTGAGTAACCTCTTCCTTTAAGAAGTTGGTTAAAAACGAGCTCACGCTCCACTACCGTGAAGCTCATGGACGACTCTTGCAGCCAGCTCCGAATAAAGAATGATTATAAAATATTTCATAGCCTGCAATGATACTGGTTTTCTTACGATTTAAACCAGCGAAAAATAGGCAAGAAAAAATTGCCTAGCCTTTCAAGCTATTAGGCGGTAAGAAGTTTTACTACTTAAAAAATTATATGAAATTCAGCGTGATACACGCTACCTTTATAAACGATTTTATACTGTAAAAGAAGTTCTACTGGAATAAAATGTACCTAGCCTTTGTAATTTAGTAGCGGAATCGGCTTAATATTTTCAGTATTAGATTATATTAATAGTTTCCACTCTCATAAACCTATAAACATACCGACAATATTTTATTGTGGATATTAACCGTGGATACTGAAACGAATTTCAAACATGTTAATACTAATGTAATTTTAAATGGGGAGGAGCTGAGTCAAAACTAGCTAGCAGACTTAGTTCTGCAGCATATGCTGTAAAAAAGATTAGAAGTCTTACCAAGGGTGAAACAGCTAGACTAGTTTACTTTAGCTATTTCCGTATTATAATTTCGTGTGGTATTTTGCTATGGGGACACGCGAATGATACTGAAATTATATTGGTTTTACAGAAGAGGGCCATTAGAGCAATCTATAATTTAAAACCTAGAGCCACTGAGACAAAAAATTAAGGAAATTAATATATATAACTTTGACCTCACAATACATTTATGAAAAGCTACTGTTCGTAACCAAAATTAGAAGTAGTTTTACAAAAATCAGTGATATTAATTCTACAAATACTAGAACAGACGCAAGCTAGTAGTACTAGTTACTCGACTCCACCGAGTCATTAATTCATTCTTGGGGCGATGTATACGCTTTTACAACAAAACCCTAAAAAATATGCAAAATTTGACCTGCACAAAGGTAAAGTATGTTTGTATAAAAGGGGTTATTATAATATCAAGGAATTTATGGATGATAATAATCCCTGGGAAAGATGATCGCTACCAAGCTATTTCTAATTTGTTTTGTGTTGTAAATTATTATTAACATACATGATTGTAAGTTGTTATTTAAAAATGTCTCACTGGGTTTCTTGTTGGTTCTTCTCAGGACAAAGGTTTTTTCCGAACCAGTGGTAAATTAAAAAAAAGGTGACTTTCAATAAGTACTTATTATTTATGAAATATATTGAATAAATAGTTGCTGTTTCTGTTTCGTCTAAAAAATTTTATCTAAAAATTTACCGGATGACATATAGATGTAAAAGATAGCGATGAAAAATATGCTTGGAGTTTCTTTGCATTAATACTTTGTAATGAGGTTTTCATTATTTTTAAGTTAGTATTTGATGCGAAATGTAAAACACTGCATCACCATGATAATCATTAGAGCCTTTCACAAGTCAACTACTGAACACAGGTCTTTTTAATAATAATAATAATAATAATAATTCTTTATTGACATTCATAGTTCACAATTTGAAATGGGTAGAAACCTGAGTCTCCTAGCTAGGTTACTGAGTAACCTGTATTTAGGAGATACAGTCCCATCCCCCCTGTTGATTAGGAATACATAGTTGTATTGTTTAAATTATTACAATTTTTTAAATAGAAATAATATTTATACAATTTTAGAGACATAATAAAAATGATCTCTCTCTCTCTCTCTCTCTCTCTCTCTCTCTCTCTCGCTCTGTGTATGTGTGTGTGTGTGTGTGCGCGTGTGCGCGCGCGTGTGTGTGTGTGTGTGTGTGTGTGTGTGTGTGTGTGGGTGTGTGTGTGTGTGTGTGTGTGTGTGTGTGTGTGTGTGTGTGTGTGTGTGTGTGTGTGTGTGTGTGTGTGTGTGTGTGTCAGTGAATGTATGTGTAATACTTAAAAAAAATGAAATAAATATATAACAATGCGACGTAATTTTATAACAATGTTAACAAGTATTGCTCTGTATATGACTTATTCTTACTTATAGCAGGAAAGAGCGGACAGAAGTTTTACAATTAAATGTTGACATTTCGTAAATCTCTACTTCCGCATTTATTTTGTTGTAAAGTAACGGACCTAGATAATAAAAAAAATCTTTTTACAAATGAATAATTGGCTAGCGGAAGTGTGCATACTTTGTCTTTACGCCGTTTAGAAATTACAATGAAAGGAGTCTTATTATGCTGAAGTAATACTGTGTGCAGTATAAAGAGAGGCCTCACACTAAGAATAGCGCAGTTTTGATATAGATGAGTAGTTGGAAATAACATTGGTTTGAAAGTAGCAACCTTTAAGATAGCTCTTTGCGCAACTTCAAGTGGCTTTAATATTGTTTTTGCAACACGACCCCAGCAAGAAATGCAATATGTGATGATAGACTGACATAAAGCATAATAAACGTTGCGTATAATTATGGAATTTGCAACATATCGTAGTGTTTTAAATATATATATTAGTTTGCCAACTTTACTCGTTAAGAGATTTATATGCATTTTAAAATTAAGGTGTTTATCAAGTACAATACCTACATACTTTATATTGTCTACAGAATTTATCTGTGGACACAGACAAGGCGAAGACTGTAGGGAACAAGAGTGAGCTTTCAACTTGATGGGAATATTTGGTTGCGAGATGGGACTGATAGAGAAAGTTATAAATTTAGTTATGGAAGTATTAAGAGTAAGAGTGTGAGATAAAAGCCAATTATATATTTGATTAAAACTACGTTGTGATATATTTTCAAGAACTTTCCAAGATGTTGCATAGAAAGTAATAGCTGTATCATCTGCAAAAGAGACTACTTTTGCGTTATCAATGTGAAGATTACACAAGTCATTAATAAAAACAAGAAATAGAGTTGGGCCAAGAATACTTCCCTGGGGGACACCATAGGTAACAGGAAGTTCGTCACCGATGCACCGATATTTTAACCATTTGAGTGCGATTTGTAAGGTAACGTCTGAAAAAGTCTAACTGTAAACCTCTGACACCAATTTTCTCTAACTTAGCTAAAAGAGTAGGAACAGGAATTGAGTCAAAGGCTTTTGCTAGATCTAGAAATATCGTTAGGACCTTTTTATGGCTATTTAGATTAGTGACTATGAAATTTATTAATTCATGAACTGCGTCAGAAGTTGATTTATTTCTACGAAATCCGAATTGTTGAGGTGAGATTAATTTAAAGTGTTCAAAATAATGGACCAGTCTATTGTTCACTAAACGTTCTAAGACTTTAGATAAAGCTGGTAGTACGGCAATAGGGCGATAATTAGTAACTAAAGTTCCATCACCACCCTTGAAGATGGGATGAATTATAGACTTTTTTAAAGAGTTAGGAAAAATAGCATTTTCGAAACAGAGATTGAATATATGGCTTAGCACAGGTGCTAGCGTAGCAGAGTATCTTTTTAATATTGCGGAAGATATGGCATCCCAACCGGTAGCTACATTTGACTTTAAACTCTTTATGATTGATATTATTTCATCAGTATTGGGTTTTTCAAGAACAAAAGAAGAAATACATGTAAAAGATTGTGAAGAAGTAAACTGAGATAAATTGTTAGACTTGATTATATTGTCCGCAAGCTCCTTTCCTACATCAACGAAAAATTTGTTAATATTATTGCATGATTGTTTTACAGACCTTGCCTGTGTAACTAACTGACATGTTGCTTGTTTATTGTGGAATGTATTTGTGATTTTTTTGATAGTATCCCAAAGTGCTTTAGGGTTTTTTCCTATTTTATTTATTTCTTGAGCATCATAATCTCTCTTTGCTTTCTTTAAAATTTTTGTGCAGAAGTTTCTATACCGCTTATAAGTGATAGACTTAATAGAATAAGGGTGTCAAGCTACTACTCAATTCATTTGATGGTAGGTGGATGCTGTGGCCCATAGACATCTATCTACATGCAACACTCGATTAATAATAGTTTTCTATATTCATTTAAATTATATACTGACGCCGTGCCGGTTTTACCTTTTAAAGACAGACGCAAATTATTTATTTCTAACAGAGTTCAAAGAAAGAGGTGGTTCTATATTCGATACGTACGTTTGTTTATGGTTAATGTTTTAGGTAAACTTTTTTTTTTCAATTTAAAACTTGTTGAACGCCCGTGCGCGTGCCTAATTTCAACCGTTTTTCTAGGGTTCCGTAGTCAACTAGGAACCCTTATAGTTTCGCCATGTCTGTCTGTCCGTCTGTCCGTCCTCGCTTAATCTCTGTGACTGTTAGCACTAGAAAGCTGAAATTTGGTACCAATATGTGTATCAATCACGCCGACAAAGTGGTAAAATAAAAATGTTTTATTAGGGTAGCCCCCTGTTGCTTTGAATAAGGTCGTCACTTGGTTGGGTGTAGTGAAATAAAACTAAACACGTATGCTCTGTTCAACGATCTATTGGACACTAAATGCATACAAGGAATGTGAGCGTAATAAACAAAATACATTATTTAGTCAAACATACCGCCCACCAAAAGGTACTTAAGACCTTTTCGAAATAAACAAATTAATAAAACATTTGAACTTAACTAGTAACTGAAACAATAAATGCTACTAACAATGTTTGTACTTGAAATTATTCATTGCTTTACTTTAAAATAAACTTTACCTTAAAACCTTACAATTTAACATTACAATTTAAATAATGTAAGTTGATAAATAGCTATTATTAGCTATAAAACTTAGAACAAACAAATAAAGAAAACTTCACAAATATAATACTAATTTGATACTTAACTACTGAATATAATGCAAAGAATACAATTGAAAGTTATTGAATTAAATTAAAAATATTAATCTTTATTATAAATCGGTAATGCACACAAATTTGAGATGGAACTCCGAGTTAATTTACCATTATAACGGACGGTATACACGCGTGTTATATTGTCTTGTCCAGGATGTTTTTCAGTTATTCGTGCCAGAGCCCACTTGCTAGGCGGTAAATTTTCATCTTTTAGCAATACTATATCACCAACTTCAAACTCAGGTGTTCTCTTTAACCACTTAGGTCGCTGATTAAGTCGGGACAAATATTCAGTCTGCCAGCGTTTCCAAAACGCTTGAACCAGTCTTTGAGTGTGTTGCCATCTGGATAACTGACTGTAGTTCTCAATTGTATAATCGCGGTCTGGTATCGTGATTGGTGCTTCTCCAATTAAGAAATGTCCAGGCGTGAGTACTTGAATGTCATCAATCGTGTCCACATCTGTGGATAACGGTGTTAAAGGCCGAGAGTTCAGACATGCTTCGATTTGTGTGAGCACTGTCATGAATTCTTCAAATGTTAAGTTTACCTTCAGTGTCTTTCGTAAGTGCTGTTTGACTGATTTGACACCAGCCTCCCAGAGTCCTCCAAAGTGTGGTGTGTATGGTGGTGTAAAATGCCATTGCGTGCCATCACTTGCCAATTGATCTGCTATGTGTCCAGGCATTTCCAGTCCTGCCTCTCTCCACATTTTAACTAATTCCTTATTGGCTGCAACAAAGTTCGTTCCGTTATCGCTCCAGATTTCATTACATCTTCCTCTTCTGGCAACAAAACGTTTGAATGCTGCTATAAATGCATCAGATGTTAAATCGCTCACCATCTCTAAATGTATCGCCTTTACAGCCATGCAAATAAATATGCAAATGTAAGCCTTCCTGCTTTTAGCACCTCTTCCTTTAGAATTTAGCAGGTAAACTGGACCAGCAAAGTCTACTCCACTTCGAGAGAATGGACGCGTTGGGGTCACACGAGGCTCAGGTAAATCACCCATCACTTGTTGTCTGAAAGTAGCTCGTTGCCGTGCACAAGTAAGACATCTTTGTATGTACCTTTTCACCAAACTCTTGCAGCCAATGATCCAGTATTTACTCATGAGGTATGCAATCATAAGTTTAATTCCACCATGCATTGTTTTCTGGTGTGCGTCAGCAAGAACCAGTGTTACGAAGGTGTTTCTCTTACCTATGATTATAGGGTGTTTTATGTCTTCATCGACGTGTGCATTTCTTAATCTGCCGCCCACCCTGAGGATATTTCGTTCATCAATGTATGGGCTTAGCGTCTTCAATATGCTCGTGGCCTTCACAGGCTTGTGGTCTTTTAATCTTCTTATCTCGTCTGAAAATTCTTCTTGTTGTACTTGTCTTATACAAATATCTAAAGCATTGTGCTTTTTTACTACAGTCAATTCATAGTTAGGAATCTTTTGATCCCTTTTCATATTTAGAAATCTTTTACATATTACTATTACTCTTAACAGCTCCGTAAGTGTATCATATTCTTCAAATTTAATTATTTTTCTTTCACAATCCGTAACATTAACATAGGACTGTATGGCCTTTTTCCTTTCCATTTGTGTAAGTGGTATTGAAGGTCTAGTATACTCAATGTGTTTTTCGCCGAGCCAAGTTGGTCCCTTCCACCATAACGTTTTCTGCTGTAGCTCTGATGTCAAAGCACCTCTTGAAGCTATATCAGCTGGATTGTCTGACGACTTCACATGATACCACTGGGAGACGCTTGTTTGCTCCAGTATTTCCACTACTCGGTTTGCAACAAATGACTTCCACCGATTTGGTTCCCCAAAAGCCATGATAATACAATTGTAGGGTCAGTCCATGCAAATACATTTTGTGATGGAATTCTCATAGCGTTGCTTACTTTGTATAATAATTTGGCTAGCAGAGTTGCTCCACTTAGTTCAAGTCGCGGTAAAGAAATGGTCTTAACAGGAGCGACTCTCGTCCTCGCGGCGATGATGTGTGTTTTTATATCACCATCTTTCGTTAGTACTTGGCAATATACTACAGCTGCGTATGCCCTCTCAGAAGCATCGCAGAATCCATGTAATGTTACTCGATCCTTTTCATTGCTTAAAATGTTCACCCATCGTTGAACTCTTATTTTATTGACATTTTTTAAATCTTCTTTTATGATTTCCCATTCTCTTTTCAGTTCTTTATTTATGTCTTCGTCCCAACCAACTCCTTCTAGCCACAATCTTTGCACAAGTATCTTTGCTCTAACAATTACTGGTGCTATCCATCCAAGTGGATCAAAGAGTCTTTGTAAATCTGACAGTATGAGTCTTTTTGTAATATTGGTTGATATAGGTTCCAGTTGCAGTTGGTAACAAAAATTATCTTCTCCAAGATTCCATGTTAGGCCAAGGGCTTTAATGGTGCCATCTAGTTTCAAATTAAGACTAGCCTTTGTGGTGATTCGGTCTGGTTCTATCGATTTTAAAAACTCAGGATCATTTGAGGCCCATTTCTGAAGTTCAAATCCACCTCGTTCAAGAATTGTCATGATTTCTTTGCTGATACGAGTTGCTTGTTCTGTTGTGTCACAGCCTGAAGTCAAGTCATCGACGTAAAAGTCTTCACGAATAATTCTAGCAGCTTCAGAATATTCTTCACCCTCATCTTCTGCGAGTTTCATCAAAGTTTTGACAGCTAGGTAAGGTGCACATGCTGTACCAAATGTGATAGCTTTCAATCTGTAATCTTTAACATCCGCTAGCTGGTCACCAGCTCTGCCTGTGGTGTTACGACGCCAGAGTATTCTGTGGTAGTCTGTATCCTTCTTCTCCAAGAGAATCATTCTGTACATTTTCATTATGTCACTTGCAAAGCATACCCTATGCATGCGCCATCTCATTATTATGCTTCGCATATCTTCTTGGAGTACCGGTCCAGTCATGAGCTCATCATTCAAAGATATGCCATTATTAGCCTTGCACGAAGCGTCAAATACAACTCTGATTTTAGTTGTCTCCTTATCTCTTCGAATAACGGCATGATGTGGTAAATAAACAGAACGATTGTTTATTTCATCTTTCGGAACTTCTTCCATATGTCCCATTGCTAAGTATTCTTCTAATACCTTGTCGTACTCTTCTTTTAAATCCGGTGTTTTATATAGTCTTTTTTCTTGCTGAATCAAGCGCTTCATTGCAATTTCTCTCGTATTTCCGTCCAGTGTAACAATGTCATTGGAACGAAATGGAAGTCCCACAATGTATCTTCCCTCGCTGTTTCTTTTATGATTCTCTTCATAGAATTTTTCACATCGTTTTTCTTCTTTGGTGTGCTTTCTTTTTGAATCTTGATCTATTTCCCAAATTGCCTTTAAGAAATCTTCTGCTATGATCTGATGATGCATAACCAGTACTGACTCTGCTTGTTGTGGTCTATCATCTATATTTCCGAATAAAATCCAGCCAAGGTTTGTTTTATGAGCGCACGGAGACCCTGGTGGACCCTTGATTAATTCATTTTCCACTATACGTGCGTGTTTGACTAAATAATGTATTTTGTTTATTACGCTCACATTCCTTGTATGCATTTAGTGTCCAATAGATCGTTGAACAGAGCATACGTGTTTAGTTTTATTTCACTATACCCAACCAAGTGACGACCTTATTCAAAGCACCACATGGTCCAAATTCGAGCCGGATCCAGCGACGTTTACCTGCTCCTTTAGGGGCTGCCCAAGAACAAAGATTTGAAAAAAAAAGGGTCGACTTGTTAACAAGTGTTGGAGTTTAAATTCATTAGCAAGAGTTTGAGTTTAAATTCATTTCATTTTACTTTGTTAAGATTAAAGATTTTATATCTACTTTGTATAAATAATGGCTACGGAAGTGGAAAAAGCTTTGATTAAAGTGGAAAACATTGCACGCACTATGAAGAAAACACAAATTAACCTGAAAAAGTGCCCAAAAGCAAGATTAACACGAAATTACGTCGAATCACGCCTTAAATGTTTAGAAGATTATTGGTGCGAATATAAAGAAGCTTACGACCAAATTATTTGCAACATATCGAGGGAAAAAAGAGAGCAAATACCGTACATTGCGCAGGAGGAGTTTTATGACCATGAAGAAATATACATTACTTTGAAAACTGAGCTCAAAGATTTGTTAGTATCCCAACAAGTTAGTGACAGTGCTCCGTTATTAATATCAAGTGAATCTCAATCTCAACAAACTCGTGTAGTGCTACCCAAAATACAGTTACCAACCTATAGTGGGCATTATGAAGAGTGGTTATCGTTTCATGACTTGTTTAATACACTTGTTCACACTAACGAAACGCTTAATAATGTACAGAAATTGCATTATTTAAAAACTAGTCTTACTGGTGAAGCTGCGTCTATATTAAAACATGTACAGGTAACAGATTCGAACTATGAACAAGCATGGGACATATTAAAAAGACGATATGGTAATAAACGAATAACTATCAACGCCGTCATGAAAAAACTTTTTTCACAAAAGAAGATGACCGTAAATTCTTCAAATCATATTAAGAGTTTGCTAGATACTACGTTCGAATGTTTGCATCAACTTAAAAACATGAAGGTAAATATTGAAAACTGGGATCCTATGATAATATTTGTGACTGTGCAGAAACTAGACTCTGAGACGCATAAAGACTGGGAAGAACACGTTAGCAACAATTGCCAAGATCCTGATAGTCTTCCATCACTCGATATTTTTCGTAAATTTTTAGAAAGCCGTTTTCGCACGTTGGAGCTCACAGAACCGACGAAACAAAGATTGAATAATAATGTCATCCAACGAGAGAAGTCGTATCACATTACAACCAACGTAGAAACATGCAAAAAATGTCAAATGTGCAATGAAAATCATACACTTAGCCATTGTAAAGTGTTCGGAAAACATTCACCACTACAACGAAGTGAATTCATTAAAACTAATAACTTGTGCTTCAATTGCCTTTCACCTGGACACTCTGTAAGGCAATGTCGTATTCCAACATGTTGTCGGTTATGCAAAAGGCGCCACCATTCTCTTCTTCACGAAAATAAGGAAAGCAACGTAAGTGAAAGCACAACAGGCAATTCTGATAAAGTACGTACAAAACAACCTGAAGTGGCTTTACATACAAACGTGGAGAAGAATGAAGGAGAGAAAGAAAGCATTACAGTGGTTGCACACAGTTCTAGCAAAGAAAGTACAGCATTACTTGCAACAGCAATTGTAATAGTAAGAAGTGAAGACAATTATATGACCACGCTGCGAGCATTAATTGACCAAGGCTCCCAAGCTAGCTTCATAAGTGAACGTGCTGCACAACTACTCAAGGCTAGGAGATATCCAATTAGGGGTGCGGTCATTGGTGTTGGATCAACTAGAGAAGATTTAAAACAAGTCGTTCAAATCAACGTACAGTCGAGATGCGCAGCTTACAACTTAGAAGTCAGAACTTATGTTATGTCAAAACAACTTACAACTAAAATACCTTCGCATATAATCAAAAAGGGCAATTGGCCTCATTTAGATGGGTTAGAACTAGCTGACCCAAACTACTACAAACCAGGTTCTATTGACCTGCTCTTGGGTGTTGACGTATACGCACGTATAGTGGAAAATGAATTAATCAAGGGTCCACCAGGGTCTCCGTGCGCTCATAAAACAAACCTTGGCTGGATTTTATTCGGAAATATAGATGATAGACCACAACAAGCAGAGTCAGTACTGGTTATGCATCATCAGATCATAGCAGAAGATTTCTTAAAGGCAATTTGGGAAATAGATCAAGATTCAAAAAGAAAGCACACCAAAGAAGAAAAATGATGTGAAAAATTCTATGAAGAGAATCATAAAAGAAACAGCGAGGGAAGATACATTGTGGGACTTCCATTTCGTTCCAATGACATTGTTACACCGGACGGAAATACGAGAGAAATTGCAATGAAGCGCTTGATTCAGCAAGAAAAAAGACTATATAAAACACCGGATTTAAAAGAAGAGTACGACAAGGTATTAGAAGAATACTTAGCAATGGGACATATGGAAGAAGTTCCGAAAGATGAAATAAACAATCGTTCTGTTTATTTACCACATCATGCCGTTATTCGAAGAGATAAGGAGACACCTAAAATCAGAGTTGTATTTGACGCTTCGTGCAAAGCTAATAATGGCATATCTTTGAATGATGAGCTCATGACTGGACCGGTACTCCAAGAAGATATGCGAAGCATAATAATGAGATGGCGCATGCATAGGGTATGCTTTGCAAGTGACATAATGAAAATGTACAGAATGATTCTCTTGGAGAAGAAGGATACAGACTACCACAGAATACTCTGGCGTCGTAACACCACAGGCAGAGCTGGTGACCAGCTAGCGGATGTTAAAGATTACAGATTGAAAACTATCACATTTGGTACAGCATGTGCACCTTACCTAGCTGTCAAAACTTTGATGAAACTCGCAGAAGATGAGGGTGAAGAATATTCTGAAGCTGCTAGAATTATTCGTGAAGACTTTTACGTCGATGACTTGACTTCAGGCTGTGACACAACAGAACAAGCAACTCGTATCAGCAAAGAAATCATGACAATTCTTGAACGAGGTGGATTTGAACTTCAGAAATGGGCCTCAAATGATCCTGAGTTTTTAAAATCGATAGAACCAGACCGAATCACCACAAAGGCTAGTCTTAATTTGAAACTAGATGGCACCATTAAAGCCCTTGGCCTAACATGGAATCTTGGAGAAGATAATTTTTGTTACCAACTGCAACTGGAACCTATATCAACCAATATTACAAAAAGACTCATACTGTCAGATTTACAAAGACTCTTTGATCCACTTGGATGGATAGCACCAGTAATTGTTAGAGCAAAGATACTTGTGCAAAGATTGTGGCTAGAAGGAGTTGGTTGGGACGAAGACATAAATAAAGAACTGAAAAGAGAATGGGAAATCATAAAAGAAGATTTAAAAAATGTCAATAAAATAAGAGTTCAACGATGGGTGAACATTTTAAGCAATGAAAAGGATCGAGTAACATTACATGGATTCTGCGATGCTTCTGAGAGGGCATACGCAGCTGTAGTATATTGCCAAGTACTAACGAAAGATGGTGATATAAAAACACACATCATCGCCGCGAGGACGAGAGTCGCTCCTGTTAAGACCATTTCTTTACCGCGACTTGAACTAAGTGGAGCAACTCTGCTAGCCAAATTATTATACAAAGTAAGCAACGCTATGAGAATTCCATCACAAAATGTATTTGCATGGACTGACTCTACAATTGTATTATCATGGCTTTTGGGGAACCAAATCGGTGGAAGTCATTTGTTGCAAACCGAGTAGTGGAAATACTGGAGCAAACAAGCGTCTCCCAGTGGTATCATGTGAAGTCGTCAGACAATCCAGCTGATATAGCTTCAAGAGGTGCTTTGACATCAGAGCTACAGCAGAAAACGTTATGGTGGAAGGGACCAACTTGGCTCGGCGAAAAACACATTGAGTATACTAGACCTTCAATACCACCTACACAAATGGAAAGGAAAAAGGCCATACAGTCCTATGTTAATGTTACGGATTGTGAAAGAAAAATAATTAAATTTGAAGAATATGATACACTTACGGAGCTGTTAAGAGTAATAGTAATATGTAAAAGATTTCTAAATATGAAAAGGGATCAAAAGATTCCTAACTATGAATTGACTGTAGTAAAAAAGCACAATGCTTTAGATATTTGTATAAGACAAGTACAACAAGAAGAATTTTCAGACGAGATAAGAAGATTAAAAGACCACAAGCCTGTGAAGGCCACGAGCATATTGAAGACGCTAAGCCCATACATTGATGAACGAAATATCCTCAGGGTGGGCGGCAGATTAAGAAATGCACACGTCGATGAAGACATAAAACACCCTATAATCATAGGTAAGAGAAACACCTTCGTAACACTGGTTCTTGCTGACGCACACCAGAAAACAATGCATGGTGGAATTAAACTTATGATTGCATACCTCATGAGTAAATACTGGATCATTGGCTGCAAGAGTTTGGTGAAAAGGTACATACAAAGATGTCTTACTTGTGCACGGCAACGAGCTACTTTCAGACAACAAGTGATGGGTGATTTACCTGAGCCTCGTGTGACCCCAACGCGTCCATTCTCTCGAAGTGGAGTAGACTTTGCTGGTCCAGTTTACCTGCTAAATTCTAAAGGAAGAGGTGCTAAAAGCAGGAAGGCTTACATTTGCATATTTATTTGCATGGCTGTAAAGGCGATACATTTAGAGATGGTGAGCGATTTAACATCTGATGCATTTATAGCAGCATTCAAACGTTTTGTTGCCAGAAGAGGAAGATGTAATGAAATCTGGAGCGATAACGGAACGAACTTTGTTGCAGCCAATAAGGAATTAGTTAAAATGTGGAGAGAGGCAGGACTGGAAATGCCTGGACACATAGCAGATCAATTGGCAAGTGATGGCACGCAATGGCATTTTACACCACCATACACACCACACTTTGGAGGACTCTGGGAGGCTGGTGTCAAATCAGTCAAACAGCACTTACGAAAGACACTGAAGGTAAACTTAACATTTGAAGAATTCATGACAGTGCTCACACAAATCGAAGCATGTCTGAACTCTCGGCCTTTAACACCGTTATCCACAGATGTGGACACGATTGATGACATTCAAGTACTCACGCCTGGACATTTCTTAATTGGAGAAGCACCAATCACGATACCAGACCGCGATTATACAATTGAGAACTACAGTCAGTTATCCAGATGGCAACACACTCAAAGACTGGTTCAAGCGTTTTGGAAACGCTGGCAGACTGAATATTTGTCCCGACTTAATCAGCGACCTAAGTGGTTAAAGAGAACACCTGAGTTTGAAGTTGGTGATATAGTATTGCTAAAAGATGAAAATTTACCGCCTAGCAAGTGGGCTCTGGCACGGATAACTGAAAAACATCCTGGACAAGACAATATAACACGCGTGTATACCGTCCGTTATAATGGTAAATTAACTCGGAGTTCCATCTCAAATTTGTGTGCATTACCGATTTATAATAAAGATTAATATTTTTAATTTAATTCAATAACTTTCAATTGTATTCTTTGCATTATATTCAGTAGTTAAGTATCAAATTAGTATTATATTTGTGAAGTTTTCTTTATTTGTTTGTTCTAAGTTTTATAGCTAATAATAGCTATTTATCAACTTGCATTATTTAAATTGTAATGTTAAATTGTAAGGTTTTAAGGTAAAGTTTATTTTAAAGTAAAGCAATGAATAATTTCAAGTACAAACATTGTTAGTAGCATTTATTGTTTCAGTTACTAGTTAAGTTCAAATGTTTTATTAATTTGTTTATTTCGAAAAGGTCTTAAGTACCTTTTGGTGGGCGGTATGTTTGACTAAATAATGTATTTTGTTTATTACGCTCACATTCCTTGTATGCATTTAGTGTCCAATAGATCGTTGAACAGAGCATACGTGTTTAGTTTTATTTCACTACACCCAACCAAGTGACGACCTTATTCAAACCAACAGTGCGTATACGTCAACACCCAAGAGCAGGTCAATAGAACCTGGTTTGTAGTAGTTTGAGTCAGCTAGTTCTAACCCATCTAAATGAGGCCAATTGCCCTTTTTGATTATATGCGAAGGTATTTTAGTTGTAAGTTGTTTTGACATAACATAAGTTCTGACTTCTAGGTTGTAAGCTGCGCATCTCGACTGTACGTTGATTTGAACGACTTGTTTTAAATCTTCTCTAGTTGATCCAACACCAATGACCGCACCCCTAATTGGATATCTCCTAGCCTTGAGTAGTTGTGCAGCACGTTCACTTATGAAGCTAGCTTGGGAGCCTTGGTCAATTAATGCTCGCAGCGTGGTCATATAATTGTCTTCACTTCTTACTATTACAATTGCTGTTGCAAGTAATGCTGTACTTTCTTTGCTAGAACTGTGTGCAACCACTGTAATGCTTTCTTTCTCTCCTTCATTCTTCTCCACGTTTGTATGTAAAGCCACTTCAGGTTGTTTTGTACGTACTTTATCAGAATTGCCTGTTGTGCTTTCACTTACGTTGCTTTCCTTATTTTCGTGAAGAAGAGAATGGTGGCGCCTTTTGCATAACCGACAACATGTTGGAATACGACATTGCCTTACAGAGTGTCCAGGTGAAAGGCAATTGAAGCACAAGTTATTAGTTTTAATGAATTCACTTCGTTGTAGTGGTGAATGTTTTCCGAACACTTTACAATGGCTAAGTGTATGATTTTCATTGCACATTTGACATTTTTTGCATGTTTCTACGTTGGTTGTAATGTGATACGACTTCTCTCGTTGGATGACATTATTATTCAATCTTTGTTTCGTCGGTTCTGTGAGCTCCAACGTGCGAAAACGGCTTTCTAAAAATTTACGAAAAATATCGAGTGATGGAAGACTATCAGGATCTTGGCAATTGTTGCTAACGTGTTCTTCCCAGTCTTTATGCGTCTCAGAGTCTAGTTTCTGCACAG
Source organism: Parnassius smintheus behrii (assembly GCA_036936625.1). Lineage (NCBI taxonomy): Eukaryota > Metazoa > Arthropoda > Insecta > Lepidoptera > Papilionidae > Parnassius > Parnassius smintheus. Next base: position 56,957,871 of record JAUPFT010000003.1, on the reverse strand, counting down.
TCACAAATATTATCATAGGATCCCAGTTTTCAATATTTACCTTCATGTTTTTAAGCTGATGCAAACATTCGAACGTAGTATCTAGCAAACTCTTAATATGATTTGAAGAATTTACGGTCATCTTCTTTTGTGAAAAAAGTTTTTTCATGACGGCGTTGATAGTTATTCGTTTATTACCATATCGTCTTTTTAATATGTCCCATGCTTGTTCATAGTTCGAATCTGTTACCTGTACATGTTTTAATATAGACGCAGCTTCACCAGTAAGACTAGTTTTTAAATAATGCAATTTCTGTACATTATTAAACGTTTCGTTAGTGTGAACAAGTGTATTAAACAAGTCATGAAACGATAACCACTCTTCATAATGCCCACTATAGGTTGGTAACTGTATTTTGGGTAGCACTACACGAGTTTGTTGAGATTGAGATTCACTTGATATTAATAACGGAGCACTGTCACTAACTTGTTGGGATACTAACAAATCTTTGAGCTCAGTTTTCAAAGTAATGTATATTTCTTCATGGTCATAAAACTCCTCCTGCGCAATGTACGGTATTTGCTCTCTTTTTTCCCTCGATATGTTGCAAATAATTTGGTCGTAAGCTTCTTTATATTCGCACCAATAATCTTCTAAACATTTAAGGCGTGATTCGACGTAATTTCGTGTTAATCTTGCTTTTGGGCACTTTTTCAGGTTAATTTGTGTTTTCTTCATAGTGCGTGCAATGTTTTCCACTTTAATCAAAGCTTTTTCCACTTCCGTAGCCATTATTTATACAAAGTAGATATAAAATCTTTAATCTTAACAAAGTAAAATGAAATGAATTTAAACTCAAACTCTTGCTAATGAATTTAAACTCCAACACTTGTTAACAAGTCGACCCTTTTTTTTTCAAATCTTTGTTCTTGGGCAGCCCCTAAAGGAGCAGGTAAACGTCGCTGGATCCGGCTCGAATTTGGACCATATGTTGGTTTGAATAAGGTCGTCACTTGGTTGGGTGTAGTGAAATAAAACTAAACACGTATGCTCTGTTCAACGATCTATTGGACACTAAATGCATACAAGGAATGTGAGCGTAATAAACAATGTATTTTGTTTATTACGCTATTTAGTCAAACACCCCCCTATATGTAAAGTGGGAAGTGATTTTTTTTTTTAATTTCAACCCTAACGTGTGATATATTGTTTAAAGATATTTAAAAATGAATAGGGGTTTACAAAAATCATTTTTGATAATGTCAATAATTTCGGAAATAATCGCTCCAAAAGTAAAAAACAATGTGCCCCCCCACCCCTCTAACTTTTGAACCATAAGTTTAGAAAATATGAAAAAATCTGAAAAGTAGAACTTTAAAGAACTTTCTAGGAAAATCATTTTGAACATGGATGGAAACAACAGTACCCACTACCGGGAGCAGTTGCAGGAGCGCGGAGCGCTGCTGGAGCGCGAACATAATGGATACTTTACCTTACCTTTAAACTCATAAGTTTAAAGGTAAGGTAAAGTATTTACCTTACCTTTACACTTATGAGTATAACACTTATTGTGACGGACGGGAAACTACGGAACCCTACACTGAGCGTGGCCCGACACGCTCTTGGCCGGTTTTATTTTATGATGCAGCCGATTTGGCTGACCTCACCTCATCCAAAAATAAAATGTTTTGTTTTATGTCATCATTAGCATTTGTAATTTGTAATTGTAAATACTTACATTTACTAAAAAGAACCTACAGTCGAATGACGGTTCATGATCTATATTACGATATTATTTATTACGCTCACCAGATGTCGCTACCTGGAATTAAGGTGAACTTATTTGTTACGCAAATGGTCACACAGTGTCAATATTATTAAAAAGTTGTGTTTTTTTTCGGATTCTAGTATATATATATATATATATATATATATATATATATATATATATATATATATATATATATATATATATATATATATATATATATATATATACCAGGCGGTCCCATAATGAACTGGCCTGATATAGTTCAACGCGACATGTCGCTACATGTTGTGTTGCATTAAATAGTACGTTTATCGTGCACTTAATATAAGAAACATGCATCGACATGAAATGCTTAGTCTTAGTTTAACAGGCATTTGAATAACGAGAGTCGCGTATTTTTTCAAAATGTCGAAAACTGAGTATCGAAGTGTCATAAAGTTTCTGTTTAAAGAAGGTTTATCCCCTGCCCAAATAAAAGAACGATTGGATGGCGTGTATAAGGAGTCTGCCCCCTCCTATAGCACAGTGAAAAATTGTGTGAAAGAGTTTCGCCTCGGGAGAGAAACCGTCGAAGACTTTGGCCACGAAGGTCGACCTGTGGAAGTGCTCACTCCCGAAACGATTGCTCTTATCGAAGAGGAGGTTCTGAGTGACCGCCGTTTGAAGATTAGAGAAATTGCAGCAAGGCTTGGGCTCTCTAAGAGTACCGTTTATCGCGCGATCCATGAACATCTTCACATGAAAAAAGTGAGTGCAAGATGGGTACCGAAACTTCTTTCAGCGGTACAGAGACAGAAAAGGGTGCGCTGCGCTTCGGAGTTTTTGGATCTTTGTGGCGAAAATCCAAAGACTGTGATCGAGCGGCTAGTGACTGGTGATGAAACTATGATCTTGTATTATGATCCACAAAGCAAGCGCGAGTCAATGGAATGGCGTTATAAGGGTGAAAAGCCCCCTAGAAAGGCAAAGGTGCAACAATCGACTAAAAAACTGATGTGCACAATATTTTGGGATTTTCAAGGCATTTTGATGGTGGATTTTAAAGAACGTAATACAGTCGTGAACGGCGAATATTATGCTTTTTTAATATGTAAATTACGAGACAAGATAAAGGAAAAACGAAGAGGCAAGCTGTCTAAAGGTGTCCTGTTGCTTCATGACAACGCCCATGTTCATACCGCTGGTGTTTCGAAGGATGCAGTTCGTCAATACGGGTTCAATACGGGTTCACAGAAGTTCAACATCCACCTTACAGTCCAGACATGGCCCCGTCCGACTATTATTTATTTCCAAATCTAAAGCGGGACTTAAGAGGAAGAAAATTTTCAAGCGATGAAGAATTGCAGGCGGCCGTCTTCAGTCATTTTGAGGATAAAAAATGTGATTATTTTTATAAAGGTTTAGAGATGTTGATCACAGATGTCAGAAGTGTGTTAGTATTCATGGTGATTATATTGAAAAATAAAATTGGTTTCGTTTCATTTCCTTCATTGGTTCATAGTTAGGCCAATTCATTATGGGACCGCCTACGTATATACACAAAACAATGTCTAAAGCGCTGTATTCTTTCATTTCTTTGGCGCGTTGAAAACAGCAGTTTTTTGTTTTCTAAACTACTATTTATTACGATTACTTATTTATACTTATGTTGTTATTATTTAATATACTTATTTATTACGATGGCATTGCATGGGTTTTAATTTTTTTTTTGCGCGAAAACCTAACCAATGGGCTATCTGCCAGTTATCAGCTTAGTTCAAAAAATAAAGTTTAATTAAGTCATATGGTTAAAAACGTTTTAACACATAACTTTGACGAGGCATGCCTTTTAAGTTATGTCGTTTGACCAAAAACATACAACTAGAACCTTCTCTTATTGATCGAAGCTTAAAGTGCTTTTTATTGTTTTTCAAAGTATTCACCACGTAGTTTAATACACTTTTCCATTCGCTCGAAGCAATTATTAAAACATTTATTCCACTCTTAAGTGGGGGATGTTCAAAATAGCTGTTTTGAAAGCGTCGACTCCTTCTTCACCGGACTGGAACTTTGACCACGAAGGTTTTTCTTAATTTTAGGAAATGTAATGAAATAGTTAGGGGTTAGATCATGGACCTGTATGGACAATGGTCAAGAATTTCTACGTTATCTTGCTTCAGATACTCAATCGTTTGACCAGCGCTGTATGAGCTCGTGTTGTCATGGTGTGAGATGATGCGTCGCTTTGGGTTAGATTTCCGAAGTTCGGCTGATGATGATGACTTATTGTAAACAAACTATGGTATAACACTCTGCATTAACCGCTCTACGAACTGCAATTACAATCTTCGCAACGTGGCCGGTTTTCGCTACGGACGTCGCAACTCTTCGTCTTTGAAGTGCTTCGAGAGCGAACAACTTTAGTCGCTTGGACTCGTCTTGGAAGACCCAGATTGTATATTGGTGTTTAGAATCGGGATCGTAGGCCTAGATCCAAGATTCATCAATACTGATGATGTCGTAGACGTGATTTGACTCTTTTGAACCTGTGAAGAGTTTTCTTACACCATCTGACGCGGGTCGCCTTATCATCGTCGGAAAGCAAATCAGGGATCCAACGACAAGACAAGATCTTCTGAGTTGTTGTCCCTGTGATGCCTAATAACGCCTCTATCTCTCGATAAGTCTCTTAGCATCTAGAAGTTAGCTCTTTAAAATACTGAAGCTGTGTGAGAGCTCTTCGAAAGTTGTAGAAAATTATTGCATGGATATTTTCTTTAGTAAGATTCATTTTCAGGCGTGACCTGATGGATTCAAAACGACTCTGTGGCCAAACAATAGCATTAACCCTCATACTTTCAATTGTTTTGAGGTTCTGACTTTAAACAAATTTGAATATTGAACAGATCCAAATTAAAAAATGCCGGTAAATATGTAAACGACAGAACTTAAAAGGCATGCCTCATACTACCATAGGCAAGTTGTTTTAAAAAATGGCCCATTTAATTAAGAGTTCAAAATAGTACAACACTTGTATATTTCCATAGAAATATTACTGCATATTTACTTCCAAAGGGACTTCATTTTAAACAAACTTTTTACCTGAATATTATGTGAATAGTAAGTAGGTACTTTTGTGTGCAAAATGATTTCCTATTATTGTTTAAGGGAGACATACAGATGTGATAGCGTGAGAAAGAGAGTGACGCTGTTTAAAGTGCAATAGAGTGGTATAGACTGACATTTTGTTTTTCGAGAAAGCGAAACGGTTACTGATGGTCATTTTAAGGATTGTTCCGTACTAGCTCATTTCGGACAGTGACCTAGTTCATTCTATTACCTCTATTCGGTCATAATTACTACTAACAGTTTAAACTGATTGATGGAATATCTATCACAGTCGGTCGATATCTGCTATACACAAACAAACAAACACACACACTTAATAATTTTTTGGTCAAATTATAAGTCAAAAGCGAATTAGTGTTGTAAAAATTATAAGCATTAGTGAAATTAAATCCCATATCCATAGCATGAGAAAATAAAAAGCATCCAAGGACTAAACGAATATAAAATAATGATAAAAAACATAAAACACTCCTAGTTGTTATAATTATAACATAACTTCAACTTTATTACTTTTTTACGCGATCGCAAGTGCCAGAACAAAGTCTAGCAAATATTTGTTTGTATCTACTTATTAATTATAATAAGTACAATAATTTTCTTTTTATAGTCCACCAAATCTAAGAAATACCTTTTGACGTTTCACATTAATCATTCCGCAATAACTTTGCCAGCGTACTCACAGAATTTAAAATAACCTTTTACGTAACCGAAGAATTATGAAGTTATCTATATTTCATTACAACGTGTATAGTTTTTTATCACTAATTTAAATTGAAATTTTTCAAACAAAGCAAAATATTAAAAAATAACCAGTATTAGCTTTATTTACTTGACGTCGTTTCAATGATATGTCGCTATGTATATTACCGTAGTGCTTGGATGATTAAAATTCGTTGTTATGCGAATGATTGGCAAAATATTCAAATAATCGGTATACATTTTCAAATAATCGAATCATTAATTTTTTAATGTATTATTTGTTTAATTTTTTTTTTTTTATAGAAGAGGGGGCAAACGAGCATGGGGCTCACCTGATGTTAAGTGACTACCGCCGCCCATGATCAACCGCAACACCAGGAGAATTGCGGGTGCGTTGCCGGCCCTTTAGAAAGGAGTAAGCTCTTTTCTTGAAGGTCCCCAGGTCGTATCGGTCCGGAAAAATCGCCGGTGGTAAACTATTCCACAGAGAGGTTGTACGTGGAAGAAAACTCCTTGTGAAACGTACAGTGGTGGACCGCCAAGCATCCAGATGGTGTGGATGGTATCGGGACGTTTGCCGTGTAGTGCGTCCACGAAATTTGGCGGCTGGGATTAATCCGAACAATTCCTCAGAGCACTCCCCGTGATAGCTGCGATAAAATACGCAAAGAGATGCAACATCTCTTCGCAGCGCCAGTGAATCGAGCCGATCGGAAAGCACTCGGTCGTCGACGATTCGAGCCGCTCTGCGCTGGATGCGGTCAAGTGGAAGGAGCTGGTACTGGGGAGCCCCAGCCCAGAGATGGGAACAGTATTCCATGTGCGGCCGAACCTGCGCCTTGTAAAGTTGCAGGCGGTGTGCCGGCATGAAATACTGTCCCGCTCTGCTGAGCACGCCAAGCTTCTTAGAGGCCAATTTGGCCTTCCCTTCCAAGTGACCACGAAACTGAACGTTACTCGATATGTCGACGCCGAGGATTCTGATACTGGCTGAGGCAACAAGGGGAGTGCCTTGAAACTGAGGGGATACGACAAAGGGGTTCTTTTTAGCGGTTAACGCGCAAACTTGTGTCTTCTGGGGGTTAAACTGGACTAGATTTAGTCGTCCCCAATCCGAGACTCTGTTCAGCAAAGACTCGACTTCAGACACAAGTTTGTCCCGGCACTCGGAGACGTTTTCCCGAGAAATATTAGCTCGGCCGGTGTAAAGAGCATCACCAGTGCTGTCATCCGCATAGCAATGAATGTTACGGGTATGCAACATATCATTGATATGCAGAAGAAACAGCGTTGGCGATAGCACGCAGCCCTGTGGAACACCAGCATTAATAGGCTTGCAATCGGAGCTTGCACCGTCTACAACGACCTTGATGCTCCAATCTGCAAGAAAGCTGGTGATCCAATCGCATAATTTCTCGGGAAGCCCATAGGAAGGGAGCTTCGAAAGAAGCGCTTTGTGCCAAACCCGATCGAAGGCCTTCGCAATGTCCAAACTAACGGCCAATGCCTCCCCCTTGAACTCTACTGCCTCCGCCCATCTGTGAGTGAGGTAGACCAGAAGATCACCAGCTGACCGACCACGGCGAAAACCGTATTGGCGGTCACTAATCAGCTGGTGATCCTCAAGATACCTCATGAGCTGGCAGTTTACAATGGACTCCATTGTTTTGGAGAACAAGGAGGTGATGGCGATTGGCCGGTAGTTGGACGGGTCTGAGCGGTCGCCTTTTTTAGGGATCGGGTGGACGTAAGCCGTCTTCCATGATTTTGGGACTACGCCTAGGGAGTAGGAGTACCGGAAAAGACGCGTTAAAACCGGTGCCAACTCTGGAGCACACGTCCTCAGCACAATTGGGGGGATTCCGTCAGGCCCACTCGACTTGTGGATGTCCAGGGTGAGGAGTGCTTTGCGAACCGAGTGCTGTGTGAACTGCACTTCCGGCATTGAGCACAAATTTAATTTTTATTTTCAAAAGTCCTCAAATTACATGAATCATGAATAAAACAAGTTTATTTTTTTTACTTTGTCAAAGTAAATTTGTGTAGGCAAAAAATCATATACAAGGCTGTGCTAAAATAACCACTACATAATTTCAATATCCCGCCATTTTGGTACCAGTTACTCGACTTCACAGTCAGTAATTCATTCTTGGGTCGATGTATACGCTTTTACAACAAAATCCCAGAAAATATACAAAATTTGACGTAAGTACACATATTTTATTAAACTAAGTTTGTATAAAAAGAGTTATTTTAATATTAAGGAATTTATGGATGATTCCTTCCGTGTAGTGGCGGTTAAGAATATCCACTTATCTTCCCGTGGGTGTCAGAAAAGGCGACAGAGGGAAACAGGCAGGAGATGGGCAGCAGCATCTTCCTGATAACAGCAACTGTACAACAAAAAACTGCGGTTGCCAATCCGCTCGCCAAGCGTGGCAACTATGGCAATATACCCCCCATGAAGAATTACACAAATAGACGGCCCCCAGTCCCCGGCGGCCCCGCTATTCCTGGCTAACGTGGCGACCATGGTAACGGCGGGGCAGGGGGTGCTAAGAATCTCCGGTGGAGGTTCGGTTGCCACCTACGACGACTCGACCTGGCAACATTTAACGCACGTACCCTGAGGACTGACGAGAAGATCCTGGAGCTGGAAGAAGAGATAGACAAGTTGCGCTGGAATATTATAGGATTATCCGAGGTCCGAAGAGAGGGGGAGGACACGGTGATTCTCGAATTCGTCAACTTGTTCTATCACCGGGAGGGCTCACCATCTGTCCCAAGGAGGTGTTGGATTTTAATCGTCCACAAGTCTCTCGTTAACAACGTTTTAAAGATTGGGAGTGTATCGACGAGGGTTGCGTACCTTATACTCAGAATCACCAAACGGTATTCGCTGAAGGTCATACAGGTTTACGCGCCAACGTCGAAACATCCTGATGAGGAGGTGGAGGAAATGTATGAAGACATTTCCAGAGACATGCATTCCTCCAAAACCGTGTGTTGATGGGAGACTTCAACGCAAAACTGGGCACAAGAAAGAACGGTGAGCTGAAGGTAGGGAAATTTGGGGGCCAGCAGCTGGCCGACTTCATGGAGAAAGAGGGACGTTTTATGATGAACTCTTTCTTCCAGAAGCGGCCCCACAGAAAGTGGACCTGGTCGAGCCCCGACGGTTCGACAAAAAACGAGATTGACTTCATTATGACGACTAGACGCCAACTGTTCAGTGATGTCTCAGTGATCGCAAGGGTGAAAACTGGCAGCGATCACCGAATGGTTAGAGGCACACTGAACCTAAACGTTAAGTTGGAGAGGTCTCGTCTAATGAAGTCAATGCTCCGTCCCCCGCGTGCTCTAATCCAGAATCCCGAAACCTTTGAGCTCGAGTCACGTAACCGCTTTCAGTGCCTAGAAGATTGCAATGCTGTGGACGATATGAATGACAAGCTCGTGGAATCTGTCCATGCGGTCGGAGCTAAGTTCTGCAAGACCCGCCGCAGAAGAACACAAAAACTCTCCGATCACACTCTTAATCTCATGGCTGTTAGACGGGAGATGAGGCTACAATCGTCAACAGATTTGACAGCATACAGGCAACTGAACAGACAGATCTCCAAATGTATGCGGCGAGACTTACGCAACTTTAATACTGCTCGTATTAAAGAAGCGATCGAGCGGAACCAGGGCTCCAAAGTCTTTGCCAGAGATCTGTCTGCCAGAAAGAGCCAACTGTCAAAGCTGAAGACTGAGTGTGGCAGCATCGTTTCCGGGACACCTGAGATTCTGAGTGAGATTGAGAGGTTCTATGGGCAGCTGTACACATCATCGTTGGAGCCACGCGCAAGTGTGAGTAACGATCCAAGAGCAAGTCTTATCCGACACTATTCCGATGATATCCCGGACGTCAGTCTGAGCGAGATTAGAATGGCTCTGCAGCACCTTAAAAACGGCAGGGCCCCAGGCGAGGATGGAATTACTGCGGAGCTTCTGAAAGCGAGTGGAACACCGGTACTTGAAGTCTTTCGGAAGCTTTTCAATTCCGTCCTCCATGGTGGCACTACTCCGGAGGCGTGGAGCAGAAGTGCGGTGGTCTTGTTCTTCAAGAAAGGTGACAACGTCCTCTTGAAGAACTACAGACCGATATCCCTTCTGAGCCGCGTCTATGTGCTGTTTTCGAGAGTCATTACGATTCGTCTCGCACGCAGACTCGAGGACTTCCAGCCTCCCGAACAAGCCGGTTTCCGAAAAGGCTTCAGTACCATAGACCACATACATACCCTGCGGCAGATTGTACAGAAGTCCGAAGAGTGTCTGCCACTTTGCTTTATGTGGACTATGAGTAAGCCTTTGATTCCGTCGAAATTTGGGTGGTGCTACAGTCCCTTCAGCGGTTCAAGTTGACTATCGGCATATCGAAGTGCTGAAGTGTTTGTACAGTAGGGCTACGATGGCTATCCGAATACGAGTGCGAAACCTATCCAACTGCAGATAGGTGTAAGACAGGGTGACGTTATAACCCCGAAACTCTTCACCGCTGCATTGGAAGATGTTTTCAAGCTACTGGACTGGAAAGGATACGGTATTAACATCAATGGCGAGTACATCACTCACCTTCGATTTGCCGACGATATAGTCCTTATGGCAGAATCGCTGGAGGACCTAAGTACTATGCTCAATGACCTCCATGGTATCTCCCAACGGATAGGTCTTAAGATGAACATGGACAAAACAAAGGTCATGTCTAATGTCCATGTCACACCTATGCCGGTAGTTGTTGGGAGCACTATGCTCGAAGTTGTTGAAGAATACGTTTACCTGGGACAAATAGTCCGACTAGGTAAGTCTAACTTCGACCGAGAGATCAATCGACGGATTCAACTCGGCTGGCCAGCGTTCGGGAAATTACGACACATCTTCTCGTCAGGTGTGCCTCAATCTCTGAAAACTAAACTGTACAAACAGTGCGTGTTGCCAGTGATGACTTACGGATCTGAGACGTGGACCTTCACTGCTGGCCGTATGAGGACGCCCAACGTCGCTCAGCGAGCTATGGAGAGGGCTATGCTCGGAGTTTCTCTGCGTGATAGACTTGGAAATGAGGATGTCCGCAGTAAAACCAGAGTGACCGACATAGCCCAACGGATTAGTAAGCTGAAGTGGCAATGGGCCGGCCATATAGCTCGAAGAACCGATAACCGATGGGGAAGAAAGGTTCTCGAGTGGCAGCCTCGTACCGGTAGGCGTAGTGTAGGGCGACCCCCCACTAGATGGAGTGATGACCTGGTAAGATATGCAGGAAGTCGATGGATGCAGGTAACTCAGGACCGTGCTTTGTGGTATTACTTGGGAGAGGCCTATGTACAGCGGTGGACTTGTGAAGGGCTGTAATGATGATGATGAATGATGGATGATAATAACTCCTGGGAAGGGTGATCGCTACCAAGCTATTTCTAATTTGTTTTGTGTTGTTAATTGTAACACGAATGATTGTAAGCTCTTATTTTTTTTAAACTAGTCCCGTTGGGTTTCTTGTGGGTTCTTCCCAGGACAAAGGTTTTTTGTGAAAAAAGTGACTTTTAATAAGTATTATTCATAATCTATATTGAATAAAAAAAGTTTCTGTTTCTGTTTTCAGAGCTTATTGTGCGTAATTTTGTGCTTTTTTTGTTTGTCTTCTTATTTTGTTACTTGGTTTTAAGTTTTAACTTTTTGGACTGTTTCTTCTATAATAACTTTTTGTACGTGGTAGAGCTACGCTACATCTATATTATAGTTGTAGCACGAATGGGTCGGCTCAACCGGGGCAGGACCACACTCTCACAGAATACCAGCGTAAAATAGTAGCGTAATGCTGCTGTATTTCGTATGGTGAGTGTAGAGAACCGGAGACCCTTTGTACTGGAATCGAGGCATTCTATCTTAAGCCTCTGGGGTGACAACGCATTTGCATTTTGATTCTGAATTGAGAATAAATATGTATATCTATGGGCCATAGCATCCACTTAACATCAGGTGGACTGTGTGCTCGTTTATCATCCAATGCTATAAAAAAATATTCGTTGAAGCATGTGCCCATGTCACAAAGGATGATTGGGCAAAAGTGGTAGAAAAAAACAAAAAAATTTACTATGGATGACTTTAAAAGAGACATTAATTTTGTCTGCATTATTGAAAATCTAATAATAATTAATATAAATAACGACATATATACTAGTTTTACTGAAAATGATTGAATGAATTTATTTTTAATCTAGTTTCAATCTTAAATTTTTATAACTGTGCTTCTAGAAATAAGCAGTAACAACAAATACGAAGAAACTGATAAATCTTGTGTTTTAAATTATCCGTTTTAAATTGATTCCGGTATTATTTAAACCAAACTAAATGGTTACCAATTCTTAATAATCGATATCGATTTTTTAAAGAATCGAATATTGTACGTTCCCATTTTTTGATTGGCATGCTTGGTGCAATAAATCTGACAGCTGTCAAAATGTATTTCTTAGATTTGGTTGACTAAAATTATTATTTATGTTTTAAAAAGGTGAAGGTACTCCGGGTAAACACTGACATCGGAAAACACCTGAAACGTCGGGTATTAAAAATAAAATAAATTAAATGCGATAAAATTCGTAAAAGTAGTGTTACGAGCTTGAGGTTCGTGACAATAAAAATTGCCGATAGAATTACCTAAATTAACACTTTAATTTACTTTATACAAATTAAAGTTAAAAACACTAATAATTAAACACACTAATTCCGCTCCGAAGCTTCGCTTTGTCGCCGAGTTCAACTCTGCCTCGATCGCATCTTGCGCCACCTATTTATTTAAATTAGCAAAATATCCGGAATGTTCAAGTAAACACGCGCAAGGTACCGAGAGTTCGAGTATAGATTTTCTAGAATCTTAGTTCTTCGGGTGGCGCTGTCGGTCGAAAGATGTGTGATGTCATTTACTGCAACGCTCCCCTCGCTCTCGTTCCTGACACTAGATGGCGCTAGTTGACTTATTCACACAACACTGCTCCCTCCTAAGACATGCTCGTCCCGAGCATTATCGGTCCCATAATAACGCGCCAAGCGATCCACATGGACGATCTTAGGAGTCCCTCTTGCGCCTTTCTGTATCCGGTAGGTCACATCGTTGATCCTGGTTACAGTCCGGTACGGGCCGTCCCATTTAGCTTGAAGCTTAGGAGATTTCCCTTTGCTGCGGACTGGATTGTGCAACCACACTAATGAACCTTCGTTGAACCCTTTATTGTTCATTTTGCGGTCATACCGGGTTTTCATTTTCTCAGACATTTGCTGGCCCGATTGTCTGACGTGCTCATAAATGTCATTCATTTTGTTCCGCAAGTCACATGCATAATCGGTTATACTGCGTGGGACATCAGGTGGTATCCCAGTGATCAGGTCTGCAGGCAGCCGTAATTCTCTTCCAAAGTTTGCGAAAGCTGGTGTCACTGCTGTACTTTCGTGAACAGAACTTCGATATGACAACAAAAACAGTTGTATGTGCTTGTCCCAATCTCGTTGCCGATTGTCTACAACTTTTGCTAGGTACCTCTCCAATGTCTGATTAAATCGTTCCACCATTCCATCAGATTGCGGGTGATAAGAAGTCGTTCTTGTTTTATGAGTACCCATAACTCGGCAAGTTTCCTGGAATATTTGAGACTCAAAATTCCTTCCTTGATCGCTGTGAATCTCTAAAGGTACTCCAAAACGACAGAAGACTTCATGAACTAGTTTATCTGCAACTGTTGAAGCTTCTTGATTTGGAATGGCGAAGACTTCTGGCCACTTAGTGAAGTAATCCATCACAACCATGAAATACTTGTTACCGCTTTCACTCTCCGGAAACGGCCCCACCACGTCAATGGCTATTCTCTCCCATGGTGCACCAACATTGTACAACTTCAATGCACCTCTACTACGAGTCTGAGGTCCCTTTACAGCCGCACAACTTGTACATTTGCGACACCAGTCCTCGACATCGTTTCGACAGTGGACCCAGTAAAACCGTTCTCGGATCTTCAGTAGAGTTCGTTTAACTCCCAGATGGCCTCCTGAATAATCATTATGGTACAGCTGTAGAACATCCGGTACTTTAGCTTTAGGGACAACCATTTGTAAATGACAGCTGTCTCCCCGAACATTTTCCCATTTACGGCACAGAACTCCATCCTGAAGCAGCAAGCTATCCCACTGGGCCCAATAGCTTTTAGTGGTCGAACTCATCGCTGAGACGTCGCTCCACTTGGGCTTGGGAGCACTGGCCTTCATCCATTCCAGGATCGGCTTGATGTCCGGATCTTCCTGCTGTGCACGTTGTAAGCTGTCCTTCCACTCGTTGCTGAGGTGGTCTGCCCTGAGCATCCTCACGAATACCACTCCCTTACTCTCTTGCCTAGTACAATGTTTGCAATCTTCAGGACAAGGTCTTCGTGATAATGCATCTGCGTTGCCATGAGATTTCCCGCTGCGATGTTCGATCTCAAAGTCGTATTCCTGCAGTAATTCAATCCACCTCGCAACTTGTCCTTCTGGATTTTTAAACTGCAATAGCCATTTTAGTGCAGCATGGTCAGTTCGTAAGTGAAATTTTCGCCCCAGAAGATATTTGCTAAAATGCTGCAACGTAAAGTCGTTGTAGCACACCACAGCTAGCAATTCGCGTCTTGTGACACAATAGTTCCTTTCCGGTTTTGACAACGACTTGCTGAAGTACGCTATCACGACCTCTTGGTCACCATTCCGTTGAGACAACACACCGCCAAGTCCTATATCACTTGCGTCTGTGTCAACTATAAATTCTTTGCTTGCATCAGGGTATCCCAAAATAGGTGTTTTGCACAGACGGTCCTTGAGCTCCTGGAATGCGATATTACAACTTTCATCCCAGCAGAAATGTCGCTTCTCCTCGGTTAGCTTGTGCAGAGGTTTGGCTATATCTGCAAAGTTCTTCACAAATCGCCGGTAATAGGAGCACAAACCCAAAAATGCTCTAATCTGCGTCTTGTCTTTTGGAACCGGCCAATCCTTTACAGCTGCAATTTTTTCTGGATCCGTGCAGATACCTTCTTCCGACACTACATACCCCAAAAACTTGACTTGCCGTTTGAACAGTGAACATTTCTTCGGACTCAGCTTGAGATTGGCACTCTGAATCTTCATGAGCACGCGTCCCAGGTTTTCAAGGTGTTCCTCAAATGTACGGCCCACGATGATGATGTCATCCAAGTAGACCAGACAGGCATCGCCAATTAGCCCGGTAAGTACAAGTTCCATCAGCCTTTCAAACGTTGCTGGAGCATTGCACAACCCAAACGGCATTACTTTGAATTGCCACAGACCCTTTCCCGTCGAGAACGCAGTTTTCTCCTTGTCCTTAGGGTCAATTTCAACTTGCCAGTAGCCACTTTTTAGATTCAGCGTGCTAAACCATTTTACTCCTGTAAGCATGTCCAACGTGTCATCAATTCTTGGCAAGGGATAGCTGTCCTTCTTTGTAACGTCGTTCAGACGGCGGTAGTCAACACAAAACCGCATGCTGCCATTCTTCTTCTTTACCAGCACCACGGGTGAACACCATGGACTAGATGAAGGTTCAATAACACCACCCTTCACCATTCCCTCAATCATGGTTTCCACTTCCTTTTCACGTGCTACCGGCAATCTTCTTCGCCGCTGACAGATAGGCAATTCCTCTCCTGTGTTTATTTTGTGTTGAACTAAGCCAGTCTTTCCTATGTCAGCATCGTTTGACGAGAATACATCGGCGTACTTGAGTAACAACTTCTTCGCCTTGACCAATTCGTTCGGGGAGAGAACACTGCGACAGTATTCCAAAAGTGTGGTCACTCTCGTTTCTGAAACCTTGCTGGGGGTCCCACTCGATATATATTGGCACCGACGTAACCAATCCACTTCCTCACAAGTGCCAACCAGTGTGCCTTTTTCTATAATCTGTTCCCGGTCGCAAAGGTTCAGCACACGTATTCTTGAGATGTCAGTGGTTCTGACCAAGGTTCGAGCTACTTTCCATGGAAGGTCATTGTTTACCCTTTCCACTAGTACACAACGGTGAGCTTACCCAGCGTTTCGGGGAAGACTAACCGGAACAATCGTTTCCGATCTCGGCGGAAGAACAATCTTCTTAATGCTGTACACGTTCCCTGGTAACGCACCTTCCATAAAAAGTTCCTCCTGTCCACATTTCAAAACACCTTGCTTAACGTCGATCTCACAACAATTATTCCTCATAAAGTCTAGTCCTAGGATGCAGTCGTCCATTATATCAGCCACGATGACATTATGCAGGTAGATCACGTTGCCAAGCTTCAACTCCATCTCCAACAACCAAATAATGCGTTCTCGGTTGTATGCGGAGTCCCCAAGGAACTGACTTATAAGTTGGGAACTAACAACCGTACGAGAGGCTCCAGTGTCTATGGTCAGTTTACACGGCATTCCGTTGACCTCGCCCTTGATGATTAGACTGTTCCCATCATGGGTTTGTGAGATCAAGATCCTTGGGGCTCTTTTAACATCAGCCAGCACCCGCCCCGCAGTTCTGGCTTTTACTCGTTTCCCTGCGGCTGCTGGGCGGTGCTGTTGGCCGCACTACCCTCCTGGGATCGTTCACCTTCCCTTTCTAGGGTTCGCTTAGGGCAGCTGGATCGAAGATGGCCCTTTTCCCCACAGCAATAGCACCTAGGGCTGTATCCTTTGTTGCGGTCGCGAACTGTAGCTGCTGCAACCTCCCTGACGCGATGGGAACGATGATCCTGCCGCACGGCTTCTACCTCCAGTGCATAGGCCAAGGCGTCCTTAAGCGTCTCGTGGTTCCCGAGCCTCACAGCAGCTCTCACTTCCAGGTCGCGGATGCCGTCGATGAATGTTTGCACCAGGTTCCCTCCAATGAGCGCAGGTACAGACTGGTATGCTTTTCGAACCATCTTCTCCACCTCAAGGGCCCACTGCTGCAGGTTTTCGTTGCTGCGTTGCACGCGATCTTTAAGCTGCGCGCGAAAGACGTGTTCCAGGTGAGCGTCACCATATCTCGCCTCCAAGGCCTCAAGAAGCTGCTCATAGGTCACATTCTTACCGAGAGCTTCCAACACAGTTAAGGCTTGGTCGCGCAGGCCTAGGGTGAGTGCAGTCATGGCTTGGCTTTTATTCCAGCCGTTCGCCTCCATGACGGCCTCGAACTGGATTTTGTAGGCCGACCAGGAAGAGGTCCCGTCGAACGGCGGCACTTTGAATCCACGTAGCGAAGGTGCTGCAGCTACTACGGGAGCTGTAGTTCCATCCCCAAGTTTGAGGTCGTTTAGCGTTTTCTTCACGTCAGCCATCACGTTGTCAACCCGATTGTTCACATGGTTGATTCGGGTTTCATGTTCTTCGATTCGGGTTTCAGCTTCCGACAGGCGGTTGTCGTGTTGAGCAACTCTATCCTTCACCTGCCTTATCTCTTTCCCAAAGGTAGCGTGAAGGTCCTTCATGAGGAGCATCTGCTCTTCCGACCGACGAGCCTGTTCCGCCTGCTGACGGGCCTGTTCCTCTTGTCCACTCTGCAGCTGCTCTTTCAACTGACGGACCTGTTCTTCCTGTCGGCGAGCCTGTTCATCCTGTCCGCCCCGCAGCTGCTCTTCCAACCGACGGACCTGTTCCTCCTGTCGGCGAGCCTGTTCATCCTGTCCGCCCCGCAGCTGCTCTTCCAACCGACGGACCTGTTCCTCCTGTCGGCGAGCCTGCTCCTGCAGCATCACCATCAGAGCACCTAAGTCAGGTGCGGCAGATGTAGGAGCTACCAACGGGCCTGCAGCCGGTGGTTGGCCCTCCGACGTCTGCGGCGTTGCACCACCAAATCTTCCATGGTCCGTCTCCTGCTGGCGTTGACTTCGGGTACGGACACCCTCCGTTTCCTCCTTAGGTAAAATCGGCATTATTTTATCCCACTTCTGACACCAATTGTTACGAGCTTGAGGTTCGTGACAATAAAAATTGCCGATAGAATTACCTAAATTAACACTTTAATTTACTTTATACAAATTAAAGTTAAAAACACTAATAATTAAACACACTAATTCCGCTCCGAAGCTTCGCTTTGTCGCCGAGTTCAACTCTGCCTCGATCGCATCTTGCGCCACGTATTTATTTAAATTAGCAAAATATCCGGAATGTTCAAGTAAACACGTGCAAGGTACCGAGAGTTCGAGTATAGATTTTCTAGAATCTTAGTTCTTCGGGTGGCGCTGTCGGTCGAAAGATGTGTGATATCATTTACTGCAACGCTCCCCTCGCTCTCGTTCCTGACACTAGATGGCGCTAGTTGACTTATTCACACAACAGTAGTTTTATTCAATGTGTAGTGTTCGCGTAAATATAAGAAATTATTAACTTTTCTTGGTGTATAGTATGTTCGCTTTTGTACCTCACCGCCTCGTCACGTGCCGCACTTTGTCAAAGGCGGGCATTAAAGGTTGTGTTGTAAGCACCCGAATCGTCGGGAATCCAAAAGTCAAAATTAAACGCGATAAAATCCTTAAGATTAGTTTCTTTAATGTGTAGTGTTCGCGTGAATATAAGAAGTCATTACTGTAAACTTATTAAATTAATTTAAAATTTAAAATTAAATTCTAAAATATTTTCAAGCAGACTAATATTGGTGTCAAGGGTAATAATAGAAATATTTAGTCTATTGATATAATTACAGCTAGAAATTACCTACCACAAGTTCAAGGTTGGTACAGCAGTAGCGGTTAGCTTGCTTGAGGTATTAAATATGATTTATCAAAATGTTCGGAGCAAATGGTGCTAGTCCGTTTAGGTAACCAAGATTTATATTTTCTACAAGCTGCAATCCAAGTCTGCTGGCTAAGAGGACCTATTCGAAATATGTGAAATCAGACCAATAATAGAAAAATCTACTGCTTTTTGTAATCTGCCAGTGGCTGCCCTGAACTGCCGAAGCAGTTCTCCACCATAGCAATTCGCCTTGCATTGGCTTCACTATTCTTACTTTACTTTATACGTGATAGAGCCATGCTGCAGCTATATTAATTGTATAGTTGTAGCACGAATGGGTCGGCTCGACCGGGGAAGGACTACGTTCTCACAGAATACCAGCGTCAAATAGCAGCTTAATGCTGCTGTGTTTTATATGGTGAGTGTGGAGAACCGGAGACCCTTTTTACTGAAAAAGAAGCATTCCATCTTAGTCCTCAAGGCCGACAACGCATCTTCATTTTGATTCACAAACGGGGATAGATATAGATGTCTATGGGCCACAGCAACTACTTACCATCAGGTGGACTGTGTGCTCGCTTGTCACCCTTTTCCTATATATAAAAAAAATCACCATTATAGAAACTTATTTTTGATTCGTATTCGTAGGCACTATCTACTAGAGATTTTTTATTATAAAATCTAAACAAAAAAACTAAAACCAGTTCGGCAGACAAACTCGAATGGTTAATTAACTTATCGATAACTAAAGTTGTGACGTACATCACTACATTTCAGTACTTTCGCTTGCAGTGATACCAGTTTATTTGATAAAAATTGCATACTTTTGCTACTTTTGCAAGTGTAGATTCGACTCATTGGCCTTGTTTTAATATTTTTATAAATACTGGTTATCGACTATATTAAATTATAATATACTCAGAATGGTGTTGAGATTGAGCTCATTTGACAAAATCCTCTACACATCTTAATGTAGTGATTATTATTCATCACAAACTGATTTAGTTGATATGAAATAAATTTTCGTCAATATATTTATTTTGTGTAGTAAATTATATTTATTTTAAAATCGCTTATTTTTCATTTAAAGAACTATGCTGGAAACACTTGGTATTTTACGAAAATATTCAGAAAATAAGAGTTTTAACTATAATATTATGTTAAAAATATTCACAGATGAATAGTCACGTTGTCCTTTTGTAGATTTCGCGTTTTTGAGTGTTTTTTTGCATATTTTCATGCAAAAAAACACTCAAAAACACTGCAATTTGGCATTTTTGTCAGAGCTAGATTGACTGGCACGATCACTTGCGTAATGGCGCACGACGCGGAGCAACTAGTTTTATATAACGGGTATGAGTCGCATTCTCGTACCTTTGACAGAGGGGTATGCCTTGCGTTACCGCCTCCTTTGGTTTAATACTCAAAGATCGTAATGGCGCATGTAGCGGAGCAACTAGTTTTATATAACGGGTATGAGTCGCATTCTTGATTCTCGTACATTTGACAAAGGGGTATGCCTTGCGATGCCGCCTCCTTTGGTTTAATTCTCAAAGATAGGGACAGATACCCAAATGCGGCACGTCGCCTAGATCACCGCGTGCTCATCAATGTGCACCAGTTGTATTCCAGACGAAACAAAGATCACGTAGTTTTAAATTAAATTGAAAATGATCCAACACTTCAGTACGTGGAAGATACACAGGAATACCGCAATTTATCGTTCATCGAATTTTAAAGCGATAAGAATATCACCCGTAACATGTGCAACGAGTATAAAGTTTGCTATCTCATGACTACGTACCCAGGATCGATTTTTGCAGATCAATGTTGGCGAGAAATCGTGAGGATCAACAGTTTCTTAATAAGATTTTATGGACAGATGGAACGATGTTTAAAAAAGACAGTTATTTAAACTTACACAACCTTGACCATCGAAAATCCACATTAAATGATGTGGATCTTCCATGGGCCAACCGTGTAGGTTGTGTAAGTTTTAATGTGAAGTTGCGTGAAAATCTCTCCCAATACCAATTTAAAGTAAATATGGGGACCGGAAGTTTAAACGGACAAATAATCGGACCAATTTAGCTGCCTGAAAACTTAAATGGCGACATTATATACAAAATCATTTGCCGTATTATTATTATTATTAGTAGATGTACCACTCAACATCTACCGGGATATGTGATTTCAATAAGATGGTAGCCCAGCGCATTATTCTCGTCCACATACGGGATCATCTAAACACAGAATATCCCAGTAGGTGAATTGGACGCCTTAACACAATTTTGTGGCCTCTTTCTCCGGACCTAAATCTACTTGATTTCTTTTACTGGAACTGCATTAAAGAAAAAATATACTTGAAACCAATACAAAATCTAGCTGAACAACACCGCAAAATAGCTGAAACACCAGAGAAAATAAACGCAAGGAGATACGCACGATTACTGAAAACATCTTTTCTGAGGCGCAGCCTGTATCCGCGTCGAAGGCAAACAATTTGAACATTCAGTTTATTTTTAAGAAAAGTAAATGTATTACTATATTTCCTAGTGTTCTTGTCTAGTATCTTTTTATATGTATTTATTTATATAGCTCAACCAGACGAATACACTATTAATACTCTAGTGTTTCGTTATTGTTATCTTTTGCCATAATACGACAATAGGGCGTCATTACCGTACTTTTATATTTTGTTGTTTCAGTTTTTTATGTTCTAAATTGTTGATAATCGTGACAATATTTTTTTATTGAAAGATAAGTAGCAAGTGTTGCACCATTTTGAAACCTTATTTATATGAGGCATTTTTTAAAAACACTGGCCTATGGCAATAGTTATAATATTTTTTTTCTTTTACTTTTTTTGTACTATCGTCGATGGTGTGTCTTACCTGGAATAGTGGTGTTGGAAGTAGTGGTGTTAGGAGTAGTGGTGCTGGGACTAGTGGTGACGGGAGTTAGTGCATGCAATTGAGGGAGGGCGGGAGGTGCTCTTCAATCCAGGTAAGACACATCATTGTATTGTTGTTGTTGTTGGCGGAAGGTTGCAAAGTAATTAATATTTTTATTATAATGGATTTCCGCAAAGTAACGCCTGATTCTATCAATAAACCTATTATCAGATTATCACCTAATGAATTAACATGGATATTTTTTCATTTTTGCTAGAATTGTTAAAACAAGGTAATCATTTAGAATATTCAAATTATAGGCCGTTTGCTATATTGTCAGTAATAAATAAAATAGTTGAAAAGATAATAGTTAAGCAAATTAGCACGTTTTTGGAAAAAATCTTATAATATCTACAGCATAGCATGGGTTTAGGAAAACATACACTACATCTATCGCACTATCACGATTTGCCGATGATGTTAAAATAAACAATAAAAATTATGTCGTTGTATTGTTCATCGATTTCAAAAAAGCGTTCGACACATTGGATCACGAAATGCTTCTTGAAGCAATGCAAGAGTGCGGGATTCGAGGCCCAATGAACAAATGGTTCCGCAATTACCTGAAGAATCGAAAAATACACACTATGATTAACGGAACTACTGGGGAAGAAGCCGACGTAACATTGGGTTTGCCAACCGGCTCCGTATTCGGACCTGTTGGGTACATCATGCACGTGAATAGCATTGATAACGTTGTACAACATTGTTCCACATATATGTACACCGATGACACGTGCCTGATGTACGCTGACAGGGATGTTAAAATTATTGAGGAGAGGCTGCAGTATGATTTCATTAATATCCTAAAATAGGCACATGACAACGGCATTATACTTAACGTAACCCAAACAAAGTGTATGCTTCTACACTCTCCTTATATGAGAAAACCTAGTGAGGAAATTAACATCATTGGTCATTCGTACGAGTGCTTACATAATAAACTGGAACAATGCGAATGTAAAACCATAGAATTTGTGAATAGTTATAAGTACTTAGGGCTAACAATAGACTGTAGTTTTAGTTGGAAATTACATATTGACATTGTCTGTGATAGGTTAAGATCCATATTATCTAGGCTTAACCCTTTCACAGCGAATCACGAGTACCGCTCGGCATCCGTATCAAGCGGCGCCTTAAAATGCTCCGCTGTGAAAGGGTTAATAACTTAAAACTTACAGTAAGCAGGTCAATCTTATATATGCTTTATTATGCACTAGCTGATTCAGCCCTGAGTTATGGACTAATTGCGTCCATATGCTTTTCAAACATATACAGATAAAATTCTTAAGTTGCAAATTAGATTAATAAAATTGTTGATTGATGAAAAAACAAAGGAAAAATATAACATAGACGGAAATTATAATAATTTATTTAAAAACTTTAGAATATTACCTGTGCATGTAAAACTTAAGTGCTTAATTTCAATAGATCAATTTAAATCTCTAGAGTTTAAAACATTTTGAACGTTTAACAAAAATATTAGAATTACTTCGCGAAAGAAATACGTTGAGCATAGAGTTAATAATTATTACGGCAAGAGGACGAGAAAATATCTAGTACCTACCACGAATTTTCAATGAGATATTTTCTGAAAACGAATGCGGTAATAAAAAATATTTAGAAAGAAGTTAAAAGTGTGGTTGCTGGATAATTATATGTATAGTAATTAATATTGTCTTAAAGTTATAGTTTTAAATTAATTTGTTATTTTTAATGTGTTTAATTTAAAAGATTTAAAATAAGTTTTAATTATTTTAAATCTTTTAAATTGGTGTAAATTTAATTTTCCCATTTTTAAGTTTTTAAGGATTGCATTTTAAATTACAGTTTATGTGTATTTTAGATTCTTAAGGACAGTAGGTACATAAAATGTAAGAGGGTTATGTATTCGCCAACAAACTGCCCTGCAGTTTGGCGAAAGTTGTATAAAAAATAACAGACTGTATTTTTGTGTTATAAATAAATAAATTAAAAAAAACCTAGCTCGTCGTCCTGTACTCACTTGACGTTGAGTTTCGGGACATCCTGTATGTAAGTGTCGTTCTTCAACGTCAAAAAAGTCTGCAATATCTTACTGAATCTTCTTTCCGAACTGGAAGGAGATTTTGACGTTAATTACGGAAATGACTCAAGTAAATTTTCAAAGTTTGTCAATCAACAAAGGGCAATGCCCAGTCTTCATAGACACTTCGGCCATGAGTGCCCACATATAAAAGCATATAGATATGATAATATGCAATTAAAGCAATGAAATGGTAAAGGAATTGCTTTAAAAAAAGTCGGGGTTTTGAAAATATTTGAAGTTTTTATTTTCACAAATGCAGTTTTTTTAACAACTATTTTTATCGATTTTATCGCGTTTTATTTCTTTGATTTTTAATTCCAGACATTTCGGGTGCTTTCCAGCACCCATGGTTACGGCAGACTGAGGTGACCGACGTCCCAATGTCAGCGTTAACCCGGAGTACCTTCAGATTTTTAATTTTTATTTATTGTCCGATCTACAGAATGAACTTACTGTGTCTAGAAGTCTTGCAGTGGTATGCTTGAGTTTTTAATTTCATTAATTACAGGGTCCTAAGCAGGTGGTAGTACCAAGCATCCTTCCTAAAAAAGAATTTATATATTAGATATTATATAGAATTAATATAATAAAATACACTTTACGACTAATAGTGATGACTTGCAATTCTAGCCCTAAGTAAAGATCAGCTAGGGCTTAACTTTATTCCTTCCATAATGCTGCTCCTCTGGTTATTACAGAGTTCTATCCGGTAGCAACCATTAAATCTTATATGCTCACCATAATAGTAGCGAGCTTGCTTTAATTGGTATGTGACACAAGCAATTAATATTAAGTCGCTGTAAGTTAAAACAGGAAATTCCCTAACATTTTAAAGTCTACATTTATATTTCTAAAGTCTGCCTGCCCTAGCTCTATTTAGATTGTTTTCCCTAGCATACTCAGAAAAATCATTATTTGTCTCCATATTTTGATGAACTATTTCAAGTATTTGAGCCGCATCATCCCTGTCCCTTATTTTTGTGTGCAATTTATTAACTATAGCAGAAGCCACAGCAGTCTATCATCAAATGTGTAGAAGCCCTGTTAAAGTAATTTTGATGAAATATTTTAAATTCAGTTTTAAAAATGCCATTCACCACCTCTAGTACCCATATCGACACATAGTCACGGCTCTGGATTTATTAGCATATCTTGTCATTAACTGAGATTCACCATCTGCTGGAGACATTTCTGCGACCCTTAGACATCCACATCTATCCTCAATTACAAATCAAAATGCAGATGCGTTGTCACCCGTGAGGACTAAGATCATTTTCTCGTTTCCAGTAAAAAGGGTCTCCGGTTCTCTACACTCACCATACAAAACACAGCAGCATTAAGCTACTATTTCACGCTGGTATTCTGTGAGAGGGTGCTCCTTCCCCGGTCGAGCCGACCCATTCATGCTACAACTATACTTCTAATATAACTGCAGCATGGCTCTACCAAGTATAACACACATACATAGTACTTGTCACTATGTATGTTTGTTATCGCAATATGTAGTTAATCACAAAAAAACATACTTGCAATGCTGATGGAACTGTTACAACCTGGTAAAAAACATTGAGCTTTTATATAATTAGTTAGCAGTACACTGTGTGATGTATGATCTAAGCTTTGTTGTTCTGGGTGCAATACATTACTCACTTCAGATTGCAACGAGGACGGACTAGATGATTCAGATGGTTCCCGTTCTGCAGTTGAACATGATGCTGTTCTATCAGTTCATTGCCAGCAATTATGATATACACGGCATGACAACTGAAATAATGTAAAATACAAAAAATGAAGTCAAAGTGAAAAAATAAAATAGATTTATTTCAAACTCAAATATAAATAAAATATTTATCAAGTTAAATGTTACTGCACAAGGACGGATTTAATGCCCTATATTATTTAATAATTAAGGACTGACAGACTACCAGCAGTCCAAAAACAATGAAAAATCAACTGTCTCCTTTCTTGGTAGTTGATAAAACTGGTTAATCTCATAAATAAGCTAGTATGTTTGTCAGATATAGCTAGGGCAGATGTGAAAAAATAAAACAAGTTCTTGAGTTGATATACAATCAGTGTAAAAACATGTATAATTATCAGATATATGGATCACATTTAATAAATTGAAATGTTAAACATGTTAAACACTTACCTCACGTAGCGCAAATAATTCCTCACGTGGAAAATCGAAGACAAACAATGTGTGTGATCTTATTCTCATAAGTGTCAGTGCCACAGCTGATGTATATATGTTCAAGACGAACTATTGGTGCATTTTGCGAGTGCCACACTACACGTTCACTGTACTCGAAACTTATACCTAATAAAGAAGCTACAATTATTATATTGATATTATTCAAGTAAACTCAGTTATAAAGCATTTCTTAGAGGAAGACATACCACATCGTGATATGTACCAACTATTTACCTGCTGTGTTCGAACCAATTGTTGAGAGATCAACAATTGCATTTTACTTTTACAACAGAACAATAACACGATAACAACACGTAATTTAATTCTTGTGACATAACAGTGACAGCGGCCTACCTGTCGGATACGATGTTGCCACTTAACGGTCATAAAATCTATGGAATGATATCGATTTTTATTCGATTAATAATATCATAAAAAGAATAATCTTTGACGCGTTTTAAGTTCTGCACGCTTTTTAAAATATAATTTCCTTTATTTATTGAAACTCTATTTCAAATGTATTTTTAAGAACAGTTAGCTTGTGCTGTATTGTTTTGTTATGCTTTAGAGAATTCGTGGTAAATCAGCTGGAAATTAACTTCTTGAATTATCATAACATGATTCCATTTTAAATGTTATGTTAAAAACAGATAAGAATAACAGTTAACTTGTGCAGTAGCGTTTTGTTATACTCTAAAGAATTCTTGGTAAATCAGCTAGTAATTCGCTTGTTTAATTATCATAACTATAAATGTGAAGGTTGTCAATGAATTCAACCGAGCCTATAACAACGGTTGTTTTAGTTTTTAATGGTTGACTGCCGCTTTTGATGACTTGAAATTAATAAAAACCTATTTTGCGCAATAAGTTTTTTCTCTTTGGTAATGAATAAACCACAGAAACCCCTTTAATGTATAATAGTCCTTTTTTTGATACAAGTAGCACATTTTAAGGAACCGCAAAAACAACTTTGTTATTTATACAAACACTATGAAAAACAAAATAATTTGTTGCTGGCGATAATGATAGTGGTATTTTGACTCGATTTAAAATATATGCTTGTTACTACTGAACTCTTCATGGGCCTGCGAGTCCGACTCGCACTGAACCACTTTTTTTCAACATTTAGTTTTATTCTAATAAATAGTTTTTTCGTTTAAGCGGAGCTCTTTTACTTTAGGTTTATTACCTCTTTATCTACAATAATCAATGAGTAAGTAAAGTGTGTAAATACGATTCTTAAATTGTAAAAATAATAATTGGATTTGAACATCTTAGGTAGGTATTTAGTTTTATTTATTTAGAAAATATTAATCTCACAATTATTTATTGTAATAATATAATTTATCACACAGCTAACGCCCTCATTAGCAATGTAATGGTGAAAGAATTTTCAAAATCGGTCTAGTAATTTTTGAGATTAGCCAAAAAACGTATTCATTGAAAGTAGCGCCCTCTATAATAAAATTAACCCTATATTAGATATCTAAAATTATACATAACAATCTAGTGGTGAAAGAATTCTTAAAGTTGGTCAAGTACTTTACGAGTTAAGCGAATAAAATATTCTTTGATAGTAGCTCCCTCAATAATAAAATGCATCCTACGTTTTAAGCACCATAGCAAAAAACGATTCAACATAGCCTAATCCGCACACACAGTAAAAACATAACCATCCTTTTTCGTCTGTAGTCGGTAAACATTTGGTTATAACGGTTGCGTATCGACTGCTTTGGATAAATATCCATTGTCAACGGTTATTTTAAACCTATATCATAACATCGTAATAGTTATCGAAAGATCATATATGCATGGTAATAATGACACCATAAGTAATCGATCGAAAAGGGGAATCGATTTTTTAATGATTTTTGTGATTGGCAACATTTTTTATTTTATTCACAGACTAATGAATTACGTATTTACCTAATTTTATTTTTATCTTTTCGGTACTTTTAATTTGTGCAAAAATATTCCCATTGTTTTAGGATAAATGAATACCGCGATTAATAACCATAAATAAAGATATATTTTTTTAACAAATGCACATTGTTGGGCGTTACATGGCCTAATATGGGCATCCCCCTTTAAGTTATATCAAAGAAAAATTGTACAAAAAGGTTATCATAATTTTAATTATGGAATACATTAATGGAAATAACCCGTGGTGATAGCCACCATGCTGGCTGGTTATATTAATATTAATATAAAAAATTGTACTAAATCATTTTAAAGTTGTATTCTTTTTGGTTATTTACAGGACATAGATATTTCCCTAACCAGTGGTGAATAAAAAAAGGACTCAATAAGTATTATTCAATAATCTATATTTACCGTGAAGTGGCAGTGTAAGAATATTCACTGCCCTATATTATCCTTTGGGTGTTGTAGGAGGTGACAGAGGCAAGGAAACAAATCAGGAGATGGGCAGCAGCGTCTTCCCAACAATAACGCGGTGGCCCACCCGCTTGCCTAGCGTGGCTATGGCAAACACCCCCCCCCCCTCACCATATGGCAGTCTAAGGTGAAGGTCTATGTTCAGCTATGGTCTTTAATAGGCTGCAACAGTAATAATCCTCTATCTATATTGAATAAAAATAGGTGTAATCTATTCTGTTCTATTTTTCCAGTTTGCCTGCATTCGTGCCATTGTTCCTGTTCGAACAATTTCGTCGCTACTCCAACTGCTTTTTCCTCCTGATCGCGCTGCTGCAGCAGATCCCTGACGTGTCGCCGACTGGACGCTGGACCACTCTCACTCCCCTCATACTCATTCTCAGCGTCAGTGCCATCAAGGAGATTGTGGAAGACTTTGTGAGTATCCAAAACTTTGTGTTATTGGTATTTTTTTTCGAATAATGGTGACAAACGACTACGCATTTCTCCTGATGGTAAGTGGATGCTGTGGCCCATAAACATCTACATTTATCTTCAATCGTTGGTACCCCTGAGGACTGAGATGGAATGCATTGTTTTCAGTAAACGTGTAAGGTTCTCACCACCACACTTACCAAACGAAACACAGCAGCATTAAGCTGCTATTTTACGCTGGTAGTCTTTGAAAGCGTTATCCTACCCTCGTCGTGACGACCCATTCGTGCTACAACCATAATCTAGCTGCAGTGTGGGTCTACCAAGAAAGAAAGAAGTTTAAATTCATAGTCGTTTGCAAGTGCAAATAAAGAGTGGGATTAAAAATGGCGGCTTATGGAACCCGTACCGTCAACATGCACAGTACCAGTAGCGAAAACCCGCTAATAACGGTATATCCGTATAACGTTATATTATTAGGTTAATTGTTCTTTGTAAAGTTTATAAACTGTGTAAAGATTCTTGTAATGGGAAAATATTTGAAAAGAATTGTATATGCAAGTAGATACATGAATTTCAAAATAACATTTCTAACTAGCGACACACTGGCTTCGTGTGGGTGGAAGATATTGATTTAGCTTTATTTAGATTTACGTTAATCCTTAAAGACCATTTATTTTATGTTATCAATATTTCTATTTTAATAAAATCTTCAAATTTTTCGGATAAATTTTACTCTAGATTATTCCTGTAATTACTCTTTATTTGGTCGTAGTTTTGTTGCAATCGGTTCAGCCATTCCCAAGATTGGCTCAGATAGACAGACAAACGAAAATTTTAAAAATGGTCACTCATGTCTCGGTGGCCAGTAAATTTTTTATACAAAAATAATGACAACAATAATTATGAAGAAAACTCTCAGAACGCGTCTAGCTCACAAATTAGCGAAACCGGACTGAATTTCTTTGTAGTTCATGGCATTTTGTAATCATTGATTTCTATAACAAATTGGACTGAAGTTATATGGTGTACGGAAAACGCATATTGCAACGTATTTTTAACTTCTCGCTAAGAAAATTGGAAATTTTAAAAATCAGGGAAGTTATTGGTTTCACCCCGATATTGGAAAATCGAGTTTTCATCAGATCTCAACGTTTTGAGATCCCAAGAAGCTGTTCTGACTAATTTCACGTGGACGTCCGTACAGATGTGTGTATGTATGTGTGTGTGTATGTAAACCTTTCATAATTTTTGAACGTCTTAATCACTTGAGATGCGGTTTGCGGCGTTCTAAAGATCTCAATGTGGAATAGATTTGGTGATAATGTGAACTGATTCGGACGAGTAGAAGTTTTGAGAAATCTCAAAAAATGAAAGTTTTGAAAAACTTATTGTATTAACTTTTAAACGGCTTTACCGATTGATTACAAAAAATAATCAGCTCTTCAGCTAATTAGCTCTTAACTTCAAAAATGGCGTCGAATGCCGTTTTAATGAAAATAAAAATCGGTTCATTCGTTCGTGAGATATTGAAGGAGAAAGAATTGGTAAAAAACTTTTTTTTAAGATAACTTCGAGATTTCACAACATTATTTGGTGAAATTTGGAGCACTTGGAGCCGTTTGCGCCTACAGCGTCAACCAATTTTTTGTAGCATTTACCGGCGGGTGTGAGTATAGACAGCGACATTGTGCGAGAGAGAGTAGAACATAGGCGACGCCATTTTCAATCCAGTTTTTTGTATCACAATAATATAGTGTGTAATATAGTGTAATTATATATATATATATATATATATATATATATATATATATATATATATATATATATATATATATATATATATATATATATATATATATATATATATATATATATATATATATATATTATAATTGTATAATTTGTAATCATTACAGCCTATCAAACTTTCGCTGCTAAACATAGTTCTCCCTCACAGATTGCCTCATGGGGCGGTATATTTGCTATAGTTGCCACGCTTGATAAGCGGGGATGGTAACCACAGTTTTTTTACTATACCCGCGCCATGTAATGGGGTAGTGGATATTTTTCCTTAGTCGGTCAGGTTTTTGGCGATAGCGTAGTTGTGGCACATATGCGACTAATCGGAGATTTTTGTGTGTGGTGTGCAGAAGCGGCACCGAGCGGACGACGAGACGAACCGGCGCAAGGTGGAGGTGCTGCGCGGCGCACGTTGGCAGGCGGTGCGCTGGAGCCGCCTGCAGGTGGGCGACGTGTGCCGCGTGCTCAACAACCAGTTCTTCCCCGCGGACCTCGTGCTGCTGGCCTCCAGGTGGGTTTTTTTATACAACATCTGCAACACCAGGGGAATCGCAGACGCGTTGCCGTCTTTTTGAAAAAGAGTAGGGCCATTTCTTGAAGCTTCCCAAGTCGTATCTATGAACAAAAATCGCTGGTGGCAAACGATTCCACAAGGAAGTTATGCAAGGAAGAAGACTTCGCACAGTGAGCCTCTACTCTGCTCTTCCGCCACCCCATGCTCTTAACAACTCGTTCTTCCTGGAGGACCTGGTGCTGTTAACCTCCAGGTCAGTGCAGTGCTGCTGGCATTTAAGAGGTGCTCCGTGCCCGCTCTATTGTTTATTGCGTTTCATTTTATGAAGGTGTGTATTCTCACTTGTCTCACTTGTAAACGATGTTTTCACAGTTTTGAATAGTCTACAAGACAAGCTTTTTGGTTTACTACGGAATACACTTCAAAGAATCCGTGGGAGAATCGCATGAATTAATCCCTTTTTCTCCCTTCTACAATCCGACAACCACTCTTTGTCTACTTACTACGTATTCGAAACAAACGGTTTGCTTCATCCTTCGTCATGCTTACGATAAAGGAGTGAAATAAGTTGCCAGCATCTGTCTTACCATCCGATTACAATGTGGGTGTCTGCAAAACAAGAGTATTTAGTTAAGTCAATGCACTTCATCATCTTCGGCTGTATTACCATTTACCATCAGGTTCGTAGTAGTCAAACGCTGGATTCGAATACTAAAAAAATATAGAATGAATAAATGACGTATTTGATACACGCTACACAATGTACAAAGAATTAAAACAAAAAAGCACGATATATACAAAAACATTGGGTTGATGTAACAAAAAAAAAATAACCGAATCAGTATGATCCCGTAGCTGTGGCAATTCTGCCATGAGCTGAATAGGATGGCATCGTGCCATCCTATATTTACCGAGCAATTGTCGGACATATTTCTATTACCATAGATAATAATCTATATCAATACAAATAAATGAAATTAAAGTGTCTGTCTGCAACATCGAAATAACTGCCTTATATTGAGCTGAGGGGAATTTTAGCATGCGGGTAAGGCATCAATGACCATTTTTATAATTGATTTCTGTCTGTACGGGCTAAATCTACGGAATAGCTGAACTGTTTGTGATTAAACTTGGCGAAAAAAATCGAGAGCAACGTCAAGTTTGATGTGAAGATATCAAACGGGTCTCCGATTCTCTACACTCACCATGCGAAACACAGCAGCAACAAGCTGCTATTTTACGCCGGTACTCTGTGAAAGCGTGGTCTTTCCCCTGTTGGGCCGACCCATTCGTGCTACAAAAATATAGCTGCAGCGTGGCTCTTCCACGTAAAATAGCTAAATTGACTTTAAATAATTGTTGACATTGTGGTTGTGGAAGGAAAAAGGGAGATCTCCCGCCGGGCAAGGTGTTTTACCCAGGGAGCGGTATATATATATATATATATATATATATATATATATATATATATATATATTGTTTTACTTCGGAACTTTGATAGCGCGATTAAGGCTTTGATGTATTTCGCTTATGGCGCGATGACAGCGCCACCATATCACCCCACCTGCTAACGACCGGAGGTCGATAGTGCAGTCCGATGGCCGGTACGTCCTTAATGCTGGTGGGGAATGCATGCTGCATGCGTTAAGACCGATTTACACTTCGACAAGTACAGTAGCGAGTTAACTTGCGAACCTGCCGAGTTAAGTAGAAAATCTCGTTTGAATGACAAGTTAACAATTAAGTTGAACGGATTAGCCGGCCGGGCTATTTTTCGGCGATTTAAGTGCTAAGTGTTGCCTTCCCGCGCGTCTCCCGCCACCCGCAACTGAACTCGCCATTCGTGTGAACGTCTAAAGTCTAAACGATCGAGTTTAGTTCAGCTTCAGTGCATAAGTTGACATGACGCAACATTTGCGCGCTAAACTGTATAATTGTACTTTTATAATTAAACTCGCCAAAAATTTGTACGCTGTTTATTTAAATATTTATACGTTTTATATTGAGTTTAAATAATGAAATGGACGGAATGTATCACGTATAAATTCGTACAGAATTATTTAGAACACGAATGTTTCACTCATGAAAATTCTTAAAAACTTCTAAAAGAACAACCAGTAATATTTCTCTGACTATATCATTTAATTCTTAACGGAAAACTCTATGAACTAATGTCCTTAACTAAACTCGCCACGAAGACATTGTTTAAACTCTACTGTCCACTTAACCGTTTTCTGTCAACTGCCCTGTAACTAAACTCGTTACTGTACTTGTCGAAGTGTAAATCGGTCTTTAGGACAAGTGACGCCAGGTTACGTTACGTACTTCGCAAGTGATGCCGGTTAGAACGATGTGCCGGAGCAAGTGCCAGAAGTCTGCCTTATAAATCTGCGATGAGTCGAGATGAAGACAAGTTCGACTGGCTTGCGGGAACTGAAGACTGCAGAAGACGATTCTCGGGAGTGAAGGAGAAATCTCCCGCCGGGCACGTTGTTCTACCCGAGGAGCGGCCAACGCTCCGTGTGATAATCAGGAGCTATTTATCTATATATACTGTTTTATTACGGAACTTTGATAGCGCGATTTAGGCTTCGACGTATTTCGCTTGTGGCGCGACGACAGCGTTGCCACAACATTAATAGAAATAAAAACCATTAAAGTTTCTGCTATATGTCGTTCTATTCATTTTATAATTTTCTATATATAATGACGATTTCGTAACTCGTTCTTTAGATTTTTTTAATAACGTCTTATTATTCAACTACTGGATGTGTAAACGTTTTCGATGACTTCAATCGTCAGTGTCAGTTTGGCATTCTCAACTTGAAAGTTGCGCCCGAATATTGATTTGTGAGCATAGACTACGTTGTTACGGTTGTACGGTTAATATTGTCATTTAGAAAGGAGGTTGGAGTATGTGAGTTGCCACCTCTTAGATAACTAAACATGCAATTTTTCCTGTGTATCCATTATGCTATAACTTTTTCATAGTGAACCCCAAGGGATATCGTTCATCGAGACTTCAAACCTGGACGGTGAAACGAACCTGAAGATACGACAAGCCCGACCAGAGACAGCGCGTTTGGACAACCTGGTCTCACTTTCGGACTACCAGGCCACGATCCAGTGCGAGACACCCAACAGACACCTTTATGAGTTTAACGGCGCGCTAAAGGAGACCAACACTAGGTGAGGCAAGAGAGGCTTTTTATGTTTGTTCGATCAGAGAGAAACAGAAAAAGAGAGATAGGGGGAGGGAGATAGAGAAGGTTGCTCTCTTTTTATTAATTTAGAAGGGACGTAACAAAATCTATAGTTTTAAGGAGTCCGTGTGGTTGTAGTGGATCTCCTATCAGTCTATAAAATTCTTCTGCTTAACGTTTCCATTTCTTGGCAGAAAAACTCAATAACTGATTATTTTTTGCGACCCGGTATTCAAACCTAGGAGCTCATGATTAGCAGTCTATAGTTGGTCTTTTGTAAATTATTTTTATTTTATAGAATAAAGGTGACAAACAAGCACACACCTGATGGTAATTTAATGTCTGTGGCTCACAGACATATACATATATATGATGCATCAATTAAGAATCGAAATGCAGATGCGTTTTCATCTGAGGATTAAGTTGTAAATCCTCGTTTCTAATAAAAAGGGTCTTCCGTTCTCTACACTCACTATACGAAATACAGCGGCAATAAGCTGCTATTTTACGCTGGTATTCTGTGAGAGCATGGTCCTTCCCCGGTCGAGTCAACACATTCGAGCTACAAACATAATATACTTGCAGTGTGGCTCTACCACCTACCACCACTATTTTAATGAGGATAATAAACAGTGTTTTTTAATTAAATTAGTTTTTTTTTCACATTTTAATTCGTATTTCATTGCTCCCGTAAGATCCGTGCAGATTTAACTTTTATTAAATTATTCGAAAATCGGAAAACAAATTTAGCAATAAATATACAGGGTTATTTTTCCAAGAGTAACCAAACTTTAAACTTAAGTTCAAATAATATTAATATCTAATAACATTATAAAATAAATTAGTGATATGCCGTTATTGCGGTTTTAGAATAGAGAGAATACGAATAAATAAGGCTTCTGCTTTTATTTGAAATCATCCCAAATTGAATGTGATTTATGGGCAATAACGTTTTTGCTTACCTCTATATATACCTACTCTATATAGGCTCTACCCACGTAAAGGGCTTTTTGGGTTTATCTCATCGATCAGAGAGGAGAGAGGAATGGAAATAAAGATACTTTTGCTCTTTTTGTGTAATTGTAGAAAGGACTAAACATAATTTATGGTTTTGTATAGTCTGTGTGGTTTTTCTGGATCTCTATCCAAAGAGTTTTATTTGGTTCGACTCGAGATTCAAACCCGGGATCTCGTGATCAGCAGTCGCGAAATATTGTAGTGTGGTAGGCCTAGTTCTAACGCCTAAGACTAGATTGGTCTGTGCTTATGGGGTGTAACTTTACTGCTATCAATACCTTGGATGGTAATATGAACGTGAGGTAGGGAAAGGAAACGTTGAAAATGTATAGTATGATATGGGTTGAATAAGGTTAAGATTGTAAGGATTCCGAGCTGTGTTCTCGTGTACAACCCATCGGCTACTGGCCCAGTAGTTGGGATCCCTTCAATTGGTGATAATAGAGTATCGCTGTGAAATTCCAACCGCGTCTGCTTTAGGTCTGCTTTAGGGTTGATATTCAAATATGCGATGGTTAAACTGTGGTGATTCGAAATTCCACAAGAATTGGAACTTTATGATTTCTGTCTCAGGGGTACATTTAAATGTGGGAAGGATTTAGACAAAACTACGAATTTAAGAGCAGTTGAAAATTCTCTAAAAATTGATATTGTTTGAATAACAATAAAACTGAAATTGATACTTACAGGTCAATTCCACTGGGACTGGACCAGATGTTGCTTCGTGGTTCGCTGCTTCGCAACACGGCCTGGATACATGGAGTCGTTGTCTACACTGGACATGACACCAAACTCATGAAGAACTCCACCAAAGGTACACACATAGAGGGGGAAAGAGGAGTCACAAATATATACTGGGCCGACTTTTGAAGTGAAAACTTCTTTAGAATCCTTGTGATTTGAAACTGAATGAAACAAAAAAGCTACTCTAATAAGAAACAAACGTATACATCTATAGGATTTAGTCTGCGAGAAAATGAGATAGAATACAGTATATAGTGTTTATCTTGGTCTATTATCTTGGTCTACCTTTTCTGCGGTGCTTATATGGTTAATATAACATTAACTGTTAAAAAAACATTTTGGGATTGCTAGTTTTACTATTTTGAGTTGTTATTAGTAATATGCCGCTGTCCACATCCTGTTCTAGTTTCCTTTTGTTGGCTCTTACGACAGCCACGGGACGATATGGGATAGTGAGACAACGCATCTGTACTCTTTGTTGTTGGCTATGTGTATCCGTAGATTGCAATAGCCAATGACTATCAGGTCTTCTGTACGTTTATTTGTCACTTAAGTTTAAGAAAAGAAAACATAGATACAGTTTAGAGGCGGTAGAAGTGAAATCTTCAGAAAACTAAACTTTGAGAGAATGAGCCAAATGCGAAGTATCAGGAGTAGGATAATATTGTAATATGTAATTAAAATATCACATATATCATATGTTTCTCTCTTTTTAGTCACGCTTTTTCGTTTAATCAAGTTTCAAATGATAACGATTCTAAAGAAGTTTTCATTTCCGAAAGAAAAAGATATTGATTGCCTTAAGTGATGCTTCTGAATTTGTTACTTCATTCCGAGTCGATAGTACAAATGGACGTGTCTCAGGGGTCAATTCTAGGTCCCTTTCTAATTCTTAGAATAGAAACTTTTTATTCAATATAGATCATAAGTAATATTATTAGAAAGTCACGCTCATGTTTAATTTACCACTGGTTTAGAAAACACCGGGATGAATCATCACGAAACCTAGCGGTTATAACCTCATTCCCAGGGGTTATTATCTTCATAAATTGCCTAATTTTATAATAACCCTTTTTATACAATCTTTGTTAAATAAAGTTTTTAAACTTTGCCGAATATATTCGGCATATTCGGCAGCTTTACTGTATACTCTATTCGTATTCGGCTAAATCACCGAACATTTGTTAAAGTTGTACTCAGTGTTCACTGTATTAAAATGTACGAATTGAGTAATGCCATGTCTTTCATAATTTTACTATTGAAAGTATATTTATTTATGAGTTAAGTCTACTTGTATAGTGTAATGTTTTTGAGGTACTGTATTACTGTACTGATTTATTTCAAATAAAAGGAAATAGAAAACTTAATAAAATGTTTTTGGAATCAAACAGAAACATTCCATTAGTACATTTCACTTTACTTTGGTCGTCAGTTTCTCTAAAATAAGTCCAAATAGTGGATCTCCTGCCGCTCATTTTTATCATATAATTATCAATTTTTACTAAGAATAACAACACAACGAGATACTTTTTTCTCACAAAAATAGTCTAAACTTATGTCGAGACGACTTCTTTGTTTTATCCGCGAACGTTGTTTTTTGACAATCTAACACTGGTTTTGTTACATGCGACTTTGGAAATTCTAACATCATTCATTTGCGCTCTGTCTCAACGTGATTTGAGGTTACAGATATGTATGTGACTTATTTCGTATTTGCTTAAAAACAGTTAGTGTCGTAACTGAAAATAAAACTGCGTGGCGTGTTTACCGTTTAAGCTACCCGCCCGCGAGCCACATCTGTGACACGATTTTTGCTCTGAATTGCCAGTTTAAATATTTAGTTAAATCTTTGATTTCTTTTATCGCAGCTCCTCTGAAGCGGTCCTCGATCGACAGACAGACGAACACGCACATTCTGATGCTGTTCCTGATCCTGCTGGCACTGTCTCTCCTGAGCGCGGTCTGCAACGAATTGTGGCTAAGACGTCGCACTGCCACCGACTGGTACATTGGCCTTGATGGTGAGTATCATCATCATCATAACAGCCCTTCACAATTCATTAAACTTCAACATAAAAACATTAAACGAAAGAGAAAAAATTACAAATATCATAAAGACTACATATTTTAATGAAAATCGCCACAACCATCATCGTCGTCGTCGTTATCAACATTATAATAGCCCTTACAAGAACACAAGATAAAACTTCGACATGCAAAATTAAATGTAAGAAAAAAAGTTCCGAATGTGATAAATGCTATATTTTCAATAAAACGAGCCCTGTAAGATATTCTTAGTTCTTACATAAAATTAATTTTGACGAGACTGCGGTATTCCTTCTGTGAAGAGATCTGTGTTCAGCAGTGGGCCTGTGAACAATGGCAATCATTATATCAAAATATGTTTACGTAATAAAAGTTTAAAGCTGTGATAGTGTTGCAAGCCATAATTAATGCTACTAGCCCCATCTAATATCTAGTAGCATAACTAAGACAGCTTTCTACACCTAGTCGATCGGGACCGTTATGTACTCGAACATTCTCGATGTTTTAGTGGAAAAGGTCCAATATAAGACTGGTAATGACCGCGACCCGGGGCGGTATTGAATTGAGGATACAAGCGAATACTTCGAAGTATAACTGCGAAATAAAGTGTTAAGTGTGATTAATTATTACTGTGTTTTAAATTGTAAATTTTGGTAATTTAATCGGCAGTTTTTATGTCACGAACCTTAAGCTCGTAACGATACTTTAGGACAACAGACACAATGATTATAAGGGTTGTTTTGTATAAGAGGGACATTCAAGAAATAAATTCAAAAACAGTTACTTAAAAATAATTTTTGTATCTTAATTTTTTTCAAACTGCGTCTAACAGATATTTTTTGTTACAGCGGCACAGAATGCAAATTTCGGATTCAACTTTTTAACATTTTTAATATTATACAACAATCTTATACCTATATCATTACAAGTAACTGCAGAAATCGTACGATTTTTCCAAGTAAGTGCACATTTTGCTTATTTGTCAAATTTCTTAACATAGTTAACGTACTTTGTATGTGTATATTATTTTTAGACATAATGTTTTATTTGAAAAATAACTTTACAATTTTGCGCTTTACCTTTCTTCATCTGGATGATTGGCGGTCTACTACTGTCCGATTTATTTAGAAGTTTTCTTCCTTGCACAATTTTCTTTTGAAATCTACTACCACCAGCGATTTTCCGGACGGATACAACGTAGGAAGTTTCAAGAAAATATCCCACTCCTTTTCACTACAATTGTCTCCTGTACTGTGGAGGAATAATTATTTGTAGTCTATACAAATACTTGTTCAGTGCCTTCAGGCCAGTGCTCACCAAGTCTTCCAAATCTTACTCCATATGGAACTCCAAACTTCTGTTTTTGTCTTTCTCCACTTTCATTTACTTTTTTTGACACAAAATTGGGCAATGATTTGAATGCCATTTTCTTAAAGTTGTATTATCCACCAACTCTATTGAAAGTGCCAGTCAATAGTCTTTTTGTTTTATTCTGTTGTGTACTCGTGTATTAGTTTTGTACAAAATATAAGCGTTAGTAATTACATCAACTAAAAAATAAAAAACTCTCTACCACCACTAGCGACTTTTTCTACCAACGTTGTACTGTCCTCTTTGTTGATCAAAGCAATCCACCCCTCCCGTACGTGCTGTGCTGTATATTCTGTTATTAGTACAGGACATTTGATAGATTTTTAGACTTATCTTTTTTAATCCTCTTACATTTCATTTTTAATTTTGGGTGGAAAGCACAGTAACTGGCTTTGTGTCTTTCCAAACAGCAAAACCTACATTTCCTTTGACGCTCCATTTCCACTTCCCTTTTTTCATCTTCTTGACTTTTGTGCTTTCCCTTCTTGCTACTTCTGAAAATCAATTATACTTTTCATTCCTTTAATGCCTTCAAATTTTTACGCCTATATCAACGAAGATTTTTCTTGTCCAAACACTTATTTTCCCGATTCTTGATTATGCTGATGTCTGTTATTTGGATGCGACTGAGGAGCAATTAACAAACTTGAGCGCTTGCAAAACTTATGTATTCGTTATATTTTTGGGCTAAAAAAGTATGACCACGTCTCCTCATATCGCAAACAGCTCAAGTGGCTACCAATCCGACTTCGCAGGAATACCCGAATCCTATGCCTCCTCTTTAACATACTAATCCAACATCATCACCATATCTACGTGATCGATTCCGCTTTGCTCATTCTCTCAATGCGGTTTGCAGATCACATTTAAAAACCCTCCTAAATTTTCCTTCCTCCAGAACTAAGTACTATTCTCACTCTTTTACAGTACATGCAGTTAGGTTATGGAATTCTCTTCCTGCTGCAATTCGTGAGGCTCAAAGAGTTTCAGTGTTTAAAAGGCGAGTTAAAGATCACTCTCTTTCTTTGTCGTCCCAATGATCCAATGTATGACTTGTATATATATATATATATATATATATATATATATATATATATATATATATATATATATATATATATATATGTATCTACAAATATATTAATATTATAAAATTTATTATGAGAGTGCACAATACATCCGCTTCTCTTTGAATCTGTCCATTATCAGGCTTGCTGGAAGAAATTTCAATATGAAATAAGCAGTGCCTTTGTACAAAATATATAATTTGTACGAAATAAATAAAAGCGATCGATGCGGACTCGTGCAGCGCTAAGACTAAGATGGCGTGGGTGATGCGGGGGTGTCCCCTCCCCCACGCCTCAGCTGATACCCCGACTGCCGCGTCGACCTGTCACTTACTGTACTTTGCTATATTTATAAACAAATGAACCGATAAACAACAAGTTATTTAATTCATGTCAAGAATGTTAGGAGAGTGGCCATTGATCTTTAAAGATTTTTTCACGTTAAAACGGCTTTAACAAATGGTACTCGTGGTGGTGGCAGGCGAAGTTCATCGCGATGGACAGCGAGATGTACTACGCGGTCACCGACACTCCGGCTCAAGCTCGCACCTCCAACCTGAACGAGGAGCTAGGTATGGTGCGCTACGTGTTCAGCGACAAGACCGGCACGCTCACCTGCAACATCATGGACTTCCGCAAGTGCTCTATCGCAGAGGTACAGTACTAAGCACTCGAGTATTATAGCTGTAGCTGTTTATTTCTAACGACCTTTAATGAAGCGAGATGGAGATGGCCATAGTGCACTACGTGTTCAGCGACAAGGCCGGGCACGCTCACTTGCATCGTCATGGACTTACGCAAGTACTCTATCGTAGAGGTACAGTACTAAGCACTCGAGTATTATTTATAGCTGTAGCTGTCCCTTTCTAACGACCTTTAATGAAGAGAGATGGAGCTGGGCATAGTGCACTATGTGTTCAGCGACAAGGCCGGGCACGCTCACTTGCATCGTCATGGACTTACGCAAGTACTCTATCGTAGAGGTACAGTACTAAGTACTCGAGTATTATGTATAGCTGTAGCTGTCCCTTTCTAACGACCTTTAATGAAGAGAGATGGAGCTGGGCATAGTGCACTACGTGTTCAGCGACAAGGGCACGCTCACTTGCATTGTCATGGACTTCCGCAAGTGCTCTATCGCAAAGGTACAGTACTAAACACTTGAGCAATATATATATATATATCTGTCCCTTTCTAACGACTTTTGATAAAGAGAGATGGAGCTGGGCATAGTGCGCTACGTGTTCAGCGACAAGACCGCCACGCTCACCTGCATCGTCATGGACTTCCGCAAGTGCTCTATCGCAGAGGTACAGTACTAAACACTTGAGCAATATATATATATATATATATATATATATATATATATATATATATATATATATATATATATATATATATATATATATATATAGCTGTCCCTTTCTAACGACCTTTAGTGAAGAGAGATGGAGCTGGGCATATATATATGAAAAGGGACAGCTACAGCTATCTGTAGCTGTAGCTGTCCCTTTCTAACAACTTTTAATGAAGACAGATGGAGCTGGACATGGTGCGCTACTTTTTTTTGAGCCCTGAGGCACGCCCATTTGCACTATCGACCCGGAAGAACTCGTACTATTAATGACAACTTTAGCGTTCTGTTACTTAAATATGAAATAATTAATTTAAGACCATCACTTCTTACACAGTAGGAGTATAATAAAAATAAATAGTAAGTTACTACGAAAAAGTTTAATCTGTACACTGTATTGCAACCCAACAAATTGTGCATACGTATCTGTTAATTAATTTATGGCGAACACTTCTCTATAACTTAGCCGTCCTTTGATTTATTATCTACAGATTATTTACACCCGTCCGGGACCAGACGAGAGGCTAGAAGATACTCTGCTGTATCAAAACCTACAACGCAATCATCCAACCGCACCCGTAATCCGAGAGTTCCTCACCATGCTCGCCATCTGCCACACCGTCATACCGGAGAAGGTGGACGGCAAGATCAACTACCATGCGGCTTCACCAGGTAATTAAGGCATTAGCATAATTTGCCACATATGTTTACAATACCTTTTGGCTTACGAAATACTTCAAAATAAGGCAAAATTTAAAAATTTTAATCCTTTGCTCTTTACTATTTTATAGAGTAAGTATTAAAAATATTACTAAAATTTTTCCGTCCTAGTTTAAGTAGACTAGAGGTTTCGTAGGCGTAGGGTTCATTGCATTTTTTTTCTTATCGTGTAGTGCTGAGGTAAGAGAATCCAGTACCCACTATCCCTATCTTTTATTATGTGCGAGCAGCTATGCAGGTCTAGGGAAAGAGACCAGTATCACTGCGACCTAAAAGATCTATTGTGATCGCTGCTATGACTATAGTTTACTGCTAAGCTCTATATCTTCAATGAATAGAAGGAGTTGCTTAGCCGTGAGCGATTTTACTTTTTCTGGGCGGAGTAGATAATTTCCCAGATGAGTGTTACGTTTGCGCATTAAGGGTTCGCAATCAGTCAGGATGTGCAGAGGCGTTTCTTCCGTTATGGAACAGAACCGAAACATCCTTGAGTTGCTTAGTCCCAGGATAGACATGTGCTTTTTAAAACGTGTCCAGTTAGGGCTCTTGCCAGAATGCGCAATTTGTTTTTACTTAATCCCGGAGCTTCTGAAGCGAATTTACAATCAAAAGCCCGGATCAAGTTTTTAGAACGTTTTAAGCCTGGTGTGTTAGACCAGATCTTAAGTGATTTATTGTGATAAAGAGTTTCAAGGGTCAATCGGGCTAGGCTTCTTGAGATTCCACAAAATGGCTCAGGTCCAAATTGTGTGCACTTTGAGCCCTCCCGTGCAAGTTTGTCGGCAAATTCGTTGCCTACAATGCCCGCGTGACCGGAACCCATCGTAAGACAACCCTGTTGTAACATCCCAGGGCGTTTAAACAGTTCACGCAGTCTCCAACTAGCTTCGAGTTCACTAAGTTTGACCTCAGCACTAGCAGTGCTGCTTGACTATCAGAGTATATATAAATTATATGGTTGACATAGTGTTTTTGCAGTTTTATTTCCGCACACTGAAGTATGGCGAAAATTTCTGCCTGGAAGATAGGGGTAAATCTACTCAAATTCATACTAAGTTTGAATTTGGGGCGTTCCCCGTAATTATATATTCCCCGTAATTTCGAAGCCTACCCATTATCCCTAGGTGTCGTAAGATACGACACAGGGAAACTGTGTTTCTGCGATCATCGCCACCTGCCTTTTAGAAATTCATTCATTCATTCTCTAAACCATTTCCCATTATCTGGGGTCGGCGCAGTAAACCTTCTTGTTCCATTCCTCTCTATCAGCCGTCATTTCCATACTTACTCCTTTCATTCTCATATCACTCTTCACACAATCGATCCATCTTTTATTCGGCCTTCCTCTGCCCGTGTGTCCCTCCACATTCATATTCAACACTCGTTTTGTGACATGACTTTCATTCCTCCGCATCACATGCCCAAAGCATGCCAATCTGCTTCCTCTCACCTTTTCTACCACTGGCGCTACTTTCAGGCTTCCTCTTATATACTCATTCCTTATCTTATCCATCCTTGTCACACCACACATCCATCGTAACATTCTCATTTCATTCGCATGCAGTCTATTTTCATCTTTCTTCTTGACGGCCCAGCATTCACTTCCATACATGACGACAGGTCGGATGATCGATTTGTAAATTTTCCCCTTCAGCCTTATTGGCATTCGGGGATCGCACGTTGTGGCTGTGACCTGTCGCCATTTCATCCATCCTGCGTTAATCCTATGCTGCACAGCTCTATCTATTCCGCCGTCGCCTTGAATGATGGAACCGAGGTACTTGAAATCTGAGCAGGTAGGCAGTATAGCGCCATCCAACGACATGGGT
The DNA here is from genome assembly GCA_036936625.1 of Parnassius smintheus behrii. NCBI lineage: Eukaryota > Metazoa > Arthropoda > Insecta > Lepidoptera > Papilionidae > Parnassius > Parnassius smintheus. The sequence continues at coordinate 56,913,856 of JAUPFT010000003.1, read as the reverse complement.
ACAGGACTGGAAAGACCGCCGAAATCACAGCACAGATATTCGGTTTTGGATCTGCTGATCTTCAAGCCAACACTTTCCAGCCTCTGTTGCCACCCCGTCAGTCTGTTCTGTACCTCGATGCCTTCTTCCCCGACAAGCACGATGTCATCGGCAAAGAGCATGCACCAGGGTGCCTCATCCTGCAGGTCCGACGTCAAAGCGTCCATAATCAGTAGGAAGAGGTAAGGGCTCAATGCCGACCCTTGGTGCAGCCCTACCGCCACATCGATACTGCCCGTAGTTCCCGCGGCAGATCGTACACATGTACGGGATGCTCTGTACATAGCACGGACTAACCTCACATACTTCCCAGACATACCTTTCATGTTTAACGCCCACCACAAAACCTCACGGGGAACCCGATCGTACGCCTTTTCAAGGTCGACAAAAACCATGTGCAGATTTTTATGCACGCGCTTGTACTTTTCGCACAATTGGCGTAATGCGAAAATGGCATCTGTCGTACCTCGACCGGGCATGAATCCGAACTGGTTTTGTGTTATCTCACACTCTTCTCTCATTCTTCTCTCTATTATTCTTTCCCAGACTTTCATCGTATGTGACATGAGTTTTGTTCCCCGGTAACTGCTGCAGTTTTGAACGTCTCCTTTGTTTTTAAAAATGGGGACCAGTATACTACTGCACCATTCCTCAGGTATTTGTTCTTCCTGCAACAATTTACCGAAAAATAAACTCAACCACTTCCATCCATCCGCACTCAGCAACTTCCACACTTCTACTGGTATTCCATCTGGGCCGACTGCCTTCCCATTCTTCATATTCCTAACAGCCATTTTTACTTCTTCCACACTAATTTCTCTCACTAAGCCCATATTCACTGGTGGGTTTTCAAGCATACCATTCCATTCATTCTCCTCATTCATCAATTTCTCAAAATACTCCTTCCATCGTTTCTTTATACTTTCATCGTCAGTCAAAATCCTTCCAGAATCATCTTTTATACATTTCACATGTGAAACATCTCTTCCATTCCTTTCTCTCGCTCTTGCAATTTGAAAAAGTCGTTTTTGACCTTCGGGGCTTTCAAGGGACCGATATAATTACCTTTTAGAAATGAAATATTACGTGTAAATATTTCAACATTTTTATTATACATATATTATTAATATATCATGTTGTAGTTTTATGTTGTGTCGTTGATCTTAGTGACGGTAGTAAAGGATTATTATTATTATTAGAGTTTATTAGTTCTCTTTTAAAAGGTAAGTAAATATCCTGTCATACGGGCCAATGGCCAACAGTTACAGAACGTACCACATGTTACGTCCATATTATCTTGGATATCATCAATTGAGAGAAAGGAGGCAATAGTTTTTGGGCCCATTAAAATTTTAGTAACCCTTAATTTTATTAGACAAAAAATAGCAATTTATTACAATAAATGACCTAAAGATTTTATGCAAATCGAAACGAAATCAAGAAATCTGAAAACCAAGAGCTGTTTGGATATTCGTGTTAATGTAGTATAAAAAATTACAGTAGAGATGTGCCAACTCGGAAGAAACTCGAGTTACGCAATTCGAAGTGGCGGAAGGAAGCTGTGTCAATTAGTTACAAATTATTTATATGTTTCTTCTTCCATCCAACTCCGTGTGGGCAGAGACTAATACGATGCTATGCTAGCGCATGTGTTGGGACAATGATATTTACTAAACTTAATAGGTAGGATTGGAATAAAAACGTATTTATAGTACAGTATATATTTTTGGTTTGCTTATAGACAATCTTCAGAAAATAATATCACTAACATAGGTAGTTGTGTTAATAATTAACACACACGCAAATTAAACCAAAATCAAATTATTGGTATTATATAATATATTATAGGCACGACGAACGAATTCTGACCTCGCTTGTTCGCATGTTTCGTTCAATTACCGCCAGCTCTAACTCAAGTTGAGTTGATGAGTTAACTCGAGCGCAACTCAAGAATTAGTAAGTCGAGTTTACCCATCACTAAATTGTAGACACTGCATTGACTAAGAATAAAGTCCGTGGTATACTATATAACTTTATGTAGCAAAATTAAAAAGTATAAACTTGTTTGTTTAACATTAAATTGATAAATTTGTCAGACAAAATTAGAAGATTTAAATAAAAGTGATTTTATAATTGATGTTTTGAGCTGTGTTTCTGTTAAAGTGTGAAAAAGTTTCTTATGACATTCGAAATTCGAAAATAAAAACTGATGAGCTTACTTAATTTAAATAAGAGTATGTTTGTAATACAAGTTAACTGTTACACCTAGAATTTTTTTAGATTTTTTAATTTATTTGATTTATTTATTTAAAACTTTTGTAAATATTCACACTTGGTATACAGGCCTCTTTAATACCTAAGACATTCCCTACCAGTCACGATGTTAATGAAACAAGTGAAAATAAAAAGGCAGACAACTTGTACATAGTCAAATATTGTTGTATGCAAATCCAAAATCACTACATCTTTATTTGATCAACTTGAGTTGATTTATTTTTTATAATATTTTTTTATTTAACAAACAGACAAAGATATAGTCCTTACATGCTATTTATATTGCAATAAATAAAGAAAAAAATTATATATTGATAAGATATTATTTAGTACGTACACTCTTTACAATATTCATTAACTATTTTCAGATGGATCGCTTAGAACAAATCTGTATGCATTGCAGGCTGAAAGTTTGCAGAGCAATTAAGTTACAACAATTAAATTATACACGTGTTTTTGTTATCCTTACGCAACCAGCTTAAAACGTCTTACTTCCTCACTATTTGTTAATGTGTCATAACATTTTATACGTGGTAGAGCCATGCTGCAGTTATATTAGTAGTATAGTTGTAGCACGAATGGGTCGGCTCGACCGGGAAAGGATCTCTCTCACAGAATACCAGCGTGAAATAGTAGCTTAATCCTGCTGTATTTCGTATGGTGAGTGTAGAGAACCGAAGACCCTTTTTACTGGAAATGAGGCATTCCATCTTAGTCCTCACGGGTGACAACGCATCTGCATTTTGATTCGGAATCGAGGATAGATGTAGATGTCTATGGGCCACAGCAACCACTTACCATCAGGTGGACTGTGTGCTCGTTTTTCACCCTATCCTAAAAAAAACATAGATAAACGCGATATTACTTAGTAATTTTGGCTTTAATGGTGTTTGAGATATGATATTTAATCAGTCGACACATTTTAAAACAAAGTTCACAAACTGCGCCTGTCTGTGCTTGTTCGGGTATTGGACGTATGTTTAATAATAATTAAACTTTTATATAAAAACAGTTTAATAAAGAAGTAAAAAATATAAGATTAAAATATGTTAAAAAATGTTAAATGTTAATGTTATGTTAATGAGCTCGCGTCCGTCGCGGTTACGGTGATTACGTGAACTAACACAATTTTTATAATTGTCGAACTATATCGATTGCTTCACGTAAAATGTTAACGCCAGCAGAAATGTACGGTTGGACCGTACAGTGCTGCTCTATGATGATGATCAATAATAATTACAGTGAAATTGAACATTGTGTTTTTATATCCTTATACAATCAGTTTAAAATATGCTTAATATTTATCGCTGTTTACATTCCTAGAGCCGCCGACAAGCTCTACCAAGGCTACTAAATTTTGCACGTTAACAATCTTCAGGTCTCGCGCCTGCGTCACAGTGACCGAGTAAGCGGTGTTCTTTTGCGAAGATTTATGGTCTATGAAATCTGATGTAGTGATGAGGGCCATCCTGTAAGTGTTTACAGGAAAGTCAGAAATATAAAATAAGTTAATAGACGTGATAAAACCCGTAAAAATAGTAGTTTCATTTAAATGTGTAGTGTTCGTGTAAACATATGACAACATTAAATAAATATCACTTATTTTTAAAACTTATTTATTTAATTTTTTATTAAATTATTATAAACTAAGAACTTAATTAAATTTAGGCAATCGGAGGTGACTCAGCTTATGCTTACATGGGACTAAGATAACTTGAAGCGCTGGTTATCAGGCACTCCTTCTCTGACATGTTACGTGGGTAAAGTGAAAATTTCGAGCTCCAAACAGAATCTAATATTGAAATGCATATTTTGTGTCATTGTATAATTCTTGCATTACTCTGTCTCTGTCTGTGAATGTGTGCTTGTGTGTTTGTGCGTGTGCTCGTTGCTATAAATGAATGTGGTCGTGTTTGCAGACGAGCGCGCACTGGTGCTGGGCGCGGCTGCGTTCGGGTTCGTGTTCGAGACGCGCACGCCGCACAGCGTGGAGGTCCGCGCCGGGCCGCGCGCGCCGCCGCAGCAGTATGCGGTGCTTCACGTGCTCGCCTTTACGTCCGCGCGCAAGCGCATGTCCGTCGTCGTGCGCGCGCCCACAGGTGCGCACCTCTCACACTACTCACACGCGCAGCAGTACGCGGTGCTGCACGTGCTCGTCTTCACGTCCGCGCGCAAGCGCATGTCCGTCGTCGTGCGCGCGCCCACAGGTGCGCACCTCTCACACTACTCACACGCGCAGCAGTACGCGGTGCTGCACGTGCTCGCCTTTACGTCCGCGCGCAAGCGCATGTCCGTCGTCGTGCGCGTGCCCACAGGTGCGCACCTCTCACACTACTCACACGCGCAGCAGTACGCGGTGCTGCACGTGCTCGCCTTCACGTCCGCGCGCAAGCGCATGTCCGTCGTCGTGCGCGCGCCCACAGGTGCGCACCTCTCACACTACTCACACGCGCAGCAGTACGCGGTGCTGCACGTGCTCGTCTTCACGTCCGCGCGCAAGCGCATGTCCGTCGTCGTGCGCGCGCCCACAGGTGCGCACCTCTCACACTACTCACACGCGCAGCAGTACGCGGTGCTGCACGTGCTCGCCTTTACGTCCGCGCGCAAGCGCATGTCCGTCGTCGTGCACGTGCCCACAGGTGCGCACCTCTCACACTACTCACACGCGCAGCAGTACGCGGTGCTGCACGTGCTCGCCTTCACGTCTGCGCGCAAGCGCATGTCCGTCGTCGTGCGCGCGCCCACACACTACTCACACGCGCACGCACCTACACAACAACGCATGCGTACTCACACGCATGGCATTAGTACGATGTGCAGTATCCTGTGCGAGCGTTATCCATTCCCTATTAAGATGATCAATTCGTGTCCCAGATATAAAAGCTCACTGCGCTCACAGCTATACTTTAATTTATTGTGGAGCGGTTCCACCAATACATCATTACAGCCCTACACAAGACCACCGCTGAACATACACCTCCCCCAAGGAATGCCACAAACACGGTCCCGAGCTACCTGCATCCATCGATTTCCCACATGTCTTACTAAGTCATCACTCCATCCAATAAAAGGCCGCTCTACGCTTCTAGTAACTGGCATTACAAGCTTATTTTTGTTCCTATTGTTTAAAGTATGAACATCTTTACTCATATCAAAGCTATTCGTGTTTTAATGTACATATATATATCTCAGTCCCCCGTGACTATGAGTGCTGGAAAGCATCCGAAACGTCGGGTATTATTAAAAATAAAATAAATAAAACGCGATAAAATCCGTAAAAGTAGTTTTAATCAATGTACATACATTCATTACATTTTCATAAATATGTGGCGATGGCAAAGATCTATACAGTGTATGCCAGTTGATCTATATATATTTCTCCAGGTGAAATCAAGCTATACTGCAAAGGGGCAGACTCTGTCATATACCCACGGCTGGCCGGTGGGCCGGAGAACGCCAAGTATGCAGAAGCTACTTTGGCACATTTGGAGCACTTTGCCACCGAAGGCCTCAGGACTTTAGTCTTCGCCGTGGCTGACATACCTGAACATGTTTATGAGGTTAGCAAATTAAGTAACGAAACTTTCAACCCTTTCAGAGTGATAAAACCGCCTGTTGTACATATTATCACAGTTTAAAGATATCCTAACAACGGTTGGGAAACGAATGTACTTGTTAAATAGCAACGGAGGGGGCCTTGCGAGGCAGCAGGCGGGCCGACCTAGTGCTAGCGTACTTCACTGAGTCTGATAAACAAAGTACTTATTTAACTAATTTTAAGTGCTGTTTTCGAGAAATATAATATCTATAATGATTAATTACTGTTATAGTTACTAAGTAACGTTGAATTTAATGATGGTCATGTTTATGTTTCCTTCTTTTATTTTTTGATAAACTTATTTACACTATATAATTAAATTTAACAATCGAAAACTGAAAACATCTATAAAAAGAAAGTGTCACGAAAATATTTGGCAGTGCAACACTTGTAAATGTATTTTTCTTATAGTATTTTAAAAATTATCTTATTCAATAAATGTTTTTAAGTATGGACTTATTGTTAATAAATGATAATAAGTATTATAGTATCCAAAAGTATTTTATTCCCAATTTCGTGACAACATTAATACCTACGCGGGTGGCAGCATCGCCTGATATCAAAAGCATTTAAGTTTTCATTAATGTAACACAAAGCCGACATTACGAAAATATTTACATTTAATATTAAAAAAACAATACTATAAAATCACCGAAACTGTCCACTTCGATGTCATTTTTTTTCCATGTATTTGGATATAAACTTATCTATTTTAATTATTTTATCAAAATACAGTAAATGTTAAATATCCAAAAAAAATTCTTCGTTTAATTGAGTCAATTATTTTTAAAATACTTTAAATCATCACGCGCAGACGTCGTTCGATTCAATACGCTCTGGGTGTTCCCAACGATAGGACGCATCACTTTTTCCTACCACCGCTCGCATTCGTTTTAACTCACACAGATAGCGCAAACTAGTATTGCCAAGTGTCCAGAAATGCGCGGGACCCGAATTTCAGGTGTCTGGTGATTCACCCTTGATCGGGACGTCAAATGTCCCGAATTACAAACCTCCCTAGTTTGTATTTTGGTCGATCATTTTGACAGCAAAATTGAATATATCTGTAAGCTGTTACTACATTAGTATACATTTACTTTGACAATTTGTACGTGCGTACGTGCGTGCGTGCGTGCGTGCGTGCGTGCGTGCGTGCGTGCGTGCGTGTGTGTGTGTGTGTGTGTGTGTGAGTGTGTGTGTGTGTGTGTGTGTGTGTGTGTGTGTGCGCACGCGTGTGTGTGTGGGTATGTGTGTGTATGTGAACTATGCACAACTTCTTGACACACTCACGCTCACATCTTTTTTCTTTCGGAATCCACACATACTCGTACATCTAAAACCACGTTATCGCCTGCAAATTATTTAACCCTTAAACGCATGATAAAATATTTTTACCCAAAAAAATATTTTGTCTCATAAAGGCGTAATATTTAATGAAAAAAATAAAATAAAAAATCTATATTAATGGGAACATTTATTTTTTTATAAAAATATTTTTGTATCGTTTTCGATACAGTATGCATTAGCTTTACAAAATAATCATGATTTTACAAAGTTGAAGAATTGATAATGGGTGAAACAATCTTTGTATTTTTTACTACATAAGTGAACATTGCACTTAGAACATTTAATTATACTTCGACCACATGTTTCTGTTCTCATGATGTTATGATCCATTTGGTCGAGTCTAACTTCAAGGGGTGGCAAAACTTGGCAAGGTTTCCCTTTTCGCATTTTAAGTGGGGGTTAATCTTCCCTAATTGCACTGGTGCTTGGTCGCCCTCTGTTGTTAGCGGGACTATATTTGCAAAGAGTTTCTGCCAACTCTGATCGAAAGTCTGCAAGCGTCATGATTTTTCTTGTGATTTCCTTTATTTTCTTCAACTTTTTTATATAACACCCACAAATTTATTACAGTCAAATCAAGCAGGTGATAGAAGATTCTCTTGTACCACTTTCTGCTCTTCATTCGAATCCTATTTCTTCCTAAAAAGGAATCAATGAGGTCTACACCACCCATGTGCATGTCATATTCCCTGATTAGCTTTGGGCACGTGATAAGAATCCTCTTTTTTTCTTTTTTATCGAATCGTTCGATATACCCTACGGGACATGCTCCAACGTATGTCGACGCTAACACAACTTGCTTGTCCTTCCAACTTACTGTTGTCATGTCAATGCCTTCAAAACTTGTAACATACTCTTCATAAGACCCTCTTGGAATTGAACTCTTCATAACATCCTGCTTAGTTGGCAACTTGCAAGTTTTTCCCAGTCGGTTTCTTTGAATAGTGCCTAGGGAATGTATACCTTGCTTAGCAAGTATATACATCAATGGCAAAGATGTGTAGTAATTGTCAAAATAGACAATATGATTTCTTTGCCTGCAAATTCATAACTGTTTGTCCCACAACTCCTAGGTTTTGATTGTTTGAGGATCCTTCATTAGCTTCTTTTCCAGATTAGATTATGAATCTATAAGCAAAACCGCCCAAATTGCATAAAACGAACAATTTAAAACCCCATTTGTGGGGTTTGTTGGGGAGATATTGTTTGAGAAAATGTCCAACTTTGGTGGCGCATATCTGTTCATCTATGGATAATCGCTGCTCGATGGTCACGCTAGAGAACTTTTCATTTAAATGGGTGATTATAAGACGTAACTTATGAAGCCTGTCGCGCTGCGCGTGGTCTACTGGCAGATTATTATCATTATTATTGAAGTGCAGTAAATTTCGCTTCCACGACCATGTTTCTCCACTTCTGAGTGTGGGTGCTCAGGCTGCCCCGCGTATTCTGGGGGGGGGGGCAAAATTCCGCTCAAGACTACAACTGCTCGGGGCAAACGGAGCAACAAGACCAAGGCGACCCCTGCCACGCTGTCCGTGAATTTCTGCAATATCAGGGGACTTCACTCTAACCTAAACGCCGTCCACTACCATCTCGAGACGGCGAGGCCGGCTCTGCTCCTTCTGACCGTGACGCAGGTGTCCTCTCCGGCTGATGTCTGGTATCTCTCCTACCCGGGGTACAAACTGGAACACTCCTTTGTGCCTCGGGCTGGAGTTTGCGTTTACGTCAGAGAGGACATCTGTTCTCGACGCCTCGGCAGACTTGAAGGTTCGGACCTGTCCATCCTTTGGCTACGCGTAGACAGCGATGACCATCCGCGCGTCTGCGGGTGCCTCTATAGGTCCCATAGCGGTAATGCCGAAACAGACCGACTCTTCGACCACGTCCAAATGGCTGCAGATTCGTTGCTACAACAGATCCCCTCCGCAGAGATCGTGATCCTCGGCGACTTTAACGCCCATCACGCCGAATGGCTTGATTCACGTTTAACCGATCATGCGGGGAGATCTGTTCATGATTTTGCCTTGGCATATGGTCTGACTCAACTGGTTACTTCGCCTACGCGAATTCCAGATGTGGAGGATCATGCACCTTCCCTGTTGGACCTTCTGCTGACCTCTCACCCGGACGGATATCAGATTTCCGTCGACGCCCCTTTAGGCTCCTCGGACCATTGTCTGGTCCGGAGTGTGGTGCCACTCACGCTGAAATCGCGGTTGCATTCTGCAGGCTGCCGCCGTGTTTGGCACTATAGGTCAGCCGATTGGGATGGGATGCGGTCTTTCCTTGCATCCTACCCTTGGGGGCGGGCGAGAAACTAGTTCGCCTTCCTTCTGGAACCCGTGCATTCTGGTCTCTCGCCAAGGCTGTCCAGGGGAATTTCTGTCAGCCATCTCTTCCATCTCTGCACAGGGAGGACGATTCACTGGCCCATACTGCAAAGGAGAAAGCCGATCTTCTAGGCTCTTTCTTTGCGTCTAACTCGACTCTCGATGACGGGGGGAGTACGCCGCCAACCATCCCGCGGTGTGAGTGCCTTATGCCGGAAGTGCACTTCACACAGCGCTCGGTTCGCAAAGCACTCCTCTCCCTGGACATCCACAAGTCGAGTGGGCCTGACGGAATCCCCCCAATTGTGCTGAGAACGTGTGCTCCAGAGTTGGCACCGGTTTTAACGTGTCTTTTTCGGTACTCCTACTCCCTAGGCGTAGTCCCAAAATCATGGAAGACGGCTTACGTCCACCCGATCCCTAAAAAAGGCGACCGCTCTGACCCGTCCAACTACCGACCAATCGCCATCACTTCCTTGTTCTCCAAAACAATGGAGTCCATTGTAAACTGCCAGCTCATGAGGTACCTTGAAGATCACCAGCTGATTAGTGACCGCCAATACGGTTTTCGCCGTGGTCGGTCAGCTGGTGATCTTCTGGTCTACCTAACTCACAGATGGGCGGAGGCAGTAGAGTTCAAGGGGGAGGCATTGGCCGTTAGTTTGGACATTGCGAAGGCCTTCGATCGGGTTTGGCACAAAGCGCTTCTTTCGAAGCTCGCTTCCTATGGGCTTCCCGAGAAATTGTGCGAATGGATCACCAGCTTTCTTGCAGATCGGAGCATCAAGGTCGTTGTAGACGGTGCAAGCTCCGATTGCAAGCCTATAAATGCTGGTGTTCCACAGGGCTGCGTGCTATCGCCAACGCTGTTTCTTCTGCATATCAATGATATGTTGCATACCCGTAACATTCATTGCTATGCAGATGACAGCAATGGTGATGCTCTTTACACCGGCCGAGCCAATATTTCTCGGGAAAACGTCTCCGAGTGCCGGGACAAACTTGTGTCTGAAGTCGAGTCTCTGCTGGACAGAGTCTCGGATTGGGGGCGACTAAATCTAGTCCAGTATAACCCCCAGAAGACACAAGTTTGCGCGTTAACCGCTAAAAAGAATCCCTTTGTCGTATCCCCTCAGTTTCAAGGCACTCCCCTTGTTGCCTCAGCCAGTATCGGAATCCTCTGCGTCGACATATCGAGTGACGTGCAGTTTCGTGGTCACTTGGAAGGGAAGGCCAAATTGGCCTCTAAAAAGCTTGGCGTGCTCAGCAGAGCGGGACAGTATTTCATGCCGGCACACCGCCTGCAACTTTACAAGGCGCAGGTTCGGCCACACATGGAATACTGTTCCCATCTCTGGGCTGGGGCTCCCCAGTACCAGCTCCTTCCACTTGACCGCATCCAGAGCAGAGCGGCTCGAATCGTCGACGACCGAGTGCTTTCCGATCGGCTCGATTCACTGGCGCTGCGAAGAGATGTTGCATCTCTTTGCGTATTTTATCGCATCTATCACGGGGAGTGCTCTGAGGAATTGTTCGGATTAATCCCAGCCGCCAAATTTCGTGAACGCACTACACGGCAAACGTCCCGATACCATCCACACCATCTGGATGCTTGGCGGTCCACCACTGTACGTTTCACAAAGAGTTTTCTTCCAAGTACAACCTCTCCGTGGAATAGTTTACCACCGGCGATTTTTCCGGACCGATACGACCTGGAGACCTTCAAGAAAAGAGCTTACTCCTTTCTAAAGGGCCGGCAACGCACCCGCAATTCTCCTGATGTTGCGGTTGATTATGGGCGGCGGTAGTCACTTAACATCAGGTGAGCCGCATGCTCGTTTGTCCCTTCTTCTATAAAAAAATATATTAAAATACCAAAATATTTGCGAAGTTCCCCACTGTGAATATTTCAGGTCTGTCAGGTTGTTTCTGGACAGCGTAGCGTGTTGATTCAGTAACAATGTTTTCCATAAACGGATTCGTGAAAAGTAGGTAAAAAACTGATACGGACTTTGCAGTTCCATTATAGATGAAGGTAACTCTTCAGACCCACCAAATTTGATGTTATTATCATCAAATAGAAAAGACAGTTTTCTCCACAGTAAATTCCTCAAATTCATGAGAGATTCAGTCGGTTGAGCTTCCACTCGCTCCAACGACTGTGCGCCTTGCACAAGCTGCTCATCCTGAATCAATGGTTGGTCCAGAAAATCTTCTGAATTGTCCTATTCCGTAAGAACGTTTTCATCGTCCTCTAATTCAGCTGCTAAGGCTCCTGAATAGGGGTAATAAGGAATATCTTCTCCATCTGACTCTAAATCATCTTCCGAAATGTCACCATTCTCCAACCTGCTAAGCATATCCTCTATTTGTTGCTCTGAAAAGCAAAAATATGCATTCAGCTATATCTTAGCAACGTAAACGTATAGTTTAGTGTATCTTAAAGCAAGCAAAATCATAAGCAAAACCGTTATGAACAAACAAATGAATTGGGTTTAGGCGGGAATCAAATGCATGCTGTATCGTTTTCGATACAAACATAAAATGTGATATTTGCTCACGTAAACACATAAAAGTCGTGCAATTTCAAATGTTTTCAAGTAAATAAAGGACTTACCATCCATTTTGTGATTTTTATTGGTAAAAATTCGACTTATTTTCGTTTTCACCGCTAGATGAAAAGCTCAGTTTTATGGTTATGCGCACCTCTTTGATGTCCTTAGCACAGACAAGAAAATCATCCTTCAGAAATTACATTGACACATTACATTTTTTTCTTTTGTGGGCAATAAGGCAAAGAAACGTGTAAACTTTCAGCCTATGCTGTACTTCAAATAAAAAACCACTAAAAACGATTAGAATGCGATGTATCAATATCGATACAAGATGCATTAAAGGGTTGAAATATGTGTGTGCGCGTTTTGCAATATGGCATTGACTTGGTTTCGGCGTTACTCGAAATGTACGTACAGATAGCGCGCGAGTTGAATGCCGTCGGGGCCTGAGGTGAAGAGCGGGAGCATCTCCCCCCGCCGTCCGTACGCCGCGTCTCGCCCGCCTGCATTGTAGTGCTGTGCTGTGCTGTCCTTGACAACTATTATACGCTTACTGTGTTATCGTGTTAATATAGAGTTGCAAGTTTTTAATGATGTCTGATCCGTGTACGTCAACTTCTGCTACAAAAAACGAGTTTTTATTCATCGCCAAGCACGGGAAATGGCGAAAAATGTTCTAGACATGTGTGTTAAAGAAAGGCAGAACGACAATTTAACATTCACAATAAATAATGCTTACGATCGCGCAAGCCGTTACACTGGACTTTCGAAGAGAACATTGTCAGAAATTCAATATGAAGCCAAAAAAGGGCCTCTTTGTTCGCCTTCTAAAAAGAAAAGACATTGTAACAAGGACAAATTTAAACGTCAATGATTTTGATCCAGATGTTTTATACACAGAATTATTTAAGAATTTTATTTAACCAAAAAAATTGTTCTGACCTGCATTAAACTCGTCGCAGCTATTCGAGAAAAAATCGTGTTTCCATGGGGAATGACGAGTTTAAGAAAATTGTTAAAAGACATGGGATGTAGATGGCTTAAATGTCATAATAAACGTAGAATTTTGGTGGAAAGGCCAGCTGTGTCATATGCACGGTCAATTTATTTGCGGAAAATTCGTCAATATAGGCAAGAAGATCGAAATATTTTTTTCTCGATGAAACATGGGTAGACAACAAGCTTTAACCAAAATTTAAAAAATGCTGGATAAATGAAATGATCGACGCCGTGTTGACGGATACAAGCTCCACGTACAGGCTCATTCTTGTCCACGCAGGATCGAGAGGAGAGTTTTTAAATGGTTCAAAGTTACTTTTTAAGGTTGGTACTACGTCAGGTGATTATCACGGACAGATGAACAGTGTTAATTTTGAGAAGTGGGCCACTGCTATGTTAATCCCTAATCTACCACAATACAGCGTTGTTGTGATGGACAACGCACCGTATCATAGTGTACAAGAAAATAAAGTCCCAACAAAGTCCTGCACCAAATCAGTATGGTTAACCAAGAACAATATCGAAGCTTCACTTACTATGAGAAAAGATCAGCTCTTTCACTTGGTTCAGTTACATAAACCTACGGAAAAATCTTTCAAAATCGATGATTTCATGAGAAGACAAGGCCATATCGTAGTAAGACTACCACCGTACATGTGCGACCTCAACCCTATTGAGTTGGCTTTGGCAAAAGTAAAAAGAATTGTAAGGCATCACAATGTTACTTCTGATTTCTCCCTAAAAAGGTTAAAAGAAGTTACGGAGCTGGCTCTCTCTCAGGTCACAGAGGAAGATTGGCGGGGCTTCGACGATCACGTCATAATTTTAGAAGAAAATTATTGGCAAAGAGATGGATTAATGGAAGATACCATAGATCGATTCGTAATTGAGGTCAGCGACGGTGAGGATAGTGACACCGATTCAACCAAGTCTGCCATTTCAGAATCTGATGCTGTATAAATTATAATTTTTTTTATTGATTCTGATGTGTAAAATAATTAAAAATGTGTGATAATTAATACCTTGTTTTTTCTAAACTTAAAACGTTAAACTTAAAACAAAGTTGAAATTTATCGACATATTGTCATCATTAATTCTAATTAGGTCACAGCACTATCGCATTCCTGAGCTCTGCATTCAACTCGCGCGCTATCTGTAGATTAGTGTTCTTCATGTTTCTGTGTTGGCCTGAGACAGTAGTAATTGATTATAAATAGGAGTGGTCAAACACGTACCATAAGGCGAGCATCGCGATTCAGGATCGCGAGCAGAAGATCGAAGAAGCTGCGCTGCTCATCGAGAACAATCTACGGCTACTAGGCGCCACTGCTATCGAGGACAAGCTGCAGGTATGTCTGCTCTACGTCCCACTGCTGGGCGCAAGCGACCTTTGGTCGCATGAATTGGTCCCCGGTTCTTAATCCCGAAGATGTTAATGATAATGTATATGCTTTTAATAACCTCATTTTAAAACATTTTGATACGCATGCGTTACTTAAGCGAGTCAGGGTTAAACACTTTGTTTTTTTTTTGTTTTTTTTTAAGTGCTCTGGCTTTCAGAATATAAAAGTAGTAATGTCTATAAGAGATAAAGCTAAGAGGCGTTATAAGGGGCCATCCATTAATTACGTAAGGATGATCTTAGCTATTTTTGACCCTCCTACCACCATTACCCACCGTTTGTGAAACGCTCCGGAAAACGAATACAGACGATAGTGCTAACAGTACGTTTGCACTGAGAAATATTCAACACGTAATGTTTTGAAACAAATCGCATAAAATAAACCACACAACATGTCTTGTTGATGGTGGCGTTCGCACTTTTTTTACGTGGTAGAGCCATGCTGCAATTATATTAGTAGTATTGTTGTAGCACGAATGGGTCGGCTCGACCGGGGAAGGACCACGCTCTCACAGAATACCAGCGTGAAATAGTAGCTTAATGCTGCTGTATTTCGTATGGTGAGTGTAGAGAACCGGAGACCCTTTTTACTGGAAATGAGGCATTCCATCTTAGTCCTCACGGGTGACAACGCATCTGCATTTTGATTTGTAATGGAAGATAGATGTAGATGTCTATGGGCCGCAGCAACCACTTACCATCAGGTGGACTGTGTGCTCGTTTGTCACCCTATTCTATAAAAAAAAAAAAAACACAAAAATTGTGTAAAATTTTCAACAGATATTCAAACTTATCTTCCAACATGACAATATTTCTATAAATTTGTTTTAAAACATTTTGTTTCTGTAGTTATAAAGATATAATATAGTTAAAATATGTAATGTACAATAAACTGTCAAACATATCTCACTATAACATGTTCTGTGACCATGCAAACCCTTTTTGATACATTGACAGAAAACAGTGTTTAAAACATGTTTTTTTTTTTGTGAAATACGCGTCAGTGCAAACTCGCGGTAACGATACCTTTGATGATGGGACAAAAAGAAAATCGATCCCGATTCCCGATGAAAAGAAAACCACTTTTTTTGCAACGTTTAATTAACTTTATTCACGCTCATGTGTTTGTGCAGCTAAATGAAACTATAATTTCATTTAAAAAATCATGAAAATACTTAAACATAATCATCTAGCAACATAACATCTGGTGAGCAGAACATTATTAGCCCTTATTTTACTCGCAATTTTCTGAACGTGAGAACTGCACATTTTTTATTTGATGTGTTTATGAAAACGAAAGATGATGTGGGTGTGTTTGTATGTGTGTGTGTGTGCGTCAGGAGGGCGTGCCGGAGACAATCGCGGCACTGCTGAAGGCCAACATCAGCGTGTGGGTGCTGACGGGCGACAAGCAGGAGACCGCCATCAACATCGCGCACTCTGCGCGCCTCGTGGGGTCCACCACGCCGCTGTTGCTGCTCAACGAGGACAGCCTTGACGTGAGTTTAATAGCCATAAATCGCCACATATCGCCATCAATCGCCGGCAATCGCTATATATCGCCATCATACGCCAGATACTGTCATAACACAATACTTCGTTTTTAATTGTATTTTGATCAAGCCACGCTGCAGATGTATTATCGCAACACGAGTTTGTCAGCTCGACCGGGAAACTACACTCCCACAGAATATCGGCGTAAAATAACAGCTTAATGCTGCTGTGTTTTGCATGGTGAGTGTAGAGAACCGGGTCTCCGGTTGAACCAGTAACGAGGCATTCCAGCTCAGCCTTTAGGTATGACAACCTGCATTTTGATCCTTGATCGAGAATAGATGGAGGTGTCTATGGACCGCAAAATCTACTTACTCCCAAGTGGACTGTGTACATATTTATCTCTTATTCCATAAAAAACCTCTAATCTAAAGCACATGGCTATCTTGGAACTTAACAATTCAAGAATATCGAACCTTTTTATTTCGGCACAAACAGTCATTAACAAAAAATTACATAAACTTAACATTAACTAAAAAAAAGACAAATTGCCCGTGTTTCACATGTATTCTTACATTATTGGACTTTTAAATCTAAGACTATGCTTTACATAGACATTATAAACCGTGCATACGTTATTTGTATGGTTACTTATGGAAGTTATTAACACTTCCCTCGTCTCGTACACGTCCTAAGACCAGAAGTAGTATTACCCTCCCGTACTCATATCGGAAATTCCTCGACCGGCAACGGTGCTTTCCGTTTCTTCAAAGGTGCGGGACGATCGTAACCACTATCGCAAATCGCCTGTCAAGCGTGGCGATCACGGTGAATCTGAACACTAACATATATAAGAAACATTAAATCGCCAGATAACGCCCGATCTTCAAAACCTGGTTAAATTTTCAGGGCACTCGGGAAAGCCTATCCCGACATTCGGCAGACTTCGGCGAGAACCTGCGCAAAGAGAACGACGTGGCGCTCATCATCGACGGCAAAACTTTGAAGTACGCGATGGGATGCGACCTGAAGAAGGACTTCCTCGACCTTTGCATCTCCTGCAAGGTGGTTGTATGCTGCCGCGTCTCGCCCATACAGAAGGCTGAGGTGGGTAGCACAAATATACACAGAGTGTATATTATAGTATAGAATTGAATATCATTATGTATATATAAATATGCATAAAGATATTCAATTTATGTATATTTATATATACCATGATTCTTCTGTCCGTGTTTATGTGACCGAACTGCTAAACGGCTGTACTGATTTTGATGAAATTTTGTGTGTGATTAAGTTGATTGCAGAATGGTTTAGAATCACAAAAAAAACCTTATCTAACCTTAATCTTATCTTATATTAACAAATGCAGTGTAAAATATAGTCATAATTCTATTCACTAACTCACACACACACACACACACACACACACACACACACACACACACACACACACACACACACAAACACACACGCACGCACGCACGTTCGCACGCACGCACGCACGCACGCACGCGCACACACACACACACACACACACACATCATAAATTTAACAATTTGTTAAAGTTCCTTTGTGTAAATTAAATTCTTAATTAATTGCTTTTGCGATTCCTCAGTTATCACTTAACTATTAACTATAATGCTTCTCTTTGACACCGTTTAATCCTAATTGTTGACATTATCTTGCTGCAGGTAATACTTACTATAACACAATGTATCTTTTTGTAATCCTCTAATCTCCTAACACAAGTATCATTCTTAAAAGGGGATTCCGGCCATTAGTCATGTTACTGTGTAAGAGATACTGAATAAAGATTTTTTTCATTTTCACAATTGGGCCCGGTATGTATCGTTGTTATCGAGATCCAGAAATCACCCTTTCGATGCTGCGGTGGATCGCTAGTATTATTATAAATTTTCATTTAACCTTGATCACAAGTAATATTTATTGAAGATTTTACTGTCATCTGACTTTGAGTCGAGTAACTAGTATATTATTAGAACTGTTTTTTTATAAAACTGTTTTTGTTTTTATACATTCTAATTTCGTTAATGTACTGAGAGGTTGAAGTTAATATGTTTGTTTCTTTAAATTTTTCTCTGACTTTTTTAGTTATAAATTAATGTCAATCGCATTATCCCGTTGCAAGATTCCGTATGACATTTTACTATGGAAATAACTACTAATAATATTTTTTTTTCAAGAGCCGTGGTAGCTCAGATGGTTAATACTCGCTGTATATATAACGGAACGCGAGTAACCCGGGTTCGATCACCGCCGGCACCAATGAAATTGTTAATTTCAATTTTAAATGCTGATGTACCACGTGCTAGGCGGTGAAGGAAAACATCGTGAGGAAACCTGTATGTCTGAGGAATAAGAAAAAAATATTTCTAAGACATGTGAAGTTCGCCAACACGCATTGGGGCAGCGCGGTGGACACTTCCTTGCTCTAAAACCTTAACTTAATCTTATCTAAAGTGTTTCGACATATGTGGGGCGTCTAATCGTTTTTACAGAATATACTAAATATTTTTTTAAAGAAACGTTATCTCCACACTAGTATTTTATTTTGTATGGTGGAGTTAGTTTTTCTAGATAAATTTCACAAGGACAAATATGCATACCCAAAACAATAAATTGTAAGCCATAATATTTTTTCGTGCGGGATTCGAACACAGTTAGCGGTGCAATTTATTGCTAAGCCATTGCGCCAATGAGCCGTCTTAGAACTGTTTTTGCGAGCTGGTTTAGATATATGAGGCCATTAAAGCTTCGCGTCTACAGTAATTCTGAGCAAAACGTGGATTCTATAAAGCCCGTGTGATCTACAACTGTGACACCAACGACTACTCAGCCCGAATAGACGCCTAATGTATGTACTTCTGCACCCGAACCTGTCCGTCAAACGTCTGAGGTAAGCGGTACGGGGGAGGCGGGTTGAAATGACAAGTAAAAACAGTTTTAAAAAGAATTATAGACGTCACTTACTAAGCGAACAATTACTATCATAATCGTATTATTCTTACTAAATCACAGGGGCGTTTTATAAATAAAATAAATAAACATTGCCAGTAGGCGGTAGTAGATTTATAAGCTCAAATAAGATAGGCTCAGTAAAATAAATAAATATTATTTAATACTTTGTTGTTATGTTACTGTTAGTTGTATTGTTGCAATAATTATTAATAATATAAATTTTATGGAAAAATTTATGATAATTTATATTATATTATATATTTCTTAATTATTAATTTGAACTGGCTAATACTCGTAATACTAATACTCGTAATACTCGTAATACTCGCAATACTCGCAAAAAAACACTCGCTAATAGTTAGGAAAACACGACATGTACTCTTATATGAAAAGTTGTTAAATGTAATATAAGCAGGGATGCGCGCGTACTGTACTCTTCATTTGTTGGGCGCTGGCAGAATAACAGCGTTGTAGGCAACTGCAACATTTATGCTGAGCTAGAGCCCATTCATTACTACACTTTGTAATTTTGGTTATTTCTGTATATACTGCTCACTGTAACTATATTGGTGGTAATGAATAAATGTTCTATTATTATTATTATTATTATAAATGCACGCTAATTGGTTAAAATCAAGGTTGCGACACTTGCTAATAAGCAAATAGTGTTGGGAACTTTAACTAATAAATTTGGTATCCAGTCTACTTAATCAGTACCAGAATTGTATTCTACTATAAATTAGTACAAAATAAAAAATAAAAAAAGAATTTTTATTTAAGTAGGTATCTTATTTGGTAAAATACCTATAATTTTTTGTTTTAAATAATATTTTTTTATTAAAACCAGCTTTCTTTACAATATTAAAACAATAATAGAATACTATTAAAATAAAATAGCAACAGTTATTTAAACTGTCAAGTTCACTTCCGTTTCCTACTTGTCTTGACATGACGTCTTAGCAGTAAAGAGAGCGTAGTGCCGTCTATTAAAAATTATATCAATTTTATTATGATTTTTTAAGAAGTTTTGAATAATTTGATTTAGTTATTAAATCAATTAATACATATTATTCAAATATGGATTAACGTACATTCAATAAAAAAATCAACTTACACCTATGTCGCGTATAGTATAAGTCTGTAAAACTTTCACGATATCCATGCATAATATTTACTTGTACCCATAGTATAGTTTATCTGGTACAGCACACGCGTGCACATATTGCACAAATA
The DNA here is from genome assembly GCA_036936625.1 of Parnassius smintheus behrii. Lineage (NCBI taxonomy): Eukaryota > Metazoa > Arthropoda > Insecta > Lepidoptera > Papilionidae > Parnassius > Parnassius smintheus. The sequence continues at coordinate 56,893,597 of JAUPFT010000003.1, read as the reverse complement.
ATTCAAGAAGTGTCAGTAAAAACCAAAGAATTACTTTTCATAGATCAATAAGATACTTAATCAATAAAAAGTATTATAGATAATAAAACAAATTATTCCTAAGACGCCATCTCGTGCCATGGAATATAGATTATGAAATTTATATGTTCAGATGCGACATTTCTGTAGGTACTTAAGTATAGGACGAATATATTATTATACACATTTTTTGTAGAAACATATATAAGTTATCATAAGTAGGCTAAATTTTTCATATTTAAATCTGCTTATTATTCTTTTATTTTATTTTTAGGTTTCCACATCAAAGTCAAAGTGAAATAAATTCGTCCATTTTTAACTCTCGCGTGCCCATCATTTATGAACGAATCTTATTCTAATTTAAATAAATATATTTGTAATTAAAATGGTATGTTAATAAGTTTTGTTAAACATACATTTAGTATGTTTTGTAATATTTGACATAGATACCATTTAAAATATTCAGATAAAAATATCATTAAAATGTAATTGTGATATAATATTATGTACAAATATAATATACAAAATAAATGACAAAATTTAAATATTGTTCTCGATATAATTTGCCTATTTATCAATATAATCTACTATTACCTACCGATCATTCTATCAATGTTTATATTATGATAAATATTATTTTAAATATTATTTTGTTTATTGTATATCTATATCGATACTAAACTAATTTGCAAACTGAGACAATATAGAAATAATATAATAAAATACATTATAAGTGTAGATATTAGGGATATTCTTTAATAATTAAAGAAAAGTATAGCAACAATGAACTGCATTGAAAAGAAAGAAATGCATGGTCCGAAAATATCCGAATAAATCAACGCGAGTTGCTAGTGACAAATATAGGTTGAGCTCTGATTTAATTTTAATTAATGAATTTGGAAATTAAAATTCACTTATCTATAAAAAGTGATGCCATTTTTTTTGAAATAACACATTTGGCTACTATTTCCGCACTACTTTATTATACAGGGAACCATGTTGCGCGTCTGTTGTATTTTAATTTGTCGAAAATTCACGAATCACATGCAAGATGTTCACGGGTCAGGGTAGTGGTCGCTACTAAAGTAGATCGTGCGATCGTTTTCTTAAGTAAGACGTATTTGTCTAACGTGTTGATAGAAAGTGTTTGCCTTGCATGAGGCGTGTATTTGGGCTGTGTAGTCGTTGTGTGATACAGTCTGTTATGAATTGCCGGTGTAGTAGTTTTTGCATAGAAGGCACGTTTTTGCACTAGGTGGTGGATCTGGTGTCGCGGGCTACTGGCGAGGTGACGCTAGCGATCGGTGACGGCGCCAACGACGTGGCGATGATCCAGCGCGCGTCCGTGGGCGTCGGCATCTCCGGCGTCGAGGGGCTGCAGGCCGTCTGCGCCTCCGACTACAGCATCGCGCAGGTACACGCACATGCTCACACGTACACGACACGCCAACCACGTGAAAATAATCCAGCGCGCGTCCTTGGGCGTCGGCATCTCCGGCGTCGAGGGGCTGCGGGCCGTCTGCGCCTCCGACTACAGCATCGCGCAGGTACACGCACATATACACACGTACACACGCACATGCTCACACGTACACGACACGCCAACCACGTGGCAATAATCCAGCGCGCGTCCTTGGGCGTCGGCATCTCCGGCGTCGAGGGGCTGCAGGCCGTCTGCGCCTCCGACTACAGCATCGCGCAGGTACACGCACATGCTCACACGTACACGACACGCCAACCACGTGAAAATAATCCAGCGCGCGTCCTTGGGCGTCGGCATCTTCGGCGTCGAGGGGCTGCGGGCCGTCTGCGCCTCCGACTATAGCATCGCGCAGGTACACGCACATATACACACGTACACACGCACATGCTCACACGTACACGACACGCCAACCACGTGGCAATAATCCAGCGCGCGTCCTTGGGCGTCGGCATCTCCGGCGTCGAGGGGCTGCAGGGTGCCGTGTTCCGGTGCGAAGGGTATAGAGAACCACTATAATTATGCCTATGAGTCATTCCATCTTGTACTCAGAAGTGACAACGCAACTATAGTGTTCTTTGGTTGTTAGTTGTGGTTGTAAGTTGACTGCAGTAGCCACTTACCATTAGGTGGTTTATAAGTTCGTTTATCATTTCAGTTTAATAAAAAAAAACATGTGTGCAGTTTACATGCGGTAGAAGTGAAACCTTCAGACAAAAAGACCGAGATAACCGGAAACATATTATACTGTAATTCTATCTCATTCTCTCGCGGGCTAAATCCCGTAGATGTTTCGTTTTTCTTTTCACCAAGTTTCAAATCACAACTATTCTAAATATGTTTTTACTTCAAAAGATATAAATTTCTAATATCAGCATTAAATACCGATACCAGCGTAAAATAGCAGCTAACTCACGCTAGACCGAGTTAGGTCCGAGCCGAGTGTCGGCCGCAGCGCGGTCACCGAGCAGGTCTAGGCCTGTAATTACAAAGACGGGTCTCGACCTAGCAATTACCGTTACGCCGTGATGCAGTATACTCGTCTCATCAAAAATAATGTTGTAACTAGACTACAATCACGTTGAAGTTTGACGATCTGGAATTAGCGGCTATTGCGATCGCTCTGGACGATGAAGAATCTGATAAATCTTCAGCTACAAGCCGAGACCGAGTTGTTGACGACCGTTATCCGTTGCTCGGCTGTCACTCGATTGCCGCTCGGTATAGCGTAAAAAATATATGTAATATTAGTTGACCGTGCTACGGCCGACATTCGGCTCAGACCCGACACGGCCTAGCGTGAATCATCCTTAACGCTGAAGTGTTTCGTATGGTGAGTGTAGAGAACCGGAGGAATTTTTTACTGGAAAGGAGCCATTCCATCTTAAGACTTCACGGGTGGCAACGCATCTGCATTTTGATTAGTAATCGAGGATAGACGTAGATGTTTATGGGCCACAGCAACAACTTACCATCAGGTGGGCTGTGGGCTCGTTTGTCACCCTTATCCCATAACAAATACATATAAAAACGAAACCTCATAAGCAAAAGTAAATATTCGGAATTCTAACATTAAGTCTTATTTTCTCTGTTATATTTTGTTCTGTCTAGTTCCGTTTCCTACTACGGCTCCTGTTAGTGCACGGCGCGTGGAACTACTCGAGGATAAGCAAGCTCATTCTCTACTCCTTCTACAAAAACATTTGCTTGTATGTCATCGAGCTGTGGTTTGCTATATACTCAGCGTGGTGAGTTTTAAAAACTTTATCTGACATATTTATTTTTATTTCAGTACTTACAACTGTCTTAACATGTAACTTTATACGATGGTGTAACTATTCTATGACTGTAATTCTTTATATACATACATGTATATATATATATATATATATATATATATATATATATATATATATATATATATATTAAGCAAGTTATGTTTCACTTTCAACTCCCATTAAATATGGATATGTAATATATGCTATGGATGTATGCACATATTATGCTATCTATGCTTTCAACATCACATTAATACACAAATGCAAGGACTTTAAAAACATAAACACGTATATTATGCTCTATAATTCTTTAGTAAGAAGTCATCTTGAATATGCATCTACGGTGTGGAACCCTATCTATACTACTTACGTGGAACAAGTAGAAAGGATTCAAAATAAGTTTCTGAAAAGACTTAGTTATAAAATTAAGGATCATTCTACGCTACATCGTTCATTAGAATTACGGCGTGAAAATAGGGATCAGGTGTTCTTGTTTAAACTTTTACATAACTATATAGATTCCCCCTTCCTTCTAAGTCGTATTTCATTTAGATGCCCTAGGTTGAGTGCTCGCTCCATCGCAGTCTTCTCTACTCCTTTTTGCAGAACTAAGTATTCGAAAAATCGGTTTCTGGTCCGTGCTTGCAACACACATAATGAACGATATAACCATATTGATATATTTATCTGCAAACTAAGTGGTTATATTTCATCTATTAAGCAAGTTGATCACGCTTAAGCGCAGTGTGTACCTCTTGTTCTCTCTCTGAATATAAAATTACCTTTACTAACATTGCTATTAGGCATGCATTAAGTATGTTTTTCTCTTTGACAAACACAATTATGTACTTCATTCAATTATGTCTAAAGTTTTCGCAATGCAATTCTTATCTTTGGAAACTGTTCTGGCTATATATTGTTAATACTCACCTTATATTCAAATGTAATATAAAAGCTGTAGGTTTCTTTGAATAAATAAATAAAAAAAATACCAAACGTTGGCAGTAGTAGTTCTTCACATAAACTTTACACACTCCTCCGTGCGCACAATATGCTTAAAAAGGGATAGAAAGTTTTCCTTTACGTATTAATTTATATATATTAAAAAATTCCAACGTATACCTATACCATAATATCATTCATCATTCCAATACTGGAATGTTGGATAAAGTAAGAGGATTCTTTCGTGATCGACGTTTTAGCAATATAGTAGTAGATATTCATATAATTCGAAGCACGTATTTACGAACTGCCAAGATAAAATTTCTATACAAATTGTATGGGAGAAGGAGTGATTAACTTTGTAGTTTCTTGTAGTCAAATAAAAAACAATTAATATATTTTTAAATATTATGAATCTAATTTTCGGGTCACTGAAAATAATAAAAAATTGCGGTAGCCAAGCGTGGCAACCATAGCCAAATCCCTGTTATATAACTACCCCCATAGATTACCAGATTATCAGTAATCTATGGGGAGTCCTGGTCGATATTCAAAAGTGAACTTTATAGCCTGTAATGGAATATAACTTTAATCTAAATATAGATCTACTCGTATTAGCCTAAGTTCGGACTGAACTTGCTATATAGTGGTGATGTTCTTTACACCGGTCGAGCCAATATTTCTCGGGAAAACGTCTCCGAGTGCCGGAACAAACTTGTGTCTGAAGTCGAGTCTTTGCTGAACAGAGTCTCGGATTGGGGGCGATTAAATCTAGTCCAGTTTAACCCTCAGAAGACACAAATTTGCGCGTTAACCGCTAAAAAGAACCCCTTTTTCGTATCCCCTCAGTTTCAAGGCACTCCCCTTGTTGCCTCAGCCAGTATCGGAATCCTCGGCGTCGACATATCGAGTGACGTGCAGTTTCGTGGTCACTTGGAAAGGAAGGCCAAATTGGCCTCTAAAAAGCTTGGCGTGCTCAGCAGAGCGGGACAGTATTTCATGCCGGCACACCGCCTGCAACTTTACAAGGCGCAGGTTCGGCCGCACATGGAATACTGTTCCCATCTCTGGGCTGGGGCTCCCCAGTACCAGCTCCTTCCACTTGACTGCATCCAGCGCAGAGCGGCTCGAATCGTCGACGACCGAGTGCTTTCCGATCGGCTCGATTCACTGGCACTGCGAAGAGATGTTGCATCCCTTTGCATTTTCTTTCGCATATACCATGGAGAGTGCTCTGAGGAATTGTTCGGATTAATCCCAGCCGCCAAATTTCGTGAACGCACTACGCGGCAAACGTTCTGATACCATCCACACCATCTGGATGCTTGGCGGTCCACCACTGTACGTTTCAAAAGGAGTTTTCTTCCGCGTACAACCTCTCTGTGGAATAGTTTACCATCGGCGATTTTTCCGGACCGATACGATTTGGGGACCTTCAAGAAAAGAGGCTAAAGGGCTTCTAAAGGGCCGGCAACGCACCTGCAATTCCCCTGGTGTTGCGGTTGATCATGGGCGGCGGTAGTCACTTAACATCAGGTGAGCCGCATGCTCGTTTGCCCCCTCTTCTATAAAAAAAATATAATATTCTGACTTCATGTAGAATTGCTTTCATTATAGTTTTAGTATACAAAAATAACCGTTCGAAATGTTTGCTTTACAATTGTTAATGAGTTTTCGTTTTCGCACAGGTCAGGTCAGATACTGTTCGAGAGATGGACGATAGGTTTCTACAACGTGATATTTACGGCGCTTCCACCGTTTGCGATCGGTCTTTTCGACAAGTTGTGTTCACCTGAGATTATGTTAAGGGTAATTATTGCGTTATGTTACAAAATATATTCTAAGAAAATAAAGTATTATTAAGTCTAAATTGTAAAATCACTAAAAAGTTTTTGAGAATTATATTATGTTTTCTATTATTGAAGAATGTTTACACATTTTATTGAAATAATCATGACTGTGATTTTTGCCATGTGGACTTGATAAAGCTCCAATTAACTTTCACTCTAAATTACTTTCCCTAATCTCTCGACAGCATCCTGTCCTATACATACCGTCGCAAAAGGGTCTTTTGTTCAACGTACGAGTGTTTTGGATATGGGCAGTGAATGCTTTGCTGCATTCTATCCTGCTGTTCTGGCTGCCCATGCTGTTGGCCAGCCATCATGTACTGTGGCCAAGTGGGAAGGATGGTGGTTATCTAGTAGTGGGCAACTTTGTTTACACCGTGAGTATATGCATGGACTATAATGATTTACAAATTGTTATACTAGTTTCTGGTTCGTTTTATCAACTCCTTTTTTGAACATCAAAGTACTTGTGTAACTTCAATATTAAAACGTAGAAAAAGTAAATTATATGACATAATAAAGATATTTATTAATTCGCAACCATCCGCTTAAAAATACAATGATGTGTCTGACCTGAATTGAAGAGCACCTCCCACCCTCCCTCAATTGCATGCACTAATCCCGTCACCACTAATCCCAGCACCACTACTCCCAACACCACTATTCCAGGAAAGGCACCATCGACGACAATACGACACGTGTTTCGCCTCTACACGAGGCATCTTCAGGTGATGTAGACTCTACGACGGCTCTTTATTGTAATGGATTTCCGCAAAGTAACGCCTGATTCTATCAATTATCTTATATGACATAAGTAAGATGTCAACCGATAAGCGTGTGCTTCTTGTAACGCCCACTCTTTATTACTTGACCGTACCAAAAGGACGGCAATGTTTTTGGTTGTATGTATGTATACGTGGTAGAGCCATGCTGCAGTTATATTGGTAGTATAGTTGTAGCACGAATGTGTCGGCTCAACTGAGGAAGGACCACGCTCTCACAAAATACCAGCCTAAAATAGTAGCTTAATGCTGCTGTATTTCGTATGGTGAGTGTGGAGAACCGGAGGCATTCCATCTTAGTCCTCATGGGTGATAACGCATCTACATTTTGATTCATGATCGAGGGTAGATGTCTATGGACCGCAGCAACCACTTATCATTAGGTGGCCTGTGTGCTCGTTTATCCTATGAAATACGTCTATTACTGTGGCACGCTCTGTAGCTTGAACGCCTTGAAGGATCTTAACATGTGAGGTGTCGTTAGATTCGTCTTAGTTGTAGATGTGACATCGTAGGCCATAATTCAGTAAACTTTTTTACGCAGTAGGGATTTTTAATTACTGTTTTCACCATTGACCTTGTATTTAATGTGTTTTGTAGTTCTTATTTGTTATGTAAGATTAAATTAATAATAATGTCCTCCAGACCTATGTTCGGTCATGGCGGCCCGTCTTATCGGAGACTAACTGTCGACGCAGGACAGAAATTATAATTCACGAGTGTATGCGCAAGCACAGTTGCACTCTCTATTCCCTCATTCTAATAGTTCTATGGGACGGTAATCAGACACGACTGAAGAGAGATCAGATGCAGGATGAACGGTTTTATAGAATATATATATATATATATATATATATATATATATATATATATATATATATATATATATATATATATATATATATATATATATATATATATATATATATATATATATATATATATATGTAGTGTGTCCGGTCACGGACTAGCGATATTTTAGGTACTTATAATACAGCTATTTTAATATAAAAACACTACACACTGAGGTCTAATCCCCTTCCCCTCTATTTGGCAGCCATTTTGTTTTTCTCTTGAGATATTCTCTACTCGTTTACGAAAAAAGTCATATCTCTGAAAGTTTTAGTCTTACTGAGATAAACATTAACTCATTCGGAGGCCAATAATATTGTTTATCGTTTACATTATCAAAATTTTTGTTGACATACTTGTAACTTTGAAGAAAAAAATTTTTACTTCAAATAAATATCAAAAAAATATGCTAATCGGCAAATTATTGTAAATTACTGCAAAAACAACCCCGTTTACCCTTCTTATTTTTATACTAGTTTGACAGATTTTGAGTTAAGCTACAATGCAACATAAAGTTTACAGCTGTATGTTTATTACTTTAAGAATTATTGTTGTATGAACATGGCGTATGCCCAAACACAAAATGCCTTTGTTAAATTACAACTGGCACTGCCTGCCTAGGAGTAATAGTAATCTGAGATTACTTATGATCTTCGATGAATTAGAGATGATGAATGAGAGATCAGAGAATCAGAATCATCATTTATAAGTAGTATAATTTGAGAGCAGGCAGCACAGAACACTATACTATACTAGACTAGATGCAATAAGTAATATGAATATGAATAATCGAGGATAAATGTCAATATCTACAGGCCACTGCATCCACCTACGATCAGGTGGACTGTGTGCTCTTTTGTCTTCCTAATTCTATAAAGAAAAACTAGACTAGACTTTCAACGAATGTTCGGCTATTGTTCGATATTTATAGTGAGATAATGGAGAAGATAACAAGGTTACAATATTAAACTTTTAAGTACGTAGGTAAAATGTCTAGACCAAGCACATAATTCTAGTTTTTATTTCACATCGATCGGTGCACTATTACCGAAGTTATAAGCGTGGAAAGTTTACGTACATTTTTAAAATCTCGCCCGTGCCCGCGAGTAGCGCGTGACGTCATAGATTTCATGCGGCCGCGCCGCCATACCGTTCCAGCGCGCCGATCATACGTTTGTAGTCATTGAATTAATATATAAATCAATGTTTGTAGTAATATTTCGCGGGTGAGTTGTTTGCCGTCGTGCGCTCTGGTGTTTTTAAGTATTTAATGATGGAAGAAGGGTTTCAAAAGGTCAATCTGACAACCTTCCAATAGTCCGTGACATGACGGTGGCGGAATATTTTCTAAGAAACAAAGATTTTGTCGCGGTTGAAATACGCATAAGATAATATTTTATAACCTAGGTACCCATTATTACATTAATACTTCTGGGTTTCATTTGCTAATGATAAGAATAAGTATAACAAAAATACGTAAACATTCCTTACTACTACTTACTATCTGCCTCTAACTAGTTTTGTTTTCTTATTCTTCTTAAGTGCACCCTGACCTTTTTGTGGTTTTTATGGTTAAAAAAAATCCTGTTGTATTTAAAGAAATTTACTACAAATATACCTTCGGTGTGTAAAAATATGATTTTATCTAAAAATCAGATGTTTTCAATATTAATAGAAAAAGGGTCGCATTATTATTATGATTAAAAGCGTAGTTATATATTCTTCAGGCAAGGGATCAATGTCAATATTATCATCTAGAGTAGTAACGGGATCGACAACATATCTATGCTCATTTTCTTGTGAAGTAGTGGCAATCGCATGTGGAACTGTTTCTGACCTAGATTTGGCATTTAGTTTTGATAGTAAAAATCTTTGTGGTTTTTCTGTATACCGATTTTGACAAGCAAACTTGTGAGGCAAAACATCTTTTTTAAGTTTGAGGGGACCACCAACTAGTTTGTACTTCACGTAGTTTTCCATATCGTTTTCGACCTAGAACAAGATACAAACTTATTTAAAATCTATAAAAAAATAAGGAACCTCGTAATTTGTATTCCATCAATATTTAAAATATGTACCAACTATGTAATACATAAAAATAGCACAACATGAAAAAAAATTTACGTGCTCCACTTCATAATCAAACTTCTTCCATCATTTGCGGCCCGCAAAGTATGCAGGTTAAACAGCTCTGCGATGTGTTTAGTTTTTGCTCGAATTTTTGCTCGTAAAAATATAAAAACGTTTGTTAACATATTCCATATTTTAACCTTTATATTAATGCATTATAAACATTTCAAAATTTGCTGCAAACATAGGTAGGTATCTAAACTTACGAACTCACGACAGGTCATTGACTTATCTACATTACATAGGTAAGTACTTTACCCAAGTTTGGATGTTTATTTACACTGAAGTAGTTTTAGTTAAATATGTAGGTATTAGGTATTCTTTGAACTTTATATCTTTAGCGCCTTTATATCTCGGTCAGTTTTGAAGATAGAAAAAAATTAAAAACACGGTTATTCTCGTAATTTTTTGTAGATTTTTTTGGCATATAAAACAAAAAATGGTTATCTTCTCCATTGGTAAAAATGAAAATATTGATTTATTTTATAACATTGTATTTTTCTTGTAATAATTAAAGTTATACATAATCAACTTTAGTGTTATAAAAATTAACAAAAAACTAACATTTGAATCATCGCAATTAAAATTTAGAAGTGAAATATTATGGTGCATAAAGGCTCATTTTTCTGCATTTTAAGGCAGTAGTTTACTCATTTTCTTCTCGTAGATATTCAGCTTCACAAAAAAAGACGCTCTGAATAAACACTACTTCCTTTCTGACCGAATAAGTCCGTAGAATATTCAATATTCAGCGAGTGACCGAATATGTTTATTTATTAATTTATTTAAACTTCATACAATATGATGTATTTCGTTGCAAGTCTATGATATTTACAACTTTAATGATAAAACAAAATATTTCACTGCCGCAGTACGTCGTGATGACGGTGTGCCTGAAGGCTGGTCTGGCAACCCATTCTTGGACGTGGGTAACCCACGTGGCTATTTGGGGCTCTGTGGCTATGTGGTTCATCTTCATTTTAATATACAGGTATGCTATGACTATAATGTATCATTTAATTTATATTTACTTAAACCTTGTAGAGTATCGAATTCCCTTATGGCATTTTATGGGTGTCGTGTGAGACGATAGAGGGAAACTGACCAGAAGTGGCAACACAGCATCTTCCCAATAGCAGCTGAATAAAAAATAAAAAAAAACTTCGGTTTCCAACTCGCTTACCACACTTGTCAACTATGACAATTTCCTCCCTATGAGGCAACCTGTGGGAGAGGCCTATATATACAGGGTGTTAGTGTAAACACCGTTATCCTTGAAACCAGTGGTTTGGTTTTACTTATAGAACGTAAATTCAATGAATTTAAAAAAATGCTATTTTCTTTCATAAAATTTAAAAAGTTTCTGTCCGACACCGTCCGTAAATTCATGGATATCCTATGCGCCCGAGTGACGTAATCACTGTAAAGATCATAACACAACATTCCAATAAAAACACAATAGGTACACATAACCTGTGATATAACTTTTCCTTCATACTTTCATCCTGGCTTAGGACAGACAAAAATTGAGGAATTAAGGAAAAATTGAAATTTTACTAAAAAAAATGTTATTTTTCATTGAATTTACGTTCTATAAGTGAAACCAAACCACCGGTTTCAAGGATAACGGTGTTTACACTAACATCCTGTATATACACGTTCTCACGGAATACCAGCGCAATATAGCAGCTTAATGCTGCTGTGTTTCGTATGGTGAGTGTAGAGAACCGGAGACCCTTTTTACTGGAAACGAGTTATTCTATCTTAGTCTTCAACACACCTGAATTTCGATTGTTAATCAAGACTAGAGAAGAGTCGAGGGATACTCATCCCAATTTACCTGTCCGGTAGTTGTGGTATGGTATACGGGTATGCGACCCCGGCTACCCTAGCTATTACTGTCCTATCCCTTGCCCTCATGGACGGTAATATCCTACATTTCCTATTTCCTACCCTAACTTACCTTACTCTTCCTTTTCACACCACCTATCCTTCCCGTTTTCCTATTCCTACCCTCCGCCAATCCAACGTCGGCCGTGCGGATGGATGCATGGCTAGGGGCGAGCCTAGTCGTTAGCGTGCCACACTGCCCTGGGACCGGGCGACCCCAGAATTAGGCTAGCCTTACCCTGGCATGCGGGGCTCTGCTGGGGGGGACAAACCTTTCCTTCGCTATTCGTGGGAACGCAATGGGTAATCAAAAAATTAACCAAAACGGCGGCGATGTGGTTCGCCACCCATCACGTCTCGTTTCTCGCGGGGGCGAAAAGCGGCCCACGGAGAGCCGCTTCGCTACGTTGAATGTAAGAGGAGGGATGGATGGAAAGGTAGATGGAGTGTGTCAGATGATGGATGAACGTTGCATTGATATTCTGTGCGTGAACGAAACCAAGAGGAAAGGATGTGACACCACGGTTCATGGCCCCTACACGGCATACTGGTCGGGAGTCCCCCAAACCAGCCGAGGCTGTCAGGGAGTTGGTGTGATTCTTTCATCTCCAATGGTTGAATGTGTGATGGAGCATGAATATGTAAGCCCAAGACTCCTCTGGATTAGGTTAAAAGTCGGACTCACCCGCTTGTTTATCCTTGGGGTCTATGCACCGACGGATTTGAGTGGAGGTGGGTCACTAAAATCACAACAAGAGAGAGAGGAATTTTGGGATAGCATGAGAGAGGTCTTGAATAAATGCGGAGAAAATGAACAGATCGTGATGTTAGGGGACTTTAATGGATGGGTTGGAGTAAAGCGTGATGGGTATGAAGGAGTTCTGGGTATGTTTGGGGACGAGAGAGTGAATGACAATGGGAGAAGCCTGCTTGAAGTATGCTTGGAATGGAATCTGTGCGTGGCCAACACAATGTTTGACCACAAAAAGATCCATTTGTATACAAGAGATGAGGGTGAGTCTAGAAGTATGATTGATTTTGTAATTGTGGATGAAAGACTGAAGAAGAAAGTGCTAGACACTCGGGCATATCGCGGTGTAGGCCTCGACACAGACCACTTCTTGGTCATAGCCCGAATGCGTGGCCTCTTTAAACGGTGGCGACACCGAGGGGCCGAGCCTACGAGTGTTTTGGACAGAGTAAAAGTGGAAAATCTACAAGAAAAAGAAAAGAAAGACGAGTATGTAGAGAAACTGAAAGAAAGTTTTAAAGGGATAGAAGAGACAGGAATGATTGAAGATTTGTGGGAGACATTTAAGAAAGGGGTTGTAAATGTTGCGATTGAGGTATGCGGGGTAGCTAAAAGAAGGAAAGGGAGAAAGAATGATAACGTGTGGATGGATAAAGATGTACAAAGGGTTGTGCAAGAAAAGAAGAAAGCGTGGTTGGATTGGTTAGCAACAAAAGCTAACCAAAAAGTTCAAAAGGCAACGGATGACGAGATAAAGGAAGCAAGAACGAAGTATAAAAGATTGAAAACAGCAGCGAAAGAAACTGTGTCTAGAAAGAAAGAAGAACGAAAAGATGATTTCGATAGGAGGCTCACTGAAGATTTCCAGTCAAACATTAAGTTTTTCTGGAAAACTATCAAAACAGTCAGAGGAAAAACTTCTACCTCGGAGCTGAGTACAATCAGGAGTCAAGATGGGAGCATTATAAAAGGAGAAGAATGTGTGTTAAAGAGATGGAAAGAGTATTTTGAAAGTTTGTTTGAAAGAGAGGAAGTGCAGGTACAGCATCTGCCACCTTCCACGGAAACGAATATAAATGTTGATGAAAATGAGATAAGCATGGATGAAATAGTGAAAGCGTTGAAAAGTATGAGATTAGGTAAGGCTGCAGGGTATGACAGGATTACCGGCGAGATGCTGAGGGCTGGACAGGGCCTGGTGGCTAGTCAGCTGTACCGCCTTTTCAATCTGTGCTGGCGAAATGGGCAAGTGCCGGGAGACTGGTGCAAAGCCGTAATCGTGCCATTGTATAAGGGAAAAGGGTCACGGCAGGACTGCATAAATTACCGTGGTATAAGCCTTCTTAGCGTCGTCGGTAAATTGTATGCGAAAGTGTTGATTGAAAGGGTTGTGAATGAAACAGACGAGAAAATATGGGATGTACAAACGGGATTTAGAAAGGGAATGGGATGTACGGATCAGGTCTTTTCTTTGCGGTGCATAGCCGAAAAGTGTTTGGCTAAAAACAAGAAAGTCTACTGCGCCTTCGTAGATCTAGAAAAGGCCTATGATAGAGTGGTGAGGAATGAATTGTGGTCAGCACTGTCCGTGTACGGTGTGAGCAGTGTCCTCATACGAGCATTGCAATCTCTTTATAGGGATTCTAGTGCTTGTGTAAGGATAAACGGGGCATACACTGAATGGTTTAATATCGAAAAAGGTGTTAGACAGGGATGTGTAGCGTCACCGTGGCTGTTTAATCTGTTCATGGACAATTGTTTGTCAGATTTAAAAGTGAATGAAAGTGGGTTGAGAATGAATGAGTTACTCGTCAAATGTCTTCTCTATGCTGATGACCAAGTATTACTTGCGTCTTCGGCCGAGGAGTTGCAGGAGATGGTAACTGCTATGAGTGGAGCATTTGTTAGAAAGGGAATGAAGATGAATGTAAGGAAAACGAAAGTGATGGTGTTTGAAAAAGATGAGGCAGTGACAGACTGCAATATCGTGATTGAAGATGAACAAATTGAACAGGTGAAAGAGTTTGTGTATCTGGGGTCAAAGTTTACAAGAGATGGAAAGTGTGAGAGTGATATCGAAAGAAGAGTGAATGCAGGAAACATGGTGAATGGAGCTTTGCACTCCTTTATGAACAGTCGGAAGGTGTCTAACAAGGCTCGTTTGGCTGTGCATGGGGGGGTGTTGGTTCCGACACTCATGTACGGAAGTGAAAGTTGGGTATGGCAGAAGAAACATGAAAGTAGAATAAATGCAGTTGAGATGAGAGCATTAAGAAGTATGATAGGAGTTAAACTGAGTGACAGGGTAAGAAATAGTGAGATAAGGAAACGTTGTGGCTTGAAAGAAGATGTAGTGACAAAAATTAAGAAAGGTATGCTGAGATGGTTTGGCCACATCGAGAGAATGAATGAAGAACGATTGACGAAAAAAGTGTATAAGGCGAGTGTGAATGGAAGTGCTGGAAGGGGTAGACCTAGGCGGACTTTTCTAGACCAAATTAGGGACGTCTTGAAAAAAGGCCAGGTTAAGAGTACCCTAAACCGTAGAGCATGTATGAAGGGAATAATGAAAGTGGACGAAGCGAAACAAGTATGTAAGGATCGTAGCAAGTGGAAAGAAGTGGTCTCTGCCTACCCCTACGGGAAAGAGGCGTGATTATATGTATGTATGTATGTATCAAGACCAGAGCTGTCTACTGGCTACAGTACCAACTTACCATCAGGTGGTCTGTATGCTCGTGTGTGCGTATATAAATAAATAATTAACGCTGTATACAAAATTTTATAAGAAAGTGAGCAAAATTTAAGTAAATATGGGGGAGAGGAAGAGGATTTTTTTATTTGGGTAAAGAAATCTCTTTTGACGAATGATTTGTTTTTTCTAATACTTTTGCTAACGTAGTTCCATTGTTCCAGCAACATCTACCCCCTCATCCTGATCGGTTCAGTGATGCGCGGCATGGACCGAATGGTGTTCAGCTCGCTCGTCTTCTGGTTCGGTCTGGTCCTCATCCCCATCGCCACTCTTGTGCCGGACCTCGTCGTCACTGTGTAAGTGTCAAACCTTGTATTTTATTTATTTATCGAGGGGTAACAAACAGATATATAACAACATAAAATCTGCTGGATTAATTAAATATCCAATACCATTACCCACGAAACACTATTATTATTTCAGGGTATTCATAGATTATTCTCATCTGGTTGGACTGAATAAATATATAAAAGTAAATAATAAATATACACAAATATATATTATTTAATATACTAACATAAATAAATAATACATAAATAAATAAAAGACCAACCAGATGGAAGCCCTCGGCAGGGGAGACCAAACGGCCGAGGGTTAGGGGGAAAGGGAAAGAAACCGGCGGACTATCGAGCAGCTTCTGCATTTGAGCTTGGAGCGGTCCGTCACGAACTCCGAGTTGCCTCAGATGACCCGAGAGGCTCACTGGGGTTAGCCTGTTTGCAGAAACGACCAATTATTATTATTATTATTATTGAAGCTGTTATTTTAATGTGCCTTTGTGTTAAAAAATAAAATATTGATAGCCATTTAATACTTGTATTGAAAAAGTCACGATTGTATTACTGCGGAATTAGCCGTGGGACATTTATTTTTATAGTTTTATTACTCTATTAGCGTTATGACACTGGCCGTGTTGTGGTCCTGTAAGTATATCCACTAGCTCATAGCGACCCTTGAGTGTTATGAGAGGCGACAGAGGACATCATCTTCTTGATAACAACTGAAAAGAATAAATTGCGCTTATCAACCCGCCTGCTAAGGGTGGCAACTATAACCTATGGGACTATTGATAATCTATATTTAAAATACCACTTGTACATTTTACGTTATAGAGCCATGCTGCAGCTATATTACTGGGATAGTTGCAGCACGAATGGGTCGGCTCGACCGAGGAACGATCACGCTCTCGTAGAATAGCAGCTAAACGCTACTGTGTTTCGTATGGTAAGTGCAGAGAACCGGAGACGCTCTACACTTACCATACTTTTACTGGAAACGAGGCATTCAATCTTGGTCCTCACGGTGTTTCGTAATCGAGGATAGACTTATACGAGGTAGATGTCTATGGACCACAGCGACCACTTACCGTGAAGTGGACTGTGTGCTCGTTTGTCATCTTTATCCTATAAAAGAAAACATCTTCCATTGCGCTGATCAAGTGCATTTTTACAAATTTCGCAAGTTCTCGATATGTTGCATGTCTTGATAAATATTATAAATTGAATACGTAGCCTATAAATTTGTGTTATTTACTTTACCATTTACATAAAGATTGCATGCGGCATACAGTACATATTTGTACCAATTCTGGGCACAGACTCCTCATTTCTGGGAGGGTTATAGAGCAGTCGGTTTTAAATCTTGAAACGTCGAAAGATGTGATTGAGATCTAAAATGGAATGCTTCCTTACCCATAATTTTATATTTAACTCATTTGTATTCTTTGGAAACTTGAAGATTGCATACGGCGTTGAGTCTGCATTTCGAGAGATGCTTGCAGCGCGTCCGCAACTACACTGTTATCGGTTTTTGTTTACGCATTCTTGTAGATCGTATATGATATACTTATTTAGTTATAGCATCATAAAGATTTTTCTTTACTTTAGAAAATCGAGAAAATTCGAACTTTTTCGAATTTTGCCATTTGTTACTTAGTACTAACTAATATCTTAGTATTAATGGTGAGGACGACTCAAAACTGAAATAGATGCCGCATCTATTTTTGCCCTTACTCTATGGTTGGTCAAAGTTATACAGAAACAGTACCTTTTTTGTTTATTTCTATATTTTTTATGTTGATTTGTCATTATTTACTATATAAAGTTTTTATTACTGTAATAAATTGTGAGTTAGTTTTAACCCGCGTGATTAATTAAACCGTGTATCCCGCTCCTACTTTTAAAAGTTTTAAGAAATCTCTCTCTCTCTCTCTCTCTCTCTCTCTCTCTCTCTCTCTCTCTCTCTCTCGTAGTTTGAATCCCTCCCTTTCATGATAAGGGCTAATGATCTTTCGTGCACCAGATGTCGCTAGGACTGAAGTGAATATTTTTGTTACACAGTGTCCTTTAATTGAGAAGTTACGTTATAAATAAAGAAAGAAAGTTTATCAATTTCTAAAGTATTGTAATTAATACATAAAACAATGCCTCGGTAGTTTTGTCTTTAATTTTTCCACGTTTTTACACTTAGGTACTATTAGGGATGTCCTGAGGGGGTTTATTCATTTCCAATCTACCTAATATAAAATATAACCAATATTACTGAAAGAAACATTACCCTTACGTTTTCATACCAAATTAACTTCCCCGCTATGAAATCTGTTCAATATTCCACCTCATTCCAAAGTAACGGCGCCCTGGTGACAGAAATTGCGCCCTCTGTGGAATAGTTTACCATCGGCGATTTTTCCGTACCGATACGACCGAAGGTCCCCAACCTTCAAGAAAAGAGCTTACTCCTTTCTAAAGAGCCGGCAACGCACCTGCAATCCCCCTGGTGTTGCGGTTGATCATGGGCGGCGGTAGTCACTTAACATCAGGTGAGCCGCATGCTCGTTTGCGCCCTCTTCTATAAAAAAAGTCGTGGATGATTACTGCATGCACTATCACTGCCACTACTAAACCCAAAATACTTATTGAGTACTTTAATGTGAGATTCTGTTACTAGGCGTAAAATTATGTAAATATTAATTATGCATTTGTTTGAGTATTGGTAACACGTAAAGTTGAATTTTATTGTTGTAGGTTTGTAGACACTGCGTATTTAGAGTTCGTTTTAGCTTATACAAAGTGGTTTTAGTTGTTAATCCTTTATTTAGTAATAGTAGTTGTATAGCTCTTTGGTTAGTTTAAATCTCCCAACTGCAAACCTTCACAAAATAAGTTTCGTCTTCAAAATTTCGACAATGTCCTACAGGCCTAATTTCGGTCATGGCGACCAGTCTCAGCGGAAACGAGCCATCTCCGCAGGACAGGATATAGAGCCCAAGTGTATGCGCAAGCATAGGTGCACTCTCCATTGCCTTTCTCTCATAGTCCGATAGGAAGGCAATCCGAAACGACTGGAGAGAGATCAGGCGCAGGATCAACGGCTTTACGTGCTTTTCAAGGCACAGATCTGATCACAGATCACAGATTCTGACTACGACCTGGGATTTGAACCGCAGACCAAAAGGTATCCGGTTCAAATTTCCTTCGAAAACTTCAAGTACTCCAAGATTTACAGTACATTTTAATATGTGAATCTTTTCTCTAAATTTCTACTATGGCAAATATCCGCCTCATGTTGGAAAATTGGGGAAGCCTTGTGTTCAGCAGTGGACTTTGATGATGATAATGATGTAGTGCAGTAATATATAATAGCAGATAATAGTGTAGTACCAGCTCCTTCCACTTGACCGCATCCAGCGCAGAGCGGCTCGAATCGTCGACGACCGAGTGCTTTCCGATCGGCTCGATTCACTGGCGTTGCGAAGAGATGTTGCATCTCTTTGCGTATTTTATCGCATCTATCACGGGGAGTGCTCTGAGGAATTGTTCGGATTAATCCCAGCCGCCAAATTTCGTGAACGCACGACACGGCAAACGTCCCGATACCATCCACACCATCTGGATGCTTGGCGGTCCACCACTGTACGTTTCACAAGGAGTTTTCTTCCACGTACAACCTCTGTGTGGAATAGTTTATCACCGGCGATTTTTCCGGACCGATACGACCTGGGGACCTTCAAGAAAAGAGCTTACTCCTTTCTAAAGGGCCGGCAACGCACCCGCAATTCTCCTGGTGTTGCGGTTGATCATGGGCGGCGGTAGTCACTTAACATCAGGTGAGCCGCATGCTCGTTTGCCCCCTCTTCTATAAAAAAAAAAAAAAAAAAAAAGTGCGATGTAGGTATAATTTGCCAAACACCCACCTTACATAATTAGATTTACCTACTCCCGAGCATATAATATAAGTACCCGGATGACCGAGCTTTGCTCGGTTTTTATTTTGAAATTGCATTTATAAATTACGTACTGATGAAACTTAAATAATATTTTTTGATCTTATTGTCAGAATAGAAAAAACTGAACTGATTATTTGAATAAAAAATCATGAGTGCAATTAGTTTTATTAAAATTTTCGCATTTTTAAAAATTACTAAAAAAGAGCTTGAAATAATAAATGTTCTCACAAAAGAAGGGAACTTGAAAAAAAAAAAAGGAAAAAAGCTAGACCCGAGACAGGACGCGAACCACGGAACTCCGATATCACGCCCACTCGACATCCCAGACCTGAGGTATAACGATCGTTAGTGATCTGTCGAAATTTACCTTCTTATATTGTAGCAGTTTTTTTATTGCCTGAAAACACGGACAAAAGGACATTTTCTAAAAATAAATCCTAGCTAGATCGATTTATTGCCCCCGAAACTCCCTGGACACTAAATTTTATGAATATAATGTTACAATGGGAGGTCTTATCGCTAAAAGCGATATAGATTATTATGTATAGTAGGGGACACCCCCGCATCACCCACGCCATCTTAGTCTTAGCGCTGCACGAGTCCGCATCGATCGCGTTTATCTATTTCGTGCAAATTATATATTTTGTACAAAGGCACTGCTTATTTCATATTGAAATTTCTTCCAGCAGGCCTGATAATGGACAGATTCAAACAGAAGCGGATGTATTGTGCACTCTCATAATAAATTTTATAATATTAATATATTTGTAGGTATATATATATATATATATATATGGTGGATATTGGCGTTTGGTCTTCAACCACCAAACTGCTGGTTCAAATGTATAAAATATTTAATAATGTTATGCGGTGCGGCTATTAATTTAAATAGAATAGTGGACTGTATATGAGCGCGGTGCGAGCGGTGAATGGAATTTAATTTATTCGTGATACTGCAAATCCCCTAAATTCGGGATATAGGAAGGACGTGAAGGAATGCATGTGCACCCACCTGGACTTCCACTGATCTGCCTCGTGTCTCGATGGCTGCCGGCTGTCTTCACACTTATCAACTTCACGGATAATCACGAAATATAGCGTTATTGCAAATGTCTATACTTTTTACTATATGCTTGTATAATTCTATATCCAAATTACACAAGGGCGGGAGCGATGATGCGAGATATAAGCGGTGCGGTTGATTGCGTGTCTTCTCAACTTGTGTGAGCCCGTTAACACACGAATGCACATGCTGGGCATAGAGGGCGGTAGATAGGAAACCGGAAATAGGCTTTGCAGTAATCTTATTGGATAATAACGAATCCCTTGAGCGTTAAGCGATAGTGCAAGTGGCGCGAACACCCCCCCTCCCCCGGTCTTGAGGTATCCTCAACTAGCAAGTAAAGTATAAAGATATATATATATATATATATATATATATATATATATATATATATATAGATAAATACTTATATAGTAGCGAAATGAAGCGTTATGACCTAAGAATTAAACTAAATATATAAACGATAATGTAAAATTAACTATATTAATCACTGTGTTGGTAAAGGACACAGTTTGATAAGAGGGCGTTTTAAAGTGGAATTCTTAAGTTTAACTTGCGCAACGCGTACCACACCATCCTTACCGGGAAACAATTCGGTGACAACGCCTAGAGGCCACTGAAGCGGTGGAGTATTATCCACGTCTATTAGAACAATCGTCCCTACAGAAATGGCAGTAGAGTTCTTATTCCACTTCACTCTACTCTGTAATGTATGTAAGTATTCGAATCTGAAGCGTTTCCAAAAGGACTGAACTAAAGAATCTATTAAAGAAAAGCGTGATAACAGATTAATACGTTCCTTGCTTAAATCTGCAGCTGGTAAGCATTCAAGTAGTTTTAAATTTAGAAAATTTGCGGGTGTAAGTGTGGTAGGTTCCCATGGATCACTGCTTAATACATAAAGCGGACGAGAATTTAAGATACACTCGTTCTGACAAAGAGTAGTAAGCATTTCTTCATACGTGAGGATTTGCTTACCTATTACGCGAAACAAATGGGTTTTTACAACCTTAATATTAGACTCCCGCAAACCCCCGAAATGTGGAGCGCTTGGAGGGTTGAGTTTCCAAACAATGCGATTATCAGTGAGCACCTGAGTGAATGCCTTATAATATTCTTCTGATTTTTGAAAGTGTAATCGTTTCTTTCTGAATTAGTTATGTTTTATATTAATTAGATTACGAATGGACAATCCGTAATGATATTCTTAAAATAGAAGAATTTAAGAAATAAGTAATAATGTGATTTTTTTAATAATAAATAGAAAAACTTATAACTATCGCAACTTTTCAATGATGTTGATACTGTGTCTGCCACCATCTGTGTAACCAATAAATTCACCTTGTTGCCTACTAGCGACATCTGGCGAGTGTAACATTATAAGCTCACATTAATAATCAGAGAAACCTTCAAAGGTAGAGTTTTTTAGTAGGCGTATTCGGTAGTGTTTTGTTTAAAGTTAAACGATATTTACGTATTTATCAGCTGCAAAGTTAATACTGATGATTAATATTTACAGCATCCACAACTCTGCGTTCAAAACGATGACGGAAGCAGTGCGAGAGAGCGAGATAAAGAAGCGCGATCCCGCCGCACTGCTCGCACAGCCGCGACACTCGTGAGTACTCCACACATCATTTTTGTGACAGACACACCCACAGTCACAGACAGACAGACAAACTTATATTCATTATATGTTCTCTTGATCATTATAATGTATATGACATTTTATGTAAACCTAGGAACCTGTCTATATCTAGTTAAGAAACAAAAGATTACTGAATAGCCCAAATCTCAAGAAAGTCTTATTCATTAATCCTAAAACGTTTATTATTTTATGGTATTGCATCATTGTTATATGCTTTATGATAATCAAGAAGCATATAATTATACATAATTAGACATCATCCTATATACAGAATTCACTACGTTGAATAAAACTTAACTGGATAGTTACCAATTCACGTAGAAGTTTTTATAAGTACTATAAGCTAGTGCTTGACTTTTATCCCACTTGATGGTAAGTGGTAATGAAACCAAAGGTATAGACTTGTCTCTAAGACTCATTTCAAGACTATTTCTGGTAAATAATTCAAATCAATTTTTGTACGCATGAACGACTTAAACCGTTGGCTTCGAATGATTATGGCGTCAACAAAGAAGTGGAAACCGCCCGAGCGTTTAGTTGTCCTATGAAATTACTAAAATCAGTTTTATTCAACGTACAGAATTGGTATGAATATAGAAATTAATTGCATCAGAACTGTTTATATTGATTTCTTTTAAAACAATTAGGGATTTAGTTTTTACTGTCGTATAGTTAGTAAATGGAATAATTAAATAAAATTTGACTAAGCATTGAACCCTGTAGCATACAGAATATGCTTTGTAAAATTTTAACTATAACAGCTTCGTGGGCAAAAGGACTAAAATCCCTTAATGTCATTTCTTAAGGGCTAGATTTATTACTACAGTCCTTATTGAGTTTTATTACTTGATTTACCGGATATGGAAAGGTAAATAAGAATGTATTTTGCGTTTGTGTCAATACTTACATCACTATATCATACTATGTTTGTTAGTAGTTAGTTAATAGTAGCCACGTCAAAAAAGATTAGATTTTAATGAGCATTATCATAAATTGGTTTAGAGATTTCCGGCCTTGGTTTATTGAAGATAAGCGAGAGAATATCTTTTTATCACTCTACAACAAGAAAATGATAAGAATTTAACGAATTAATTGGACATATTTTGTTATTATCCTAAAGAAATCTGAATTATTTATTGAAAATTAATGTTACTAAGACCTGCAATGTATACGCAAGGGCGCATTTATCATGTCATATAAACAGTTCGGATCCATTATTTTTGGTTTTAATAAATATAGAAATAATAAAGGTGATATTATGTTCGTTAGTATCTTATAGTAATACATTTTAAGTATAATAGGTAGGAAACTATAATAAATTAGTTGATGTTTTAGTGTGAGATGATATTGCAAGATGTGTGTTTGCGTGTTTGTTTTATTGTATTGTATTGGAATGTGTGTAGACTGAACTTAGAACTTAATGTCGAAATGAAGTATTTACTAATCGTTCTACTAATATTGTTTTTCTTTTTTCATTTAAAACGATCTGTATATATTTAAATATATATTGTCACAGTAAATTGTTCAATTTGTATTTAAGTAATCGCACACTTTCAATCAGTATTTACAGATAGAAACTATAAAACTAAGTCAAACTTAGAGTGAAGCCTAGGTACAAAGAAGTTGTACTCGTTTGCTTCTTAATCTTCTCATAATTGATTCATTTTACACAGTTTTGTTCCGATGCATACAAAAATTTTATTTCTCATTCTTTTCATATAATACTCTACGTATTGAGTTCTATGGTATATTATAACACATATATAAACACCACTTTCATTTATGAGCAATATTAGATAAGTTTTTCCCGTCACCTTCTGATTACAAGCACTGCGATTGGCCACCATTTCGTAAAGTACTAACTTTACAAAATGGTGGCCAATCGTTACCACACTTACATATGTAGTACGCACGCAATGTATTTTAGTTATATATGTGTTTCCTTTTAGTTATATGTTTAGTTTGCTTTGCACCGCCCCTCTTTGCACTCGGACGCTCCTTCACTCGTGCTAAGATACTCTCACAAATGTACAATCGCTACTTTGAATTTCTGGATGTATCTTTGGGTAAAATAGATAAATATATTAGTAAGTTGACAGACGATAAGTAAAAGTAAGGTTATAACTAATTTGGTAACATAACATGATATTTTTTAATCAAGTGTTGCCTTTAAACGACTTACCGGTTCTTTTTTCCGGTCCGATCCGGTCCGGTTCTCCTATTTACAAACTACAATTCGAAGAATTTTCATAACTACAAAAATCTATGACTATACTCTCAAGTTAACTTGGAAAGAATACCTGAAATAAATTTGCGTTTTCTATAACTTTTAGTTTTGGTTCACAAAATAAAGACAAAAATGCATACTACAAGAACGACAGTTCAGACAAAAACTGTGTCACGGCTGTGGATCGGGCACGGTAATTGTGCTGTGCAGTTACATTTTTTAAAACTATTGCGTCCCCTTAGAAAAAAAAGAATACAAAGGGCGGATTTAATGCTTAAAAGCATATGATGACAGCGTTTTCTGAGTCACGTTAAACGAAATCAGTGTTAGATGTTCGGCAACAACGTTCGGGGCTTACAAAACAAAGAACTAGTCGTCTCGCCCGCTCGATAATAAAGAAGCTACGGAGAATTGACCGTAACTTATTGGCAATGTATTGAAGCCGCCGAGCTGGTCTTGTAGTATACATAGAAGTCTTTGATAAAGGTTAATAAATAAATTTAAAGAAAAACATGTGTGCAAATCACACGCGGTAGAAATGAAACCTTCAGGAACTGAACTTGGAGAGAATGAGGCAAATGCAGAGTACCGGAAGTAGAATAATTGTAGGGTTTATTGATTATAATTTATGGTCGGATAATCGGGCGCTTATTTACCTAAAGTTTACATTTTTAGCATTAAAGATTAATATGAACATGAACTTCTAAATCAAATTTATTTAATTGAATCTCGTGACCGCAGGATTGACTGACATTTCGTAAATATAAAGTAAAATTAATTACAAGGTTAAGATTATAACTTGAACTCGTGGATGTCTTGCAAGAGAGTGAGTGATACAACAATAATATTACCATATACATACAACAACATAACTAAACAAACCGGCAGAGATGACGTCATTGGGAGTGGTGGATGAAGTAGGGAGCGGACTCTACGTGATAGAGTCATGTTGCAGTTATATTAGTAGTATAGTTGTAGCACGAATGGGTCGGCTCGACCGGGGAAGTACCATGTTCCCACAGAATACCAGCGTAAAATATAGCTTAATGCTGCTGTGTTTCGTATGGTGAGTGTAGAGAACCGGAGACCCTTTTTACTGGAAACGAGGCATTCCATCTTAGTCCTCACGGTTGACGACGCATCTGCATTTTGATTCGTAATCGAGGATAGATGTAGATGTATATGAGCCCCAGCGACCACGGTGCTTGTTTGTCACCCTATCTTATAAAAAAAACAGTGGGCGCACACGCATTGTTTTCTTTACCTGCATGAACTTCATCCGTCGCTTGTCTGTCTATTCTTGCATTCGGGTGTTTAGACGGAAACGTACGTACGCACGTAGTCAGAAAAATATCTCTGATCTGTACAGAAGTAAATGACACTAATTTTTACATATTAACGCCACTTACTTCTGTAGCTGTTAAAAGGTCATTTTCAGCATAAAAGTGGATTTGTAAGAAGGATATATGAAGATAAATTGTTTAAAAATTGATAAATTTGATTAATTTAATTTAATGAATTTACTTCATAAAAAAAACTTCTAGACTAGTGGAATCTGAGGTTGACGATGTAAACGTATATTTGCGTCATGTTTACATTAATCGGACGCAGACATGTCAACGTCGTGTTTATATTAGAATAAAACCTACCTTATAAGAAATAAATTTGATTTTATATAAAAATGGGTGTTTTATATAATAATCATGAAAATAAAATCAATAGTAATATATGTACCCCACATGGAACTATTTTGGTTTCGTTATCCACCATTGAGAGACAAAGTAACTTTAAGTATGAAAGAATTCAATGAAATATCATTAACATTTATCGATATTTTATCGGTATCATTTTTATTAATCTGAGAACCTTCAAGCAATCCGGAATTCAATAAGGCATGTCCATAATAATCTTTCTTTAATGACGACATGCATATATTTAAATTAAATTATTATTATAATATAGTACTACTAACCCCCTTACTATTAGAATTAATTACTAACCCCTATGGACCTATATTGTCTGAAAATAAAAAGATTTGATTTGATATAATCTCCATACATGAGAGGAAACATTGTATACTGTATTTGATCTCATTCTCTCGCAAGCTAAATCCTATAGATATATATGTTTGTCTCCTTTTAGGTTCACTTTTTTGTTTCATTGAGTATTAAATTTCGATACTAAAGAAGTATTCACTCCACAAATAAAGTATGTGTCCCGGGATGATTAAATTCTATTTGAAACGGTAGTAGATACACAACAAAATTTCTATATACAACAGCGTTTGTATATAGAAATTTTAACATCTTACATCGAAAAATAAGCAGATTTTATGTATTTATATCCCAAAGTAGCTTGTAATTATCTTAGCACGAGTGTGTGTGGGGTGTTAGGGCTGCGGTCCGGTCTCAAGTTGTGTGTTGGGGTCAGGCTCGGGCGGCGGCGCAGGCGCGTGGCGCCGCGCTACCGCAACGGACACTTCATTTGACGCGCGGCCCCTGCCCTACGGCTCCGCTGACGCCTCCAACAAAACCAAACAACCTGTATATACCGAAGGAGATGCCATGGTTGACGAACTACCTGTATATACTGACGGAGAAATTATACACGCGCACTGTATATGCTGAAGGAGATGACATTATTGTCGAAGCACCTGTATATACCGACGAAGAAGTCATTATGATTTCTTATGTTTACGCGAACACTACACATTTTAATAAAACTAGTTTTTACAGATTTTATCGTGTATATTATTATTAGTGATCGGCGTAGGTAGTGCCATTTTGAGTCAATGAACTTGAATAATAATGTAAATATGGATATGCCCCGGGATTCTTGGGAATATTTTTCTGAATATCGATGTATTAAATTAAATTAAACTGTTTGAAATATCATGAGTACGCACGATCAAATATCAAAGTACTCATTTCTTGTATAAGCTGGTCCAGCGCGGTGCTGTTTACCATACTACTGGTCATTAGGTGGGATCTTATTATACTGGAATTGTGTATCTTGATATGTCGTCGGGAGTAAAACTACAATGACTTTTCAATAATCATCAATGTTGTGAAATCACTTTGTCTGTAGTTTGTTCGCTCACGCAGTCCACCTGATGGTAAGTGGATGTTGTAGCTCATAGGCATCCAAATCCTGCGCTGCTTACTAATTTTTGTATGATAAATGATCATATAGATAGATAGATACATAATTCTTTATCGTGTGAGCCACGCTCAGTGTAGGGTTCCGTAGTTTTCCGTCCGTCAAAATAAGTGTTCCCACTTATGAGTTTGTACAAAAACTGTTGTTTCCATCCAAGTTCAAAATAATTTTCCTAGAAAGTCCTTATAAAGTTCTACTTTTCAAATGTTTTTTTCATATTTTCTAAACTTATGGTTCAAAAGTTAGAGGGGGGAGGGATACATTGTTTTTTACTTTTGGAGCGATTATTTCCGAAATTATTGACATTATCAAAAAATGATTTTAGTAAACCCGTATTCATTTTTAAATACCTTTCCAACAATATATCACACGTTAGGGTTGAAATTAAAAAAAAAATCACTTCCCACTTTACATATTGGGGTGCTACCCTAATAAAACATTTTTTTCCAATTTTTATTTTACCACTTTGTCGGCGTGATTGATATTGTATTGGTACCAAATTTCAGCTTTCTAGTGCTAACGGTCACAGAGATTAAGCGAAGACGGACAGACGGACAGACAGACATGGCGAAACTATAAGGGTTCCTAGTTGACTACGGAACCCTAAAAATAATGTCACAATGGGCGGTCTTATCGCTAAAAGCGATATAGATTATTATGTGTAGTATATATATATATATATATATATATATATATATATATATATATATATATATATATATATATATATATTACTTATTATGATACTATACTATAATATACGTGATAAAGTCCGTAAAACTAGTTTTATTTGAAGGAAAGTTCTTGTTATAGCTTGCTACAGTAACAAGATGGAACTGAACAAAACTTAAACATTTAACAAAAACTCTGGTGTTCTCGTTAAGTACGTTATTTGAATCAGTATTCACATAAACGTAAACATACACATACTCGTACACATAAAACAAACACTCACTCCGATCACCCAGAGTGAGAGGTGTACCCTCTACCTGGGCTGGCCAGAGAGGTAGGTAGAGACTACGGACATCCATTTAGCACGATCCTGATACACCTCTCTCGCTTCCTTTACATCCATAGACCTGCGTATACATGCTCGTCGGTTAAGATTTCTAATCTGACCCATCTTCAAAATATCGCCAATTTCGTCGATAAACTTTTGTCTACAACATACATTTGCTTTGTCGCGCTTTCTTTTAGATACGCGCATCGATACAGTGGGGTCTTTGACAGTACTCTTACTCTGCCACCAATGCGGAAGTAATAAAGTCATAATTTAATGTCCAGTTTACTGAAGTAAAGTTTATTTTCTATACGTTTTAATACTGATTCTGGTAACGCACTTAACGGGAACCACAGGGTTTTTGTTACATGTGTTATAACTTAAGATAAATCTTAAATACTTTTGGATGAGATAATTTATGAAATCTAAAAATTTCTCTTATCAAAAAGAAAACCGTCAGTTCGTCCCGTTCAATCTGGCACTGATGTCTGTAAAAATGTACAAAGTACTCTGTATAGTATATTTTAAATCCGTTACTATATTTCGTTTGAATACTCGCAATAAGACATTAAAATATATGTTTGACATGAATTGTTAAAATTATATAAGTTTAATCTGTAACACATGTTCTTTACAAGTAGCAATCGCAGTACATTTATATTTAAATCAAAATAGTGTCTTCCTAACTTTGGAATCTCACATTACTTAATTGTGTAGTTATACAGTGTCACGACCTAGCGATTATTTAAGGTTACAAAATATACCTAATTTCATGGACGAAAACACCCATATATGGGGGTCTACGCCCCCTCCTGTCGGAATGGCCGCCATTTAATTTTTTTTCTTGTAGATACCTCTGCCAAAAGATGCAGATTTCTCTGGACAGAAAGGTCCTACAGATTTAAAAAAAAATGTTATTTAAAAGGTAAAAATAGCATCTATCAAATAAAAGTAAACATCATGGAAAGTTTTCTCTACAAAATATCTTAAAACATTTACAATGCTAATTTAAGTAAATAAAATTGACAATTTTTTTTTATTTTTCTTAACATACTTCAAAAACTAGCACATTGATACTAAATTTTTTAATACTGTCCTAATACTTATGGATATAACTTACAAATTGACATTAAAATTATTGTTCTTAATTGCATAACTCGAGAGTTAGGGCTGTTTGAATATGACCCTTTTGCGAGGGTCATGTATGTAGAGCCTCATATGAGCGCTATTAATTTTCGATAATGGATTAAATAAAAATACACTATAACTTTTAAGATACTTTTAATGGCATTAAGTACTATTATTAATTTAATAATTGTTCAAAATGTCCACCTCTATTCTGTAGACAGGCTACTGACCTTACAGCCATTTGTTGTGTGGCCCTTGATATTAAGACTATGTCGGATCTTATGTCATCCGCAATCGTCATTATTTTGTCGAGCAGCTCTTGTCTGCTATTTGGGACTGTAGCATAAACCCTCTGCTTAATCCATCCCCATAAAAAATAATCCAGAGGTGTTAAATCCGGAGAGCGAGGTGGCCAAGCTACCGTTCCACCACGTCCTATCCATGATGAATAATTTTCATTAAGAAAAGCTCTCACAGCACGTGCGTAGTGAGCTGGTGCACCGTCCAACTGTAGCCACATGCGCCTTCGGTTGATCACTGGTAATTCATCCATGATTTCTCTAAATGTGTTCCTTAGAAAATCTAAAAATCTTAGGCCATTCATTGTATTTGGTAATGCAATTGGTCCAATTAATTTGTCATCAATCATAGCCGCCCACACATTTACTGAAAATTCATATTGAAATTTACTGGGCCTTACTGCATTTGGATTTTCTTGCATCCATAAATGCTGGTTTCTATGGTTTATAATACCAGCTCTTGTAAAAGTCGCCTCATCGGTCACATGATTTTTTTACAAAATGTCGGTTGACGTCGCACACAACCGTTGAGCCACGAGCAAAAAGTGGCTCGCACAGCATAGTCTGGCTCTCAAATATCTTGTACGCGACGAAAATGGTACGGATGCATGCCTTCGCGTTTTAAAATTTTCCACACAACCCATTTTGACAAATGCAGCGTCATTGCTATTCGCCTTACACTGAGCCTGGGATCTCGGTAAATAAATTGAAGAACTTCTTCTTCTGCTTGCACTGACACTATGCGGGAGTGTTCATTTGGCGACCTTTGGATGCCATATTGCGACAATCTTAAGTGAATGTCAACAAAAGTTTGTCGACTGGGTGTAGGCCGGTCGGGATACCGCTGACGATACATTCGTACGGCGGCAGCAGCGCTTCCACTACATCTGCCATACACGAGATGCATGTCAGCTGAGTCACTAGATTTCAAAACCAGCCAAGTCCACTTTTGACAATTGTCGACTATTTTATTGTCTGTGAAAGACGATTTTATTTCAGTTTATAGATTCTATCAAAACAGCTCAAGTCCGTATAGATTTTAAACAAAACGGCTTTGAAAACTACCATTTCTTTCAAACCAAGCCATGTCCATAATCAGCTTTTATCAAAACAAGCCAAGTCCATGTGAACCAATAAGAGCTTTCGTTACTAACAAGATGGCTGCCAGTTGCGTCTTGTTTGTCGCGTTGTACTGTGACTGTGTTGGGTATTTTATCAAATTTGTTTAGACAGTTGAAGATATAAAATGGATAAAATACCGATAATGCCTCCAGATAAAGCAAGGAAACGAGTGATACCAAAATGCTCAACAAAACGAGAGAAATTTAAGGAAAAACGGTAAGTTTATCTTGACATATCTCGCCATAACCTGATTGTATCCAGGGCCGTATTAGTGCAGTGCAATATTACCTACCTATTGGTGTTTCTGTTTTTATATTTTCGGACATTTTTCAGTCTTTTGAATTTAATTATAGTTATGTGATATGTATTAATATATTTGAATTTAATTAGAGTTAAAGTATTTAGGCATTTATTTCTTCAAATTATTTTATTATTTATTATACCTTTTATTATTGTGTTAACTAGTTCTATTTGCTTTCAGATACTCAGTAACTGGTCTGCCAATAAAACCAAAATGTAATCATAACAAAAAACAGTTATATCAGTGCAATGATCTAACATCAAATGACATGTTTTACTTTCATTCTAATTTTTACCACACTAATAATAAGATTGATCAGGATAACTACATATTACATTATTGTAAAACGTCAAGCACAAAAAGAAAGCGTCCTAAAGATAATTCTAGAAGCAAAAATATGTCAGTACAATACTTCGTACGAAAACATAAGTCCAGGGAAAACGTGCAAGTGTGCCGACAAGCCTTTCTTGATATTCTTCGGATAAAACCAAGTCGTCTTAAAGAGGTGTTGACAAGACACTGGAAGTCTGGCTGTGTAGCCGAAGAAAAACGAGGCGGAAATCGCAAAGAATTTGAATTTAGGTCAAGAAAAGAAACTGTCATAAAATTCATTCAATCTTTTAAGCCCCTTGACCAACATTACACTCGGGGTAAGATTAGACAGCGAATTTATCTTGATTCCAGTCTGAACATTACTAAGATGTTCAAGATGTACAATGATCAAGCTGTACCAGGAATGTCAGTAACACATTCATTTTTCAGAAAAGTTTTTAATCGTAACTTCAACATTGGATTCGGAACACCTCGAAAAGATGTTTGTTCAACCTGCTTACAACTGCAGGAACAAATAAAGTTTGAAAAATGTAAAGTTAAGAAACAAAAACTGATGATTCAGCTACAAATCCACAAACTAAGAGCCAAGGCCTTTTTGATAAACTTAGACAAAAGAAAGACGGCTTGGTCACCATCAGCTTTGATTGCCAGAAGAATTTACCGTTGCCAAAGTTGGCGGATCAATCCACTTATTACTCTAGGCAACTTTATTTGTACAACTTTACAGCAGTAATAGGTTCTTCACACTCAAAACTCAAAAAAGAAAATGTCATGGCATACATTTGGACTGAAGATGTCACATCTAAATCTTCGAATGAAATCTGCAGTGCATTATACCACTGTCTAAATTCAATACACACTGAAAATATAAATACCATTCGATTAATGGCGGACGGATGCGGAGGCCAAAATAAAAATTCATTTCTCATCAGCATGGCAAGTAAATGGCTCGGAGAGGCTCCACCGACATTAAAAACTATCGAAATTATATTTCCAGTTACTGGACATTCATTTCTGCCAGCTGACCGTATTTTTGCACTAACAGAAACTCAAATACGTAAACTGGAAACAATAGTGGATCCAAACGAATATGAGGTTATAATAGCGGCACACGCAACTGTTCATAAATTAGGTACCGAAGTACCAGTTTATGATTATCGTTCTGCAGTGGAACAAACGGTCAAGCCCGCCAGTAAGTGGCACTTTCAAATAAGTAAAGTGAAAAGGGTCATTTTGAGAAGAGGAAAAAGAACACGCAACATTTTGGCAAGAGGAGAGATTTCGTACCGAAGCGACACAGGGGTACCCAAAAGCATACTACGCCCCACCAAAAGTTTTACACTAATGATTCCAGAACAAGTTCAGCTGGGAATTGCAGTCAACGAGTTGAAACTAAAAGATGTAAAAAATTTACTTACAAAACATTATGGCTCTGACTGGGCTAACATGAAAGAGTTAATATTTTACAAAAACGTCCTAGCTAGGGATCATAGGTACCTCGAAATCCGAGAGAGTGATGAGTGTTGTGAACATGAAATCGAAGAAACATTAGATTTTGTTTGATATTTCATATGTTTTCAAAGTAATTATCAAAACTCAAACTTAGAAATCAAAATAAGGAACAAAATTATTTTTAATAGAAACTGATATTTTCAATAATTACTATTAAAGTTTTATAATTAATCCGATAAAGTTTTTTTTCTGTTTCCTGTATCCGGTATATCCAATCCAATCCTTCTTTTTATTCTTAGGCCTTAGTCCTGCCCCTGTAAGTTATTAAATCAAACTAAACCAAGTCCAGTACTTCTGTTTTTTTTTCAAAATAAGCCAAGTAACACGGATTTGGCTTGTTTTGCTAGGAGCAGATTATATCCACTTAAAATTAAATTTTAATGTGCTAGCTGATTTATTTACACAGGTGAAATGTTAGACAAAGATGGAGTATATATAGTAAGAAACACTCAAGGAGGGACAAAATCATTGTATATCGCTTGTAGCTAAAATAAAGCAAAAACATCGATTTACAGTTAAACAACCTTTTCGGACTTGGCTTATTATGAAATCTAGCGACTCCTATGTGATGAGAGGAATAGTTAGACATGTTTTTATCAGAAAAGTACGTAGTCACTGCAAACTACAACAAACTCAGCAGAATATCTCGGTGAAGGAATAGCTCACAAAACGGAACGGAATAGTAGCGATCGCAACGCAGACCGCAGAGCGGAGGACAACTGATTACTGATCTAACAAACATTTATGTTCGATACCTGCGCTGGTCAAACATGATTTTTGTCCTACTTATTCACCGCCTAACAATAATACAAATCATTTTCCGTCCTTGTCACATAAACCCTATTCAATGTAGCAGGTAGCTCTACATGGGTTTGGGACCGTCGCAAAAGGGTCATATTCAAACAGCCCTAACTCTCGAGTTATGCAATTAAGAACAATAATTTTAATGTCAATTTGTAAGTAATATCCTTAAGTATTAGGACAGTATTAAAAAATTTACTATCAATGTGCTAGTTTTTGAAGTATGTTAAGAAAAATAAAAAAAAAATAGTCAATTTTTTTTACTTAAATTAGCATTGTAAATGTGTTAAGATATTTTGTAGGGAAAACTTTCCATGATGTATATTTTTATTTGATAGATGCTATTTTTACCTTTTAAATAACATTTTTGTACATCTGTAGGTCCTTTCTGTCCAGAGAAATCTGCATCTTTTGGCAGAGGTATCTACAAGAATAAAAAAAATTAAATGGCGGCCATTCCGACAGGAGTGGCCGTAGACCCCCATATATGGGTGTTTTCGTCGATGAAATTAGGTATATTTTGTAACCTTAAATTATCGCTAGGTCGTGACCAGACACGTATATTTTGTTTTAGAATAAATAAATAAATTCTCAGAGTAAAATGAATGTTAATTGAAGTTAAAATTATTATTAGCATTTTCTGTTTCATGGGATTTAGTAAAGTACCGAAGTAATTTGCTGACTTGTAGTATAAATATATATATTTTCAGTTATCAAATAGGTTTCCATAAGTGAACCGGATTGTGCAGAAATGATCAAACCAACAAAGTGGTCGAAACAAATTATTCAGAAGCTCTCTTCACAGTTTATTTCCAATTATGAAAGACTTCTGAACAAGTAATTTCAAAATATGCATTTATTTTTTTCTTAAATGATTTACATAAAATTATATAACAACTTCAGCCGCAAGATAAAAATATTTATCTTTAAAATCTAGATAACTTAGTTTTGTGGTTTGGATCATTTCTGCATAACACCGAAAGTAACAATGGTGTTTCCATACAAATTATTAGCTACTTTTAAGCAGATTTTAAATTTTGACATCTATTTTGTAATATTGACATTGTTCTTAAGTACTGTTAATTCCTTTGACGTAGATATTTATCGTGTTCCTGTAATGAAGTATTATATTCACTACTAAGGCGCTATCCGTCTTCTAATAGGCTTGTTGGCTTTTTGCTAAGTTTTTCAAGGTACCTCAGGTACGAACGTCTTCTAGAGATATTTTTATAGAAATATTTGTCTTATACAATATTGATTTTAATAATTGTTTCTACTCCAAGTTGGACTCACCTGAGATATACGATAAGAGGAATATCAACCATTAAATGGTAATATTACAATTTTATGTGCGTACCAGTTGAGCTAGCATATCTAACTGAAGTAGTATAATAGGCTTTTAACGCTATTGACTGTATCATATACAGAATAAACGAGGAAAACTTTATGATAAAATGTGTGAACATTTATTGATTGATTGTAGCATTCCTCAAAAAATTTCTCATAGTCAATTTCCACTCTTCTTATAGATTAAATTTACATTGTATTGTTCTTAGATTTGGTGATATTTGATACAAATCAATAATGGAATCTAATATTCGAATTCATTAAAATTTAAGATATTATTATCTAGCAATTTTTTTAAAATGGTTTAGATAAATAAAGTACTCATAAAGGAGCTCGAGAGCAAGACATTTATAAAATATAGTTAAATTTAACAGTTAGTTTGGTAAGTGAACTTATGTAGACTTTAAACTGTTGATGTTTTTATAAAATTATTCATATTTATTGAAATTGTGATTAATTGCGTCTAGTTTCACGTATCATCATTGAAACAAAACACAAAACCAATTAGTTTCATAGTTTTATAAATTAAGCACATCCCATCCTTAAAAAGTATATTAAAGTAAATGGAGGTAAAATTTCATTAATACTGATTAACATATCAAATGAATGCAGATATAAAACTGTTATAATAAAGGTCTTAACAAAGTACTTTGAGATACCCCGTGCTATAAATTAACTAATGATGAAACTAGACGTTTTTTTTTGTTGTAGTGTAGCAAACGGTGTGCCACAAATTAGCACTTAGTCTGGTTACGGTGGCCGAATATACTAACATATTAATTAATAATTAATAATACTATATGATGCAGTTCCTCTAAGGTTACGTTTTGGATTCATTCAAATTTAACTTTAACTTTAGTGTCTTCACATTTTGAACTATATCTTAGTCTGTTAAGAGTTTAATTTATTATGTTCGTATGTTCGGCATAGGGTTTGTACAATTACATTCCGCCATTTAAAGGCTGCATTATATTTTAATACAATGTGATGTTCAGAATGTAGCTTTTTTATCTCGTGTTTCATAGTATAATATTGTACTTATTAGTACGCTAGGTATTTTATCTAGAGTGTTGCAGTTTTCGTGTTTCGCAATGTTAGTATATTATGCTAAATGGAAAAGATGTGATGAATTATACGATTGGGGACAAATTTCGACGTTAATTGTACAATAGAGTTTCCTTTCCAATTCCTGTACATAATTGACCATATTGTTAAAATCTTCCGCTTTTTGTTATGCTTCTTAAGTTTTCAGTTTCTATTTATTTAATTTTATAATTTATTCGCACATGGTCATTTATATAACATAGTTACCACTATCTAAAACCATTCTCATATCTCATCACACATCTTTAATGATTATAGTGTGGTATTATTGTATGGTATTTTATAACAGAAGTGTAGCGTTTGCTACACATTGCTGAGAGGAGAAGATTTAAGTTCACAGTCATAATTTTGTTTTTTAATAGAAAAAAATATCATTACTGATTATAAGTGACCGTGACTTTTCTGATTCATTAGTTTAATGTACAAATATCTAAATTATTTCAGTCATACGTTCAATCATTTTTTCATTTAGAGATACCTCATGTGACGCTAACCTGTGACTAAAGTATTGTTATTTATAAGAAAGCGCTATTGCTACTGTTTGTATTGATTATTTATATTTAATAAAACTGATGGAATTGTCTGAGTTGTCTAATTTCAATTTTAGATTCAAATAATTTCACTTGTCGAAGAATATCCAAGATAAAAAGAGAACTTTTTTTAAATAATTTAATGTTAGGTTATTTATTTATTATTACATCTGTTTCTTTAGACAGAGAGTTATATTGACGTTGAATTATGTTCAAGGTTGAGTTATGGCCTAGATGACTCGTGGCTGATTTTGTCACCAAAGGTGAATATTTGATGGTCTAATACTAAAACGGTACTCAATTTTAAGATGTCGCTAAGTGTCGTGGAGTCACAGTCAATTTTACTTAAAGTAATAAATAAAGCACGAGACTTACGGTATTTTAAAACTGAGCAGCTTTTGAGTATTGTTCTAGTTTGTAAATTACACAAGATTTTGTAATAGTTCTGGACAATCGATTTCCGTATTAACTAGTTTCAACAGAAACGTTTGACTGAGTTTGACGGCTCTGTGGGGCAGTGGCTTAGCAATGAGTTACAGCGGCCGCGGATTCGAATCCCCCATGGGACAAATATTTGTATGACCTACAAGTAATTGTTCCGGATCTGGATTTTTTTCCTCGTAAAATTTATATGTAAACTGCCCCCTCAATACAAGAAAAATCTTAGTGTAGAGAATAACGTATTTAAACTAAAAATAAAACAAAATTAAGTCTATTAAATTACGAACAAGATCGATTAAATTTCTGCGTTCTTCAGACTATTTTTCGACGGTCGAAGATTTTTATGATCTTTTTGGATATTTTTCGATGTGGTGTTGTTTTGTGTGAGTTGTTACTAAATGTGGGTGGACCAAAGGCGTTGTTCTGCCCCGAAAACTAACTTTGGTGGTTGTGCACAGTGTGGCGGAGGCCGCGCACGCGTTGGTGCGACTGGCGCAGTGTAAGTACGGGCGCGTCCCGCTTGCATGGCTTTGCATGCGGCTTTGTACGCTTTTTTCCTTACTTTTATTCTCTTTTTTTCTTCTTTTGAACGAGGAAAACTGTTGTGAACAATAATGGTTTCTTATGTTTACGTGGGCATTACACATTTAAATAAAACTCCACCACAACTGTAAGACTTCAAGATATATACGTTCATACTGCGTAGATCGGACAAAAATTAATAATTTTAATAGTAGACGTAGTTAACTTTGACATGGGACGTCTAAAACCCCATTCTCCCCGTGACCATGGGTGCTGTAAACTGCTCGAAACCTTGGGAATGTAAAATTAATATACGCGATAAAATAATGTCGATGAAGCGTCAGTAGCCTATTGGCAGGGCGCGGAACGCGAACTCAAAAAGGTCGTGGGTTCGAATCCGCCATTCGACTACTGGCGTTAACCACTCGTAACACAAGCAGTTTAAGCTTACCACGAGTGGTTAAGGGGAATATTAGTAATGTTTATAGCATTGTTAATATTCTTTTTAATTAAAAAAATCCGTAAATAATAGTTTCATCCTATACCTTTAAACGAGCAATTCTTGTATATAAATATATATATAATCGGAATCTCGGAAACGGCTCCAACGATTTTCATAAAATTTTGTGTGCAGGGAGTTTCGGGGGCAATAAATCGATCTAGCTAGGATTTATTTTTAGAAAGTGTCTTTTTGTCCGTGTTTTTAGGCAATGAAAAATTGCTACAATATCGTTAGAATAAGAAGGTAAATTTTGACAGTTTATTAATGATTACGAATAGCTTAATTGGTATAAATATTGGGCGTACACAAAATCGTAATACCATGGTTCGAGTCCAGAAAGACCGACCGACTTTTTTTTAATTTTTTTTCAAGTTCCTTTCTTTTTTGAGAAAATCTATTTTTTCGAGCCCTTTTTTAGTATTTTTTAAAAACACGAAAATTTAAATTAAACTAATTGCACTCATGATTTGTTATTCAAATAACCAGTTCAGTTTTTTCTATTATGTCGCTAAGATCAAGAAATATTCGTATTTCATCAGTATGTAATTTGTATCTCAATATAATTTCCAAAACACACGAATAAAAAAAAACGAGCCAAAAATACCGAGCAAAGCTCGGTCAACCGGGTACTTTAAATGGTGTAAACAATTGAAAATTTGATACTGTCGTGATATTATTTGTAATTTGGGATCAAAAATATGGTCATTTAGAAAAAAAAAACTGTTGCAATCATTCATCATCATCATTACAGCCTTTCACAAGTCCACTGCTGAACATAGGCCTCCCCCAAGTAATGCCACAAAGCACGGTCCTGAGCCACCTGCATCCATCGACTTCCTGCATGTCTTACCAGGTCGTCACTCCATCTAGTGGGGGGTCGCCCTACACTACGCCTACCGGTACGAGGCTGCCACTCGAGAACCTTTCTTCCCCATCGGTTATTGGTTCTTCGAGCTATATGGCCGGCCCATTGCCACTTCAGCTTACTAATCCGTTGGGCTATGTCGGTCACTCTGGTTTTACTGCGGATATCCTCATTTCTGAGTCTATCACACAGAGAAACTCCGAGCATAGCCCTCTCCATAGCTCGCTGAGCGACCTTAAGCGTCCTCATACGGCCAGCAGTGAAGGACCACGTCTCAGATCCATAAGTCATCACTGGCAACACGCACTGGTTGTACAATCTAGTTTTTAGAGATTGAGGTATATTGTTATTGGTACTGTTGCAATAATAAATAAAATTGCTGCGTTATTTCAACTATGTGTAACGCATTTAGTAGATTTCATATTCGAATC
This sequence comes from Parnassius smintheus behrii, assembly GCA_036936625.1. Taxonomy (NCBI): domain Eukaryota; kingdom Metazoa; phylum Arthropoda; class Insecta; order Lepidoptera; family Papilionidae; genus Parnassius; species Parnassius smintheus. Next base: position 56,853,809 of record JAUPFT010000003.1, on the reverse strand, counting down.
TGAAGTATTTTTTTTAAAAATCTTAACAACAAAAGTAACATTACATAAACACAGGTGACTGCGGACCCGAAACTAAGCGCAGCTTGTATCTCAGGACCCTAATATAACAGATTACAACAGATTTCCTCGTTGGTTTGATCTATACCGAACAGGATTAGAATGGTTCCTATAGGGAGTGCTCCCGTTTGGTTATTATACGTGCGTGTTATCGGTTGTGACCGTGTGTGACAGCCTCACGGAGACTGCGCGGCTTCTGCACAATGTACGCAGCGTGTTCGGACGCCGGTCTGCGAGCAGAGTCAACACGGAGCTCGAACTGTCGCGTGAGTACCACACAAAGCACCGCAAACGCCCTACACACTCTACCCACAGTGCTAACTCTCGCAGTGGATCCGCGCAGGTACACTGTGATTTATTAAAATCAAACGCTTCTTTAATTAGTACACTGTGTTCAGCACCGGATCATGAATTAGATTTTATTTATTGGAAACATGTGTGGATCACTTTTTGCTCTAATATGTCTGTCGTAATTGGCACGTTACTGACATGCGTATTCGGGTGCGATACAGATGGGTTCGCTTTCTCGCAAGAGGAGGGCGGGACGGTCTCGCAGGCGGACGTGATCCGGGCGTACGACACGAGCCAGCCGAGATCGACTCTCTCCTGAGATGACGGCGGGCGCTCGATCTTCACCATTGGTTAAGAAAACCAAGGAGGTTTGATTACAAACACGGCCTACCCTCAATAATACTACGATTATGCTATTTAACGTGACATCTGTAAATATTTTTTCTTTATTAGGAATCAACAGCATTTGTTTTAACAATCATAGTAGATGCTTAAAATATATATTAGGACACTTAGCTAATAACGGAGTTTCACGACATATTGCAATAACACTTACGAAGCAAAGAAGTCAAATTGTAACTTAATATAATTTGAATTTTTTTTACATACAATAGCAGTACAGGGTTATTATATTTTCTTTTTTGTCTAGATGTTTTGTTTAGATTTAATAGATATAATTTCTTTAAGTTTCAATCTGTAAAGTTGTCGTTGGTCTTTTCTAAACTTATGCTAATTTGAAAGTCATGTTTATTTTTAATACTGTTCGAGACAGTTTATGTAATTTTAACTGTTTGGTTGGTTTAAGTGTTTTTTTGTTGTACAATCATGGCCTATTACCAGGTTTTTATTAACTCGCTTTATTGTTATTGTCTGTTCGGGGTAGAATTTTATAAAATAATTAAGTAATTGATTTTTAAACTAACTTCTCGACATCAAATTTTAAACATAGCTTAGAGTCCGATGACAATGAAAAAAATGATATATTAAAAAAACCGTCTGACTTGTTTTTAATCGTTTGTCTTCTAGTAAATTACAATAATTTTATTAAAATTTCAATTATAAAAGTTGCTAAAAATATAAAATTAATGCGCATATATTGTCTGTGCTTTATATGTGGTATTTATAAAATGATGTACTTACTAAGTAATGTATTTCTGTAGTAGGTGTAACTTAATCTGTCACAGGGATCTCAATTGAAAGAAATGCTTAGAAATCTGTAGTTACTGTGATGCCTTTCCTCTCCTCGTGCGACTTGGTACTTCTTTCAGTCATTAGCTGAATGATAAATATTCGGCCACTGTAAAAATATCTGCATGATTTTAATTAGAATTATAATTATATAACTATATTTAGTTATTTCAAACTATTTATATAAAGGTTTTTTATGGGAGGGTTCTAGGCTACGCATGTCATGTGAGAAAACAGTTAATTGTGGGATATAATAATAATTAACATTTATTGCGACTTTCTAAGACTCATGGCAGCTTTAAATATTAATTAAAATTATTTAATACCCACTTAAATTAAAAAAATTGGTGCTACACGGATTTCTGTGCAAAAAGGATGTTACATTGTTTTTTCTAATGACATTAAGTGCATTTGCTCTCGCTTCAACAAGCATCCCTGACGCGCCGCAGTAGCGGGGCTGCCCGTCAGGATCCTAAAAGCATTGTTATATTGACCACGTAGGCGCTGTAAGTCCTCCGGCTATAGCTTATCCACAGGCTGTACTGGTAAAAGCTATGAAAGTTCTTGATGATTCATAAATTATGTACGCATCGAATCGGCCATCTTTGTTCTTTATTTAAAATTCGAATATCAAATAGCGTCCTGTAAAATTGGACATTCTTCACATCTATTTAAATAATTTTCGGCCGGTATTCAGTCCATACAGACGTATTGCTCTGTTTTCTCGTTGGATAATAACACTAGAATATCCGCATTGCCTCCCGCTGTGGAAGCAAATTTAAAAACGTATTCACTTCAAAAATATACAGTCAGTCACAATCCTTGTATTATTTATAAACGCCCATTATTTAATTTATAATTTATTTCAAACTAGGTTGTCCATAGAGTGTTATTAATACAAAGAAACTTAAAAAAACTATGTTAGTCATACACATATTATACAGAAACTATACTAAATTAGCCTATATGTAGGCGAATCCAGTGCCTCCAGATATAACTCTCAATATGTGCAGCAAATCAAGTCGTTAGGAGTGTGTCTCACTTTGCGCATCAACGATGCTGCTCTTTTCTAACTATGACACAATAGCCATCCACTTGGGAATCTGCAAACATCGCTGACGCACTACAGTAGCGAGGCAACCACATCAATATCCTGAAGGCATTGTTGTACTGAACTCTCAGAGCGTTCACAACCCGTTGCGTACAGTTGGCCCATATTAGCAACTATGAATTATTACTGCAAGTACGTATAATTTAAAAAAAAACTGTCTAATTTTGGTTTAGAGGATTCTGAGGATATGATTTTGTCTCTTTCCGACGTTCGGGTAGAGCGTGACATCTATAGATCTCTTTAAAACCTACTTTATCTTGTTGCGACAATATATTAAACGCTTAACGTAATAAAGTGTTTTTATCAAGTACAGCATGTAATGTACGAATTTAGTGAATTTATTTATGTTTACGGTAAGACACCTATTAAATAACTTTTAATTCATAAAACTGTATAAAGTTCATGGTTAAGTGTTGTGGTAATTTATTTTTATTATCTATTTTTATCTTATATCACAATTCATTGATTCCTTGGCCTCTAAACTAGTGTTTAACTGTGTTACACTCTCTTGAAATCTGAAATATATGAATATTTTATTTTTATATGAAATTATTTTATATGAAACAATTTTGATATGAAATTATTTTGTTTAATAAATTTAGCTTTTTTTAAATATATATCATTTAAAATATGATTTCAGAAATTAATGACATTAAGTAAATAATTGTAATTTACATAAAAGTATTCTTATCTTCTTAAGAATATAAATACGACCTAGATATATATATATATATATATATATATATATATATATATATATATATATATATATATATATATATATATATATATATATATACGTAATACGCAAGATAATTTTAGTTACGCTGGTATCGTTTGTGGTCGAAATTCAAATAATGATAAAGCAGTACAATACAGCCATTATCGTGATCAAATGCTTATAATCTAATTTTATGTAGCATTTTGTATAGAAAAATACGTATGTATGTCCACTTTATTTTTATCAGCATTAATGGCTATATTAAATGGAAATATTAACCTCCTTTATAATGCTAAAAAACCATACAAATTTCGATGTCTGTCCAATACGATGAAAGGAAAAGAATCGTGAACCAAAGTGTAACTCCTAAAAGTGTATAAACTATTTTTTATGACAACGTTCGATTATTTTAATTAATTTATTAATTCAAAATATTTAACGATCATATAATAATATTATATACTTAAAAGTATTGAAACGGAAAACTAAGCATTTTAGGACCATGTTATGCAGAAATGTTTCAATAAAAAAAAAAACAACGTTATTCAGATTCGAAAATAAATGCATTTTTCTTGTGGCAGAAGCCCTGTTACAGTGGAATTTTGATAATTTGAAATCCAAGGAATATGCCGAAAATTTCGAATGATTAGTTTTGAAGCACTAACAAGAATTTCGAGATTTTTTCCAAACAAACTACACGTGTTTTACTTAGAAACTCCTATGCATGTATTCACCTAATATAACAGAAGCAACAATGCTCCTTTTGAATTTTATTGCTATGAGTTCGGGGAATTCCAACAACAATCACTAATATTACTTTAAACGCGTAAAACTAAAACATTTATTTTATTTATTGCAAAATGTATTTTGCGATGTATAATATTAAATTTCTCAACTCAAAACTCTTTATTTATTTTTGTAGTAAATAAAGAGTTTTGAGATGATAGTATTTAGTACACATTATTATTTACCCAATAATCACGAAGTCAAAATTATTTTACGGCACGTCTATGGCCTCATTAAACATTTCTTTAGAAAAATGACACGTTGATACGTCACCTCTGACTTTAGAGGTTCAGCGGATCAGAAAATAACATTTTCGTCTTATTGAGGATTACGACTTAACGGGGTTCGGGATAAGAAGATTCCACTGTATATCAACTTATGTTATTTCATACTTGGAAATAAACTAAAAAAGAGATTTTTTGATCAGATTGTGGATTGGATCATTTTTGCACAACCCAGTCCATTTTAAGGTTTTAGCATTGCAACGTATTTATATACATTCACTTGATTAGCCTTCTTAAAATTAAATTGTACATTTGCTATCTCTGTCTCTGCCATTTTTAATCCCGCATAAAGCTACTATTTTTATAATTATATTGTAAATTTTGATATGTAAAATTAAGTACTTAGGTATTTATTAACTTAGTTGACCTGGCTATGATGACTTATTTTAAACTTTAGTTTGTTCGAATTTCAAATGTTTAAAGTTAGTTTCTAAATTTTGTTAAGTCCATTAATTGTAAGTAATCATTTATTGTTAGTTGTGTTAAATCTTATGTAACGTTGTCCATCCATCTATTACAGCCCATAATAGTCCACAGCTGAACACAGGCCCCCCTCAAAGATTGCCTCATGGGGGGATGTTGCCATAGTTGTCGCGCTTGGTAAGCGAGTTGTCCACCGCGGTTTTTAATTATTTCGAGTTGTTATCAGGCAGATGCTGCTCATCTCCTGTATCAGTTTCCCTCCGTCGCCTCTCACGACACCCGCGGGAGGATGTGGGGCAGTGGATATTCTCACACCGCCACCACACGCGAACAATACAGACGTATTTTATCAATGGAGGAATATTCGAATTTGATGCGGTATTTTATTGTTTTTGTATTTCACCGTTTGGCTGAATCATAATGGAAAAATTGAAGATGTCTAATCGTTACTATCATTGCATGTTATATGCCACCCCAGCTGTATTTATAAAATTATTTAGTTATTTTCTTCAAATAAAACAAATGATAAGTTTTATCTCTTAGTGAGTTTATTAACCAGCATGAAATGCGCCACTGCTAATTTTGCTTTCAATTATATAACTATGCTCGAATAGCAGTGTAAGAATTTCCATTACCCCATATCATTCCTTTTTTTTTGCGCCCGAAGCAATTAAAGGGCTACCCTATACGTAGGGAGGCGGAAAATGCATTACGCATACCACGATAGCCGGTCTATCGTGGTTATGAGGGACTCACTGTCCTACCGGGGACCCTAAGTGATACCCTCTAAAAACCGCCTTTGAGGACAGGCAGCCGGCTGAAGCTTTATTGTGCCTTATCGTGAGCGACCCTCTTTTGAGAAAAGAGGGCGCAGCCCATATCATTCCGTGGGTGTCGTACAGATACAGAGGGAAGCGAATTAGAAGATGGTCGGCGCCGTTTTCCTAATAACGACTAAAAATAAAAAATTAATTCCGGTAGCCAGCCCGCATGCCAAGCGTACTATTGCGAATATCCCTCTTATGAGACTATCTATGAGGAGGCCCACGTTCAACAGTGGACTTTAACAGTTTGTAACGGTAACGGTAACGGTAACAGTATGAAATGCGCCTCTGCTAATTTAACTTTCATTTATATATCTATGCTCGAATATAAATAGGATTATTTTTTTTTTTATAGCAATTGTTACTTTAAGCGCATATTTATTTTAGAAATCACATTCGGTTTGCTTTTAATACCAAATAGTAGAATTATTAAGCGTTTTATTTCATACGTTATTGTGCTTAAGCGATATTCGTTATTTTTTAATTATTAAAATGTACAAGTCATGTATTTATATTTAAATTATTTAAAATGATAAATGTTCTTTTTGTTTAGTAATATCTATATATAATATCTAATAGTATATCTTAATGGCACTTTTAGAGATAATAAGAGCACATAATTGTACTGATATGTTATGGACCAAGTGAACTATTTACATATAATTATATAAATGGGCACTATTTATAATGCCCGGGCAATACGAATAATGCAAGTCAAATCGGGTTACGTAACTAATAATGATTTAAGGCGACACAGCGAAAAAATGCACCTCCTTTCATCGAATAGTATAGCACTATGAGACCACTAACGAAACTGGAATTTCGATATAGATAAATTCATGTCTTTATTTTGAATTTGCTTGTTCAAAACCACGATTGTATAATTTTGACTCGATCATAATTATTTGCGAAAACACCTCTTGAAATCACTATAGTTGAAATTACAACTAAATTACTTAATCTATAAATATGCTTGGGAATCACTCAAATATAATCATAACATCAATATTCGTAATTTACTTGCTCATTACTTAGATTAATTAAATCAATTTTTTTTTTAATATTTAAAGATTCTGACAATTTCTAAGCGGTTTTATTTGTCGCGGGCGCTACGTAATTTTAGAAGGTCTATGCCGGTGTTTTTTAAATTTTTATAGAAATGATGTATTCACTGAGAGCCATTTTACACGTTCATTTTCGATGTGTCGTCTTAAATTTCATTATTTATCATATTGCCTATATAATTTTCAAAACTATCAGGACATTGTGAAAATGCCCTTTTCATCACTTGGTCTACAACATTATATACATCAACAACTTAATCTTATAGTTGCGAATGTCGATGCGTTAATTTCGCTAAAATAGTGTTTTGAATACGATCACCTTATTTTCCCATTTAATCGAGTTGAATAATAAATGATTAAACATAATATACTAATATTGTGATAAACGTATAGTATGAAGGTAATATTTCCGAGTCTTTACAAAGTAAACCGCTCGCGGGTTTTTGGACGATGTGTAACTAATATTTATTACATTATACCTCTAACAGTTTATTATTGTTAACTGTTAATTCGTCTAAGATATTCTGACAGGTACGGGCCGTGGTGTTTTGGATCGTTCAATATTGTGTTTGATTACCATCTATTTGTTAAAATATTTTTAAGCAATGCAATTTTTTCCTAGCATTAATGTGTAAATATTTTGATGAAGTGACACATTTGAATCGAAGATAATTTATAATTTTTTTTTTATTATGATTATATTTTCAAAAGGAATTCAAAAAATATATAATTTTTGAAGATTTTTGTTAAAGTTTATTAGTTTATAAGGTGAAAATATTGTGTATTCTAGAACTAATAACAAATCATCCCAATGTATTTGAAATTTTAACAAAGTGGGATATCTCTACCTTAAGAAATGAATAAATAATGAAATTGACTTTGTAACACTTATTCGTGTTTAAAAAATTCATTGGTAAATGAACAAGCTTCTTTACAGTAATTGTGAGTTACTTATTAAAGAAGTATGTTTTTTTAAAATATAAATAGATTTAAAAAGAAAAAAATTACTTGAGGAAGCAACAGAATGAATAATTGTCTGAGCTATAAACTGCATTGGAAGATTAAGACGAGAAGACGCTATTTACTGGAAATGGAATGCCTCTTATTCTATCTAGATGTCCATGGGCCACAACAACCACTTATCAGGTGGGCAGTGTACTCGCTTGTCCCCTTATTCCATAATAAAATATATTTATTTGTTGTTATTTGAAGAAGAAAAAAAAAAGAAACATCAAAATTTATTTCCTGACCATTTTTACCATTAAACAATTGATCATAATAATAGGGTTGTAGACACTCATGTCAATTTCACCTTATATAATACTTTTACGGGCTATCAAAATATTTTCTGCAGAACTTGTAAGAGAATACTAGTAAATGACGTCATAATTACCTGCAGTCATACAAACACTTCTATGTATACAGCTAAAAGGGGGTCTGCGACCTTGATACATTGCGCAATAGGTTACGGTTAATTCCCCGTAACTCCTTTAGTCGACTTCGAGCGGGCGAGAAGATTAAACTTTGGTTTGTTAGCCGCGAACGTTATTTTCGACTTGCACTGATTTTGCTTAATGGGACTAAGAAAACGCTGTCATTATTTATGTGCGCACTTTGTCTACGTGATTTGAAGTTTATTTCAGAAAGGTACCTATGCAACCTTATTTCGGGTTTACCTAAAAACGGTAACCGTCGTAAGTGAAAATATAACTGCATGGCATATTACTGTCCCAGCTACGTGCGCGGTCGGCGTCCCCGCAATCCATAACTGTAACAAAGTTTTTTTGTTCTGAATTGCTTGTCTAGTCGTATACATAAAAGTCGTTGCAGTAATATAAACAAGTTATTATAATATTTTAATTAATATTATAATAATAAGGTACGTGAGGGTAACACGTTCATCTTAAGCTTTGCTACCCTATAAAACCGAAACTAGGAGAAGGACAGAGACAAAAACACAAAGTCGTTTACTATAACTAATATAAGAAAATAATAGCAAACAATTTCTGGCAATAATTAGAAATTCTTCGAAAAATCAACTTAAATAAAACTTAAGTAAATGTTTTAGTAGATTTTAGTATGGTGTAGCGCAGTTACACTACACCATACTGAAATATACTTAAACATTTACTATAATATCAACGGTCAAAATGGCGTCAATAAAGTGGAGCCCTTTTCACATTTTATTATTCGATTGACTGATGAAAACCTTTTTGAGCCTTTATTATTTGTTTGGTCGATGAAGAGCTATCGTATCACAAAGCCATCTATGCAAACAAAGCTGTAGTTTTTAAGTTATTATAAAGTGATCATGTTAACCGGATTGCCATATTACCCTCACGTACTATAATATGTCGTACCTTTTGCGTAGTTTTGAGAACCCACTAAAAACTGACTACTGCAAATTGAATTACGCAGTTATTTATAACTTAAAGACTGTGTCAACTACCCAACTCGAACATTTAATAAAAGCATCCACACCCTCTTGGTCCTAACACCGTCTCGTAAATAAATAAGGAAAACCTTAATATCATGGGACCAAAGCGCGTCATATTTGTAATAGAAAACAGGGGAAGGTCCCGACACCCAGCGTTATTGCACCACTTCCCGTACCCATCTCTTTTTTAACTTTAAGTGAAGGATGTAAATGTAAAAGAAATATATTATTTGTTCTTGTTCTTTGTAGTTTATGTTTTATTTATTTTCCTGACCTTTTCCAGGCAATACTTGGTAGAGCAACGTTGCATATACACAATGTTACTAATAGTAGGGGAGCCCGAGAGGCTAAATTGCGAGTTACTCGAGCGTCGTGGGGACCATTTGGATTGTGAAACTTACATGCTAAAAGCAAAAAAGTTTATGTGATGTATGCCTTTTTAGTGATGGAATGAGCGACTATAGATTTTCAAAAATGTAAAAAAACAGTTACAAAAAATACTCGAGCGCGTCAGATATTTACATTGTATACGTCCCACGTATTTTTGCTACGAGCACTTAACCCTATAGAGAAGTAATACATGCGATTTTAAAAGAAAACAATTTTGTCAACTAGTTGCGGCGCGGGGGGAGTTGTGATCGCTGCGAAGTACTCCGAACTATTCCGAAGACATTCCGAACACGATCACTAGGGCGTGCATTGTAATGAATTTATGCTTTCTATCGATATTGATAAATTTTTTCGCTTTTTGACGTGACAACGTCTTATAAATTGGTTTGCCGGGTGACACTTCAAGAAACTGCGTTACGCTCCGCTCACGTTATGCGCTCACAATGAGAGCGAGTGAGAGGCACGCGTCCCTTCCACTCGGGCATGGTTAGCCCGCCTAAGAGCGAGAGAGACAGACATAAAAAGTGTTATTTCATCCTTCTTCCTACTATACGAATGAATATTCACATTAAAATTATTTTACCACTCAAAGTCGTTGTTACGTAAAACTTTCGCCCGTATACCGACTTTACAGGCAACCAATTTTTTTTTAATACATACTTTCAGTATCAGTAACTAGCTTTTGACTGTGACTTCAATTTTCCTGTGCAACTGTGACTTCAATTTTCCTGTGCAACTAAGAAATGCAATTTCAAATGTACTAACTTTTCAAGCAGTATACTCAGGTAAAATATAAATGCCAGCTTCGAAAAACATTCAAGATTAATAAAAAATTAAAGGAGTTTAAAATAAACTTTTAGTGATTTGTTGAACTTTAACATAAAATTACTTTCACATAAAAAATTAAATATTTAATATGTGGTAGAGCCATGCTGCAGTTATATTAGTAGTATAGTTGAACCATGAATGGGTCGGCTCGACCGGGGAAGGACCACGCTCTCACAGAATAGCAGCAAAAATAGTAGCTTTATACTGTGTTTCGTATGGTGAGTGTAGAGAACCGGCGACCCTTTTTAATGGAAACGAGGCATTCCATTCCCCGTGGGTGACAACACATCTGCATTTAGATTCGTAATCGAGGATAGATGTAGATGTCTATGGGCCACAGCAACCACTTACCATCAGGTGTACTGTGTGCTCGTTTGTTACCCCATCCTATGAAAAAAGGCCCCGTAGGAGATACGCAAGAAAGTTCGGCTCAAGGTCGAGGCACTACGAGGCAGTACGGTGAGATTGAAAAGAGAATAAAAAAGATATTCATGTTTATTTATTATATTTATTTTATTAAGTGCTATTATTGATTTTTAAAATGAATTAACTTTGTATATATTCTCCTAACTGCACATTTTCCTTCCAATTTTTGATTTTTAAGTATAAATGTCATTCTTGTCAATATATTTCTTCATAACACTTTTTGTTAAATCATAATACGATTGGTTTCTTCGGCGTAAAATTGATGATGTATATACTCCAGGAATAATTGTTCTTCTGTAAAGCTACTAAGAGCTTTATGGGTCAACAGTTCAGCGGTGATTTTTCCTTTAGAGTCACTATTAATAAAATATTTCTTGATTACGGACTCGCAACGCCGACATAATATTTTAACGACCATTTGTGAGGGATTAATTTACCCTCCATTATCTTTGTAGAATATGAGACTCTTTTTATTTTATTTTAATGACACTAAAGCCTTTATACAGGTATTGCATCTGAGGCAAAAACAGCGTAGGTACTGCACTTCTCATTAGTTGCCGCTTCTTCGTCGTCAAAAAACAATCCTCAGTAAAATGTTTTGCGCACATGACGCTTTATATTGATGGAAACCAATTTTCTCTTTTTGTAACGTTTATCCATTTGTTTTTCATATTACCATCTTTTGGAAACCTATAGGAAAAAAAATCATACAGTTTAAATAAAATAACATTGTTATCGTACTTATCCAAAGCTCATACACGAAAAGAATAATTATAATTAATATATAGTGGGACGGTAGGTATGTGTGTCATATGTGTAGGTCACAGTCTGGGAATAATTAACGAAGTCCAAGCGTACACAATAAAGTTAATATTTAATCCTTAGAAACAGGTACACAAGTATATAATATATAGTTTCACACAACACAACATAAGAGTCACTAATATACAAAATTGAAGGAGTAGACAGCAGCCCCGGATCTAGGGGGGGGCAAGCCGGGGCCTATGCCCCGGGCGGCAAGTTCAGAGGGCGGCCAAATTCACACTTTACAGACGAATGGACAACTCGTCCTTTACTTAACTTTGAGCACAGAATAAATAATAGTACGAGTACAGAAATTTCACTCTTGTTTTACTGCGGCAATATCAACTCGACCGATACCCAGGGACACAGCACACGGACCATGTGATCGGGCGCGACGAGAGCGCGGAGTGAGACGCGCTCCACGAACATTATTAGTAGGCATAGTTCAAAATTCGGGCCCGCTCGCCCGGAGGAATCGCAGATCGCGGCAGCACGCGTCTGGTTACCGTGCGTGCGAAAAGGATGAAGCTATATTCGAAAACTCCCTCGTCGATCTCTCTCAGTGTTTTGTATTAAACATTTGTTTATGTTTATTATTTACTAAAATTTAGTACTTGTCGATCAACCGAAGGGAAAATACTGATTGTATTAGTGTCGCATCAATAAATCTATCACAGCTCATCGATCGCCTTTCTAGGTAAGTATTTTATCATAACTATCTTATGCTTTTTAACTTCCTATATTTATTTTTTAAATTCAATGTAATACGTGCAATCACTTACGTCGTCAATTCATTGTTATTTAAACTATTTCTTAAAATTTTTACGTCGTGTTTTGTTTATTACACGATGGCAGCCATCGGATGACTGAGAAGTAAAACAGCCTTTTTATTCCAGCTATTAATTCAATACAATGCAATGCAGCAGTTTAAAACGAATAAGCAGCCGTTATTATATATTATATCGACGGCGCGTAGGTACCTATTAGTGATGGATTAATTAGCATTAGCATTCATTATTAGCATGCGAATGCTCATTTAGCATTTAACAAATGAAATGTAGTTGCGAAATTCTGTGAAGTGCGAAGTGAATTAATCGTTTCGTACTTCGTTCATAGTTCATACTACACGCGGCACTCAGCGAGACAGCGGCAGCATGCGCTCTCCGTCGCACCCACAGGAATACTAAATCTATCTGTTTCACGTGACCCTGACTTTTAGCAGGTGCATTTGATGCGAAGAATAAGGTTAGGCAATTATTATCTTATTATCTTTGATTTGCTCGTACTTAGAGTCGTATATTGTATGAATGCGTGTGATCGTTTAATTCGTTAAAGTTATTAGCAGGGTGATGCGAAGTATGGGATTGAGTAAATTATTACCTTATTATCTTTGGTTTGCTAGTATTTAAAGTCGTATATTGAATAAATGCGTGTGATTATTTAATAATAATTTGTGTGACACGTGGGTGGCGCGCGTCGTATTGTATAAAATGTTGAATAAATTTGTAAATAATGTACATTATATGTAAAAACTAAATCATGTAAATACGATCAAGTGAACTTATAAATACGCCAGTTTATAACATTTTACTGCTAGTTCTAAGCCTGGATAAAGTATGAATGAAGGTTCACAAAAACTTAAACATCAAAAGGTTTTAAATTAGTTAAATATCTTTAATTATAATAATATGATCATTCATTATCTTAATCACAACACAATGCAAGTGTACTAGTAGAAATAAAACGTTATCGGCGAGGAAACTAAACGCACGGTAGGACTCGACGTCCTCCTTCCTTCATAAGCCGAACGCGCTCTTAATTCGTATAATAACAAAATTCATATAATTATTTAGGTAATATCAATTATAGTTATATTAGCAAATAGCATAGCAATAGCAATTAGCACGCTAAGGCTCAAGAATTCGCATGCTAATGAAATTTATGCAAAATCGCATTAATTACCATTACTAGTACCTATAACTCGGGTGGTTGCCACGCGATCGCGCGCGCTCCGCGATATCATTACGCCGCTCGTAAATTGTAGTGTAACGCTCCAACAAACCAAAAAACCGACAAAAATCGGGGAACGACTCGCGAAACAGGCGCGAAGCCGCGAAGAATACGCGAAATGGTTCTACACTCACGGTTTGCGGGTGGTTCGCGGCTGTCGCGCGGAATGGCTACAAAACAAGTATTTTTCCGTCCGTCTGTCCGTTACAGCTAGCCTGTTATAGTTCACTGCTGAACATAGGTGCCTCCCCCATAGATTACCTCATAGAGGGGATATTTGCCATAGTTGCCACCCTTGGAAATTGATTATTTTTGTTTACAGGTTGTAATTATGAGCGCGCCAAGAAAAAAGCTATCGGGAGCGGAATATAGGAAAAGGGCTAAATATAAGGAGTTGCAGGGAAAACAATGTGCAGATAATATGAAAAATTGGCTTCTCAGAGGGGGTGACCCGTCAGTATCTGCTGCAACGTCCGAAGTTGATATTCAGTTAGAGGATGTTTCTCGCACTTTGCCCGATCAAACGGATCAAGATTTTTCACAGTCCGATTTCACAGTGCAAACTTCACCATCTTTATCGATGTGCGGAGAACAACTTGAAAAAACAAAGCCAGAATACGAAGGATCTAAATCCCCGCACTCGGATTCGGATGAACTGCAAAAAACTGGATTTGATTTGACTGACCCAGGCAATTGGCCAGGGGTGGAAAAAATGACCGACCAACAACGGTCTTTCTTTAGCAATCAGGCTGTATTATTAGCAGAAAATCACCCCGAAAACATTGAATTTAGATCTACTGAACGCAATGGCAGACATTTAACAGCTTCTATGTGGTACAGGACGTTGGCTAATTGCGAAAGAGTTAAAAGATCTTGGCTTATATATTCTAAGACAAAAAATGCAATATTTTGTGCGTGCTGCAAGATTTACCAGAAACCGTCTTTTACCGCCACATCTGCATTGTGTTCTACAGGATTTATTAATTGGAAAAAAGTTTCAGAGAGATTAACCGAACACGAAGCAAGTCAAATGCATAAAGAGTGTATGATCAAGTGGAAAACACGGGTACAACAAATGAAATCATGCCAGGGTATTGATCAAGACATTGAGAGAGTAATTCACTCAGAGAAAGAAAAATGGAGACAGATCCTGCGTATTGTTATGGATGCTGTATTGTATCTATCCATAAACTGCCTTTCTTTTCGCGGGTCCCACGAAACTCCTAGCGATCTCATCACACAGTGTCCTCGGCCTAGTCAAGGTAACTTCTTGAACTTAATTTCTCTGCTCGCCAAACATAATTCAACTCTTAAGTTTCAATTAGAACACTTAAAAAAGGGACAAATATCATATTTATCAAAGACAATACAGAATGAAATAATTGACATAATGACAAAAACAGTTAAAAATAGCATTTTAAATGACATCAAAGAAGCCAAATACTACACGATAATGTTCGACTGCACTCCAGATGTATCCCATACAGAACAAATGAGCCAGGTAATTCGATATGTAAAAAGAACTGGCGATGTGTGTGAAATAAAAGAAAGTTTCATTGATTTCATAGAAGTTGCTGGAAAGACAGGAGAGGGCATTTGTCAACAGATTTTAGAAAAATTGGTAGCTGATGATTTAGATATTGGACAATGTCGTGGCCAATCTTATGATAATGGGTCCAATATGGCCGGCATCCATAAAGGAGTACAAGCCAGGATTGCAGAAAGGAATGAGCTGGCCGAATTCGTACCGTGCTTGGCTCACTCCCTAAATCTTGTAGGTGTTCATTCTGCCTCATCATGCCAGGAAGCTATTAACCTATTTGGACTGATTCAAAAAGTATATTGCTTTTTTGTTGGCTCCACTACTAGGTGGGACATTATGAAAAAATACGTTAAAACAAATTTAAAAGGAAGTAGTCAGACGAGATGGTCGGCGAAACATGTTGCTGTGAATGGCCTATTAAATAATTTGCCAGAAATAGCGGAAGCCTTAGAAGAAGTTAAGCAAGCTTCTCATGCTCCAGAAGCTAAGTACGAAGCAGGTCATCTCTTAACTGCTATAAAGAATTTTAAATTTATTCTTAATTTAACTATTTGGGCGAATATTCTCCGCGAAATCAATCGAGTGAATATAGAAATTCAGAAAGAAGATATTATCCTTGCCCGTTCCGTCGCACTAATGGATGGTTTGCTCAAAACTTTGCAAAAAATGAGACAAAATCCAATGGAATATTGGATAAAAGAGGCTGGAGAAGTTGCTGAAAAAAGTGGTGTTGACCCTATATTGCAAAACAAACGAATTCCGAAACGTAAAAAACATTTTGATGAGATGTGTGAAGACGAATTACAAACACTGCAACCTGTTCAACTACTTTCTAATGAAATAATGATGGTATTTGATCGAATCATATCAGAAATTAAAAAGAGGTTTGATTGTGCTACCATGCTGAATTTGAATTTTGCTTTTCTTAATGGTACTAATATTTTGAGAATGTCAATTGAAGAATTGCAAAAGTATGGAGCAGATTTGGCTCGAAAATACGAGCGAGATTTAAGCTCCGTTGAATTCTGCCAGGAACTCTACGTTTTAAAAGAGCAAGCTCCGCTTTTATTTGGTGATATAGAAAAGGCTAACAGTTTCTATCTCTTGCAACAGATCTATGCGCATGATTTGCAGGATGCTTTTCCTAATATTTGTATTGCCCTGCGAATTTACTCTACGCTTCCTACTACATCCGCAAGCTGTGAGCGAAGTTTTAGCAAACTAAAACTAATTAAAAATTATTTGCGATCTTCTATGAGCCAGGAACGCTTATCAAGTCTTGCAATCTTAGCCATAGAAAGTCAAATTGCCCACGAGTTAAATTATGACAAGGCCATAGATTTATTTGCTGAACAAAAAGCTCGAAGAGTAAAATTGTAATTTTAATTAACAAATGCAATAATATATTTGATTTTTATTTTTATTATACATATTTTTATTTTAAATCCTATCATGTGCTGTGTATAAAATACATATCCTACATGTTCATGTCTATATATCTGTAAATAAATAGACTTAACACAGAAAGAACAGCGATGGATGAATTATTTCCGGAAGGCCTATGTCCAAACGTCAATCAATTAGTGGACATCTGATAGCTGAAATTATAGACGATAAAGGTAAAAATAAAAATAAGTGTGCGAGGGCGGCATTTTTCAGTTTTTGCCCCGCCTAAAAAAAATTGAAGATCCGGGGCTGGTAGACAGTGATAGTATACACTAAATTATTTAGAGCTATTATTCGCGAGCTAGCAACAGAGCACTCGGTTAGCCAGGCGACGTGGGCTTCGCCTATGCTGTCGATAAGCGGACTGATAAACGCCGTGCACGGCGTTGACTGCCCAGGCGCAGGGAACTGCATTCCAACGGTATAGTTGTTTAGCGTGTTTCCAATGCACACTAGGTTAAATGTAAATAATGATTTATTATTAAATATTATATTTGTATTCTAATATGTAACGGTGGAATTCAGGTTATTTAATAGTTGTAAATAATTAGATATAATTATGTAAATATATAAAACAAATAATATAAATATATAATATATTAAATAATATTAAATAAATAATATATAAGTGTGTATTATGTATATGTACGTATAATATACAATAAGTAGGCTACATCACTCCCCCCCTGAGACCGTCACTACGGGCGATAAAAATCTGGAAATCGAACTGTGCGGCCTGAACGCGTCCTTCTGACGTCATCCTGAGCTGGAGAATTGGGCTCTTTTGGAAGAGGATCAAGGAAGGAACCGGAATTGGGGTTGGATGTGAGAGTGGGAGTACGGATAGGGTTAGAAGATGGGTCTATCAGCATATAGGCCGGCTTGAGGCGGTCTATGGATACTGTGACGCTTTTACCCTTTATTAAAATTTTGAATGTTTTGGCATTACGTTCTAATACTTGGTACGGACCAGTGTAAGGGGGCTGCAAAGAGCCACGTAATGCATCGTCCCTTAAAATACATGACTTGATGAAAATAAGTCCTTGTGCATAAAAATTTTTACTTTATTGTGGCGCGCAGCAGGTGAAGGTTGCAGCTTTGACGTTAATTGGTGCAGTCGGGTGGTAAAGTCCGATATATCGGTTGAGTCGGGAGCTACGGCCTGGAAGAATTCACCAGGTAAACGTAAAGGCTCTCCGTAAACCAATTCGGCGGATGATGTTTGAAGATCATCCTTATATGCACTCCTAATGCCCAATAATACCAAAGGTAACGTGTCTACCCAATTGTTATCAGCATGGCACATTATGGCTGCTTTTAACTGACGGTGGAATCGTTCTACTAGGCCGTTGCAGACTGGATGATACGCGGTTGTTCTACGATGTTTAAATCCAATCATCTTTCCAAGGTATTGGAAAAGTGACGATTCAAACTGTCGACCACGATCAGTGACAATATCAGTTGGGCATCCAAATCTGGATATCCACGATATTAATGCCTTTCCAACTGTTTCGGCTGTTATGTCTGCCATTGGTATGACTTCTGGCCATCGTGTGAAACGATCCACCGCAGTCAAGCAGTAGCGGTAACCCTGGGAAATAGGAAGGGGTCCAATAATGTCCACATGCACGAAAGTGAATCGGGCGCGAGGTAGCTCGAAAGTGCCTAATGGTGAAGATATGTGCCGATGAACCTTAGCGCGCTGACAAGCTAAGCATTGTCGAGACCACTCCCGACAGTCTTTACGAACTCCAGGCCAGACAAATCGCTCAGCTACTAATTTAGCGCTGGCATTGGCGCCTGGATGGCTTAGACTATGAAGACTGTCAAAGAGTTGTCTCCTCAAAGGCTTGGTAACAAAAGGCCTAGGTGTGGTGGTGCTAACGTCACAATAAAGCTCAAGTTGAGAGTTAGGAATTCTCAACTTTTCTAATTGGAGTGAAGATTCACCTTTTAGAAGTTGAGTCAGTTCCCGATCAGCTGCTTGAGATGAAGCGAGTACATCTAAGTCGATAGGTATCTGCAGTTCCTCAACACGTGATAGTGGATCAGCAACGACATTGTCTTTTCCCGATATATGTCTAATGTCGGTCGTGAACAGTGAGATATAGTCGAGGTGACGATACTGCCGAGGCGAACAGTTAGCTTTTCTTTCGTTGAAAGCATAACTGAGCGGCTTGTGATCAGTAAACACCACGAAATGTCTAGCCTCTAGCATATGACGAAAGTAATACTTTCGTATATGGCTAAAAGCTCGCGGTCGTAGGGTGAATGCTTTTGTTGAGAGGGACTCAACTTCCGCGAGAAGAATGCTAAAGGTTGCCAAACCCCACCTTTTAATTGTTGTAAAACTGCACCCATTGCCAGGTCGTATGCGTCTGTTACCAGCGCAAGTTCGGCCTGACAATCCGGGTGTGCGAGTAATGCAGCATCCGCAAGGCTCTGTTTGCACCTGTTAAAGGCTACAAGTGCATCACCAGTCAGATCGACTGGGTGAGATGCTTTAACAGAACCGGCAAGAAGTGCATTTAAAGGGGCTTGGATTAAAGCTGACTGAGGTAGGAAACGTCGGTAAAAGTTGAGCACTCCTAGAAATCGCCTAAGTTGCCTTACAGTTTTAGGCACGGGAAAGTCCTTTATGGCTTCGACTTTGGATTCCAGAGGTTTGGTGCCAGATGCCGAAATTCGGTAACCTAAAAATGTTACTTCGCTTGTGCCGAAGACGCATTTTGATGTGTTGACAAGAACGCCATATTCCTTCATGCGAGTGAAAAGTTGGTGAAGGTGAGCTTCGTGTTCTGCCTCATCCTTGGAGAAGACCAAAAAATCATCCAAGTAGGCATAACAAAACTCAAGGCCTCGCGTCAACTCGTCAACAAATCTCTGAAAGGTTTGGCTTCCATTTCTCAGGCCGAAATTCATAAAGGGGAATTCAAACAACCCAAAGGGTGTAGTAATAGCGGTCTTCTGTATATCCTCCTCAAAAACTGGAATTTGGTTGTACGCCTTCATCAAATCGATGGTGGAGAAGACAGTACAACCAGCTATGCTGTGGGAAAAATCATGTATGTGCCTAATAGGATAACGGTCTGGAATAGTCCGTGCATTAAGCATACGATAATCACCACAGGGGCGCCAGCCGTTATTCTTCTTAGGCGCCAGGTGCAGAGGTGAAGCCCAGGGGCTTCTAGAAGGCCACGCGGTGCCATTACTAATCATCAGCTCAAATTCCTGTTTGGCAATCTTAAGTTTATCAGGTGCCAGTCTACGAGGTGTACATGAGAGAGGAGGTCCTGGTGTAGTCCTAATGTAGTGTACCGTATTGTGCTTTGGAACAACCAGAGTGCCTGAAGGGCGTGTTATTTCAGGAAATTTATTCAAAATACGGTGATAACGCGTGTCGCCTGTCGAAACCTTGATAGAAGCAATATCAGCTTTAGCAAAAGAAGCAATTGATGACAATGTAGTGGTATTATCAATAAGGCGTTGATTGCGGCAATCTACAATTAAATTATAAAAGCTAAGAAAATCAACACCTATAATAGGTTTGGTAACATTAGCAACAGAGAAACGCCAAGCAAAACTACGTCTTAAGCCTAAATTTAAATTAAGCTCTATAAAACCAAAAGTGTCAATAATCGATCCATTGGCAGCACTTAACTGATAACTTGTCTTGGCTCGACGCTCCCGAAGTGCAGAATGAGGGTAGACGCACAGGTCACTGCCAGTATCCACCAAGAACTGGATTTTCGAGCTGCGGTCAGTTACAAAAAGGCGACCCGTAGACGAAGGGCAATCGTTTGCCGCCATTAGCGACTGCCCGTGGAGTTTCCCGACTTGTCAAAATCGCAGGGTTTCAAGCATCTATGGGCCTGCGTTCCATACTTCGCGTGGTACCAGCACATCGGGTATTTACGATAGCTGGAATTGGATCTGCTTCTCTGTCTCGAAGAAGAACGACGACGATGATGCGCTCTGGAACGACCACGACTTGTAGAACAGCACGATGCACGTGTATGCTCTTCCAGTTTCAGTGTAAGCTGCTGCACCATCTTCTTCAACTCTGCAATCTCATCGGACGGATGAGATACATGCATATCACGGGAAGATGTGGCAGCGATGTTGCAAGGTGACGTCAGCTCCTGTATACGATCAGCTAGATCTGCAAGTTGCTCTAGCGAATGACTCGGCTGCGATGCCAGCACAGTCTGAATCTGAATATTATGCGGCAGACGATTGCTCCAAATCGACCTAATGAAGTCCTCAGGAACTGAAGGACCAGCCAAATCCTGAAGGTGCCTCAAAAATTGTGAAGGCTTCCTGTCTCCAAGTTCTTCATGGGTCAGCAACTGCTTCACCTTCTTTTCGTGAGAAGCTGAAAGTCGTTTGATCAGCTCCGACTTGATCTTGTCATAGCAATTATGAGCTGGAGGATTGACAATAATATCCTTCACGGCTTTTGCGTATTGCATATCCAAATGATTGGTCACTTCCGTGGACTTAATGGAATCGTCAGTGACATCATGACTAGCAAACTGACCTTCAATAAGCGCGAACCAAAGTTCTGGATCCTCAGGTGAGAATGGTGGAACTTTAATTTTTAATTTAGGCACATATTTATTTTCACGTTCCATGGAAACGCGCGCTGGGCGTTCCCGTCGCATAGTGACGTTGGCATCGTGGCGTGATCCAACCGTTTTCGCGGAATCACTGCTATCACTCATTTTAATCTTTGTGTCCATATCGGGGTCACCAGTTATAGTGGGACGGTAGGTATGTGTGTCATATGTGTAGGTCACAGTCTGGGAATAATTAATGAAGTCCAAGCGTACACAATAAAGTTAATATTTAATCCTTAGAAACAGGTACACAAGTATATAATATATAGTTTCACACAACACAACATAAGAGTCACTAATATACAAAATTGAAGGAGTAGACAGTGATAGTATACACTAAATTATTTAGAGCTATTATTCGCGAGCTGGCAACAGAGCACTCGGTTAGCCAGGCGACATGGGCTTCGCCTATGCTGTCGATAAGCGGACTGATAAACGCGGTGCGCGGCGTTGACTGCCCAGGCGCAGGGAACTGCATTCCAACGGTATAGTTGTTTAGCGTGTTTCCAATGCACACTAGGTTAAATGTAAATAATGATTTATTATTAAATATTATATTTGTATTCTAATATGTAACGGTGGAATTCAGGTTATTTAATAGTTGTAAATAATTAGATATAATATGTAAATATATAAAACAAATAATATAAATATATAATATATTAAATAATATTAAATAAATAATATATAAGTGTGTATTATGTATATGTACGTATAATATACAATAAGTAGGCTACAAATATTATAAAGTATTACTAAGAGTAGTAAATAATAATGCACTACTCTTAGTAATACTTTAATATAAAATTATACATACATATACAATACATATCTATATACAATAATACAATAATGGCCACCTCCTGTGCCATTGTGACTGCTTTTGCTGAGTGCTTTGTATAATTTCGCATCAGTCTTCATTTTCTCCCAGTCTCATAAGAGATTCTTTACTTCTGTAATGTTAGTGGATAGGTTATTAATAGGCAATTCAGGACAAACATCATAGTAGATAAAGAGGTTAATGTACTAAGAATGTAGGTACTAGGTAGGTACCTTCTTATTTAAAGTAAATAAAAACTCTTTAATACACACATTGCATATATAAAATCAAGATAATAATAATTATAAAACTATTTAGGTTAATAGTTCCAATATGGACCATCGATTTCAAAGCCCATATTTTTTTTTTTGTAGATAGTACTCACTAAAAGAAAGCGTTTTGCATAGTTTTAGGTTGCGGAAACTTACGGTTCATGAGATATATTTTTTTAAACTTTTCATACAAATTGGCAAATAACCTCAGATGAAATAAAAAAAGGTAGATACAGCGCGGCCTTTGTTATCGGTGAAGCCAAAAAACTCCGCTCCTTTATGTAAGCAAACGCATTCACGCACACACACATGCATCAAACTACGCTCATTTTCGCTCAGTACTTCCCGGGGCGTCGTGCAGTAAATTTGCCTACAAAATGACGTCTTGTGTAGTTAAATGGTGTAAAAACTAAAAAAAATGCTAACATGAACAAAAAGTTTGAAGCAATATCGTTTCACTCGTAAACATTCATTTAACTATATTTTAATTTGTTATTCCAACACAATTTTGAAGGTTATTCGAAGCACGAATGTCAATGTTTCGAGATTACGTAACGGGAGAATGTTGCCAGTATTTCTTATTTCTAATAGTCCAAGATCTGGGTAATTAATTTTAGACTAAGTTATAAAAATATTTGTAGTCAATATATACTTTTTTAATAAGATGTTATTAGGTTACATCACGTTGAAGTGAAGGTAAACATTTAATTTTTAAGTCGCTGATGTTTCTGTTATAATTGTTGAGTACTTACGAACTATTTTACTATCAAAAAATATTTGTGATTTGTAGGCCACCAACGAATATTTTAATAAGATGATTTTTTTACGTGGTAGAGCCATACTGCAGTTATACTATTAGTAGCTCTCACAGAATACCAGCGTAAAATACCAGCTTAATTCTGCTGTTTCGTATGGTGAGTGTAGAGAACCGGAGACCCTTTTTACTAGAACCGAGGCATTCCATCTTAGTCCTCAGGGGTGACAACGCGTCTGCGTTTTGATTCGTAATCGAGGATATATGTAGATGTCTATGGGCCACAGCAACCACTTACCATCAGTTGGACCGTATGCTCGTTTGTCACCCTATCCTATAAAAAAATATAAGACTGAGCTGAAATGAACCAAAATGGCAGCCATCCTCTTAATTTGACAGTGGTAGAGCCACGTAGCGGCTATTGATATCGCATGGGTCGGCCAGCTTGAACCGGGGTGGTATCGCGAGCAACAAATAAAACCTACCGCAGGAGGGTACCACTCCTGGTGACGGAGAGTCCCTCGCTGAGCATCCACAACCAAGCTATTTTATCCTTTCTGAGCGTGGGTGCTTAGGCTGCTCTGCGTATTCTGGGGAGGGGGGGGGGGAATTCCGCTTGCGACTAAAAGACCAAGGCAACCCCTGTCACGCTGTCCGTGAATTTTTGCAATATCGGGACACTTCTTTCCAATCTTAATGCTGTCCACTACCACCCGGAGATGGCGAATCCGGCCTTGCTCTTTTGAACCGAGACTCTGGTAGCCTCTTCGGCTGATACCTCATATCTCTCACACTCGGGGTACAAATTAGAATACTCCTTTGTGCCCCCGGCTGGAGTTCGTTCTATTTTGCATTTAATAAAATATACTTTTTTTCATTTAAAAGAGTATATTTTTATTCCCATGGCAATTTATTTTTTATTCCAACTGGTTTTATTCGTGTTAAGTTATTTTTTATAATCAACATGTTTTACATTACATATGTTGTATATTTTATCGATGCTTATATGATCACTGGACAATCTATCAAGAAGACTTTTAAATGATGATGACAGACGCCTCCTATGTGCTTCATCTTTTTTGAATTGTTAAATTGTTATTATTTATTAAAACGGACAGATATACTTTCGAATTCGCGTCGCATATTACTCTTATAGTTGTAGTATTGTATCTCGATTTTCAGGGACTTTAAAAAAAATGGCAACACTTCTCTGACTCACACAAAGTTATAAAATTGGTTACAATTTCTTGTTCTAGGTGCGATATCTACCTTTTTTACTTCATCTGAGCAGGTGGCGCACAAAATCACAAAAAATAGCAGGTTGTGGCGACTAATCGAGCGCCGCAAGCGATTTACTGTTTTGCTAATATGAGATAAACGGTTTTTCACTAAAAAAATCACTAAAAATTGTTTTGCGGCAAAAAAAATTACACCACTAGATGAGTCTCTTTAATACGTAAATTTTGACACTAAGTATATTTATATATGTTCACTAGTTACCACTTTTCGAATTTTTTTTTAACTGCGGGAGCGTTAAAAATTCGAAAAGTGTTAACAGTTTCGTGGCGTTCCGCTTTGTTTCCTTGTATGTACTTGTACGTGCCCTTTATAGTTTATAGCTTTATACTATGGTATATTATCTATGCGCGGGGATAAGCTTATCTACTGTCGATATTATTTAACGTCATCACTATTCACAGCACAGAATACATTTACCCTGACGGGATTCACAGGCTGTTGGTCATTTCATATGCATATATTATGCAAGATACCCCGTCAGGGTAAATGTATTCTGTGGATACAACAAGCTATTATGCCATTGATGGCATTGTTTAAAGCTAAACGAATTCCAACTGCAAGTACTGGAAAACTTCGTTTTAGCACACCATATTGCCGTTCCACCACATTTCTTATTATATTTTCAATTAAAGTTAAGTGTCAAGAGATGAGGCTGAAAACAAAAATAATTTAAGTATTATTGTTTATAATAATGTAATTTATATGATTTAAAATATTTGTTTTCTATTTCAGGTCATACCTTAAACATCCAAAATGTATTTGGAATACCTAAAAATGGTTCTGCAAATACCTAATTTAAGTGAACTTTTTATTTAATTAAATATTCTTCTCAATCTTTTTATTAATTTTACCTACCTTATCTATACTTATAAACTTAGGTTAAAACAGCTGTAAGGGGGTGATTCATGTACTACATTGGCTATATTTTTAAAATTGTGCAATCGGGCAGGTCAATTAGGTAACTATTAAACAATAAGTTTATTTAATCAATATTTAGACCTCTGTGATAAATGCTTGCATATAAGTTTGTCAGCAAATATGTGCAGAATGGATGTTATTCTAGTTATTTTTAATTTTACCTTTAAGGGATAACCACTATCCTCAAGTAAATGGTTGTGTCACCATACTCCCCTCTTTCAAACTTTCTATAAATATTGCTGTTTTGGTAAATTGCTGAATCATGTGTAGAACCTGGCCAGCGTACAACAACATCCTGCACCAACAACTTTGCTGATGAAATTGTTTGAACGATTATGCATGCACATGTAGCCTTTCCTGTTTCTAAATAGTTCTGCATCATCTCGACCTAAAGATATAAATAATACTTCATGAGTATTGCTTGATAGACTTCTAATAGAAATGAACTTTTGTGAAAGGAAGTTAAATCAAAATAAGAAATTTACCTGGTGATTTTTATATGTGTACAATCAATACAGCCTAGTACATTAGGGAATCTAGCTATGCCATAGAATTCTATCTTAACTCTGTCTTGGTCTGTTTGTATCAGGAAATATTATGAATTCTCGTCGTAAGTTGCTTGAGAAACTCTCTTCACTATCCGGCTGGATATAGCCAAACTAACACCAACCCATATCCGCCACAGCAAGCAAGTGACTGCCTGTGGCGTAATATCTTAAAGCTATTAATAATTGATTTATGGGTGGTATGGAATGGTTCCTGTAAAAATAAATAAACATGTACCTTGATAAAGTGGTATTTTTTTACAAAAACTAATGTGTATGATAATATATTCGTCCTATACATAAGCATAAGTACCTACAGAAATGTCGCATCTGAACATATTAATTTCATAATCTATATTCCATGACACGAGATGGCGTCTTAGGAATAAATCGTTTTATTATTAATGTATAATAATTTTTTATTGATTAAGTATCTCATTAACCGATGAAAAGTAATTCAATGATTTTTACTGAAATTTCTTGAATTATTTGTGCAATATCTAAGTACACACGACGGCATATTTCTATCTAGAGATTTTTTTTAAATTGACACATGTGACAACTCTTCAAGCGCTTAGCGAGTGACTGATTAAAGTGCGGTGTATGCACCGCAGTCGAGTGGAACGTAGTAGCTGAATGCAGTGTCACTTCTAGTACGTAGTAAATAATAGCTCAATGATTACAATACAAGAAATTGATAATTAATTTTCATTTAAAAACCTAATTATACATTTACCAGCATCAAATAATAAGGAATTATCTAATACCTATGTATGATATTAGTATGTTAACTTTTTCACAATTAGTTACGTGATCTAGATTATTTACTTTGTTACTCGTGACCCTATTGCACCCACACATTATGTTTTCTGAGGAAGACTCCCATGCTGATCAACCTCATCAACCGACATCAGATGTGGGATCCGAGCAAACAAACGGACGTCGCACTGAGGTCACGCCACGTGAAGAAAATGGCGGCAAGTGCAAAATTCGAATATGATAGCCCTGATCGAAGCGCTGAGTAAGCCACAGCGTTCCACCCAGCTTGTGACGTTTCCCAAATTTGACCCGGACAAGACTGATGCAGATGCACGCTCATGGTGTGTCACTTCAGAACTGTGTTTTGCCGATAATCCAATGGAAGGAGGCCAGCTGATCGTCACCGTTAGCAAGGCACTACCACCAGCCCCATTGTCTGCTTAAGTGTGGTAAGCAAGCAAACACTTCTACCCGATGCCCTAATGGAGGTCTAGCATCGAGGCGCCGCGCAGCGAGCCACGAATCGACGTGTGCCTCGTCGATTCCCCGGCAGGTACCTCGTATCATTAAGGTCAATCGTTTTCATTTCACTACGATTCCGATGCCGAGTGCCGAGTGCTCACTCGTTAAGGAGAGTGTATCACATAAATTTAGTGGTAAACGTGAACAAAATGTCTTAAACCTAAAAAGGCATTGGTCGAACGAGTGTACTCAGCACTGTTCAATTACTTGCGTTGTTGCTATTGATAACAATTTAATTGAAATATTAATTGTTGTTACATGTTTTGCCCGATGCCTTTTGCAAAGTGATATAATGTTGGGTCGTGAAATATTGTTGCAAGGATTTAGTGTCTGTTTCTAAAATGCACAATGTAAACAATTGTAATTTGAAACTATCCTCGGTTGATAGATCATGCGGAATATAATTAACGTGTGCTAAAATTTAAAGTTCAAAATATTTAGGCGATGTACAAAAAATTAATGTTCAACTTTAACGTGCTATGAATTGAAAGAAAATAAGTTTTTTGTAGGTATTCTAATGTTGTTAAGTGTTACAGTTTACCTCATATAATCGACGGCTAATGTGACATGGTCAGGTGCGGCCGAGCCCTGGTAAAATTGAGACTACATAGCTGCAACCTGCTGCTTCACGGCAGATCTTGCGTCGGGACGGCTCGGGCGGCCGACGAACACATGGTTTTGTGACGGGTAGAATGGACATGCCTCGCGGCAGCTACCTATGGTGTGTGCTCCGTTTCACTGTGTCACGTGTTGCTTGACGTTCTACGAGTGGCAGCGCTGCGCAACGGCCGCACTGGGCGTGTTGCACTCTGCTGCGGACGCGCAGCCTGGCCTACACCTCTGTATGCAGTTTCTTTTTATGTGTCCAATGATTCGTGAGTGCCAAGTAACACAGTTGCCGTTTCTTATAACAATGTGTGGTGAACCTTAGAAGTCCGGAATTCTATGGTTTGCAATACATTTATCTTCATTTCTTTTAATTTTAATTTTTCGAATCGGATCATTTATTCGTTTCTTGCATCTGGAATTTTTTACATCTATTCCAATCTTAAATTACTTTTGATACCTACATTGCGAGACATGTGTTGGATGTACTTGAGTGCACGCTTGTGCATCTAACGTATGTAGTTGTTTCCATGTCTCTTACTTTGACTGTTGTGTACTTAAAGTTTTACATTAAAACTACTTGAAGTAAAATCCCATATGAAAAAGGTTTCAGGTACTAATTGACACTAACTTTTTGCCTATGTCAACAGCCACTGGGAGGTATGCAAACTTGGTGTTTATGTCTACAGTTTTGAAGCCGAGACATAACGAGGGCGAAAGCAGCGACTCGCTGGCGCGAACGCAGTGACTCACTGGCGCTGGTGTGGCGCGCGTCACGTCGTAAAGGGGCGTCGGGAACTCGGGGCCATTTCTTTTGTTTGGTTCCTCATGGTGCGAAATATGGGGTAGTATATTTTACGCCGCTACCACGGCGAGGAGCCGAGTCTGTGCTATCGGCTTGGCTTGTCTTTAGCACCACCCGGGCGACACGTGTAGGGTGAGCCTAGGAATAGGTGGTCAAAGCCAACGGACGCGAGCGACTTATTATGTGTCAGGATCGTGCCAAATGGAAGTCTGTAGTCTCTGCCTACCACCCCTGGGTGACAGGCGTGAGTGTTTTGTATTATGTATGTATAAAAGAAAAGTTACAGCCTATATAAGTCCCACTGCTGGGCTCAGGCCTCCCCTCATTTCTGAGAGGGTTTAGGACAAGGAAGTATCCGCCACGCTGCCCAAATGCGTGTTGACGAACTTCACATGTCTTCGAAATATTTTTTTCTTATTCCTCAGACATGCAGGTTTCCTCACGATGTTTTCTTCACCGCGGTAAATCGGCACTTGAAATTGCAATTAACATTTTCATTGGTGCCGGCGGGGATCGAACCCGGGTTACTCGCGTTCTGTTATATTTACAGCGAGCGTTAACCACTGAGCTACCACGGCTCTCTATGTATGTACGTATCAATGTTAATAAATATAAATTCTTGAATTACAATAAAGGAAATTAAATTTCATTTAGAATGATAATTAATTTTCATTTAAAAACTAATTAAGCGATTTAAAATCCCTTATAAATCCTTAATAAGGGATTTTAAATCGTCTATTACTTTGTATTGTAGTTTGTAGTCAATTGGATATCTCCAGTTCTTGTATAATAAGATAGTTTAACAATTTTAACAAATAAATCCTCTCAACTTTTGTAATAACACAAGTACGGTGGGCCTCGCGTCTGGGACAGCTTTCATCTGATGTGCAATTTGTGCTGGCGGACGGGAGATGTCCCGGATGATTGGCGATCCGCGGTCATTGTGCCTTTATATAAAGGTAAAGGTTCACATTTTGACTGCGGGTGCTATCGGGCGATCAGCTTGACCAGTTTAGCAAGTAAAGTTTATTCGAAGGTTTTGACACGCAGGATGTAAGAGAAATCGGAAAAATTCTTATGGGAGGCACAATGCGGATTTAGACCTGGAAGAGGATGCACGGATCAAATGTTTTCTCTCCGCATGATCACGGAGAAGCTTTTGAGTATTAACCAGAGGATTTTCTGTGCTTTTGTGGATCTGGAGAAAGCATTCGATAAGGTTATAAGGAAGAAAATGTGGGAACTGTTTCCGGGATATGGTGTGGATGGTCGATTGTTAAGGGCTGTGCAGTCACTTTACTATGACTGTAAAGCATGTGTGCGGGTAGGGCATGACCTGTCACCCATGTTTAGCGTCCAAGCGGGCGTAAAACAGGGTTGTGTCATGTCTTCCTGGCTGTTCATACTGTATCTCGACAGCTGTTTACAGAAGCTGAAAGATAGCTGTTTGGGTGTGAAATTGGGTGACATAAAAGTTAATTGTCTGCTGTATGCTGATGATGCAGTGCTTATTGCACCATCAGAATCAGAACTGCAGGCATTAGTCACGTGTATGAAACAGGAATGTGAAATTAAAGGTCTCCGTTTGAATGCTAATAAAACTAAGGTTCTGGTATTTGAAAAGGACGAAGAGAGAACGAAATGTGAAATATGGGTAAATCAGGAATGTCTAGAACAGGTAAATGAAATTGTATACTTGGGGAGTGCTTTCAGCCGGGATGGAAGATTTGATTTAGATGTGGATAGGCGTGTCGCTGCCAAAGTCAATGGTGCCCTGAATGCATTAGTAAAAAAGCAAGGCGTGGTGAAGAGTGCACGCCTTGCAATACATAACGCAGTGTTGGTACCTTTTTTTTGGTTGGACTTTGTTATATGGCAGCGAAACCTGGGTATGCCAAAAGAAGCATAAAAGCAAGTTGAATGCAGTGGAGATGCGATCTCTTCGTAAAATGTGTGGCGTTACCATAGCCGACCGAAAGCGAAAAGAAGAGATTCGCAATATGGCAGGATTGAAAGATGAGCTTATCACAAAAATTGATAGGGGCGTACTCAGTGAACATGAAGAACTCAGTGAATACAGTGAAGACCGAATGGTGAAAAAAATATATAGAGCGAAAGTAAATATTAAAAGGTGTCGAGGTAGACCGAGACTAACTTTCGAAGACCATGTAAGCAAATTGCTCGAAGAGGGGAGGGTCAAGAGTACTCGGATACCTAGACGAGCATGTATGAAGAAGTTAATGAACCTGAAAGAAGCTAAAGAGGTATGTAAGGATCGTGACACTTGGCGATCTGTTCTCTCTGGCTACCTCGTTAGGGATTGTGCGTGAAGATAAGTAAGTAAGTAAGCAATACAAAATATATCATCAGGGTATATCACAGATATCATTCCATTAATTATAAGAAATTCTGAATTGATTATGAAGAATTCTGCTGGCTTCATTAATTTAGTAAAAACTTAAGGTGCTGTGCACAAACCGAACGGTAGGTAATTGAATTCAAAAAGCGCATCATTATATTTAAAGCGAAGGTATTTTTACGAAGAGTATATTTTATGTATAGAAAATAGTAGTCTTTTAGATCTATGGAAGTCATATAACAGTTTTTGGTCATCAATTTTGATGCTGTTCAGTAATCCTCCATCTTAAAACGTCACGTTTCTATGAACTTATTTAAGCATTTAAGATTCAATATAAGTTTTGGCACTAAAAATACACTGGATATGAATTGGCTTTCTTTATGTGTGCGGTGGGATATTGCACCAATATCTAGAAGGGTTTTAATTGACTTGTTAAAATTATGCGCTTCGTGGGATGTTTTTGGGGTAAACATAAGGATCACTAGTACGATATCGCGTACTTTTAAATGGTATTTGGTAAACTTTCACCCAAGATGGAATAGTTTTGTCTGAAGTTATTTCAGCTCATTTATGGGCAAAGTTCTGAAGTTGTCCCGAAAATGGTACATATTACTTCAAAGGATAATTGATAGAATCAGGCGTAACTTTGCGGAAATCCATCATAACATTACAATAAAGATATTAATTTGCAACTATCCGCTTAATTAACTACAATTATGTGTCTTACCTGGATTGAAGAGCACCGCTCACCCTCCCTCAATTGCGTGCACTGATCCCGTCAGCACTACTCCCAACACCCCTATTCCCGGCATCACTACTCCCGGCACCACTACTCCAGGAGGGAGAGCGGGAGGTGCTCCTCAATCCAGGTAAGACACATCACTGTAGTTAATTAAGCGGATGGTTGCAAATTAATATCTTTATTATAATTGTTATGTTATTTTCGAATGTGGGCGTTTGAAACTAATATAAAAATGTAAATTACTACGAAGCAATAGAGTTTTATTGATGTATGTTTCTAAGCAAGATGCGGTACATATAACAGGGCGAAATTTGCTATAGTCTGAACACGATGTGCAGTTACTAAAGTAAAGAGTGTTACGGTCTTTTTGAAAAGAGTTTCCAAGTCGAGATCGGAGTTAGGCCACTGTAGAGCCACTGTAGGCCCGAAAATTGTACCTCGTCTATGTCCGGCGAGACATCGTCGGCTTAATTGACGGCGGGCGGCGTGAAGTGCTGGCTGCCTGCTGCGTTGCCTCCCGCGGGCGCGGCGTTGACCGCTGCCCTCGCCTTGTGTTGTACATTTGCGGCTGCAATTTGTTGTCTACCTTGCGATGTTGGTTTAGGTAGTTTAAAAGGCCAGTGTTGCTTGTGGTACTGAAAGTAGAGCGGGTAAGTATTAATAGACGAAATTATGAAACCTCTACGTATTCTTGATTCCATAAAATGACAATCGCAAAAAATGCGACAGGCGTCGCATAAAGGTTTTAAAAGTTTTTGTTTGCTAGTTTCGCGACGCCTAGCTGCTTTTGTTTGAACAAAAGTGACGAGTCTCGTTTTATAGAGGTCTCTGTCAGGGCTGCTTCTACCCCCGAGTTCAGAGCTGGTGCGATCAGGAGGTCACAGTTGGAGGGTATAAGAATTCTTCAAAATACTTTCTTTCACGCCTTTTTCAAGTATGTCTTGCTATCGATTGACTATATCCTTATAAATTGCTGGACCCATTGGGGTCTCAGTCTTAGGTGCATCATCAAGCAAAACCAGTATGTCTTCGTCGAGTTGCACCTCTAACATCATCGGCTGTGAAGGTTCACTGCCAGCTGATGTTCCAGGTGTTAAAAAAATCGGTCTGTCGTCACCCTGCGGTTGCGGTGATTGTGGTGCCATTCTCGGCACCGGCGATCTTCGGAACGTTGGCTGTAGAGAACCAGTTCCAGGAGAACCATTTCCTGACAAGATGGATATATGTAGGTGAACCTCCCCATCAATCAGAAAAGGAGACTCCACGCATGACGCTGGTGACAAAGCGTGGCACGTGCTCAGCGGATGCAGAGGTGAATCTGCAGCAAACAGTTCTTATTAGAATGTTTGTAATAAAAATGTGACAGTATCAGCCCAAAATTAGCAGTACGCATCACTTTTTTCATGACAGAGGTAACCCAAATACGGTATCTCGCATCACAACTTCATATTTTTCTATTTAGATCAATAATGACAGTAGTAGCCCAAATTTAGCAGTACGCGCTAATGTATTGAATGTAAATTATAAAACTTAGCGCTTAATTCCTCCACAAATAAAGATTCTCCCGTATTGGTAACTTTGTTTAACAGCTATTCCAATTTTTTTTAAATAATCTTTATTTAGTGTAACTTTTTTCTGTGTTCTGTCCTGTGTGGCATTTCTGTGGGTACTCAAGTATATGGCGAATATATTATTATACACATTTTTTTTTTTGGAAACATAAGTTATTATAATTTGGCAAAATTTTTCATGTTTAAATGTGCTTAATATTCTTTTATTTCATTTTTAGGCACCTATTAGAGCACATGTTTCTTACCTGGATTGAAGAGCACCTCTCGCCCTCCCTCAATTGCATGCACTAATCCCGTTACCATTACTCCCATTACCACTACTCCCGGCACCACTACTCCCAACACCACTATTCCGGGAGGTAGGGCAGGAGGTGCTCTTCAATCCAGGTAAGACACATCATTGTAGTTAATTAAGCGGATGATTGCAAATTATAATATCTTTATTATAATTGTTATATTATTTTCGAATGTAAATTATAAATAGTAAAAGTATAAATTACCACGAAGCGATTGAGTTTTATTGATGTATGTTTCTAAGCACGATGCGGGACATATAACAGGGTGAAATAGCACTTTAAGAATTAAAAACAATATTAGATAATTTTATAAGTGCTATAGTCTGAATACGATGTGCAGTTACTAAAGAGTGTTGTGCATAGTTATCGAGATATCGGCTAAAAACATTTTTCAAGATGGCGCTTGAAGCGCAACCTGGTCATTAAATGGGCCATAAATCGTAAACGGTAAGTTTTACAAAAAATTTACTGGTAACAAAAGATGCAAAATATTATTTTCTACAATAATGATTTTTATAACTTTGCCTTAAAGTGCATAGTTACCGAGACATCAGCTCAAAACTTCTTTTTAGGATGGCGCTTGAAGCGCCACCTGTTCATTAAATGAGCCATAAATCGTAAACGCTAAGTTTTACAAAAAGTTTACTGGAAATAAAAGATGCGAAATTTTATTTTCTACAATGATTATTTGTATAACTTTTGCCTTAAAGTGCATAGTTACAGAGATATCGACTGAAAACGTTTTTTCAAGATTGCGCTTGAAGCGCCACCTGGATATGTCAGCAATTTGTGATTTTATGCTGAATAAGTGATCCTAAACCTCATAAAAAATAAAATTGATCGGAAATTTCATTAAACATTTTATTTGTCAACAACGTCTTACAATCGTAGTTTCTCTAGCGCTCATGTGACCTTCATACAAATAATTCGATATTTTAATTGTTGATAATTTTTATTTTTGGATAAGAACATGGTAATGACTAAGTTATATTTACCTTCATTTAACTCTTTGGATTGACCATAGGTCTGATTAATAAATAGGTCCAATATACTGACGTGACCACGAGTGATTAAATTACATTAAAGTTAGTCGTCCTTTTGACAGATTTCTTATTTTATTTTATTTAAAAATTATATATATTCAAAAAAAATATTTAAAAAAGATATGAAAGTCTATTAGCCGACATCTAAAAATTTTTAGAATTTTTTTTAATTGAAAAATTATTAAAGAAAAAAAATTCATTTATAAAAAATTTGAAAAACTATAAAGTGGTATTTTAAAAAAATATTTTTAGCTCTAATCAATAAATGAAAAAAATTAAAAATGTCGGCTTACTTTAGCATTATTTATTATAATATGTCAATTTTTTTCTTATTTTTGTTGTCATAATTTATTTGTTAACAAAAGTTCTAAAAATTATAAAATATCTACTCAAGGAACTTTCACGGCCATAACACTCAGTCTCATGCGCGTAGATAATGCTCTCGCGCTCCCACTCACAGATATTAAAATTTAGTTTAGGGGATGATTGGCCCCTTGGATCGGTCTGTCTTCTTGTAAAAGGTTTTAAAATAGTTGTCGGGTGAACATATATGAAAATGGAGCATCAGAATTTACGTGAAGTTAACCAATTATTTTGAGAGCTTTAAAGCGTCTGCAACGCAATATTGCCGACGAAAAGTGTCTGGGAGTATTGACAACTTATTTTGAACTATACATTCTAAAACGTGTTATATTAAAATCAGCCATGATAATTTACGTGAAGTAAGTAATGTTTTTATGTACCTTGATCACCTGATACCTGGAAATTGGCCGTTTGACCAAGCTAGCTGGTATACGATGGCATACGATCGTAGTGCATACCAACACTACTCAATCGTCCACATTTCACCCGTCAGAAAACTCGTGACGTTTGGGGGCCCTGGGATCTTGGACTACTATTACCTTGTTCGAAGTTGTGATAAGATGATAAGCCATTTCGTAATTGTAATTTAATGGAAATGGGAAGGAATCAGTTCTTACACATAGCTATTGCTAGTTCGGAAGTCAGGGCTTCAACTTTGTAGTGTCAATATAGTTTTATTCAATAAATGAATTTATTTACTATTTTTTATATTTATTTCTTCATTTATTGTCAAAGTACTGAAGTTGTGCCGAATATGGTACCTCGTCTATGTCCGGCGAGACATCGTCGACTTGATTGACGGTGGGCGGCGTGAAGTGCTGGCTGCCTGCTGCGGTGCCTCCCGCGGGCGCGGCGTTGACCGCTGCCCTCGCCTTGTGTTGTACATTTGCGGCTGCAATTTGTTGTCTACCTTGCGATGTTGGTTTAGGTAGTTTAAATAACCACTGTCGCTGGTGGTACTGAAAGTAGAGCGGGTAAGTATTAATAGACGACATTATAAAACCTCTACGTATTTTTGATTCCATAAAATGACAATCGCAAAAAATGCGACAGGCGTCGCTTAAAGGTTTTAAAAGTTTTTGTTTGCCAGTTTCGTCCAAAATGATCATATTGGCAACAGCAACTAGGGCTGCAATGGTGACGCCTAGCTGCTTTTGTTTGAACAAAAGTGACGAGTTACGTTTTATATAGGTCTCCGTCAGCTGCTTTAACCCGCGATTTTAGAGCTGGTGCCATCAGGAGGCCATAGTTGGAGGGTAAAAGATAATTCTTCAAAAGACTTTCTTTCACGCCTTTTTAAAGTATGTCTTGCCATCGATTGGCTATATCCTTATAAATTGCTGGACCCATTGGGGTCTCCGTCTTAGGTGCATCACCAAGCAAAACCAGTACGTCTTCGTCGATTTGCACCTCTAACATCATCGGTTGTGAAAGTTTACTGCCAACTGATGTTCCAGGTGTTGGAGAAATTGGAGGGTTGCGGCGACTGTATTGCCATTCTCGGTACCGGTAAATTTGGGAACGCTGGCGGTAGAGAACCAGTTCCAGGAGAACCATTTCCTAACAAGATGGGATATGTAGGTGAACCTCCATATCAACCAGAAAAGGAAACTCCACGCAAGACGCTGGTGACAATGCGTAGCACGTGCTCAGCGGATGCAGAGGTGAATCTGCAGCAAACAGTTCTTATTAGAATGTTTGTAATAAAAATGTGACAGTATCAGCCCAAAATTAGCAGTACGCATCACTTTTTTCATGACAGAGGTATCCCAAATGCGGTATCTCGCATCACAACTCTATATTTTTTATTAAGATCAATAATGACGGTAGTAGCCCAAATTTAGCAGTACGCGCCAATGTATTGAATGTATATTATAAAACTTAAGCGGTAAGTTTAATTTAATTCTCCCACAAACAAAGATTCTCCCGTATAGGTAACTTTGTTTAACTGCTATTCCAGTTTTAAAAAAAAATCTCGATTTCGTCTGCACTTTTTTTCTGTGTTCTGGTTCTGTGCGACATTTCTGTGGGTACTTAAGAATAGGACGAATATATTATTATACACATTTTTTTGTAGAAACATATGTAAGTTATTATAATTTGGAAACATTTTTCATGTTTAAATCTGCTTAATATTCTTTTATTTTATTTTTAGGTTTCCACAGGAAAGTCAAAAAGGTATAAATTCGTTCATTTTTAGGGTTCCGTGGTAAACTAGGAACCCTTATAGTTTCGCCATGTCTGTCTGTCCGTCTGTCTGTCCTCGTTTAATCTCTGTGACCGTTAGCACTAGAAAGCTAAAATTTGGTACCAATATGTGTATCAATCACGCCGACAAAGTGGTAAAATAAAAATTGGAAAAAAAAATGTTTTATTTGGGTAGCCCCCCTATATGTAAAGTGGGAAGCGATTTTTTTTAATTTCCACCCTAACGTGTGATATATTGTTGGAAAGGTATTTAAAAATGAATAGGGGTTTACCACAATCATTTTTTGATAACGTCAATTATTTCGGAAATAATCGCTCCAAAATTAAAAAAACATGTGTGTGTCACCCCCCCCCCCTCTAACTTTTGAACCATAAGTTTAAAAAATATGAAAAAATCTGAAAGTAGAACTTTATAAGGACTTTCTAAGAAAATCATTTTGAACTTGGATGGAAACAACAGTACCCACTACCGGGAGCAGTTGCAGGAGCGCGGAGCGCGTACATAATGGATACCCACCTTTAAACTCATAAGCGTGACTCACTTATTGTGACGCACGGGAAACTACGGAACCCTACACTGAGCGTGGCCCGACACGCTCTTGGCCGGTTTTTAACTCTCGCGTGCCCAGCATTTATGAACGACTTTTATTCTAATTTAAATAAATATATTTGTAATTTAAATGTTATGTTAATATGTTTCGTTAAACATGCATTTAGTATGTTTTTATGTTTGACTTGGATCTCTTCCAAAATATTCAGGTAAAATATTAAAATGTAATTGTGATATATCATGTAATATTACATTAAATAAGCAAATATAATATACAAAATAAACGACAAAATTTAAATATTGTTCTCGAGATAATTTACCTATTCAACAATACAATCTACTATTACCTACGGGTCATTCTACCTATTGTAACGATCTCCCCCCCCCCCCAAACCTGCTATATATATATATATATATATATATATATATATATATATATAAAAATAATATTCATATTATATATAATTAATATAATTAATTTACCCCTTTTTGATAGAAATTATATACAGAATGGGTCCCACGTGTATGCAATAAATGAAACCACAAGTAATACTAGTCCGTAGAAGTGTAGAAAAATTAAATATTAAATTAAAACCCGTAAAATAAAAAATTGAAATTTTCAAACAAAATAAATATTAAAATAAATTCAGTAAAAGTGAACACTCTGTTTAGACAACGTACCTTGACCCCTTGGAAGAGTGACAACGTTGCACGCGGGTGGCACGCCGACAAAAGACACCGCTGTCGATATGTCGCAATACCAATAGTTTGCACTGCGTGGCAACGTCGCTTTTTAATGTTCAAGGATTCATTCAAGTTCATTGAATCATTGACTTAGCGACCCAATTCTATAGTGTTCAAATTTGATTAAAATTAAAACTCTACTTTTTGACCTAATTACTGGACCGATTACGTTTATTTTTTGTATATCGTCAGCAAAGGCGATAACAGGTGTATGGTTTCATTTATTGCATATATGTGGGACCCATTCTGTATATGTGACCAGGATAAATAAGATATGTTTTGATCTTTTCTAAAGGTTTCTAAAGGTTTTTATAATAGGCCGTTTGTAATATTTTGGCGTGATCGTCTTAGTTAGGACCCTTATTTACGTTGTGTTTGTTTAGTAACTTAGTTCTTTTAGGTGTCTTTTGGAAGAATAAATATTCACTACAGCAATTGAAAGCTGTTGGTAGTGCCTTAATAAGCTAAGTGAACCCTGTTCACGAAGACAGTGCTCGAGAAAGGTTAAGAACATAAAACGTCTCTATTCCACTTGTATCAGGTTTACATTATTTATTATTCCTTCCCGCTCGGAAAAGGCTCAAAATATATTTATACAAAATACCCAATACAAGGGCTTCGCTCTCCTACATTTATTTAAAAAAATGTAGGGGAGGCACACGGCCCCACACACGCCGTGCACGGTGAGCGCCAACCATTTTGATGCACTCCCCCGAAGGGAACGCTAATTCGGGAACTGGACCGTAGTCCACTGCAAAATAACTGGCGAACCAGTAAAAGAGGCTTGGCCCCTTGTTAGTGCATAAGCACAAACATCGACCGAAGTCGCGCATGTCAATGCGTGTAACAGACATACAGAATACGAACGAATCCAGCCACAGTGAATGTACGTCACACGGTTTAGGCAAAAAGGCACACTGGCTGTAAACCCTCCGTGAGCGCCACCACCTGCCAGACCGCCGCTCCTGCAGACGTGATGTAAGTGTATGGCATCAACACCAATTGCATGATCAGCGCGGCTACTAGCCGCAGAGCGTGTCATGAGTCTACCGCTCACCTCAAGGGAATGGGGTCCCACGTTGTGCAGCTTTCGGCCGCAGCCTTGAGAGTCCTCCCGCCAGCTACCACCAACCGCATGAGGTCGACACATATGCTCCACCAACCAATACAACGGCAGATATAGCCAAAAGGCAGTTATAAGATAAGAGTAATAATTCGACATCAGAAAGGGTTTGTGTCACTGACGTTGAGTAAATGCATTTTCGATCATGTTTGTCTCACCCACCAACAAGTTGCCTTCAATCATTCAAAGGTGGGAAAGTTACAGAGATATAATATTATGTTGTTATATAAAACATCGTGGAGGACAGACAGTCTGCAGCCCCGCAATGAAGGGACCCGACTTGGGCAAAGCTACTTAGGTGTGAGTCAAACCAAGACGCAGAGAGCGCCATTATGAATAGCGTCCCACCAAACAACCATCGCAGAGACGCAATGCCGCAGAACGCAACAAGCATCAATACGACTATCGTCGGGCTTACACGATCCCAAGGTCCCCCATACATCCCAAAAGACATCACCACCCGCAAACCTCCATCGACCAGAACCACAAGAGAGCGTCGAATCAGGCGCAGCACACCCGCAGATCCATCACAAGACGCAATACCGCAAGTAGCAGTAAGCATCAATCCAACCATCATACGCATGGCGCCCCCTCACAACACACCCACATGATCCCTATCGACTTTGGTAACAAAGTTTGTATTGTTATATAAAAATATCCAAATACCAACAAATACCAACGTATCATAGTAGCACGCTACTAAGACGCCGATGAACAAAACTCCACGTATCATAGCGCTAATGCACTAAGACATTAAGCTGAGTATGCCTGTTACACTTTAAAGTGCTACCAAACACACTCATCATCCCCATCCGAAAGATAAACGACGCATCGCTATGCGCTACGACGCCGCCCACAACCGGTATGGGTGTGCGATGTCCACGGGAAAGCCGTATTGCTACAACAAACCCGCTTACCACCGGCACTAAGATGTTAATTGTATACCTCCATCGACCAGAACCACAAGAATGCGTCGAATCAGGCGCAGTACACCCCCGCAGATCCATCACAAAACGCAATACTGCAAGTAGCAGTAAGCATCAATGCAACTATCATACTGATGGCGCCCTCTCACAACACACCCACATGACCCCTATCGATTTTGGTAACAAAGTTGGTATTGTTGTTACATAAAAAATATCACCATCGTATCATAGTAGCACGCTACTAAGACGCCAATGAACAAAACTCCACGTATCATAGCGCTAATGCACTAAGACATGAAGCCGAGTATGCCTGTTACACTTAAAAGTGCTACCAAACACACTCATCATCCCCATCCGAAAGATAGACGACGCATCGCTATGCGCTACGACGTCGCCCACAAATGATATGGGTGTGCGATGTCCACGGGAAAGCCGTATTGCTACAACAAACCCGCTTACCACCGGCACTAAGATGTTATTTGTTTACCTCCATCGACCAGAACCACAAGAATGCGTCGAATCAGGCGCAGCACACCCGCAGATCCATCACAAGACGCAATACCGCAAGTAGCAGTAAGCATCAATGCAACTATCATACGGGTGGCGCCCCCTCACAACACACCCACATGACTCCTATCGATTTTGGTAACAAAGTTTTTATTGTTGTTATATAAAAAATATCACCAACGTATCATAGTAGCACGCTACTAAGACGCCAGTGGACAAAACTCCACGTATCATAGCGCTAAT
Organism: Parnassius smintheus behrii; assembly: GCA_036936625.1. Taxonomy (NCBI): domain Eukaryota; kingdom Metazoa; phylum Arthropoda; class Insecta; order Lepidoptera; family Papilionidae; genus Parnassius; species Parnassius smintheus. Next base: position 56,812,582 of record JAUPFT010000003.1, on the reverse strand, counting down.
GCACTAAGACATGAAGCTTAGTATGTCTGTTACACTTAAAAGTGCTACCAAACACACTCATCATCCCAATCTGAAAGATGGACGAAACATCGCTATGCGCAACGACGTCGCCCACAAACAGTATGGGTGTGCAATGTCCACGGGAAAGCCGTATTGCTATAACAAACCCGCTTACCACCGGCACTAAGATGTTAATTGTATACCTCCATCGACCAGAACCACAAGAATGCGTCGAATCAGGCGTAGCACACCCGCAGATCCATCACAAGACGCAATACCGCAAGTAGCAGTAAGCATCAATCCAACTATCATACGGATGGCGCCCCCTCACATCACACCCACATGATCCCTATCGACTTTGGTAACAAAGTTTTTATTGTTGTTATATAAAAAATATCACCAACGTATCATAGTAGCACGCTACTAAGACGCCAATGAACAAAACTCCACGTATCATAGCGCTAATGCACTAAAACATGAAGCTGAGTATGCCTGTTACACTTAAAAGTGCTACCAAACACACTCATCATCCCCATCCGAAAGATAGACGACGCATCGCTATGCGCTACGACGCCGCCCACAACCGGTATGGATGTGCGATGTCCACGGGAAAGCCGTATTGCTACAACAAACCCGCTTACCACCGGCACTAAGATATTGTTACATAAAACTGCACCAACGTATCATAGTAGCACGCTACTAAGACGCCAGTGGACAAAACTCCACGTATCATAGCGCTAATGCACTAAGACATGAAGCTGAGTATGCCTGTTACACTTAAAAGTGCTACCAAACACACTCATCATCCCAATCCGAAATATAGACGACGCATCGCTATGCGCTACTACGCCGCCGAAAGCCGTATTGCTACAACAAACCCGCTTACCACCGGCACTAAGATGATATGTCTAGGACACATCGGTGAGCGAGTTCAAGTTTACCTCGGAACAATTGCTCGTGAATATAATATTCCTTTTCAAGTCCCTAATAAGGACTAGTCATTTTACTACAGTACTAGGAGCAGTCGGTTACCCGACCACCCCTTACAATGCTTATGCATCAAGGAGACCTATAATATTGCTTTTGTATCGTAGACCTTACTTTCATAAGTCATGTATATATAGGATTCGAACCCACGACCCTACTATTGTAATGCAAATTCATCATGGAGACCTTCTATAGTATTGCTTTTGTATCATTGAGTTTAATATCATAAGTCCCTAATATAGGACTAGTCATTGTGCTACAGTACTTCAGGCAGTCGGGCTCCCGACCACCCCATATATATGTACAACTGCAGGAATGTATCTCCGGCAGCTCCTCCATACATGACATCTATACATGAACACCTTCAATAACTTAGGAAAATTTTCTTTTATACGTGAACTCCTACTACAACTTGGAAAATTTCTTTTATACATCTTCTTGGAACACCTTCCAAGACTTAGACCATTTTTAACAAATTTTCTAATCATCTTATAAATGTTATCTATATTTTTATAATATTTTCGACTTGTATTTCTATTATTTATCTTATTTTAATTATTTTTCCAAGTTTTTAAATAAATTTATTTATTATGAAAGACAATATTTTGCCTTTAATTTACTATGTTATTGGTCTAATGTCTGAAATATATTTATATTAATGAAGCGACAGTAGCCTAATGGCAGGGCGCGGATCGCGAACTCAAAAGGTCGTGGGTTCGAATCCGCCATTTGACTACTGTTGTGAACCACTCCTAACACAAGCATTTTCGAGCTTACCACGAGTGGTTAAAAGGAATATTAGTAATGTTAATTAATAAGATTACTAATATTTTATTTAAAAAAAATATTAACTTTATGTTTATTAATGTAATTTTATTGTTTAATAAATTTCTTTTAAGACTATTTTTGACGCCCCGTTATATTGAATTTAATTATTAATAATAACATTGGGCCGTCACACTATGTTTATTCTATGATAAAAAAACCAACCGCGCAAACACAGAGCAGCGCACATTTTTGTTTGAGATAGCTGTTCTAGTACGTAAGTACATATTACTTCAATGGATAATTGAGAGAATCAGGCGTTACTTTGCGGAAATCAATCATAACAATTATAATAAATATATTAATTTGCAACCATCCGCTTAATTAACCACAATGATGTGTCTTACCTGGATTGAAGAGCACCTCTCAACCTCCCTCAATTGCGTGCACTAATCCCGTTACCACTACTCCCAACACCACTACTCCCGGCACCACTACTCCCGGCACCACTACTCCCGGCACCACTACTCCCGGCACCACTACTCCCGGCACCACTACTCCCGGCACCACTACTCCCGGCACCACTACTCCCGGCACCACTACTCCCGGCACCACTACTCCCGGCACCACTACTCCCGGCACCACTACTCCCGGCACCACTACTCCAGGTGCTCCAGGTGCTATTCAATCCAGGTAAGACACATCATTGTAGTTTATTAAGCGGATGGTTGCAAATTATAATATCTTTATTATAATTGTTGTATTATTTTCGAACGTGGGCGTTTGAAACTAACATAAAAATATAAATTACTATGAAGCGGTCGAGTTTTATTGATGTATGTTTCTAAGCAAGATGTGGGACGTATAACAGGGTGAAATAGCACTTTAGGAATTAAAAACAATATTAGATAATTTTATAAGTGCTATAGTCTGAATACGATGAGCAGTTACTAAAGCAAAGAGTTTTACGGTCTTTTTGAAGAGAGTTTCCAAGTCGAGGTCGGAGTTAGGCCACTGTAGAGTTATTTTAAACTATGTTTGGGTCCCAGGTCAAATTATACCTTTGACAAGTAGACCCTAACCTATAAACTCTCCTTTCATGAATCGTTTAAGTCTGTCGTCACGAATTAAATTATCTAGCAGTCAGGATATTGCCGATTTGTAACAGTTAATAGTGCCATATTTGGCACCTTCAGCAAAAACAATGGAAAGAAAATTAATTACTGCAGGAGCAGAAACTACATAGTAATCATAAACCATGTATTTTACAACATTTTATCAAAATTTAATACATCGATCATATTGCTTATATGTACAAGAACACAATATAATTTCTACTGATCTCGAGGACAAACATCTCTTAAATAAAGTTTTCCTGAAAGCCTCTCGGTTACTAAGGTCAAGGTGCGGTGTAGGCTGTGAGGCATTTTGAAAGGAGACAATAACAAGTCTTTATTTGGTTTTAAATATATTGACATAGAACAAATTAGATTTTGGGAACCAAGGTTGCGTAGGCCAATATGGCACTACTAGAATACCTTCTACTCTTTCATTAATAATTTTTTGTATGACCTTTGTTATTAGTGAAAAATGTGGAAATGCGTAGAATAACATATTTTTCCAGGAAACTGTAAAAGCGTCAGTGGCCTAGGCATCAGGCTAATTTTTCCAAGCAATATAATTATGGTTTTTTGCATGCGTCTGCTAGCAAAAAGATATATCTGCGTAACCGTAGCATAGAGGTAATTTATTAAATGCTTTAAGCATGAAGTTCCCATTTAGTGTCCAAAAATTTCTTAAGAGACTTTTGATCTGCTTCATAGTTGTCTTTCGTATGTCTATAAGAAGAGAATATAGTTATTGCACGAATTTCACGCCATTTATATATTTGACCAAAAATAATATTTAAATGATCGAACTGTACGCTATCCATCCTATTAACTGAAATAAACGGTATTTATTTATTACATATTTCTTCAAAACTTCAAAGTATACAGTTCAAAATTTATTGAAAGCAATTTAAGTATTTGTTTTAAAAGTTATTGGGCGACGGATATTAATAATTATTCTTTTTTTTTCATATAATAGCACGAGGCTAGACACAAATATTGCACATTTTTAAACCAGTAGTTAAAAACTTTATAAACCAATTTATAACTCCTAATTAAAAACCATGCAACTTATATTCGGTATTAGATAGGTTTGATTATTTTTTATTTCATTAACGTATTACTATTTGCGCCCAAAATACGCTATTTTGTTTATTTTTTAAAAAGTTATTATCCAAGAGCACTTGAGTATTTAAGACGAATAAAACAAAACCTTGATTGTTGAAATCCATCCAGTCGTTTGAAAAATAGATACAAGGTTATGAAGAATTTTACAAACGTACTTAAATTTAAACATACAACATATATATATTTTTGTAATCCCCTTTTAAATTCCTTCATTTTGATATCTTATTCGATAGGTTTGGTTAATTTTTTAATTAACGTATTTACTATTTTGCGCCAAAAATCCGCCATATTGTTTATTTTTAAAACAAAGCTTTCTAAGAACACTTTAATTATTAAGGCAAATAAAATGATACCTTAATTGTCGAAATCCATCCAGCCGTTTGGCAGATACGAGGTAATAAAGAAATTTACAAACATACAAGATCGCGCGAAAAACATAACCCTTCCTTGACAGTCGCGTAAAAAGAACATCATGATATTTAAAGCGAAGGTATTTTTTATGAAATTTATATATAGAAAGTAGTAGTAGAAAATAGGCGTCTTTTTAATCTATGGAAACCATACAACAGTTTTTGGTCATCAATTTTGATGCTGTTCAGTAATCCTCCATCTTAAAATGTCACGTTTCTACGAACTTGTTTAAGCATTAAAGATTCAATATAAATCAATTTCTTCGTTCTTTTTTGGCACTAAAAATACACTATATGAATTCGCTTCCTTTATGTGTGCGGTGGGATATTGCACCAATATCTAGAAGGGGTTTAATTGACTTGTTAAACTATGCGCTTCGTGGGATGTTTTTGTGGTAAACATAAGGATCACTAGTACGATATCGCGTACTTTTAAATGGTATTTGGAAGCCTTTCATCCAAGATGGAATAGTTTTGTCTGAAGTAATTTCAGCGCATTTAATAATAAATAAAATTATTTATTGAATAAAACCATATTGACACTACAAAGTTGAAGCCCTGACTCCCGAACTAGCAATAGCTGTGTTTTTTATTTAAATCGTAGATGCAACACACATATTCATGCATATTTTTATTTTTTCTTGGCTTTGTAAAAAATTGTATTTATTTTTGTTATATAGCAGGATCTTGGACTATTACCTTGTTCGGAGTTGTGATAAGATGATAAGCCATTTCGTAATTGTAATTTAATGGAAAAGGGAAGGAATCAGTTTGTAGTGTTATGCTTATACATACTTACATATCATTTTACACTATTTTAAATTTATTTTTCCATTCTGTTTTTGATGTTCTACATTCGCCTCAAAACTTGATATTTTGCATCACCTTTATTTCCATAGGATCCTGTAATATTTTAATTCATAAGAACACAATAACAAATCATTTTCAGTTCGTATTTTTCACGCTATCAGCACTTTTTAAATCGGTGTCAATGGAGTCTACCTTTTTCGGTCTTTTATTTAGTTCTCCGTAACTCTGCAATTTCGGGTTTCGTGCGCGCTGTTGCGCTACTTTTTTTTCCTATATAAATAATATCTCATTTTTCACTTAAATCTTGCCGTTTCTGTATTACGAGCCTAAAACCAAAATTTGACATGTTTTGACATCGTTGTTTATCAGGTTGTCATGGCAATTTTTATTCAAATATCGTTACCGGCCTGATGTTTTTACTTCAAAATACTCCTTTCTTCTTGGCCATTTACAAGAATTTGCTTTTAATTTAAATAATTTCAAATTTAATGAGAATAATTTTCCGTTCTTATGCCAGATCCGTCAAAAAGAAAAAATAAGCCGAACAATCGGCGAATGGGGGAGTCTGACTTGAGCTTTGATACTTGAAGCATCTCCTAAAGGCCTTTTCTGCACTGCCTCGGGATCCTGCAAGCCTCTGCCCGCTCCTTAAGTCGTCGCCTAGCCACGCCTACGCCTCCGCCTACTAGTGCGCTGTGTTTACTTACTTCAAACGCTGCGTGCCTTCTCCTGACGTTGCGTGGACCTACTTCAGACGCTGCGTGTTTATTCCGGACGCTGTGTGGGTCTACTCCGGAAGTTGTGTTTGCCTACTCCAAGCGCCGCGTGTACCTACTTTAAACGCTGCGTGCCTACTCCAGACGTTTCGTGGACCTACTCCCGACGCTGCGTACCGGCTCAAGACGCTGTGTGGGCCTACTCCAAGCGCTGCGTGTACCTTCTCCAGACGCTGCGTGTGTTTTCTCCAGATTCTACGTGTTCCTAGAGCAGGAGCTGTGCACCTATCATAGGCATAGCCTGTGCATACTTCGTTGCAGTATCTTTTGTTTTTTTTTTTTTTTTTTTTTAATAATATTGTAAATCACCATCTTCATTACAACCCATCATCACCTTCATACCTTTTTTTTATAAAAGATACTGTAAAACTTCAAATTTTTAAATAATTTATTTTATTTTGGTTGTTTTCGTTCTAGTTAAGTTAGGTTCTTAGTTTTTTTATTGTCGCTTCACGACATTTGGCGCCCGACGTAAAAGTTCTTCTTTTCTTCACCTTAGCTACGCCTTATCCATTTCCTTTTGATTGAATTGCTTTCTCTTTCGTTCTTAACTCTTTATTTACTCATCCTTATCATATCTTCCAAATTCTAAAACAAAACTTCATCTAGTTTTTCAACTTATCTGGATTATATTTAGACCTACATATAACACTTCACTTATATTCATCACTTTAATATTTTTATTCTAGATAACTTAAAGAGGTACAATCTTCCAAATTCTAAAACAAAACTTCATCTAGTTTTTCAACTTATCTGGATTATATTTAGACCTACATATAAACACTTCACTTACATTTATCACTTTAATATTCTTATTCTAGATAACTTAAAGAGGTACAATCTTCCAAATTCTAAAACAAAACTTCATCTAGTTTTTCAACTTATCTGGATTATATTTAGACCTACATATAACACTTCACTTACATTCATCACTTTAATATTCTTATTCTAGATAACTTAAAGAGGTACAATTTTTAATTAAATTTTTATTTCTTAAACTTAACTTTGCACTTAATACTAACAATGAAAAGGGTTATTAAGTACAAATTTCTTAACAAGGCCGAACTCGAATACGAAAGTGAATATTAGATGTGAGGAACCAGCTAATACTGTTTTGCATGACACTACATTTGTATATATGTATATATATGTTTGTATATGTAAGTTTGTATATATGTATAAATATCAATTTCAGACACATCTCGTTAGTGATGTCGCTGATCTCTGGCTTTGAGCCCTACCGCTCTGGCCGTTCTTAATCTTTACTTAAGTCATAGCGACTAAAGCTTGCTTAAGATTAATTTCTTTATCTTTATCTTCACTCAGGAGCGGATGACAACTCCTTAAATAAGCCTGGATGTCCTTTCAAAATGTTTTTTTTCCACGCAGGAGCGGATGACAACTCCTTAAATAAGCCTGAATGTTCTTTCGAAAACACACTTTTAGAGTGGTAGTCATTGAATGTGAACTCCACCCTTACCTGAATGCAGATGATGAATGTAAGAGATAGTATATCTGGTTTTGCCTGGTGATGTCTGTTTCTGCAAAGCTGTGTTTTCATGGTTTCTTTTAGAATGTACATATCAAAATTTTTGCTGAGTCAAAAATTTTCCAGGGTCGGGGGGAAAATGTAGTGTTATGCTTATACATACTTACATATCATTTTACACTATTTTAAATTTATTTTTCCATTCTGTTTTTGATGTTCTACATTCGCCTCAAAACTTGATATTTTGCATCACCTTTATTTCCATAGGATCCTGTAATATTTTAATTCATAAGAACACAATAACAAATCATTTTCAGTTCGTATTTTTCACGCTATCAGCACTTTTTAAATCGGTGTCAATGGAGTCTACCTTTTTCGGTCTTTTATTTAGTTCTCCGTAACTCTGCAATTTCGGGTTTCGTGCGCGCTGTTGCGCTACTTTTTTTTCCTATATAAATAATATCTCATTTTTCACTTAAATCTTGCCGTTTCTGTATTACGAGCCTAAAACCAAAATTTGACATGTTTTGACATCGTTGTTTATCAGGTTGTCATGGCAATTTTTATTCAAATATCGTTACCGGCCTGATGTTTTTACTTCAAAATACTCCTTTCTTCTTGGCCATTTACAAGAATTTGCTTTTAATTTAAATAATTTCAAATTTAATGAGAATAATTTTCCGTTCTTATGCCAGATCCGTCAAAAAGAAAAAATAAGCCGAACAATCGGCGAATGGGGGAGTCTGACTTGAGCTTTGATACTTGAAGCATCTCCTAAAGGCCTTTTCTGCACTGCCTCGGGATCCTGCAAGCCTCTGCCCGCTCCTTAAGTCGTCGCCTAGCCACGCCTACGCCTCCGCCTACTAGTGCGCTGTGTTTACTTACTTCAAACGCTGCGTGCCTTCTCCTGACGTTGCGTGGACCTACTTCAGACGCTGCGTGTTTATTCCGGACGCTGTGTGGGTCTACTCCGGAAGTTGTGTTTGCCTACTCCAAGCGCCGCGTGTACCTACTTTAAACGCTGCGTGCCTACTCCAGACGTTTCGTGGACCTACTCCCGACGCTGCGTACCGGCTCAAGACGCTGTGTGGGCCTACTCCAAGCGCTGCGTGTACCTTCTCCAGACGCTGCGTGTGTTTTCTCCAGATTCTACGTGTTCCTAGAGCAGGAGCTGTGCACCTATCATAGGCATAGCCTGTGCATACTTCGTTGCAGTATCTTTTGTTTTTTTTTTTTTTTTTAATAATATTGTAAATCACCATCTTCATTACAACCCATCATCACCTTCATACCTTTTTTTTATAAAAGATACTGTAAAACTTCAAATTTTTAAATAATTTATTTTATTTTGGTTGTTTTCGTTCTAGTTAAGTTAGGTTCTTAGTTTTTTTATTGTCGCTTCACGACAAGTTCTTACACACAGCTATTGATAGTGCGGAAGTCAGGGCTTCAACTTTGTAGTGTCAATATAGTTTTATTCAATAAATGAATTTATTTACTATTTTTTATATTTATTTCTTCATTTATTGTCAATGTACTGAAGTTATCCCGAAAATGGTACCTCGTCTATGTCCGGCGAGACATCGTCGACTTGATTGCCGGCGGGCGGCGTGAAGTGCTGGCTGCCTGCTGCGGTGCCTCCCGCGGGCGCGGCGTTGACCGCTGCCCTCGCCTTGTGTTGTACATTTGCGGCTGCAATTTGTTGTCTACCTTGCGATGTTGGCTTACTAGTTTAAATAACAAAGTGTTGCTAGTGGTACTGAAAGTAGAGCGGGTAAGTATTAATAGAAGACATTATGAAACCTCTACGTATTTTTGATTCCATAAAATGACCATCGCAAAAAATGCGACAGGCGTCGTCTAAAGGTTTTAAAAGTTTTTGTTTCCAGTTTCGTCCAAAATGATCAAATTGGCAACAGCAACTAGGGCTGCAATGGTGACGCCTAGCTGCTTTTGTTTGAACAAAAGTGACGAGTCTGGTTTTATAGAGGTCTCTGTCAGCTGCTTTAATCCCCGAAATTAGAGCTGGTGCCATCAGGAGGTCATAGTTGGAGGGTATAAGATAATTCTTCAAAAGACTTTCTTTCACGCCTTTTTAGGGTTCCGTAGTCAACTAGGAACCCTTATAGTTTCGCCATGTCTGTCTGTCCGTCTGTCCGTCCTCGCTTAATCTGTGACCGTTAGCACTAGAAAGCTGAAATTTGGTACCAATATGTGTATCAATCACGCCGATAAAGTGGTAAAATAAAAATTGGAAAAAAATGTTTAATTAGGGTAGCCCCCCATATGTGATTTGTTTTTTAATTTCAACCCTAACGTGTGATATATTGTTGGAAAGGTATTTAAAAATGAATAGGGGTTTACTAAAATCATTTTTTGATAATGTCAATTATTTCGGAAATAATCGCTCCAAAAGTAAAAAACAATGTGTCCCCCCCCCCCTCTAACTTTTGAACCATAAGTTTAGAAAATATGAAAAAAATCTAAAAAGTAGAACTTTATAAGGACTTTCTAGGAAAATCATTTTGAACTTGGATGAAAACAACAGTACCCACTACAGGGAGCAGTTGCAAGAGCGCGGAGCGCTGCTGGAGCGCGAACATAATGGATACCTGATAATTGATAGAATCAGGCGTTACTTTGCGGAAATCCATTATAATAAAAAGCTAAGCTTAGCGGTCAGCCGCCGTAGAGTCTATATTACCTGAGGATGCCTCGTGTAGAGGCGAAAAACACGTGTCGAATTATCGTCGATGGTGTGTCTTGCCTGGAATAGTGGTGTTGAGAGTAGTGGTGCTTGGTCTAGTGGTGACGGAGTTAGTGTATACAATTGAAGGAGGGCGGGAGGTGCGCTTCAATCCAGGTAAGACACATCATTTTATATGTTTAGCGGAAAGTTGCAAAGAAATTTATATTTTTATTTTTTATTATAATGGATACCCACCTTTAAACTCCTAAGTGGGAACACTTGGCTAAACTTTCCAATATGGACCATCGATTTCAAAGCCCATATTTTTTTTGTAGATAGTACTCACTAAAAGAAAGCGTTCTGCAAAGTTTTAGGTTGCGGAAACTTAAGGTTCATGAGATATATTTTTTTAAACTTTTCATACAAATTGGTAAATAACACGCAATTACTAAATAAATTTGACAAATGATTGTTGTTAAACGTCAGTTAGTGCAGGGTTCCGAATATTTTGAAAGTATCGATACCTACTCGATACCAAGTATCGTATCAAAAATATCAATACTACTTGGTATCGAGTACATTTCGTTAATTTTGGAGACGAAAAATTATGACAAACCAATTAGATGCATAGGAAGAGCTGATAAGTGCAATTGTAGATGTATATAAAGTAGAATAAAGTTTACTCTATTTAAGTTCCACCTTAGTACTTGTATTTCATTGTTTGCAACTTGTTTGTATATCTTAATTAGTACAGCTTTTGTACTTTTATTTTATTGTTTGCAACTTTCTGTATTATCTAATTCTTACTACAATAAAGTGTTTACTGACTTATTGACTTACTTATTTAATATTCAAAAAGTACCCAAAACCGAATCAGAGCACCCCACTATCCACGTGGTCTTGTCTGCCCTACCCCTAGAGTGTATATAAGAGCCCGGAGGCGCGGAGGGAGAGCATCCTCTCGGTGTTACTCACTTTCCCGATAACACCGATCACTCTCCCGATGTGTTAGATTTTGCGTTACTCCAAGGAGTTTCTCTCAACCTCGGAGCAATCGAGACACTAGACGATCTAGGATCAGATCACCGACCGGTCTCCCTCATTCTTGGCCATCAGCCACCTCCCCCAATACACACAAAAACCTTCACTAATTGGAAGGGATTCAAGGAGTCCCTAGCTAAAGCTCTGGACTCACAGGATTCTACCATCTCCATACCGTCGGACTTAGACAGTCCCGAAAAAATCGACACCGCGGTCGACTCACTCTCCACCCTTATTAAATCCTCCCTTAAGGAGAACGAAAGGGTCGTCCCGGTTGCTAACAATAGTGGGCTTCCCCTACACATTAGCAACCTATTAAAAGCCAAAAAAGCTGCTTTCCGGAGAGCAGCAAAATATCCCACCCCCGAATATAGGCGCGCGGCCAATCGTCTTCAACGAAAACTCCGCTTCCGCCTCTCTGAATTTCAAGATCTCGAAAAGAGTAAGCTCATGGAGAATATCTCTCCATCTCACACAGCGTACTATCAGATGGCTAGAGCCCTCCGCATAGACGCTATCACCCACACTCCCCCTCTCTCCCGTCCCGACGGCACGGTTGCCTTCGAGGACGAGGAGAAGGCTGAGTGCTTTGCGGATAGCATTGCCGATCAATGCTCCCCTAGCTCTCAACCTGTCGACCCCTCACACGTCCAGGCAGTAGAGGATGAGGTCCGCCGCCGGAACTCACCCCCTACCGCCTCCGAACCTATCTCTGTGTCCAATGATGAGATTTCATCTCTCATCAAAGGACTTAAGCCTAAAAAGGCTCCAGGCGCGGATGGCATCTCCAACCAAGCCCTTAAACACTTTCCCGAGCAGGTGTTAACCTTTTTATCTATTATCTTCAACGCCTGCTTCAACCTTAGTTATTTTCCCACTACGTGGAAAGAGGCAACTGTGATTGGAATTCCCAAGCCAGGCAAGCCTCTCAACCTCCCCTCCAGCCATCGCCCCATTAGCCTCCTCAAGGCAATGGGCAAGCTCTTCGAAAGAGTCATCCAAACACGGATGAGGCGCTATCTGTTTCCCACAGACGGTGACCCTCTCATCATTCCCCACCAATTCGGCTTCCGAGCCAAACACTCATGTCCCCAACAAGTTCACCGCATTGTGGAATATATCCTCAGCGGTTTCTATCCTCGACGTCATAAAACCATCGCGGTCTTCTTCGATATAGCCAAAGCTTTTGATAGAGTCTGGCACACAGGCCTCATCTACAAGCTCTACAAAATAGGTCTCCCCGATCGTCTAGTTCGTCTCGTGGCCTCCTATTTGAAGCATCGTACCTTTCGTTTTAGACACGAAGGCACGCTATCTTCACAGCGAACTATCAAGGCTGTTGTCCCTCAGGGCTCAGTACTTGCTCCTTTGCTGTACATCCTGTTCACCAACGACATTCCCATCCCGTCGAAAGGTGTTCAACTCTCCCTCTTCGCAGACGACACTGCCATCTACTGCAAAGGTGTCTCACTACCCTTCATACGGAACAAGATCCAAAAGTCAGTTGATGACCTAGGAGATTGGTTCAAAAAATGGCGCATCGATGTGAACCCGGAGAAGAGCTCCGCCGTTCACTTCGATTATAAACGACGCCGTCTTAAAAACACTCCTCCAATACGTATGCTAGGGACCCCTGTCCCCTGGCATACGACAGCCAAATATTTAGGTGTCACTCTAGACACAGGGCTCACTTTTAGGCCCCACGTCAAACGAGTCACCCGTCACGCACGGTTTTACCTGAGTAGGCTCAACAGTATGTTGGGCAGACACAGTAAAATGTCCCTTCGGAACAAGCGAACCCTTTATAAGGTCTGTATACGACCCGTCATGTCCTACGCGGGCCCCGTCTTTGCCCACGCAAACCCTAACATTTTAAATGAACTCCAAATAGTTCAGAACCTCTTCTGTCGTCGAGCTGCGAACGCACCTTGGTACGTCCGTAATGCCGACCTTCATCGGGACTTAGAGCTCCCAACAATTCAACAGTTCCTTAAAAAACTCTCTGAGAACTTCTTCAAAGCCTCAGAGTCGCACCCAAACAATTTAATTCGTGAGGCGGCTTCTTATGCAGCCCCACCCCCCTCTCGCTATCGTGTCCGCAGGCCGAGAAACTCTCTCTCGGACCCGCCAAATAAACTGTCAAACGACCTGAACTGCCTCCTGGCGGCTCAGGCCAGTTCTAATTAAATTAATTATTATTATATCAACTAATATTATTTTGCCTTCGTAGGCACTCCCTCAGCGGCTCTTAGCCGCCTGCGCCCTCTTTTCCCAAAAGAGGGTCGCTCATGATAAGGCACAATAGAGCTTAATCAGCCAGCTGCCTGTCCCCAAAGGCGGTTTTTAGGGGGTATCACTTAGGGTCCCCGGTAGGACAGTGAGTCCCCCATAACCACGATAGACCGGCTATCGTGGTATGCCTAATGCATTTTCCGCCTCCCTACGTACAGGGTAGCCCTTTAATTGCTTCGGGCGCAAAAAAAAAAAAAAAAAAAAAGGAGGGAGAGCAGTGCCCGCCCGCCGTAGGAAAGCGCAGGCACCGAGATCGCCGTAGCGGCTGAGGCTGGTCGCCGAAGGCGACCAAAAAGCCGAAGCTGCGAAGGCGAGCCCAGGTGCCTGTGCTTCCCTACGCTAGGGCGGAGGCACTGCTCATCCCGCAGCGCCGGAGCTGCCACGGAGCGCCGGAGCACAACTTCCCGGCTTCTTACCCCCCCTAGTCTCCAAAATTAACGAAATGTACTCGATACCAAGTAGTAGTGATACTTTTGATACGATACTTGGTATCGAGTACGTATCGATACTTTCAAAATATTCGGAACCCTACACTAATTGACATTTGACATCAATGATTTGTCAAATTCATTTTGTAATTGGTGTAATTGCGTGTTATTTGCCAATTTGTATGAAAAGTTTAAAAAAATATATCTCATGAACCGTAAGTTTCCGCAACCTAAAACTTTGCAAAAAGCTTTCTTTTAGTGAGTACTATCTACAAAAAAAATATGGGCTTTGAAATCGATGGTCCATATTTTAAAGTTTAACCGAACACTTATTGTGACGGACGGGAAACTACGGAACCCTACACTGAGCGTGGCCCGACACGCACTTGGCCGCTTTTATTCAAGTATGTCTTGCGATCGATTGGCTATATCCTTATAAATTGCTGGACCCATTGGGGTCTCCGTCTTAGGTGCATCACCAAGCAAAACCAGTATGTCTTCGTCGAGTTGCACCTCTAACATCATCGGCTGTGAAGGTTCACCGCCAGCTGATGTTCCAGGTGTTGGAGAAAAACCTCAGGTTGCGGCGACTGTATTTCCATTCTCGGCACCGGCAATTTTGGGAACGCTGGCAGTAGAGAACCAGTTTCAGGAGAACCATTTCCTGACAAGATGGGATATGTAGGTGAACCTCCTTATCAACCAGAAAAGGAAACTCCACGCATGACGCTGGTGACAATGCGTGGCACGTGCTCAGCGAATGCAGAGGTGAATCTGCAGCAAACAGTTCTTATTAGAATGTTTGTAATAAAAATGTGAAGAAGGTAACCCAAATACGGTATCTCGCATCACAACTTGCTATTTTTTATTTAGATCAATAATGACGGTAGTAGCCCAAATTTAGCAGTACGCATCCATGTATTGAATGTAAATTATAAAAACTTACCGCTTAATTCCTCCACAAATAAAGATTCTCCCGTATTGGTATTTTTGTTTAACTGCTATTCCAGTTTTTAAAAAAAATTACTCGATTTCGTCTGCACTTTTTTTCTGTGTTCTGTTCTGTGCGACATTTTTGTGGGTACTTAAGAATAGGACGAATATATTATTATAGACATTTTTTTTGTAGAAACATGTATAAGTTATTATAATTTGGAAAGTTTTTTCATGATTAAATCTGCTTAATATTATTTTATTTTATTTTTAGGTTTCCACAAGAAAGTCAAAGTGGTATAAATTCGTTCATTTTTAACTCTCGCGTGCCCAGCATTTATGAACGACTTTTATTCTAATTAAAATAAATATATTTGTAATTTAAATGTTATATTAATAAGTTTTGTTAGATACACATTTAGTATGTTTTTTATGTTTGACTTGGATACCTTCCAAAATATACAGGTAAAGTATTAAAATGTAATTGTGATATAATATCACGTAATATTACATTAAATAGGCAAATATAATAGGCAAATATAATATACAAAATAAATGACAAAATTTAAATATTGTTCTCGAGATAATTTACCTATTTAACAATACAATCTACTACGGGTCAATCTACCCATGTTTATTCTATGTTAAAAAACCAACCTCGCCAACACAGAGTAGCGCACATTTTTTGTTTGAGATAGCTGTCCTAGTACGTAAGTACGTATTACTTCAATGGATAATTGAGAGAATCGGGCGTTTAATCAATCGTAACAATTATAATAAAGATATTATAATTTGCAACCATCCGCTTAATTAACTACAATGATGTGTATTACCTGGACTGAGGAGCACCTCTCGCCCTCCCTCAATTGCGTGCACTAATCCCGTTACGACTACTCCCGGCACCACTACTCCCAACACCATTATTCCAGGAGGGAGGGCGGGAGGTGCTCTTCAATCCAGGTAAGACACATCATTGTGGTTAATTAAGCGGATGGTTGCAAACTATAATATCTTTATTATAATTGTTATATTATTTCCGTATGTGGGCGTTTGAAACTAACATAAAAATATAAATTACTACGAAGCGGTCGAGTTTTATTGATGTATGTTTCTAAGCAAGATGCGGGACGTATAACAGGGTGAAATAGCACTTTAGGAATTAAAAACAATATTAGATAATTTTGTAAGTGCTATAGTCTGAATACGATGTGCAGTTACTAAAGCAAAGAGTGTTACGGTCTTTTTGAAAAGAGTTTCCAAGTCGAGGTCGGAGTTAGGCCACTGTAGAGTTAAATTAATTTAAACTATGGTTGGGTCCCAGGTCAAATTATACTTTTGACAAGTAGGCCTTAACCTATAAACTCTCCTTTCATGAATCGTTTAAGTCTGTCGTCACGAATTAAATTATCTAGGAGTAAGGATATTGCAGATTTGTAAGAGTTAATGGTGCCATATTTGGCACCTTTAGCAAAAACAATGAAAATAAAATTAATTACTGCAGGAGCATTACTTTTTATTAGATAGGTTTGATTATTTTTTATTCCATTAACGTGTTACTATTTGCGCCAAAAATCCGCCTTTTTTTAAAAAGCTATCAAAGAGCACTTGGGTATTTAAGACGAATAAAACGATACCTTAATTGTTGAAATCCGTTCAGCCGTTTGAAAAATAGAAACGAGGTTATGAAGAAATTTACAAACATACTTAAATTTAAACATACAACTTATATATATTTTGTAATCCCCTTTTAAATTCCTTTATTTTATATCCTATTCGATAGGTTTATTTCGATAGGTTTTAGTAGCGTAAGGTGCTTTAGACGTGTCCTGTATCAAAATTTGTTGGGGGGCCCAAACGAAAGGCCTAAAACCACTCACATGAATTAAAATACTTATGTATTGATTATAAGCTAGCCAAACAATTTAAATATACATTTTTCTTACCCTGTTCGGCGAATTTATTAGGTCGCGGAAAAGGTTTCTTCGTACACACATTTTTTTTTTCAAAGTTTTATTACATTTAATTATACGAGTAATATATACATCGCAAGCGGAAACCTCGGGGTTGTTTTTAAGGTGAGGCAGCACCACTGTCCCCATTTGACAAGGGTTCAGTCGTGCTACCGTATATTGTTTCCAGTGTAATGAAAGAGATCTAAGAGTCTAAAACCACACACTTTTAATTTTGCACTACAATAACTTTATTCTACACTTGTTATTATGAAAACTCACAAATAATACTCAAAAAGTTTTACCAGGAAAACAGAACTACACCGACGAGCGCGGGAACTGAAGTGAGTCTATTCTTGCGTTCATACAGTAAGGAAAACATAATAACTCCTTAGGTGTGCTCTGATTGGTCGACAATTTGATTGGTCAATACTTCACTAAACAATATCTTTTTATTGAATTCATTAGGTTTCTTTAGTAATTTCAATTACCTGGATTAATAATAAAATCAACAATTATTTATTTCTACGATTTAAAACAATATTTGAGTCAAAAGTTGATAATCGAATAAATAGTTGTTTTAAGAGGAATTAGTTTTTAAGAGATAGAAGTTTAAGAGAAAAATCTAATAACAGAATATACTTTCCAAAATGTAAATTGATGCTCTTCCAAAAAAATTCATATATAATGGCGATTAAAACGAGTTTAAAAATTTCCCAATGACAAAGTAAAAAAACACAACTTCATGAATGACTTTTACTTAATTGTTTCTATACTGTTAATGAGTAGGTATCTTGATCACAAAAATTAAAACAAATTACATATTTAAAAATCTGTATCCAAAAATGCTTAAATTTTTTGCTTTGGACTTTGATAGTTATATAATAATTAGTAGTTAGTTAATTTTACTGTTTTTACATATGAACATTTTGATATTTGTAAATAAATTAAATTCATCAAAAAAACAATTGTTAGGTATATCTAATTAGTCAAAATTTGCACGCCTCGACAAGGCAGAATGTATAGGAACTTTCATGTTTTAATTATTATACTATTGTAATATCTACCTACATTCTATGCAAGGAAATAATTATAATTATGAATTATAGTTGTTAATAAAGAGATTTGTAAACCAAAAGAGATTTAATAATTAAAAAGATTTTTAAAAGAACTAGCTAGTTACTTGTTATGTTTCTGATAAATTGCTGTTATTAAATTGTTATATTAATAATTATACACTGTTGATTATTATTATTTATCCTATCCTATACCTTAACGATTTTCATAAAATTTTGTGTGCAGGGAGTTTCGGGGGCAATAAATCGATCTAGCTAGAATTTATTTTAAGAAAATGTCTTTTTGTCCGTGTTTTTAGGCAATGAAAAACTGCTACAATATTGTTAGAATAAGAAGGTAAGTTTTGAGAGTTTAGTAATGATTACAAATAGCGTAATTGGTATGTTGGGCGGTGACAGAATCATAATACCATGGTTCGAGCCCAGACCGACCCACCGACTTTTTTTAATTTTTTTTAAGTTCCTTTCTTTTTTGAGAAAATGTATTTTTTGAGCCCTTTTTTAGTATTTTTTAAAAACACGAAAATTTAGATTAAACTAATTGCACTCATGATTTTTTATTCAAATAACCAGTTCAGTTTTTTCTATTATGTCGCTAAGATCAAAAAATATTATTCGTATTTCATCAGTATGTAATTTGTATCTAAAAATAATTTCCGAAACACACGAATTCAAAAAAACCGAGCGAAAAATACCGAGCAAAGCTCGGTCAACCGGGTACTACCAATTGATAAGACAACGCAAAGTTTAGGCTTCGTCAACAGAAGATGTCCTTGCGGCGACATATATATTTGCAATTTTGTTCGATAGCTTGTTGCCGTATTGAAGGTAGATGACATAATCTCGTTGCTTTTCGGTGATTTAGAATTCGTCCAAACAAGGCGAGCAGATAGTAAAATAATTTTTTAACCTTGTAATGAATTGTCTACTTTTACATATAGCTCAGTAAGTAATGACATTAAGGTGACTCTAGTCGACATTATTTCCATAGAAATTTCGGAGGGGTTTTACTCCGCTGTTTGACAGTGTACATCCAAAGTTAAACATGATGTCGTTTTGTCTCATTATTAATTTTGTCTGTACCGAAACAGAATAGTAAAATAAAAAGTCATTAAAAAGTTACAAGCTACCAAAGATTCGTTTTTATTGCCAATTTTAACACAATTTTGGGCGTAAATTAGTAATAAAAGCAGTGTAAAATTTCCAAAACAAAGTCGGTACCGACACAGCTCAACTATCGAAGAATTCAATAAATTTTATTGGTAATTGATTCATGCAGTGGTTTTTTCATAAAACCCCTCCTTCCAAAGGCCTTTTCGTATTTTTTACGCGCGCGTGTTTATATGAATTATCGTGCATCTCACTGAATAATAATTCCCCCGGTGCGGTGCGGGAGGACGACACTTACACACTCATGCATGCGCGGTGACGCGCGCTTTTCTAGTTTTATTTGACTCAGTCAGCTGCGGCCTGTGACGTTCGTATGACTATAGCTATACCTGCGCTCTAAATTACTACGCTACATTGACCCCTGCTTGAACTTTGGATTAAATCAAATTGATATAAGCACAGACAAAAATAGAGGAATATATAAATAAAATTTTGAAAAAAAATGATCTCAAAATTTTATTAATGTTCCGCTAATTTTATCTGTACTTACCTATGTCAATTTGATTTACATTCGGTTATAATTATATTCTCAGACGTGCAGGTTTCCTCAATATGTATATACCCTGTCCTGAGGCCTGTGCCCAGCAGTGGGACGTATATAGGCTGTAACTTTACTTTTTTTACTTTTATAAATATGTTATTTTACTGACGAAAATTTTAAAGAAATATAAAAAATAAGCAACCGACAACCTCCTAGGTCCCTAGGTGACTTGCGAGATGTCAGTGTAACAAAACAAAACGGCCCAGAAAAACAGACTTTCCAACTGATAGCTAAATCAGCACGCAACAATTTCATTGGTGCCAGTGGGGATCGAACCCGAGTTGCTCCCGTACTGTGATATCTATAGCGAGCGCTAACCATGTGAGCTACCACGGCTCTCAACGACATCGTTCCGTTCGTGTACAGCGCTGAAGATAGCAGAGTAAAAAATTAGAGATTGTGGTGTTTGAAATTTGTCATCTGTGAGAGTTAATTTTATCTGTGTACTCTGTAACAAATAACTATATAGAAAAAAATGTGAAAATGACATTTCGCCATTTTTGTTTGTGTACTGGTTAGGAACTCGATCAAAAATTTGATAATTTTTCTGTTTTTATACGTTATTTCTAATGTTATTTTACATCAAATTAATTGTGAAGATATTTTCTTTAGGAAATATGTTCCATTACGACGATTCAAAAACGTTTACATATAATAATTTACCTCGAAATTCACTATACGCGATTATCGTTTATTGATTATATTATGTTGTTTAAAAAGTATTCCTATCAGCTTTGTGTTAAATGGATGCTAAATATAAAAGAATGCTTCAGTATTGATAGCAATTTATAAACGAAATATCTGTTGAGATGTGTCTAGAAATTATTAATACTTATTTTTATTTATTTATTTATTAAAATAATAAATAAATAAAAATAAGTAAACATTTATCTATATTGAGTACTAGTTTTTCCCCGCGATCTCGCCCGCGTGGAATATGGATTTCATGGGTTTTAATTTTTTTGCGCGGAACCCTAATTCTTTTTCTAAAACAAAAGTAGTTCAAGTTATTCCTTATATCATCAGCTATCTGCCAGTGAAAGTCCCGTCAAAATAGATCCAGCTTTTTCGGAGATTAGCTGGAACAAACAGACAGACAGACGGACCGACAGACAGACAAAAATTTTAAAAGCTGTTATTTTAACATTACAAACAGACACTTCAATTTTATTTATTTGTAGATATAGATATAAGATATTATTCATATTGGTGTCATTTTAAAGGGAATATCATGTACTATTATAATAATAAAATAATTGTCTCCAGTAAATATTATACTTTTCTTGTAAAACTCGAAATAACAAATAAATACGATTTATTTTTATATTCCCATATGCTTTATTTTCATCCTTTATTTTTTAGTTGATTTTCTTTTAACAAAATTAAATTCTGAATTCGTTGAGCTTTTTGAGAATATTTTTATTTGAATGTTAGGTAGATACCTATTTAGTTTTTCAGTAGTGATCGTTTTTGTTGCGACAGTCTCGCGCGGTCGTAAAAAAAAGTTACTGCGCGGACAGGTGGGACGAGAATCACTTGCGCGGCGTGGACGGTGGATAGGTACCTACCTACTGTTATTACCTAGATACCCACAACCTACTATACAACAAAATTTGACAAACGGACGCTGCGTCGTGGACACTAAAATCTAAACTGCCTACCTACCTGCCTAAGTACGTCGGTACTAAGGAAACAGTCTTGACGGGTCACTTGTCTTGATAAAAACATGTGTTTATATCTAGTGATATTGTGTGTATATAAAAAAGTAAGAAGACAGGTAAGTATTTTTGAAAACAATTTATAGGTAGGCAGAACTAATTACAATTATTATCTAAATATTATAAATGCGAAAGTTTGGATGGATAGATGTATGTTACTCAATCACGCCAGAACAGCTGAAGGGATCTGGATGATATTTAGCTCAGAGATAGGTTATACCTAACGTGACCAGACGTCCCGTTTTGAACGGGACTGTCCCTTTTTGTAGTTACGAGTCCCGGTGTCCCTGAAATGAACTCTGGGACGCAAAATTGTCCAAAATTGTCGGTATCTTACTAATTTGCTTTCTTACCAAAGAAATGGAGATATTCTATTGGGCAGATTAAAAAGTTCTTAAAAAGGAATATATTGACTGTAATAAAGATGCAAAAGTTTTTGACGAACTACAAATTTCAGTTCTGAAGGCGAATATAACTAAATATATATATATATATATATATATATATATATATATATATATATATATATATATATATATATATAAGTATATATATTTCGTAAATTTCTAAGCTAACTGAATTTTTCTGAATAAATAACTTTAAAAAAGTGTTTTTTTTTTATTGACTAGTACCTGTGAATTGACCTAAATAAACCAATGTCCCGTTTTGAGTCAAAAAATAAATGGTCACGTTAGTTATACCTGGTCTGGAATAACACATTTGATACCGTTTATTCAGGTATTTCGTTCCTGTGGGATAATTTTCGAGTTCACGCGTTTGAAGCCGCTGGCAACAGCTGGTACGGATATAAACTGCGATGACTGTTCCAGTTCATGCTTCGGCGTCGTGAACTCTTGAGTGATTGCTGCATGACCACCCGGGGAAAACAAAACATAATAAAATAAGCAATCTATATTAGGTATCTATAGAGCCATAGAGGTATAGTATAAAGCGATAACGCAGCGCCTAATAATTTAGTACGAGTTTGTAGGTAGGTACTGCTGATTTCTCAGCAAGCGTCGAGCGGCACAGAATAGGGTGGTATGTATGTGTGCATCGTGTTCGTGTAACTTCGTTTTTGTTCTAACGGTTCGGAACGCCGTACGAACAAGACGTGCGTTCTAACTGCTCTTCACTGATACTATCTCTGTCGGGCACGATGCCAGGTGAGACAACGTGCTTTTTGGCCGCGCCCACCAATGAGTTCGAGCCCGCGACTTGTGCCACCTTAAGTACATATTATGCTACTGTTTTAAAATCCTCATGATGTAGGCAAACTTTTTAAATGGTTGGCCACACAGATCCCATACGTTTTTTTTCACCACAGATGCTCAAACATTGCAGTTAAATAAAGTAAAAAATTAAAACTTATGTTAAGTGCTTCTTCTTCGTCTTGTTAAATATACCACCCATAGAAGTTGAAAACTTTTAAGAGCAATTTAGAATTATCATTATTAGGTAACACATTAAAAGAAAAAAAATCGATCTAGACATTAAACTGCGAACGTGATGTCCACAAATGTGAGCAGAAGTACGAATTTTCGGAATTTTATAAAACATGGCGTAGAGCGCGAACCGTTCGGGATAGATTTTTTTATTTAACACAGGTCACCTCCCCTCGCCCAAATACGCACATACCAGATTATCCACCATTAATGCCATATCCTGTATAACGACCCTTATTTATATGAGTGAATGTAATCGAATTTCGTAATTTAGTTTTCACCCACTTCCTGAGCTCTAAATTTTCTGAATATATATTGATAATATATAGTATTAAAACCGATGATAGTACAATAATTTTATGACTACGACCTAGTATTCTCACTATGATCATCACAGCCTTTGATCTATGCGTGTTGTGTGAGTTTTTTAAAGTTTTGTATTATTTTATTGCGAAGACTTAATAATATACGATGCATAATGCTTATAATTTACGGCTCGCGCAATTTTTAAATAAGAACTATTTAGTAAATCTAAAAAGGTTTAAGTCCCTTTGTTTGTCCTGTATGCGTTCCTATACCATACATACAGTGCTGCGTGGATCTTTTGGCACGTGGCTAGGGTTGCCACCTTTTTTTTTTTGCAATTAAAGTACATTGGTTATTAAAGGTAAGAAAAAAAAAGTACGTAGATTCAAAATAAAGTACAATTTATTTTTCTTTATTATTATATTTAAAAACATATTTTTTTTTGCTTTTTGCAGTTTGTATCAAATTACTATCTTCACTAAAAATTGCACAGCATTTTTACAATCTAAATTTAAAATAAAGTAAATAAGTAATTCATTTTTTATCAAATTTAGAGACGCTTTGTTTCTTTCGTCTCGCCATTTGCTGTTCATCACAGAAAAAACTCTTTCTGTGAATGCTGACGTGGCGGGAATAGACAATAAAAATGAAATTACTTTACACAAGTTTAAAAAATTATCATCACTCTTAAATACTTGCTGCCATTTTTGTGCAGTAGATAGTTCTGCAAAACTCTTAGAAGTACTTATTTGATTATAAACTTGGTTTAGTAAAGCAATTTCTCCATATAGATCATCCATATCTACATTAAGTTTTTGAAGATTTAAATTTTCAATTATGTTAACAATATTATTAAATTCAATTTTGCTCTTTAAATTTATATATCCAAGTGTAAATAACCAGTTTGTGTTATTGAAATCAAACCATTTATTCAGATACTCTAAAGCTTTGTCAACAAATAATAAAAAATTCGTGTGAATTTTTCTAGTCAGTTCCGGTGAAGTCAGTTTAATTTTTTTGCCTGTTTCATAGCCAAAGAAAAGATCTTGTTTTCTTTGTGTTAATCCGTTTCTAAGATTATCCATAATCCCATAAATGTCTAAAATTGTTATGCTGTTGCCTTCTAGACATTTAACAGCTTTATTAAATAAATTTAATAAGTGACTACAAAAATGCAAATAAATTTCAATCACATCATTCTCAGTTTCATTGAGCATCAATAAATTTTGTAAAACCATTGGACAGTAGTCTAAACTTAAAAAGTAGCTTCTTATAGGTGACCAATTTAATAATAAAGTATCAATACATGGCAAAAGAGAGAGCCATCTTGTTCCCACATGGCGTTTGATTTCGTGAAAGTCTCCATCTACTGATGCTACAAATTTTTTTAGCTCCTCTCTTCTTACAGCAGAATGTGAAAAATGAGCATAAATTTTTAAAATAACATTTTTTATGTCATGTGATAAAAAGCTCATGGCATGTCTGACGCAATTATGCACTATATGTGCGTGACAATTTCCTTTAATCAAACCTGGTACCAAATTATTCATATTGGTGAATAAAGAATGATTAACACCAAAATTTGCATTTGTATTATCTGCACTTAACCCAGATACATTATGAAAAGATAATTTGTATTGCTCTAATGACTTTTGAATTGCTTCAAACATACCATCAGCAGATTCATTACTATTTTCATAAAAATCTATTAATTTGTTTTCAATGCCATTTTTGGCTGTAAAATATTGTATCACTAATGGAAAGAGTTTTATATTTTTCTTGTTAGAAGCATCTGTTTGTAAACAGTAAAACAAATTATCTGTATTAACAGCATCTATTACATTTTGTAAAGAATGTGGGCCCAACACTTCTGTAACTAGTGCTTCCATTTTTGTTCTAGCTAGATGAATTGCATTAGTTGTAGGTGAATTGGCATAAATAATTTTATTCAATTTTATAGTACAATCCATGCTATTGTAAGACAAATTATGTTTTACTGTGTGATATGTCAGGGCTAACTCAGATGCAACAACATTTTCTTTATCACTGCATCTAGACGATGTGGAAGCAGAAGAAGAGTCAAGGAATTTCTCAAGTAGTCCAGATGTTCTCCTAGTTTCATATTTTGATTTGTGTTGTTTTGTTTGCAGGTGTTGTTTAACCTGAAAATAATAAGATTAATCCCGTCACCTTACCCATCACCTCCAGTCACCATAAAATAATTATACTTTCAAAGTTATTGGGAAAAAGTGCACATTTATCTTAAATAAAATCTAATCATTTTATAGCATAGTACCTATAGTTTGCATATTTAATGCAACCATACCAACACACACACACACACACACACACACACTGAAAAATAAGTTTTTTTTCTTACTTGTCCTATACCTGCTGAAGCAATTGTAAATGTAATTCCACACAATTTGCATTTTCCATTATATTCGTTTTGTGGATCATTAATTAACCAATCACCATGTTCGATTTCCCACTGACTTTTATACTTCTGCATTCGTTTATTTTTCTGTTTTGTCGTATCTTTTGTTTTTAAACATTTTTTTGGTGTAACATATTCACTATCTATTTGATCCGTTTCACTATTAAAATTACGTTTTATAGGTGTATGTGGAGTATTCATGATGTACTATACTCTACTACTACTATAACATGAATCTGTAAAACTTTAAATCGTATTCTTAATGCACTAAACACTAAACCGCTTCGCACAAAACGATGCACAAAAAAAACATTATGACAATGACACTGACATTGTTGACATTTGAGGTTAGGTTGCGTTCAGAAATTGTTAAAAACGAGTGGTTAAGTGATGAGGCGCTGTCGAGTGGCGAAATCCATTCAACACCAATCGAAAAATTTCGTTAAACGAAAAAGCACTTTCTCTTCATACGAAATAAAGTATTTTCGTGTACTTTATTGTTCTCATAAAGTATAGAGTACAATTACCTGAAATAACGTACAATACTTTATTATAAAGTACGGGTGGCAACCCTACACGTGGCTATAATCGGAAGTAAACGCCGTCATTGCCGCCATCTTGTAAAACGTCAGTTTAGACAGCCGGCTCAAGTCGTTATTGTATACCGTTATTTATTGCTTTTAGTGCCGTTTATAAATCTCAAAATATGCCGAAATTGATAAGAAGTGGTACTAGAGAGGTGGTGCTAAATGTGAAGAGATTTTTTATGAAGGAAGAGTTTAGTTATAGCATTGCGTTATTTAATAGAATTACTGTAGTAATGATATAATAATGTACAAAATAAAAAATAACGCTCACAGAAATTAGAGGATGTACCGAAATGCGAACGTATATGGGCTGCAGCTTTACTTTATAGTACGACAAAATCTTAATAATCTACATAACTCATGTACCTACATGGACGTATCAGCAAATGCACTAAAAATACAGACAATGAAATGTACAAATCATTGCAGACAACAGTTTAAGATCTGTTATTCCATTTGAAAGAGTAAATGAGCGCGTTGCAGCTGCTACAGGTAAGTGATGCCATACATAGTATCCTTAGTTTGCTCGTTTTATTTACCAAGGATAGTGTAGTGGTCATATTTTGTAGGCATATTATGAGATATATTTTCTCCTTCAAATTGATAAAAATAAATACGATTTCAGGTATATCTTTACGAACAGTTACAAGAATTACAAATGAAGGGAAATTAGCTGAAGAATCGTCAAGTAAAATAGTAACACCGGGGAAAAAAAGAAAAACAAGGAAGGATAAAATTGTTATGGACAATTTTGATATTGGTGTTCTTAGACGAAAGATCCATGAGTTAGCTCCCAATTTGACAAAACCCAGTTTAATTATAATGGACAACGCTCCATATCACAACACACGCATCAACAAACCCCCAAAAACAACTACCAGAAAACCAGAAATAATTGAGTGGTTAGAAAATAACAATATTGAATATTCAGAAGAATACACAAGACCACAATTGTTGGAAATTGTCAATAGATATAAGCCCGAACCAGTGTATGCTGTTGATGCTATTTTAAAAGGGCTGGGTCACAAGGTAATCATGACTTAAATACTAAATCTACTAGTAAAGTGACTTCATAAATTGTTATTTTTTATTAAAATAAATGACTATGGGTTTATTTAAAATTGCTTATTTTCTTTTTCAGATATCGCGTTTACCACCGTATCATTGTGACCTCAATCCTATTGAAATAATCTGGGCATCAATGAAACGCAAAGTAGCTGAGGTAAATATTGGCAAACCAGCCAATCAAATGCCAGAAATGGTACAGGAAGCTTTTAATTCCATTCCCGTCGAAGAATGGTGTAATCATTGTGCCCACGTCAAGAAACTTGAAGAAGAATACGAAAGTAAAGATGGATATTTGGATGCACCTTTCATCGTGGAATTATGCTCTGAGAGTGAAGAAAGCAGTGATGACGATTCTCAAGATGAAAGTGATGAAGAATTTAATAGCATTGAACCTCTCGCCATAGTTCATGCAGAACATAATTATAGTAAAAAAATTGAAATATTGTTTTTTATTTCGTTTACTATTTATTTCGTATTGCATTATAGTTTTCATGTTATAAATTCTGTCATCCAAATATTTCCTTCTTTTAATTTATACTACTAAGGTAGCAACTAAGCATAATGCCTGCCTTATGGTAAGCCTGAGCCTGCAAGAACCATTTTACAACCTAGTTATATAACCCAACTAGCTTTTGCCATAACATCATTCCCAACGTGTATGCAAAATTTCATGATGATCGGTTCAGTAGATAGGGCGTGAAAGCGTAACAAACAAACAAGAAAACTCACTTTCGCATTTATAATATTAGTTGGGATACTGCCAAGCCCCATATTCCATTATTAAGACGAATTCCATAAAACAAAGGATTTTTTTTAGCTGGTAACCGTTAGAGAACACCCACGCCCTCATGTCAATGTCATGCAAGTGCCAAATGATCCTTGTGGGAGTATAGACATGTGTCAATCATTAATTTATGGTGACCGAATCATTCTAGTACATTTCTTCACGCGTACTTGGTACATTCGGATCAATCATTCAAATAGATCATTTCGGGTTCCAGTAGTCTATGAGATCCATTGGGAACCAAAAATTTTCTATTTGAGATTTGTAATAGCGCCATCTACTACTTGCTATAGGTAATAAAGTAATTTTATAGAACTAAAACTTATTTACTTTCAAGGTGGTAAGTACAATCGACGCTAGATGGTATAAGCACAAAAACCTCAAGTGATTCATTTGATTTGGTTTTGGTTGATAAATTTGTTTATTCTTAAATTTTATTCCTAACAATACACAATTACATCTTACCTTACATGTCCAAAAATAGGGATTGTAACATTTATTTGCTACAAAAAAAACTTTTACCTATCATAAACTTATATAAGTAATAAATCTTTTGAAGTGTTATTTTTAGTAAACTCTACGAAATTAAATTTTGAACTCATAGATGTAACAAATAAATATAATAAAATGTAAAATATTTTATTTATTTAGATAAAAATATAACAATAAAACCTCTAAATAATAAATACTCCTGATACACTGCAGTCTCCATTGTCTATTCGATTCGCCTGTTTATTCAGATCATTCATAAGCGCATATGTTCACTCTCTATTCCCTTACACTCGTAGTCCGATGGGACCACGAGTGTAAGGGAATAGAGAGTGAACTTCCGTATATATTACTATATTCTTTGGATGGGACGGCGCAGGGCCAACGGCTTTACGTGCTTTCCATGGCGCAGGGGTGAAACATCGCCAACTTCCTGAATCACGCATTCAAAAACAAATGAATGAACCTTTAATACTTTTAAGTGTACCAGCTCAAACGAACGAATCATGCATGAGTGACGCATGTCTAGCGATGTAGGCCGTGGTCAAGGATAGACGACACCCTGATGACGTCATAAGCGAATAGCGGAGAAATAAAGCGTAAAAAAACAAAAGCGAATAGTGCAGTGCAACATGAATATTTTATTTTTAGGTTAAATAATTCTCATCATGTTTATTTACTTTTATAATGCAACTAGTAGATACTTTTTTCTCTCAAAAAGCGAATTATGATGGACTGTATATTATGTTGGACTGTGTTCGTTTGTCACCCTTAAAATATACATATAAAATAGTAGTGTTTTATACACTATACACTAGACGGTAGGACTCTTTTTTAGCCTAGGCGACCGTTTGAGTAGGGACTACCCTCTCACCTGATTATATCGCCAAATAGAAGTTCTTGCACTGCTGTATTCCGAACTGAGGGATATAGAGAGCCAGTGTAATCACAGGCTGTGGGGCCTTCCATCTTAGCTTCTTAGCCCACAGAGGTGACAACACAGGTGTAGCCTTCTTTGTTTACAAGTGGACTGTAAGCTCGTTTGTCACTTCAGTTAAAAACGCATTTTTTTTTTAATTATTATTCTTAGCCAGCGCTTAACTACCAACCCAACCTGATGGTAAGTGGTGATGTAGCATGAGATGGCGAAGCGCACTTCCTTAACAAAAGCCTATTGACTTTTGCCTTGAAGACACATTGTAATCGGATGGAAAAACAGATGCTCGGAACTTATTCCACTCTTTAGCTGTACGCATGATGAACGACGTAGCAAACCGTTTGGTTCGAATGTGTGGTAAGTCTACAGCGAAAGGGTGGAGACTGGCTGAACGTCTGGTTGCCCGATCATGGGAGGGAGAGGGAGGAATTAAATTATGCAATTCCTGCGCACATTCCGATATGCACATCCTTTAGAAAGAAAGAAAGAAAGAGATATTTATTTGTCAATTTCTTAACAAATTAGCAATAAATACTCAAAACAAACATTATGTTTAGGTATTCTTTTAAGTAGACTTAATTATACGCTTACAATGAAAAATAAATCATTTTGACAAAGCACATAGATACAAAATACATTAAAAAAAGTGAACAGCTAACTTAAATTTTTTTTAATGGGAAATGGTCCAAATAGGTCTGCCGCTCAAAAACGCTAAGATGTGTCACCCTAGCCCTGATTTTCAGTGGCTTCCTTAAGTACATTTTACTTAAGGTAGCCACTGAAAATTACTTTAGAAAACCGAAAGGCAGGCGCAAGGCCTGTGTTCGAGGCTGATAAGATTGGTTTTAACCAAATTCGGATTACCTATATAGCACGCCTTTCCATCGAGTCCAAAGCTGCTAGGTGGCATTTCGCAGCACCAGCCCATATATATAGCAGCAATAATCCATGCACGACCAGACTTGCACTTTATATGAAGTAAGCAGTTGTTCCGGCGTGAAGTATCGCCGCACCTTTGCAAGGACTCCTAGCTTCCTTGCAGTTGCTTTGGCCTTGGACTCAATGAACGGCCCGAAGTTCAGATTTGAGGATATCTCAACCCTCCGTGGAGGAAGGCGCGCCATGTGTTCTGGTGCGCCTTACCTGGGAAGGAGAACGGGGAGGAATTTTCCTCTCCCGAGGAGGTGCTGCCATGGGGCGGCAGGCGCTAGTAGGGCCGCGGATGTGTGCGAAAGCGTTCCCGTAGCCCTGCCAATATGCGACAAAGGTGGAACACCATGGGGTTTTAGTCGGTGCGAGTCCGACATAACCCGTCCTTGCCCCCGCGAGGCGGGTATGCGTAGGCATTTCCCCATGAAAAAAAAAAAAAAGGATATCTCAACCCCCAGCAACTGAAAGCGGTCGGTGAATTCCAGTAATACATTTCGGAAAAAAGGAGCCAAGGCGAACTAGCTCCTTTTTTCAATAAAGAGACACGCTTGTGTTTTGGAGGCGTTGAATTTCACAAGATTGGCATCGCCCCATTCGGAGACTGCCTGTAGTATGAGATTCCCACCCTCAACCATAGCCTCTCTTTCGGACTCGATTTGATTCTGACTTCTTCGAGAACCTGGTTGGTATTTTCTACGACTGTGCTTTTGTCTGAGCATCCATAAATACCGGGCATAATTAGATCATTAATATGCAGCAGGAAGAGAGTTGCGGAGAGAACGAACATGAAACACCAAGTGCAACAAAACAGCAGGTGCCTCCCCACTGTTTTCGAGTGCCTCGCCCTATACGTGTGTGGCATACGCTAGAAGGTTTCCAGCTGACCGATTTCGGTGAAACCCGTATTGTCAGTCACTAAGGAGGTCATTCTGTTCTAGGTATGCCACTAAGCGGGCGTTCAATATACGCTCTATAATATTGCAGAGTATAGAGGTAACTGAGATTAGTCGATAATTGGCAGGGTCGCACGGCTGTCGTTTCTTGGAACAGGCTGCACGTTGGCCAACTTCCAGGATTTTGCACTGTTCCAGTCCTAAATTAGAGGCGGAACAAGCGTGCCAGCATAGGTGACAAATCAGATGCCCAAGCCTTTAGAACTATAGCTGGTATACCATTTGGTCCACTAGCTTTATTACCGTCTAGACACTGCAAGGTTTTGAGAACCTCCTTATTTGTGATACGAAACTCCGACATAAAGGTTCCGCAGAGAGGTAATTTAAGTGGAATGTTTTTTTCACTGTCCGGGCGCAAATTGTAGGCGAATAGAGACGCGAGCAAGTCGGACGTACCTCTCTGGTAGATAGTTTTGCACCAATATGTTTGCAAGAGCTGGGGTTGGAAGTTCCCGGTCATCCGTCGTTTTCGCCACACCTTGCACCTACAGACTTCAACTTTTTCCAGAACTTGACTAAATTCTTGGCGGGAAAAAATTCAATACCCGAGAGGCAGTTCAAAATGCCTTTCAAGAATTTGTTGCCTCCCGTCCAGTTAATTTCTTCAAGAAGGGCATCAATAAACTGCCACCGTTTTGGCAAAGATGCATCGATTGCATAGGTGATTAATTTGATTAATAGAAACAAAAAATATAGATAATTTTTTTTATATAGAAGAGGGGGCAAACGAGCATGCCGCTCACCTGATGTTAAGTGACTACCGCCGCCCATGATCAACTGCAACACCAGGGGAATTGCAGGTGCGTTGCCGGCCCTTTAGAAAGGAGTGAGCTCTTTTCTTGAAGGTCCCCAGGTCGTATCGGTCCGGAAAAATCGCCGGTGGTAAACTATTCCACAGAGAGGTTGTACGCGGAAGAAAACTCCTTTTGAAACGTGTGGGCTTGGTTGCTAGGCAAATAAAAGCGTCTTCACTCTTCTAAAAATGTATATATTCTTCTTTAACAAAGATAGTTTATAATTACTAGCACGAAGCCAAAAAGATAAAAAGAAATGAATAAGAAAATACAATTAATTAGAAGTAAGGAGTGCTTGAGATAGGAAGCCGAGAATAAGTTAGTCGCGATTTAAAATAACCGTTACTCTGGCGGCGCGAGCGTGGGGTCTAGCGCTGAGGCCGTTTTAATGCAGACTGCCGGTAAAAACCGAAGGCGCCCGGACTGTCACGAAAGCAGATTTAACGGAGCCGAGCATTCCCGACCGCAACCGACACGAACCTCGCGTTGGCGCGTACGCCGTTACCTAAACATGCAAAAGAATGACAAAATTGCATGTCGCCACATCAGCCCCCCCAGAGACCTTTAAGGTCGATAGAAATCAGGGAATCGTACTCGGCGACCGTAGCGAGACGTCCTAAATTGCGGAGGAGTTGAAAGTGCTCTTCTACCATCACTCGCAGCGTTAGTCCCATGTGTTCTAGGCATAGTCGACGTCGCACCAGAACTACCTGGTTCATCCGTCAGGATATAGGCTGGTTTCAACCTGTCGATCCAGACGTTGACTATTCTACCAGCAACGTCGATTTTGAATTTTTTTTTACCGCGCTCTATTACCTTATACGGACCGGCATAAGGTGGTTGTAAAGATCTCCGTACAAAGTCCTGTCGTAAAAATACATGTGAAACAGTCGATAAATCTTTAAAAACGAAGATTTTATGCGTACCGTGTCGAGTAACTATTGTATTTATTTATTTTTTTTATAGAAGAGGGGGCAAACGAGCATGCGGCTCACCTGATGTTAAGTGACTACCGCCGCCCATGATCAACCGCAACACCAGGAGAATTGCGGGTGCGTTGCCGGCCCTTTAGAAAGGAGTAAGCTCTTTTCTTGAAGGTCCCCAGGTCGTATCGGTCCGGAAAAATCGCCGGTGGTAAACTATTCCACAGAGAGGTTGTACGTGGAAGAAAACTCCTTGTGAAACGTACAGTGGTGGACCGCCAAGCATCCAGATGGTGTAGATGGTATCGGGACGTTTGCCGTGTAGTGCGTTCACGAAATTTGGCGGCTGGGATTAATCCGAACAATTCCTCAGAGCACTCCCCGTGATAGATGCGATAAAATATGCAAAGAAATGCAACATCTCTTCGCAGCGCCAGTGAATCGAGCCGATCGGAAAGCACTTGGTCGTCGACGATTCGAGCCGCTCTGCGCTGGATGCGGTCAAGTGGAAGGAGCTGGTACTGGGGAGCCCCAGCCCAGAGATGGGAACAGTATTCCATGTGCGGCCGAACCTGCGCCTTGTAAAGTTGCAGGCGGTGTGCCGGCATGAAATACTGTCCTGCTCTGCTGAGCACGCCAAGCTTTTTAGAGGCCAATTTGGCCTTCCCTTCCAAGTGACCACGAAACTGCACGTCACTCGATATGTCGACGCCGAGGATTCCGATACTGGCTGAGGCAACAAGGGGAGTGCCTTGAAACTGAGGGGATACGACAAAGGGGTTCTTTTTAGCGGTTAACGCGCAAACTTGTGTCTTCTGGGGGTTAAACTGGACTAGATTTAGTCGTCCCCAATCCGAGACTCTGTTCAGCAAAGACTCGACTTCAGACACAAGTTTATTCTGGCACTCTGAGACGTTTTCCCGAGAAATATTGGCTCGGCCGGTGTAAAGAGCATCACCAGGGCTGTCATCTGCATAGCAATGAATGTTACGGGTATGCAACATATCATTTATATGCAGAAGAAACAGCGTTGGCGATAGCACGCAGCCCTGTGGAACACCAGCATTAATAGGCTTGCAATCGGAGCTTGCACCGTCTACAACGACCTTGATGCTCCGATCTGCAAGAAAGCTGGTGATCCAATCGCACAATTTATTGTAGGTTGTAACCTTTTCATATGTAAACGCAACCTGTCCAGAAATTCGGTGTAATCAGTCAGTCTGTCAGCCGTCGGTTCAAACAAGTCGCCGGGTAACTCAAGCGGTTCTCCGTAAACTAGTTCAGCAGTAGAAGCAGACAAATCGTCCTTCCATGCACTACGAATACCCAGAAGTACAAGTGGAAGTTTCTCGGTCCAGTTCTCGTCTGCGTGACACATAATAACTGCCTTAAGTTGTCGATGGAAACGTTCCACTAGACCATTGGCAGCAGGATGATACGCAGTAGTTTGTATATGTCGTGAACCTGTAAGCGCTGATATCTGACTGAAAAGATGGGATTCAAACTGTTTCCCCTTATCTGTGGTTACCTTTTCTGGGCAACCAAAACGTGATATCCACGATGATATAAAAGCTTTTGCTACACTCTCCGCTCTGATGTCCTTTAACGGCACTGCCTCTGGCCACCTGGTAAACCTATCTATAGCTGTGAAGCAGTATCGGTAATCATCAGAGACGGGAAGTGGACCTATCAAGTCTACGTGAACATGAGAGAAACGGGCCGTAGGAAGGATCCTGGATAGGGGCGTGTACGTGTCTCGATACTTTCGATCTCTGGCATGAGATACACGAGCGCGCCCAACTCCGGCAATCCTTCCTAATGCCCGGCCATACATACCTCTCAGTCACCAGTTTAATTGTGGCCCTAGCACTTGGATGACTAAGTCCATGAATATTGTCAAAAACCATTTTACGGAATGCAGGTGTTATGAATGGTCTGTGTCTGGGCCCAGATATGTCACAGAAGATTTTCGTACCACCAAAACAGACCTTCTGTAACTTGAGAGACGAACCGGTTCGTAAAATATTTTTGAGTTCTAAGTCCGTGTCCTGAGAAGCTGCTAAGGCAATAGGGTCTAGCGAGCATGTTATTGCATCCGTTCTTGATAACGCATCCGCAACAACATTGTCCTTCACGGTAATGTGACGGATATCCGTTGTAAATTGGGATATAAAATCTAAATATCTAAATTGTTGCGGAGAGCAAGCGTCGCGAGACTTCTTAAAGGCTGAAATAATTGGTTTATGATCAGTCATTATAAAGAACGGTTTTAATTCTATCATATATTAGTTCACGATCATATGCACTGTATTTAACTTGCGTTGGTGAAAGCTTACGAGAAAAGAATCCTAACGGCTGCCAATGACCTAGGACCTTCTGCTGCAATACTGAACCAATCGCGGAGTTGGATGCGTCAGTTACTATGGCCAACGGAGCAGACATATCTGGATGAGCCAGAAGAGCGGCATTAGCAATGCTTGCCTTGCAAGCATTAAAAGCGCTTTCTAGGTTAGCAGTTCAGTTAATGTTACTCTTACTCTTCACCGATGGACCACTAAGTAGTACATGGAGAGGAGCCTGAAGCTTGGCAGCATTCTGTATAAAACGTCTATAAAAGTTTAATGTTCCTAAAAACCGCCTAAGATCCCTGATAGTTTCAGGTAGTTTAAAGTCAAGAATAGGTTTGCTGGAAGAGAACTCTTATTAGGGTTAAGCTCGCCTTTGTACATTTATTTAAATATTTAATAATTGTTACCAACTTATTGTGTGTACAATAAAGAATAAAGAAAAAATAAAGAATAGCCTTCACCTTGTCACCAACCGGTTTAGTGCCTTCCGTAGAAACCAGGTAGCCCAGAAACTCCACCTGCGGCACGGCGAATACACACTTATTTGTATTTAATAAAATACCGTATTCGCTGAAACGCGAAAATACCGCACGTAGATGTTCCTGGCGCTCCATCTCATTAGCCAAAGCAACTAATACGTCATCGATGTACGCAAAGCAGAACTCAAGATCCCTGATGACCTCGTCCATAAAGCGCTGAAAGGTTTGCGAGGCATTCCTCAGGCCAAAGTTCATTAGTGGGAATTCAAAAAGTCCGAAAGGTGTCGTAATAGCTGTTTTCTCTACATCCTCTATCGCAACCGGTATCTGATGGTACGCTCGCACTAAGTCTAATCTACTAAAAATTTTGCAATTAAAGAGATTGTGCGAAAAGTCAGCAATGTGGCGTACTGGGTATCGATCTGGTATCGTGCGAGCGTTTAGTGCACGGTAATCCCCACAGGGTCGCCAACCTTCGCCTTTTTTAGGCACTAAATGGAGGGGTGACGACCATGAGCTCTGCGACCTACGCGCTATACCCGTACGAACCATTTCTTCAAACTCCTGCTTCGCGATTTTTAAGCGATCAGGTGCTAGTCGCCTTGGTCGCGAACTCACAGGTGGGCCTGGAGTCGTTCTGATATAATGCTGCGTATGGTGCTTGATTTTCGGCTCCAAAGGAGCTCCGACCGGCCGCATTATATCAGGATATGCTTGGAGTATCCGATGGAACGCTGAATCACCTGAAATGACCTTTATGTGCGGGCACGGGCAAGCAAATGCAATCGAGGCGACTGATGTAAGCGAAGTGCAATTATCAATTAATCGCGAATTACGCACGTCCACGAGTAAGTTATAAAAGGATAGAAAGTCTACACCTATTATCGGCTTGCTCACATTAGCTATTACAAAGCGCCAAGAAAATGCGCGCCTTAAACCTAAATCTAAACATAAACTTAACCAACCATATGTGGCGATTACAGTATTATTTGCAGCAAAAAGCTCATAACTAGTTTTATTGCGTCGCTGCATGCGCACTAAGCTCAATGGGTAAACACACAAGTCAGATCCAGTGTCGATTAAAAACTGCACTTTACTTTTAGCGTCAGTGACAAACAAACGCTTAGCGTTCGACTTACAATCATCAGCGGTCACAGCTATCGACCGCCCAACTAGTTTTTTGGATAATTACAAGGCTTTATACACTTAGCTGCTTTCTCGCCGTAGTTGAAGTGATACCAGCAGTATCGCTGGCCATCAGCACGAGAACGACTTCTCGACTGACTGCGGCGCCGGCTGCTGGATTTCGACCTCCTTTTCGGGAAGTCACGACGTCTTCTTGCTGTCGACATTTCATCGAGCCTCTTGGTCAGCGCATCAACCTTCCGATTTAGGTCTTCGAATGCTGGAGATGAGCATAAAGTGGATGTGGTAGCTACTTGTTGTGCTGACGTTTGTGGCGTGGCCTCAGCTACTTTATCGGCTAATTGTGCAAGTTGGTCGAGCGGAAGGTTATCTTGCATAGCCACTATAGTTTGTAGCAAACTGGGTAGCCGACTCGACCATAAGGTACGCAGGATCTCATCTGGGAACCCTGATCCAGCTAAACTACGAATATGCTGCAAAAACTGGCTTGGCTTGCGATCTCCCAATTCCTCATTCATGAGCAACTGTTTGATTTGCTCGCTTCTTGAAGCAGATAGTCTAGCAATCAACTCACGTTTTAATATGTCGTATTTCTCGTTTGCCGGTGGTCTAATTATTAGATCTTCGACGTCCGCAGCAATTTTTGGATCCAACACTGATATTACATGATAATATTTTGTGACATCCGATGTAATATTCGCTAATGCGAATTGGCAATCCAACTGTGCAAACCAAAGCGTCGGTTTCTCGGGCCAAAATGGCGGCATCTTAATGCCTACTCGGCAAAGTACCGCTCCCTTGTCACTAGTGCTGCTTTTCGCTGCGTCTGCGCTAGCATCTTGCCACATTTTTAATGTACTTTGTACGCTATATCAGAAGGTTGCGTGTTCAGATCACACCGGGGTCACCACTGTGGCCGTGGTAGGAAAAGGGGAGATCTCCCGCCGGGCAAGGTTTTCTGCCCGGGGAGCGGCCAACACTCCTGGTGATAGTTCGGAGATGTTCTATGTATACTGTTTATGATTCGGAATGTTGATAGCGTGATTTAGGCTTCGGTGTATTTCGCATGTGGCGCGACGACAGCGCCGCCACATCACCCCTCTGCTCAGACCGGAGGTCGATAGTGCAGTCCCGTTGTTGACGAATGTGCAAGTGCCAGGAGATTGCCTTGTAGTCTGCGGTGAGTCGAGAAGAAGGCAAGTAATCTGCGAGAGTGCCGTGAAGCAGAGGCGAGCAGTAAGGCTCAGAGCCGTGCCGAACACTGTATAGCGCAGAGAGTAGCTTGAAGGAACAGGAAGAATTATTATTCCAGTGCTGCGATGAACCTTGTGAAGCTAGATGGCTTGCAGGATATGAAGACTGCAGACGATATCTGCTCGGCAGCGAATGGGTGGGGTATTTTATGACGATGATGAAGCTGGAAGTTTCCGAAGGTTGTAGGTTGCGTGTTCAGATCACGTCGGGGTCAACACTTGTGGGCTTGGTTGCTAGGCAAATAAAAGCGTCTTCACTCTTCTAAAAATGTATATATTCTTCTTTTACAAAGATAGTTTATAATTACAAGCACGAAGCCAAAAAGATAAAAAGAAATGAATAAGAAAATACAATTAATTAGAAGTAAGGAGTGCTTGAGATAGGAAGCCGAGAATAAGTTAGTCGCGATTTAAAATAACCGTTACTCTGGCGGCGCGAGCGTGGGGTCTAGCGCTGAGGCCGTTTTAATGCAGACTGCCGGTAAAAACCGAAGGCGCCCGGACTGTCACAAAAGCAGATTTAACGGAGCCGAGCATTCCCGACCGCAACCGACACGAACCTCGCGTCGGCGCGTACGCCGTTACCTAAACATGCAAAAGAATGACACAATTGCATGTCGCCACAAACGTACAGTGTTGGACCGCCGAGCATCCAGATGGTGTGGATGGTATCGGGACGTTTGCCGCGTAGTGCGTTCACAAAATTTGGCGGCTGGGATTAATCCGAACAATTCCTCAGAGCACTCTCCATGGTATATGTGAAAGAAAATGCAAAGAGATGCAAAATCTCTTCGCAGTGCCAGTGAATCGAGCCGATCGGAAAGCACTCGGTCGTCGACGATTCGAGCCGCTCTGCGCTGGATGCGGTCAAGTGGAAGGAGCTGGTACTGAGGAGCCCCAGCCCAGAGACGGGAACAGTATTCCATGTGCGGCCGAACCTGCGCCTTGTAAAGTTGCAGGCGGTGTGCCGGCATGAAATACTGTCCCGCTCTGCTGAGCACGCCAAGCTTTTTAGAGGCCAATTGGGCCTTCTCTTCCAAGTGACCACAAAACTGCACGTTCCTTTTAGCGATTAACGCGCAAACTTGTGTCTTCTGGGGGTTAAGCTGGACTGGATTTAGTTGCTCCCAATCCGAAACTCAAATTCAAATTGTTTATTGCATGTCACATTACAGATTCAAGATGGTACAATTTTGACAGGTATACATGTGACGCCCCGCAAGGGCATAGCAACACTAGAGGGCTAACTATTTTCGTATTATCTAATTTTTAAACATAAATTACAAATTATCATATCATCAACATTCAATATTAATTTATATAAATTAATTTAATTTGAAACACAATGTATAGTCTAGGTATTCTTACTTTATCGTTATTTATCGTCAAAAAATTCATTTAAATTATAGTAACATTTATTAATAAGAAATATTTTTAATTGTTTATTAAATTGCACAGGATTTTCCAGGATTTTTATGGAATTCGGTAAATGTTTATAAATCTTTATTGACATAACGTGAGGGCTGTTTGAAACTAATTTTAATTTGGAGAAGGGTATCTTAAGCTTATATAAATTTCTATTATTTCTTTTAGTCTTAGGTGAGTAGAGTTTTGGGTGTTTCCTAACAAATTTACAATTGTTAAGAAACAAATTAAAAAAAAATGTAAGTGTTAAAATTTTATTTTTAATGAAGTGGGGTTTACATGACTCCATTTTGTCCAAATTTATCAATATTCGTAGACACTTCTTTTGTAATATAAATAATTTGTTTACATCACAAGAGTTTCCCCACAAGATGATGCCATAGGAGAGTACGGAGTGAGCATGT
This sequence comes from Parnassius smintheus behrii, assembly GCA_036936625.1. Taxonomy (NCBI): domain Eukaryota; kingdom Metazoa; phylum Arthropoda; class Insecta; order Lepidoptera; family Papilionidae; genus Parnassius; species Parnassius smintheus. The sequence goes on along the minus strand of JAUPFT010000003.1, from coordinate 56,772,563 downwards.
GCATAGTAAGCCGCAAGGGCAGTCTTAAAATCTGTCACACGTTTAAGGTGTTGCAGTGCATAAATAAATTAGGATATTTTTTTTGCAACTTTTTGTACGTGCTGTTTCCAACTCAAATGTGTGTCCAGGTCTATTCCTAACAAAGTGCCAGAGTTAACAGTTTCTAGTTTTGTATTTTTATAGTTAAACGATATTTGTAAACCAGTTTTTTGGTAGGGTTTAAATTGAATAATTTTAGTTTATTTAAGGTTAAGTTGTAAATTATGTAATTGTAGCCAGCCAGTAATTTTATCTAATGTATAGTTCAATTTTGTAGTTAAATCTGTGGAATTAGTGCAAGAGATTAAGATGGAGATGTCATCTGCAAAGAGCACACATAGATCGTCCAGTATGTTTGGGAGATCATTTATATAAATAAGAAACAAAATACAACCCAAAACGCTATCTTGAGGGATGGAGCCAGTAATGAGAGTTGCATCCGATCTGACATGAGTATTTTTGCCTATCTCGAAGTCGGTATTTTCAATTTCGACATATTGGAAGCGGTTATCAAGATAGGATTTGAACCAATTATGAGCTATTCCCCTAATTCCTGTTTGATACAGTTTATCCAATAGAGTTCTATAACAGACTCTGTCATAAGCTTTACTCATATCGAGCAAAAGGCCTACTGCGATTTTTTTATCGTCGATTTTGTCTAGGATGTTTTTTACATATTTATAAATTGCTAAGGTGGCGGAGTGGTTTTTCCTAAAGCCATGTTGATTCACATGCAAAATTTTATATTTTTCATAAAATGAACAAAAACGTTTCGCCATAGCAGCTTCAAATATTTTAGCAGACGTAGGTAACAGAGCTATAGGTCGATAATTATTTATGTCAGTAGTTTCGCCCTTTTTATACAAGGGTTTGATTAGAGATATTTTGAGGGCATCTGGAAAGATACCTTCTGAAAAAGATTGATTTACCAATATTGTATAGGGGATTGTTAACAAATCAGCACAACTTTTAATCAAAATAGGAGTCATTTCATCTATGCCGTAGGATGATTTATTTTTGAGATTTTTTATTATGGTATTCATTTCATTAGTTCCTACTGGGCTTAAGAAGAGAGTGTTTTCGGTGGATTTTGTTAAAGTTGTTTTATTTAAATTACAGTTATTTAAGTGTAAATTTCCTATAGATGCATAAAAGGTATTAAATAAGTTCGCTACTATTTTAGGATCACATGATATATGTTTATCTGTTATTTTTAGTTGAACATTTCTATATTTTCGTGAATTTTTGTTAGTCTCGTTATTTATGATTTTCCACATAGTTTTAGTTTTATTTTGAGAATTTTCAAATTTATATTTGTTACATAATTTTTTGGATAAATTGATGGCTTTTTTAATATTTTACAATACTGTTTATAATGATATTTAAAATTTTCATTTTTGGTTTTGGAAACCAATAACTTTAAAAATCTTTTATAGCGACAAGATGTTTTTAATCCTACTGTTAAATAATTTTTCTTTGGAGAATTTTTTATTTTTATTTGGATTTTTGGTATAAATTTATTTAAAGCTCTTTGTAAGATTTCACTAAATATGTTATAATTCTCATTTACATTTTTATTAGGTTTAAGTATGTCATCCCAATTTATATTAGAAATTTCATTTTTGAATTTAGTTATATTTAAGTTACTGTAAATTCGTTTATTTAATAAAAATTGCTTTAAGTTTTGTGTTGGAGACGGTATAGAAATTAATAAACTACAATGATCTGAAAAACCAAATTCATGAACAGCTATTTTCATATCCTTTAATTTAAAATTAATAAAAATTAGATCAATGCATGTGGAGCTGTTTGGTGTAATTCTGGTGGGTTGTTTAATCTTTTGGTGGAAGTTATACGATAACATTAAATTAGAGAGCCTATTTTTTTCGCTATTATTTGTTAGGAAGTCTACGTTAAAGTCGCCACCTATGATAATATTCTTATAATAATCTTTTTTTGAGATAAGACTCAAGAGTTTTTCTAGACGTGAATAGAATACTTCGATTTCCCTTTTGCTATTAGGCCAGTAGAGGTTAATAATTAACAGGTTTATTTGAGAGATTTCAATAGCACATATTTCAAAAATCATTTCTGTGGACAACGAAGATATATCTATTCGTTCGTAATATTCTAATGTGTTTTTTATTAATATACATACTCCACCACCGTCATGCTCCTCCCGGCAGAAAGATGAGCTTACGGAATATCCTTCTATTTTCAACAAATCTTTCTTTTGTTTATTTAACCAAGACTCTGATATACATATGACATGAAAATTACATCTATCCTCTATAAATGCCTCTAGTAGGTGAGTTTTATTACAAATACTTTGCATATTTTGAAACATAATATTAAAATAAACTCCGAAAAGTAGAGTTACTTGTTATATTATTGTCTTTTCTTGGTCCTACTCCTTCGCTGGTTGTAGCTTGATTTGTGTTTTTTGTAGATGGGAACGGTAAAGTTTGGTGATTTATAGACGGTTATTTTTGTATCATCTCTGCCTTCTGTTGCCTGCGTGTACGTATTGATTTTCTCATCATTTAGTGATAAATCAGTTGCTTCTTTTCCATTGATGATTAACTTATTGTTTCTTATAATCGCGTGGTGTCCATGTTTTCGCGCTATATATAAGGCATGTTTCAACTTTTTTCTTTTTTGCAAAGCTTGAGGACTTAAATTCTCTGTGACACTGAAACCGGCTAGCTCTAAATATATGTAGTTATCTAAGATGTATTTTTTCATTCTTTTGCTAATTAATTCGATTTTTAGCGGTCTTTTATTACTCCTTTTGCCTATGAATGTTAGTCCTTCTATATACCCTGTTAAATCTAAGCATAGTATGTCATAAAAAATATTTATAACTCTTTCCATTACTATTTCGTCCGATTCCCAATAATTCTCTATAAATCCGTGTAGAACTAAAACTCTTTCATAGAGTTGATTGTTCGGTTGGAGTACATTTTCTTGTATGTGTTGGATCTCTTTTTGTAATTTATTATTTTCAGCCTGGAGAGTAAGGCATTTTTGTTGTAATTGCTCTATTTTGGAGCCTAAATTTGATATATCTTGCTTAAATTGTGTTTGTTCTAGTAAAATTTTTTTGAAGCTTTGTTTAAAATTGGCTTTTATTTCAGATAAAGCGTTTTCTATTTCTTTTTGGAAGGAAGTTTGTATTGCTTTTAATATATATTTGTTGTTTTCTTGCAATATGGATGTAATTTTTTGTAGTGTGATTTGCTCATCATCTATATTAGAACAAATAGTCACATCTTTTCCGGTTAGGGATTTTGAAGTTTCAAAAGCTACAGTATTTCCTTGGGGCGATATTATAGAATCATCGTTACTAACTGTCGAGTTTTCTTCATCGAAATGTGATATCTTTTTCTTTTTGTGATATTAGGATCTATTATTAGATTTAAATTTAAATTTTCACGATGATGTTGTGGTCGGATAGGCGTGTTACTGTTGTCTGCCTTTGGTTCATTTGATCGACAAAGTTGGCATTTCCACAACAGTTTGTGATCTTGGTTTTTCGGATACGTTAGCACATTCGAGATCATAATTTTGGCAACAAATAGAGCATTTCAAAATCTTCTAGCGGGTATCTCTTGACGGCAGCCTGCGCAAACGCCTGCCATCTTAAGAGCAGTAGCGGTAGTTTGGTAACGATTCTTAGAAATGTCTATGTCAGCTATTCTACAATAGATGGCGCCACGTAGTATGTGAGTTACGTTGTATAATATGGCTCCCCAATCTAAACGAATTTGCAACAGGTGTATACACTATTTCACACTTGTTGGCGTTGTGTTATTTATGAGCTAGTAAAACAGGTAGGGTACAAAGTCCATTTCTTAGTTCTCGACAAAGAACAATAATTCGTTATGCAGATTTAAAAATTACGCACTGTTTACTTACAGTTTTCACACATTTATTAAGTTTTAATTTATTGGTGTATTGTTTAAAGATTATTCATTATAATAATTTCTCCTTATCACAGTTTAAAGCTTCAACAATGTAAATTATTTCACTGTAAATTTTTTAACTTATTTCTCCAATTTTCCTTTCACAAACACTGTCACACATTACTTTTTGTTTACTTATCACTTTTATTGCAATTATTAGATGGAATATTATTGTTTACTATTTTTAAATTAATTTAAAATGAAGAGCTATTGTTTACACGGACAGCGCCCTCTAACCTCTCTACTCTCTACTACTAATATATATAACTCTGTTCAGCAAAGACTCGACTTCAGACACAAGTTTGTCCCGGCACTCGGAGACGTTTTCCCGAGAAATATTGGCTCGCCCGATGTAAAGAGCATCACCAGTGCTGTCATCTGCATAGCAATGAATGTTACGGATTTGCAACATATCATTGATATGCAGAAGAAACAGCGTTGGCGATAGCACGCAGCCTTGTGGAACACCAGCATTAATAGGCTTGCAATCGGAGCTTGCACCGTCTACAACGACCTTGATGCCCCGATCTGCAATAAAGCTGGTGATCCAATCGCACAATTTCTCGGGAAGCCAATAAGAATTGAATGAAGACACACACTGAAATAACCAAAAAATCTCAAGTCCCCCATAACAACAAATGAGATCATTCCCCGTAAGTTTCCGAACCCTCTGCGATGATTTCATAACATGGCGTCAGACACTCAAGACATTGTTCTACGTCAAATACTGATGAATTAGAGGCAGGGAGTGTAACGATTCCACTGTCTGTACTAACTTAATTAGATCAGTTAGCATCCGCACCAAATGTTCTAACGCGACCGAGATGGTTAATGGAAATGACGCTATGTTTAACTTTACAGAATTTAATTAATAGGTCTACAATACTCGACACGTGTACAAAACATACTACGAAATGTTGGAATATTAGTGGGTTTGATTTTATTATTAGTGCTAGCAAAGTTCTAGAAGCTTCAACTAATTTTGAACAATCGAAGGATGTGCAAAGATGAGGGAGAAGGGATGTTGAGCCTTTGACACCCCACTAGTTGCTAGTTAGCCTAGTTAAGCTGACGAATAGTTTGATGCTAGTCTATTTGAGGGATGAGCTTTAAACCCAAACAAATTTACCTAACGGAACAATCTTAAGTTCCATTTAATGAGGGCTAATTTATATTTATATTTTAAAAACAGTGTACATGCTGCTAATTTACTAATTACAGTTTTAATTAATAGTATTAGTAATAAATAATAGTACAAGATACATGTCAAAATGGTCAAATAAATCAAAGAATTTAACAAATTAATCGCTATGAAATCGGTCAAATATTTCACTTAGTGGCTTAGTGGCGCCGCCCTGGTGGCGGAAAAAAACGTACATGCAATCATGCACGCCTTAGTGTTAGAACCTTAGTACCGGGCTTATTATCGATCCCGGTTTATCAATAACATACAAGTGAAACGAATATTCGATGATCTGTAGCTACATTTTACATAATACAATAGAGAAGAAGAAAAGACGGACGGGTGTCCTCACTCCTTCCCGTTGCAGCCGAGGTGGAGTCGTGGGGGAAGAGGAAACATGGTAAGGCGATGCGCTGGAGAGAGAGGAGTGTCGGTATAGCAAAGTGCTACCCTCTTCGGCCGAAATTTGGTTGTTATAAATCTAAAGTTACAAACGAAGTAACATTCCACCTAGAAAAACCTGTTGGTGAGTGCCCAAGGACATCTGCAAACAAAGGTTACGTGCTTACCCTGTTAAAAGTTACGAAACAAGGTTACGAGCCGTGTAATGGCTGAGTATAAATATCCACTAACCCGTATCGTCACGTGGGTGTCGTAACAGGCGACAGAGGAAAGCAAGCCGGAAGATCTGCAGGAGCGTCTTCCTTATAAAAAATAGAAAATAAAAACTACGGTTGCCAACTTGCCTGCCAAGCGTGGCAACTATGGCAAATATGGGGGATATTTACAACTATGGCAAATATCCCCCTATGACGTAATCTATGAAAAGGCCTTTCTTTTGCAGTGAACTTTGATAGGCTAAATAAAAAATAAGGCTACTACGAATTTATCCATATTTTACCGGTCTCCATATAATGAGTCTGTCGTCTCGTTTCTCGCTTCTTCAGCCCCATCGGTTGTCGTTGCCTATATAATATTTCGAGCTATATGGCCGGCCCATTGCCACCTCTGCTCATTAAAACGTTGTTTTATGCTGCTTATTCTGGTTCTATTGCAAATATCTTCAATTCTATCGGATTTTTTTGTGTTGGAGAGGGGCCAAACGAGCATATGGCTGATCTGATGGTAAGTGATTACCGCCGCCCATGAACACCAGGGGAATTGCAGATGCATTGCTGGCCTTTAAAAAAAGGTAGGCTTTTTTCTTGAAGGCCCCTAAGTCTTGTCAGTCCGTAAAAGTCTCTAGTGGTAGTCGATTCCACAAGGAAGTTGTGCGAAGAAAAAACTTCTTTTAAATCGCACAGTGTGTACCGCCAGTCATCCATATGGTATGGATGGTATAGCGAGTTTTGTACCGATGTGTGATGGTGAAATTGTGCGTCTGGAATTAGTCCGATCAGTTCCTCAGAGCACTCCCCGTGGTAGATACGATAAAATACGCAAAGAGATGCAACATCAGTGTCAGTGAGTCAAGTGAATAGAAAAGAGCTCAGTCGCCGACGATTCGAACAGCTCTGCGTTATATGTGACCAAATGGAAGGAGCTGACAGTAGGGAGCCCCAGCCCAGAAAGGGGACAGTATTCCATGTGCAGCCGAAACTGCGTCTTGTAAAGTTGCAAGCGGTGTCCTGACATGAAATACAGACCCGCCCTGCTGAGCACCCCTACCTTTTTAGAGGCCAATATGGCCTTCTCTTCCATGTGACCACGAAACTACACGTCACTCGATATATCGACGTCGAGGAATCCCATACTGGTTAAGGCAACAAGGGGAGTGAGAAGAGAATTTTAACGCGCAAACTTGTGTCTACTGAGTATTGAAGATTTAGTCGCCCCAGTCCCAAACTTTGTTCAACAAAGTCTCGACTTCAGACACAAGTTTGTCCCGGTACTCGGCGATATTTTGCCGAGTTATATTGGCACAGCCGGTGCATAAAGCATCACCGGTGCTGTAGTCCGCATAGCAATGAATAGTACCGGTTTACAACATATCATTGATATGCAGAAGACACAGCGTTTGTGATGGCACGCAACCTTGTGGAACACCAGCGTTAAAGTGCTTGTAATAGAAGCATGCACCGTCTACTACGACCTTGATGCTCCGATCTGTAAGAAAACTGGTGATCCAATTGAACAATTTCTCGGAAAGCCCGCAGGATGGAAGCTTTGTAAGAAGTGCTCTGTGCGAAATCTGATCGAAGACTTTCGCTATGTCCAAACTAACGGACAATGCCTCCCCCTTGGACTCTACTGCCTCCGCACATATATGAGTTAGGTAACTCAGTAGATCACTAGCTGAGCGACCCCGACGGAAACAATACTGGCGATCACTGAACAGCTGGTGAACGTCAAGGTACCTCATGAGCTGGCAGTTTAAAATGGATTACATTATTTTGGAGATCAAGGAGGTGATATCGATAAGCCTGTATTTAGACGGATCTAAACGGTTGCCTTTTTGAGGGATCGGGTGCATTAAAGCTGTCTTCCATGATTTCGGGACCAGGCTTAGTACCGGAAAAGACACGCGTTAATTAACCTCTTCAAGTATTGGTATCACAACCAAGCTAACTGTGTGAAGTGGGCTGGCTCTTATTCGTCGGAGTATAGGTTGGAGTGCGGGGTGAGGCGGGGCGGCCTTAGCTCCCCTCAACTTTTCAACCCGTACATCAACGGTCTGATCGTAGAGCTCAGTGAGTCGGCTGCTCAATTGATGGTCATTTTGTTAATAATATACGAGGGTGGATTGAAAAGTACTCGGCCTAACCAAGAAAATAAACACATACTAAATCAGTTATATTTTTATTTTTCTACATAATCACCATCAAGTTCAATACACTTTTGACACCTCCCCTTCTAAGCATTTAGACCGTTGAAAAAAAATGATTCTTCCTTAGAGTCAAAATATGCGTCTACAGCTGCTTTGACCTCGTCGTTTGTCGAAAATCTTTGACCTCCCAAGTGCTTTTTTAGGTTAGGGAACAGAAAGAAGTCTGATGGTGCCAGATCAGGTGAATACGGTGGATGCGGTAACAGTTCAAAGCCACAGTTGTGAATTTCAGCCATTGACTGTACTGAAATGTGAACACGGGCGTTATCTTGATGAAACAGGACTTTTCTTCTGAGCATTCCTCGACGTTTTTCTTTTATTTCCTCTCGTAAACGACGTAGTAAGGTGCAATAGTAATCAGAGTTTATAGTCTGACTCCTTTCAAGATAATCAATCATAATCACACCTTTCGAGTCCCAGAATACTGAAGCCATCACCTTATTTGCCGACAAAATCGACTTAGCGTTTTTAGGGGGTGGTGAACCAGGTCTTCTCCACTGTTTTGATTGTCGTTTTGTTTCCGGTGTACAGTAATGAACCCATGTTTCGTCCATAGTAACAAAACGATTCAAAAAATCATCTGCATCGGCTTCAAATAACTCCAAACAGTCGCGTGAAATAGTCAATCGCGTCCTTTTTTGTTCAACTGAAAGCAGTCGCGGAACCCACCTCGCAGACACCTTGTGGAAACCCAACTCGTTGACAATGATGTTTTGAGTTCATTCATAAGAGATGCCTATAATCTCGGCTATCTCTCTAATTTTTAATCTGCGGTCTTCCATTATTAAATCAAGTACTTTTTTAATATTTTCGTCAGTAGTTGACGTCGAAGGTCTTCCAGAGCGGGGTTCATCTTTCACACTCTCTCTACCGCGCTTAAATTCTGCTATCCATTTTTTGACGGATGAATATGATAGAGCACAATCGCCTAATGTACTGACCATGTTATCATGGATGGCTTTTGATGATAGCCCCTTCTTATGGAGGTACTTAATGACGGCACGCTGCTCGATTTGCTCCATTCGCGGAAATTATGTCCGATTACTTTGTAAATAAATTTATAAAATCACAACTAATTATCGCACACGTTTCGAACTTCACACAATGAACTAGTCTGAACTAAACTAAATAATGTGGGTAGATTTGATTTTTAGAATTGAATGGATCTGTGTTAGGCCGAGTACTTTTCAATCCACCTAGGTAAGCTATGCCGATGACATGGTTTTGCTGAGTCCTTCGATCAGGGCCCTCGAAACGCTGGTGGGCATCTGTGAAAGGTACGCGGCGGCTCATTGTCTCAAATATAATTATAATAAAAGTGAACTACTCGTGTGTTAAGGTTGGAAATAGAAAACCTAAGTCTGTTCCTCATGTTAAACTTGGAGGAGTTACACTGAGTAGAGTAACCAAATTCAGATATCTGGGACACTGGGTCGCCGAGGATCTTTCTGACAATTTAGACGTTGAACGGGAACGTAGAGCGTTGGCAGTGAGGTGTAATATGCTTGCCCGTAGGTTTGCAAGGTGTACGAATGAAGTTATGATAACGTTATTCAAAGCTTACTGTCAGACATTCTACACCTGCAGCCTGTGGACGAAGTGTACTCGCCGAATTCTCAATGCGCTACGTGTTCAGTACAACAATGGATTCAGGATGTTGTTGGGGCTGCCACGCTTTTGCAGCGCATCGCGTATGTTTTCTGAGGCACGCGCGGACAGTTTTGCAGCAATATTACGCAAATGAATAGCCTCCTTAATGCGTCGCGTGCGAGACAGCACCAACGGTCTCATAGCTTCTATATATGGAAGGCAAGATTGCCCGGTAATGAGTACTGGAACACAGTGCATGTGGGTTCCAGACCCAATATATTTAATAATAAATAATAATTTTTGTGTAGTTATAATTTATGTATTTTGTGAATTTACTAACCCCTAGTTTTTAAGTTTTTAAGTTTTAAGTGTACTAACAAAATGGGTGTAAGTACTTACTTACCTGAATAATGAAATAAAAATAAATAAAATAAAACTAGTGCCAACTCCGGAGCATGTGTCTTCAGTACAATAAGAGGGACTTCTTAACGTCCAGGTAGAGGCGAGCTCTGCGCACAGAGCGCTGGCTAAACAGTACATCCTGCATGGAGCACTCGCCGCGGGATGGATTATCCTTTGCGGTATGGACCAGTGAGTCGTCCTCCCTGTGCAGAGATGGGAGGGATGGCTGACAGAAAATCCCTTGAACAGCCTTGGTGAGGGAACAGAATGCACGTGTTCTCGAAAGAAGTCGAACTAGTTTCTCGACAGTTTTGTTGTGAGCTGTGCTTTGACTTTGCCTTGGCAATGACAATTTTGAAGGACCTGGAGGAGGAATTATGCTTCTTTTTAGAGCGCTGGTATTTGCATCCCAGGACGTTGATTCGTCAGCCCAGGCTTGGTAGCACTCCTGCTTATAACATGATGCTATTTTACAGGAGTGACCAAACCGTGGCTGAAACACCTATGGGCACCACAGAGGAAAGAATAAATAGTTCCATACACAGAAGTCAGCGACAGAATCAGCGACAACGTTGGGAGCGTCCGGCGAAAAGCATACCCAAGGGTAGGATGCAATGAAAGACCGCATACCATCCCAATCAGCTGACAATGCCAAACATGGCGGCAGTCTGCAGAATGCAACCGCAATTTCAGCGTGAGTGGCACCGACAATGGTCAGAAGAGCCAAGAGGGGCATTGACGGAGACCTGGTATCTCTCCGGGTGAGAGGTCGGCGGAAGGTCTAACGAGGAAGGTACATTTTCTTCCAAATCTGGGGTCCGCGTAGACGAGGTAACCAGTTGCGTCAGACCATATGCCACAGCAAAGTCCTAGACAGATCTACCCGCATGATCAGTTAAACATGAACCAAGCCATTCAGCGTAGTGGGCGTTAAAATCACGATGCTCCAAGCATCACGATCTCTGCGGATGGGACTTGTTGTAGCACGGAATCTGCAGCCAATTGGACGTGGTCGAAGGGACCTATAGTCGTCGCTGTCTACGCGCAGCCATAGAATGAACAGGTCCGTACCTTCAAGGCTGCCGAGGCGTCGAAAACAGATATCCTCTCTGACGTACACGCAAACTTCAGCCTGGGGTACAAAGGAGTTTTCTAATTTTTACCCCGGGTAGGAGAGGTACGAAGTATCAGCCGGAGAGGATACCTTTGTCTCGGTTAGAAAGAGTAAGGCCGGCTTCGCCGTTTCCAGATGGTAGTGGACGGCGGTAAGGTTTGAATGAAGTCCCTAATGTTACAGAAATTCACGGATAGCATGGCATATGTATTTTAAACATTTCTTTTATTCTTGATTCTTTAAAAATATCCGCATTTTGGTTCATCTATTTCTTTTCTAATACATATAAAATATAAGTAATATTTCAAAAAGAAAACATTAATCTTTTGACAAATTAGCTTCCTATGCTATGAAATCTGTCAAATATTTCACCTTATTTCTGAGTGGCGACGACCTGGTGACAGAAAAAGTCGTTGGCTACTACAGCCATAAGCACCTGCAACCGACCTCAAAAAACAGGTGTGTTCACAACAAAAACAATCCAGTACCAGACGTCTCGCATTTTTACCGTTACTGATCGTCGCCGGTCGTGACTGTACGATGTACGTGTACTGTGTACGACTTAAATGATATAATTAGATCGCAATCTGTCACAAGATAGATTTTCTAGCAATTATCTCAGTCGACATTTACGACACTCACGGGACGAATTTTTTTGTAACACTGAACTGACAAACCAGCTAACAGTCGACCCGATCAGCATCATCAACATTACAGCCCTTCACATATCCACTGCTGCTTCCTCGAGGAATGCCACAAAGCACAGTCCTGAGCCACTTGCATCCATCGATTTCCTTTATGTCTTCCCAGCTTGTCACTCCATGTAGTGGGGGTCCGCCCAACACTTCGCCTACCGGTATGAGGCTGCCACTCGAAAACCTTTCTTCCCCATTGGTTGTCGGTTCTTTGAGCTATATGGCCGGCCCGTTGCCACTTTAGCATTAGACCAACCCAGAGCATAGCCGAGGAAGCTCACACGTCCAACGTTAGTAAGTGACTACTGCAACCCATTGGCAGCTGCAGCCAACTTTAAACAACGAATGCTTCAAATGCATTACCTACCTCTGAGGACTAAGATGAAATGCTTCACAGCCTGTATAATGACTTTCCATACCCTTCACACCTGAACACAGCAGATCAAGTAAGATTATTATTATATTATATTAGGCGGCATAAATAGGTAAGAGAGTTAGAGGAGAGAGGAGGTAGCTACTGCAAGGTTCTGTTAAATTAATCAAGGAGTTTTTGTAATTTGAAAAAGATAAGTCCAATACTGGATAAAGAACCACCCACCCGAGCGTCCACGTGGGCGGGTCTGATGTGATAGCAAGGAGGTACAGTACAGTAAATATCTAGGCCTCCACCTGGACAGTCGCTGGGACTCCGAAGAACATTTCGAGCGCCTAGTCCTCCGCCGTCCTACGCCGCCTCTACGCGGGAGTTATACGGTCCGTAGCTCTGTATGGAATGCATGTATGGGCAAAAAGGCTGGCCATTCGACGCTGTAGAACTAAAATCTACAGTGTGACAATGACTAGAAAGTGGTCTCTAGACATCGTGGTACCCCAGCATCGGACGGCAAGTATTGCCTTCGAGACGTGCTATTAGTGTAGCAAAGCGATGGAGGCGTCCCATTTGCATTCCAAACGGAGATTCCGGGACCCTAGTATACGCTGATGGTGACCACCGTGGGGTTTTAGCCAGTAGGAGTCCAGCATAACCTCGTTGCCCCCGCAACGAATGGTATCCATGAGGATTTCCTCACGAAAAGAAAGAGGATAAAGAAATGGCTTGAAAATACACAATAAAAATAGCAGTCTCGGAGGAGCATTGGAAGGAGTTACTTGTCTCAAATAACATCGTAAGTGTAGTACTAAAGTATTAACTAGTATTGATAACATGATCTGTGTTTCAATCCTGTATTGCGAATTAGAGAAAAGCCAATTCTACCTGGAGGGACTTGAAGGCAGATCAGCACTCCTACCACCGAGGAGAAATGGTGTGATGGATTATTTACGTCACCATAACATGACAACAAATCTAGTAATGTGTGACTAGTATGTGTGCCAACCTATGTATATGTGCTCTGAACTAATCTCAACAAAATCTGACTAAGGGGTTTTACGGGGGAACTGTATAAATAGATAGCGGCCACAAAAACACTACGCGGCTTATGGAGTTCGCTGCTGTCTTTTTTGTTGGAATAGGGGTGACAAGCGAAGCGAAAACACAGTCCACGTAATGGTAAATGAGTGCTGAGACCCATAGACATCTACATATATCCTTGATTAAGAATCAAAATGCAGATACGTTGTCACATACTGCGTCGCAATGTTAAGTGACACCCACGACTTGTTAGTCATCATCAACATCATCATCATTGTTGGCATTGTTAGTTCCACCACGTAGAAGTAGTCGAGTTAAGCACGTAGCTCTCTATGTGTTTAATCATCACCTGATTTACTTCCGTATACTAAGAACGCATCCAATCGCGAGTTTCGTGGGTGTCGAAGGTAAATAACAATATTCTTTATAAATTATAACATAACGCCGTCGCTAGATGTGCTAACAACAGATTCACGTTTGTGCAAGGCCTCCCTCGTTTGTATTGTAGTGCTCGAAGGCGAAGGTAATATTTTTTTTATTTTCTTAGTCATACAGCGTTTTTGTTATTGTATTTACAATACATAATTTTTTCATATTAAGGTAAATAGAGATTATTAATATAATCAAGCATTACTTTGTGGAAATCCATTATATTAATAATGTTCAAAATTAATTAACTAAGATCCGCGTAGGTAATAAAGCAAAATGATGTGTCTTACCTAGTTTTTTTTATAGAAGAGGGGGCAAACGAGCATGCGGCTCACGTGATAATATGTGACTACCGCCGCCCATGCACCGCAACACCAGAGGAATTGCAGGAGCGTTGCCGGCATTTTAAAAAGGAGTAAGCTCATTTCTTGAAGGTCCCTAAGTCGTATCGGTTCGGAAAAATCGCCGGTGGTTACCAATTCCACAGAGAAGTTGTACGAGGAAGAAAACTTCTAGTAAAACGCACAGTGGTGGACTGGTGGACCGCCAAGCATCCAGATTATGAGGATGGTGTCTTGAATTTTGACGCGATGTGCGTTCAAGAAATTTGGCGGCTGGGATTAATCCGAACAATTCCTCAGAGCACTCCCCGTGGTAGATACGATAGAAAATGGAAAGGGATGCAACATCCCTACGCAGCGCCAGTGAATGGGGCCGATCAGAAAGAACTCGCTCGTCCTGTTTATAACACCTTCCGCCCTCCACCAGTTGCGTGCATTGTCCCAGTCACCACTAATCCTACCAGGACTACTCCTAACACCAATGCATTAGGAAGGACACACCACCGTTCAACAGTAGAATTTGGATACCCGTAAAAAATGAATGAATAAAACACTAACAAACTAGCACGCAGTCCACCTGACATCAAGTGAATGCTGTGACCCATAGACATCTATCCTCACGACACATCAAAGAGTAGATTATGTTGTGTTGTCGCTCTTAAGGACTAAGAAGAAATGCCTCTTAGTCTTAAGGCCTTAAGGACCTTCGAGTGTCATCGCTCTTCATACTTCATACACTAAGCTGCTATTTCACGCTGGTATTATTCCTCATCCGATCAAGCCGACCTATTAATGACGCAGGCTTAATCCACTATAACGTAACTACCATTACCATGTAAAAAATAAATCAAGCACTTGTTATGTTTATAAATATATAGAGTCACAAGAAAAGCTTTTCAATATGATTTATAATTTATTTATTTAATATTAGATGTAGAGTTACGTGGTAGAGCCATGCTGGAGCTAAATTAGTAGAATAGTATACTAGCGTAAAACGGTATAATATAGCAATGCATCTGCATTTTGATTCCTAATCGAGGTTAGATGTAGATCTATGGGCCACAGCATAGGCTTATGCTGTCACGTGTACACGCGTTTTTCACGCTTATTCTATAAAAAAATAAAAGGTTTAAAAGGAAATTTTTTTCCTCAGTATATTTTTTTAAATAAACCTTAATAACGAACAATTGAATAATAATGTTTCTAATTATATTTTAATTATACTCGTAAACGCAGTTCGTGTATAAAATTCGCCGTACCAAAGCTGAAGCCAGCTCTACGAAATTTCCAGTTCAATAATTATTAAACAGTAAACACACAATATCCAATTCTGAAAAAAAAATTACATCTTTCGAAATTAATTTAGGCTGTTTTGTACTTCCAAGTATTGTCTGTCATCATCATTATTATTACAATCCTTCTCAAGTCCACTGCTGAACATCGTGAACATCGGTCTCCCGCAAGGAATGCCACAAAGCACAGTCCTGAGCTACCTGCATTCATCGACTTCTTGTATGTTTTACCAGGTTGTTACTCCATCTAGTGGGGATCGCCCTACATTTCGCTTAACGGTACGAGAGTGCCAATCGAGAACTTTTCTTCCCCATCGATTGCCGCTTCTTCGAGCTACATATAGCTCGAAGCTATATAATGGGCGGCTATAGCCGGCCCATTGCCTACTTAACTTACTTATCCCTTCGGCTATGTTGGGTGTTCTAGTTCTACAGATCAGACCAGAGAAACCACGAGCATAGCCATCTCCATAGCTCGCTAAGTAGCCTTGAGCTTCATCATATTATCAGCAGTGAAGGACCACGTCTTAGATACATAACTCCTCACTCGCAACACGCGCTGGTTCTACACTGTCTTCACAGTATTTGACAAACATCTTCAGTCAAATATTGTAAAGGCTGTCAAATCATTACTGCATGTATAAATATGGCTGTATATCATAGAAATAAAAATACCTATGCTTAGTTGTGGGTTTAGACAATACAGGTAATAAAAACCTGTACGTGCTAGAGCCACGCTGCATCTGTATTATAGTTGTAGCACGAATGGGTCGGCTCAACCGGGGAAGGACCACGCTTTCGCAGAATACCAGCGAGAAATAGCTGTTCTATGCCGCTGTGTTTCGTATGGTGAGTGTAGAGAACCGGAGACCCTTTTTACTGGAAACGAGGCATTCCATCTTAGTCCTCACGGATGACAACGCATCTGTATTTTGATTCCTAATCGAGGATAAATGTAGATGTCTATGGGCCACAGCATCCACCTAACATCGGGTGGACTGTGTGCTCGTTTGTCCGCTTTATTCTATAAAAAACCAATAAATTTAGTTCAATGCATACCTACATACCTAATATACCTACAAGCGATTCGACTCAGCTTCGCACGGATGATTTCTAGACCTCAATAACAGCGCCACGTACCGTATCCAATTGTGGATCTAAACCATCCGATCATAACTCAAACACAATGTAATGTCAACAAACAATCAAATGAAATGCTAAATAGGTTAAAGATAATGCAAACTTTTACAAATAGTTATTTCTTTGCTTTTCGCGTAGCCAACTGGACAGGTGTGTTATCACCTTATCTATGATTCAAGACTAAGCCGTAACCACAAGTCCAAAGCGTCGTTGGCGGGTGGCGCTTCGCCAGCCAGTGCCTCGCTGTGCCTTTCCCACGACGCGCGTGCCTTGGTACCACACAATCAACTATTACGACTCTCGAAAACGGTACTTTTCCGTGAATCATTTGATAAAAATAAGATTTCTGTAAACTTATCTGTTCTAAATGATTCATAGTTTTTTTTAGTTTTTGTTTTATCGGCACTAGCTTAACGGTCGTTCAGCCTTGCCAGATTTCGCGCGCAGTTTTGTTTGTAAACAAACGCTTTTGTGTTGTGCGGTTTTGAGAGCTGTTTCGGTGCTGGTGCAATGTGAATGTATTTGAGTGATGGCGAGGTCTCCAAGGAGGATATCCGCCCACAGGCGGAGCAGAAGCCGGTCCCGAGAGCTGACACGGCTGCGTACACAACTCAACGGAAAAGGTAAGCTAACACATATATTTACAACATACACATAGATTTTAGCCTACATTCGTAAACATTATAACAATTACTTGGTATGAAATCAAGGCTATGTTTATTTATCGATACAGGTTAATTTTGCAATAACCTAATTCTAAATTTTGAAAAATTAAGAAAAAAGAAGAAAAAAACGCAAACGTTTTGTCCTTTTTATGTTTTAAATTCAAAATGCGAGCTAACACATTATATTAACTGATTTTAGATTTTACTGAGCACGCACACATGCGAAAGTACTATCGGCAAGCAAAAACGTTATTGCCCTTAAATCACATTCAATTTGGGACGATTTCAAATAAAAAGGGAACCTTATTTATTCGTATTCTCAAAAACTGCAATAACGGCATATCAATAATTTATTTTATAATGTTATTAGTTATTAATATTATTTGAACTTAAGTTTAAAGTTTGGTTATTCTTGGAAAAATAACCCTGTATATTTAGTGCTTAGGTTCAACTCCCTACAGAAATTTGTTTTCCGATTTTCGAATAATTTAATAAAAGTTAAATCTGCACGGATCTTACGGGAGCAATGAAATATGAATTAAAATGTGAAAAAAACTAATTTAATTAAAAAAACACTGTTTATTATCCTCATTAAAAATAGTGGTGGGGTGGTAGAGCCACACTGCAGCTATGTCATGGTTATAGCACAAATGGGTCCGCTTGACCGGGGAAGGACCACGCTCTCACAGAATACCGGCGTAATCTAGCAGAATGCTGCTGTGGTTTCGTATGGTGAGTGTAGAGAACCTGAGGCCCTTTTTTACTGGAAAGGGGGCGTTCCATATTAGTCCTCAGGGGTAACAACTCATCTGCAATTTTGATTCTTAATCGAGGATAAATGTAGATGTCTATATGCCACAGCATCCACTTACCATCAGGTGGACTGTGTACTCGTTTGTCACCCAATGCTATAAAAAAGGCCTCATAGAGGTATTATCCTTGTGCTATTTTAGCATACACAAAGGAGATCGTTGGTAATTTTAGCGTTAATCGATTAAAATGAGATCTATAAATAAACAGGATCCTTGAGACATCAAGTAGGTGACGCGAGCAATCGAGAGCATACAGTTTGCAGCGTCTTATCTCGCGCTTGCAATTGACTCTGCGGAATTCAGTTAACTCTGATTACTATGCAATGCACAGGTTTACAACTTTATTATAATTATTTATTTCCATATTACGTTAATATAATCCGATGTACTTTCGCTACAACCGTTACAGCGTATTAAAGTTCACTGCAGACCGTAGATTGCCTCATAGTAGCTGCCACACTTGGCAAGCGGGTTGGCAACCATAGTTTTGTATTTCAGTCGTTAATATAAAGACGCTTCCGATTTATTTCCCCCATCGCCTTTTGGGACCTTACGGGATCCTAATTTCCGCCTAATTTTATATATTAATGTAATAATTTACTGGCCTTCAATTTCAAAGTGTAGTGACGGTGAAAGAGTACATACGTAGGCGGTCCCATAATGAATTGGCCTAACTATGAACCAATGAAGGAAATGAAACTAAACCAATTTTATTTTTTTAATATAATCACCATGAATACTAACACACTTCTGACATCTGTGAATCAACATCTCTAAACCTTTATAAAAATAATCACATTTTTTATCCTCAAAATGACTGAAGACGGCCGCCTACAACTCTTCATCGCTTGAAAATTTTCTTCCTCTTAAGTTCCGTTTTAAATTTGGATATAAATAATAGTCGAACGGGGCCATGTCTGGACTGTAAGGTGGATGTTGAACTTCTGTGAACCCGCATTGACGAACTGCATCCTTCGAAACACCAGCGGTATGAACAGGGGCGTTGTCATGGAGCAACAGGACACCTTTAGACAGCTTGCCTCTTCGTTTTTCCTTTATCTTGTCTCGTAATTTATATATTAAAGAAGCATAATATTCGCCGTTCACGATTGTATTACGTTCTTTAAAATCCACCATCAAAATGCCTTGAAAATCCCAAAATATTGTGCACATCAGTTTTTTGGTCGATTGTTGCACCTTTGCCTTTCTAGGGGGCTTTTCACCCTTATAACGCCATTCCATTGATTCGCGCTTGCTTTGCGGATCATAATACAAGATCATAGTTTCATCACCAGTCACTAGCCGCTCGATCACAGTCTTTGGATTTTCGCCACAAAGATCCAAAAACTCCGAAGCGAAGCGCACTCTTTCCTGTCTCTGTACCGCTGAAAGAAGTTTCGGTACCCATCTTGCACTCACTTTTTTCATGTGAAGATGTTCATGGATCGCGCGATGAACGGTACTCTTAGAGAGCCCAAGCCTTGCTGCAATTTCTCTAATCTTCAAACGGCGGTCACTCAGAACCTCCTATTCGATAAGAGCAATCGTTTCGGGAGTGAGCACTTCCACAGGTCGACCGTCGTGGCCAAGTCTTCGACGGTTTCTCTCACAAGGCGAAACTCTTTCACCCAATTTTTCACTGTGCTATAGGAGGGGGCAGACTCCTTATACACGCCATCCAATCGTTCTTTTATTTGGCAGGGGATAAACCTTCTTTAAACAGAAACTTTATGACACTTCGATATTCAGTTTTCGACATTTTGAAAAAATACGCGACTCTCGTTATTCAAATGCCTGTTAAACTAAGACTAAGCATTTCATGTCGATGCATGTTTCTTATATTAAGTGCACGATAAACGTACTATTTAATGCAACACAACATGTAGCGACATGTCGCGTTGAACTATATCAGGCCAGTTCATTATGGGACCGCCTGGTATCGTCCTGTGGATACCCGAAGAGTGTATACGCGATAGAGCCATGCTACAGTTATATTAGTAGTATAGTTGTATCATGAATGGGTTGGCTCGACCGGGGAAGGATTACGCTCTCACAGAATACCAGCGTAAAATGTAGCTTATTTCTGCTGTTTCGTATAGTGAGTGTAGAGAACCAGATGGTCTCTGATTTTTACTGGAATTGACGCATTCCATCTTAGTCCTCATGGGTGACAACGTATCTGCATTTTGATTTGTAATTGAGGATAGATGTAGATGTCTATGGGCCACAGCAACCACTTACCATCAGGTAGACTGTGTACTCGTTTGTCACCCTATCCTATAAAAAAGAGGGCAAAGAAATAAACGGGCAGTAGCATATTCCTGATAACTCAATAATAATAAAAACATGCACGTGGCAGCTGTTGCATATATCTCCTAACGGGGCAATCGATGAGGGAAGCCTATGTTAAGCGGTAGAATTTTGACAGGGTTTAATGAATGATGAATAAATCATGATAATAATTGAAATAAGAGATAAAGTTTATCTACTATTAGGGATCAAGTCATTTTGGTCAACTAAGTCTTAGCAATTAAACTGACATCTCTTCTTTAAAGAAATTCAGAGGTGTTTGTGAACACATATCATAGTTGTTTAAGTATTATGCATATTGGCTAGAGACATTTACCCCGTTATAAAGACACGACACCATAGATTTAGGAGTATAATAATGTAAGATAAAATATGAAATATTTGGATACACTTCGTCTTTTTTAGGCAATGTTTAATTTATGTAAACTATTGCTAATGACCAGTGTCAAAATAAACAGAAAAAAAAAATGAAGAACTGTGTAATTTTTAAAGGTTGATCAGACTGACACAGTTTTAATTCTTAGCATATTATAAACATTTGTTTATAGCACACGAGCACTATACTTTATATATATATATATATAGTAACTGAAATCTGTTAAGCGACATATAGCACGAGAAATATGCGTTGTGAAAATATTGCCCTCCTCACACCAATATGAGGAATTTTGGATTAAAAAAAACTCCCATTGCTAATATTATTGCAAAATAGACATACATTTCTCATCTATGTTTGTCTCAACCTATTCAGAGATACGGCTGCGTTGTCACATTAGTCCTAAATTTAATGAATTGGCCGCGTGCTCCTGGGCTAACTAATGATAAATAAATGCTATGGCATAGACACTAATTTATCGTCGATTAAAAACCAAAATGCCGAGGACCAAGGTGGAATACCTCGTTAATAGTAAAACAGATCATAATTCGTTACACTCCCCAAATAAAGCGCAGAAATTTTAGGCCGGTATTGCTGTTCCAACTCATTCCAACTCATTCGTGCTGCAACCACCATACAACTGCAGACTGTCTACTATGTGCATTTTCCATAGAGTCAATTATTTTGTTTTATACGTGGTAGCTACAAGCTACAGCCTATTATATTTGTAACTCGGCTGGGTCGGCTCCACCGGGGAAGGGCCACGATTCACAGAATACCAGCAACTTAATGCTGCTGTGTCCCACATAGTGAGTGTAGAAAACCGAATACACTTTTTACTGAAAACAAGGTATTGAATAAGACTATTTTTACTGATTTTATCCTGTTTACTTTACAATTTTTTAATTCCCGACGTTTCGGGTGCTTTACAGCACTTTTTTTTTTTTTTTTTTTTTTTTTTTTTTTATAGAAGAGGGGGCAAACGAGCATGCGGCTCACCTGATGTTAAGTGACTACCGCCGCCCATGATCAACCGCAACATCAGGAGAATTGCGGGTGCGTTGCCGGCCCTTTAGAAAGGAGTAAGCTCTTTTCTTGAAGGTCCCCAGGTCGTATCGGTCCGGAAAAATCGCCGATGATAAACTATTCCACAGAGAGGTTGTACGTGGAAGAAAACTCCTTGTGAAACGTACAGTGGTGGAACGCCAAGCATCCAGATGGTGTGGATGGTATCGGGACGTTTGCCGTGTCGTGCGTTCACGAAATTTGGCGGCTGGGATTAATCCGAACAATTCCTCAGAGCACTCCCCGTGATAGATGCGATAAAATACGCAAAGAGATGCAACATCTCTTCGCAACGCCAGTGAATCGAGCCGATCGGAAAGCACTCCGTCGTCGACGATTCGAGCCGCTCTGCGCTGGATGCGGTCAAGTGGAAGGAGCTGGTACTGGGGAGCCCCAGCCCAGAGATGGGAACAGTATTCCATGTGCGGCCGAACCTGCGCCTTGTAAAGTTGCAGGCGGTGTGCCGGCATGAAATACTGTCCCGCTCTGCTGAGCACGCCAAGCTTTTTAGAGGCCAATTTGGCCTTCCCTTCCAAGTGACCACGAAACTGCACGTCACTCGATATGTCGACGCCGAGGATTCCGATACTGGCTGAGGCAACAAGGGGAGTGCCTTGAAACTGAGGGGATACGACAAAGGGGTTCTTTTTAGCGGTTAACGCGCAAACTTGTGTCTTCTGGGGGTTAAACTGGACTAGATTTAGTCGTCCCCAATCCGAGACTCTGTTCAGCAAAGACTCGACTTCAGACACAAGTTTGTCCCGGCACTCGGAGACGTTTTCCCGAGAAATATTGGCTCGGCCGGTGTAAAGAGCATCACCAGTGCTGTCATCTGCATAGCAATGAATGTTACGGGTATGCAACATATCATTGATATGCAGAAGAAACAGCGTTGGCGATAGCACGCAGCCCTGTGGAACACCAGCATTAATAGGCTTGCAATCGGAGCTTGCACCGTCTACAACGACCTTGATGCTCCGATCTGCAAGAAAGCTGGTGATCCAATTGCACAATTTCTCGGGAAGCCCATAGGAAGGGAGCTTCGAAAGAAGCGCTTTGTGCCAAACCCGATCGAAGGCCTTCGCAATGTCCAAACTAACGGCCAATGCCTCCCCCTTGAACTCTACTGCCTCCGCCCATCTGTGAGTGAGGTAGACCAGAAGATCACCAGCTGACCGACAACGGCGAAAACCGTATTGGCGGTCACTAATCAGCTGGTGATCCTCAAGGTACCTCATGAGCTGGCAGTTTACAATGGACTCCATTGTTTTGGAGAACAAGGAGGTGATGGCGATTGGCCGGTAGTTGGACGGGTCTGAGCGGTCGCCTTTTTTAGGGATCGGGTGGACGAAAGCCGTCTTCCACGATTTTGGGACTACGCCTAGGGAGTAGGAGTACCGGAAAAGACGCGTTAAAACCGGTGCCAACTCTGGAGCACACGTCCTCAGCACAATTGGGGGGATTCCGTCAGGCCCACTCGACTTGTGGATGTCCAGGGAGAGGAGTGCTTTGCGAACCGAGCGCTGTGTGAACTGCACTTCCGGCATGGAGCACTCACACCGCGGGATGGTCGGCGGCGTACTCCCCCCGTCATCGAGAGTCGAGTTAGACGCAAAGAAGGAGCCTAGAAGATCGGCTTTCTCCTTTGCAGTATGGGCCAGTGAGTCGTCCTCCCTGTGCAGAGATGGAAGAGATGGCTGACAGAAATTCCTCTGGACAGCCTTGGCGAGAGACCAGAATGCACGGGTTCCAGAAGGAAGGCGAACTAGTTTCTCGCCAATTCTGCCTATGTGCTCTGACTTTGCCTTGGCAATGACTCTTTTGAAGGACCTAGAGGCGGAATTATACTTCTTTTTTAGAGCGCTGGTGTTTACATCCCGGGACGCTGATGCATCAACCCAGGCTTGGTAGCACTCCTGCTTATAGCATGATGCTATTTTACAGGAGCGACCAAACCATGGCTGAGATTTGCCTCCAATGGGCACCACAGAGGAAGGAATAAAAAGTTCCATACCCTGAAGTACCACATCAGTAACAGAATCCGCAACAACGTTGGGATCATCCGGCGAGAAGCAAACCCGCCCCCAAGGGTAGGATGCAAAGAAAGACCGCATCCCATCCCAATCGGCTGACCTATAGTGCCAAACACGGCGGCAGCCTGCAGAATGCAACCGCGATTTCAGCGTGAGTGGCACAACACTCCGGATCAGACAATGGTCCGAGGAGCCTAAAGGGGCGTCGACGGAAATCTGATATCCGTCCGGGTGAGAGGTCAGCAGAAGGTCCAACAGGGAAGGTGCATGATCCTCCACATCTGGAATCCGCGTAGGCGAAGTAACCAGTTGTGTCAGACCATATGCCAAGGCAAAATCATGAACAGATCTCCCCGCATGATCGGTTAAACGTGAACCGAGCCATTCGGCGTGATGGGCGTTAAAGTCGCCGAGGATCACGATCTCTGCGGAGGGGATCTGCTGTAGCAACGAATCTGCAGCCATTTGGACGTGGTCGAAGAGTCGGTCTGTTTCGGCATTACCGCTGTGGGACCTATAGAGGCACCCGTAGACGCGCGGATGGTCGTCGCTGTCTACGCGTAGCCAAAGGATGGACAGGTCCGAACCTTCAAGTCTGCCGAGGCGTCGAGAACAGATGTCCTCTCTGACGTAAACGCAAACTCCAGCCCGAGGCACAAAGGAGTGTTCCAGTTTGTACCCCGGGTAGGAGAGATACGAAACATCAGCCGGAGAGGACACCTGCGTCTCGGTCAGAAAGAGCAGAGCCGGCCTCGCCGTCTCGAGATGGTAGTGGACGGCGTTTAGGTTGGAGTGAAGTCCCCTGATATTGCAGAAATTCACGGACAGCGTGGCAGGGGTCGCCTTAGTCTTGTTGCTCCGTTTGCCCCGAGCAGTTTTAGTCTTGAGCGGAATTTCGCCCCCCCCAGAATACGCGGGGCAGCCTGAACACCCACGCTCAGAAGTGGAGAAACATGGTCGTGGATGCTCAGCGAGGGATTCTCCAGGGGTGCTGGTACCCTCCTGGGGTAGTCTATCTTTATTTAATTCCGCTACCATGTTGATGGGGGGGGGGGATTTTGGCCTCCGGCCACCTGCACTCACCAGACGAAACGCGGAAGCAGAACTTCCACTTCACGCCGGTATTCTGTGAGGTCGTGGTACCACCCCGGTTTGAGCCGGCCCATACGTGCAACAGCAAAGCTGCCGCATGGCTCTACCACTGTTAAAACTTTATTTTTGATTCCTGAAATAGAATTTAAATTTCTTCATGATTCTTAATTAAATATAATTGTAGATATCTAGGACGGCTCCTTAAAGGCCGATCCTCATTTGCCGTTAACAGTTCGTTCTGGGTCTGATAAAATATTATCAAGTAAAAGATATGTGTGTGCATTCATACTATCCGTAACGGTCAAGTTTCACTCGAATCCGATTCCAATAATATAATTAATCAGAAGCCTTTTTGCCTAGGGTTTCGTATATAAGAGGCTGGTAACTGCCCAGGACCTGCAGGATCCTCTGACATAATGTTATTATTCCATGCCAGATTTTCTGCCATCAAATACTTTGACTGCTGCTTTGTTCCGCTCTGGAGAGTATAGAGTTAGAAGGGTTAAGTAAATAAAAAAATATTATTTTAGGATTATATATCAAATATGCCCGGCAATAATAAAACCACGTAATTTTTATGTTTAAAAAAGTATTTAAATAACAATAATGCGCTTAAAAATTATTTATATATGAAAGGTAACGCCATCTTTTTGTAAAGACGTGGCAGATCTCTTTTTGGTATTTTTGTAGGAAGCCGATTCAGCCACGCAACTAGATTTGGTTTAGTGAGCAGTGCGGCTGCAACTACCTAGTAGTTTAGGACCGCGTAGACTTATACTTTGACAGAGGGGAACGCCTGCGTATAGCTACTACCCTACAGTTTGTAGGCCCGTGTTGCTCTCTGTCAGCCTACATCGTGGTAGCCAGCCGAGAGGCATTCGGTAGGTAAGCCATGGCACCAGGAGAATACTATCATGCTAGCGTTTATTGTGAACAAAGTTTTAAAATGGATTTTGTTTACTTTATCCAACCAAACGATTCTACGTGTTTATAATTTATCGTTTAAGTTTCTCCGCATGATTTACTCGATTATTTCGCAAGGTCGAATACTACGGTTCGGTGAAGTTAGCATCATATTTGTTTTGTAAAGAAGCGTTATCTGAAGCGATTTCGACTGGTTCGGTGGATTTTTAAAACTCGTTTCGGTAACTCTTCAAGCTTTCGCAAGCATATTAGGATTAAAAATTACGGTTGCCAACCAACAAAATCAGTTTGGTTCAATCAACGTGTTGCCCCCTCGTCGCCACCCAGCCCGCCCCTGATGCAAGTTCAAGGTCGTAACAGCGTTACGTGGTAGAGCCATGCTGCAGGTATATTACTAGTATCGTGAGGGACACGCTCTCTCAAAATGCCAGCGTCAAACGCTGATGTGTTTCGTATGGTGAGTGTTGAGGACCGGAGACCCTTTTTACTGGAAACGAGGCATTCCATCTTAGTTCTCACGGGCGACAACGCATCTGCATTCGTTATTGAGGATAGATGTAGATGTCTATGGGTCAGCATTCATTTAACATCATGTGGACTGTGTGCTCGTTTGACATCCCTATACTATAGAAAAGCGAGCTGACTATACAAGTTAAATAATGACACTTCACTTACGTCTCTAAGACTAACAGTTTTGTAATTATTAAGACAAGACGATACAGACCTTTCCTTCCTTGTTTCGGTGTGATTTTAAAGAAGTCTCCCGTCAAAAGAAAAAACTGTGTTTGCTAACACTTCCGTCAAACTTTACAATTATGATAAACAACCTTCATGAGACAGTCCATGTCCCCCAGTGGACTGTGTGCTCGTTTGTAACCCTTATTCTTTAAAAAAGAATCTACTTACTTATTAACTTGTCAATATTTTCTACAGTATTTTGGAAGGAGCGCCTAAATAATTCTAGCAATAGCCAGAGTGATAGTCAGTAACGGCCAGATTGTTTCGAAAGGTCAAGTGCACCTAAAATGTCTACAGCGTCTGTGGGTGGTGTCTGGTCGAGCGGGGTCAAGGCCAGATCAAATACGTCCCGGTGGCCTAGTGCTTATTCGGTAGGTGGGTACTGCGATTGTATAGGCTGGATATGTATACTTAATTGTTTCGTATAAAGTGCGATACCAAAGATGTTAATATTAAGTAATAAAAATATTCTTACTATGTACAGAAGTAATAATGAAAAACGAGCAAACAGCCCACCTGATGGTAAGTGGATGCTGAGGGCCATAGACACCTACACCTATCCTCGATTAAGAGTCAAAAATGTAGATGTGTTTACACCATAGATTAGAAAAACCTTAAAAAAGTAATCACACCTTAGGGCTACAATAGAATAACTCTCTGTCAGTAAAAGGGTCTCCTGATCTCTACACTCACCATACGTGCAACAAACATAGCAAAATTAACCTAGTATTCTACGAAAGTGTGCCCATTCGAATCCTGGTCGAGCCTACCCATTTTTGTCGCAACCATTAATATAGCTACAGCGTGACTATAACGTTTAAAACCTCCGGATCGCAAGTGGATGCTGTAGCGACGTGTAGCCCCCACGACACGTTTCTAACATTACAATGTTATGGTCTATATACGCTTGTTAACGTATATGTTCTCGATTAAGAATCGTAAAGACGAGGATTACGAGTAATACAGAATGCAGCGCTACTTGTAAAAATTGTCACCGGTTTTCAATTACGATACGAAACCGCGTAAATGTAGAAAACTTTAGAACCTTTTTACTGGATTCGAGGCATTCCATATAATCCTCAAGGGTAACAACGCATCTGTATTTTGGTTCTTAATTGAGGATAAATGTAGATGTCTATATCTATAGGTGGACTATGTGCTCGTTTGTAACCTTTATTCTATAAAAAAATCGCCCCATTAGTCCATGTAACTCGGATCCTGGTTCTAGTTTGAAGACTGAATAATCTCTATATTTTTTATTTCGCTTAAAGTTCAAGGCCTCCTTGCGCTTTTTCCACTCATTACGGATCGAGGCCGTCATGTCCTTTTTATATTTATTATGGATCGCGTTTATTTTGACTTTTGTTTATTATGTAAGCTGAACTGCCTCGTTGGTCTAGTGGTTGTAGTAGTGCGACTGCTCATGGTGAGCTGGGTTCGAATCCTGGGTCGGGCCAAAAATTTAATTATTGAATTTTTCCGTCAAGAAATTTTCAGTAGTTGCCCGCAGTCAGGAAGTTGGCGGTGTCTCACCCCCGTGCCTCGGAAAGCACGTAAAGCCATTGGTCCTGCGCCTGATCTCTCTCCGGTCGTGTCGGTTTGCCGTCCCATCGGATTATGAGAGTGAGGGAATAGAGAGTGCATCTGTGCTTGCGCATACACTTGGGCACTATAAACCTGTCCTGCGCTGATGGCTAGCCTCCGTTGAGGCAGGCCGCCGTGGCCGAAATTCGGTCTGGAGGACATTATTATTATTATTAACCTGAAGTAACGATGGACTCGTCGTTTGTATTAAAGAACCAATAACTGATTAATAAAGCGCATCCTGGAGCTAAAACACGCCTAGGCTTATACAATTTAGATCATAATCATACGAAATTGCAAGATGATTTTCGTTTTAATCTATAGTTATTATTATTCTTACACAATCTTAGGATTCCTACCTACCCTTTACCAATACCCCTCTGGGTGACAGGCGTGAGTGTTTCTTAAGATTTCGATACTAACATATACCAAGGCAATTCTGTGAATCTTAGAACAGAACCTAGATATAGCGATTGACAAATTAAGAGAATGTTCAGACGCCAGTGAACGTTCGAAAGGCTAGAAATCATTTTTATAACATACTAAATAAGCTGTTAAGTAGTAAAAGTAGTGACAAGTGTTTTAATTTAACAAAAGAGCGGTATGGTGAAAACTAACGGAGAAATCAACGATTTAATGCGTTGTACTTAAAGCTCAACAAGAGAAATAGATATCCGCTTTTAAATAATACTAGTTTTTACGGATTTTATTGCGTATATTAACTTTTTTATATACCCGACGCGATGTCATAGTTACCACAGATTAAAATTATTAATTTTTGTTCCGATCTACGCAGTATGACCTTATGGTATCTTGAAGTCCTGCAGTTGTATGCTTGCGTCGGGATTTAATTTTATTAATTATAGGATCCCAAGCAGATTGAAGCACCCAGCCATCTTCTTTATTAAAATTAAACTCAATTAAATGTGTAGTGTTCGCGTAAATATAAGAAATCATTAAGATATCCGCTGTTAACTACTACGTATTAAACGATTTGACGTATTCAAAGTGAATGATGAAAACAAAATGATTTTTCTTTGAAACTAGAATAGAACCACATAATTTATTATATCAGTAATGATGAAATTTACGATATACTTCATAAACTTTACTTACGTGCCGGTCACGGTGGGAGAGTTAAAATGTTCAAAGAATTCCAACGTATTAAATAACAAACTTTTACGTGGTAGAGCCGTGCTGTAGCTATATTAGTAGTGCTCCTGAGTCCGAATAGTTGTAGAATACCAGCGCCAAATAGCAGCTTAACGCTGCTGTATTTCGTATGGTGAATGTAGAAAACCGGAGATCCTTTTTACTGGAATCGAGGCATTCCATCTGAGTCCTCACTGGTCAACGCATCTGCACTTTGATTCGTAATCAAGGATTGATGGGGATGTCTATGGTGGACTGTGTGCTCGTTTGTCACCACACACCACAGGCCTGTGTCGGTTCTGTGAAATAAAAAAGATACACCTCAGAAAGAGTTTATGCTTCAAGTTTATAAATGTCCATCAAAACTAAATAATGAGAAAATTAGTACATGTGAAGATGTTAAAAACTATGAAAAGATTTTAAAACGGACATTTACTAAGTTATTGTGGTGTATGATACAATTCACCAGTGAATGACTGAAGTCATAAATAAATAAATTGAAAAGAGTAGATAAATAAATAAATAAATCTCAACCATATAATATTCCTCGACAATTAGACCAAACGGTAGAAAAGAAAATGGCGGACATTTATGATTATTATTCTTATATAAACAGAACACACGCAGCCGCACATTACGAGCGAGTAATGTACGATTTCTACAATATTATACGGCAAGATATTTATGTAACAATGTTTGTATTATTCGTACGAGGAGATATTACGTGATTTGTACGTTCTTGTTATTGGTTTTTCACAGATTATTTACCGTGTGAGAATATCCACTACCCCAATGTTCCCGTGGGTGTCGTAAGAGGCGGTAGAGAGAAACAAAGTAGGAGAATGACAGCAGCGTCTTGCTAATGACGACTAAAAATAAAAAAACTACGGCTGGCAACCCACTTGTCAAGCGTGGCAACTTAAATATCCCCAATGCAAAATCCCCGTGGCAAATATCCCCGTACGAGGCAATCTACGGGGGAGGCCTATCTTCAGCAGTGGACTGGACAGGTTGTAATGAATGATAGATTAATTGTTTGATGTAGTGATGGTAAGTTATAATGATGTTTCTCTTTTTGTTTGGTTTTTTCAATAATGTTTCGTGCAATCCATTTTTCGTAAAGGAATAAGGTACGTAGGCGTGATATGGTCACTATAAAATCAAAACTAGGAGGAGGACAGAGACAAGATAGACAGAACACTATAGTGACGCTGAAACCATGCCGTTTCTTAAGGCGACACCGTGAAGAAATGCACCTCCTTTCATCGAATATTATAGGACTATCACACCACTAACGAAAGTGGAATTTTGATATAGGTAAATTCATGTCTTTATCTTGAATTTGATTGATCAAAAACACGATTGTATAATTTTGACTCGATCGAAATTACTTAATCTATATGCTTGGGACTCACTCAAATATATTCATAACATCAATATTCGTAATTTACTTGTTCATTATTTTGATTACTTAAATCAATAATTTAAAAAAAAATATTTTAAGAATCTGACAATTTCTAAGCGATTTTAATCGTCGCGGGCGCTACGCAATTTTAGACCTTATGACGGCGTTTTTTCAAGTTTTTATAGAAATTATGTATTCACTCCGATTAGTACGGCGATAGACTTTTCGATGTGTCGTCTTAACACATACTGACGCACACATCCTTATGCTTTCTTTTTTATCCGCCCGTAAAACACTGATGCACGCACACATAAACACAAAATCGTATAGGTACTGTAACTAATATGTTTAGAAATAAAAACCAAACCAGCTTTGGGAATACATTAGGAACACTTCGCAAAATCAACTTTAAAATAAATTATACTACACTACACCATACTATTAAAATATTTACTATAAAACTATAAATCTGTTAAAATATTTACTATGTCAACTGTCAAAATGGCATCGATAAAGCAGCGTCCTTTCGACCCTTTATTATTTGAGTGATCGATGAAGTGATATCGTATCACAAAGCCTTCTATGCAAACAAGGCTGTAGTTTTCGAGCTACGAGCACTTAACCCTAGTTTTTGAGTTATAAGAAAGTGACCAAATTAACCGGATGACCTTTTACCCTCACATACTATATTGACAAAACTACACTGTTCACTGTTCACTATCGTTAAGTAGTGGCTAGTATGTTACATCTGCCCTCTGTTAGGGTTTAAAACGTTACGTTTACGTTGTAGTAACTCTTTTCTTGTGGGACTCTCAAGTGCTTTGTCACCTCTGAGGATTCAGATGAAACGCCTCGATATCAATAAAAAGGGTTTCCAGTTCTCAACACCCGCCAAATGAAGCACACTAGCATTAGACTGCTATTTCACACTGGTATTCTGTGAGAGCGTAGTCCTGCCCTACATTCATGCTACAAATTTAAGTAATATAGCTGTTATAGATGCGAAGTGGCTATACCATTTTTAATAATCAAATATTTAATTAATAAAAATTTCGTAATTGCAAGATTACCATAATTTAAAAAAATGCAGTATTGCGATAATTTCGTTACAACACTAAAAACTAGGACGAGCATACGTGTGGCGGGCGAGAGGCAAGCGACCTTGCCCAACATTCCCCCGGCGCTCGAAACTGTGCGTATTCAGTCGGTTACCAAGAATTACGACCGCAAAAAGTATTAATTAGAGTTAATAATTGATCCCTAGTTTTAGTGTACGGCTCGAGTTTAGGAACGTAGTAGATCCAAGCTGCAGCTATATAATGGTTATAGCGCGAATGTGTCGGCTCGACTGGAGTAGGACCACGCTCTTACAAACCACCAGAGTGAAATAGCAGCTTAGTGCTCTTGTATTTCGTATGGTGAACGTAGCAAACTTCCTCCCTAGTCCTCTGGGGTGACAACGCATCTGAATTTTGATTCCTAATCGGGGATGAACGTAGATCTCTATGGTAAACAGAATCCACTTACCATCAGGTGGTCTGTGTGCTCGTTTGACAATCATATTCTATATAATATTAAATTGAAAGTTTTAAACTTTCGAAACAAAAAGAGCTGATGATCTTCAATCGGCTGAAAAGATTTTCTTGAATCATAGCTAAGAACACTCCCGATCAAGTCACCTTTAAAAAAAAAATTAATCTAAATCGGTCAGCCCGTTTGGGAACTAAGATCCTACAGACAGCATACAGACATGTGTGTGTAACACATGTTAAATATAAACACCTCTTTCTTGGTTAAAAGTGCTCGCTGCGTTTGAGCCATGACAAATTTGACAAAATAATACGTTTTATAGAATAGAATAGAATCATTTTATTTAATGCAAATTACATGTAATACTTATTAAAAGTCATTTTTTACCTTTACCACTGGTTCAGTAAAAATCTCTGTCCTGGGAAGAACCAGCAAGAAAACCAGTGGGATTTTTTTTAAAGCACAATTTACAATATGATTATATTTTAAGCATTTGTTATGAAAATATTTAGATACAACATGGTAGCATCTCATTATCAGGGGTTATTATAAATCTTGTACTCTTAAGTGGTATAATAAATAATAATCCTTATTCCTTACTAAAAAATGTTTGCTTAATAAATATTTTAAACCTTTTGATAGATAAGGTCTGCATATTTTCTAGGACTTTGTTGTAAAAGCGTATTATACATTGCTCCATGAATGAATTACTGACTCTAGGAGTCGAGTAACAATAATATCCACTACCCCGTGTGGTCCGGTGGGTGTCGTAAGGGGTGACATAGAGAAACTGAACGAACGAACTAAAAACCTGCGGTTGCCAACAAACCTAACAAGCGTGGCGACAGCAGCAAATTGAAAACCCTGTGATACTATATAATATACGTGGTAGAGCCACGCTGCAGTTATATTATGGTTGTAGCTCGAATGCCCCGGCTCGACCGGGGAATAACCACGCTCTCACAGAATACCAGCGTAAAATAGTAGCTTAATACTGCTGTGTTTCGCATGGTGAGTGTGGAGATCCGGAGACTCTTTTTTACTGGAACGGAGACATTCACGGCCCCAACCACTATATCAGATTTGATAGACCACAAATCCTCGCGAAAGAACACCGATTCCTACCAAGGATGATACGTGAGGCTATTGAAATTAAAAAACATCCTAATTTCAATAGAGAAGGAGGCTGGATACTACCACCTGCTTGGGACCCTATAATCAATAAAATTAAAACTAAACCCAAGCATACCACTGCAAGACCTCAGGACATAGTCAGTTCATTTTGCATAGGTAGGACCATAAACAATAATTAAAAAGTCTGAAGGTACTCCGGGTCGGTGACATCGGGACGTCAGCCACCTCAGTCCCCCGTGACCATGGGTGCTGAAAGCACCCGAAACGTCGGGAATAAAAAATAAAAATAATTAAAATTAAGCGCGATAAAATCCGTAAAAGTAGTTTTAAGAATGTGTAGTGCTCGCGTAAATATGAGAAATCATTAGGATTATAGTGCCCAAGTGTATGCGCAAGCACAGGTACACTCTCTATTCCCTCACTCTTATAATCTGATGGGACGGTAAACCGACACGACCGGAGAGAGATCAGGCGCAGGACCAACGGCTTTACGTGCTTTCTTAGGCACGGGGTGAGACACCGCCAGCTTCCTGACTCTGGGCAGCTACTGAGAATTTCTTGACAGAAAAACTCAATAATTGATTTTTGGTTCGACCCGGAATTCGAACCCATTACCTCATGATCAGCAGTCGCACTACTACAACCACTATACCAACGAGGCAGTCTGTTCTAGTACGTAGTACATATTACTTCAGTGTACAAAGCCCATAAAATTCGTCGTAACCTGTGTAGTTTTATCACAGCGATGACCCCCATCTGTTCCGGAATTCATGTCTATAGGTGTTATTGTTCTCACAAGACGCCCCATAACTGGGACAAAAGTTCACTGGACGACCGTGAACGAGTTTTATACTGTATTGATTAAGTACATGTAGTTGTTGTTTCATGAAAAAACATAATGGATAATTACAAACAAAAGAACAGTAAAAAATTTATATTATAGTACGTAGGGTAATACCTATGGTCATCCGGTTAGTATGGTCACTTTCTTATAATTCAAAAACTACAACCATGTTTGCATAGACGGCTTAGTCGGTCAATCAAATAATAAATGAACAGAAGGGCGCTGCTTTATCGACTTTTTTATGGTGTAGTGTAGTTAATTTTTATTAAATTGCTTTTTCGAAGTGTTCCTAATATTGAAAAAGCTTGTTTGCTATTTTTAGTATATTATAGTTATAGTATACGACTCTATATTTTTGTCTCTGTCCTCCACCTAGTTCTGGTTTTATAGGGCGGCAAAGCTTAGGGTGACCATGTTACCCCCACTAATAAATTTTATTTATCTATTTCTCACAGGGTTAACTTAAAAATATACTTATACCATAAGGCATTAAGTTCGGCTTTCGTGACCCTTAGATTAAGATGTATTACAATGATGATTAAATAATTAATATTCAAAGCCTTGATACGACCTATAACTGGCATATACTGGCAGAGCCACGCTGCTGCTATATTATGGTTGTAGCACGAAAGTGTCGGCTCGACTGGGGTAGGACCACGCTCTTACAGAATCCCAGCGTAAAATAGCAGCTTAATGCAGTCGTGTTACGTATGGTGAGTGTAGAGGACCGGAGATCTTTTTACTGGGAACGAGGCATTACATCTTAGTCTAAAATAGATTGATTTTAATCAAGGATAGATGTACAATGTTGAGCTCGAGGGTAATAGCTGATTTTCAGCTATTACCCTCGAGGGTAATAGCTGAAAATCAGTGTTTGCTCTCTGAGCAATATTAATCGCTGAGCTATTGTAGCCCACTTTTTAAACTGCAACACACATGTACATTTATATATTAAGTGTATCTATTTTTTTTTCATAATACTTTGATTTGTATATCTAGTTTAATCACTGAATTTACGTGTGTGATTGGAGAAACAAATAAACACTTTTATCTATCTATCTATCTATCTATGTCTATCTGCCACAGCATCTACTTACCGTAATGTGACACGTGTGCTCGCTTGTCAGCCCTACTACTATTTTAAATAAATCGGTCTGATCGTAAACGTCAATAACCAAACGTAAAATAAACTACTACAGTGAGATTCTCCGAGAACTGTGCAAAAGTATTTTTAATTATTGACAGATATTGTCTGTATACTGTCTGTCAGTATTATATAAATTTCATGACCGGACGTAAAACTTTCACCAACACGTCTCGTCCGGCTTTCCAACGACATTGAGGCCACTAAAAACGCGTTTATAATATTTACATATGTACATTTGTGATATATAATTTTTTTAAATGATAATATTAATTTTTATTATATATTTAATAAGGTATAATATAATATGATATATAAATAAATGCCGTCTTAGGGTTATTCCGGTTATCCACCCCGAGAAATCCACCCTAGAATGGATACACGGAAATGCGCGTTCGTTATTGAACCTAGACGGGATGGATAATAGGAATTCACTTTTTGATTGTTGTTCCGCCTTTCCACCTCAAGTACAGTTCAACAGAAAATATACTCATTTTTTAATATATTACCGATTAATTTTTAATAACCACAAACTTAAACAAAAATCGAATTGCGTATTGCATTTAAACCAAATTAAACTTCCTTGTTTTATATAATAAGTAAGTAATTTATAAATTCTGCAATATGTCCAGGAAATGACCAACAGTAATTTCATTATTTAAGTAATTATATATCCTGTTTAAATTCGTGTCTTTTTATGTACATTTGAAATCGTTTTCTAAATTTCTTTCTTACAACAGATGTGTTAGCAAAAAACTGGGCGTTGTTTTTGAAAGCAATTCAAAAACTTTACCAAATTTGACATTTTGTACTATGCCAAAATTCTAATGAATTTGTAGTTCTGTGAGTCACTACGATTGAATTCCAAATAGTCACATAATTTTCGTTTTTGAGCCATATCTTTTCATAGTATTTTACAAACGCCAGCATGTTATAAAATATTTTACAAACAGTTACAACGTCAACGACTGTGCGTACACAAGCGAGGGAAATCGGAAGAAAAATAATATACGATCCGATTATCCAACCCGTATGGGGTGGATAAACAGACATGCGTTTTCGAGTATCCACCCTAGGGTGTATGTTTTAAGTTGGATAAACCAAATAACCCCTGCTTAGTCTAGTGTCCGTGAACGCGGTTGCTGATCATGAAGCCCTGGGTTCCAATCCCGGGCTGGACCAAAATCGGCCATTGGGTTTTTCTGTCAAGATTATATCTGTAGCAGCCCGGATTCAGGAAGTTGACGCTATCTCACCCTCGCGCTTCCAAAAACACGTAAAGCCAATAGGTCCGGCTCCTGATCTCTCTCTGGTCATGTCGGGATACCGTCCCCTCGGACTATGAGAGTGAGGGAATAGAGGGTGCACTTGCGCTTACGCGTACACTCGTGCACTACAATCATGTCCTGCACAGATGGCTTTTCCGTTGCAAGTGGGTTTTTTTTTCTTTTCCGTTGCAAGTGGCCGCTGTGACCGAATCACGGTCTAGAAGACATTATTATTTTATAAATAAATATTGCTGTAAGAGTAATTTTAAATGAATATTTACATTGTGCTCGACGGTAGAAATAAGGTCGCAAGGAGAACAAGTCTCAAAACTTAAAAAAGAAATGAAGAAACGTGTGTTGTGTGATATTTTACATAAATATATGCGTGATCATATAAACGACGTAATCAAAATAATCTCGTTTCTATCAGCTTAAAATATTACATTTGTTAAAAGGTTGATATTTAAGATTAAAGCATTTAACTAGATAAGAAACGTTGTTAAATTGGTGTTATACGTGACGATATCGTAAAGAGATCTTTTTACCTATTTCTACCTAGTGTTCACGTCTTCTTAAGTTTTTATTCTAATTAAACATTTTAAATTCATTTTTGAATCGATCTTATCAGTGATGAACTAATTCTGGCATTACACTATCGTCCAGACGTTCCAACTCTAAACGTTAGAATACGCTGTGCTTCCGAATATACCTACCACGCTTTAAAAACTAGCTTTAGCTATCATACGTGATAGAGCTACGCTGCGGCTATATTAGAGTTGCGCGAATGGGTTGGCTTGACCTGGAAAGGACTGCAATCTCACAGAATTCGAGCGTGAAATAGCAGCTTAATGCTGCTGTGTTTCGTATGGTGAGTGTAGAGAAATGGAAATGAAAATCCCTTTTTACTGGAAACGAGGCATTCCATCTAAGACCGCGGGTGTGACAACGCATCTGCATTGTGATTCTAAATCGAAGATAAATTTAGATTTCTATAGGCCACAACATCCACTTACCATCACTGTGTGCATGTTTGTCACCCTAATTCTATAAAAAAATTGGATGAGATTATTGGAGTTGGGCAATCCGTGTAGAGCCGAAATAAACAACCTCCATGTGGTTTAAGTTAGAAATGTCTAGAATCGTTTATTAGTAGATAACATGTCAAACACGCAGTGCTGTTATATATTTTTATACCCACGTAACATCAATCTAATACTTCTACCAACATTATTATTTACTTCGCACTTGTTATCTTGGGTATCTTATCTCAAATGCAATGTCTATTCTGAGCGATACCTATCAAGATGGCGTTTTTTGTCAAGAAAATAGAAACGGAAACAGAAACAGAAACATTTTTATTTAATATAGGTTAATTATAAATAACGCATACAAACGTTGTTAATCAATAAATCATTTTTATTTTTGATTTGATTTTGATTAACTATTTTTTGAAATTATTTTTATAAAATCTTCATTGCATTCCCTTAGAAAAGAGGATATTATGAATTTGACGAAGGTAAAGCAATTAAATACAAAGAAAAGAATAGAATCTAAAATAAAAACACATGTAACAATATACGATATAATATTGTAAGTAACTAC
Organism: Parnassius smintheus behrii; assembly: GCA_036936625.1. NCBI lineage: Eukaryota > Metazoa > Arthropoda > Insecta > Lepidoptera > Papilionidae > Parnassius > Parnassius smintheus. The sequence continues at coordinate 56,734,457 of JAUPFT010000003.1, read as the reverse complement.
ATATACAAGTATTCGTATACTGCATGCCTGGGCAAAGCGCGTAGGTATCAAATTCGGTTTTGGAATATTTTGACCAAGGTAAGATAAGGCTGTATTATTTTTTATAATCACAGATTTTCATTACAATATATTGTTTCGCTAAAAGCACCTAGGATTTACATGTAAATATAACTTATATATACGTCTTGGACTTTATGGAGTGACCTGAAGGTGTACTTCGGTATCTGCTACTGGAACTGCTCGAAGAGTAGAACTAGGTGTGCCGAATTTGGCTTCGTTTTGTTAGTTATGATGAGATCTTACCTCCGGACTTGATAGAGTAACCTAAAGGTGTACTTTGGTGAATGCTAAATGAAAATGCTGGTTATGACTAGACGAAAACTTTTTGAAAACAAAATAAAGTTTATGAGAAAAAAATTTGTTAACAAGTCTGCGATTGTGCCCGAGTACAAATACCTAAAAATTAAAGTAATATTAAAGTTGATTTCTCATCGTTTTAAGATAAAATTCTGTTAAAAGTTTTTCAATTAACAATAATAAAAAAATGTATTTCAATAATAATAACATGGTAAAATTAAAAAAAGATTATTTATTGCTGATTGACAATTTTTTCTACATTTTTTCACGATCATGTGAGCATTATGAGACGTGCACTTTTGGTTTTTCCAAACTTTCTTTTCTTGACGTTTGACATAAAATTATCGGAAAATTTAAAGTAATAATAATAAGGTTATTTGTGAAAACTTGTGTGCATTTAAAATATTTAAAAAAATATGACATTAACGCTTAAGGCATACTCATTTGGATTTACCAAAAGTTTAAAGTATATTAACACATATTCATAATAAAAATATAAACATATATACAAGTATACAAATACACAAAAAACATAAATACAAAATTAACACATACGTATAAATACGACCTATGACCATATTGTATTTCAAAAGTATGTTGTAAATCATTATATGTAAATATGTAGTGGCCATGCAAGCGACTGCTTTCTCCAACGAACTGAGGAAGCGTTCAATGACTGTCAGGCAGAGTTTTATAATGTTTTATTCTTTTATTCTAAGGAATGCAATAAAGAGTAAATAAATGGATAAACTGTTACAAAAGATTTTAGCGGTCAGCCTCTTCAGAGTCTACTTCACCTGAGGATGCCTCTGTAGTGTGCCGTTCCTAGTGTGGTATTGTTTTCAGTGGTAGTGCTGGGGTTGGTAATGACGGGGATTGTGCACGGAATTGAGGAGGAAGTGGGCGATGCTCTTCAGACTGGGCAAGACACATTATTTTATTTCATTACACGGCTATGAGCAAATTAAGTTCCAAAAGATTTGGGTGACATGCATTTTTTTATGGAATAAGGGTACGAGCACACAGTCCACCTGATGGTAAGTGGATGCTGTGGCTCATAGACATTCACATTTATCCTCGATTGAGAACCTAAGCGCAGATGCGTTGTCACCCCTGAGGACTGAGATGAAATGCTTCGTTTCCGGTAAAAAAGGGTCTCCGGAACTCTACACACACCATACGAATCACAGCAGTATTAAATCTGCTATTTTACGCTGGTATTCTGTGAGAGCGTGGTCCTTCACTGGTCGGTCCGACCCATTTGTGCTACAACCATAACGTAGCTGCAGCGTGGCTTTACCACGTATCCAGTAACGGACTACTGAAGCGCTTTTGGGACGATAAATATGGAAATACCCTGTTATAAAATTATGCGTTACTCGTATAGGACGTGATTACAGTAGTAATGTAAAACACTAAAATGCAAAGTTCACAAAGCATGAAATCTATTACCTTTAACACGGTCTCCATGTCTGTCCCTAATCTTTGAGAGATGCGAATCCGCCTGCAACTTTCCGAAACTCTTTTTTTATTCTCTTTTAAACAACGGAATGAATAATATTTTTACATGTAATGTTGGAGGCAGTTTACACACATACATTGAACAAGGACCAACATCCAGACCAGCAACAATTATTTGATGTAGGCCCTACGTTAACGTCGTGTCGTGCGGGATCGGAACCAGCGGCCCTTAGCGCTGTAACTCATTGCTAGCTCACTGCGCTATACGATAATAATTTTGATAAGAGAGGCATCTTTTAAGTAACAAGAAACAACTACTTTCTGTACAAAATAAAGTACATAAGTTATGCAAACGTAGCGGTACTTACATATCTTAATTATTCTATACAAGATCAGATAGAGACGTTGTTACAATATAAACACAATAACAGCAATAATTATTTCGGTTGCAAAGACAGTAAGTTAGCAACTTTCGTTGCCGAGCTAAGTTTTGACCGACTTCTTACAAAGACAAATAAATATAAAATTTTTGTGTTTTTCGCAAACTTTGGTTTTAAGTTGGATTGTAATCTAGGTGATGAGAGGGATAAATCGGTCAATTCTGAGAATAGTTTTTTTCTTTTAATAGAAGAAGGTTGACAGACTAGCACACAGTCCACCCTATGGTAAGTGGACGTTGTAGCCACACACATTTATACTCGATTAAGATCGATGCGTTGTCACCCCTTAGGACTAAAAAGGAATGCCGCGTTTCCAGTTAAAAGGTCCTTCGGTTCTCTAAAATCACCATACGAAAAACAGCAGCATTAAACTGCTATTTTAGTCTGGTATTCTGTGAGAGCGTAATCTTACCCCGGTTGAGCTGACTCTTTCGTACTACTACCACAATATAGCTGCCGCATGGCTCTACCTCGTTGGAAACCTTATTCTTCCGTAAACCATTTGAAGTCAGCGAATAAAAGCAACACACTAGATCTATATTATATCTATAAATACTCACGCCTGTCACCCAAAGGGAAAGGCAGAGACTACGGACTTCCATTTGGCACGATCTTGACATTCCTCTCTCGCCTCCTTTACATCCATATTATATCTACGCATACACGCTCGTCGGTTAAGGGTACTCCTAATGTGGCCCATTTTCAAAATATCGCCAATTTGGTCGATTAACCTTTTACTACAACGTCCCTTCCCGACTCTGCCGTTCACATCTGCAATATTTGGCTTTGTCACTCTTCCCTCGTTCATTTTTTCTGCATGACCAAACCACCGAAGCATTCCTTTCTAAATCCTTGTCACAACATCATCTTGCACACCACATTTTTCTCTTATCACCTCACCCTGTCATTCAGATTCCGCCCTAGCATACTCCTTAAGGACCACATTTCTACACCATTTATTCTACTTTCGTGCTTCTTCTGCCACACCCAACTTTCACTACCATACATTAAAGTAGGGATTAACATAGCACCAAGAATTATCAAACGTGCCTTTTTTTGACACATTCTGATTCCTCATAAGAGAGTGTAAAAGCCCGTTCACTCTATTTCCTGCTAAAGATACTAACTAGATCTGTTGTTCGAATTGCGCTAAATTCGATTAGGATAGTCAATTGTTCTTCCACATTGGCAAATCGTTGTGTATTCGGAATTCCATTGACGTCCACACAAAACATTCTGCTGCAATGACGGTTGAATGTAAACTACATTCGTAGATTAATGAATGTTTGTGTGTTCACGCGAAAATACTTTGATGTGAGCCATGTGTACAATAACGTTTTAAGGTAAAGTAATTTTATTTGCGATTGCATAAGGATGATAATTAAATGTAGGTTAACCTCTGCCATTCGGCGTGTCGGAACCAGATTGATGACTTGCAGACCGTGTGTCCGTCCATTCATAATTTTTATGTTAATTTGTTATGCAATTGTATTGTACAAGTGTTTAATATGTTTTGTTTGTTCTTGGCTCACGCAAGTACCAAACCTTGTATTATTTTTTTATCTGGTATTTCCGTACTATGAATTAATACAAATACATTAAAGATGAACGATGAATAAAAGTGAAAAAAAAATTAACTAGCTAAGATCCGGGTAATATAACAACAACTTCCTTGTGGAATCGACTAGCAACTGAGATTGTTCTGGACCGATAAGACTTAGGGATGCTTTCAAGAATAGAGCCATCTCTTTTGAAAAGACCGGCAACGCATCTGCAATTCCTCTGCTGGCGCAGTTGTTCGTGGGCGGCGGTAATCATTTACAATCAGGTGAGCCGTATGCTCGTTTGCCCCCTCTCCTACAAAAAAAAAATATTTCAATTCCCTAAGTACTTCATGTACCGTTAAGGGTTTCTTTAATAATAGATAAGACGTTTTATTTGAAATCGCGCTGTACCTATACTTATCTTGTATTCGCGAAGTTCGATCACTTTACAGCACACAAAGTCACGGGGGGGGGGGGGTGACTGAGTGTTCGACGTCCCTAAGTCAAAATTTCTTTAATAATAGGTAAGACGTTTTATTTGAAATCGCGCTGTACCTATACTTATCTTGTATTCGCGAAGTTCGATCACTTTACAGCACACAAAGTCACGGGGGGGGGGGGGGGTGACTGAGTGTTCGACGTCCCTAAGTCAAAATTAATCACGTCTAATTACATTTAATATTAATTTTTGGACCGATCTACGCAGAATGAACTTGTAGTATCTTGAAGTCTTACAGTTGTATGCTTGGGTTGGGATTCAATATTATTAACCTGTACGCCAAGCGAGCGCGCGCCATGTTACACTCCCGTTCACTCGGGACCTTTTTGGCGGGAAAATTTCTAGGTTAGGAAATTTTTTGCAATATTGCAAATTTTGCTATATTTTCACTTTGAGACAATATTTATGGATAAAACTTACAGGAAGTCTTGTTGAATGTATAAACTATCGAATAAAATTATTTTTGGTTGCTAAAAATTGTAATAAAGTATATAAATTACACTGTATAGCATAATAGTAGTATAAACTTCAATTTTAGTGACAAAATTACTACTAATTTGAATTCTACACCTTTGTTTTTGTAGAAATTTATATGAAATTGTTTGGAAATATGTATATTTTATGTTTTATGTGTTTCCATTCGTTACTCATACCAAAATATTAAAATATTAAAAAATTAAAAAAAAAAAATAAAATAATATTTTATCTGTGACATTTCGAACAATATTTCTAAAATATGTTCGTGTGAATTTGAAATAAATACAACGTCATGTTATTTCAAAATATGTAGGAAAACTATTTTTACTTACATTTTACACTAAAAATAAATGAGAATTTGAAAAATAACACATTTATAACCCGCCCGCCAAAACAGGCCTTTCGGAATTTGAAGTACTTTTGGCAATTTACTTTTCACTTTTTATACCACAAATTACATATCTACGTGTTGACTATATTACAAGGAATATAAAAAAGTATAATACTTTCGTTTTTAGTCCAGACACAAATATAAAATTCTATAAAAAAGACGGACGGACCTTCATCAAAGTGACACGTGGAACGCCGGAAGTTCAGAGTGATTTCTTTTTTTTTTTTTCTAAGAAACATTGCCAGGTTATGGTTTAAAATAAAAGAGCATATCTTTGTCTTTGATACTAATATCTATTGCATAGTGTCTTTGGTTTTGTTTAAAACGAAAAAATAGTTTTTTCATAGGTAGACATGTTTACATAATTCTGATCTAATTCGATCACTACTTGGCGGGCGTAAGGTTGGTATTGCGCGATCGAAAGTGAGCATGGCTTGGCGTACAGGTTAATTATAGGATCCCAAGCAAATGGTAGCACCCAGCCATCTTTTCTTTATTGAAATTAGTTTTTTATTGAATCATCCTTGGAACGAATCGGTGTTCTTTAGGATTTGTAGGCTATCAAATCTAATGTTACGGCGGGGACTATTTTACACATGTTTACAAACGGCTGACTTCCCAGAGCGTCAGTACTTCGCTTCAGCTATATAGTTATTTATTTATGCTTTATTTGCACACCAAGTACAAAAAGGCGGACTTAATGCAACAAGGCATTCTCTACCAGCTACCTCCAGGCTAAGCAGAGGAGATATTGTAGACGCAAAGTGCAACTGAGTTAAAAATATTTATGTCCACATTACCATAACTACATATAGTACTAAAAGGCGTGTTATAAACATAATAACAATTTTAGGCCAATCTACGAGAACTACCAACCACAATAGCCTGACATTTTGATGGATTAACCTTAATACCAAATCTGTCTGACCTGAATTAGAATTACAGTTGAGCTTCTTAATCACATCATCGATACCTGCCACCTCAGCTTGAGCAAAATTTGAAGTCATCAGCATACCTACAGATGTTACGAGCAGCGATTATCCCGCTGGGTTTCTAGCTGGTTCTTCCCAGGACAGAGTTTTTGTTTTCGAACCAGTGGTAAATAAAAAAATTACTTTCAATAAGTATTATGTAAAATTGTGTAATAATATTATGCAATATCAACATAGATAATAATAGTAATTATCTATATTGAATAAAATCATTCATTTTATTTCACTGAGAATAGAAGAGGAGAAAGAATTCTGTCTTGAGGAACGCCAGCAGACGACGAGTACCATTCAGAGACAATCTGACTTACTTGAATTTCCTGCTGCCGACGATGTACTTTCACGCGAGTTTTTATAAATCTTTTTATTTTTCCATATAGGAGCGACTTCATTTAAAATCAAGCCTATACACTCCTGCATCTTGTAGAGGGATATTACACTGAGGCAAGTATCTTGAGTGTAGGTATGTAAAGCATCCCGAAACGTCAGAAGTTAAATAGTTTAAATTAATCGCGATAAAATCCGTATAATTAGTTTCATTTAATGAATTCGAAATCATTAAATCATTGCAATCTTTAATTGATTCGAAAAAAGTTTTTCTTCAAAAATTTTGTCAGTCAGGTCATACAACGGGCCCTGTTATACCGCCATTTCTTTGAAAAACGCTTCCTTTATTTTTAAAATAAGTCAGCAATTACCTTAATCAACAATAGTAATTCCACGAAGAGACCGTGTTTAATTTTCCCCGTCCATTTCACTGAGTGCTGAAACCAAAAACGTTTTACAAATTGAGGCCGCTGATAGATTTATTGAATAGATAACACAGATGGTATATTACGTTGGTTTAATCTTTTATAATGCGAATGTAATAAATTAATGTTACTGACTAGGTGTCCGTTTGAGTAAGCCCCAACTTCTTACTTTTATGTCACCAAATAACACTCTACAACAGTCTATAAAATTCCTCTGCTGATCACTGGCCTTCCACACAGCTTGCCTAATACGAACTGACATAGTTGGTATTAGGAAGACTCTGCTGCCCATCTCCAGCTTCAGTTTCCCTCTGTCGTCACTTACGACACCCGCGGGACGATATGGGGTAGTGAATATTCTTACACCGCCGCTGCAGTGCTTACATTACCGTATTTCGATCTGAAGAGTATAGAGATCCAGCATAACTAAAGATATACAGAAGGTACAGTAAATCTAAAAATTTGAGTAGTCTAAGTTTTTTAAAGTGTACTGAACTTGTTTTTTTTCCCATAATTCATAATTATTTATTTGCGTAGAATGTAGGTAGATATTACAAGAGTATTATTGAAACATGAAAGTTCCTATACATTCTGCCTTATCGAGGCGTGCAAATTTTGACTAATTAGATATTACAATTTTTTTGATGAATTTAACTTAATTTTATTACAAATTTACAAATATCAAAATGTTCATATGTAAAAACAGTAAAATTAACTAACTAATAATTATTCTATAACTATCGAAGTCCTTTATAAATTCACAGCAAAAAAAATTCAAGCATTTTTGGATACAGATATTTAAATATGTAATTTATTTTGATTTTTGTGATCAAGATACTCATTAACAGTATAGAAACGATTAAGTAAAAACCATTCATGAAGTTTGTTTTTCAACTTTGTCATTGGACAATTTTTAAACTCGTCGGGTAAAGAGTTAAAGATTTTAATCGTCATTATATATGATTTTTTTTTGGAAGAGCATCAATTTACATTTTGGAAAGTATATTCTGTTATTAGATTTTTCTCTTAAACTTCTATCTATAAAAAATATTACTTGGGAAGTATTCAGGGAATTGCTTGACAAAAATCGCCGCTTGTTTTATATACATACGTGCGAGTGGCAGCACTTTTATTTCTTTAAATAATGGCTTGCACGATGTCATGGAATGTGCTCCACAGATTGCTCGAATGCATTTTTTTTTGGATTTTAAATACGCGTTCTATTTCAGAACAGTTGCCCCATATTAGAAGTTCGTACTGCAATATCGATGAAACATAGCCATGGTAGGCGTTTAACGCTGCTTTGGCAGATGCTATCTCTCGAAGTCGGCGAAGTGCAAACACAAATCTGTTTAATTTGTCACATATCGATTGAACATACATTTTCCAATTACAATTATTGTCAATAGTGATACCAAGAAATTTATAATAATCAACTTCTTGTAGCACTTTTACATTATACATTATATTAAAATTAATTTGCTTACTTCGAGCCGTGTGTTGTTTTTTTTGTTATAATAACATAAACACTCACGCCTGTCACCCAGAGGGGTAGGCAGAGACTACAGACTTCCATTTGGCACGATCCTGACACACCTCTCTCGCCTCCTTCACATCCATACACCTACGCATGCATGCTCGTCGGTTAAGGGTACTCCTAATTTGGCCCGTTTTCAATAAATCGCCAATTTGGTCGATAAATTTTCGCCTAGGACGTCCCTTTCCGACTCTGCCATTCACTTCTGCAACATAAATTTCCTTCGTCACTCTTTCCTCATCCATTCTTTCCACATGACCAAACCACCAAAGCATTCCTTTCTTAATCCTGGTCACAACATCATCTTGCAAACCACACTCTTCTCTTATCACACAATTTTTCACCCTGTCATTCAGATTCAGCCCTAACATACTCCTTAACGACCGCATTTCTACTGCATTTATTCTTCTCTCGTGCTTCTTCTGCCACACCCAACTTTCACTACCATACGTTAAAGTAGGGACCAACACAGCATTGTGAATTGCCCCATACGTGCCTTTTTTGACACATTTTGACTCTTCACAATAGAGTGTAGGGCCCCATTTACTCTGTTTCCTGCGTTCACTCGTCGTTCTATATCCTTATCATATCTCCCATCCCTGCTGAATACGCAACCCAAATATACAAACTCATCTACTTGCTCGAACAACTCCCCTTCTGTTCTTATTTCACATATCGTTTTACTTTCATCTCTTTCAAAAACCATAATTTTCGTCTTACTTGCGTTCACTTGCATACCCCTTTCTTTTAATGATCTGTTCATTAATGTAACCATCATTTGCAACTGGATGTGCAAGCGGGTTTTAGAAAGGGAATGGGGTGCACAGATCAAGTCTTTTCCATGCGCATGATTGCGGAGAAGTTTTTGGCCAAATACCAGAAAGTTTTTTGTGCGTTCATGGACTTGGAAAAGGCTTATGACAGAGTGGACAGGAATGTGTTATGGCAAACACTGAACTCATTTGGGTTGAGCGCTGGTTTGATACGGGCATTAAGGTCTCTTTATAGGGACTCTAGTGCTTGTGTCAGGATCAATGGGGTCTACTCGGACTGGTTTGGCCTCCAAAAAGGTGTCAGACAGGGCTGTGTAGCTTCCCCTTGGCTGTTCAACCTATTTATGGACCGGTGTTTGCAAACTTTAAAAGATGAAGAATGTGGGTTATGAATGGGCGAGTTAACCGTCAAATGCCTTTTGTATGCCGATGATCAAGTCATATTTGCGTCATCGGCGGCTGAGTTGCAAATGATGGTTACATTAATGAACTGGGAATTTATTTATTTATTTTCCACTATACAATTATCTTTACAGGTTTATCACCTAATGCGATAATGTAGACAACTATTTTACCAACTCCAACTACACAGTTACAAGCTAATAATTTTCGATTACAGATATATACATACTTATTGCTATTTCAAACACGTATCTATATCACAGAAGGACCATAACTAATTTCAAACAGAGCTCTTACTATGAACCCACCCAGAGTACAACAAAATATATCTATGTCTTCTGCTATACGGTTGAGGATACGGAGGGCGCGCGTAAAGGGCGCTTCAGTCACCAGCTTAGTGCGGCCGCGCGGCACAGCTAGCAGCTGCGGCCGCCGCCGCCGCCACACGTATCTGTCCGGAACACATATGCGCACTTGTTGCAATACGTCTGGATTGTGAATCTTTCCCCTCATCACCTTAAAGATATATAAAACAAGCGCTAAATTCCTCCTAACCTTTAGCTCATTGTATCCTACCATACCTAAGGTGAATAAGGTAGGATACTTATTTGGGTAAAATGGGTATACTCCATACATTTTTTGATATAAATATCTAATAAGTATATTCTGCACTCTCTCCAACATAATACTATACTTAGTCTCATGTGAAGACCAGATGACCGCGTTGAATTCTAATTGGCTCCTCACTAAAGAATTATATAATGCAATAACTGTCTTTATATTAGTGAAGTCCCTAGCTATCCGTAGTACGAATCCCAAATTTCTGTAGGCTTTCTTACAGATTTTGGTTATATGCTCTCCAAATTCTAGTTTAGAGGAGAAATTAACCCCTAGATCTTTGACTTTTGACACTTTCGCTATTGGTGCCCCGTTAACCTGGTATTGGTACGTAACTGGAGATAGTACACGGCTGAAGGTCATATTTATGCACTTCGTGATGTTAAATTGTAAGTTATTATGTTGGCTCCAGGCTACCACCCTATCTATATCTTGTTGTAACTTTTGGCAATCCTCTCTGTTCCTCACAGCAAGATACAGTTTCAGGTCATCTGCAAATAGAGTACAATGAGCATCTTTGACAACCGTTGGAAGGTCATTTATCATCAATATGAATTGCAATGGACCGAGATTGCTGCCCTGACTTACTCCGGACCTAGTTAAATAGTTTTCTGACCTACACCCCGCATATTCTACATACTGCTTTCTGTTCCGCATATAACTAGCAAAAAATGTTAGTAAATGGGGAGTAAATCCTACACCTGCCAGTTTTGTGAGCAGTATGTCATTATCTACTAGGTCGAAAGCTTTTTTGTAATCCAAGAAAGCTACATCTACCTGTCCTCCAGCATCCACTTCAGGTACAATATAATTCATATAATTAATTAGGTTGCTGGTGGTGCTCCTGTCGGGTCTAAAACCGTGTTGCTCGTCCGAAAGCTGTACATTAACTTGCGAGAGGATGCTCTTGTGTACTGCAGCATCCAGTACTTTAGCTGGTGTCGAAAGCACAGCAACCGGCCTATATTGGTCCACGTTTGATGCTGACTTTCCTTTTGGTACTGGGACTACCTTGGTTGTTTTCCATCTATCTGGAAACACTGCCTCCGCCAGGCACTGATTAAATATGTAGAGAAGTGGCTTACCAAGTACTAGTCTACAGTCTTTGAAAATGTAGGGCGGTATGCCATCGGGTCCCGTTGACTTTTTTGGCTTGAGTTTTTGCAGAGCGTAAAGTACTTCATCAAGCTTTAGTTGTTCTAAGTGTACCCTAGCCGCACCATTCTTACCACCAGCCTGATTCACTGCCGCCTCCACGTCCAGCTTAGACATCTTAGGGCTAAATACCGAATAAAAATACTGAGCAAACTCAGTAGCACACTGCTCACTAGTAAGTACCTTATTATCTTTTAAAATCTTGCGTGGACTTCTGCTGTCTTTTTTTGAGTTAATGTAAGCCCAGAACGCCTTTGGATTTTCCTGAAACTCACTCTGCATCCGGTCTTTATAATTTTTGTACGTGGAGTTTATTAAATATTTTACATACGTTCTACACTTAGCAAACGCCTCATAATCGGCCCCTGATTTGCTAACCTTAAACTGCCTATGAAGCCTAGCTTTTAATTGTATGTTGCGAATAATGTCTATCGTGTACCACTCGGGGTAACTGTACTCCGAGTTTACACGTCTTCGCTTTTTTCTTGGCACGCAGTCATCCATAACTTTGTTTAACCCTTAAATGCATAGAATATTTATGATTATGGATTTAAAAATAAAAAAAATATGCACAATGCAGAAAAAGTTTCTTTATTATATAAAAAAATGTTAAAATAGTTGTAGTAATTTTTTTTTCATATAATATATTATAAATCATGCGATGGATTTTTCCATCACTATGCACTTAGAGTTTAATATACATATAGGTAATTGCCATATTTGATATTAGGTAGTGTGGAACTTAGTAAAACAGTTATTATTTTTGTTTAGGCATAAATTTATGCCACATTTGGCACAGCTTATGGTGGTGTATCCTGTACAATGTGGATACTTACAACGAAGCGACACACCAACATCTGGCCAGTGCCCTAGACCATCCATCCGTATATCCAATGGAGGGATTGGTTTTGATTGTAATCTTCTTCTTAGCTTGCAACTCCTGCTCCAGGCTGGAAGAGCTAGGCCGACCTCTTTTATTTTCATTTGTGCCTGAGTTACATAAAACATAGGCCAGCTCGTTTCTGAACTCACCTAAGTTTAAAATGTTCTTTTTTGCAACATTTTCTTTTTTTGCATTATTTTTATATATAATCCAGGAGTTGATAACAGCCAGATCAAACAAATGGAAAAATATACGAATATACCATTTGCGAGATTTTACTCTTATGTGATATCTACCCAAGAAACTATCTAACAAGTCAACACCCCCCATATGACTGTTATATTCTGTAATGGACTTTGGACACAATATATCAACTCTTTCCCTCGTCTTTTTATCAAACCTTTTGACGGTTGAAACAGGCTCTGCTCCTACGTAACTTGATAACATAGTCACTATTTTATTGTCCTTCCATGCTATGCAAGCTAAATCAATTCCGTCATATGATGCTGTTCTTTCTTCATAAGTACCCCTAGGGGTATTTTTTTTCATCATCTCTTTTTTGTCTGGTAGTTTGTTATTAGGAATTCTGTTTTGTTGAATTGTGCCAAGGCAATGTATTCCTTGCTTAGCCAAATAGATAACTAATGGCACAGATGTATAGAAATTATCAAAGAAGATAATATGGTTGACCATTCGTGGAACATCTCTGGTTAAGCGAAGCACAATATTATTTGTAGAACCTAAGTCAGGCTCACCTTCAGGTCTTGTAGAAATGTCTTGGCCAGAATAAATTTCAAATTTGTAGGCAAATCCAAAAACACTACATAAAACATACAACTTAAATCCCCACTTATGGGGCTTATTTGGTAGATATTGTTTTAGATAATGTCCCACTTTGGTGGCACACATTTGTTCATCAATTGATAGTCTTTGATGTTTTTTCACACTGGAAAAGGTTTGATTTAGACTATCAATAATTGGTCTCACCTTATGTAAGCGGTCATGTCCTGGTTGGTTAACTGGTATATATTTGTCATTATCATTGAAATGGATATATTTTTTGATCTTTTCAAATGTATTCACATTCATAGTTTGCTTTATAGGTTCAAATCCAAAACGCCTTGACCAGTATTTGCGTGTGCTGGGAAAATGTTGAACAGACATGTAAAGCAGAATGCCTAAAAACTTTTTCAGGTCATAATGAGACAAATTAAATCTATTTTCAGGATTTAATTGGGTGGCATATAGATTAGTTTCTGATATTATTTTGTTACAAAGTTCAGGTGTAAAAAAATAGTTGAAGCATTGATATGGTGTTTTTAGGGCTGTTATTTCAATACCTAGATCAGTGCTTCCTTCAAAAACAATATTTGACTCAGAAAACTGAAGTTTACTCTTCTTCCAAATCAGCTTCCTCTTGTCTAACACCCAAGTCGAACAAGCAGAGTTTTCTCCTGCTTTAGATGCCACAGTTTCTAGAATCAGAGGGGGATCATGCACATCAACTTGTTCTTCATGTAAAGTAGGTTCATTTTCCAGATTATCATCATCCTCTACGTCTTGCAGTGGTTCATTTCTGTTGGTGTAAAAGATACTTTCCTCATTATCTTCCGTATCAGACATTTCCATGCCATCTTCTGACAGATATCCTCCTTCCAGAGCAGACAAGTACTCTTCAATGTCTCTATCATTGATTATTCTTGATCTTGGAAAAGACATTTTTGCTGAAATATTACATAAAAATTATTATAAACTTGAGATAAACTATAAAAGAATAATAGTGCTGAAAAGTTAGGTTTCCATACATCGAGAACTACGACTAATGCATATTGATGGAAATTTCCATCATAAACAAAAAGACCCAGAATACATATAAAAACTATGATTTTTCTAAAACAAATTGCTTAGGTATTGAAAACTTACCTTATTTTATGAAATAATAATTTTTTCAATAATAACTTGTCCGTATAAGTTCACAAACTAACAATCAGAAACACCACAAACCACAAGTAGTTATCGTTTCACTTGAACAGATGATTGACCATGACAGTTGACATTGACAGTTCTTTGTTTCGTTCAAAAATGTTGTCTAAACATCGATGTTCATATACATGTCCGTAAATAAATTCATTCGGATCACAAACTAAAAATAAAGACAAAAATTCTTAATGATGGAAATTTCCATCACCATGAAATTAAGGGTTAAAACCTCATAAAAATAATCTAAACTATTATTTACATCTAATCTATACATTGGCATCCAATCTATGGCCGCTATTAACGAATACATTAACGGAAAGTTTGCTTTATAGAAGTTCCATCCAGTATGCGTCTGATTGCTCCCCTCAGACTCAGCTAGCAGTGGCGCCGGCGCGGGCTGCCCGCCGTACCGCGCACGCCCCCGCTGTACCACAATGGCGAGCGGAGGATGATGTGGGTCGGGCGGCACGATTGGCTCAGCCGCGCGCACCTCCAATTCTTCTTCCACTGAACGCGTGCTCAAAACAAGATCTAATTGTCGTTCATTGCAATTTCCTATTTTGTTGTACTGGGTGAATTCACAATATGTGCAAAAGTACTCAAAATGATTGCGTACATTTGTTGAGCTAAAATATAAATTAAAATCCCCTATCACTATTAAATCATTGTAGCCATCACGATAATTTTCTATTATACTTAACAACAACATGTATTCATTATCACCACAACTCGGTGGAATGTATACTACACACAACACAAACATAAACTTATTTTGTTGATAAACCGCAGCGCTAACCAGTTCAAATGCGTGATCTTGAATACGTACATCGTTCGGGGTATTTAGTTCCCGCAGCTCGTATCGTGGTGTGGCCACTAAACACGCACCACCCTGCTTGCGTCCGTCTGCCCGATCACACCGAACTATCATGTATCCAGGTGGGATAAGTTCTGAATCATAGATAGAATTGTTGCATCCTGTTTCTGTTATTGCAAAAAAATCATAACTATGGGAAGAAATTGCCACATAAAAATCGTGTAATTTTGTTCTTAATCCTCTCACGTTCTGATAGTATATCTCCACAAAATTGAGTGGTTTCTTATTACTTATTGGGTGGTTTACGAAACCACACCCATTCACAAAATTCAATGTTAACTGACCAACATTCTGGTTTACATAGTATTTCGTATGAACTTTCTGGAACTCCTATTATAAATGACGCATAGTCTCGTTCCGTCTTATGTTTAATTTTTTCCACTGTTATTTCCGTCTCTTTTCCACAAATATTCTTTACATGTCCTTTCAAACTTTCTACTGTAATATCCTTTTTTAATCGCCAAACATGTAAAAATTTTTTCCTTTCAGTACCTTGAATATTTCCTGTACCAGTATTTCCTCCTCTTAAGACTTGCCTCTCAGGATATTTCTTTTTCTGTACAGTTATCCATGATTTTTTCTTTTTGCTAGTTTCCATCTTATTTTCTGTATTGTCGATAGTTGTTCTTTATCAAAACTCTCCGCAGCGGTTTCTATATTACATGTCGGTTTCATGGCCACGCATGCCACTACACGCTTATCTTTGTTATTATCTTTGTTTACTGGCTGATTTTTGCTTAGTACCTGCTTTTCGTTTTGTGTGAGTACCTTTGCAAAGGATAAAGTCTCCTTTCTGATTTCCTTAACTGTCTC
This sequence comes from Parnassius smintheus behrii, assembly GCA_036936625.1. NCBI lineage: Eukaryota > Metazoa > Arthropoda > Insecta > Lepidoptera > Papilionidae > Parnassius > Parnassius smintheus. The sequence continues at coordinate 56,718,512 of JAUPFT010000003.1, read as the reverse complement.
ATTTTTTTCTTTTGTAGGCTGATTTTTGTTCAGACAATTCTTTAATTGCTCATTTTTTTGCTCCAATGTTTTTATCTGCGCTTCTAATTCATCGACTTTGCTTGCCTTCTTCTGCACTACTTTCATAGTATCTCGTAATTTACGCAATTCTGTTTCAGTATCAACAAACTTGTCCTTGAGCAAATTGTACTCCCTTATTTGTTCATCTATTTTAAAATTCATTTCAAATCTAAATTCTTGCAATTCTTGCAGTATTTTACTATTGATATCCAATTCTATAACTTCTTTTGGAAACATCTTATTGCCTCGGTCTGAGTTTACATAGCAAGGGGTAGAAGTTTGATTCATTATATTCTGGTTACCTCGAACTGGTGTGTCCTAATTATCCCGTATCGGTGCACTGCAAACACACTCCGGGCATCTCCAATTGCACTTGTATTCTTCGGTAAACGCTTCGTATTTATCCTTCGTCAGAGCCAAGCACTTAAGATGGTACAATTTATTGCATCCATCTCTTGCACATTCCATGTACGAAATGTCGTATATAACGGCATCACAGCCGTTACATTTTCGACCCATTTATTTGAAAAATACACGTTTTCCGCTATTAATTATTTTTCCGCTAATAATAATTTTGTTGACATCTGTCAGTTATGACGTAATCTGTCTATCTGTCTGTATATGTCTGAATTAAAAGAAAGGGGAATGAAAGTGAACGCAAGTAAGACGAAAGTGATGGTTTTTGAAAGAGAAGAAAGCAAAACGGTATGTGAAATAAGAATAGAAGGAGAGTTAATTGAGCAAGTGGATGAGTTTGTGTATTTGGGATGTGTATTTAGCAGGGATGGTAGATATAATAGGGATATAGAACGACGAGTAAATGCAGGGAATAGAGTGAATGGGGCACTACACTCTATTATGAAGAACCAGAATGTGTCAAAACAGGCACGTATGGTGATTCATAACGCTGTGTTAGTACCTACTTTAATGTACGGTAGTGAAAGCTGGGTGTGGCAGAAGAAGCACGAAAGTAGAATAAATGCTGTAGAAATGCGGTCTTTAAGGAATATCCTAGGGTTGAATCTGAATGACAGGGTGAGAAATTGCGTGATAAGAGATAAATGTGGTATGCAAGATGATATTTTGACCAGGATTAAGAAAGGAATGCTTCGGTGGTTTGGTCACGTATAAAGAATGAATGAGGAAAGAGTGACAAAGCAAATTTATATGGCAGATGTGAACGGCCGAGTCGGGAAGGGACGCCCTAGAAAAAAGTTTATCGACCAAATTGGCGATATTTTGAAAATGGGCCACGTTATAAGTACCCTTAACCGACGAGCATGTATGCGTAGATATATGGATGTAAAGGAGGCGAAAGAGGTATGTCAGGATCGTGCCAAATGGAAGTCCGTAGTCTCTGCCTACCCCTCTGGGTGATAGGCGTGAGTGTTTATGTTTATGTGTCATTTGCAACTCAGCCGCCGACGACGCAAGAATAACTTGATCATCGGCGTACAAAAGGCATTTGATGGTTAACTCACCCATTCTTAACCCGCATTCTTCAACTTTCAAATTTTGCAAATAACTGTCCATAAATAGGTTGAACAGCCACGGGGAAGCCACACAGCCCTGTCTGACACCTTTGTGGATGCCAAACCAGTCCGAGTAGACCCCGTTGATCCTAACACAAGCACTAGAGTCCCTATAAAGAGATTCCAATGCCTGCATCAAGCCAGCGCTCAACCCAAATGAGTTCAGTGTTTGCCATAGCACATTCCTATCCACTCTGTCATAGGCCTTCTCCAAGTCCATGAACGCACAAAAAACTTTTTGGTTTTTGGTCAAAAACTTCTCCGCGATCATGCGCATGGAGAAGACTTGATCTGTACATCCCATTCCCTTTCTAAATCCCGCTTGCACATCCCAAATTTTTCCATCGGTTTCTTTCATGACCCTTTCAATTAGTACCTTGGCATACAGTTTTCCCACGATGCTAAGAAGGCTGATACCGTGGTAGTTTTTACAGTCCTGCTGCGACCCTTTTCCCTTATATACTGGGACTATCACGGCTTTGCACCAGTCTCCCGGTACCCGCTTCAGTTTCCAGCATAAATTAAACAAGGTGTGCAGCAGGCCTGCCACCGCTTCCTCTCCAGCCCTTAGCATTTCGAGTGAAACTCTATCATATCCGGCAGCCTTACCTGCTTTCATGCTTTTCATTGCTTTCATTATTTCATCTATACCTATCTCGCTACCTCCTTCCTCTTCTTTCGGAGTTCCTATTTTATTCAGTTCATACGTTGTCTCCTCACTCATAAACATGCTTTCAAAATATTCCTTCCATCTCTTTAAACTCAAAACTTCATCATTCAGAATATAGCCATTCTCATCTCTTATAGCATTCGTTATAGGCTGTTTTGAACGTTGTTGTTATAATGTTATAATAAATCTTGTTTTTTTATATGAAAAGTGTGATAAACGAGCACTCAGTTCATCTGATGGTAAGTAAATGCTGTCGCCCATAAACATTACATTTGTCTTGATTAAGAATCGAAATGCAGATGCGTCGTCCCCCTGAAGACTAAAATGAAATCGATTCAAGTAAAAAGGGTCTCCGGTGTTCTACACTCACCATACGAAACACATTGAGAACATCACACCCAGCATTGAGCTGCCATTTAACGCTGATGTTTTGTGAGAACGTGGTCCTATTATAATATTTCGACTCATAAAAAATCGTACATTTACAGCGAAACAGCTCTTACGTCAATTTAAGAGGTAGTGGGAGCGTCTACCAGGCTACACCCCGATGGGTGCTTGTCCAACACCAACTCACAAAACTTACCCAATTTTATTTATTAAAACATAACTTTCATGTTAAACCAGCTAAATATATTATTACAAGATTTTTTTATAGAATAAAGGTGATAAACGAGTACACAGTTGTGTTTTTACGTGGTAAAGCTACGCTGCAGCAGCACGTTGTAGCACGGCTCGACCGGGCAGGACCACGCTCTCACAGAATCATCATCATCATCATCATTATCATCATTACAGCCCTTCACAAGTCCACTGCTGAACATAGGCCTCCCCCAAGTAATGCCACAAAGCACGGTCCTGAGCCACCTGCATCCATCGACTTCCTGCATACCTTACCAGGTCGTCACTCCATCTAGTGGGGGGTCGCCCTACACTACGCCTACCGGTACGAGGCTGCCACTCGAGAACCTTTCTTCCCCATCGGTTATCGGTTCTTCGAGCTATATGGCCGGCCCATTGCCATTTCAGCTTACTAATCCGTTGGGCTATGTCGGTCACTTTGGTTTTACTGCAGATATCCTCATTTCTGAGTCTATCACGCAGAGAAACTCCGAGCATAGCCCTCTCCATAGCTCGCTGAGCGACCTTGAGCGTCCTCATACGGCCAGCAGTGAAGGACCACGTCTCAGATCCATAAGTCATCACTGGCAACACGCACTGGTTGTACAATCTAGTTTTTAGAGATTGAGGTATACCTGACGAGAAGGTATGTCGTAATTTCCCGAACGCTGCCCAGCCGAGTTGAATCCGTCGATTGACCTCTCGGTCGAAGTTGGACTTACCTAGTCGGACTATTGTCCCAGGTAAACGCATCTTCCTGATAACAGCAACTGTGCGACAAAAAAAACTGCAGTTGCCAACCCGCTCGCCAAGCGTGGCAACTATGGCAATATACCCCCCATTAACAATTACACAAATAGACGGCCCCCAGTCCCCGGCGGCCCCGGTATTCCTGGCTACGGTGGCGACCATGGTAACGGCGGGGCAGGAGGTGCTAAGAATCTCCGGTGGAGGTTTGGCTGCCACCTATGACGCCTCACAGAATAGCAGCATAAAATAGCAGCTCAATGCTGCTGTGTTTCGTATGGTGAGTGTAGAGAACGGGAGACCCTTTTTACTGGAAACGAGGCATTCCAACAGGGTGACAAAGCATCTGCATTTTGATTTTTAATTGAGGATAAATGTAAATGTTTATGGGCCACAGCATCCACTTACCATCAGCTGGACTGTGTGCTCGTTTGTCACCATTATAGTATAAAAAAGAAGACGTTTTTTCTGCTCTCTCGACTCATCAAATGAAACATAACAATATAAAGCTACGTTTTCACGCTAGTTTTCCCTGAGAGTACGGTTCTTCTCCAGTCGAGCCCGCTCATTCGTGCTACAACCATAATACGGCTGCAGCATGGCTCTACTCTACTACGTAAAACTACACAAGGAGTGCCGATATTCTCGAAACGATTTGTTAACATTATCGCGCCATCACAATAAATTCGACTCATCCATTTCTGAGTAAAAAGCATGCAGCGGTTCGTTCGGAGTGCACAAAAAACAAACGCTCGTTATGACAGTTTGCAGCCGCAAAAAATGTACCCGCGTCACTATTTTTTTATACAACAAGGGTGACATACAAGCACACAGTCTACCTGATAGTAAGTGGATGCTATAGACATCCTATAGACATCTACAGTTATCCTCGATTATGAATCATAATGCAGATTCGTTGTTATCCTTGAGGACTAAGACGGAATGCCTCGTTTACAGTGAAAAGGGCATTAAGCTGCTATTTTAAGCTGCTATACTGCGAGAGCGTGACCTACCCCGGTCGAGTCGACCTATTCTTGCTGCAAGTAATATTGTTGTAATATAGCACTATCACGTATGAACACTATTCCACAAGTCCCGTAAAATTCTGTCTACTCCGACTTTAAAGTTGGTCTAACGATTTGTGGAGTTGTTACTGGAGCAAGACAATGCTTGTACAGTGCAACATCCGGCGATAACTATGTAAACTACAATATTTTGAATATTGAGGGCAGTTAACACGTTCTGCGGCTTAACACTAGCTACGTGATGTAATGTGGATTTCTTTTTTAACCGATTTCAAAAAGGAGGAGATACTGAATTCGACTATGGTTTTTTATGTGTCACCTCAGAACTTTTTCCTAGGTGAACCGAATCAGATGATTCTTCTTGTATTTGAGAGCTGGTGTTTCTCATGTAGTCTCATATAAATTTGATTAAGATCTGACCAGCAGTTTTTTAGTTATCCTTAATAATGTGTATTTAATCAACTTCGGTGACATTGTTGATGTTCTCATTTCATTTGTATTGAAGTCGGTTATACAAAATTTTTCATTTTGCCACATGTATACAACACCATTCAAAAACAGAATTAGGTACTTATTATGAGCTCTCTAATGAATTCAAAAATTCGAAAAGATTTCGGAGATTTCGGAATACTTTTCATCATATAAATTTCGCTTGATATGAAAATGCCGGTAAAAATAAAACAATGCCGTAGGTTTGAACAAAAGTCGGTCACTTCCCTTTGATATGGCCGAGGCCGGCGATGGCTTCCACATGAATCATACTTGTGAATAGAATAGATGCTATTTATGGATCTAGTTTTTTTTTTAAAATCATAAAACAGCTAGCTAGCTACTTCAGTTAACCATGGTATTTTAATTTTGTTATGTTTTTTTATTTATTCAAAATATTTTTTGCACTCTCTTAGAAAAGAAAGGCTACCACGACTTAATGTCTAAGGGCATTCTCTACCAGAAAACCCATTGAGTGATAAGAATTTGACATAGGTGTAGCAATGTTATGTTTCTGACATTACCTATTATATATAATTCAAAAAAAATGACAATAGAATAGCTGAGGAGTTTCCTTCGCCAATTTTTTAGTCAGTCACCTCAAGTTTAAAATCTTATACTACGTGAGGGTAATTGGGTCACTTTCTTGTAAATCAAAAACTACAGCCTTGTTTGCATTTGCAGATTTGCAGATGGCTTTGTGATACGATAGCTCTAAATCTAGATCGGTCACTCAAATAATAATGGGTCACAAGCGCGATGCTTTATCGATGCCATTTTGACAGTACACAATGGAAAATATTTATTCGATTCGAAGATTTTAGTATGATGTAGTGTAGTTAGCTTTTTAAGTAGAATTTTCGAAGTTTTTTTTAAATTATTGTCAAAGCTTGTCTGTTATTTATTTCTTAATATATTAGTTATAATACACGACTTTGTGTTTTTATCTCTGTCTACCTAGTTTTGGTTTCATAGGGCGGCAAAGCTTAAGGTGAGCTTATTACCCTCACGTAACTTAATAGGCTATATTCACATAGTATGATTCACAAATGAGTTTTAACAAACGACATTTTAATTTCTTACGTCGAAGAAGTAAAGATGTTTCATCAGGTTTAATCTAAAACCGGTAACGAGCAGTGCGTAGCCGTTCCCGCTATATTTAATCGGTCATCGTGTATCTAGAGCAGTTCCCTTTTGAGCCGAAGACTGCAGGTTACACAATGCATCGCGAACTGCGGCCCGTCACAATAACAACCCGAAATACGCGACCTTGCATCGCATGCTGCGGATAGGGTAGCTATATTAGCAAAATATTAAGGACTAAATTTCAAAAAACCAAAGGGCAATGCTAAGGAAATGTACCTCCTACGGTGTAATATGTTAAATTACTAAAGTATCTTAATCTTAAATTATTAACTTATTAAAATGATATAACGTAACTTCTGGCAAAGCGGTATGTTATAATCCTTTTATTAAAAAGAAACATGTGTACCTTCATCATCATCATCATCATTGCAGCCCTACACAAGTCCACTGCTGAACATAAGCCTCCCCCAAGGAAAGCCACAAAGCATGGTACTGAGCCATATGCATCCATCGACTTCCTGCATCTCTTACCAATGAATGTACTTACTAGGTCGCCACTCCAAAAAGACCGAAGTGTACAATCTGCCATTTTGCCTTGCGTTTGTGGACTATGGAAAAGGCTTTGATTGCGTCGAAATTTGGGCGGTGCTACAGCCTCTTCAGTGGGTCCAAGTTGACTGTCGGTATATCAAGTGCTGAAGTGTTTGTACAGTAGGGCTACGATGGCTATTCAAGTATCTCCCAACTTCCAACCAGGGTCTCCCAACGAATAGGTCATGGACAAAACAAAGATCATGTGTAATGTCCATTTCACACCTATGCCGGTAGTTGTTGGGAGCACTAAGCTCAAAGTTGTTGACGAGTACGTTTCGACCGAAAGGTCAATCGATGGATTAAATTCGGCTGGGCAGCGTTCGGGAAATTACGACCAATCTTCTCGTCAGGTATACCTCAAAACGTGATTGTACGTGTCGCTCAACGTGCTATGGAGAGGGCTATGCTCGGGGTTTCTCTGCTTGATAAACTTAAAAATGGGGATATCCGCAGTAGAACCGCAGTAACCGACATAGCGCAACGGATTAGTAAGCTGAAGTGGCAATGGGCCGGCCATATAGCTCGGAGAACTGATGGGGGAAAATGTTCTCGAGTAAAATGAATTATTAAAAATATTGAACGGCAAATGTGTTTAATTTCATAATTTTCAAACACAAGTGCGGCGTAAAATATATATATAAAAGTTTAATTTTATTGCAAATAAATCTTAAAATCGATATTTTTTGACATAAGAATATTATCTTTTGAGTAAAATTAAAATTGCTTTGTAACAGCGCCATCTACTTCATTCTTTAAGTAAAGTCATTTCATTGAACAAAAATTGATAGACTCTCAAGCTGGACTGGAACGTTAACACACGTTAGATAGTCTAAACACAAATAATTTTAATATCGATCTCATTCCCTCGCAGGCTATAAGTGTCGCTTTTTCGTTTCATCGAGAGCCAAATCACAACGATGTTAAGGCCCGCCACATACATACGGAATTCGGTTTCGGGATTCCGTGTCGTAATTCCGATTTGGGATTTCGAGCGCAGCAAGTCCATATAAAATCGTCACACACCCATGGTAGTTTTCCGTACGGAATTTTACGGGAAAAACGGGATTCTGTATGTGTGTGCCCAACACGTTCGTTCCGTTTCGGAATCCCGAAACTGAATTCCGTATGTAGTATGTGGCGGGCCTAAAGAAGTTTTAATTTCAAAAAATGAACTCAGCGCATCTAACGTAGTAAGTAGCCTACTATATTCGATGTATCTTGCATACATCTTTCAGCTTTTTTCTGCTGATTTGAGATTTTTTTCTGCTGGATAAAGTAATTTACAACGCAAATTATTTGAAAGAAAGATTAGCGTAATAAAGTAAAATGATGAGTCTTACCTATTGACGGTTTCTCTACAAACTTGTAGAGCAACCGTCAATAATACAACACGTGTTTCGTCTCTACACGTCTAAGCGGTTAGCAACGATTTACTTCACCTGAGGATGTCTCGTAATTCTTATTATTTTAACATCTTTAGTAAGAAAAAATTTAACGCGATAAAATACGTAAAATTATTTTATCGACAATGGTCCTATTAATACTCAAATATTAGGCGATCCTAATATTAAATGAACAAAGCTGTGTCGGGTTTCATGAACCACCTTGTCCTTGCATATTCTTCGCTGGCAGTTGCTGTCAGCCGGCATGTCACTTTAAACTGGTTGTCTGAATTTCGGTTTTCGATAGTAAGACAAGAGGGAATGTTTTCGTCACTATTATTATAGTATGTGAGGGTAATGTGGTCATCCAGTTAATATGGTCAATTTCTTATAACTCAAAAACTACAGCCTTGTTTGCTTAGGAGGCTATATGATACGATAGCTCTTCATTATTCAATCAAATAATAAAGAGTCAAAATGACGCAGATTTGTCGACGCCATTTTAACAGTTGATGTTATAGTAAATATTTTAGTCGGTTTTAGTATGGCGTAATGTAGTTAATTTTTAATAAGTTGATTTTCGAAGTGTACCTTATTATTGCCAAAGCGTTTTTCTATTTTTTTTTTTATTAATATATAATTTATAGTACACGAGTATGTGTTTTTGTATCTATCCTCCTCCTAGTTTTGGTTTTATAGGGCGGCAAAGCTAAAGGTAACCATATTACCTTCATGTACCTTAGTATAATGGACAGATATTTTACAATTTTTTGAGAACGACGTTTGGTATTTAGTGCGATCACTAATCCACACGCCAACCGCGCCGATTAAGACGAACCCTCAAAAAAACTCTACGTTTGTACGTAGTAGAGCCATGCTGCAGCTATATTGTGATTGTAGCAAGAATGAGTTGATTCGACCGGAGAAGGACTACGCTCTCACAGAATACCAGCAGCAATAAAATAGCAGCTGAGTGCTTGTGTTTCGTATGGTGAGTGTGGAGAACGGGATACTCATTTCAACGAAAATTATCCTATACTATTAAACGAGCAATTCTTGTATATATGTATATATATATATAATCGGGATCTCGGAAACGGCTCCAACGATTTTCATAAAATTTAGTGTCCAGGGAGTTTCGGGGATAATAAATCGATCTAGCTAAGATTTATTTTTAGAAAATGTCTTTTTGTCCGTGTTTTTAGGCAATTAAAAACTGCTACAATATAGTTAGAATAAGAAGGTAAATTTTGACAGTTTGGTAATGATTATAAATAGCTTATTGGTATAATGGGCGGTTACAAAATCGTAAAACCCAGGTTCGAGCCCAGACCGACCGACCGACTTTTTTATTTTTTTTTTCAAGTTTCTTTCTTTTTTGAGAAAATATATTTTTTTCGAGCCCTTTTTTTTAGTATTTTTTAAAAACACGAAAATTTAAATAAAAATAATTGCACTCATGATTTTTTATTCAAATAACCAGTTCAGTGTTTTCTGTTATGTCGCTAAGATCAAAAAATATTATTTATAATTCATCAGTATGTAATTTGTATCTAAATATAATTTCCAAAACACACGAATTAAAAAAATCTAGCGAAAAATACCGAGCAAAGCTCGGTCAACCGGGTACTAAATATATAATATAATATAATTATAGGCATTTAATTTTAGTCCTCAAGGGTAACAGCGCATCTGTATTATCATTTTAAATTGAGGATAGATGTGTTCTCAATTCAAATTCAACGAACGAAGGCGAACGGCTGGAATAAAAGTCAGGCCATGCTCTGCACTGCTCTCACACTAGGCCTGCGCGACCAAGCCTTATCTGTTCTGGAAGCTCTCGGTAGGGAAGTGACTTACGAGCAGTTTTTTGAGGCGCTGGTGGCGAGATATGGCGAAGCTCACCTGGAACACGTCCTTCCTAACAGCTTCTACTAACGATCAAGTAAACTGTGTGCTCGTTTGTCATCTTTATTCTATGTAAAAATACGAGAGAGTCCCTTGTCTAGTAGTGGACTTCGATCATAACGAGGAAGAAGTAAAAATTCAAATCCAACGATAAATGTAAACAAAAGGCATACTCAGTCTAATAGATATGAGTAAATTTATCGATAAGCAACATTTTGAACATTGATTTGAGAAGTTTTAAAAAGGTCAGTTATTTATCTCGTAACTAGTAGAACTCTATATCTACCTAGAAGTCTATCTGGTTAAGCACCACCCCTTCAACTAATCTTGTCATCAAGCAGCAGCGCTGTATTCCTGTGCTCCGAATGGTATAGTGAGTCACTACGAAGTAAGGTACGTGAGGGTAACGTGGTCACCCTAAGCCGCCATATAAAACCAAACCTGGTGGGCCACCAACCAGGAGGACAGAGATAAAAACACAAAGTTGTATTCTATAACTAAAATATTTAAAAAAAATTGCAAACAAGCTCCGGCAATAACAAGGAACACTTCGAAAAATCAACCTAAAATAAACTAACGACACTACACAATACTAAAATTGACATTATGGTAAATATTTGAACCTTTAATATTTGATTAACTGATGAAGAGCTATCGTATCACAGAGTCATTTACACAAACAAGGCTGTAGTTTTGAGTTGTAAAAAGTTACCATATTAACCGGATGGCCATATTATTACCCTCACGTATTGCACAAGCAGCGAGGCGGCCCATCTTAGTCTTCAGAGGTCATACTTATAGTACACCTGATGACTGTAAGTTTGTACGTGACATCAGTTTAATAAAGTCTTAATAAGCAGCGGATTTTGAAAGCTCTTTTTGAAAAAAAAAAGAAACAACTTAATTGTAGGAGAGACAAGTACTGGCAGTTGCAAGAAACATCTAAAATCTATTTTTTCTTATTTAAAACCATTTTTTGTTTGTACCAGCCAGTACTTAACCACAATCCCACCTGGTGGTAAGTGGTGCTGAAACCCTAGACTGTTTCACTGTTGCCTTGAAAGACAGACGTCAGGAAATTATTCCACTCCTTTGCTGTACACATTACGAAAGACGATATATACCGTTTGGTTCTAATGTGTGGAATATCGACAACAAAGGGGTGAAGACCCACCAACCGCCTGGTTGTCTGATGGTGGGAAGTGGCGGGAAGAAATTTTTAAAAATTAAAGATTTTCTGTAGACGTCCGTTTTTGTGTTTAACGCAAGTCAGAGCCGCACCTACTGCGTCCCGCGTGGTCCCGCTCCTCTAACCTACCAATTGCTGAGTTACTGTCTTTACCCACGCAAACCAACTCGTCATAACCAGACATAACATCAGCTCGACCTTTTAGTTACGTTAATTAATCGATTGTTTTAGGTTGGGCAATGACGTATGCGATTTTTTATGTCACCTTTGCTGACCTTTAGTCATTTTGGTTTGTTTGTAGCGAAATTTATCGTTGTTGTCACCATACATCATGGTTATGATAATTAAGCGTTAGTCAGTTATTTTTGAACTAAAAAAATACCTTTTTGCCGTATGCTGGCGACGTTCATTCAACGCCCTATTTTATCTACCAGTGATTCGGTCATTGCATTATTAGTGAATTTATGGATGGATAACTTTAATTTTTTTTAAACAATTTGTTTCGTGTTAGTAATTATGTGTCATATATGATTGTAAGCTGTTTGTTAAAAATACAAATAAGTTCCGCCGTGTTTCTTGCTGGTTATTCCCAGGACGGACGTTTTTTTTGAACCAGTGGTACCCACACAGTGGTACAACACACAGTTCACCTGATGTTAAGTGGATCCTGAGACCCAAATACATCTTCATCAATCTTTTATCAAAATGCAGATCCATTGTCACCTCTGAATATATGGAATGCCTTATTTTCAGTTAAAAAGGTCCTTGGATCTCTACACTCACATAAGAAACACAACAGAATTAAGCTGTTATTTTATGCTGATATTCTGTGATACCTTCACTCACGAAACTTAACGAAACTTATTACGATAATATACCGATATTATACATAAATCTTTTCACTCAACGACCCAGTACCGATATCATGGCGAAAAGACTTTCTTGCGATTGATGAATAACGAAACGAAACGAAAGAAATAAATATTTAAACAAACTAGTTAATATAGTTTCAATATTGAATAAAAGTTTCTGTTTCTATTCCCAAGGAAATTATGAAAATTCATTTTGCTTCTGCCATAGATATGCACATAAAATATAAACATATGATTTTTCAATAACAAAAGTATAAATTTAAGCAAATTTTATATTTGTGGTAGGATTTCTCCACCGAGGAGTCCGTTATGGTAGGTACCGACTTCTTGCCTATTTCCTGTGCCAAAAGGCACTGCGCTGTGCTCGAGTCTGAATAGTTTAAACAACTTGTATAATTACTGCCTGTGAGGCATTCCATCTTAGTCCTCAGAGGTAACAACAAATCCGTAACCTCTGTAGCCCGACGACAGCGCTGCCACATCACCCCCTTGCTCAGACCAGAAGTCGATAGTTGTTGACGAATGTGCAAGTGCCAGGAGTGCATACAGTTTGCGGTACGTCTTGTAGCAGAGGCAAGCTGCAAAACTCTGATCCTAATGTAGTGCACAGAGTAGCTTGAAAGAACACAAAGTTGCGGTTAATCTTGTAAAGCTTGGCTGCCTTGCAGGAGCTGAAGACTGCAGACGATGTTCGCTTGGGAGCGAGAAAAAGGGGTTCTTGAGAAAGATGACGAAAACTTGAAGTTGAAGTTTCCAAAGATTATATGTTTAAATCATGTCGTTGCGCCACTCCATCTTTACTTGAAGTTGGCTGCAGCCACGTCCCAGCAGGTGGAATGTAATTTCCTTAGTTACTTAAATTTCAAATAAAGAAATTAATCACGTCCATGGCTGTATGAGATAAGATTCCTTTGCCATTCCTGTATGAAAAAAATAACTAAACAATTGATATGTTAACAAAATACTTCGCATTGTTTAATGATTTCTTATATTTACGCGAACACTACACATTGATTAAAACTACTTTTATGGAGTTTATTGCTTTTAATTTTACTTTTAATTATTTTTACTTTTAATTCCCGACGTTTCGGGCGCTTTCCAGCCCCGTGACCATGGGTAAAAAGTAAAATTAAACGCAATAAAATCCGTAAAAGTAGTTTTAATCAACTTCGCATTGTTACCATAGAATTGTTCAAAATAACGAACACAAACGATACTTTCTTAGGAAAACTTATATACTCACTTAACAACCATACATTATGACAGAGTATACGATTTATAGTCGTAGTATCTCAAGGGTTTAGCCCTAGTCGTAAATTGGGTTCGATCCCCGTCGGCAGGAATGATAATGAAATTTAAACTGCTGTTTCGTATGCAGCAGTGTATAAAACATCGTGAGAAAACAGGCAGGAGGAATAGAATATTTTAAAGACATGTGAAGTTCACTAACATTTCCTGAAACAGCGTGGCGGAGTAATTACTCCATAACCTTTTCAGAAATAAGAGTTCTGTGCTCAACTGAGAGATCTTATAGGCTGTAATTTTACTTTAGAATTTTTAAAAATTTTAACAAGTAATGAACCTATTATACTGAGGTATTATAATTAAGACACGTAGTAGAGCCACGCTGCAGATATTTTACGGTTCTTGCACAAATAGATCGGGTCGACCGGGAAAGTACCACGCTCTCACAGAATATCAGCGTCAAATAGCAGCTTAACGCTGCTGTGTTTCGTATTTTTACGCGCCATACTTAAGGTGGAACCTTCGGACTGTTCCCAGCCATTCTCCCGCAAGATGGCGCTGAACGCAACATTTTAAGTTTATTTGGATCTTTGTGTAATTGGAAAATTATTAAGTCGTAGGAGTAGACTTAGCGGTTATCGGATATTACATTTTATTGGAATGGGTCATATCATTGCCTCAAAATCAACCCAATTCGACATTAATTTTGATTATAACATCTGTCATTGAATATAGGGTCGTTTACACACACATAGACGTATCCCTACGTTTACGAAGCTAGAACACTAGATGGCGTGTATGTAAAAAACAAGTTTTAATTTTTCTGTATGTGTAGATTGGATAGGCAGAACTACAAAACGCTATGTACGATTGTTATAAAAATAAAATTTATATTTGTTGGCGTAAACTATTTAATTGATTTATAACTTTGGGAAATAAATTATGTCAACATTGATTACAATATAACGCAGTTTTATTTTATTACATTACACTATTGAATTTTTTATCAAAACAGAAGTACCTATTTGAAGCAACATAATTATACTGATACATGCCTATTCACTCAAAACTAATAACACTGATGATTTGTAACAGTACCAATTATTACAATAATTAGACATTTCATAACCAACACGTAAGAAACTATAATTCACAAACAAGAGATAACAACAAATCACATAACACGATTTATTTTGTGATAATAACCAGGAAGTTTGAAAATAATATTTCCTAATTTCGAAGCACTCAACAAAAGCTTTTAGTAAAACAAAAATATAAATCCTATACCTACGAGCAATTCTTGTATATATATAATCGGAATCTCGGAAACGGCGCCAACGATTTTCATAAAATGTCGTTTTATCCCCGTTTTCAGGCAATGAAAAACTGCTACAATATAAGAAGCTCAAGTGGATAACGCACTGTCGCGAAATCGTAGTTCCATGGTTCGCGTCTTGTCTCCTTAGGATTTACTTTTTTCCCTTTTTTTTCAAGTTCCCTTCTTTTGTGAGAAAATCTATTATTTCGAGCCCTTATTGTAGTATTTTTTTTAAAAATACGAAAATTTTATTGCACTTATGATTTTTTATTTAAATAACCAGTTCAGTTTTTTTCTATTATGTCAGTAAGATCAAAAATATTCTTCATATTTTATCAGTATATATTTTTAATCTAAATATAACTTCCAAAGCACACGATTTCCAAAAAAAAAAAATACCAAGAAATGCTCTCTGAAATACAATATAATATATACCTACAAATCTTCCTTCAATTCTATATGAATAGGGTTGCGTTCGGAACACAAGATCTAGAACACTAAAATGTACAAACATTTACTTATCTTTTTATTTCAATGTTATCTTTATATTGCTGGTAGAATTGGCCGACAAATAAGAAAAATATAACTCAGATTAGAATAAGCTATTTATTTATAAACAATAAAGCACGGAACAGAAAAAAGGATTTTATGTAACTGAATTGTATTTGTTTCTGAACGCATCATAAGGTGTGACGTAGTGACGAGTGAACTTGAGCTCTACAAAATATAACAAACTAATAATGTGTGTCTGTCTGAAACTGTTTGCAAAATGCGTTAAGGGTGTTTAATATAACCCGGCAAAACCATATTTAGCAAATGTTTGCAAGTTTAATTTTGTGACTACTTTGGTAGTTTACCGATTTATAATAATTGTATTTATTGTTGACCAAAAACATATTCAAACACATTCATATATGAAACACTGACACGTATGACGTAGGTAATCAGTATTGTGACGATATTTCAGAAAAATCACGGGCCAGCCTGCTTTTAATAATACTATCGAAAACATAATTGCGTTTTTAAAATAATTAATTACTATACCTACGATAAATTACAATATAGTCTCAAATATATACTAGAGAAATATTGCAATTCGAATCAATGAAAACATACATACAAAATATGTATAATACACAAGAAATTCCGCGCGCAAATCGTAGCGCGTGACAACCGAAATCAGAATATTATATTTTATACAAGTCAAACAAGTGAACGTATGTAAGTTTGGCAACGCTTTTGTTTCGTCAATTCAAGGTCAGGAATACGTTAGTACCGTAGACTTCTCTGTCTACGGTAGTTTGTTGTCAGAAAGGACGGCAACGTCGCTTTACCTACGACTTTTGGTATGCCACACAACGATAATAAGTAATAAAATTGTTTACAAAAAAACATAGCTGTCTAAGGTCATTAGTTTTATGTTATTTTATACGGTTTATTAACGGTTGGAAAGGAAATTAACCAATTATTGAACTTAAGATATTGATTTATCAGAATTATTTAAGATCACTTGGATGCCATCTAGCGTGCCAATGTTTAAACGTCGCCTTTCGTTTGCTTGTCAAAAGTCACGCACACTACTAAAGAAGTGTCAAATTTTTCCGGGATTTCACTATTGTTTTTCTCAGTATATAATGTAAGTTATTGCCTATAAAGGTCAGACGCGTACACATTTCATTGTAGAGAAGTGATAAAATGATTAGTTTTAAAGGAAGAGTGTCTGTGTTTAGTGAAGATTTTGGTTAAAAAATGTATGGACGGACGGTCGAAGCATCCACCTTAATGCCTGCTACATGGCGAGTACCCACTAGCGCCATCTAGTATCAAGTAGCAGAACTAGGAGAGCTTTCTAAAAAATTCGAGTTCGGTAATTAAAGTGTCAATTTTGGTAATTCAATCGGCAGTTTTTATTGTCACGAACCCCAAGCTCGTAACAGTACGACGAGTGTAGAGAACCTGATACCCTATTTACTGGAAACGAGGCAGTCCATTTTAGTCATCAGGTGTGACAACGCATATGCATTTTAATTCTTAATCGAGGATAGACGTAGATGTCTATGGCCACAGTATGGCCAATTACTATCAGGTGGACTGTGTGCTTACATTAAAAGTAAGTAAATGAC
This sequence comes from Parnassius smintheus behrii, assembly GCA_036936625.1. Classification (NCBI taxonomy): domain Eukaryota; kingdom Metazoa; phylum Arthropoda; class Insecta; order Lepidoptera; family Papilionidae; genus Parnassius; species Parnassius smintheus. Next base: position 56,701,654 of record JAUPFT010000003.1, on the reverse strand, counting down.
GATACGGTGGAATGACATTCATTCATTCGCCTCCTCATCGATTGCCCCATAAGAGGGACTCTTGCTATTATGGCCGCACTTGGCTGACGGCTTGGCAACCACAAGTAAATGTGGTATTGGATTCTTTTATAAAGTATTTTCTGAGTAAATTCATAAAAATCCTAAAAAACATAGATATAATGCCAAAATAGTAATATATACATAATTTATTAAGGACATCTTGTTATAAAAGCCTAATACCTACTACAAAATAGATCAAATCCACCGCAGCCCACAAAAGTCCATAGCTGAACATTGGCCTCCCCATAAATTACTTGATAGGGTGTTTTTTTTTCATATTTACCAAGCTTGGCAGGCGGCTAGTTAGTAGACGACCGCAATTTAAAAAAAAATAATAGCACAAAGTTGCTACTGCCCCTGTCCTGTTTCAGTTTTCCATTGTAGCATCATCACCTCTTACAACACACACGGCATGACTAGAGGTAGTGGATGTTCTTACACTGTACAGAATACTGCCAACATAATAAGAGGACAAGGATGTATGGAAAAAACCTTTCACTGCATTTGCAAGTCTATTTTGAAAATATATATAAACCTTAGATTTTGTATTTTATTATGCGTTGTGGTTGTAAATGAAATTCTAACATGGCATAAAAAATACCACGTAGTTTATTGCCAGTCTTTACTGAGAATGTCTTGTTTTAGCGAACCAGTGTAGATTTTATGGTTTATAAGTGCTTTAAACAAGGGTAAATTGAAATAATCTTTTAAATGAAACTAGTTTTTACGGATTTTATCGCGCATACTAACACATAAAAACTACTTTTATTTAAATGTGCAGTGTTCGCGTAAACGTTTATACGTGGTAGAACCACGCTACAGCTATATTATGGTTGTAGCAAGAATGGATCGGCTCGACCTGGGAAGGACAACCATTGATTTATATAACACTAGATCAGTAATAACCGCGCCAAAGCGTTGCCACTGCACATATGGCCACAGCCATATGCCTAGCTAACGTGAGTTCATTGTTCAATGTGACGCCGACAGAGTTGAGCCGCGACAAAAGTAAATGCGTAGTGAAAGAATGCTATTAAAGGTCACAAAAACGTAATAAATCAAGCGGAATCACTTTCAACACATAATATTTAGTTCTTGTTTTCATATAAACGTAAAAAACCTCAAATAATTAAATAAAATTAACGAATATTGCCGTTTAGGTTAAATGTTGCCACTTTTACGCATTTATGATCCTACATTAATGGAAGACTATATAATCAATGGAGTAGGTTAATTTGTTACATAGGCTGCACTAAAAGTATCGGGAATGGAATATTTCCACTGTTCCTGTCATATTAAAATTTTTTTAATTGAAAACCCCTTGGTTTTAAAAATCGATTACCATTAATTTATTTAAAAAAGATTCTCGGACTTGTCACAAGGTTTTGTCAAACTTGTTTAGTCGTTGAGAAAATGGAATTGACTCGAGAAAATTCAAGAGCGATGATTTATTATGACTTTCGAAGTGGTTTAACACAAAAACAGTGTGTTGACCGGATGATTTCTGCATTTGGTGATGAAGCCCCATCCAAAACCACAATTTATCGCTGGTTTGCTGAATTTCAACGTGGACGTGTCAAGCTCAGTGATGATCCTCGTCAAGGTCGTCCAAAAACTGCAGTCACTTAAGAAAACGTTGATGCTGTGCGTAAGCTGATTGAGGAAGATCAACATGTGACATACCGCGAAATTCAGGCAACTTTAGAAATTGGCATGAGTCAAATACAAATAATCTTTCATGAACAATTAGGTGTAAAAAAGTGGTTTTCCCGATGGATACCGCATTCGCTCTGTGAAGAGCAAAAAGCGGCTCGCGTTACTTGGTGCGTCAGAACTCTCGAAAGATTCCTCGAAAGATTCCACGCAGGATCCTCAAATGCTGTATACAACAGCTTATTAGGTGACGAATCTTGGAAATACGCGTATGAACCCGAAACAAAAAAACCAGTCACGAGTTTGGGTGTTCGAAAATGAGTTAGCCAACAAAAATTGTTCGTTCACGGAGTGTTGCAAAAAAAATGGTGGCTACGTTTGTCTCCAAAACCGGCCATGTAACGACTATTCCTCTTGAGGAACAAAGAACGGTTAATGCAGAATGGTATGCTAGCATTTGTTTGCCACAGGTCGTTTCTGAACTCCGTAAAGAGAACTGAACTGAACTGCAACCACCGCATCATCTTCCATCACGACAATGCGAGTTCTCACACCGCACACAGAACAAAAGAGTTTTTAGAGAAAGAAAACATAGAATTATTAGACCATCCGCCGTACAGCCCCGACCTAAGCCCTAATAATTTCTATAATTTCCCTAAAATAAAGAATAAATTGCGTGGACAGAGATTTTCATTACCTGAAGAAGCTGTGGACGCCTACAAAACGGCCATTTTGGAGACCCCAACTTCCGAATGGAATGGTTGCTTCAATGATTGTGTAACGATCCCCCCCCCCCCTCTATTGTATTGCAAAATAAAAATTTTATAATATTAAAAATATCCCCTTTTCAATAACATTATATATATGTGACCAGGATTAATAAACTATGTTTAGATCTTTCTAAAATGATCTCTCTAAAGGTTTAATAATAGGCCGTTTGTAATCTTTTGGCGTGATCGTCTTAGTTAGGACCCTTATTTACGTTGTGTTTGTTTGTAACTTAGTTCTTTTAGGTGTCTTTTGGAAGAATGAATATTCACTAGAGCAATTGAAAGCTGTTGGTAGTGCCTAATAAGCTAAGTGAACCCCGTTCACGAAGACAGGGCTCGAAAAAGGTTAAGAACATAAAACGTCCCTATTCCACTTGTATCAGGTTTACATTATTAATTTATTATTATTAATCCCTTCCCGCTTGGAAAAGGCTCACAATATATTTATACAAAAATACCCGATACAAGGGCTTCGCTCTCCTACATTTATTTAAAAAAATGTAGGGGAGGTACACGGCCCCACACACGCCGTGCACGGTGAGCGCCAACCATTTTGATGCACTCCCTCCGAAGGGAACGCTAATTCGGGAACTGGACCGTAGTCCACAGCAAAATAACTGGCGAACCAGTAAAAGAGGCTTGGCCCCTTGTTAGTGCGTAAGCACAAACATCGACCGAAGTCGCGCATGTCAATGCGTGTAAACGCCATACAGAATACGAACGAATCCAGCCACAGTGAATGTACGTCACACGGTTTAGGCAAATAGGCACACTGGCTGTAAACCCTCCGTGAGCGCCACCACCTGCCAGACCGCCGCTCCTGCATACGTGATGTAAGTGTATGGCATCACCACCAATTGCATGATCAGCACGGCTACTAGCCGCAGAGCGTGTCATGAGACTACTGCTCACCTCAAGGGAATGGGGTCCCACGTTGTGCAGCTTTCGGCCGCAGCCTTGAGAGTCTCCTCAGATCCTCCCGCCAGCTACCACCCGCATGAGGTCGACACATATGCTCCACCAACCAATACAACGGCAGATATAGCCAAAAGGCAGTTATAAGATAAGAGTAATAATTCGCCATCAGAAAGGGTTTGTGTCACTGACGTTGAGTAAATGCATTTTCGATCATGTTTGTCTCACCCACCAACAAGTTGCCTTCAATCATTCAAAGGTGGGAAAGTTACAGAGAGATAATATTATGTTGTTATATAAAACATCGTGGAGGGCAGACAGTCTGCAGCCCCGCAATGAAGGGACCCGACTTGGGCAAAGCTACTTAGGTGTGAGTCAAACCAAGACGCAGAGAGCGCCATTGAGAATAGCGTCCCACCAAACAACCATCGCAGAGACGTAATGCTGCAGAACGCAACAAGCATCAATACGACTATCGTCGGGCTTACACCATTCCAAGGTCCCCCATACATCCCGCAGACATCACCACCCGTATACCTCCATCGACCAGAACCACAGAGAGCGTCGAATCAGGCGCAGCACACCCGTAGATCCATCACAAGACGCAATACCGCCAGTAGCAGTAAGCATCAATGCAACTATCATACGGATGGCGCCCCCTCACAACACACCCAACATGATCCCTATCGACTTTGGTAACAAAGTTGGTATTGTTGTTATATTAAAAATATCACCAACGTATCATAGTAGCACGCTACTAAGACGCCAATGAACAAAACTCCACGTATCATAGCGCTAATGCACTAAGACATGAAGCTGAGTATGCCTGTTACACTTAAAAGTGCTACCAAACACACTCAACATCCCCATCCGAAAGATAGACGACGCATCGCTATGCGCTACGACGCCGCCCACAAACGGTATGGGTGTGCGATGTCCACGGGAAAGCCGTATTGCTACAACAAACCCGCTTACCACCGACACTAAGATGTTAATTGTATACCTCCATCGACCAGAACAACAGGAATGCGTCGAATCAGGCGCAGCACACCCGCAGATCCATCACAAGACGCAATACCGCATGTAGCAGTAAGCATCAATGCAACTATCATACGGGCGGCGTACCCTCACAACACACCCACATGACTCCTATCGACTTTGGCAACAAAGTTAGTATTGTTGTTATATAAAAAATGTCACCAACGTATCATAGTAGCACGCTACTAAGACGCCAATGAACAAAACTCCACGTATCATAGCGCTAATGCACTAAGACATGAAGCTGAGTATGCCTGTTACACTTAAAAGTGCTACCAAACACACTCAACATCCCCATCCGAAAGATAGACGACGCATCGCTATGCGCTACGACGCCGCCCACAAACGGTATGGGTGTGCGATGTCCACGGGAAAGCCGTATTGTTACAACAAACCCGCTTACCACCGGCACTAAGATTGTTGTTATATAAAACTGCACCAACGTATCATAGTAGCACGCTACTAAGACGCCAGTGGACAAAACTTCACGTATCATAGCGCTAATGCACTAAGACATGAAGTTGAGTATGCCTGTTACACTTAAAAGTGCTACCAAACACACTCATCATCCCAATCCGAAATATAGGCGACGCATCGCTATGCGCTACTACGCCGCCCACAACCGGTATGGGTGTGCGATGTCCACGGGAAAGCCGTATTGCTACAACAAACCCGCTTAACACCGGCACTAAGATGATATGTCTAGGACACATCGGTTAGCGAGTCCAAGTTTACCTCGGACCAATTGCTCGTGAAGCAGCACACACGCCACCATAATATTCCTTTTCAAGTCCCTAATAAGGACTAGTCATTTTGCAACAGTACTAGGAGCAGTCAGTCACCCGACCACCCCATACAATGCTTATGCATCAAGGAGACCTCCTATAATATTGCTTTTGTATCATAGACCTTACTTTCATAAGTCATGTATATATAGGATTCGAACCCACGACCCTACTATTGTAATGCATATTAATCATAGAGACCTTCTATAGTATTGCTTTTGAATCGTAGACCTTACTTTCATAGGTCATTCATATATAGGATTCGAACCCACGACCCTACTATTGTAATGCATATTAATCACAGAGACCTTCTATAGTATTGCTTTTGAATCATAGACCTTACTTTCATAAGTCATTCATATATAGGGTTCGAACCCACGACCCTACTATTGTAATGCAAATTCATCATGGAGACCTTCTATAGTATTGCTTTTGTATCATTGAGTTTAATATCATAAGTCCCTAATATAGGACTAGTCATTGTGCTACAGTACTTCAGGCAGTCAGGCTCCCGACCACCCCATATATATGTACAACTGCAGGTATGTATCTCAGGCACCTCATCCATACAAGACGTCTATACGTGAACACCTTCCATAACTTAGGAAAATTTTCTTTAATACATGAACTCCTTCAACAACTTAGAAAATTTCATCTATACGTGAACTCCTTCCACAACTTAGAAAAATTTTCTTTTATACACGAACACCTCCCATGACTTAAACAATTTTTAACAAATTTTCTAATTATCTTATAAACGTTATTTAACTTAATTTTATAATATTTTTTGACTTGTATTTCTATTATTTATTTTATTTTAAATATTTTTACAAGTTTTTTATAATAAATTTACTTATTACGAGAAACAATAATTTTGCCTTTAATTTATGTTATTGGGATAATGTCTGAAATATATTAACTTTATGTTTATTAATTTAACTTAATTGCTTAATATATATGTTTTAAAACTATTTTTGACGCCCCTTTATATTGAATTTAATTATTAATAATAATATTGAGCCGTCACAATCCACCCCCAAATTTTATGTTAATGACCCACACAGTGGAGTCGTTGATATAAAATTTTACTATATTGAGAGCATATGCACTACACTCAAAATTTTGAACTTATGTGTATCTGTTCTTTCCTCTTTCAATCTGTTATAATTCAGTATATATTTTCACCCCACCTACCCCAGAAAATGGCCGCCGCCACACACCCCTTCAACCACATCTATCCAATTGCAATAAACCATAAATTGTTATCTTGCTAATTTTATTGTATATTATGTCGTTGATATAGTGGTTCTCTTTAGTTTTTGACTTACATTTTAAATCCTTAAAATATACATTCAGCAATGTTATCTTTGTATGCACAGTATTTTGATTATGAGTTGAAATCAGATGGCTACACACCCACAGGATAGATGTGATTGAGCCATTCACCCTGACCCAACTCCCCAAATTTATTCAATAAAAACATATTTTACAAAATTATCTTACAATCAATATTTACAGATAGTTATTAATAAAATCATTACAGCATTTTTCTTATTTTTAATTAATTTATGTCTTGCTCATAACTTTAATAATTTTAATCTATTTTTCAATAGGCCACCCACGGGACCAAATTATATTTCAGTATTTAATCTAGTATGTATATAAGCCAACCCTATTATTTAAAATATTTTAATAAATGAATAGCATTAAAATTTCCCCTAATTTCATTTGTTTCTGGGTTTGCTAAAGTATATACATTGTCAAATTGTACGGCTGCTATTATATATGGCCCTTCATACGCCAAATTAAATTTACTCATAACTTTGTTATCTGCATCTGATCTACTAGATCTTGAAACTTTTACTAAATCGCCAACATGATATGTCACTAATCTATTGCTCTTATCAAATTTTGTGTTTCTAATGCGGCTTGCCTCTTTTAAATTCTTACGCACTTGCTGTCTAATCTGTTCGACATTGTTTTTGATCTTACTATTAAATATTATCTTGTCGAAAGACATTTCATTAGACTCACCATAAAGAATCTCACATGGTGTAAATCCCGTACTATTGTGATATGAATTATTATACAATTCTTCTATTTTAGGCAATATTATTGCCCAATCTTTGTGGTTAGCATGACAAAGCGTCCTGAATAATCTGCTCAACTCTCTATTTACACGCTCTGTTGTATTTGGCCTAGGATTTCTTACTGTGGTATATATCGGTTTAATATTCAATTCTTTCATTGATCGTTTCCAATGATTACTTATAAACTGCTTCCCATTATCTGTCATTATTGCTTTGGGCTTTATAATCTCAACAAAATGCTTTACTTTCGTTACAACACACTTTGCTGTTGATTGTTTTAAAGGATATAATTTGATGAATTTACTAAATGAATCTTGTATAACAAATATGAAAGTGTACCCAAAGGTACCCGATGCCAGCGGTCCATATAAGTCAGCCATAACCATGTCTCCGATATTTTCTGTTATTATAGATTTGCATGGACCCACATATGTTATATTACTTTTCTTTGATAACTGGCATAAATGACACACCCTTAATTGCTTTTTAATGTCTTTTGTTAATCCTTTCCAAAAGAATCTATCTCTCACATATTTAATTACTTTATAGGGCCCTTGATGTCCCATTTCTATATGTACTTGGTTTATAACATCTCGTCTCAAGGGTACAGGTAAATAAATTACTTCCTTTAAATTTGTTTTGTAATATAATATATTATTTCTCAAACTATAACGTTTCAGTTTATCATTTTGTTCTAATGTTGAAATATTTATCGTTTTTAATTTTTCAATAATAGCCAACGACTCTGTATCTTGTGTTTGATATACTGATATGGATTTTAACTTTTCTATCAACTCGTCATTTGGTTCACTTTCTGTATAAGCTATTTCTAAACTTTTATTTTTATCCTCTTGTATTAAATCACCATCAGGAGGGTAACGTGATAGCACATCTGCAACAATATTGCTTCTACCCGATATATGCTGTACTTCGTAATTAAATTGTTCTAATTGTTCTATATACAATATCCATCGAGTAACTCTGCCATTGAATAATTTCATATTATTAATAAACAATAATGCTTTATGATCAGTTAAAATTATTACTTTGCTGCCTCTTAAATACGTCTCGAACTTCTTTAAACAACTTATTACAGCATAAAACTCTTGTTCAGTGACAGACCAATTCAATTCAGAACCTTTTAAGGCTTTACTGTGATAGCTTAATATTCTCATTTCACTGTTATTATCTATCTGATAAAGTACTCCGGCCATACCCACACCGGAGCAGTCCGTTTGCAAATAATAAGGTTTACTAAAATCAGGGTGATGCAATTCTATTGTATTAATAAATTGTTGCTTTATAAAATCAAATGCCTTCTGTACCTTTTCGCTCCATTGGAACTTACGTCCCTTTTTTAATAATTCACAAAGAGGTATTATACATACACTATAATTTGGTATGAACCTTCTATAAAAATTACAAAGCCCCAAAAATGCTCTCAATTGCTTAATCTTTTTGGGTGCTGGAAAATCTTGAATTGCGCGAATTTTATCGGGATCTGTCTTTATGCCTTTTGTTGAAATTATAAAACCCAGCATCTTAATTTCTTTACAAATAAATTCACATTTTTGCAAATTGCACGTTAAGCCAGCTTTGTTTAATTTACTTAAAACAATGTCAATGTGCTCCAAATGTTTATCTAATGTTCCTGATGTTATAATAGCTAAATCATCTAAGTAATTCACACAAAATTCTTGGACTTCTGGTCCCAATATTAAGCTCATGGCTCTACTAAAGCTTCCTACCGATGTTTTTAATCCTTGTGGCAGAACATTATATACATATGACCTTCCATTGAATGTGAAACCAGTATATTTTCTACCATCTTTATTTATTGGAATTTGAAAATATGCATTATTTAAATCAATGGTAGTAATATAATTCGCTCCATGAAATGAATTCAAAACATCTAATTGTATTGGTGGCTTCTCTGTTTCTGCAACCATTTTCTTATTTATGCTTCTAGCATCTAATAAGACTCTAATTGTGCCATCCCTTTTAAGTGTGAATGTTAATGGGCTACTGTAAGGTGTCGATGCCCTTGTGATGATACCAGCTTGTTCCATCTCACTTAATTTCTCTTCCATTTTCGATCTATATGCATATGGAATCGGATAAGATCTAGTAACTATAGGTTCATCATCGATCATTTCAATTTTATGTTCGTAGCAATTCGCTCTACCCAACTTGCTCGAAAATATTTTCTTATGCTTTTCCAAAACCTTACTTAGCTTAGCTTTTTCAGAGGCCTCCAATTTTGATCCTATCTTTATATTTGTTAAAGGATCGTCAGTACTTTGTTCAACGCAATTGTTATATAATACTGAATTACAGTTATATTTAAACGGTATGAACTAGTCTTTGTTTTTCAACTTAAATTCTATACCAATTGCCGTATTTCTAAAATCTATCAATATTTTATTTTTCTTGAGCCAGTCAAAGCCCAATATTAATGGTCTTATTAAATTATTAACAATTAAAGTTTGTGTTTCAAAGACTACTTCATCTATTTTTATAGGCAATATGATCATCTGTTGTATTTTTGTGCTGCGCTGCCCAACAGCACCTTTTATTTGCATTGCTTTAACTGGCATTACTGATGTTTTGTGATTACCACTTTTAATTTGTAAAAATAAACTCTCTGAAATGCATGTAATATCGCTCCCAGTATCGAGAAGCGAATCAATTTCTTTATCAAATATTGAAACTTTAAGTTCAGACCTCATATTCCCTATAAAAATTCCTTTTGATATTTATCTTCGTCTTCCTCGAAAACAGTTTGCACGAATAACTCCGTTATGAGCAAATCTGATTTGGTTTTTAAAGTCTTAATTATACTATTTACATTATTGTTATAACCAAGTCCTTCTCTATTAAAAGTTGCTTTTAAAGAAATAGGTTTTCGCAAACCCCTATTATTTTTGCCAAGAGTTTGACCAGGTCTCCAACCCAGCTTTAATAATATATTTAATGCTTTGTTCCCTTGTACATTATAAGGGATCGAACCGGGAACTAGTTCGACCTCTATTGCTCTAAATTTGGCTCGGGAGCCGAAACATTTACTTCTTCGTTAGTGACTTGTATTTCATTCATTTCGTTAACCTCCTTTCTTCCATCTTCAGGTTTCCGCCATGATTTATATGATTGCTGTATTTCTTTTTGTTTTCGCTCAGCTTTATTATTAAATTTTCGTTTTTTCTCAGTATTGTAAGGTTCACGATCTTCTTCCTGTTTATCAATGTCATCTAAATTTCTCAAGAAATCTGTTGTCTCAATTATTGTCTCAATTTTAGCTATTCTCCATAACTGCTGCACTGTTTTAGGATAATGTCTAGTAACATCAGCAACTAATTGTTTTTCTGGTATCGGATTTGATAATGTTTGTGCTTTTTCAATGACATAAAGAAAATAACCAACCATGGTGGGGTGCGTATATCTACTCCATTTATTTTGTACAAGGAATCTTCTTACTTTATTTTGTTCCTCTTCACCCCAAAATACTCTTAGAAAGTCTGCTTTAAAATCATCAAAAGTTGTCCAACGCACACTATTAATTCGAGCCCAATATTTGGCTTCACCTACTAAGCACTCTTGAGCTATTGATATTTCAAGTCCATTAGATGGGACTTTCTTTAAATAATTGGTGAGATCTTCTAAAAATGTTACTGGATGAGTATTCCCATTTTCAAATTTCGGCTTGTTTATTGTCACATTATGTATATTATATACAATATTCTGTTTAGGGTCAGTAACAAATGAGGTGCTCGCCCCGTACACCTCTTCTTGGTTTACTTTAATTTGGTGATCTTTCGTTTGATTGATAAACTTCTCTTCAAGATCTTTTATTTTACCCTCAAAGGTTTTCACTACATTCTTAATTAATTTTTGAAGTATTTTTAATTCATTTTTAGGCTTAGCCTTCACTAAATTTGAACTTTTCTTTGTTTTAGCCATTTTTATATTTTTATATTTTTCCAGTTTTTAGCACTGTTATGTCTTTCACTTATACAAATGTTACTGAGTACTTTTCACTTATTTCACTTTTTAGTTTATTTTGTCTTGTCTTTTATTCCAAGGTCCCCCATACATCCCAGCAGACATCACCACCCGTATACCTCCATCGACCAGAACCACAGAGAGCGTCGAATCAGGCGCAGCACACCCGTAGATCCATCACAAGACGCAATACCGCCAGTAGCAGTAAGCATCAATGCAACTATCATACGGATGGCGCCCCCTCACAACACACCCAACATGATCCCTATCGACTTTGGTAACAAAGTTGGTATTGTTGTTATATTAAAAATATCACCAACGTATCATAGTAGCACGCTACTAAGACGCCAATGAACAAAACTCCACGTATCATAGCGCTAATGCACTAAGACATGAAGCTGAGTATGCCTGTTACACTTAAAAGTGCTACCAAACACACTCAACATCCCCATCCGAAAGATAGACGACGCATCGCTATGCGCTACGACGCCGCCCACAAACGGTATGGGTGTGCGATGTCCACGGGAAAGCCGTATTGCTACAACAAACCCGCTTACCACCGACACTAAGATGTTAATTGTATACCTCCATCGACCAGAACAACAGGAATGCGTCGAATCAGGCGCAGCACACCCGCAGATCCATCACAAGACGCAATACCGCATGTAGCAGTAAGCATCAATGCAACTATCATACGGGCGGCGTACCCTCACAACACACCCACATGACTCCTATCGACTTTGGCAACAAAGTTAGTATTGTTGTTATATAAAAAATGTCACCAACGTATCATAGTAGCACGCTACTAAGACGCCAATGAACAAAACTCCACTTAACATAGCGCTAATGCACTAAGACATGAAGCTGAGTATGCCTGTTACACTTAAAAGTGCTACCAAACACACTCAACATCCCCATCCGAAAGATAGACGACGCATCGCTATGCGCTACGACGCCGCCCACAAACGGTATGGGTGTGCGATGTCCACGGGAAAGCCGTATTGTTACAACAAACCCGCTTACCACCGGCACTAAGATTGTTGTTATATAAAACTGCACCAACGTATCATAGTAGCACGCTACTAAGACGCCAGTGGACAAAACTTCACGTATCATAGCGCTAATGCACTAAGACATGAAGTTGAGTATGCCTGTTACACTTAAAAGTGCTACCAAACACACTCATCATCCCAATCCGAAATATAGGCGACGCATCGCTATGCGCTACTACGCCGCCCACAACCGGTATGGGTGTGCGATGTCCACGGGAAAGCCGTATTGCTACAACAAACCCGCTTAACACCGGCACTAAGATGATATGTCTAGGACACATCGGTTAGCGAGTCCAAGTTTACCTCGGACCAATTGCTCGTGAAGCAGCACACACGCCACCATAATATTCCTTTTCAAGTCCCTAATAAGGACTAGTCATTTTGCAACAGTACTAGGAGCAGTCAGTCACCCGACCACCCCATACAATGCTTATGCATCAAGGAGACCTCCTATAATATTGCTTTTGTATCATAGACCTTACTTTCATAAGTCATGTATATATAGGATTCGAACCCACGACCCTACTATTGTAATGCATATTAATCATAGAGACCTTCTATAGTATTGCTTTTGAATCGTAGACCTTACTTTCATAGGTCATTCATATATAGGATTCGAACCCACGACCCTACTATTGTAATGCATATTAATCACAGAGACCTTCTATAGTATTGCTTTTGAATCATAGACCTTACTTTCATAAGTCATTCATATATAGGGTTCGAACCCACGACCCTACTATTGTAATGCAAATTCATCATGGAGACCTTCTATAGTATTGCTTTTGTATCATTGAGTTTAATATCATAAGTCCCTAATATAGGACTAGTCATTGTGCTACAGTACTTCAGGCAGTCAGGCTCCCGACCACCCCATATATATGTACAACTGCAGGTATGTATCTCAGGCACCTCATCCATACAAGACGTCTATACGTGAACACCTTCCATAACTTAGGAAAATTTTCTTTAATACATGAACTCCTTCAACAACTTAGAAAATTTCATCTATACGTGAACTCCTTCCACAACTTAGAAAAATTTTCTTTTATACACGAACACCTCCCATGACTTAAACAATTTTTAACAAATTTTCTAATTATCTTATAAACGTTATTTAACTTAATTTTATAATATTTTTTGACTTGTATTTCTATTATTTATTTTATTTTAAATATTTTTACAAGTTTTTTATAATAAATTTACTTATTACGAGAAACAATAATTTTGCCTTTAATTTGCTATGTTATTGGGATAATGTCTGAAATATATTAACTTTATGTTTATTAATTTAACTTAATTGCTTAAATATATATGTTTTAAAACTATTTTTGACGCCCCTTTATATTGAATTTAATTATTAATAATAATATTGAGCCGTCACAATTGGTTCCATCGTATGAAAAAAGTGTCAAATTTCGCGGAGAATACTTCGAAAAGCAATAAATTCATTTTTAAATAGTAATTTTGTGTCACTTCCTTGATTCCCAGAATTTTCAGTGCCGCCCTCGTACCTCTGATTTTAAATATTTTGGAAATTATAATAAAAACTACGTTTTAACTTTCATACAAAATCATTGATTATTCTTATTTTTGTTTATTCATGAATTATCTATTAAATATATTTTATTATCTATTTTATATTAATAAATTTATATTATTTATGATTTCATATAAATTTTATATTAATTTTATTTTATTACCTATTTTATATTGTTTGATTTATAAGTACCATAAAATACGTTTTACTTCATCATTATGTTTACTTCTATTCGTCTGATAAGCTTTGTATCCTTTTTTCTAAAGGGACGTAATAAAGATTTTAAAATAAAATATACTTTTTTAATATAAAAACAATTAACTGCAGCTTAAAAAATTATTGCGTATTTTAGGTAAAATTTCATATAGTAAGCCACACCAACCCGCCATTGCATGATTGTGTGTCTGTCTTTATCTAATCTTAGCGACGATATTGTTTTCGCAACTTGTGTAAGTGAGATAGATATACGTTTACTTAAAATTGTTTTTAGTTTCAAAGCTACGTCGTCGCGTTTGGATAGTGGTTACACTTTTTTCGACGCGCTGTAATGTGGTTTGCTCCTCTAGTGTTGTATATTGCATAACTCAATGAGGACAACACTCTCACAGAATACCAGCGTGAAATAGCAGTTTAAAGCAGCTGTGTTTCGTATGGTGAGTGAGAGAACCGGAGACCCGTTTTACTGGAATCGAGGTAGGTATTCCATCTTAGTCCTCAAGATTGAACACGCATCTGCATTTTGATTCTTAATCGAGGTTAAATGTGGATGTCTATGGGCCACAGCATCTACTTGCCATCAGATGGACTGTGTGCTCGTTTGTCACTTTTATCCTATAATAAAAACATCAGATATCATTATGAAAAATTCATTTCGACTTACAGTTTTGACTTGTTTTCTGCGTTTTATTTTCTTTCAGACCTATATCCAGAAATGGATGAATAGGTAATATGTTTAGTAGTAAATCGTTTCCTGATCAATTTAAAACGTGACTAAGTGCTCTTGACCGAATTGCCTATTTGGTTATGTTTGTAGTAAATAAAAGAAAAAAGATTATGCGTGGCCTTCACACCAGCTCACTGGCCCTAAGCCTCGAATGCACATCATACTGCTGTGCCGGTTACTGAAAAACACGTAAAAACAACTTTATGCGACTAGCTATAAGCTATGAAAAAGCATGATGAAGTAAGCAAACATCTTTCATTTCATAACGTACGTAATATACGTGAACCAAATAAACTTAATCACGCTATTTTAATAACTCAGTTACGTATTTACATCATTCTAGCTTGGAGTTTTAAAGATATGATAGTAGTTTGATGACTACGGTAAATCTACTTAAGGCAATCTACATGAAAAAATATATAATTAGTTTCTTATCTCCGAAAGATATCAACCAATTGTTTTTAAATTTCTTTTTTAAACGCTGTAATCTTATACAGACTCGTCTCACGAAAGTTCGACTCACTCGGAGTTATTGCGTTACACTGCATATTCCATTTTTTTTAGAATAATGGTACAAATGATATAATAAGTAAATATAGCGAGCGCACGGTCCATTTGATGGTAATTGGACGATGGAGTCCACAGACATCTACATCTATCCTAGAATTAGAATCAAAATGCAGATGCGTTGACACTCGTGATTACTAAGATCACACTCATGAGATAAGACCATCTCATCTCACTCACCGTACTAAACACAGGAGCATTAAGTTTTATCACTTTTGAATTCCATTTAAATAATATTCTTCTTCTAAAAACATTAATCTATTATCTGCACGTAACTGTCCTCTGCCTAAGGGAGATTTGTTTTGTAATTTGTTGATCGCCTTCTCTGACAAGTGGAGTTAATCCACGCATTGCCAAAAGTCTCGAAGTTTTGACTTTTGAACTTCTAAAATATTTTCTTGGGTTTTATTTAAAACTAGTGACACTTGATTGTAGAGTCGAGTAACTGGTATTATTCGCTTGTTTGTTCTTTGATCTTACTGATATTTGACGGCTTTCATCTTTATGACGGCTCGTCGACGCAGTGTAATGTATTGACCTCCGGCGCTGAGGACCGCGGTTATGAATTCCTATTTATATATGAAAACTGCCTCCGAGATGCCACGATACAAGTGATTTTTTGCTACCAAATAAAATTAGAAACGTTTTATTTAATAATACATTATAAATAATATTTATTGAAAGTCTTGTTCTCTACTTGGTCAAAAATATACAACTGGGTCGGAATAACAAGTGTCCTGCAAAGAACCAGCAAGAAGCTTTTTTTTAAAAAAACAATCAATTTACAAACATTTATTATAACAAAACAAATTAGAAATAACATGGTAGCGGTCACCTCATTCCGAGGGGTTATTGTCATCCATAAAATCCTTAACATTATAACCCATTTTATACAATACTTGTTTAAAGTTTTTGAAACTTGGTGGAAGATAAATTTTGTATATTTTCTGGGATTTTGTTGTAAAATCGTATACATCGCCCCAAGAATAAATTAAATTACTGTCCTTCTTCTGCAAAACAAATACAATTTCAGTGCTAGTCGCGTGTTCCCATAACAAAATACCATACGATATTATGCTATAGGAATAGCTAAAATATAAGCTGTTTATTCGCTGGTATGATTTTTAATATTTTTACAGCATTTTTACAGCATTTAAACGTGGTAGAGCCGCGCTGCAGCTATACTATGGTTGTAGCACGAATGGGTCGGCTCGACCGGGGAAGGACCATGCTCTCACAAAATACCAGCGTAAAATAGTAGCTTAATACTGTAGTGTTTCGTAGCGTGAGTGTAGAGAACTGGCGACTCGTTTTACTGGAATCGAGGCATTCCGTCTTAGTTCTCAGGGGTGACAACGCATCTGCGTTTTGATTTTTAATCGAGGTTAAATGTAGATGTCTATGGACCACAGTATAAACCTACCATCAGGTGGACTGTGTGCTCGTTTGTCACCATTTTTCTATAAAAAATGCATACGCTGCAGAACTAGGTCTGATTGCTAATTTTAATATGGCCATATGGTATCCTGGACTATTATATGACTAACTATAATGTTAATAGTTGTGTAGCCGTGGATGAAGTCGAGTGATGTGGGGAGAGTCCGACGGAAGCCATGTCATTGTGCCAGCTAACAGGAAATAGCTGTCCATCACAGTGCACTTACTAGATTGACTAGTTGCCGGGTTATTACGTACGAGTCTAACGTTAACAAACCAATAGGAACTTATAAACACAATTTTGTATTAAATATTAATATTATAACAAAATTGCTACTTTGGTAATGCCATTTGATGAAATGTCACCAGTTTTCGTATCTTATAAATTTTACACATTTGACAATTTTTAAAGCACCTGTAAGGGTTAGCAAATTGTCACCTGATGTAAGGTATATGCTGTGCCCATTAACATCTACGATTCACCAATAAGAATCAAAATTCAGGCAAAATTCGGGACTCAGGCCCATGCCTTGTTTCAGGATAAAAGGGTAACCGGTGTAGAGACACTCACCATACGAAACACAGTAGCATTAAACTGCTACTTCACGCTGGTATTCAGCGAGAGCGTGGTCCTTCCCCGGTATAGCCGACCCATTCGTACTACAACCATAATAATATAGATTAGAGCTCGCACTTTCGATTGCTACACCAACGCGACAGTAATTTATGTTGTAGAATAGAATAGAATAATTGTTATTCAATAAAGATTACAAGAATACTTATTGAAAGCCATTTAAGCTTTACCACTGGTTCGGAAAAACCTCTGTCCTGAGAAGGCCAAGCGAGACGTTTCAAAAAAGCAAAATGCCGCGCTAGTCGTTATTTTTGAGGTTTTTGGGAGCTATCTAATTGGTATTAAAAATATAATATAACAACTAATGAAAAATCTATAAAATTTTTATATAATCTTGATTCCGTAATAGCCAATTCTAACTTTTTTTAAGCAGTAAATACTTGATGAATCTTCCTACAACTAAACCACAAAAATGCGAAATAATTTTTGATAACACTCATCTCCTCATAAAGTAAGCATTATATTATTTTGCGATTGACACTAAATGTACACTAATTTGTTAATGAACATTTTGATCTATTTAATTTTTTCAAAGGACTAAAATTCGATTTTATAAAGAAAATATTTTAAAATTTGTACGTATTTCTTACGTGAGTGCGCGGGATGAACCTATAGGACCGAACGCTCAAGGTCGTTCGTTAGGAGTAGCGTCTTAAGTATGAAAACATTTAGAAGCAGCATGGCAGCAATCACCTCATTCCCAGAGGTTATTTTCAATTATGTACTCTTTAGTATTATTATAACCCTTACTAAACAACTTTAAATACGGTGTAGTGGCGATGTAAGGAATATTTACTACCCCATATCATCCCGTGGGTGTCGTAAGAAGCGACAGAGAAAAACAAATCAGGAGAGGGGCAGCAGTGTTTTCCTAATAACGACTGAAAATAAAAAAAACTGCTGTTGCCAACCCGCTTGCCAAGCTTGGCGCCTATGGCAAATATCCCCCTTACAACGTAATCTATGCGGAGGTGTATTTTTTTTTATTTTTTTTTTGCGCCCGAAGCAATTAAAGGGCTACCCTGTACGTAGGGAGGCGGAAAATGCATTACGCATACCACGATAGCCGGTCTATCGTGGTTATGGGGGACTCACTGTCCTACCGGGGACCCTAAGTGATACCCCCTAAAAACCGCCTTTGGGGACAGGCAGCTGGCTGATTAAGCTCTATTGTGCCTTATCATGAGCGACCCTCTTTTGGGAAAAGAGGGCGTGCGGAGGTGTATGTTCAACCGTGCGCTTTTATAAGTTGTTACGCTAACGCTGAACCTATTTAGCTTATTTTTTAAAACTTTTTGCTAGATTATTCCCGCATATTTTCTAGGACATTGCTTTTTTGTAAAGGAGAAGGGCAAACGTACATGCGGCTGTTTGTAAAAGCTATGTTGTTAATAGCCCTGTAAGCGTGATGTCGGTCAATGGTACGAGCTCGCTCGCGTGCGTGCTTAATATCTGTGCCAAGGGGCGGCGTCTCTAGGGATGAACGACGTTACAAAAACATCGATGTTGATGTCACCATTGATTCAAAAGTATCGATATACGATAAATATTGAAAGGAAAATATCGACGTCTGAAAATATTAATGTTTTAGGTGGCAAAACAAACAATCTAGGATAATTTTACTGTGTTTATTACGCACTACACTACAAAAAAGTAAGTTTGTCAGAAGTTTTCCTTTGTTAATAGATACGTTGAACAACTTTTTAAAAAAATACTGAAGCTGTTGAAGTCACTGTACAGTACAAATCTTTAATGCTTATTACGAGTTCCACAAGTTTGGATAAGTGGATCCTAAGCCTTGCCATAAAAGTACCGAATCCTAATGGCCTCAATTATAGTGATGTTACGAAATTATTCTCGCAACGTCGAAGTGTCGATATTTTCGAGGACTTAACTTCTATGTAAATGAATCGATGTTTTTCCGCTAAATATCAATGTTTATCTACCATCGATAACAATGAATATTATCGGTCATCCCTAGGTCTGTGTCCCCGAATGCATTCGCTTACGATGTTCTCGCGATGACAGATCCGGAGCAATTCTCCTATTACGGATGCATCGATTGATCTTTTCAAGGTGACAATTTATCAGCAGCTCGCCAAGAAAATCTTGAATTAAAAATGTGCGTCCATTGGTTTTGTAACGGTCCCCTCCCCCCAGTGATAGCGTACCTCCCTTATAATATACACTATCACTGCCTCCCTTATATTGATATTTCCGAGGATCTTTTTAAAGGTTTAGTTTTAGGCCGTTTGTTATACTTTTGATGTGATCATTTAGTTAGAACCCTACTTTACATTGTGTTTGTATAACTTAGGTGTCTCTTGGAAGAATGAATGTTTCTAAAGCAGTCGCAAGCCGTTGGCAGTGCTTTATAATTATTTAATGATTGTAGTGTTATGCTACTTACATACCATTTTACACTATTTTAAATTTATTTTTCCATTCTGTTTTTGATTTTCTGCATTCATCTCAAAACTGGATATTTTGCATCACCTTTATTTACACAGGAACCTGTAACATTTTTAAACCATAATAACACAATAACAAATCATTTTCACGTCGTATTTTCCCGTTATCAGCACTTTTTAAATCGATGTCAATGGAGTCTACCTTTTTCGGTCTTTTATTTAGTTCTCCGTAACTCTGCAATTTCGGGTTTCGTGCGCGCTGTTGCGCTACTTTTTTTTCCTATATAAATAATATCTCATTTTTCACTTAAATCTTGCCGTTTCTGTATTACGAGCCTAAAACCAAAATTTGACATGTTTTGACATCGTTGTTTATCAGGTTGTCATGGCAATTTTTATTCAAATATCGTTACCGGCCTGATGTTTTTACTTCAAAATACTCCTTTCTTCTTGGCCATTTACAAGAATTTGCTTTTAATTTAAATAATTTCAAATTTAATGAGAATAATATTACGTTCTTATGTGAGATCCGTCAAAAAGCAAAAATAAGCCGGACTCAATCGGCGAAAGGAGAGTCTGACTTGAGCTTTGATACTTGAAGCATCTCCTAAAGGCCTTTTCCGCACTGCCTCGGGATCCTGCAAGCCTCTGCCCGCTCCTTAAGTCGTCGCCTAGCCACGCCTACGCCTCCGCCTACTAGTGCGCTGTGTTTACTTACTTCAAACGCTGCGTGCCTTCTCCTGACGTTGCGTGGACCTACTTCAGACGCTGCGTGTTTATTCCGGACGCTGTGTGGGTCTACTCCGGAAGTTGTGTTTGCCTACTCCAAGCGCCGCGTGTACCTACTTTAAACGCTGCGTGCCTACTCCAGACGTTTCGTGGACCTACTCCCGACGCTGCGTACCTGCTCAAGACGCTGTGTGGGTCTACTCCAAGCGCTGCGTGTACCTTCTCCAGACGCTGCGTGTGTTTTCTCCAGATTCTACGTGTTCCTAGAGCAGGAGCTGTGCACCTATCATAGGCATAGCCTGTGCATACTTCGTTGCAGTATCTTTTGTTATTTTTTTTTTTTTTTTAATAATATTGTAAATCACCATCTTCATTACAACCCATCATCACCTTCATACCTTTTTTTTATAAAAGATACTGTAAAACTTCAAATTTTTAAATAATTTATTTTATTTTGGTTGTTTTCGTTCTAGTTAAGTTAGGTTCTTAGTTTTTTTATTGTCGCTTCACGACATTTGGCGCCCAACGTAAAAGTTCTTCTTTTCTTCACCTTAGCTACGCCTTATCCATTTCCTTTTGATTGAATTGCTTTCTCTTTCGTTCTTAACTCTTTATTTACTCATCCTTATCATATCTTCCAAATTCTAAAACAAAACTTCATCTAGTTTTTCAACTTATCTGGATTATATTTAGACCTACATATAACACTTCACTTACATTCATCACTTTAATATTTTTATTCTAGAGGTACAATTTTTTATTAAATTTTTATTTCTTAAACTTAACACTTAATTATAACAATGAAACGGGTTATTAAGTACGAATTCCTTAACAAGGCCGAACTCGAATACGAAGTGAAGATTAGATGTGAGGAACCAGCTAATACTGTTTTGCTTCTAAAAAAACAGGTTTTGCGTTTAGTTGAGAATTCTCACCCTGAAGATATTCTGACTTCTCCAATTCCGATCGAGGATGACTTGTCTCAAATTGGTTCTACTTTGACTTACCTGGACTGTAAAATTGAAAAATTTTTACAAGGTGAAACCAAATACTTACGATTAATAGAAACTTTTATTAATCATGTTTTTTACAGATTGGAGCGAATAGATACTGACTTATATCCAGACTTTAAAACTATTTTCGATACTTTGAAGATGAAATTTGACGCTATTACTAAACAATTCGAATCCTTGACTCCACCTCCAACTGAAAATGACTCTCCATCACTTGACCCTCCTGTAGACCCGACTGTCATGGAACCTCCTCTTGTTTCTCAAACATCTGTTAAGATCCATACCCCGTATCCTTCACCACTACCTCAATCTTTTTCTCCAACTAACGTCTTCAAAGATCTGAAAAGACACACCTTCAATGGTAAAAGCTGTCCAAGATCCTTTCTTCAAAAACTTGAAGAATACTGCTTAGCTCGTGGCTTACCCAAAGACTTGTTGATTTCTCAAGCGTTTGAAATTTTCACCGACAATGCTCTTCATTGGTTCAGATTTAAATATAATCAGAATCCAAACTTAACTTGGAACGAACTTTCCTCTTTATTAATCAAAGACTTTGGTGGTTTTGATTATGATTATAAACTTCTAGAAGCGATTAGGAACCGAACTCAAGGCCGTGATGAACCTATCGTCATCTATATTTCCATCATGTCTGGAATGTTCTCTCGTCTTTCGAAGAAACTCTCTGAAACAGAACAATTGGAGATTATTTTGAGGAATATTCGCCCATGTTATTCAGTCTTCGTAGCTCTAAAAGACATTGACTCTATCGACTCTCTTCTGGCTACTTGCCAAAACTATGAAAAGTTCCTTGACAGAGACAAACAATTTAAAGAACCAAATGTACAACAAAGTCCTCTTATTTCTGAATTCAACTACAAGCATTCCACTTCAAGTTCAGTTGGCTCTTCAAATTCTAATAACTCACAACCTTCTCCTCCCTTTATGAATAAATTCACTTCATCCTACAAATACCCTTCTAGACAAGTTAATAGTCTCTCTCAAACTAAAGCTCCTCAAGAAAGCTCTTTTTGTGTTCGCTGTCGTAAACAAGGTCATACTTTGAACACTTGTACTCAACCACGATTCGTGATTTGTTTCAAATGTGGTCTTAAAGGTTTTAAAACTGCAGATTGCCCTACTTGTTTTCCCAAACCACATACTAGTTCAAAAAACTAACTGCTGACTTGAAAAGTAACTTAAACTTTGATAATGACGATTGGGCTAGTTGGATTAAAACAATTCAAAACTTCTTTTCTTGTTACAAAATCTCTTCTACACTCTACTCCAAAGAACAAGATCTTAATCGTCCATTCGTTAATGTCAAAATTTATGACTTAACTTTATCTGGTTTACTAGATTCTGGCAGCTCAGTAACTATTCTGGGTAATAATTCTCATTTGGAAATTCTTAAACTGGGCTGTAAACTTTTCAAGTCAGATCTTATTACTGTCTCTACTGCTAATAATCAAAAAGTTAATTCCTTGGGTTATTTTGACTTACCTGTTCATTTCAATAATCAAACCCATTTGATTAAAGCTTATGTTTTTCCGGAAATATTTCCTTCGCTAATACTAGGTATTGACTTTTGGAGAAAATTTAATCTGTTACCTAGTGTTTTATCTTCTCTTAACTTTACAGAATCTAAATGCTCTGCTATCGAAACTAAAGATATTAAAGTTTTACCTTATGAGCATTTAACTCCTAACCAAAAGGACATCGCTAACGACATCATCCAACGCTTCAAGACAATTTCTTTTGAAGAAAAAGGTATCCTGGGGAGCACACACTTAATCACCCACAAGATTGATACTGGTGATTCTCTTCCAATCAAACAAAGATGTTACAGACTGTCTCCTGAAAAACAAAAGGCGTTAATTAATGAAGTTGATAAGATGCTGGGATGGAACGTCATTGAACAATGCGAAAGTCCTTGGTTATCTCCAGTTCTCATCACTCCGAAGAAGAATGGTGAATGGCGTTTCTGCGTAGACAGCAGGAAGCTTAACTCAGTTACACGTCGTGATGCTTATAGTCTGCCATTAATAAGCGAAATTTTGGACAACCTGAAGAATGCCAAATACTTATCAAGCATCGACATTGCGAAAGCATTTTGGGAGATTCCCTTGAATCCTGCTGATAAAGATAAAACTGCATTTTATGTACCTGGAAGAGGTATGTTTAGATTCAAGGTAATGCCTTTTGGTCTCTCTAACTCACCTGCAACTCTACAAAGATTAATGGATATGCTTTTTACTCCTGAATTTGAGAACAAGGTATTTTGCTATCTGGATGACATCGTTATTATTAGCGAGACTTTTGATGAACACATATCGCTTCTCATGAAAGTTCATGAAAAACTTTCATATGCTAATCTGACTATTAACTTTGAGAAGAGTCAATTCTTCAAGAAAGAACTGAAATACCTTGGTTTTCTAGTGGACGAGTATGGTCTACGTGCTGATCCAGATAAAATAAAAGCTATTTTAGAATATCCTGTACCTACTTGCAGAAAAGAAGTACGTAGATTCATAGGCACCTGCAGCTGGTTCAGAAGATTCATTCCAAACTTTAGCACCATTGCCTCTCCACTCAACCAACTAACCTGTTCCGGGAAGAACGCTCCTAAATTTTTATGGAATTCACAAGCTGCAGCTGCTTTCCAGAAACTTAAAGAAGCTTTGGTAACTGCTCCTGTTCTTGCTTGCCCTAACTTCGAGCTACCCTTCTCTGTACATTGTGATGCATCAAATTATGGCATAGGAGCAATGCTTACTCAACATCAAGATGACAAAGAAGTCGTGATTGCTTACATGAGTAAAGCACTAAACAAAAATCAGCAGAATTACTCAACTACTGAAAGAGAAACATTGGCTGTAATAACTGCGTTAGAACATTGGCGATGTTATCTAGACAATGGTAAAGAATTTACAATATATACTGACCATGCTGCACTTAAATGGTTTCAGAACTTATCGAATCCTTCAGGAAGACTTGCTCGCTGGACTTTACGCTTATCATGCTTTAACTTTGTCCTGAAACATAAAAAAGGAAAGGATAACGTTGTTCCAGATTTATTATCAAGACATAAGAATCAAGAACGTCCTGATACACGAGAAATTTCATCTCAAGGCGTACATCCTATTACGATTGAAGAACCACCTGATCGTGAACTTGAGCACTACAACAAGATTTTTCTCGGATGCTCCAACAACCCAGACGCATATCCCAACTACACTATCAGGGATAACAAACTTTACCGCTGCATCCATTCTCCCGATCGTCTAAACGATGACTTTATTTGGAAAGAAGTTCCACTACCTCGAGATAGGCATACACTTATTGAAGTTAACCATGGTTCCCCTTCAGAACTCCATCTTGGTATCTTCAAGACATTCAAGAAAATATCTTTAAAATACTATTGGCCTGGTATGTTTAAGGACATTGCCAAATTAATCTCGTCTTGTGAAACCTGCTTAACCTACAAACACCCTAATCATTCTCCCTATGGTCTTATGGGTAAACCCAAACTTTGCTCCAGACCTTTTCAAACTATATCCTTAGATCTTATGGGTCCATTACCTATGACTCGTAGGCGAAATCAGTATATTCTAGTAATTAACTGCAATTTTACTAAATATACTATGATTTTTCCCCTTAAACGTGCTACTTCAGCTAATATTATTAATCTTTTGGAAAATTCAGTTTTCCTAGTTCATGGCATTCCCCAAACTATTATAATGGACAACGCGGTTCAATTTCAGTCGCGAGAATTCCAATCATTCTTAAATTCTTATAACGTTCCTTGTATTTTTCACACAGCTTTATATTGTCCTCAGGTTAATCCTACGGAGAAGTTTAATAGTACAATTATTACAGCTCTAGCATCTCTAGTAGGAGACGATCATAGATCCTGGGACAACCATCTTGCTAAGATTCAGTACGCAATGAACAGCGCTACAAATGTGGCTACTGGCTTTACTCCAAACTTTTTAGTCTTTGGTAGGGAAACAATACCTTGTGGTTCCTTCTATACTCCAACTCAGAACCTCGAGGAATTGATATTTATGCCTCGTGATATTTACGCGTCTAATGCTGGTCTCCTCTCATCTATTTTTCACAAAGTTCAAACTAAACTGCACATAGCTCACGCTAAAAATAGCGCTCGCTATGATCTTCGCCGGTCTTTTAAAGAATTTAATGTGGGAGACACTGTTTGGCGTAAAAACCATGTTTTAAGCAATGCCGGCGCTTACTTTAATGCTAAACTTGCCCCTAAGTTCATCAAGTGCAAAGTGATAGCTAAACTGTCACCACTAATCTATGTGCTTGAAGACCCTAATGGAGTTAGAGGCAAGTGGCACATCAAAGATGTAAAATCATAATTTTTTTTTTTTTAACTTTTATTAACTGTATATATGTATAAATATCACCATCATTCTCACCTTATTATTTTTATTTTTTTTTTGTTTGGTGATCCAGTGTTCTTCAACACATCTTGCTTTAGGACCTCGAATTTTCGTTGGTTAATCTTCACTTTTTGTTTCAGACACATCTCGTTAGTGATGTTGCTGATCTCTGGTTTTGAGCCCTACCGCTCTGGCCATTCTTAATCTTTACTTAAGTCATAGCGACTAAAGCTTGCTTAAGATTAATTTCTTTATCTTTATCTTCACTCAGGAGCGGATGACAACTCCTTAAATAAGCCTGGATGTCCTTTCAAAATGTTTTTTTTTTTCCACGCAGGAGCGGATGACAACTCCTTAAATAAGCCTGATTGTCCTTTCGAAAACACACTTTTAGAGTGGTAGTCATTGAATGTGAACTCCACCCTTACCTGAATGCAGATGATGAATGTAAGAGATAGTATATCTGATTTTGCCTGGTGATGTCTGTTACTGCAAAGCTGTGTTTTCATGGTTTATTTTAGAATGTACATGTCAAAATTTTTGCTGAGTCAAAAATTTTCCAGGGTCGGGGGGAAAATGTAGTGTTATGCTACTTACATACCATTTTACACTATTTTAAATTTATTTTTCCATTCTGTTTTTGATTTTCTGCATTCATCTCAAAACTGGATATTTTGCATCACCTTTATTTACACAGGAACCTGTAACATTTTTAAACCATAATAACACAATAACAAATCATTTTCACGTCGTATTTTCCCGTTATCAGCACTTTTTAAATCGATGTCAATGGAGTCTACCTTTTTCGGTCTTTTATTTAGTTCTCCGTAACTCTGCAATTTCGGGTTTCGTGCGCGCTGTTGCGCTACTTTTTTTTCCTATATAAATAATATCTCATTTTTCACTTAAATCTTGCCGTTTCTGTATTACGAGCCTAAAACCAAAATTTGACATGTTTTGACATCGTTGTTTATCAGGTTGTCATGGCAATTTTTATTCAAATATCGTTACCGGCCTGATGTTTTTACTTCAAAATACTCCTTTCTTCTTGGCCATTTACAAGAATTTGCTTTTAATTTAAATAATTTCAAATTTAATGAGAATAATATTACGTTCTTATGTGAGATCCGTCAAAAAGCAAAAATAAGCCGGACTCAATCGGCGAAAGGAGAGTCTGACTTGAGCTTTGATACTTGAAGCATCTCCTAAAGGCCTTTTCCGCACTGCCTCGGGATCCTGCAAGCCTCTGCCCGCTCCTTAAGTCGTCGCCTAGCCACGCCTACGCCTCCGCCTACTAGTGCGCTGTGTTTACTTACTTCAAACGCTGCGTGCCTTCTCCTGACGTTGCGTGGACCTACTTCAGACGCTGCGTGTTTATTCCGGACGCTGTGTGGGTCTACTCCGGAAGTTGTGTTTGCCTACTCCAAGCGCCGCGTGTACCTACTTTAAACGCTGCGTGCCTACTCCAGACGTTTCGTGGACCTACTCCCGACGCTGCGTACCTGCTCAAGACGCTGTGTGGGTCTACTCCAAGCGCTGCGTGTACCTTCTCCAGACGCTGCGTGTGTTTTCTCCAGATTCTACGTGTTCCTAGAGCAGGAGCTGTGCACCTATCATAGGCATAGCCTGTGCATACTTCGTTGCAGTATCTTTTGTTATTTTTTTTTTTTTTTAATAATATTGTAAATCACCATCTTCATTACAACCCATCATCACCTTCATACCTTTTTTTTATAAAAGATACTGTAAAACTTCAAATTTTTAAATAATTTATTTTATTTTGGTTGTTTTCGTTCTAGTTAAGTTAGGTTCTTAGTTTTTTTATTGTCGCTTCACGACATGATAAGAACTAGTTCACGAAGAAGGCTAGGAAGGAAGAGGCTCAAAGAGGTTAAAAACATTAAATCGTCCCTATTCCACTTGTATCAGCTTCACATTTACACATTTTCACAATTTATACGTGGTAGAGCTATTCTGCAGTTATATTAGAAGTATAGTTGTAGCACGAATGGGTTGGCACGACCGGGGAAGGACCACACTCTCACAGAATACTAGCGTGGAAATAGTAGCTTAACGCTGCTGTTTTTCGTATGGTGAGTGTAGAGAACCGGAGACCCTTTTTACTGGAAACGAGGCATTCCATCTTATTCCTCACGGGGGACAACGCATCTGCACTTTTATCTGTAATCAAGGATAGATGTAGATGTCTATGGGCCGCAGCAACCACTTACCATCAGGTGAACTGTGTGCTCATTTGTCACCCTATCCTATAAAAAAACATTTGTCAATTTCTTATAATTAATCCCTTACCGCATGAAAAAGGCTTACAATATTTATATAAAGTACCTGATACAAGGGTTTGGCACTTCCACCATTAAAATAAATGAGGGAATGCATAAGGCTCCACAATCGCCGTGTGCGGTGAACGCTTACCAGTCAACGCGCTCCCCCCGAATTGGGGTTTGGACCTTAATCCACAGCAAAATAACTGACAAACAAATAAAAGGAGGCACAAACATCGAACGAAGCCGCGCATGTCAATGCGTGTAAACGCCATACAGAATACGATCAAAT
Organism: Parnassius smintheus behrii; assembly: GCA_036936625.1. Lineage (NCBI taxonomy): Eukaryota > Metazoa > Arthropoda > Insecta > Lepidoptera > Papilionidae > Parnassius > Parnassius smintheus. Next base: position 56,673,038 of record JAUPFT010000003.1, on the reverse strand, counting down.
CCAGCCACAGTGAATGTACGTCACACGAATTAGGGAAACGTCAAAATACACTGGCGATTAAAAGCCTTCCGTGAGCGCTACCACCTGCCAGTATGGGAATGGTTTCCCACGTTGAGCGGCTTACAGCCGGAGCCTTGAGAGTCTCCTCCCTCCATCTACCACCCCCATGAGTTCGACACATATGCTCCATCAACCAATACAACAGCAGATAGAGCCAAAAGGCAGTTATAAGATAATAATAATAATTCGCCATCAGAAAGGGTTGTTGACTGAAGTTGAGTATAATTATTTTTCGATTATGTTTGTCTCACCCACCAACAAGTTGCCTTCAATCATTCAAAGTTGGGAAATTAGCAGAGATAATTTAATGCTGTTATTTGTCTCTTGAAACATCATGAAGGTCAGACAGTCTGCAGTCTCGTAAAGAAGGGACCCGACTTGGGCAAAGCTACTTAGGTGTACATAAGTCAAACCAAAACGCAGAGAACGCCATTGAGAATAGCGACCCGCCTAACAACCATCGCAGAGACGCAATGCTGCGGAACGCAACAAGCATCAATACGACTATCGTCGGGCTTACACCATTCCAATGTCCCTCAAACAATCCCCAAAAACGAAGAGATTTAGCATCTCTTTACGTATTCTATCGTATCTACCATGGGGAGTGCTCAGAGGAATTGTTCGGACTAATTCCAGCCGCTCAATTTCGCCGTCGCACATCGCGGACAATACTTTAGATACGTTTTTAGATACGTTGTGTGCGATTTACAAGATACATTCGTCCTCGCTAAACTTACTTGTGGAATCGACTACCACCAGTGGTTTTTCCTGATCGATACGACTTAGGGATCTTCAAGAAAAGAGCATACAAAAAGCTTAAAGCGACAGTAGCCTAATGGCAGGGCGCGGACCGCGAACTTAAAAAGGTTCACGCCAGTAGTCGAATGGCGGATTCGTGGATGGCGTGAACAACTCGTAACACAAGCAATTTAAGCTTACCATGAGTGGTTAAGGGGAATATTAGTAATGTTTATAGCATTGTTAATATTCTTTAAAAAAAACGACAACACATCTGCAATTCCTGTGATTTGCAGTTGTTCATGGGCGGCGGTAGTCACTTACCATCACGTGACGTGTTCGTTTGCCTCCGTTTATAAAAAAAAATATATGTCATTTCTGATATTCCGTCACACTGCTACAGTTGGGTGAGGATTACACGGAGATTACCTTGATATACCAATTGTTAACAACTCATGCGGCACAGAGCATATAATTAAATAGATTTCAATGGATGAGCTGATCTTGAACGGTGTAATTTCACGGCTCGCTGGCGGACATCGAGAGTCCGCCATTGAAGAAACGTCAACGCGGCTCGATTAGTGCCGCGAGAGGTTTTCGTTCCGGAATTTGTTTTATAATAACGGTTTAGAATGCTTAATACCTAATGTCTTATAATGTCTTTACTCATAAATCTTATTCATTCCTTCTTTATTTATTAATTACCTTGTTTTTTATTTATACGCTTTCGTGCTCCACTTCCATAATATACTAACTTGCATTATACTCGCTCATAATCAATGATATTATAAATAAAATATCATTGCTCATAATGAATTCATACCAGGAGTTTAAGCATCATCAATATTTGAGCGATCAGTCAAATATTGTCGCAACTTAGCAACTAAATCATTTGTATTCACACGCTCGAATAATTCTTTTGTTTAGGTTTGGTTTATTAACGTTAAAATTTTCAAATTGTACATACGTACATATTTAAATAGGCAGAGGCCTACCCGTCTGGGTAACAGGCGTGCGTGTTTGTGTCATTATGGGTATTTAACGATTTCTTTGAATTTTCCTATAATATATATATATATATATATATATATATATATATATATATATATATATATATATATATATATATATATATATATATATATATATTATTTTTGTACTAATCCATACCTATAAATAAAATAAAGTTTCTGTCTGTTAGCTGTAGCTAAGGGTTAATATAATCAGGCGTTACTTTGCGGAAATACATTATATTAAAGTTGTTCAGAATTAATTCGCACACCTCCGCTCAATAAAATAAAACGTGTCTTACCTAGTTTGAAGAGCACCTTCCGCCCTCCCTCAATTGCGTGCACTAATCTCTGCGTCTACATCACCTGAAAATGCCTCGTGTAACGAAACACGTGTCGTATTATCGCTGATGGGGTCTCTTTTCTAGTGTAGTTGTGTGGGGAGTAGTGGTGCTGGGATTAGACGTGATGGGATTATTGCACGCAATTGAGGGACGATGGGGGGTGCTTTTCAAACTAGGTAAGACACATCAGTTTTATTTTATTCATCGGATGTGTGCGAATTAATTCTTAACAACTTTAATGTACCTAAGGGGTTTATTTGCACACATGAAAAACATTTTTACAATTCTCTGTGTCTGTGTGACTGTTCGGGGTAACCCCCGGAATGGCTGAGCCGTTTGTAAAGAAACTTCACAAAAGAGCAATGGATATTTTTTAAACGATTAATAAGGCGATACCTCGAAAATTTGGTAGTTTTTCTGTTTTATAGTAGATTACGAACCAATTTTTTGGTGTATGTTTTTTGATTATATGGCCTTGGATTCCATAAAACGAAAACACAATAACATGTAATTTTCTCGATAGAAAAAAATTACAAAATAGGCTCTAGTTACATTTTTCCATGTCAACACAATATTTTTACGAATAAGTTCGTGGAATTATTTTTAGAGCATAGAAAATAATCATATCTAAGTTCTCATAAACCATTTTTTCAATACATAACAAAGTTTTGTAAAAAATATATTGTTTGGCGCTTACTTAGATTTTTTCCGAGAGCGTGTTAGGTATATCTATCTCATAATTTGCGTACCTATTATGAAATCATTGCATCACTTTCATTAAGACACTCCCTCAGTAACTGGGCTTTGTTTATCTTAAATGTAAAATCCTCGCCATGCGAAGTAAGGTCGCTAGTACATAATACATATATTTTCGTTTTATAAATAAATCGTTGACAATCCGTTAATGTATTTAAGCAACGATTATATTATAAAGATAGTGTTCAACCTTATGTACAAAAACGGGCTTTCCTTGGAACTAATAAACATCAAGAGTGACAAACGAGCACACAGTCCAGTAAGTAAATGTGCGGCCCATAGACATCTACGTCTATACTCTATTAAGAATCAAAATGCAGGTGCGTTGTCATGCTTGAGGACTAAGATGGAATGCTTGACTTCCTTTAAAAAGGATCTCCAGCTTTCTTCACTCGTCTTACGTAACACGGCACTGAGCTGCTATTTTACGCTGGTAATTTGTGAAGGCGTGATCCTACCCCGGTCGAGTTGACCCCTTATCCATACAACCATGATATAACTGTAGCGTGGCTTTACCACATTTTTTACTTATTTTGCCAAAATAATACATTCCGTACATTCGTCAGGAATTAAAGTTATCTTCCTTAGCCTGTGTTACAACTACTCGTAACTCTGCGGCTCAAACAAAAACGTAGTTAACATTGTTTGCATTATAGTTCTTTTATGTTTAACGCTTTGTTTTAAATCGATTTTACTCATCTTTTACAGTGGAGACGGATCGATTGAAGTGAGTATCGCACGTTAATGTTTTATGAAGAATTAATCAATAGATTTACTGTCAAGGTGGCATTCCTTGACCCTTGTCCAGTGAAATGCCGTATACATTAATATATTCACAAATTCTATATTTAAGATACGTAAAAATGCGGTTTGTACCAATTTTTTTCAATTGATTTGATAAACAAACTTACAATCCACATTATCTAGGGTCCACTGTAAGTGGCTAATGCAGTCTATGGACACCTGTAGCCAAATTCAAGTAGGCTACAGATATGTTGTCACCTCTGAGGACTATGATGGATTATATATGGTTATTATATGATGGTTTCTCACCCTGTTATTATACTGGCTATACATAATACATACGAGTATAATCTATACCCACACAGAAAGTGCAAGCACTGATATTTGGTGCCACAAATGGTTAATATGCGTGTTTGAGCAAAATGCCACGCTAGTCATTATTTGTGAGGTTTTTATGAGCTATCTACTTGTTATTAAAAGATAATAAAAAATCTATTTAATTCCTACAGGGCACAGGCCTCCCCTCATTTCTGAGAGGATTTTAGGGCAAGGAAGTGTCAGCCGCGCTGCCCCAATGCGTGTTGCGGACTTCACATGTCTTCAAAATATTTTTTTCTTATTCCTTAGGCCAAGTACGAGACGGCCACCGCTGCGCTCCGCAATCACCTTTGTTTGAGACGTTGATGACTTTTAATAAAAAAATCTAGCATTCTTTTTTTGTTTTATTTTATCTTTTTGTAAAATAAATTAGTATATTGGTTTGTTTAAATAAATTAGCCTTTTATTATTAGGTTATGTTACTATATCTATACATAAATACACAATTACAACATAATACATAACAAATTAGTTTCAAAAATTAAATCTGAGCTGATACCATATGCTCAGTGTTAATTTACTCGTATTTTCGTTACTTGGCATGTGCTGTAATGAGGAAACTAAGGAAATGATTAACAAATATGATGCATGGGTACGTATCCGTATGTATTATGTTTGTAAATATTATAACTATGTACTTATAAAACTAAATGACACTTCTTAAGGGGAAATATAATGTCAAATGGCTGAACAAGATCCTTCGTTATGCCGAAAATATTGCAGCATTAATTTTGAAATAAATATACGGTAAAGTTGAGGATTAATGTTGGTGATTATGTTAGACGAAAACACGATTTCGTAAAATTTTCTCGATAGAAAAAAAATCCAAAGGTACCTCCAAAATAAACAATAAACCTCCAGCGCCGCGCAGCATCCTACTATTCTGTTTTTAGTATTGCAATCATTGATTTATATGTCTTGTATAACTCAATGATGCAATACTCGACCTATTTTATGTACATCAGAACATACCTACGGTACGCCCGCGCGCTGGACCCAAGTAACCTAAAGGTGATCCTCGCGTCGCTAATGGTTACACTGAAAGTGATTTCGAGATATCTATTTTATAATGTTTTAGTTTGTCTAGTGTATAGTACACGAGAACCACTTATATTACACAACTCTAGACTGTCTCGTTGGTCCAGTGGTCGCAAACGTGGTTGCTGATCATAAGGTCCCAGGTTAGAATTTTGAGTAGTGCCAAATCAGTTTGGGTTTTTTTGTGAAAAAATTCTCAGTAGCAGCCTGGAGTTAGAAAGTTGGTAGTGTTTCACTACCGGATTGGGGACGACTAAATCTAGTCCAGTTTAACCCCCAGAAGACACAAGTTTGCGCGTTAACCGCTAAAAAGAACCCCTTTGTCGTATCCCCTCAGTTTCAAGGCACTCCCCTTGTTGCCTCAGCCAGTATCGGAATCCTCGGCGTTGACATATCGAGTGACGTGCAGTTTCGTGGTCACTTGGAAGGGAAGGCCAAATTGGCCTCTAAAAAGCTTGGCGTGCTCAGCAGAGCGGGACAGTATTTCATGCCGGCACACCGCCTGCAACTTTACAAGGCGCAGTTTTGGCCGCACATGGAATACTGTTCCCATCTCTGGGTTGGGGCTCCCCAGTACCAGCTCCTTCCACTTGACCGCATCCAGCGCAGAGCGGCTCAAATCGTCGACGACCGAGTGCTTTCCGATCGGCGGCGGCGGCGATTCACTGGCGCTGCGAAGAGATGTTGCATCTCTTTGCGTATTTTATCGCATCTATCACGGGGAATGCTCTGAGGAATTGTTCGGATTAATGCCAGCCGCCAAATTTCGTGTACGCACTACACGGCAAACGTCCCGATACCATCCACACCATCTGGATGCTTGGCGGTCCACCACTGTACGTTTCACAAGGAGTTTTCTTCCACGTACAACCTCTCTGTGGAATAGATTACCACCGGCGATTTTTCCGGACTGGTACGACCTGGGGACCTTCAAGAAAAGAGCTTACTCCTTTCTAAAGGGCCGGCAACGCACCCGCAATTCTCCTGGTGTTGCGGTTGATCATGGGCGGCGGTAGTCACTTAACATCAGATGAGCCGCATGCTCGTTTGCCCCTTCTTCTATAAAAAAAAACCGTGCCTCGACAAGCAAGCAAATAAAGCGTTGGTCTTACGCCTATTTTCTCTCCGGTTATCCACCGTCCCATCGGACTACGAGAGTGAGGGAATATAGAGTATCCTGTCTGCGCGTACACCTGAGCACTATAATCCTGTTTGGCATAGATGGCTAGCCTCCACTGAGACTGGTCGCCGTAACTGAAATTCGGTCTGAAGGACATTATTTTTAATTATATTAAATAAAATTTATTCATCCAGACGATAAAAGTCTACGCTCGAACGTGGACCTCCTCCATTGACTACTTCATTGAATTGCAAATCATATATCTTATGTGGTTTGCAATTCAGCGGGTTTTACTTAAAATCGACCCTAATAATACTAATCGATTTTTCGATTAATAAATGTCAGATCAACCAGTCTTAATTTTTTTTAAATAAAATAAGGATGAGAAACGAGCACACAGTCCAGTAAGTGGATGCTGTGGCCCATAGCAATCTACATCTATCCTCGATTAGGAATCAAAATGCAGATGCGTTGCCACTCCTGAGAAAGATGGAATGCCTCGTTTCCAGTAAAAAGTGTCTCCGGTTTTCTACACTCACCATACAAAACACAGCAGCATTGAGCTGCTATTGTACGCTGGTATTTTGTGAGAGTGTGGTCCTGCCCCGGTCGAGCCGACCCATTCGTGCTATAACCATAATATAGCTGTGGCGTGGTTTTGTCACGTGTATGTCTTAAATCTATAAAAAAAATTCAAAATCTACATTATTTCGCGTAAGAAGTTGATATGGAATGTATAAGAACATTATCGCACTTTGGTTCAAAACCATAATCACTGACGAAATCTTGCCGCATAACACTAAAGTCAACCCCTAACCTGTTACGCTTGTTAACTTGTTACGCAAGGGGGTTGGACAAGGCGATGCCGTCCACCTCCTGGTTTGTTTCCCTTCGTCGCCTGTTACGACACCCACGGGACCACATGGGGTAGTTCATTCTTACCACACCACTACACGGTTACTGAGAAACTTTATGTGTGAAAAATAAAATACGGAAGAGATGTGAAGTCCGTCAACACGCACCGGATCAGAGGCGTGTTTTTCTCGTTCCAATACCGTCGCAATAACGGGAGAAGTCTGATTATCAAATGTGTTACATAAGATTGTTTAAACAGGTCCATTCTTCGAGTAAAACGCAATTACGCTCCGAGTAAAGTATAATAATATATCATCTTTGTTACAGGTAAATCAAACGTGAACTCATCTTGAACAGAAGACGGCAATAAGTATGAAAATGATTTTTTTCTTATAAAGAAAGCCTAGAAATAACAAAATAAAAATTATACTTACCCAAGAAGTAGATGTGAAATGAATATCTGAAACCGTAACACGAAAGGGCGTTCTCAACTTAGACAGCAGACGCTTTCAACCACTTGTTTTTGAAGAGACATTCCGAAGAGTTTATTTTACAAAATTACCGAGAGTAATTTTAGTAAAATAAACTCTTGTCTACCGAGAGTACCTAGGCCTTGCTAAAGCAATTTTCTTCCATATTCTTTAACGCAATACTATTGAAATGTCATATTCAAAGTGATATTCTTTTTAAAATATTGAAATGTCATATTCAAAGTAATATTCCCTTTATAATATTGAAATGTCATATTCAAAGTGATATTAGGTGGTTGAATTCTTTTACCACACATAGCTGTTGTCATTTAACTAAGTTGTTGGCCGTAGCGAGACTCCCGGTGGATATGAAACATCATAGTTGCTGGTAGACTTTATAATTTAAAAAATTGAGAGTAAAATAAATAAAAAAATAATATTGTCACTGATTCGAAACCTTTTAAGCACAAGCAACAATGTCCTTTCAATGACAAATTAAGAAAAAATACAAGGTGAGTACAGAAGCGGAGAACGAGTTAAGTGCACTATAGTCGAATAGAAATGCACACTCAATACACAACTGACATTCAAGCAGTGAAGTGTACAGTATACGTGCACGTACGTACACGCAAGTGATTTAAGAGCAGTGGAGTAGCGTGCATGACGGCATTGAGCGTGCATGAGAGCGTCATGCCGTTTGCGGTCACGCCATACGGGTCGGTAGAGCCGTGCTGCTACTATATTACGAAGGTAACACGAATGGATCGACTCGACCGGGGTAGGACAACGCTCTCACAGAATACAAGTGTAAAATAGCAGCTTAATACTGCTATGTTTCGTATGGTGTGTGGAGAATCGGAGACCCTATTTTATTGAAAACGAGGCATTCCATGATAATCCTTATGGGTGACAACGCATTTCCATTTTGATTCTTAATCAAAGATAAATGTAGACGTCTGCGGGCCACAGCTTCCACTTACCATCTGGTTGAAAACAGAAATAAAAACATTAGATTAAATTAATTAGAAGTTAGATACGACGCCGTCATTGACGGGATGAGGCAGACTATTTTCCTCTTTCTGTTTCTGCATCTTCCTCATAACAATTCTAAATAATAAGAAAAGCGAATACTCGTAAGCTTGCCAAGCGTGAATACTGTAGCGAAAATCCTCTCTATGGTTCAATATATGAAGGAGCTTTATTTTCAGTAGTGGACTTTTGATAGCCTGTAATGATGATGACTGGAACCTGTTGATAGAGTACATTATATAGTCCAACGGGTTAGTATACTGAATTTGCAATGGGCCGACGATATAGCTCGAAGAACTGACAACCGATGGGAAAGAAAGTTTCTCGAGTGGCAACCCCGTACCGGTAAGCGAATTGTGGGGCGAGATATGCAGGAAGTCGATGGATGCAGGTGGCTTAAGACCGTGTTTTGTGGCATTGGGGGAGGCCTTTGTTTAGCAGTGGACTATTAAAAGGCAATAAACGACGATGATGAATGATGATAAGGTATGAGAACCATTTAAATAGTTATTGAACACATCATATTTCCGCTTGCTGTCAATTGAATGGTACGGAAATAAAAAAATAAAAGCCAGCACATTGTTCTTGTTACACAATACACGTGACATTGAATGTAGATTTAAATGGATGTGTAATTGATGGAATGATCTAGAATAGTCGAGATCGGAATAGACATTACAGCAAATCGAAGGGTACTTTTGTTCTCGTCTATTGTGTATTATTAAAAATGCTTAGTTTTGGAAAGGGTAGCAAGCACCCTTGCGGTGTTAGGACCATCATTATCGCATTATGTAGCACTCAATTTAGCTCGTAAAACATTCGGCAAAATCATTTCAGTGTAAATTGTGCATTTGAGATTGACACTGATTCAAATCGGCCGATTTTTCCACAATGCAAATACGCTTCCATTTAGTGGAAAACGTAAATAGTTTTTTATTATAGAATAAGGGTGAAAAACATACAGTCCACCTGATGGTAAGTGGATGATATTATGGCCTATAGACAAAATAAAAAATACACCCCTGAAGACTAAGATGGAATGCCTCGTTTCCAGTAAAGAGATTCAGTCTCCTGTTCTCTGCACTCACCATATGAAACGTAGCAGTATTGAGTTGGTATTTCACGCTGGTATTCTGTGAGAGCGTGGTCCTTCCCCGGTCAAGCCGACCCATTCATGCTACGACTATACTTCCAATATAACTACAGCATGGCTCTACCACGTATAATACACCTCTCGGAACTAATGTGGTATACGTTCTAGTCTATGTACTGGCTCACATTATCACTCACTTCGCCCACCGCCGCGCGCGATACGTCACACTCCTTAACTGAATGTAACGAATTCTTTAATCCTTTAGCAATCGAGTGGTGTAATTAAATTTTAGATGTAGATGACAGATTTGTAGCTACAACACTAAGCTACATCCTGCCGATTTCGTTATCATTTCATGAATCGCCTCCCACTATGGTAGCAAATTTAAAGACGTTTTCACGTCAAAAGGAATTTTTGAAGATACTGGATTCTTTCTTTTCGCGTGCATCGCTTAGCGAAAGGTGTATTCCACAGGTAATTAGTTCCTCAATGAATCTTAAATGAATAATGACGGTAATCAAATCTGCCCAGCTTTGGGTTCTAAATACTTTAAAAATTTTGTTTAACTGTAACGAATCGTTCGAAATTTACCATTTTGTTTTCTATACAAGCGCATGTAGCCTACCAGCTGCAACTCTCTCATAACCCTGGCTGCCTCGTTGATCTAGTGACCATATACGCGATTGCTGATCATGAGGTTCCCGGGTCCGTATCCCAAGTCGGGCTAAAATCAGCTATTGTGGTTTTATGTCAAGAAATTCTCAGTAGCAGCCGGAATCAGTGGTGGTGCTCCATCCCCGCGCCTCGTAAAGCACGTAAAGCCGTTGGTCCTGCGCTCGATCTCTCTCCAGTCGTGTCAGATTGCCGTCCCATTGGACTATGAGTGTGAGGGAATAGAGAGTAATCCTGTCCTGCGCAGACCGCGCCACCGTGACCGAAATTCGGTCTGAAAGACAATATTGTAACCCTGGCTCCTTTTTTATGGAAGAGGGGGCAAACGAGCATGCGGCTCACCTGATAATAAGTGTCGACCACCCCTCACGAACAACTGTAAGTTCAGGGAAAATGCCGGCGCGTTGTCGGCATTTTAAAAAGGAGTAAGCTTTTTTCTTGGAGATCCCGAAGTCATAAAAGTCCGAAAATCGCCGCGGGTAAACGATTTCACAAAGTAGTCGTGCGAGGAAGAAAACTCCCAGTAATTAGCACAGTAGTGGACCGCCAATCATCCGGATGATGTGGATGGTAACGTGAGTTTAGGATTGGGAGCTACATCATCATCATTGGGGCTCTGTTTCTGCGACCGACTGGCAGGATAGTGCCCATAGATATAAGTAGTGCCAGTTCAGTTCAGAGTGAAGTGAACTCTTTAAAGGTATGACGTATGGGGTGTGGTGGAAACTGGTGTTTTGGAATAGTCCATACCCAGCATTGGAATAAGAAAGGCTGTTACGATGTAATTCATTGCATAATTTCATTTTCATTAAAAAAAACTTTATTTCACACTAGGACCACATTTTACATATATAAATTGTACGTTAACAAACATTCAGACCGGAACAATTTGTAGGTCGTGGAAAAAATTTTGTCATGACAAAATGCATGCATTCGCAACAGTAGCATTGAGCGCCGCAGCTAACTACTTAGTCACTGCGCCACGAGACCTCCACATATCTGATCATATTTGATAGCCTAAAATCATATCTCATAACACATCTGCGTGATGCGGAAACCGCCATGATGCGGAACACACATTTCGCGAGATTGAAATCGTTCTTAATCGCTTTTTAGTTTAACGTACTTATTAAAACCGCTAGAGCGTAAACACCCGCTGGGTCACGAACTCATATAACTATTAAATACGATGACGGAAGTGATTATTTAGTTTCATGTTAAATAACCAATACAATCGTAGTAGTCAACCCGTAGTGTCACCCGTGAGTGTTGTTAGACGGGACAGAGGGTAATGACGGCTCCGTGGCGCAGTAGCTTAGCAATGGATTATAGCGAGGGCCGCGGGTTTGAATCTCGCTCGGAAGAAGTATTCGTATGGCCTACAAGTAATAGTTCCGGGTCTGAATGTTTGTCCTTGTGCAATTTATGTAAGCATAACATAACACTTAACATCAGGTGAGCCGCATGCTCGTTTGCCCCCTCTTCTATAAAAAAAAAAGCAGTCTGCCTCCACGATGTAGGAGAAAATCCTAGTGTGTGGGTAACGTTTATTAAAACAAACAAATTTATACAGGAGATGGGCAACAGTATCTGCCTAATAACAACTATAAAATATTAAACTCCAATGAGGGCCAATAATCTTCCGCTCACAAGATGTCGCCGGTTGACAATGAGGTGAAGTTTTTTGTTACACAATGTCGTTTAAATAAAAGTTTAACAGTTTCTAGAGTATTATATTATTACATGAAACAATACCTCAATGGTTTGCTCTTTAATTTTCTGAAAATTTTTAAATCTTGTTTTTATTTTTCTACTTTTTTGAATATTCTGTGTTTTGGTTTATTTAATTTTAATGTAATTAATATAAAATATAACTAATAGTAAAGAAAGAAACATTGATCCTTACATTATTCGAACAAATTAACTTCCCCACCATTACGGAGTGTAGAAGTAAGGAGTACCAACTCCAATAGTAGAATAGTTGAAAAAGTGGCCATCTGTAAGATGTAAATAACAGTTCAAAAACTCTCCACAACAGCGCTGGAGTAGCTACTGGGATGAAATGAACTAGCAGTTGTCGACGGTTTGAAGTGTGCTGCTAAACGGCTCAGTAGTTCTAAAATCTAAAATAATTTTAAGTAAATATAACCTCTAAAAAGTCGTCTATCCCACTAATATTTTCGGAACGTTCTTTAAAATTTAGCCCGTAGCTATAGTTGCGCCACCCTTATTTAAGGGGAAATATAATGTCAAATGGCTTAACAAGATCCTTCGTTATGCCGAAAATATTGCAGCATTAATTTTGAAATAAATATATGGTAAAATTGAGGATTAATGTTAGTGATTATGTTAGACGAAAACACGATTTCATAAAATTTTCTCGATAGAAAAAAAATCCAAAGTTACCTCCAAAATAAACAATAAACCGCTGTTATTCATAAAATACTTTAAATAAGATCATGAAACTTTGCATACTAACTGAACTAACTATAAAGCAGTGCTTATGTTATTTACTTTTTTTAAAATACCATTATTTTAACTGTAAAAAGAAATTACCTAAACTATTGGCCTTTTGAAGCGTGATTCTCGCAGCACGGTCACTACGCCTCGGCCTTTGGACGGGGAGGTTGTGTCGCTTACGATCAGAATATACATTACGCAACAGTACGACGTAAAATTAAAATGGGAAATAACCGTGATAAAAATAAGAAGCGGCTGGCTTGGCGTTAAGAAACAGGCATAAATATGATAAACCTAATGAAATAAGCGTCTAACGACCTTTATACTTACAGTATTAGTGATTACAAACATATCGGTACATAGCATACGACGCGCGGGGAAGTGGGGGCGAAATTAGAATTTGAGCTGACTTACTCTTCCCTCTTAACAGTTTCCTATGGACACTTTTTAATACACAGTCTGTACTTCTTACTTCTACACTCCATACACACTATGAAATCGTGTGCAGTGGCGCCGCCCTGGTGGCAGAAATAATGTGTGGATGCCCACAAGGCCCTCCTTGGTTATTGTTACGAGGGCGACACTGAAAGTTTTTAGAACTGGCCATTTGTAAACGGTGTAATAAAAAATAAATTCAAATTTTGAAAATGGAACTCTTTGCCAATATTATTGTGCATGTATTTTATTAATTTGTCATTTGTTTACGATTTGGCGGCAAATTGAAAATTGTCTGTGCCACGTCAGCATGAATTTTACGCGAGTAAATTTTCTATGACTAATCATCTAAACGAGGCAACGCAATAATTGTTTGCCACTTGTCTTGGAAAAAGTTCGGGAGAAACGACCACTGCCAAGCAAACAATCGACTACTTGACGACGTCAGACGTGGAATTACTGGGTCACCCGCCCTATAGCCCCCAACCTCGCACCCTGCGATTTTTATTTATTTCCGAAAATAAAAGAAAAACTTCGAGAAAAACGTTTTATGGACGCCGAGGAAGCAGTGGCTGCGTTTCAAAATGCCGTCGAAGAGACCCCTAAGGACGAGTGGGCAAAGTGCTTTTCTCAGTGGTTCCATCGGGTGCAGCGATGTATTGATGAAAATGGACACTATTTTGAAGAGATATAATAAAACTACTAACTTACTAGTTTATTCAGTTTTTGATTTTCTAAGAACTTTCAGTGTCACCCTCGTATATAACCTAATGTTACCGTGAGGCTAAACCATTCGGTTTTTATAATAAGTAATTTAATATTTTAAAATAAATTCTGTAAAACAAGTAAGTACAAGAGTTTTTATTCAAATCACAAAAAAATTCCAACCTTTGGGGAGAGTGTTATCATTACCTCATACATAAAATACCCAGAACATTATCATGTCATTGTTAATTTAACACCTAAATATATTCACCTACTATAGATCATTTCGTCTAGGCACATGTAATTGAAAATTTCAACGACGAAGGGAACAAACCGCCGACCATCCCGCGACGTGTGCTCCTTGCCCGATGTGCGGCTTACACAGCGCTCGGTTCGCAAAGCACTCCTCTACCTGGATGTCAAAAAGTCAGGTGGGCCTGATAGAGTCCCTCTCATTCTGCTGAATACGTGTGCTCTGGAGTTGGCACCGCTTCTAACGCGTCTGTTCCGGTACTCCTACTCCCAAGACGTAGTTCCGAATACATGAAAAACGGCTTTGGTCCACCCGATTCCTAAAAAAGGCAATCGCTCATATTCGTGTAACTACAGGCCTATTGCCATCACCTCCCTGTTCTCCAAAAAATAAAATATATTATAACTTGCCAGCTCATTAGGTACCATGAGAATCACCACCTGTTTAGTATCAAGCTCCACTTGCGCTGATAGAATTTTTGAATTAAATAAATACTTCAATATGTAGACTGTATAGGTAATTTATTGGTTCTGATAACGAAATTTTCCATAGAAGATTCCATGAATAATTACACCTGGCCGATAAGTAAGGACAGGGTGACTTTTATACTGACCGAGACGAAGCCTCTTCGTACTGAGAATTTGCTAAAAGAGAATAGGATTTTTGGGACTGAAGTTAACCAATTGATACATAATTTAAAAAATTTGATATTTCTGTTTTGTTTTTTTACAATAGTACCTAACAGTGACAGTGTAGGTATTACTAACTACTTCTACCATTAATTTTGTTCGGTTAATAATTTGTAATTGGGTCCCGCCTGCTACTAAACTTAATATTTCACTTAAGCTATTTTACTTAAACTTTCAGCTCATAATATTCCTAGTCTATTAAACCGATGTAGAGTTTACTTTGATTATAGCTTTTTTATTTTGTTTTCTTTATTTAATCTTGTTTCGCTCTTGTTAGTGCTGTACTTTTAAATTGTCTTTTTTGCAGTCGTGTTTTTGATATTTTTAATTACATATTTTATTTAAGACTTTTTGGTGTATATATATATATATATATATATATATATATATATATATATACATATATATGTATATATAATTACTTATATTACATACATGGTACATATTATTAGTTATATTTTCTTTAACACTTCAAAGTTTACGGTTAGGTAGGGAAGTTATTGGTTTCACCCCGATTTTCGAAAATGGAGTTT
Source organism: Parnassius smintheus behrii (assembly GCA_036936625.1). Classification (NCBI taxonomy): domain Eukaryota; kingdom Metazoa; phylum Arthropoda; class Insecta; order Lepidoptera; family Papilionidae; genus Parnassius; species Parnassius smintheus. Next base: position 56,657,656 of record JAUPFT010000003.1, on the reverse strand, counting down.
TCTTCAAATCTCGACGTGTGTGTGTGTGTGTGTGTGTGTGTGTGTGTGTGTGTGTGTTTGTGTGTGTGTTTGTGTGTTTGTGTAAGTATGAAGACCTTTCATAATTTGAACGTCTTGTTCGATTGAGAAGCGGTTTGCGGCGTTCTGAATATCTCAATGTGGAATAGATTTGGTGATAATATGAACTGATTCGGATGCGTAGACATATAAACTGTTTTTTTAGAATAACGCTTGAACGGCTTTACGTACGGCGTTTGAACGGATTTCAAAAATTTATTGTTATATTTTTAAAAATTTATTATATATTTTCTATTTAGCTCTTACACTCAAAAAATGACGTCGAATGATGTTTGGAAAATCAAAATCGGTTTATTCGTTCGTGAGATATTGAAGGAGAAAGAATTTAAAAAAAACGTTTTTTTATATAACGTTGAAATTTCGCAACATAATTTGGTGAAATTTGGAGCGCTTTGCATTTGAAATTAGCGGGAAGTTCCAGGGATGGCCTGCAGGGTCAACCAATTTTTTTTTTGTTAACCTATCACTGTTTTGCGCCAAAAATCCGCCATTTTGTTTATTAAAAAAAGCTATTTAAGAACACTTGGGTTATTAAGAAGAATAAAACGATACCTTAATTGTCTAAATCCATCCAGCCGTTTGGAAGATAAGTACAAGGTAATAAAGAAATTTACAAGCCTACAAGATCATGCGAAAAAATTCCCTTCCTTGGCATCGGGTAAAAACGTGTTTGAGTGAACATTTCCAACGCTCTGTTGGCGCAGCTTAGGCGCAATAAATCCGATTTTTTGCGTTAACTACTGTAGATGAAATTCGGATACACCATTATACGCCCGAAATAAAAATAACCCAAACAGTGGCTGCAGAGGGAGAACCGGCTTCAAAAAAGTAAAAACTGTTTTTACGGCTGGGAAAGCAATGGCGACTGTTTTTTGGGATAGTCAGTTATCTTAATCGATTATCTTCAAAAAGGAAAAACCATAACATGAGCGTAATACGCATAATTTCTTTACAAACTGAAGACAGAAATAGCAGAAAAAACGGCCACATTTGCAGAATAAAAAATCCTGTTTCATTATGACAGTGCGCCGTCTCACACCTCAGCAGTTGCCACGGCGAAAATCCACGAATTATGGTTTGAACTGCTTGACGATCCGCGATACTCACCAGATCTAACCGCAAGCGACTTCTTTTTAAGATAAACATTGCGTTTGGAGGACAGAGATTTTCGTCAATTATGGAGGTAATCACCTTCATAAAGAATTATTTTTCAGAGAAAAAGGCCTTGTGCTATTTGGACGGATTAGAAATATGGGAGAAGTGTGTAAAGTTACAAGGAGTTACAATGTAGAAAAACAAAAATAAGTTTTTAGAAAAAATATTTTGTATCTTTGTTGTGTCGGAAACTTTTTAGACCATCCACGTACATCAACAATAATTTGCAATTTTTTGTTTGTATTTTATCATGTCCACCTGATGGTAAGTAGATGCTGAGGGCCCATAGACATCTACATTTTATTCTTGTGATCGTGGGAGGTGAAGGCGAGATCTCACAGCGGGCAAAATGTTCAGCCTTCTGTTCTGTGTATTACAAAGCTGTTCTATATATAGCGCAGTACTTCGGGACTTAGATATCGTGATTTAGGCTTCAGTGAGTTTCGTTTCTTGTGCGACGACAGCTCCACCACAATCCTTAATTAAAAATCAAAATGCAGATGCAATTGTCATCTCTGAGATTTCTAGTAAAAAGGGTCTACGGTTCTCTACACTCACCATTTGAAAACGAGTAGCATTAAGCTGATATCTTGTACTGGTATTCTGTGACGCCGGTCGAACCGTCATATTTGTGGTACAACCATAATATAGCTGCAGCGTGACTTTACTACCTAGAAATGACTTTCAAAAATACGTTGTAAAAGTCAATTTTGAAATAAACTATTTAACTTTTATTTTGAGTACCGTGCTATAATTGGGAAATATAATATAACAAAAACAACGTAAGAAATGCAAAAGTATTTATTAAATGCTGTTCGTAAACCATGTAGACTTTATTAGATAATAATTAACGTCAAATGCTGCATAGACATGAACGCTCAACGACGTTAAATTATACCACATAAAACTCTGGTCCTGTTTTATTTATATTTTAATAACTGCATAAAAAGTAAAATAGATTGTTGCTCTTTCTAGAAAATAAATCTAATACATTGAAATAATGTGTTCTACGTACTAGAAGAGACACGGCATACAAAATCTGTGCGGCAGTGCGAGCCTAAATAAGGAGGCACAGAGTACTTTTTTATGACAGACTATAAGTAAGTGTGAATCCGCAGGCTCAAACGCGTCTTGCAAACAACCAATTCTAAGCATCTATTCTAGTACGTAGTACCTATTACTTCAATGCTCTAATATCGGTTTATTCGAATGTATTAACTATGTAAATATTAACAAGGTCTAGAGCATCGCCTGCGACGTGAAAGACGCGATGGACAGGCCACTCCACCTGGACCGGGTTGCGCCTGGAAAATAAATAATACATTTAGACCAAATTGTCCGCGGTTTTTCAATCTAATATGGAATACTTAAACAAAGAGTATATTATTTAACGTGTAATGGCGGTGTTACAATATCCACACCCCATATCAGGGTTGCAGGGGAGGGGGGGGGGTGGCTCGTAAGCGGCGACATAAGGAAACAAACGAGGTCACGGGCAGCAGCGCCTTCCTAATAACGACTAAAAATAAAAACTGCGGTTGCCAAGCCGCTTGCCAAATAATGCTCTCTATGAGGATAGGGAAGAACTATGTCCAGCTGTGGACCTTTAAACGCCGTAATGATGATAATTGATGCTTAAAATATTATCTATTTGTGTTCCTTTTTTGCTCTCACTCTTTATTGGTATTGGGCTTAGGAGACAACCCTGATACATTCAGTGTTCGAGAATAGGAAAAAATATATCCTTGTGTCTTATTTTCATACAAAAAATCAAGCATAAACGAATATAGACTAGACAGACTTAAATATTCAAGCAAATTAACCTCTACGCTTCAATAATTTAGATGGGATGCCATTACCGTGCTTGAAATGTCTGCGACCAGTGCGGTCAAGTGCGGGGCAAGGCTGAACCAGTTCACTGGTTGGATCGGATCATTTACCAGATCTATTAATAGAGCTGGCGTGACTTGCTCGCTCAACTGAAAACTCACGGGTGATATAACTAACCCCTAAGCGCGATTGTGTTTTTTTACAAGCTTTATTTAACTTGCAATGTTTGTGTTTTCTAGCAAACAAATCTTACAACTAAATTTCAAAGCAGTTATCCCCAACCGATGGAACTGAAATTTTGCATACACGGTTAGTTTGGATGACAATCCATAGCCCATCGCTCAAGATTGCGGACTAGTTATTTTATACACTGCCATAATATAGATATCAAATGTTAGGATTTTTTGATAAAAGTACGAATAAAATGACGTTCGGCTCTTCAAAGCTTTTCGCTGCGTCTTGTCAAGCGTACGTGGCTTCAAGTAGAGTCAGAATACTAGAAGTTTTTCTTATTGAAGCATTACACTATAGTAAGTTAACAGGTAAACGACAATGCATAAATGACGAATTAAAATCAATAAACAGATTTAAAAACATGTCCAACAGTTACTAAAAAATAAAATATGATATACCTACGGAAGTCATATACCCTCTGTAAACACTAAGAACAAACAAGCTAGTGATACCAGATTCTCAACGCCACAGAGACATTCATTCATTTATGGGGTAATGTACCCTACGATATTACAACAAAGTCCCAGGAAATATACAAGGTCTCTCTATTAAATACGTATAATAATCCTTCGGAATAAGGTGGTCGTGTCTAAAATACATTTTGTGAATAGTTTATATAAGCTTTATTAACGTGCTGTTTACTTTGAAAAAAAGTCTCCAAAAAAGAAAAGGTAAAGCTCTATTCTATTATTATATGAGCTTACCATAGGTAGGTAAATGGTGGAAGAAAAGAAATAACAACACTACTGAACGATGGTGACTGGTGCCTGTCGAAGGACACGGACCGATGGGTCAATAATTCACACAATTCTGCATAAATTCCAAGTTTACCTGATGGTAAGTGGATGCTGTGGCCCATAGACATCTACATCTATTTTCAATTCAGTACCATACAGCATATGCAGACGCGTATACCACATTGATGTTTTTATTTTATTTAAATTGAAGTCGGTTGCAAAAAATTTTTAATTTTACCACTTGTTTTGAATTAATTTACAACATTGCATTACTGAGTTCCTCCCTCTCTTTTCCATCGGATAACCAGATTTGCGGCCAGTCACCACCCTTTCGTTGTTGACTTACCACGCATTCAAACCAAACGGTTTGCAACATTGTTCATTATGCGTACAGCAAAAGAGTGGAATAAGTTGCCAGCATCTGTCTTACCCTCCGATTACAACATGGTTGTCTTCAAGGCAAGAGCGAATAAGCTTTTGTTAGGTCATTGCACTTCACCATCTTCGGCTGCATCCACCATTTACCATCAGATGGGACAGTATTTAAGCGTGTAAAGCGTAAAGCCCTACAAACTAATTCCTGGACTGCACACCATCAATTTTAACCTAGATTAACAGGTTGTCTTGTGGCACGAGTTATTTATGTTTTATTGTTTGAATATCTGCCAAGTCGTATTGAAGAACTACCATGCGTATTTACAATTGAACAACAGCAACATTATTAAGCCATGGTCGTAGGGCTGCCAGGCGTCCTTTATTTTTAAATACGTCCTCCATTTTAGACTTGCTAATTGATCTTGTCTCCTAATTTGAATTATTTAGGAAAAATTAACGCATGCATATGCGTACCAATAGATCGATCGTCGATAAATGGCAGCAACATGGATTAGTCGATGTCGATCGATAGTTTCTATCACCCCGATCGATCAATGGCATCAATCGATGGTAGAATCGATTATTCCAGATCGATCGAGCTCCTTGATTATTCGAGAACCCGTCTCGCACCACCGACCGCTCACTATTGTCCTCTTCTGAATATATTTTGAAAGATACTGTTAATGAGCTTTCAACTACATTTATTAATTGTCGATTGATGATTGAACAACGTTTTATCAACCAATATCCGTCGATCAGCTAACACTACCACGCCAATCCGATCAATGGCATTGATCGAATCGAGCAGAGATCGATTGGTGTTGTAACACCTTTAGAGAGAACTACGTTTCATTGCGTATTAACATTGTTCTTTATTAATAAATGTTGCCACTGATCCCATTACAGTATTTTATGGAAAACAATATAATATCCTTCATCCTACGTTCTTTATTTAAACTTATATGATCCCGAATCATTAAAGAGGAGCTGGCAACTATGCGAGTACATGAACGGGGTTAACTCTGCTTGGAACATAGCGAGTGTGCCAGAAATTGAATGATATCAACTTATCAACAACAATGTTCGTCTTGTCAACGACATCAGCAAAACCCAAAAATGTTTTTGGGTTTTGCTGGTCAACGACATCAGCAAAACCCAAAAATGTTTTTGGGTTTTGCTGATGTCGTTGACAAGAAATTTGTTAGGAAGAATGTCAAGGAATTTGTTAGGAAGAAGTTGGCAGTGTTTCACCGCTGTGCTTCAGAAAGCACGCAAAGCTTTTGGCCCTCCATTTCGTGGCAAGGGGAAATAGAGACGGTAAGCGTGACTGTAAAATCAGCCTAAATGATACATGTTCTTTATAACACCCTGGATTTATTGCTGGTTTTTCCCAGGACAGACGATATTTTCGAACCAGTTGTTAAGGCATAAATGACGTGCACTAAGTATTATTGTAAATAGATATATTTGATCATTGTCATTACAAATCTTTCAGCCCAAGAAATGCCACAAAGCACGGTACTGAGCCACCTGCATCCATCGACTTCCTGCATGTCTTACCAGGTCGTCACTCCATCTAGTGGAAGACCGCCCTACACTTTACCTACCGGTACGAGGCTGCCACTCGAGAACCTTTCTTATATGTATATAATATAATAGAATATGTAATTCAATATAATATATTGTATATAAAATATTATATTCTATTCTATTGTATTCTATGCTTGTTCACATATTCGTGTACGATACAGTATATTGCGCAGATACTAGTCTTCGCTGAGGTTGGCCTCCGTGACGGAAATTCAGTCTGGAAGACTTTTTTATACTGACTCTCTTCAACTTCTAATAGGAACGTAGCAGTGCGTGCACGGCTTCTTGACAGAATATTATTAGGGTTAAAGAACAACCACATAAGCTTTGCCTCGGTTACTACCAACTATTCAGACATCGTAGAAAAGCATGACATGTCATAAAATAGAGCAGAATAAAATATTTTTTATTCAATATAGATAACAAAAATACTTATTGAAACTCATTTATGCTTTTATCACTGGTTCGGAAGGAGCTTTTGTCGTAGGAAGAACCAGCAAGAAACCGAGCGGAACTTATTTAAACAATAATTTACAACGTAATACGTTATTAAATATGAAAACATTTAGAAACAGGACGATAGCGATCACCTCATTCCCAGGGATTATTTATTATCAATCATGATGTAACATTTAGTAGTATAATAAATCTTATTAAAAAAATGTTGCTTAATAAAATTTATAACGTTTTTGATAGATAAGTACTGCATATTTTCTGAGACTATTAGCTTATTATTATTGTTCTATTTAAATAAAACTTACCAGTATTGTCCTGGTGCGCTCTTGGTATCCGATACCGCAGGTGACGCTGCAGCGACTCCACTCACTCCACGGGCTTAGCTGACAGTCACTCACTTGGGGGGCAGTTGGTTGTGCTGCAAAAATCCTAGCAGTTGTTTGATAAAAGTCTCAAAATCTTCAGGTCTGACTGGAGCCTGTAGGACGTTCCACATTAGATGGAGTGACGACCTGATAGGATATGCAGGAAGTCGTTGGATACAGGTGGTTCAGGACCCTGCTCTATGGTTCTGTGGAGGAAGCCTATGTTCAGTAGTGGACTTGTGAGGGGCTGTAATGATGATGATGATGATGAGTAAAGAGTGTTCGATCAACAATCGCAATACCAGACTTCTGGAAGCTTTGACGATGCTGCTAGTAGGTCTGGATATTTTACGCCTGAAGTAGGAGCTGATATTATACTACCATCTGTCGGAAGCCATAAGCTATATGAATTCATATTTAATAATCATCATCACAGCCCTGGACAAATCCACTACCTACTAAATATAAGCGTGCCGTGTAGTAAACCACATTGTATGAGCCAGCTGTGTCCAAAGACTTTCTGCATGCCTCGTCAGCACTTCACGCTATATACTCGTAAGTACAAGGTCGCTCTACGCTGTACTTATCAGTATAAAGCTGCCGCTCGAGAACCTTTTGTTTTATAGAATACGGGTGACAAGCGAACACACAGTCTAAATCTATCTTCGATTAAGAATCAAAATGCAGATGCGTTGTCACCCCTACACTACACTGACTAAAATAGAATGTCTGGTTTTCAGTAAAAGTTCTACAGTTCTCTACACTCACTATACGAAACACAGTATCATTAAGCTGCTATTTTACGGTGATATTCTGTGAGAGCGTGGTCCTTCGCCGGTCGAGTTGACCCATTCGTGCTACAACCGATTACCTGTTGGTTATTTTCTGGTTTTTGTCAACTTGTGTAGATTTTTTACGCCCATAAGAGCTGGAGTAAAAACTGACGTTGAATTATTTGGAAATGTCAAATAACGTGCTGTAGTAAAAATAGTGATTGAGTTAAAAAATAATATACCAGGTTTTCAAGTTTCATCACATCACATTGTAGAGCCTCGCTGCAGCTATATTATGGTTGTAGCACGAATGGGTCGTCTCGACCGGGGAAGGACCGCTCTCACAAAATACCAGCGTAAGATAGCAGCTTAATACTACTGTAGTTTGTATAGTGAGTGTAGAATAACAGAGACCCATTTTACTCTTTTCATTTCATTTCATCTTAGTCTTCATTGGTAAAAATGTATCTGCGTTTTTATTATTAATCGAGGATAAATGTATATGTCTAGGCCACAGCATTCATTATCATCAGGTGGACTGTGTGCTCGTTTGTCACATTTATTCTATAAAAAAAATGAAGTACTAAAATCGTAGCGTTTGATTAATTGAATAGAATAAAAAAACTACCATTTTAATTTTAAAAATCCTGCTATTAAGAACGCTAAGAACGCTATTAAAACTAGGAACTAGGAGAAACATAATCGAAGAAGTTGACCATACTAACTTTTTAGGTGTAACAATAAACAAGTTCTGTAACTGGAAGACACATATTGAAAACCTATGTAAAAAGTTAGATAAATTTGTCTTTGTTTCATATCGGTTAAGACGAGTGGCTAACATGGAGGCCGTACTCTCTGCCTATCATGGATATGTTTCTTCGATCCTACGTTACGGTTTAATAATATGGGGTGATTCTGTGGATTTCATTAGAGCTTTTCGTGGACAGAAATAATGTGTAAGGTCTTTATGCGGAGCATACCAATTAGATAGTTGTATTCCCCTTTTTCGCAAACACAAAATATTGCCGCTTCCAGCATTATACGTTTACGAAATCTGTATCTTTGTTCACAAAAATAGTAATTTATTTGAAAAACACAACGATGTTGTAATTAGGACTAGTAGAAATATACATAAATTGTGTGTACCAAAGCAAAGAATACAACTCTACTCAAAAAATTAATATTGTATGGCAATACAGGTTTACAACAAATTGCCTGTTTGTTTCAAAAGGATGAATATAGGAATCTTTAAAAGTAAATTATTTCAATTTCTTTTAAATAAATGTTATTTCTCAATAAATGACTTCTTAAATGATAAATTTGACTCGAATTGTATTTATTTAATTGCTGAATTTAATTTTTTGTAATGTTTTAACTAAAAATATTATGAATTGATTGATAATCTTGTTTTATATAGATTTAGATTCACATTGACAACCATTGGGTTACTGTCGCTTGTCAAGTGTCTAATTGATGACTACATTTGATGAAAAAACCAAATAAAATAAAAACATGATAATAAGCTATTCTTAAATATTAAATTAATAATTTCATTACCGTCCAACGCGGGAGGTATCGGCACTATAGAGCTGATGCTAAGGCCTGGGTAGTTGGTGCTCGCCACGGGGACAAACTGGTTCCCCTGCGGGATCACGCCCACTGAAGCCCCGCCACCTGACACAAATATAAAATTAAGATTAGAGTGAGAGAATAACTTAAAGGAGCTTAACAGACACTGTTGCTTGCACCAACCAATATAGCCAAACTGATAAAGCAAAACAAAAATTACAGCTGAAATACGTCCCACGGTTGGGCATAGACCTCTTCTCATTTCTAGAGGATTGTTGAAGAAATTAGCTTATCTCCGGAAAAGTTTCATTTACTCTCACGTAGTTCCTTCACCGACCAGCACTTTTTTTATAGAAAAAGGGTAACAAACGCGCACATGTTGGTGGACCACAGCATCCATTTAACATCAGGTGAGACGTGCGCTTGCTCGTTACCCTTATCTAAAAAATATGATGCTGCCCATCTCCTGATTCAGTTCCCCCCCCCCCCCCCCTTGCCGCCTATATGAAACCCACGGGACAATAGGGAGAAGGGGTGGGCGTTGCGACGACGAACCGTTTACAAAGACCGTTTTGTGTTCTTCGACGATGAAACCGTTTTACGTCCTGGGCTAACAGTCTTCGTTGTACAAACCAGTCTTCGAATTAATTGATGCGATTTTTTCTTTTACGCCTATGAAAATACGGTCGAGAACGCAATGATTCAACTATCTATTTCACTCATCGCGTAATCGTCCTTAACGTTCCGCGTTATATTGTAGTCTGGTTCCGCATTCGTTTATAACGTTAGTAAAGTCGAAAATCGTTGATAGTTGTAAGAAACTGCAAGCATTTCACTCGACGGAAAGCAATTCTATTCAATGTTGGATAACTTTCGTCCTCTAAGCCGTCTTTAAACCGGTTGAAACGACGACCGTTTTCTGCAACCGTTATCGTCGTCGGGAAAACGGTTGCATTTCGATCGTCAAAATTTCGCCAACGACCCACCTCTAATATGGAGCCGCCACTACACAGTTATCAACAGAAAAACTTTGTTCAGTTTCAGAACCTTTGACTTACTTAACTAGATATTTTTTTTTTCAATTTATGTAATGAGCATCAACACAATACAATAATTTTTGACGGTCATAGCCAATTTTTGTAAATAGTGACGTAATATTCTTATTCCTTAATTTATTTGCCTTCGCAGAATATCTGTGACAATCTATGTAATTGAGTGACGGTGTCCATCCACTGTACCATAACGTCCCGTGGGTGTCGCAGGAGCCGACAGATACTTATAACCAGGAGCTGAGCAGCAGCGACTTACCAATAGCAACTATATAGTTTTAAAAAATGGCAGTCATCGGGGTCTACCGACAGATGTAAACATTTAAACGATTAAAAAACATTTATTTTTGTTTTTTAAATTAATATCAATGTCAAGAATTCAAATTTCATACATAAATAAAAAAGGTTCTCGAGTGGCAGCTACGTACCGGTAGGCGTAGTGTAGGGCGACCCCCCACTAGATGGAGTGACGACCTGGTGAGACATGCAAGAAGTCGATGGATGCAGGTGGCTCAGGATTGTGTTTTGTGGCACTCCTTGGGGAAGGCACATGTTCAGCAGTGGACTTGTGAAGGTTTGTAATGAAATGAGATGATTGATGATGAAATAAAAATTAAACATATTACTAAATATTGACGGCAAATTTGAGACGCGAACTTGTAAGATTTTATTCATCTGAAAATCGCCCAACTCTTGTAAATAAGTTTTCACTTTAAAAAATCCGTATGGATTTTTACGTTACCCGGAATCCAATCCTGAACCACACGATCAGTAGTCGCCACTGACCACTGGCCCAACGTGGCAGTCAAAAGACCACAATAAGGCGTAGCTCCACCACATAAAATACTGAAGTCCGTGAATATAAAAGTATGACATAAGCAACATAAAAACTTGACAACGACACTATGACCCATAAATTGGCGTACTCATTCGTAGGTACGGTACTGAGATGAGAATGGTTCGAGATTTGTGCGTGATCTCACGCGTGACGTCAGTGTCTAGTCAACGTCCAATTACAGACAACAGGATCATTTTTAAAGACTAAGCAAAAATAGTAAATTGTTCGTGTAGTGGTCGTGTAGGAATATCCACTACCCCATGTGGTCCCGTGGGTGCTGCAAGAGGCGACAGAGGGAGACAGGCAGGAGATGGGCAGCAGCGTCTTCTTAATAACTACTAAATTAAATGTATATTTTGTGAGTGTATTGATGCTAATAAAACCTACGTCCATGTCTAAAAAATTAAAAAAAAACTGTAGTTGTCGACCCGCCCGCCAAGCGTGGATACTATTTTTTACGTGGCAGAGCCATGCATATTGTGGTTGCAGCACGAATAGGTCGGCTCGACTGGGGCAGGACTACGCTCTAACAAAATACCCGCGTAAAATAGCAGCTTAATGCTGCAGTGTTTCGTATGGTGAGTGTAGAGAACCGGAGACCCTTTTTACTGGAAACGAGGCGTTCCATCTCAGTCCTGAGGGCTGGCAACGCATCTGCATTTTGATTTTTAATTGAAGTTAAATGTAGATGTTAGAATTTCTATGGGTCGCAGCATCCACTTAACATCAGGTAGACTCTGTGCGCGTTTGTCACCCCTAATATATAAAAAAAATATGCCCCCAATGAGGCAGTCTATGGTATGTGTGGCCTAGGTACGTAGTTTATTTTAATAGGCTATAGCGGTTACTATAAGTACAGTATTGAAATAAGAATGGGTTGTGATTTATGCATGCCACGCCTACATGCTTACAGACAACGGAATCATTTTTATAGAATAAGTAGAATGATTAATGCATACATTTTTACAAAAAAGGCGACCAACTTGTTGCGTGAGTGAAACAGGTTATCGGCTTGTAAAGCTAAAGTCACTACAAGGGCAAATATTTGCGATTTGGTAAATCAATGTGCTGTATTGACTGTTGTTTATATTTATTTTTGGTTTTTATGGCATAAGTATGACAAACGAGCACACAGTCCAACCGTTGGTAAGTTGAGGCTGTGGCCCATAGATATGTACATTTATCCCCTATTAAGAACCAATATGCAGATAAGAAAAGTCTCATTTGAGTAAAAGCCTTAAAAAATTAAAAATTATAGTGGCCATGTAAGAATGTTCATTACCCCATACCACATAATTTACACACACACATAACGGGTCGTCCCGTGGGTTGGGAAATTAAAACGAAATATGCCAACAGTAACCTTTGTAAATTTGTAAGTAGGCTTTGACACACATAAGAGCTTTTGACAAGACCAAATTGAATAAAATAGTTTTGACTTCGACTTTTAATGTGGTCGGTTTAAAGTTTATAGCCAAGATCAGACTCCATTGGCAACATTGAAATGATTCTTAGTCGAGTAGCTGATTCCTCAAGGAAGTTGTGTGAGGTACAACACTTCTAGTAAATCACACAGTGGGTCCATCACTGTGTGATTTACTAGAAAACTGATTTACTTTTTTATGGTTTCGTTGACCTTGGTAAAATGTGTACATAATACACGTAATTCCCGATCCCTGTAAGCCGGTGTCTGTCAAGTAAGTAAGCCCGAGACTTATGTCAGTCGTCAAGATACTGTACACTTGACAGCTTATACAGCTTATACATAAAGTATGGATTAACTTGGCTTTGCAAAATGGATTATCCCTTATTCAATATACTTCGCTCAACACTATCGTCAACAACTAATTTTTCGGTTCACTTCTCACAAGTACACAACAAATATTATTTAAAGTTAGGACTGCAAGTAAGTCAATAAATTAATGCTTCATTATTGAATACCACGTATATTCTGACCCAATGGTCAGAAATATACGTGGTAGAGCCATGCTATGTAATTGCATAGCAACATGCCATGTAATTTGTTTGTTATCTGTATTCTTATCCATAAATAAATAAAGTTGATCGTGCAAGTAGATGAGCTTGTTTATTTGGGATGCGTATTTAGCAAGGATGGGAGATATGATAAGGATATAGAAGGACGAGAGAAAATAGAGTAAATGGGGCCATACACCCTATTGTGAAAAGTCTAAATGTGTCAAAAAAGGCACTTATGGCAATTCACAATGCTGAGTTAGTCCCTACTTTAACGTATGGTAGTAAAAGTTGAGTGTGGCAGAAGAAGCACGAAAGTAAAATAAATGCAATAGAAATGCGGTCGTTAAGGAGTATGTTTGCGTTGAATCTGAGTGACAGGGTGAGAAATTGTATGATTCGAGAAGAGTGTGGTTTGCAAGATGATGTTGTGATCAGGATTAAGAAAGGCATGCTTCGGTGGTTTGGTCATGTGGAAAGAATGAATAAGGAAAGAGTGAAAAAGCAAATTTATGTTGCAGAAGTGAGCGGCAGAATTGGAAAGGGACAACCTAGGCGAAAGTTTATCGACCAAGTTGGCGATATATTAAGAACGGGTCAAATTAGGAGTAATTTTAACCGACGAGCATGTATGCGTAGATATACTATATGGATGTGGAGGAGGCGAGAGAAGTGTGTCGGGATCGTGCCAAATGGAAGTCTGTAGTCTCTGCCTACCCCTCTGGGTGACAGGCGTGAGTGTTTATGTTATGTAAATAAATAAAGGATGTATATAAACAGTTCCGGTCTGAAGTGTATACTGTATAGGGAGCCTGTATGATAAAAGGCTGTGAGGCATTTCGTCTTGGTTTGGTGGTTGGTGGTTGTCATCAGAGATGACAACACACCAGTGGCCTTCTTTGATGAACGCTAAAGTCGCTTATAACTTTAACTTCATGAGAAAAAGCTAACATCAAAGGAAATTCCATATATCGACTTATAAAATGTATATATGTTTTCTAAATAATATATTCACGAGGTATCAATTGTATTGCAGCGAACTATCTATAGCTGGTGCACGAGTCAAGGGACGCGCAGCTGGCAGCAGAGGCTGGCACTGCGCCAGTGGCTATGATTGATTAGTATTTAACTAGTATATTCCCACACGCTCCAGTTATTTACTATTGACTTATCAAAGCACGTGGCGTTCAAAACATATTAATGGCGCCTAATAAAACAATTTTGTATGTCTAAATCCATATTTCACAATATCTACTGGCGATCCGCCTCGACTTCGCACGGGTGATACCTGGATCTCGAGAATAGCGCCCCCTACCGGGTATAATAAACAAGCGAAAAATAGCATTCTTATGCTGCTGCGCTTCGTATGGTGAGTGTAGAGATCAGTAGACCACTTTTACAGAAAACAAGGCATTCCATCTAAGTCCTCAGGGGTGACAACGTATCTATTTACCATCGGGCGGAATGGTGCTCGTTTGTCACATTATTTAAAAAAATATATAAATAGACTTCTTAGTTTCAACACATTGCCAAGCCAACGCTACTGGAAAAATAAAATGTTTTATTATTTGACAGTTGAGTCGTCCGCCATCGGCTCAAGGCCACCATCGCGCGTGACTAGCTTCGCTGCGGTCAAGGTCTTGTAGTTTCTTAAATAAACCAAAACATTTCTTTCTTTTCGTTCGGCTTTAGTCAATCTACATTTTTTTAAATAAAGTAAGGGTGACAAACGAGCACACAGTCCACCTGAGGGTAAGGGTGGGTGCATTTACCCTCAGGTGGACTGTGTGCTCGACTATGGCCCATAGATATCTGCATCTATCTTCTATTGAGAATCAAAATTCAGATGCGTTGTCACCACTGAGGACTGAGATGGAATGCCTCGTTTCCAGTAAAAGGGGTCTATAGTATATAGTCTGATATATATCGTCCGGTTATATAGGTGCTCACCATACGAAACACAACAGCATTACGCTTCTATATTACGCTGGTATTCTACGAGAGCGTATCGTCCCGGTCGAGCCGACCATTCGTGCTACAAACATAATATAGCAGAAACATGGTTCTACTACATATATGCTACTAAAAATTGAACAACAGCATTATGCCGCTATTTCACGCTGGTATTATGTGCGAGCATGGTTTTTTTTTTTTAATAGAAGAGGGGGCAAACGAGCATGCGGCTCACCTGATGTTAAGTGACTACCGCCGCCCATGATCAACCGCAACACCAGGAGAATTGCGGGTGCGTTGCCGGCCCTTTAGAAAGGAGTAAGCTCTTTTCTTGAAGGTCCCCAGGTCGTATCGGTCCGGAAAAATCGCCGGTGGTAAACTATTCCACAGAGAGGTTGTACGTGGAAGAAAACTCCTTGTGAAACGTACAGTGGTGGACCGCCAAGCATCCAGATGGTGCGGATGGTATCGGGACGTATGCCGTGTAGTGCGTTCACGAAATTTGGCGGCTGGGATTAATCCGAACAATTCCTCAGATCACTCCCCGTGATAGATGCGATAAAATACGCAAAGAGATGCAACATCTCTTCGCAGCGCCAGTGAGTCGAGCCGATCGGAAAGCACTCGGTCGTCGACGATTCGAACCGCTCTGCGCTGGACGCGGTCAAGTGGAAGGAGCTGGTACTGGGGAGCCCCAGCCCAGAGATGGGAACAGTATTCCATGTGCGGCCGAAACTGCGCCTTGTAAAGTTGCAGGCGGTGTGCCGGCATGAAATACTGTCCCGCTCTGCTGAGCACGCCAAGCTTTTTAGAGGCCAATTTGGCCTTCCCTTCCAAGTGACCACGAAACTGCACGTCACTCGATATGTCGACGCCGAGGATTCCGATACTGGCTGAGGCAACAAGGGGAGTGCCTTGAAACTGAGGGGATACGACAAAGGGGTTCTTTTTTGCGGTTAACGCGCAAACTTGTGTCTTCTGGGGGTTAAACTGGACTAGATTTAGTCGTCCCCAATCCGAGACTCTGTTCAGCAAAGACTCGACTTCAGACACAAGTTTGTCCCGGCACTCGGAGACGTTTGGTGAGACAATGGTGCTTTCTCGGTTGAGCTGACCCATTCGTACAGTCGCTGTAACTCGTACATAAGCATGTTTTATATTTCTGGGACACCCTACATAGACATACATTTTAAACAGGTATTTTATTGCATGCCTTAAGCGCGTAGGTATGTTCTACTAGCACCTAAAAATCAAGAATCCAACGTTTTGTCGCATGAAATCTTATCTAACAATCACATTGAACATACAAATGGTATAAAAGGCACATTGTCTGAAAGATAAATTATTGTTGAATAATTTTTTTAAATCTATTAACATGGTATGCATTTTGTCGATAGTTCGTACGTACCAATCACAGAAATGTAAATAATTATTAGATTTCTGTGGTACCAATGAAACGCACAATCTAAGCTCTACTATCTACAGGTATTGGTGTTGCGCGAAACAGCGAGTTCCAAAGTGTTTCAAAAGTTCATGCGAATCAACTGTCCCGTTTACTATCTTCGATAAGTATACTACTTTGGAAACGTTCCTCCGGATTCTTAAAGGTAGTATTGATTGTACTGGGGGGTATAGATGGTTTTAATCATTAAAGATCAATTTACCTTTAATATATGAATTAGAGATGGGCCGAATATGGATATTACCGAACCGAATATTCGGCCGAGCATTATTCGGATTACCTCGGTACCTAACCAATTTATGTCGAAACTTGTTACCGTGAAGCGCGCGGGATTAGCCGTCGGACCTTGCTTCTCGCTCACCCACCACACCTGACAGTTATTGACATCATCGAGTACTGAGCAAATTGCCGGCACATGCATATGTTTGACCATTATTGTGAGAAAAAATATTTCGTTGTGTTATTCTTAGTGAAAATTGATAATTATATGATAAAAATGAGTAGAGGAGATCTACTATTTGCACTTATTATACTATTGGAAACTGACGACCAAACTATTGTGAAATGTACTAATGTAATGTAATGTTTCTTTGTCTGATTCCAAAAACATTTAATCAAGCTTTCTATTTGCTGACATTGTAAATAAATCTACAGTGCCTCAAACATAACGCTATACAAGTAGATTTAACCCGTAAATAAAATATACTTTTAACAGTAAAATTATGAGACATGGCATTATTCAATTCGTACAATTCGATACAGTGGACATTTTGAGTACCACTTGAACGAACCCGAATTGAAAACCCCTTATGTCGAATACCGAATATGAAACGAAAGTTCTTCCCATCTCTATATATTATTACGAACTAGCGACCCACCCTGATATCACCTGTATATGTATTGACGTGGTTTTATATAGATTTAAGTCTTAACTTTTATTTTATAAACTTTTTAACTTCCTGCTAAGAAAATTGAAAATTTTCCAAAATAGGGAAGTTATTGGTTTCACCCCGATTTTCGAAAATTGAGTTTTCATCAGATCTCGTCCTCTTAACACAAGTTTCCGAACTTAAAAGGAGTGTTCCAATAATGTATTTAATTTTAAGTATTACT
Organism: Parnassius smintheus behrii; assembly: GCA_036936625.1. Lineage (NCBI taxonomy): Eukaryota > Metazoa > Arthropoda > Insecta > Lepidoptera > Papilionidae > Parnassius > Parnassius smintheus. The sequence continues at coordinate 56,640,105 of JAUPFT010000003.1, read as the reverse complement.
GGTTTAAGAATAAAGATTTTTGATTTTTTTGATTTTTTGATCTCGACGTTTTGAGATCCCAGGAAGCTAGCTTGACTAATATCACGTGGACGTCCGTACGGATGTATGTATGTATGTGTGTGTGTAAGCAAGTATGTAAACCTTTCATAACTTTTGAACGTCTAGATCGATTGACGGCATTCTAAAGATCTCAATGTGAAATAGATTTGGTGCTAATATGAACTGATTCGGAGGAGTAGATTTTGAGAAATCTCAAAACTAAAAAATTTGAAAAACTGTTTTTTCGGAATAACTTTTAAACAGCTTTACCGATCGATTTCATAACAAATCAGCTCTTAACCTCAAAAAATGACGTCGAATGCCGTTTGGAATATATAAATCGATTCATTCGTTCGAGAGATACCGAAGGAGAAAGAATTTAAAAAAAAATTGTTTTTTTTTTTAACATAACTTCGAGATTTCGCATTATAATTTGGTGAAATTTGGAGCGCTTTGCATTTGAAATTAGCGAAAAGTTCCGGGGATGGGCTGCAGGGTCAACCAATTTTTTTAACTAAGCTTTTCGGTTGAAATATATAGCCTAGATCCCTACTGGCATTGCCCTTCCGTTCGTAAAGTTTCATAACCATCGGTTCTGCCATGCCGGAGATTACTCTGAACAGACAGACAGACAAAAATTTAAAAAATGTTTGTTTATGTCTTATTAGCATGCAAATAACCCCGTGAGCTTAAGAGGGTTGTGAAGCTGTACGTTTTCATACAAAAAGCAATAGTGTTTTCCCTCATGTAAACATAGTCCAATTTTCATAATTTTTGGAAATGTAGATACAATGCAAAACTGGGTCTACGATATAAATTATTAGCATCTAAATATCTATATTTTTGACATAAAAACTTCCTCGAGCGTTTTTTTTTAAATTAAACTAAACTAAATTACTAAAAGAAGAAGAAAGAATAAGAAAAACGTACAGACCTAAATTAAGGTATACTGAATCGAATGAGACCAAAATTGTCTCATTTCGTAAAGGTTTAGGGGTGTGAAAACGTTATCGCTCGAAACAATATTTTAAAAAGAAAATATAGGCTATTTACTTTTAACTTTTGCAACTCTCTCTATCGCACGACAACGATGAGGAGAGAGCGATGTGAAACAGATAGCATTTTTGAAAACACCTACACGCGCCGCGTATCGGTACTTCACAATCCTCTTAAAAGAAGCCAGCTGTTTTAATATTACAGACGGCAACTTCAATTTTATTGATAATCATAGATTACTTACCCAGTACAACTTTGCAAGTGTTCATGCAGTCCTCCTGCGTCAAGAAGTTGTTCTGGTTGCCCCGACAGCCTCCATAGTTGAAGGGGATGCACATGCCCTTCATTGCCACGAACGCCCAACGCTGGTACAGCCCGCGACACGGCCCTTGCTCCGGCAGCTCCATGCATATACCTGTCACATCGAAACATTTCACGTGTACAATAAATGTATCAAGAATTTTCATTTTAATTGTTATTAAACAAAAATTGTTTAGTGTGGGTTGTTTCACCATCCATATCGCGACAAAACTCGCGATATCATCCATCGTCGGTGACCGAGCTCTTTCCGATCGGCTAGACTCACTGGCACTGCGAAGAGATTTTGCATCTCTAATTCTACTACTAATTCCAGCCGCACTATTTCACCATCGCACATCGCGACAAAACTCGCGATACCATCCGTATCATCTGGATGACTGGTGATCCACCACCGTGCGATTTAAAAGAAGTTTTCTGCCTTGCACAACTTCCTTGTGGAGTCGACTACCACTAGAGATTTTTCCGAACCGATACGACTTTGGGACCTTCAAGAAAAGAGCCTACTCCTTTTTAAAAATGTGTTGCAGTTGTTCATGGGCGGCGTAATCATTCACCATCAGGTGAGCTGCATGCTCGTTTCTTTCATTCTCCTTCAAAAAAATTATAACTACTAAAGAGTACATGATTAATATTAACCCTTGGAAATGAGATGATCACTACCACGCTGTTTCTAAATGTTTTCATACTTTATTGTATCAAATTATATTGTAATTTTTTTAAAACGTCCCGCTGGGTTTCTTGCTGATTCTTCCCAGGACAGAGATATCCATCCGAACCAATGGTAAAGCTTAAATAACTTTCAATAACTACTTTTGTAAATTATATTAAATATAAATTATTCTATTCTATTCTATTATATAGCTGTAAAGCACGCATGACCATGAGGGATTACAAAGAGCAAGAAACGTCCGGAATCAAAATGCGTAAAATTAGTTGCATACAATGTATTCACGTCAATACTATAATTAATAATTAATCATAATAAATAGGGTGACGTGGTAGCTCAGATGGTGAGCGCTCGCTGTAGTTTCACAGTACGCTACAACCCGGCTTCGACTTCCGCCGGCACCAATGAAATTGTTAACTGCAGTTTTAGGGGTTGTAACATCGTGACTCGTGAGGAAAACTGATAAATAAAAAAAAAATATTTCGAAGACATGTGAAGTTTGCCAACACGCATTGGGGCATCGCGGCGGACACTTCCTTGCCCTAAAACCCTCAGAAATGAAAGGTCTGTGTCCAGCTGTGTGACAGTATAGGCTGTAACTTTAGCTTTTAATAGGTTAGTACTAAATTAGTGTGCTATATATTCATTGAATATTATACACGACGTACTAGAAGAGGACGCTTTGGTCGATTTGGTAGTTTACAACCCGTGTCAGAGTTCACGGACTGTACCTAGTACAAGGAATTTATACACTGCCCGACTGATTCTCTTTTTTTTGTATAAAATAATGGTCACAAACAAGCACACAGTCCACCAGATGGTAAGTGGATGGTGTGGCCCGAAGCCATCTACATCTATTCTTGATTAAAAATGAAGATGGGGATAACTTTTTACCCCCGGGAACTAAGATGAATTAGGCCTCGTAATAGGTATGTACCCATTATACATATGTGTAACTATTGTATATCTATATATATAGTAAGATATATGCTTCAAAGGTTATACTGACTGTTTTACCACACCGGAATGTATGATCGTAGTTTAGCAATAACTTGTAAAATATAAATTGAAATGATTTTTTATAACGTTGAAAAAGTTTAAGAAAAAATTTATACCCTATGTCACTTCGATAACTAACACGAGAAACAATATCTTCCTTCTGAAGTAGTCGGGTAAAAATAATGACCCACTTTTGTTTTTAGACCAGGGGATCTAGAGTGCCAAGTGTTCCCCACTTGGCACTCTTGATTCCTAGAGAATGAGATGGAAATTTTGCGAAGTCAAAGATGGAGCAATATGTAATGACTAAAACAACTAATTAATGACGAAAGCATCATCAAGGGTGCGTGGCGTCTGGTTAACGTTTACTAATCCGCTTATGTTACGTGGTCGGTGAGTATTACGATGTTGTACGGGTACGGTATTTAAATGTTTTGTTTTATTTTAAGTAAACATTGTCGATTACGCAAAATTGTACTAAACGTTACACCAGTAGGAAACACAATCTTTTTAAAGTGTTAACATTTTATACAGCAGCAGCAGCAAGTAAAAATTGAGATATTTATACTGGGGTTTAATCTAGCATATAGTAGAAACAGAATAGGTAGTAGGAAACTCCCGCGATTGCAGGGTTGGCACTGTCTTTTTGTTTAACAGCTAAGTCTCATTTAGTTTTATAGGTAGTTATAATATTTACAAACAATACATACGGATTTGTGTGCATTTATACATATGCATCATATTTGTTAATCATTTCTTTAGTTTCCTCTCTAAGAATAATAATATAATAATAATAAATGTTTATTGCTGCATAACAATGAGTTTACATATAATATATATTAACATACTGTCTAAATATTACATCTTAAATTATATTAGAACCTCTGACTTCTAAACTAGGCAGGGCCTGTATCATAGAAATCAGCGCTCTTCACAAAATCAGTGTCGGCAGGACAAGTATGAGTTAACAAAAAGTAAAAAGAAAGTAATATATGAAAAAATAATAAACTTGTTAACATAAAAACGAAATAATATAAAAGGAGGAAAATAAAATTAAAATTAAAACCAAACGAAATGTGTGTGTTTGTGTGTGTGTGCGTGTGTGTGTGCGTGTGTGTGTGTGTGTGTGTGTGTGTGTGTGTGTGTGTGTGTGTGTGTGTGTGTGTGTTTGTGTGTGTGTGTGTGTGTGTGTGTGTGTGTGTGGTGTGTGTGTGTGTGTATTGATGTGTGTATGTATGTGAGCGCGTGAGTATGTTAGCAACAGTCAAACTAGGAGGTTTTCAGTTTCTTCATACGTGAGACATTGTAGCCAATTTGTTAGTTTATTTTTGCATTCAAACTTATTAAGCGGATAAATGTTGATTTTCTTATTTACTTTATTATATAATATTGAGCTTATGATAAAATAGTGTTTTTTGGCATGTGACGTTCTATGAATCTTAGTCTTACACACACGGTCAGATCTGCGTTTGTGTAAAACCTTAGGATCAAAGGGCGTTTCCATGTGTTTTCTTAAAATAATTCGTAAGATATAAAGTTGCCTGACAGATAACATTTTACAATCGGCGTATAACTTCGATGTGTCGTATAAAATCGGTTTAAAATTTATAATTTTTAAAACTGCTCGCTGAGCTCTTTCCAAAGATATTAGAACTGTTTTATTAGCAGCGCCCCAAACCGGGATACAATAAACAAGAAGCGACTGACAAAGGGCAATGTATACCATATTTATTATATGTTTATCAGCCACTTGCCTTAAAGTTTTAAAAATGTATATGAGTTTTCTGATACGACTAGAAAGTTGTGCAACATGAGTACTCCAATTTAGGTTACTGTTAATGTGGACACCCAAATATTTAATGTTGTAAGAATCAATGGTTGTCAAAGAAATTCCAGCTTTACATTGCAACAAATAGCGAATAACTAAAATACGATAAATTGACACTGGGCATATGGTCTCAGATCAGACTTAATGCTTAAAATTGTTTTGTACTACTGTACTATTGTAATGTTGTAACATAAGTGATGTGATATGGTACTTAATAATTAATGTACTTATGAGGTTTGTATCTATGTATAGATATAGTAATATAACTTATTAATAAAAATCTAATTTACATAAACAAACGCAGATATTAATTTATTTTGCAAAAAGAGAAAAAAAAAGCGAAAAAAAGACTACCGGTAAAACTTTATTAATTTAAAAGTCAATAAATTCCCAAACAAAGATGATTCCAGAGCGCGACGGTAGCCGTCCCCCACTTCACTTTTTCACTGATCTTTCCGACTTAGCAAGTGTTACTTGATAATATAGATAAGTGACTTAGTGTCGTTGTGTGTGTGCTGCGGCTAGTGCGTACAAGTCCTTAATGTCACGTGCCAGGCACACACACATATTTGGTAGGCACACGTTCGGTACATTTCTTAGAATATAGCCTACTATTCTGTTATAACCATGATCTGGTTTACCTTTTTTAATAAGCACTTTTTAAAAAGCTTTTTAGGGTTCCGTAGTCAACTAGGAACCCTTATAGTTTCGCCATGTCTGTCTGTCCGTCTGTCCGTCCTCGCTTAATCTCTGTGACCGTTAGCACTAGAAAGCTGAAATTTGGTACCAATATGTGTATCAATCACGCCGATAAAGTGGTAAAATAAAAATTGGAAAAAAATGTTTTATTAGGGTAGCCCCCCTATATGTAAAGTGGGAAGTGATTTTTTTTTTAATTTCAAATCTTACGTGTGATATATTGTTGGAAAGGTATTTAAAAATTAATAGGGGTTTACTGAAATCATTTTTTGATAATGTCAATCATTTCAGAAATAATCGCTCCAAAAGTAAAAAACAATATGTCCCCCCCCCCTCTAACTTTTGAACCATAGGTTTAGAAAATATGAAAAAAATCTGAAAGGGAGAACTTTATAAGGACTTTCTAGGAAAATCATTTTGAACTTGGATGGAAACAGTTTTTGTACAAAAAAGACAAAAAGTTGTACAAAATAATTTCTGGACTAAGTTTGTAGTATAATCGTTTAAGCAAGCATTTTTTTAACTTCGTTTACATATTTTATTATCCTGAACGTATCTTTTTTCAAACAAAAAAAGAATTATGAAAATCGGTTCTCGCAATCCAAAATTACCACCGAAAACTTCTGGCACGTCTATGTATTAATTAGTAACCCAATTCCTCGAGAGATGGCGCTGTAGGTACTTATTACATTGGGTCGGGTATTATCGAATTGTTCGGTTGGTCTCTCCTTGGCATCGCCTACCGCGGAGCGTGCAATGTTGCACGCTCCATGTTCGCGCACGTACCCACTACCGGGAGCAGTTGCAGGAGCGCGGAGCGCTGCTGGAGCACGAACATAATGGATACCCATTTTTAAACTCATAAGTGGGAACACTTATTGTGACGGACGGGAAACTACGGAACCCTACACTGAGCGTGGCCCGACACGCTCTTGGCCGGTTTTTAATAACCTACTGTAAAGGTGTTCGCAAAAATTACTTGATTTTATTAATTTTGCTTCATATAGTCACAATATAGCCGAATAAAGTTATATTTTTGTAAGTTTGATACTCAATTTGATATTACATACGTAGTAGAGCCATGCTGTAACTATATTATGGTTGTAGTATGAATGGATCGTTGTGGCATATCAGTCCAATGCCGCTGTGTTCCGTACGGTGTGTGCAAAAAATGAAGATTGGTTCGCAGCAATCCACGTAGTTTGCATGTTTAAGAGCTGATTAGATACTAAAGAACTAAAGATTGAAGAACTGACAATCGATCGGAAGAAAGGTTCACGAGCGGTACAATTAGTCGTCCATATAGCTCGAAGAACCGACCACCGTAGGGCGGCCCCTTGGCCCACTAGACGATGTGACGACTGGGTAAGACATGTAAGATGTCAGCATGGCATTAATTGGGAGACGCCTGTTCTGCAATGGAGTCGTGAAGGGCTGTAATGGAAGTAATTGAATTATTTATATGGAATAATCAGAGTGTGCACCATTGCAACATTTACCTACACCTTACCTTGTTTGCATGTTTGATTTCTAGAAGCGTGTGTGTTAATTTGTTTGCCTACCAGACTCGATAATGTGTCCTAATGGAAAGCTATTAATGTGAGATCAAGTTTACGTCGACAATAGTGCAGGCTACGCAGACGTAACGGCTAAGGAGTTCTTAGAATACTCTTTAGTTAACTTTTTTTGACAGTAGTTAAGCGTAATGATTTCTTATATTTACCATTTTTATAAGTCCCCCGTGACCATGGGTGCTGGAAAGCACCAGAAACGTCAGGAATTATAAATAAACATAATTAAAATTAAACGCAATAAAATTCGTAAAAGTAGTTTAATCAATGAGTTGCTAAGCGCTTCGTCAGATGCCTAACGCAAAGTGTTATTTTTAATGAAGAAATTAAATGACTTCACAATACAGGAGATATTCTTAGTGTGGTAGTGACGGGGTTTAATAGAGGATTGATATAGACTATGGACCAGATTATTTACTTTCCATCAGGTAGATAGTTTGCATTTTGTCACCCTTAATTTTACTAAAAAAAAACTTTTTCTTACTTATTTATAACTTCTTAAAACTTGTTTCGTATTCACATATGTTTTCTTTAAATAATGTTCATGTATTAGTATCGATTGTTAGCCGATGTCGTTTAATAATAGATGGTTGCGCGGAAAAAAAAACCATTGGATTATTATATTTGACGGTAGAGGTGCCAAGCCGCTTGTTCCTTTCCGACAAAACGATATCATTCCTACCCTCCTCGATCCTCCATCGACACATCGGGGTGGTGGGGTGGGAGGGGCAAGAAGATGATTCTAGAATGTCACGTAATCATCGGGGCCGAGGACATATAAGGCACGCGCGACCGTTGCGCGGCCTCTTTTCCACTGCAGTCGTCGTTGAAACCACACCGCTAGTAGAAACCGCTTTAGCCTGGAAGCAGTCGAGCTCCAGGAAACCCGCCTCACCTCGTGTGAGATATAGTTGCGCACCGCCTCTCTCCGGAGTGTTCCAGAAGAAGTTCTAGAAGTTGCAGCTATAGTGCTCAACAGGATAGAAGAAACCCCGGTGAGTCAATATTCCTTTATTTACCGCCTGCCTGATAATATAGTTTAACCCGCTCCAATTTGTGTTTTCCTAATCAGGCAGGATTCCTTTTCAGCGATTTGGCACAATAATAGTTTAGTTTAGGGAAGAGCGAGTGCATTATACCGCATGCTATAGTAGTCGCCTTTACGTAAGCGTAGAAGCAACCGCATATACAGTCCACTTTAGTTAATATCTCGCGTAATAGGTTTAAGGTTCGACCGGGGAACTAGACTTCGGCAGCCTTAAACACGTGGCTCCACCAATATATCTTACTTTAGTTTACAAAATATTTTAAAAAACAGACCATATTGAGCCTTTCTATGTGCAGCCTGTGGAGGGAATATACATATCGGGCCTTCGGACCCTAGGGATTCAATATATTAATGCATCTTGGAAGGGGTTGTCTTGCAACAGAAACGCATCGGAATTGCTTTAACGCAAGTTTACGTAAAATATGGGCATCTCTGGTGCGCAGAGTTCAGGGTATTCCCAACAACGTTCTGAGAATGATAGGGGATAAAGTAAATTGCCCTTACATACTTTACCGCTTTATGAAAAAGGGTCACCGGAACTCTACACTCACCATGCGAAATACAGCAGTATTAAGCTGCTATTTTACGCGTATAGCGTGGTCTTTCCCCGGTCGAGGCGACCCATTCGTGCTACAACCAAAATATAACTGCAGCTCAACAGTTAATGCATAGTTAAAGTTATACTCTTTCTTCTTTACAAAATAATTGTCCACTTTAACAATCATTTCACGAACACGTCTGTTAATTACTTTCTTTCTTCTTGTACCTAATAGAATAAGTATGATAACAATAACAAAACAACAGAAACAGGATAACGAAAATAAAAAAGCTGTAAAAAACACGTGGTAGAGATACTCTATACGCGTAAGCGCTGGTCTACCTTGCGAACGGTACTGACAGTTTGACTACGTCACTAAGATGGCCGCCAGTCGCAATATCAGCGTAAGGACTAATATAAAATGTAATTTTCTTATGGAGCTCTTCTATGGGCTCTCTATACTTTTATTATAGAAATGACTATGCTTGGAGTTTCTCTGTGTGATAGACTTCGAAATGAGGATATCTGCAGTAGAATCAGAGTAACTGACATAGCCTAACGGATCAGTAAGCTGAAGTGACAATGGGCCGGCCATATAGCTCCAGGAACTGACTACCAACGAGAAAGAAAAGTGTAGGGTGGCCCCCCAATAAACCTGGTAAGAGACATGGGAAATCGATTGATGCAGGTGGATCAGGGCCATGCTATGCGGCATTCTTTGGGGGAGGCCTATGTTCAGCAGTGGAGTATTTAAAAGTATGATGATGACACTCTTCAGAGAGAAATACAGCAAATTCATAGAATACTCACGTTTAGCGGTGAGCATGTCGATGGAGCAATCCTCGCGCTCCTGACAAGGTCGTTGCTGCAGCAGCTCGACCCTCGAGGAGCAGTCCTGCTGGCGCTCGGCTGGCACCAGAAGCAGTCGCGTACGGAATCGAACGCCACGCCCGCACGATGCAGAGCACGGCGACCAGCCCGCCCACTCTGTGGTGGGACAAGCTGGGTCCGACACGTCCCTCTCCTGCTCAGTGCACTGCGGCTCCATGCATTTGCGGTTCTCCTCTGGTGGACAAGCAAGTGCCAGGTTATTACCACTATATATAATGTAAATTGATGTTTAAAAAAATCCGCAAGTTTTCCATAAAAATGCAGCCTAGATCCCTACTAACCAATTATCTGTTCGAACTTCGAAAAGCTTTATCTTATGGTTTATGATTTAAGAACTTTATTTTCATTAATAATACAAAGTTCACTTATTAATAAGTTATAACAATATCCGAGGAAACGCAGAAGTTGGGGGTACATTACAAATACAGTTTAAACACTCACAGCGTCGGAGAACGGTAGATACAATCACATATAAAGTTGAAATACGCTCAACAAGTTACAAGAAGCGGCTTGAGATACATATTTAGTAGTAATATTTTATTCTAATTCGAATTAATAATGAACAATAAAAATAACTTTATACCCTATTTGCGCCTTTTTAAATATATTTAAAATACTTTTTAATTATCATTAATATTTTTAACTTATCTAATAGTAAGACCATTATTTTATAAATTTTATAATACGATATTTTAGTAATTTTTTGAAGCTTATACATTTGACTACGATTCCTTAATTTAGGCAGTTTATTATATAATTGTGCCCCTTCAAACTTTAGGTATCTTAATTGGTTTAGCTGAACTTTTAAGTTTATTATATAATTGTGCCCCTTCAAACTTTAGGTAAATAAACATAAAAGTTCAGCTAAACCAATTAAGATAATTGGTTTAGCTGAACTTTTATGTTTATTTTTTATCGTTATCTGTATACTGAAGTTTTATCTTAATTAGTTCAGCTAATTGATAGAAACACAGATCAAAAACAGATGGACAGACAAAAATTACAAAAAAGTATTCAGATTAGATGATGGAGATTCCAATTAATACTTCGGACGTAGTTAGAAGATTATTTATTTCGATTATTATTAAAAAAAGATTATTGAAAATAATTTCATATGGATGTTACTAGGTCGGTATAGTGTGAACAAGATATCTTTCGAAAAAGTAAACTTATCACTTTGATTTTTATTAAGGGGATATAGTAACTAAGTCAGCTCAAATTCTAATTTCGCCCCCACTTGCCCGCGCGTCGTATGCTATGTACCGATATGTTTGTAATCACTAATACTGTAAGTAGATAGGTTGTTAGATACTTATTTCATTAGGTTTATCATATTTATGCCTGTTTCTTAACGCCAACGCAGTCGCTTCTTATATTTATTACGGTTATTTCCCATTTTAATTTTACGTCGTCCTGTTGCGTGATGTGTATTCTGATTGTAAGCGACACAACCTCTCCCTTCAAAAGCCTAGGCGATACTAACGGGCGGGGGCGACAGGAAACAGGAATCAAGCTTCAAGAAGCCGATAATTTAAGTTATTTCTTTTTACAGTGAAAATATTGGTATTTTAAAAAAAGTAAATAACATAAGCACTGCTTTATAGTTAGTTCAGTTAGTATGCAAAGTTTCATGATCTTATATAAAGTATTTTATGAATAACAGCGGTTTATTGTTCAGTTTGGAGTTAACTTTGGATTTGTTTTCTATCGAGAAAATTTTACGGAATCGTGTTTTCGTCTAACGTAGTCCTTAACATTAATCCTCAACTTTACCATATATTTGTTTCAGAATTAATGCTGCAATACTTTCGGCATAACGGAGGATCTTGCTAATTAAAATTGCTAAGCCATTTGAGGTTATATATATTTCCCCTTAACTTGAGATTAAAATCCTCAGGAAACGTTTTGAATTTCACTATTGTAAACCGGGATTTTCGTTATTATTTTCCAATTTCTTTCCGTAACAAAATTACTGATATCAAGAAGAAAAAAGAATTTCGTTTTAATTAAACAAAAACAATATTTTTGTAGTTTTAAACGAAAAACGTGTTTTTTTATAGAATAAGGGTGACAAACGAGCACACAGTCCACCTGATAGTAAGTGGATGCTGTGGCCCATAGACATTTACATCTATCCTCGATTAAGAATCAAAATGCAGATGCGTTGTCCCCCGTGAAGACTAGGATGGAATGCTTCGTTTCCAGTAAAAGGGGTCTCCGGATCTCTACACTCACCATACGAAACACAGCAGTATTTACGCTGGTATTCTGTGTGAATGTGGTCCTTCCCCGGTTGAGCCGACCTCGTGCTACAACCGTAATATAGCTGCAGTGTGTGCCACGTATTACCACGTGTTTCGACAATTAATAAAAGTAAATTCATTACGAGTATTCAAAACATTACATGAGCGTTCAACTTGTGTACTTTTGGATTTTTCAAATTAATTATTTTTTTATTTCTATTAATGCAAGTAATCACCCATACACCTATTTGTCTGGCTGTCTGTGCGTCTGTCTGTCTGTCCGTCCGTGATAATCTTCAGAACGGCTGAACTGATCGTGATAAAACTTTACGAATATTTTTTTAATAACGGGCTTTACGGCTCTGGGTTCTAGCCCTTCTGAGCCGGAACTTTACGAACAGAAAGGGAGCACTGTCAGGAAGGATCGAGGCTACATTTTATTCGAAAAATTTGAAGATTATATTTTATTTATAAAAATTGAAACAAAACAAATGGTCTTTAACTTATCTTAAATCTAAATAACGCCCGTTAATAGATTCTATTAAGGCGAAGTCGGGGCGGTTCGCTACTGTAGATTAAAATTATTCTTTACTACCTCAACCGTCATTTAAATGAATACTCTAAGAAGATATCACAGATTCGAAATAATGCGCAATGGCTGATTACAAAACACAAGTTGCATACCTGTGGGCACCAGAGGGCACTTCTTGTAGCCCATGTGGTTGAGGAAGCTCCTCCTTCTGGTGCTGATGCCGATGCCGCAAGTTACCGAGCACTCGCTCCACGGACCCCACTCCGTCGTTTTACACACTCCCTCCAACTCTTCGATCGGAGCTGCGTTTGATTCCTCCTCTTCTTCGTTTGCGCTGTTGTCCCTAATGGAATTTAAAATTACCAACGACTTCGAAGTAAGTTGACTGAAGTAAGTAACACCATGCTTAATTAAAAATAAGGACTGAATTTTTTTTATACTGAACTGTTGTGACTGACGAGCTTTCAATTCACCGCATGGTAAGTGACTACTGGATCCTATAGACTGCAGGTGTTCAACCTACTTTAAACAAAGATAACTACAGACGTGTCACATCTGAAGACTAAGGTATAATGCCACGGCCTGTAATTATACTATCACTATATAACCTTCAGACAGACAGTTATACAAGCACTATTTGGCAGCAGAAAAAGGCCAGAGCGAGACAGCCTCTAAAACAAAAAAGGAGTTATACCACGTATAAAACCATAAAATGACCATAAAAATTTAAACATAGTACAAAGTAACAACTTCCTTGAAAAATAAAATAAAAACATTATATAGTGGCTTCGACCCTTCGATATGTTCTCATATTTTGGGGACTATCAACATGAAAGCTCAAAAACGAGCTATATGTGGTATAAAGCCTACAGAAAGTTACATACCATACTTTAGATCTCATATGATAGTAACGTATTTATATACTAGAATCGTGTATGTTTTAAAAGTATAATCCGTAACTTTTGCTAAAGTGTACAACCATTTTCTGTTAACCTTCGTCCTCGGAAACAAAAACTCCAGACAAATATATGTAATATTGGCCTTATGAAAAAAGTGTTGTTAAAATGGCCTCTAAATTATAAAATAAATTAGCTGATCACATAAAATGTTTTAATGTGCAAAAATTTAAATCTCTTTGTAAATTTCTTATAGATAAATGTTATTATAATGTCAATGAATTTCTAATTAGTAATAATTTAAATATGTAATTTAATAAATTTTATTTTAACTATACTTAATTTAATATTTACTTTGATTTGTGTGGCTATATAAATTCGTATGTTGTGAAGCGTTTCACAGAAGTACATACTATAACATTATAAAAGTATCAACCGTATTACTTGTGAAAACGAATAAACAAATTGGTTGATTGATTGATTTCATAAATCTTTTGTTAATGTTAACGTTTTTTAGAAAACTGTCGTAACTGTCTTGTATATATGACATACGTTCCATATCCAGACTGATATGGGCAATGTTAAAGACGCGATACGTCTGGGAGACAAGCCAGTAAAGTACAACGGTATAAGCCAGTTATAGAATTTTGTGCAGAAATCGAATAGAAGACAGCATAAGATAAGCGACTCACTCGCACTCTGGCACATCGGCGACGCACATCTCCTTGGAGACAAGCTGGCGGTCGCAGGAGAACATTTGGGCCTTCTGCGGCATGCGGTACTCGCGCGTGCGCATGCGCAGCCCCTTGCCGCACGTCACCGAGCACGCCGACCACGCGCTCCACTCCGACACCGCGCACTCCGCTGCACACATACACACAGTGTATAAGTACACATTAGTCCCACTAATAATACCACTCTTACCGTGTACAGTCGGTTACTTAGTAAAGTAAAAGAAAAAGTAAAGTTACAGCCTACATACGTCCCACTGCTGGGCACAGGCCTCCCCTCATTTCTGAGAGGGTTTTAGGGCAAGGAAGTGTCCGCCGCGCTGCCCCAATGCGTGTTGGCGAACTTCACATGTCTTCGAAATATTTTTTATTTCTTATTCCTCAGACATGCAGGTTTCCTCACGATGTTTTCCTTCACCGCCGAGCACGTGGTATATCAGCACTTAAAATTGCAATTAACAATTTCATTGGAGCCGGCGGGGAGCCGGCGGGGAGCCGGCGGGGAGCCGGCGGGGAGCCGTGATAGCTTAGATGGTTAGCGCTCGCTGTAAATATAACAGAACGCGAGAAATCCGGTTACTTAGTGGCAGTTTAAAAATATTCACTTTTTAAACTGCCACTAAGTATTGACGCTAAAAACTGTATGTAGGCAATACTACTACTAATACTAATGTCCTCCAGACCGAATTTCGGTCACGGCGGCCAGCCTCAACAGAGTCTGGCCGCCGTGTGTGCCTACATCATGTAAGGACTACATGATTAAAAAACCCCTGGGAATGGCAATACAGTAGTATGAAAATTAAAAAAAGGCTTTTAAATTTTAAACCTTAATAATTAAGTCCTTTATACTTTCTGGGACTTTGTTGTAAAAGTGTGTACACCTCATGAAGGTGTAACTGACTCTTTGAAGTCGAGTAACTGACACAACTAGCTTGTGCTAGCTTCTAGTACTTATAACAATAATTACTTGTGGAGTAGTTTGAAAATTTATCTCAACAGAAAACTACCCATAACTAAACATCTACTTGGTACCCACTTGTCTTTGTCCCGTCCACTAATCCAGGTTTGTTAAAAACAAACTGAGAAAACGAAGAAACTATAACAATATAATAATGATATTTATTCAGACTATGTCCATATAGATGTTAGTAAAACAATAATATATATTTAAAACTAATGTTAGTAGGTATTTAACTTTTTTTTTGAAATATTTTTAACTTAACAAATTAAACATCGCACGTACATTACATGTAGGCTCAACCAGTGACTCATAATGGCAAAATCCCACCTATCAGCAAGTGTACTTATAGAATGTACATCTATTTTATTAAAACTATTTTTGTCTTTGCCAACCACACGTTTGCTTCGTTACTCCTATTGCGTGCATCAATGATGTAAAACAGTTTGCCAGCATCTGTCTTTCCATTTGATTACAATGTCAGTATCTTCAAGGCAAGTGTGGATAAATTAGGTCAGTGCGCTTCACAATCTTCGACTACATCACCACTTACCATCTTGTGCCATAGTTGTCTAGCACTAACTTATTTTTTTATAGAATAAGGGTAACAAACGAGCACACAGTCCACCCGATGGTAAGTGAATGCTGTGGCCCGTAGACATCTACGTTTATCCACGATTAAAAATCAAAACGCAGATGCGTTGTCACCCCTGAGGACTAAGATGGGATTCCTCGTTTCCAGATCTCTACACTCAACATACGAAACACAGCAGTATTAAGCTGTTATTTTACGCTGGTATTCTGTGAGAGCGTGGTCCGTCACCTGTCGAGCCGACTCATTCGTGCTTCAACCATAATATAGCTGCTGCAACGCGGCTCTACCACGTATAAAAAGTATCACGTATATAAAATTTGAAAATAGTAAATACTTCAGTAAGCGGTACGCAAATCAAATAATTATCCAGTAGTGGTATACGGGTACGTTTACGTTTTTAAAATAAGGGTAAAAAACGAGAACGCAGTCCATCTGATTGTAAGTGGATGTTGCTGAGTATTCGTATGGTGAGTGTAGAGAACCTGAGATCTCTTTTACTGAAAACGAGGCATTCCATCTCAGTCCTCACTAGTGATAAAGCAAAGGGGGGGGGGGGGAACTGATGGTGCATTTTGATTTTTAATCTAGGATAGCATCTATTTAACATCTGATGGACTGTGTGCTCGCTTGTAATCTTTAGACCCGCCACATACATACGGAATTCCGTTTCGAGATTCCGTTTCGGAATTCCAATTCGGGATTCCGAATGCAGCAAGTCCATCTAAAATCAATGATCCGTTACACACCTACGGTAGTTTTCCGTACGGGATTTTGCGGGCAAAACGGGATTCCGTATGTGTGTGGCCGACCCGTTCGTTCCTTTTCTGAACTCCGTGTGTAGTGTGTGGCGGGTCTTATACTATAAAATAAAGATTCAATAAATAAATAACGTAAGTTTTAAGGTACTGCAACATCGCCTTTCCATGAACTCACGTCGGTTAGATGACTGAGTGTTCTCAGTCTCCTCAACGATAAGGGACTGGAGAGTCTCCTCGTCGCAGGACCTGGGAATGAGCTTATCCCTGGTGAGGTATAAACGGGCCATGGGGTTCATCTCCTTCACGTTGGGGTTGTAGAAAGGAGCGCGTGGATCCTCGGGGTACATGGTGGTGATGCGGTACATCTTCTCGCGAGGCACAGTTTCCGAGTTTGGTGACTGTGGATGATACAATCTTAGTAAATCAAAGTTAGTTAGTTATGTAGCAAGTTCACCACGATTTCGAACTTCACATGACTATAAAATGTTTTTATTCTTCAAACATACAAGTTTCCTCATGTTTTCTTTCACCTAAGAACACAGTCATGGTAAATCAAACGGCGCCTCTACACGTTGGCCAACACAGTGGCGAATGTAGTGGCCAACGTGCATTGGCCAACGTGTAGACGGGGTGTTTGGGCTTCATTGGTATGTATTGGAACGATGGACCACAAGTTGGCGCGAGATCCGTGTGGTGTCGGTTTTTTACAAAAGATCAAAGGATTGTTGGCAGAGTTTGGTCGCCGCGTCCACACGTTGGCCGCGCGTTTAGTTTGCTACAAGCTCCCAGAGTGATTACACGCACCTGATTTAAATTTTATATTCTAGCTTTGTGGGGTGGATGCCCCAATTACCGGCCTTTTAGTGCCAATTTAAACTTTAAACATTCCTAATACTTTAATTAGCGCGATTTAATTATTATTAAACATTTGTTTTAATCAACAAGCTAATTATCAAAAAAATAACGTTTTTTACAATCAGATTATTGCGAGAACAATTTTAAAATGAAAAAAAAATGAAGCATGTCGTTTATACGTGGTAGAACCATGCAATTACATTAGAAGTATTGTTGCAGCACGAAGGTCGGCTCGACCGGGGAAGGGCCACGCTCTCACAGAATATCAGCGCAAAATAGTAGCTTACTGATGCTGTGTTTTGTATAGTGAGTGTAGGGAACCAGAGACAGTTTTTAAAGGAAACGAGGCATTTTATCTTAGTCCTCACGGGTGACAACGCATCTGCATTTTGATTTGTAATCGAGGATAGATGTAGATGTCTATGGGCCACAGCAACCACTTACCATCAGGTGAACTGTGTGCTCGTTTGTCACCCTATCCTATAAAAAACGTCGATTTTTTATAATTTAATGGTGCAGGTTATCGAAGCATTATCATCATTACAGCTGTTCACAAGTCCACTAATGAACATTATCCTCCACAGACTGCCGCAAAGCATGCTCCTGAGCCACTTTGCTCGTCACGAGTTTTTCATTTATGTTCTAAGTTATAATTAGTACCTATTATTAAGTCAGTGTTAATTATATTTATTGCTATTGTTTTTGTCTTCCATATTTTTGTCAAATAATTTATAAGGTTTTTTTATCTAATATATATCAAATGTCTGATGAAACCTGAAATGAAATTTGATGAAACCAAGTACATGTTTTGCTAAACTTTAAAATCAAAACCCAATTTTAAAACATAGACTAATCGATTATAACTCCTTTAACTTTAAAATAAATTAAGTTTTTATTAATGGTATTTATTCCAGTTTATGATGCATGTAAAAAATAAATAAAGCTAATTGTATATCGTATTTCTATTTACAGTCCCATTAATAACCACTATTATTTTATAATTCTTT
The DNA here is from genome assembly GCA_036936625.1 of Parnassius smintheus behrii. Taxonomy (NCBI): domain Eukaryota; kingdom Metazoa; phylum Arthropoda; class Insecta; order Lepidoptera; family Papilionidae; genus Parnassius; species Parnassius smintheus. Next base: position 56,621,933 of record JAUPFT010000003.1, on the reverse strand, counting down.
TATAAAAACGTTAACCCCACACTAGGATTTTCTCCCGTATCGCGCAGGCAGTTTACAGACATAAATTGCACAAGAACACACATCCAGACCCGAAACAATTATTTGTAGGACATACAAATACTTGTTCCGTGCGGGATCAAACCCGCGGCGCTCGGCGCAGCCACTCATTGCTGAGCCACTGCGCCACGATGCTTAATAAATTCGTCCGCACATTGGCCCGAACCGAATTAAACTGAAGGACCTTCCAACGTGTGGACGCCGTCACGAAATCTCGGCCAATATATTCGCCACTCCATTCGCCACTGTGTTGGCCAACGTGTAGAGGCGACATAATAATAATAATGAAGTAATGACCCCATAGAAACCGTGTAAAGGCGGTGCAAGCGGCGGCGGTAAAAGGTCACGTGGGTGTCGCAGCAGGGACAAAGCGAAGTTAGAACAGAGCATGGGCAGCAGCATCTTCCTGATAACACTCAAAATAATTAAAAAAATTGCAGCAGCAAAAAGTTTGCCAAGTGTGGCAAAATCCTACCCATATGACAATCCTACCTATAAATAAAATAAATACTAATAAATACTAATAAAAATAAACAAAAGTGAAAATAAGGTCATATTTAGTTGTTATCTATAACAGTTCGTTGAAATGTTAAACAATTTAAAACTTATATATAACGTATCCAAGGAATTTTTGTCGGAACCGCCTGTGATTAAGAGCGTCATTTATTTATTTATCAATTCTTTGTTGTAGGTACACCATGAAAAGGATTACAAAGGGTGTACGAAGTAGCCAATATCTAAGATATATTTAAATAAATTTTTAAAAGTAAAACTTCTTAATGTTGAAAACATTAAAAAGCTATTAAAATATCTAAATTCAAATCATGTGCAGGGTGCACTTCTCTGGCAGTTATCAATGAATTTGTACATCCCTTTTAACCGGCCGCTGTATAAAAAGTTAACTTCAAATTAATTGTATTTATTGAGAGATTCATTAGATAAAATAACAATAAAAATACAATAAACTTGACAAATATTTATGTCATAGACTTATACTCATGTCACCTAGTACCCTTTTTACCTATATTACCTATTCATTTTGGGTAATGTGGTAATCTCACACGATATCGAAGAAGAAAAAATGCAGATGCATGATCGCTTGCGGCAACTAAGATACAGCCTCACGTTACCAGTAAAAATACTTCAAAACGTATGTTCCACAGTAATCTAAATAATAAGGTATTGCCTTATTATTTGGATTTCTGTGATATGTTCGAATTCAAAAGTACTAAGTAGTACTAGTGGGGCATTTCATTTTGATCCTCAGGTGACAAGACATGTGTAGCCTTTTATGTTTGTAATTGGCTGCAGGTGGGCCATAGAATGCTGTAGCCACTTACCATCAGGTGTAGTTCTTTTTTTCACTTTTTTCTTTTAAATAAGAACAAAATTTGTTACCATGTACGAGATGCCGTTGTCCGTGCCAGCATCATAAGGAAACAGGTCGATGGTCTTGGACTCTACCCAGGTGCAGTCCTTGTTGCACAGCTCGAGCCCATTTACTCCCACCACCCAGTCAGGAGACGGACCTGAAACACATAGTATGAGATAGACAAACAAGCACACACTACATCTGACGGTAAGTGGATGGTGAAGATGCTAACTGATTCTTAATCGAGGATATATGTTTATAAGCCACAGCTTATAAACATATATCCTCGATTAAGAATCAGAATGCAGATGCGCTGTCACCTCTGAGGACTAAGGTGGAATGACTCGTTTCCAGTAAAAACTATTTTAAAAAACTATTCCGGTTCTCTACACTCACCATACGAAACACAGCAGCATTGTGCTGCTATTCTACGCTGATATTCTGTGAGAACTTGGTCCTTTCAAGGTCGAGCCAGCCCATTCGTACTACAACCACAATATAGCTGCAGCATGGCTCTACCACGTTAATTATTTATTTTTCTAGCGAAAGCTTCTTAAGGCTCTTTGGGCACTTTTGGGATGGGGAATAACACTGAACTTACGTGACCACGCGTCACGCTGAGATGCATAAAATTAGTGATAGGAATATTTAAAATCCAATTAATTAAATTTCTAATCAATTTGTTCATGTAAGATACAGCCTCAAACAAAACAACAAAATTCTTTCTAAAATATATTTTTTAACAACCCAAAAATAATATTTACAAGTTTGTGAAGCTAAGAAAATTTTCACTTCTGACGTTTCCGACAGTTTTTTTTTTAATTTAAAATACGAACCAAACATGGAGGCGAGGGAGACGTAGTGCCTCTTCCTGTCGACTGTGAACACAGTCGAGGTGTTGGAGTTGACGCGTGGATGCCACAGGCCCTGAGCTTTGACGATGGAGCGCAGCACTTTGCCCTGCTGACGAAGCTCTCGTTCTAGCAGACCTACCGAGCCCCACTCGGCTAAGGATCTAGATATAATAAATTAAACGCGTTACATCAATGTGGTCTCTCTTACATAGGTCAAACAAAGAGATCTATAAAAACCCGCGTGAAGGAACATATAGCTGATGTGAAGCACCGACGCTCCGGGAAGTCTGCAGTCTGCGAACATGTTCAAGATCGTCCCCACCATTAAATTAGATTTGATAAACCACAAATTCTCGCAAAAGAACACCGATTCCTACCAAGGATGATACGCGAGGCTATTGAAATTAAAAAACATCCAAATTTCAATAGAGAAGATGGTTGGGTGCTACCATCTGCTTGGGATCCTATAATTAACAAAATTAAACCCAAACCCAAGCATACCACTGCAAGACTTCATGATACTATAAGCTCGTTTTGCGTAAATCGGACCAGAAATTAATATTAAAAAACTGAAGGTAGCCGGACTAACTATGACATTGGGACGTCAAACATCTCAGTCCCCCCCCGTGACCATGGGCGCTGTAAAGCACCCGAAACGTCGGGATAATAATAACAATAATTTAATGTAATTAAACGCGATAAAATCCGTAAATAATAGTTTTATTCAATGCGTTACATCAAGTTATATTAAGATATTTTTTTATAGAATATGGGTAACAAATGAGCACCCTGTCTGCTGGATGGTTAGCGGATGTATGTGGAGTCTACATCTACATCTGTTCTCAGCTATGAATCAAAATTGAGATGCATTATCACCCCTGAGCACTAAGATGGAATGCCTAATTCCCAGTCAAAAGGGACTCCAGTTCTCTACACTCACCATACCAAACAGCAGCTCAATGCTGCCATTTTACGCTGGTATTCTATGAGAGCGTGGTCCTTCCCAGATCTAGCTAACCTATTTGTGCTACAACCATAGCTGCAGCGTGGCACTACCACTCTTACATATAGCAGTCTATCTTTTTTATTTTTCGCTGTTGTCGCCATGATCGAAAAACAGTATAACACTTATAAACTTATAAAACGACAAAAAACTAGAAACGTGAAGAATTTCTAAAGGAGTTATCAGTGCATTACAGTAAAATATGTAAATACAGTAAAATATAGTACCAGATACCCAGATAAAATTATTTCACCTTCATTAAAAACTAGCCTGTACTCAAAAATTGTTATGTGATGTGAATGGTGTTGGCAAACAAACAAAAAACAAAGATTATAATCGATTTAGACGTAATTTATTAAAGTGGCTTTTGGAAAAACAATTTTATTCGGTAAATGAACTGCTAAAAATAAAAGAATTGCAAAAATTGGTGAAATATGTGATATATTATTATTTTATAAGAACATCTTTGTATCATATTTCTTGTGAATAAAATTATTATTATTATTATTATAATGCTATTAGAAAAGAATGGAATAGATTAATTTTCATTCAATATAGATGAATATTTATTGAAACTGATTTTTTTCATTTACCACTTTTACAAAAAATACCTCTCCCATAGGAAGAACCATCAAGAAACCCATTTCATTAACAGATTTTATTATTTTAAGCATATGTAATTTCATAATACTTTTATGAATTTTCATAGGTCTATCATGGTAGTGATAACTTTATTCCCAGAGGCTATTTTCATTCATGTATTCCATAATATTATAATAACCCTTCTTGTACAATTTTTCTTTAATAAAACTTTTCAATTGTCTATTGAAAAACTTTAAACAATTTTATTTTTTTGGAGTTTGTTGTAAAAGCCTGTACACATATCCTTCTCCTATGCTACTCTGGAATAAGTAAAGCGGCAATTAATATTACTATTATAAATTGTTGGCGACGGGAATCGAACCCAGGTCGCTCGCGTACTGTGAAATTGACCATGACGTATTATGTCATAAGAGTTAAAATAATATTTAACCGATTTCTTTATTACTTAATTTGTATTTTGTGATTTGTATTTTTGTGGAAAAGCACAGGTGCACTCTCAACTCATGCTTATAGTCTGATGGGAAGGTTATCCGACACGACTGAAGAGAGCGAGGTCAGGCGCAGAACCAACGGCTTTAAATGTTTTCCGAGACAGAAGGCTGGAACACCGCCAACTTCCTGACTCCGCGATACTGCTGAGAGTTTGTTAACAAAAAAATCGGATATCCCATTTTTGACTCGACCCGTGATTCGAACCCGGGGCCTGATGATCAGCAACCGCATTTATTTATCAAATAAATGAATAAAAAACCTGAATCCGTCGGTAGCGATCTGTCCTTCACCCCAGAAGGAGAAGTTCTTGGGATGTGTCGCGCCAATGATGTCGGAGAAGTGAGTCAGCCAGAGAGCCGCCACGGGGAAGTCCTTCGGGTGTGTTTGTGGGGACCAGAGACCTTCGAACACCATCTATTAAATAACAAACAATATACAGTCATAGTTATTACCATACGCAATGGATTTTGATCTGTTTCTTTTAAAGAATTTGATGACGTTATAGTTTCTTTTTATTCAACGCCTATGAAAGTCCACTGCTGAACAAAGGCCTCCCCGTCGTTATCAGAAAGTCGCTGCTGGTGTTTCCTGATTTATTTCCCTGTGTCGCCAGTTGATTCACAGTCCTGACTCAACGTAACAAGTTCTTTGATCCTTTAGCTATCGAGCGAGTGTTATAATTAAAGGTTGGATGTAGATGATAGATATGTAGCTGCAACACTAAACTGTATCCCCCGATTGTTATGATCAGTTTTCTGAGTTGCCTCCCACTATGGAAGCAAATTTTAAGTATTCACGTCAAAAAGTCTAACAATTTAATTATTTGTGTATGTAATTAACCTTGTACTTGGCGTCGTCGCATGCGCAACAGTCCGGTGCAGACAGGGAGGTGTCCTCACAAACGCGCTTCGTCAGCTGACCGTCCTCAGAGTACCAGCGACTTTCGTTTTCATACACCATAGCTCTGTAAAAAAAATTGTAAAGGAAATCTGTCTTAAGAGTATGGCAACTTGTGACGAATCCAATTGTATACTCGTTTGATAAGGAAGTTTATGAATGTGTTTGGATCATCACAACCATCACAGCACCTCATAAGTCCACTGACCTCCCCCAAGGAATCCCATCTTTTACTAAATCGTCACTTCATCTAGTGCGGGCCGATATACAATTCAAGTCAAATACAACATTACCACTTGAGTACCTTTCGTCCCCATCGGTTGCCGGAACGAGCAATATCACCGGCCCATTGCCACTTCTGATTATCCGTTGTCTATGTCGTTGCTCTTTTTGTTTCGGGGGTTTAAAATGTTTAATTTACATTATTATCCTAAGTGTATGAAAATATTTTGACAATTTGCGACAGCCACGTAAAGTTAATTATGTGAAGCAAAAATACAAAATAACTCACTTCAAAAGCACACATCCGGAGCCCGATTGTGGCGCCTTCCACATAACTTGGATTTCAGTTTTGGGCAAGTCATCAGCTTCCACTACGGAGTTAACACATTCTTCGTCGAACTTGGTCAAGGTGTCGGCGAACAATTGGAACTGGCCCTGCTTGCTTGGTGTCCTGAGTGCGGTTGGGTCCAGGGGGTCCACGACTAGTTTGAACCTCGTAAATTGCTGGACCACGTCATGTGTACGGGAACCCACGAGTGTCACTGAAAATAATGTTAAACGCGTAACAAAAATATTTGCAACAAGCGACCCGTGCGGGTGCCAGGATAGGATACATTGATGTGGAGTTAAGTAGATCGTAGATATTCAAAGGCAATTTATTTTATCATTTTTAAAGAATCTGATAGAAATAAGGCCTAGATCCCTCCTGGCATTGCTCTCCTGCCTATCTATTCGTAAAGTTGTGTCAAAATCGGTTCAGCCATAGGTATTGTAGACTAGCGCGAACAGATAGACAGGCAAAAATGTAATAAATGCTTATTGTCTTAATTAGCATGTAAATAACCCACTGAGCTTAACAGTAGCCAGTTAGGTATTTTAATAATACAGACTGTCACTTCAATTTTAATTATAACTATAGATTATAAGTATTTAAGTTTTTGTCCAAAATGTTTTTTCAGAGGCCTTTCAAAGTAAAGCTTTTTACTGTCTATTCATCTAGTTACAAAGTTATTAAAGTTATTAGCCCGTCTTTATTAATTGGCTTTCGTACAGACGCAAAATGCCAGTTCAGGGCAAATTTAGTAATTTAAATAATACTAATTTTTACGGATTTTATCGCGTATATTAACAAGAAGTCCGAAAAGTTACACAAAGGATAATCCTAAGTCTGTTGGACGTACGCCATATATTTTTTTAAAGGATAGGGTGACAAACGAGCACACAGTTCACCGGATGGTAAGTGTTTGCTGTGGCCCATAGACATCTACATCTATTCTCGATTACGAATCAAAATGCAGCCCATAGACATTTACATCTATCCTCGATTACGAATCAAAATGCAGATGCGTTGTCACCCGTGTGGACTAAGATGGAATGCCTCGCGTCCAGTAAAAACGGTCTCCGGTTATCTTCACTCACCATACGAAACACAGCAGTTTTACGCTGTCATTCTGTGAGACCGTGGTCCTTCTCCGTTTGAGTCGACCCATTTCTGCTACTAACATTATTTAGCTACAATTTACAACATGGCTTTACCGCGTAAATGTGCACACGCTTGTGTATTCTGTGAGAGCGTGGTCCTTCCCCGGTCGAGCTGACTCATTCGTGCTACAACTATACTACTAACATAATTGCAGCATGGCTCTACCACGTAAGAATACGTAAGTATATATACACCGACGTAATTATTGTACTTATAGTGTTGACAGCTATTACATGTATGCTTTGCCTTGCAAATGTAATAACTGAGAGAGACAGCGTTCTACGATTCGAAATAAAAAATCAACAGCGATTTTCGTAATAAACAGAAGTCTTTTCTAATGATATGTTAAAATAACATACTTTTAGTGACGGTATATCAATAGCGGAGTAATTTGCAATGACGTTATTGCCAAACATAATTGTCTTCGATAATAGTATTTTGTAGTAGGTACTTTAAAAATAATAACTCAACAACTTTATAAATATTTTGTTGTTAGTTGTGTAAAATTTTATGCATTTACTCAGACTCCTCCTTTTTAGCTTTACGTAAAATTTCTCTCGACATGCTCCATAACAGTAAAAATAGAAAACCGTGAGCATGAGAGCTTACCAGTAGCTTTCAAAATTTTCACTTTTGCCACTGGTATAGCATCCAGTGGCGGATTTATCACCAGGCATAGTAGGCGGCAGGTTTTTGGGGCGACAAATTTGAGGCATATATTTTATAATATCTTACACATCTAAAATGATATAATTTTAAAAGAAAAGCTAAAGAAATATTTTCTGCCATCATTTCGGAACTCAAAACACTTTTTTTGGTAATTTCTCTGCCCACTCTTTAAATTTAGTAGCAACTGCGGCTCCTGAATGTTGCACAGAAGCTTGTAGTTTCTTCATGTTGCTTCAAGAAATCTACGATTTTGTCAGTCATCAGTTGCTAGAATATTTTTATTAACTAGGGGATCGAATTGTCAGTTCCTAGATTATTTTTAATTAGTTATTAACTAGGGGATTGAATTGTCAGTTCCCAGATTATTTTTACAGCTCAAATATTTGATTAAGGTTGCACAAGAAATAGTCGAATTGTAGAAATGGCTAGGGGTGGCTATATTTTAATAGACTACTAGCGGCAAATGTGTGAATCCGCCTCTGATAGTATGGACATTGTTCATGTGTAACGACCCACGTTTCACTTCCGTACATAAAAACTGGTCTGATTATGGTCTTGTAAATCATCCCCTTGAGTTGAACGAGTATTTTCGAATCACAAAATCATGCTGCAGAAGTGAGATGTAGAGTCGGCAAGGAACTACTTGGACACGGAAGTATATCGACTAAATTGGTAATTTATTGGACACGGGACAAGTAAAAAGTACCGTTAACGACGAGCATTTACGCGTACGTATATGGATGTGAACGAAACGAGAGAGGTGTATCACGATCGTGCCAAATCGAAGTCTGTAATCCCTGCCTTTGGAGATTTGAAAGTCAAAAATCAAAATAAGTTACTTAAAACGTGCTCAAATTAGTAAAATTTTGTTTTATTCAATGAAACAAACGTGTTTTTTAAAGGTTGCCAACTTTATACAGTGCAGAGCAGCTAACATTTCTCTGTAATTGACAACGACCGCGTTATCTGCCGTATCAACTACCAGCCACTACACATACACATAATAAAAATTGCTAATATATTGCTTGATTTGTCTTTAAATTAATTATGTGAAGGATTGGCCGTACCAAACTAAAAATGGGGATGTACAGTGGGCGAAGGAATATGTCTTCTCACAGGATTCAGGAGTCTGACAGATTTGGCCATAAAAACGATAGCGCTTGGGAAATAAGACCAGTCTAGAGAATAACCAGACCAGACCAGACCAGAATAAGACCAGAATAAAATGAATAAATTTATGAAACGTAACATTACACATATTGATGATAATTTTAAAGTCATTCGAATATGTGTCGTTAACACTATATGGTACCTAACCTAACAAACTAACCTTAAACCTAAATTAACCGCGTAGTTGCGATCTAAGAACTTCTGCTACCCAATAGGTCTGGATTTTAGTCTTTGTTATGTAAACTGCCTCTAAGATACACGAAAAAATCCTGTGTGTGAGCTAGGTTACATTTACTAGGTTAAATATTACACACTAAATAAATATAATTTAAAAAGTTTATAGCGTAAAATTTTAATTTATTTCTACCAATTTTTATATTCTAATATTTTTTATGTAAAGCACGCGAAACGATAGAATTAAAAAATAATAAGTTAAGATGAAACGCGATCAAATCCGTAAAATTAATTTCATTAAATTGTGTCTGACTTACCAACATATCTTTTCCCGGGAGCGTAGCGCTCTACCTCTCCATTCAACAGCAACCGATAGTAATTGTCCCCGGGGGACTTATTGAAGGCGCCTTCTCCTGGAGTCAGCTCACAACCCAGGCTAGCGCCTAGCAGCGTTAACACCAAACACCAAACCAGCATTTTCAAGCGGTCATTCTGAAACAAGAAATTGCAGTACTTTATTTATAAAATAAGTATGACAAAAGAGTACACAGTCTACCTGATGGTAAGTGGTTCAGCTCATTGACATCTACAACTATCCTCGATTAAGATTAAAAATTCAGATGTGTTGTCACCCCTGAGGACTAAGATGAAAGGCGTCGTTTTCAGTAAAAAGGGCTTCAAATACTCTACACTCGCCATGCGAAACACAACAGCATCGAACCGCTATTCAACGTTGTCATTCTGTGAAAGCGTGGTCCTTCTCCGGTTGAGTCGACCCATTTATGCTACTACTATTATTTAGCTACAATTTACAACATGGCTTTACCGCGTAAATTTGCACACGCTTGTGTATTCTCTTTTAAACAATAATTTTGTAGAAAATTAAAACAAAGTACGTGCGTAAAACCATTTGTTGAAGCTTCAATAAAAACAAAAAAAGATACCTAATTTTTTTCACCAGTGGCCTAATATTTTTTTTCTAAACACACTTTATAGATAATTCGATTCCGTGTGATATTGAAGTACTCTGTGGTAGAACTGCTGCAGGCGAATATTAACGTCTGTTTGTTTATCTCGCCCATTTGTCTTGTACTAAGCTTTAGCGTGTATCTATCTTGTCTCTGTACCGGATGTGGTCCATTCTGGCAGAATTTGTCTTGTAATTTTAATTAAGACTACGTTAGACCCTCCCGACACAAGGACAGACGTATGATATAGTAATGACCATAGATACTACGTCTGTTACATTAATTAAGAAGAACGACCTCTCCATTAAACCTATCCTAGAAAGCATGCTTACTAGTTTCAATTTGTTATGAATTACAAAGCATACAGTCTAGTAGCATTACACATAATATTTGTTGAGGTTTTAAGGGGAAATATAATCTCAAATAGCTTAGCAAGATCCTTCATTATGCCGAAAATATTGCAGCATTAATTTTGAAATAAATATATGGTAAAGTTGAGGATTAATGTTAAGGATTATGTTAGACGAAAACACGATTTCGTAAAATTTTCTCGATAGAAAAAAAAATCCAAAGTTACCTCCAAAATAAACAATAAACCGCTGTTATTCATAAAATACTTTAAATAAGATAATGAAACTCTGCATACTAACTAAACGAACTAAAAAGCAGTGCTTATGTTATTTAATTTTTTTTAAATACCATTATTTTCACTGTAAAAAGAAATTACCTAAACTATCGGCCTCTTGAAGCGTGATTCCTGCCGCCCGGTCACTTCGCTTCGGCCTTTGAAGGGGGAGGTTGTGTCACTTACGATCAGAATATACATTACGCAACAGGACGATGTAAAATTAAAATTGGAAATAACCATACTAAAAAATAAGAAGCGACTGGCTTGGCGTTAAGAAACAGGCATAAATATGATAAACCAAATGAAATAAGTGTCTAACGACTTTTCTACTTACAGTATTAGTGATTACAAACATGTCGGTACATAGCATACGACGCGCGGGCAAGTGGGGACGAAATTAGAATTTGAGCTGACTTACTATATCCCCTTAAGCCAAAGTTTTTTTAGTTCGTTTTGAGCACATCTGTGGTAATACAGTTCCTTTCGATTGAAGAAGTTCATTCCCCTCCTTGCTTTAATAGGTTCCAGAAAAGTAGGACAATTTTTGATGTTAACAATTTTTGGTGCAGGAATGTACAAGCTAGATTATGAATGCGGTCTCTCTTATAAAGGTCAAACAAAAAGAACTATAAAAACCCACGTGAAAGAACATATAGGTGATGTGAAGCATCGAGGCTCCAGGAAGTCTGCAGTCTGTGAACATGTTCAAGATCGTCCCCACCATTACATCAGATTTAATAAACCACAAATCCTCGCAAAAGAATACCGATTCATACCAAGGAGTATACTCGAGGCTATTGAAATTATAAAACATCCTAATTTCAGTAGAGATGATAAGTGCTGCCATCTGCTTGGGATCCTATAATTAACAAAATTAAACCTAAACCCAAACATACCACTGCAAGACTTCAAGATACTGTAAGCTCGTTCTGCATAGATCGGACCAAAAATTAATATTAAAAACTGAAGGTAGCCGCGCTATGTCATTGGGACGTCAAACATCTCAGCCCCCTCCCCCCGTGACCATGGGTGCTGTAAAGCACCCGAAACGTCGGGAATCAAAAATAAGGTCATTAAGGTGATGTGGGCGCCAAAAGCAAATTTTTATAGGTGCGCAGAAAAGCAATTTTTTGTTTTAAATTCATTACGAAATTTAAAGATTTTTCTTGGTGAATTATGTTGGCCAAAACACGATTGACACATTTCAAAATCTACAATTTTAGGTACGTCCACCAAGTGAAAAAGCTGTTGTTGTTTGAAAAAAAAACGGCCAGCACATTACCACTTTAACTTTTCCTATAATTTTTTTTTCTTTTTTTAATCCTTTTAATTTCCTTAATCCTATATGAATATTACATTTTGAATTCACAATAACTAAAAATTGTTTTTTTTCAATGCATGGTGTTTAACATGATCATCATCACACCCCTTTACAAGTCCATCGCTGTGCGTAGGCCTCCCCCAAGGAATGTCACAAAGCACGGTCCTGAGCCACCTGCGTCCATCGACTTCCTACATATTTTGCCAGGTCATATTCCATATTTTATCATCTAATAGGAGGCCGTCCTTCACTTCATAATGTCCATAGTGTTAGTGTGCTATTTATTTCTAGATCTAATAAAATAAAACCCCTAAAAGAATAAAAATACTATATACTATAAATAATAGATTGTAACAATAAAAATACGCAACAATAATGGAATATCGGTACATTTTACTTGTGTGTCTAATCACACGTTATATATGTATGTAAATAACAATTTCCTTTGATAATATTTGTTTTCAATAAAATCATTTAAGCCTAACTTATAAATATTGTTAATTTGATACATTTAAATGGACAATTTCTTTTAAAAACTATTAATATTGCTTCTTGTTACATCCAAGGAATATATTTTTAATTAAATGAATTATAAAATAACTTACCGAACAAGCGAAACGAGGATTGCCGCTGATACCCAGTGGCAGTGTGCGGCGGAGCGCTTGAGGGAGGAGAGGAAGCTACATGGAAGATAAAGGGTCATAATGTCATATGGTCGACCGCTTGAACTCATTATTACGATATTTGACAAAATATCTGGAGCAGCAAGATCGGTTGCAAGATTCATTACTGTGGACTTAATTTATTAGTACTTAATTTATATAAAAGGGAACCGTGCAATTTTGAGATCATCGCTACCAAGATATTTCTAAATTGTCGTGCAACTGTAATGATCGTGAGCTTTTCATTTATTTAAAACAATGTTCCACTGGGTTTCTTCCTAGTTCCTCCTAGGACAGAGGTATCTTCAAAACCAGTGGTAAATTAAACACAAAAATGAATTTTGATAAGTATTATTTACTATATTGAATAAATATTATTTGTACTAGTTTAGCACGAATGGGTCGGCTCGACCGTGGAATGACGACGCTCTCACAGAATACCCGCGTGAAATAGTAGCTTAATGCTTTTGATCCGGAAACACTTATACTGGAAACCAGGCATTTCATCTTAGTCCTCTAAGGTGACAACGCATCTGCATTTTGATTCGTAATCGAGGATGGATGTAGATGTCTATGGGCCGCAGCTACCACTTACCATCAGGTGGACTGTGTGCTCTCGTTTGTCACCCTATCCTATAAAAAAGCCGGTTGGGACTATAGTTAAGCGATGGCATAAAAAATAAGTAAAAAAATAAATTACTCTTACTGAAAGAAAATCTCATCCATCCTCAGCCTTTAAAAGTGCACTGCTGAATATAGGCCACCCAATAGAATACTATAATACACAATAGAATGGCTGTCAACTTTATTTTGTACGAGGCTTGGCGTCGCCAAATCCGATTCGCTGTGTTGACAGACTGAATAAATTTACACATTTTTGACTTTTGATTAATGTTCAAGATCATCATAAAAAAAATCGTTTAAATTTTAATACAAATTTATTTATATACATGGGGGTCATTGTAGAAGCGTGCTCGTCGCGACCCCTGCCAGCCCTTTTCAGGGCTGCAATTCTACACAGCTGCGCACCCATGCAAACGAGGGTTAGGGCGTCCCCCCAAGGCGACGCACACCAGCTCGTCCCCGTTGGTGTGGAATGCAGCGCGCAAGGCGGCGATGGGGACCGCCACCCGTCACGCACAGCCCGACACGGCGGAAGGTGGAGGACGGAGTGCAGAGTTGGCACGTGGAATGTTAGAGGGGGCATGAGAGATAAGACGAATGAGTTGATCGAAATAGTGAAAGATAGAGAATTAGATGTCGTGTGTATGTCGGAGACCAAACGGAAAGGCAGTGGTACTGAAGAGCTCCCTGGCGGGACGTTAGCTATATGGTCCGGAGTCCCGGAAAGCGAGAACGCCTGCCAGGGAATGGGAGTGCTGTTGTCGTCCCGGTTGGTCGATCTTATGACTGAATACAAGGTTGTGAACTCAAGACTTCTCTGGGTTCGCTTCAAAATGGGACTGACGAAGTTATTCCTTTTGGCTGTTTATGCGCCGGTAGCTTCGTCGTCCAGGGCTGAGCTGGAGGAGTTTTGGGAGAATGTAAGAGAAGTTCTAGATTTGGTTAAGGGAAACGAAAGAACTGTTGTATGTGGTGATTTGAATGGATGGGTAGGTATCGCTCGACCAGGATACGAGTCGGTTCTTGGAAAGTTTAGCGATAAAAGGGTTAATGATGCTGGCAAGCTTATACTGGCTGTATGCAAGGAAAAGGGTCTTCTTGTGACAAACACTATGTTTCATCACAAGAAAATCCATATGTACACTAGAGAAAGAAAGAATGAGAGAAGTATGATTGATTTGTTCCTGGTTGATTACTGACTGTGAAAACAGGTGAGGGATACACGAGTGTTCGGGGGTGCTGACCTGGGAATGGACCATTATCTAGTAATTACTAGATTTAGGGGTTTGTTCGCGGGTTGGCGCTAGCGGACGACAGTAACAGAACCACAGTCGGTCTGTCGCATCCGAAGCTGGAAGCTTCAGGAAGCGGATGCTAGGGACAAATATCTCACGAGGGTAGCTGAAAAGCTTGACACCATCGATGGCAGGAAAGAATGTGTGGAAAGAACATGGCAGAACCTTAGGGATGGAATGGTAAGTGCAGCGGAAGAAGTATGTGGAACGACAAAAAGAGGTAGTAGTAAAAGAAGAGATGCATGGTGGAATGATGAAGTGAGAGAAGCTGTAAAAAAGAAGAAAAAAGCATGGTTAGACTACTTGGCCTCTAGTAACGATGAGCATATGAGAGAGAAGATGAAAGAAAGATATAAGCTGCAGAAATTTCATGCGAAAACATTGATTGAGGAAGTACGTGAAAGGTGTAGAATAGAAGCGGACGAGAGGTTGTCGCACAACTTTAGGGAAAACTCCAAACTCTTCTGGAAAGAGGTTGGAAGGTCCCGGAGTGGTGTGACAGCCTTAAGAATGAACAAAGTGCTTTCGAGAACCAATGACGTCCTCTCAGAAAAATCGGACGTCATGCAGCGATGGAGTGAATTTTATAGAGAAATGTACGCGTGTCATGATCTTAGTGAAAGATCCGGGGGTGACGCCGTGACTGGCACGCCAGACACGGACCTCGATGACACTGAGGTCATCAGCATGATAGAGGTTGAACGTGCGATTCGAAGTTTGAAATGTGGTAAGGCTGCGGAACTAGACAGAGTTACTGCTGAAATGATCAAGTACGGTGGGCCTCACGTCTGGGACAGCTTTCATCTGCTGTGCAATTTGTGCTGGCGGACGGGAGATGTCCCGAATGATTGGCGATCCGCGGTCATTGTGCCTTTATATAAAGATAAAGGTTCACATTTTGACCGCGGGTGCTATCGGGCGATCAGCTTGACCAGTTTAGCAAGTAAAGTTTAATCGAAGGTTTTGACACGTAGGATGCAAGAGAAATCGGAAAGATTCTTATGGGAGGCACAATGCGGATTTAGACCTGGAAGAGGATGCACGGAATGTTTTCTCTCCGCATGATCGCGGAGAAGCTTCTGAGTGTTAACCAGATGATTTTCTGTGCTTTTGTGGATCTGGAGAAAGCATTTGATAAGGTTATAAGGAAGAAAATGTGGGAACTGTTGCCGGGATATGGTGTGGATGGTCGATTGTTAAGGGCTGTGCAGTCACTTTAATATGACTGTAAAGCCTGTGTGCAGGTAGGGCATGACCTGTCTCACCCATGTTTAGCGTCCAAGCGGGCGTAAAACAGGGTTGTGTCATGTATTCCTGGCTGTTCATACTGTATCTCAACAGCTGTTTACAGAAGCTGAAAGATAGCTGTTTGGGTGTGAAATTGGGTGACATAAAAGTTAATTTTCTGCTGTATGCTGATGATGCAGTGCTTATTGCACCATCAGAAGCAGAACTGCAGGCATTAGTCACGTGTATGAAAGAGGAATGTGAAATTAAAGGTCTCCGTTAGAATGCTAATAAAACTAAGGTTCTGGTATTTGAAAAGGACGAAGAGAGAACGAAATGTGAAATATGGGTAAATCAGGAATGTCTAGAACAGGTAAATGAAATTGTATACTTGGGGAGTGCTTTCAGCCGGGATGGAAGATGTGACTTAGATGTGGATAGGCGTGTCTCTGCCGGAAACAAAGTCAATGATGCCCTGAATGCATTAGTAAAAAGGCAAGGCGCGGTGAAGAGTGCACGCCTTGCAATACATAACGCAGTGTTGGTACCGACTTTGTTATATGGCAGCGAAACCTGGGTATGCTAGAAGAAGCATAAAAGCAAGTTGAATGCAGTGGAGATGCGATCTCTTCGTAAAATGTGTGGCGTTAGCATAGCCGACCGAAAGCGAAACGATGAGATTCGCAATATGGCAGGATTGAAAGATGACCTTATCACAAAAATTGATAGGGGCGTACTCCAATGGTTTGGGCACGTTGAACGAATGAGTGAAGACCGAATGGTGAAGAAAATATATAGAGCGAAAGTAAATATTAAAAGGTGTCGAGGTAGACCGAGACTAACTTTCGAAGACCATGTGAGCAAATTGCTCGAAGAGGGGAGGGTCAAGAGTACTCGGATACCTAGACGTGCATGTATGAAGAAGTTAATGAACCTGAAAGAAGCGAAAGAGGTATGTAAGGATCGTGACACTTGGCGATCTGTTCTCTCTGGCTACCCCGTTAGGGATTGTGCGTGAAGATAAGTAAGTAAGTAAGTAGTATTTATAAATAGGGTGCAATTTGGCATTTTCTAAATAATATGCATGCGAAATTTGGAAATGATTGTAACGTCATAACACATGTCGAATTGACATTTATACGTGTGAATTGACATGTTTAGCCTCATTTACATTCAGCCTCTGCCACTGCTCCTCGCGCTGCCGGCAATACTTCGCTAAACTCTCTCTCTCTCTCTCTCTCTCGCTTCGCTCGTTGCCGTAGCAGGATCGCGGGAAATGTGTATTTTACACTCTGCCCTACCACTCACACTCACATCACTTTCGGCTTTCGACTGTGGCAGACGTTGAAATAAATACAGCGTCCGCGCTGTAACTTCTTGCAATACAAAATTATGTTAATAATTTAAAAAGATATCAAATTCAAAAGAAGATAGGTAGATAGATAGAAAATTTATTTGTTTACAAACATGGTACATAAGATGATCAATGACGTGGAACTGACATGTTTTGCCATAATTGGCATGCAAAAATGATATGAAATACAGCTAATTACACAAGCCCAATGTTACATTTTAAAATTATTGCATTGCTAAAAATTAGGTACAAACATTCTTTTTGAGTTCAAATATTATGTACAATTAAATACCGATACAGATCCACTCTATTTGAATTCTTATACAGTTAATTGTTCATAAATTATTAATTGAATTACATTTTTGTTACATAAATAATATTAAATATTATATGAGATTAGTTAAGCTATTATTATTTTAATAATTACACTAAGGTATAAATTAACTTGGAGACGCCAGTAACTTAAGGTATCTTCGATAAAGATTTAGTGGACTGTAATTTTGATGCATACGGCAAAGGGGAAAATAAATAGGTGGGATAGCACGCAATGACCTGATGAGGGCTGCCTGCCTTCCTCCTGGAGTGTCTGCTATACAGCGAGCTCGCCACGTGGTTCGGCGCACACGCACTCTCGGAACAGTCTCGTGAAGTCCCACACTCTCCACCTTTGCCCTTACGGGGGCGTCTCACACTTTTATGAGTTACAAAGACACAATGTCTGATGCGGTGAATATTAAACATAAACAGGAGAACTCAATGTCCGTCCTGCGCGGTTTGCGGTTAATATATATAAGACGCGACGGCTGGCCGTGCGTTGCGGAGAACGTAATGTCACTTAGTATAATGACGCGCGTCGAGATCCTTTTATTCACCTCGGCGGCAGCGCGTGCGGTAGAAAAGCGAAGGAAGGAAGGAAACAAAAAATATGCACTAGTCATGTTGATAAAGTAGATATAACTTAGGACGAACTCAATGCGATATGTAATGTAATGTTGATAAAGTAGATTGTTAACTGGCGTTACCATTTCCTCCCGCCCTTAAAGGGTCACCTTTAAAAGACAACCGTAATATAAAAAGAAAAGGAAAACAAATAAATAAGCGGTATATAAAGTGAGAGCATGCGCTCAATGCGCATGTCTCATCTACTAACCTTACTTGGTAAGCGAGAAAATGTATCCATAAATATAATATTGCGGTTTAATACTTTTTTAATATATATAAATATAAACTTAATTCCTAATTTAGATAAATAATTATAATCAAAATAATCGTGATTTATTGTCTTGGGAGAGGGCAGATACGAGCAACAGGACGGAGGTATGTTCCCTTAGTAGTTCTCACGATGCGGCGTGCGGAAAGGATCCAAAATTTTTGACGGAGCAATGACAATAACAATTCAGGCCCAGTGTGTAAATTTTTAATATGATAATAGTCAATGATCATGATCACTACATGATCACTGCGCGGGAGTATAATTGGATGCTTTTGCGTGTAATCTAATGCGGAGTTCGAAAGACGACCACCAATGCGGATTAAACCATTCTCAATAAAAGGCCTTAAACGATTGAAAGCGGGCGAGCAAGGTTTGTTACCTTCAATATTTAAATATTCCACTGCAAAATGCTGTTTTTGCAGGGCGCGGAGCATTATAACCTCAGAGAAACTGAGATCATCAGCAGTCACTATAGTAGTGCTGCGGCGGGGCAATAATTTAGCAAACTTACACACGTACGCAATTATACGTAGAAGTTTTTAACAGTGGTAGAGCCATGCGGCAGCTTTGCTGTTGCACGTATGGGCCGGCTCAAACCGGGGTGGTACCACGACCTCACAGAATACCGGCGTGAAGTGGAAGCTCTGCTTCCGCGTTTCGTCTGGTGAGTGCAGGTGGCCGGAGGCCCAAATCCCCCCCCCCATCAACATGGTAGCGGAATTAAATAAAGATAGACTACCCCAGGAGGGTACCAGCACCCCTGGAGAATCCCTCGCTGAGCATCCACGACCATGTTTCTCCACTTCTGAGCGTGGGTGCTCAGGCTGCCCCGCGTATTCTGGGGGGGGGCGAAATTCCGCTCAAGACTACAACTGCTCGGGGCAAACGGAGCAACAAGACCAAGGCGACCCCTGCCACGCTGTCCGTGAATTTCTGCAATATCAGGGGACTTCACTCTAACCTAAACGCCGTCCACTACCATCTCGAGACGGCGAGGCCGGCTCTGCTCTTTCTGACCGAGACGCAGGTGTCCTCTCCGGCTGATGTCTCGTATCTCTCCTACCCGGGGTGCAAACTGGAACACTCCTTTGTGCCTCGGACTGGAGTTTGCGTTTACGTCAGAGAGGACATCTGTTCTCGACGCCTCGGCAGACTTGAAGGTTCGGACCTGTCCATCCTTTGGCTACGCGTAGACAGCGACCACCATCCGCGCGTCTACGGGTGCCTCTATAGGTCCCATAGCGGTAGTGCCGAAACAGACCGACTCTTCGACCACGTCCAAATGGCTGCAGATTCGTTGCTACAGCAGATCCCCTCCGCAGAGATCGTGATCCTCGGCGACTTTAACGCCCATCACGCCGAATGTCTTGGTTCACGTTTAACCGATCATGCGGGGAGATCTGTTCATGATTTTGCCTTGGCATATGGTCTGACACAACTGGTTACTTCGCCTACGCGGATTCCAGATGTGGAGGATCATGTACCTTCCCTGTTGGACCTTCTGCTGACCTCTCACCCGGACGGATATCAGATTTCCGTCGACGCCCCTTTAGGCTCCTCGGACCATTGTCTGGTCCGGAGTGTTGTGCCACTCACGCTGAAATCGCGGTTGCATTCTGCAGGCTGCCGCCGTGTTTGGCACTATAGGTCAGCCGATTGGGATGGGATGCGGTCTTTCTTTGCATCCTACCCTTGGGGGTGGGTTTGCTTCTCGCCGGATGATCCCAACGTTGTTGCGGATTCTGTTACTGATGTGGTACTTCAGGGTATGGAACTTTTTATTCCTTCCTCTGTGGTGCCCATTGGAGGCAAATCTCAGCCATGGTTTGGTCGCTCCTGTAAAATAGCATCATGCTATAAGCGGGAGTGCTACCAAGCCTGGGTTGATGCATCAGCGTCCCCGGATGTAAACACCAGCGCTCTAAAAAAGAAGTATAATTCCGCCTCTAGGTCCTTCAAAAGAGTCATTGCCAAGGCAAAGTCAGAGCACATAGGCAGAATTGGCGAGAAACTAGTTCGCCTTCCTTCTGGAACCCGTGCATTCTGGTCTCTCGCCAAGGCTGTCCGGGGGAATTTCTGTCAGCCATCTCTTCCATCTCTGCACAGAGAGGACGACTCACTGGCCCATACTGCAAAGGAGAAAGCCGATCTTCTAGGCTCCTTCTTTGCGTCTTACTCGACTCTCGATGACGGGGGGAGTACGCCGCCGACCATCCCGCGGTGTGAGTGCTCCATGCCGGAAGTGCAGTTCACACAGCGCTCGGTTCGCAAAGCACTCCTCTCCCTGGACATCCACAAGTCGAGTGGGCCTGACGGAATCCCCCCAATTGTGCTGAGGACGTGTGCTCCAGAGTTGGCACCGGTTTTAATGCGTCTTTTCCGGTACTCCTACTCCCTAGGCGTAGTCCCAAAATCATGGAAGACGGCTTTCGTCCACCCGATCCCTAAAAAAGGCGACCGCTCAGACCCGTGCAACTACCGGCCAATCGCCATCACCTCCTTGTTCTCCAAAACAATGGAGTCCATTGTAAACTACCAGCTCATGAGGTACCTTGAGGATCACCAGCTGATTAGTGACCGCAAATACGGTTTTCGCCGTGGTCGGTCAGCTGGTGATCTTCTGGTCTACCTCACTTACAGATGGGCGGAGGCAGTAGAGTTCAAGGGGGAGGCATTGGCCGTTAGTTTGGACATTGCGAAGGCTTTCGATTGGGTTTGGCACAAAGCGCTTCTTTCGAAGCTCCCTTCCTATGGGCTTCCCGAGAAATTGTGCGATTGGATCACCAGCTTTCTTGCAGATCGGAGCATCAAGGTCGTTGTAGACGGTGCAAGCTCCGATTGCAAGCCTATTAATGCTGGTGTTCCACAGGGCTGCGTGCTATCGCCAACGCTGTTTCTTCTGCATATCAATGATATGTTGCATACCCGTAACATTCATTGCTATGCAGATGACAGCACTGGTGATGCTCTTTACACCGGCCGAGCCAATATTTCTCGGGAAAACGTCTCCGAGTGCCGGGACAAACTTGTGTCTGAAGTCGAGTCTTTGCTGAACAGAGTCTCGGATTGGGGACGACTAAATCTAGTCCAGTTTAACCCCCAGAAGACACAAGTTTGCGCGTTAACCGCTAAAAAGAACCCCTTTGTCGTATCCCCTTAGTTTCAAGGCACTCCCCTTGTTGCCTCAGCCAGTATCGGAATCCTCGGCGTCGACATATCGAGTGACGTGCGGTTTCGTGGTCACTTGGAAGGGAAGGCCAAATTGGCCTCTAAAAAGCTTGGCGTGCTCAGCAGAGCGGGACAGTATTTCATGCCGGCACACCGCCTGCAACTTTACAAGGCGCAGGTTCGGCCGCACATGGAATACTGTTCCCATCTCTGGGCTGGGGCTCCCCAGTACCAGCTCCTTCCACTTGACCGCATCCAGCGCAGAGCGGCTCGAATCGTCGACGACCGAGTGCTTTCCAATCGGCTCGATTCAATGGCGTTGCGAAGAGATGTTGCATCTGTTTGCGTATTTTATGGCATCTATCACGGGGAGTGCTCTGATGAATTGTTCGGATTAATCCCAGCCGCCAAATTTCGTGAACGCACGACACGGCAAACGTCCCGATACCATCCACACCATCTGGATGCTTGGCGGTCCACCACTGTACGTTTCACAAGGAGTTTTCTTCCACGTACAACCTCTCTGTGGAATAGTTTATCACCGGCGATTTTTCCGGACCGATACGACCTGGGGACCTTCAAGAAAAGAGCTTACTCCTTTCTAAAGGGCCGGCAACGCACCCGCAATTCTCCTGGTGTTGCGGTTGATCATGGGCGGCGGTAGCCACTTAACATCAGATGAGCCGCATGCTCGTTTGCCCCCTCTTCTATAAAAAAAAAAGTTTACTCCAAGAAGAGATGCGGAGTGCGAGCTCATAAATCGCAGAATTACAGACGGATGTGCACACAGTGTGCGACAAAATCTTCTTCTCAGGCATATTTGCAATAACCTCATTGTCTAAAGTACGAAGAGGCCATTGAGATGGACCTAACGAGGTCCACTGAGGCCCATGGAGCCACAGGGGGTTTGAAACTAATTTATTTGGCGTAACGCCACGTGAAAGTATGTCAGCGGGATTCTCAGTACCTGCGACATGATAAAAGTTATCAGCGCGAATATTGTCGGTAATCTGAACAACGCGGTTTGCAACAAAGGTCTGCCACTTGTGTGGCGAACTCTTTATCCAGTACAGAGCTACTTTTGAATCTACAAAGGCATAGACTGATATTGCAAGGTCAAGAGAATAATTGTCGAGTACTCTGCGAAGCAATTTTGAGAGTAAAACCGCTCCACAAAGCTCAAGGCGTGCAATAGATAGTGGTTTTGTCGGCGCGACTTTAGTCTTTGCACAAATCAACTGGACGGTGTTCCCATTGACGCTCTTTACATGTATGTAAACTACGGCACCGTATGCGTGCTCGCTGGCGTCGGAAAACCCCAGGAGTGACGCAGTACAGTTTTTGGATACACCAACATGTCACGGGATACGTAAATCATTAAGAGCTGGTAATTCAGCACAGAATTGCCTCCACATCTTAATAATTGGCGTTGGTGGTATCTCGTCCCAATCTAAATTAAGCTGCCCAAGCTGCTTTATTAACAATTTGGCGTACGCGACTGTGGGAGCAACGAAACCCATTATGTCCCACAGGCGGGCGACATTAGATAAGATGGCGCGCTTAGTGCACGTCACATTAGCGGGAACAGATATCTTAAAATAAAAGGCGTCACTATCGGTAGACCAATGCAAGCCTAGTATTTTATGTGGCATTGATTTATCGAACTCTACTTCTCCTGTAATTTTATGGGAAGTAGGGAGGTCATCTAAAACAGATCGACGGTTGCTATGCCATTTTATCAGGTCCCATTGGGCACCCTTGAATAAGTCTATCAGCTGCCGAGAGGTCTCACTGGCCTCGGATTCACTGGGGATAGAGAACGCGATGTCGTCCATATATAGCGAAGTAGATGCGATACGACTCGCAAGTGGATACTTTGCGCCGTCGTCATCAATGAGCTGTCTTACCGTGCGCAATGCATGGTATGGACTCGAAGTTAAACCGAAGCACACGCGATTGAAGTGGTACAACACAAGTGGGTCTTGTGGACGGAAGCGGTATAGGAAGCATTGGTAACGACGATCAGAATCGTGAACAACTATTTGCAGAAATTGTTGGCGACAGTCGGCTGTCATAGCGATTGGATGTAAGCGGAAAGTTAAAATTATATTGAACAAGTCGCCTTGCAAATTTGGTCCTGAATGCAGAATATCATTTAATGATCGCCCAGTGCTAGTCTTACTGCTAGCATCCAGGACGATGCGCAGACGCGTTGACTTCTTATCTTCGCGTAAGACTCCATGATGCGGTACGACATATATTGGAGCGGGTTCATGAGAGTCATACGGCGGTGCGGGGATATATAATTTTTAGCTAAGTATTCCTTTATGACGTCATCATATGCTAACCTTAATGTAGGCGAGGCTTGAAGTTTCTTCTCCAAGCACATGAATCGTCGTCGAGAGGTTTCATAAGAATCTCCGAGAGAGTAAACGTCATCTTTAAATGGCAGGCCGACAATGTATCTACCAGTGAAAGGATCGCGGGATGTCGTAGATTTATAAAACTCTTCACATTCAATGTCTGAAGGACACTGAATGGGCGGTGCGGAGGGTGGCTGTTCAAGCTCACAAAATCGTTGCACTAATTTGTCAACGGTAGGAGACTCTAGAACTGAGCAGCACGTTAAGGAATGATTTACCTGAAGTGTTGGCACTGAGCCCATAATAACGTAACCAAATACCGTATTCAAAGCCGAGGGCCCGGACAAGTCGTTAGACGAATAAATTACGTCTGGACACAGTAAGTGCGGGAAAAGGGATGCGCCTATCAAAACATCAATTTTATTAGGCATGCTATAACATTCATCAGCGAGCCTTATGCCATGGAAGTGTGATAAGACAGATGTGTCTACCACAGCGGTGGGCAAAAGGTCGGTGATTTGATCAACAACTAGCGTTGAAATATTGAAGTTAATATTCGAGTCGAATCGTGAGAAAATTTTAATATCAATCGATTTCGATTTTACAATTTTTTCAACTCCACCGAATCCCTTTACTACAGTACATTCGGTATCGTGTTGTTGAACGCCTAAGCGATGACAGCACTCTTTAGTAATAAAATGGCTTTGAGCCGCGGAGTCTAATAATATACGAATAATTTGTTTCTCTCCCTTAGCATCGTATGCAAAGACTTGAGCGGTTGATAATAAAACAGTTCTCTGCAAACGACTTGCGCGCGCGGGAGGCGGTGAACGTTGAGAAACATTCTTGAACGAAGTACACAGCGCGACGTCTGAACGCGCACCTGCGGTGAGGGGTGGCGAGTGTGCGGGCGGGGGGGCTGTAGACTTCAGTGTAACTGGCTGAGGCGATGGAGAATGCGCCAGCGCAGGGGAAGCATTATCGCTTCTGCGGTGGAAGTGCAACAATGTGTGATGTTTAAATTTACAAACTCGACAACTATAATTTAAGCAACTAGACACTCGATGACTTAAACTGAGACAATTCACACATGCATTGTTACTCTTTACGCATTTAAATCGTTCCTGCGGCGTCATTTTATTAAAGTCTGCACACTTAAATAGGTGTTGATGCACAATATTATCGCACAGACACTTTGAGCAACTAGTCGTCGTGCTTAACGTACGCCTGATACTTCGACGACGAAGTATTATTACAGCGACGGTTATTGCCGTTACCTCGTCGATTGTTTGGTGCGCTATTAGAATTTGTACTAGAATCGGTGCGTTGCAAAACTTTGGAGTGGGTCTTTATAAAATTTACTAAATCATCAAAGGTAGGTACTATCGAGTTATGACTGTATTCAAAAGAGCGAATGGTATCCGGGTCCAGCTTCTTAAGCGCGATATGAAGAACAATTAAGTCCGCGAGATTATCTAACTTTAAGTTTTGTAAAGCGCGCACAGCACTTTTAAAGTTATCAGTAAATAAATCAAAATTATTTGCGGTGGCCGATTGCAATGGCTTAAATTCGAACATCTGATTAATATATGTAGATGCTAGCATACGCCGGTCTTCATATTTGTCAACGAGTGCTTGCAATAAAATTTTATAATTTTCAGCGCAAGGAGTTATACCTGAGCATACAGATAGGGCTTTGCCCGTTAGTTTACCTAGCAAATAGTATAACTTTTCAGCGTCGGTGAGCGATGGGTTGTCATGGACGGTTGATTTAAAGCTAGCATAAAATAAAGGCCATGAGCGAATGTCACCCGAAAATGGCATAAGTTCGATAGGCGGAAGTGTAAATCTGGCTTTAGATGGTGTACTAGTACTTTGTGAATTAGATTGCGAATATTGTAAATAAAGCCTATTTATTCTACCGCAAAGAGACTTAAACGCAATGAGGCTGTTATAATCAGGTTTAGCAATAGGGTTTATTTTTAATAAATGTGAATTATAATTATCTAAGACCTGTTTAAACTCAATACGTAAAGCATTAATATTAGAACTTCCATCAAGAAAACGCTCCATCGTGGAAGTGTTCGTGTGGATGTCCGAGGACATATCATATATTTTTTGCACTATTTCAAATAAAGCATCTCGTTTAGCTAACAATAAAACCAACTCAGCATCAGGTGTGTCCTCATTATCCGAGGAATCGCTATTATTCGATGCTATTTGTTTTTTAGGCGGCATTACAGCTTAAGTTATACGGCAAAAATAAAATTATAAGTGGGTAGTCTCTAAGCGACCTCGCTACGCGGTTGAATTATTAAATATTAGTTTGTTAACTTTTAGTAATTATGAAGTTATTTATAACGAATATAATGCTTAAATATGTATGCAAATAATAAAGGTAATTTACCAGTATAGTCTTTATAATTATTAATTAATTATATAAACGCTTATTACGATAACGATCTAATAAGGGCGAAAAGTCAAGGTCAATCCAGCGAGAAGTGACCATTAAAATGGAGACGCCAGTAACTTAAGGTATCTTCGATAAAGATTTAGTGGACTGTAATTTTGGTGCATACGGTAAAGGGGAAAATAAATTGGTGGGATAGCACGCACTGACCTGATGAGGGCTGCCTGCCTTCCTCCTGGAGTGTCTGCTATACAGCGAGCTCGCCACGTGGTTCGGCGCACACGCACTCTCGGAACAGTCTCGTGAAGTCCCACACTCTCCACCTTTGCCCTCACGGGGGCGTCTCACACTTTTATGAGTTACAAAGACACAATGTCTGATGCGGTGAATATTAAACATAAACAGGAGAACTCAATGTTGTTCGTCCTACGCGGTTTGCGGTAAGACGCGACGGCTGGCCGTGCGTTGCGGAGAACGTAATGTCACTTAGTATAATGACGCGCGCCGAGATCCTTTTCTTCACCTCGGCGGCAGCGCGTGCGGTAGGAAAGGGAAGGAAGGAAGGAAACAAAAAATATGCACTAGTCATGTTGATAAAGTAGATATAACTTAGGACGAACTCAATGCGATATGTAATGTAATGTTGATAAAGTAGATTGTTAACTGGCGTTACCATAACTCATAACTTTAATTACAATAAAATTATAATTTAAAAATATCGGGCTATTATGCAAATATTACCATATAACTTATTTTACATTTTAATAAATAAATAGTCAATATGAGTTACTAATCGTTTTTAGAAATAAAATGTCAATGCTCATTAATTCCTTAAACTAAATTTTATATTAATATAATAAATTTGACGAATTTATAATCAATTATGTACATAGGTACAATGTTATCTCAAAAAAAGAAAATTCGTATTCATAGAAGATGATAAATTGTGGTTTTTATCGTTGAAATCCCATATAGTTTTTTCTGATTCCAGTAGTTCTGAAAACTTTATTGTATTTTAATTATTCCACTCGAAAGGCATTTCGGTAGATCGTACACTTATTTAATAACAAGACGGCACGCACGTCCGTTCATCCAGGCGCTTGGCGCGAAGGTAGCGACAGGGGCGTAGCTACCGCCGTATCAGCCGTATCAATGATACTGGGCCCCCGGGCTACAGGGGCCCCAAACGTGTGTAAGCGAAAATTCGTAAAATGTTATCCACAATCTCAAACTCTTAGGCCGTACTTCCAGAGAAAAAATCATATCATCAAATAGTGCCCAACGTGCCTAAAAAGACCTGTCACAAATTGATAATTATCTGTAGTTTTTCGATACATCTCGATAACAGAAAATTATTTATTTATTTATATATTTGCATAAAACATGGACAGATAAGGATGGTACAATTCTTAAAGCACAACATGTTTGCTATGTGATTGTGATAGCATGCAAATTTACATAAATAGCACATATACAAATGAAAAAATAATTATGATAATGTACCTAAAGAAATAAAAATCTGCGAGTTCTTCTTGGGGTTCATATATTGATATCAGATCTGATTGTAGTGCAGGAATTAAAACTGCAATTTTAAATACCGTAAAAGAATATGGAATTGATTTGTTCAAATGTAGAGGGCAGGGTTACGATGGAGCAAATATCATATCGGTTGTATATGGAGGATTACAAACCCTTATAAAAGAGCATGCCCCAAATGCCGATTACGTTCATCGTGCGGCACACGCAATAAATTTAATTTTAAACGATGCTACAAAATGTGTACCTGAACCAGTGACTACTAAGTGACCATTTTTTTTCTATAATTTGGAAAAAAATAGGGTTATTCGGTTTATCCATCCTAAAAAATTCACCCTAGGGTATATACTCGGAAACTCGTGTATATCTATCCAGCATAGACCTCAGAATAAACAAAAATAATAATCTTTATTGATAAACATATGCGCAAAACTTACAAACTTAAGCCCCTAAATTAGGATATTATACCTGTATTTCAGGGGCTAAATAATAGTTGCCTAGAAATAATGGTTGCCTAGACGGGGTGGATAATCGGAAATCATATATATTAATTGCAATCTCTAAAAATCATTTATTAGTAACCTTTTTTTGGAATGCTTGGAAAAAACGCCCGGTTCTTCGATAAAACATCTGCTGTAGAAAAGAAATTTGGAATGCGATTGCAAATGTACATTAAAATTACGAATTTATCCAGGATATTAAATTACGTCTACTCAATAATTAAATTAGTGTTGGTAATTGCCTGGACAAATTACAGAATTTATAAATTACGCAATAATATTACTTAAAACGAGGAAGTTTATTTAATTTAATTTAATTTTAATTTTGCAATACATAATGCGTGGACTTTAATATGTAAAATGTTTTTGATAAAATTTTTGATTATTAAACAACATTTCACTCGAAATGCTAAGGGCTGGAGAGGACGTGGTGGCAGGCCTGCTGTACACCTTGTTTAATTTATGTTGGGAACTAAAGCGGGTACCGGGAGACTGGTGCAAAGCCGTGATAGTCCCAATATATAAGGGAAAAGGGTCAGAGCAGGACTGTAAAAACTACCGTGGTATCAGCCTTCTTAGCATTGTGGGAAAACTGTATACTAAGGTACTAATTGAAAGAGTTATGAAAGAAACTGATGAAAAAATTTGGGATGTGCAAGCGGGATTTAGAAAGGGAATGGGGTGTACAGATCAAGTCTTTTCCATGCGCATGATCGCGGAGAAGTTTTTGGCGAAAAACCAAAGAGTTTTTTGTGCGTTCATGGACTTGGAAAAGGCTTATGACAGAGTGGACAGGGATGTGTTATGGCAAACGCTGAACGCATTTAGGTTGAGCGCTGGTTTGATACAGGCATTAAAGTCTCTGTATAGGGACTCGAGTGCTTGTGTTAGAATCAACGGGGTCTACTCGGGCTGGTTTGGCATCCATAAAGGTGTCAGACAGGGCTGTGTAGCTTCCCCGTGGCTGTTCAACCTATTTATGGACAGCTGTTTGGAAAATTTGAAAGTTGAAGAATGCGGGGTAAGAATGGGTGAGTTAACCATCAAATGCCTTTTGTACGCCGATGATCAAGTCATACTTGCGTCGTCGGCGGCCGAGTTGCAAATGATGGTTACATTAATGAACAGGTCATTAAAAGAAAGGGGAATGAAAGTGAACGCAAGTAAGACGAAAGTGATGGTTTTTGAAAGAGATGAAAGCAAAACGGTATGTGAAATAAGAATAGAAGGAGAGTTAATTGAGCAAGTGGATGAGTTCGTATATTTGGGATGTGTATTCAGCAGGGATGGGAGATATGATAAGGACATTGAACGACGAGTGAATGCAGGAAATAAAGTAAATGGGGCTCTACACTCTATTGTGAAAAGTCAGAATGTGTCAAAAAAGGCACGTATGGCAATTCACAGTGCTGTATTAGTCCCTACTTTAACGTATGGTAGTGAAAGTTGGGTGTGGCAGAAGAAGCACGAGAGTAGAATAAATGCGGTAGAAATGCGGTCGCTAAGGAGTATGTTAGGGCTGAATCTGAGTGACAGGGTGAGAAACTGTGTGATAAAAGAAGAGTGTGGTTTGCAAGATGATGCGGTGACCAGGATTAAGAAAGGAATGCTTCGGTGGTTTGGTCATGTAGAAAGAATGAATGCGGAAAGACTGACAAAGCAAATATATGTTGCAGAAGTGAACGGAAGAGTCGGAAAGGGACGTCCTAGGCGGAAGTTTGTCGACCAAATTGGCGATATACTAAAAATGGGCCAAATTAAGAGTACCCTTAACCGACGAGCATGTATGCGTAGGTATATGAATGTGGAAGAGGCGAGAAAGGTATGTCAGGATCGTGCTAAATGGAAGTCTGTAGTCTCTGCCTACCCCTCTGGGTGACAGGCGTGAGTGTTTATGTTATGTTTATTAAACATCAATTAATAAATAAAGCGTATGTATTAAACTATACTAGGGGTAAAAAGTCGGAAGAACAAATAAAAGTGAACTCTGATTATCAACCCCATCTGGCGTGAATAGATGAACACGCGTTTGCGAGTATCCACTTTTGGGTGGATTTTTAGGGTTGATAAACGGAATAACGCAAAATATATATTTTTAGCAATAGTATAAAACGCTTGTCAATGCTGATTAACTATTCATACAAACAATATAAAGTTAGCCTTAAAAAGGTGTCCTATTAAATGGTCTTCAAGAAAAGATGTTTTATCAGTTATAAGGAAAAATTATTTTGATTATGAATTATATTAATAATGAACTAAACCACTAAAAAGGCAAACGTGACTAATGTGAAATAAAATTACAATTTTAAAGAGCTACAATTTTATAGTGCTTGTCGCCTTTTTTATTCACTATTTGAAATCATTAATCTTGTTTCTAAAGCTCTACAGTGTGAAAATAATGACTTACAGAAAGCTAACATTTTACTAAGTAATCTTTTGAATAGACTTAGTGAAATAAGAAATCAAAATTCATTCCATGAGTGAGTCAAGAGATCGGCAAAAGAGGGTGTAAAAATTTCTTTTAAAAATAAAAGCAAGCAGATAACCATTGAGCTAATATGTACTACGTACTAGAGGCGACACTGCATTCAGCTACTATGTTCCATTCAACTGCGGTGCATACACCGCACTTTAATCATTCACTCACTAGGCGCTTGTAGAGTTGACACGTGTTGTGTTAATTTAAAAAAAAATCTCGTGATAAAAATATGCCATCGTGCGTACTTAGATATTACAAAAATTCAAGAAATATCAGTAAAAATCAAGGAATTGCTTTTCATTGGTTAATAAGATACTTAATCAATAAAAAAGTATTATAAATTAGTAATAAAACAAATTATTCCTAAGACTCCATCTTGTGTCACGTAATATAGATTATGAAATTAATTTGTTCAGATGCGACATTTCTGTGGGTACTTAAATATAGGACGAATATATTATTATACACATTTTTTTGTAGAAACATATATGAGTTATCATAATTAGGCCAAACTTTTTATATTTAAATCTGCTAATTATTCTTATATTTTATTTTTAGGTCTCCACATCAAAGTCAAAGTGGAATAAATTCATCAATTTTTAACTCTCGCGTGCCCAGTATTTATGAACGGCTCTTATTCTAATTTAAATAAATATATTTGTAATTTAAATGTTATATTAACAAGTTTTGTTAAACATACATTTAGTATGTTTTTTTATATTTGAGATAGAATACCTTTTAAAATATTGAGATAAAAATATCATTAAAATGTAATTGTGATATAATGTTATGTAATATTGTATTAAATAAGCAAATATAATATACAAAATAAATGACAAAATTTAAAAAATTGTTCTCGATATAATTTACCTATTTAACAGTACAATCTTTTATTACCTACTGATCATTCTACCTATGTTTATTCTATGATAAGAAAACAAACCGCGCGAACACAGAGTAGCGCACATTTTTGGTTTGAAATAGCTGTTCTAGTACGTAAGTACATATTACTTCAATGCAGATAACAAAGCTTTTTTTTATAAAAAATATCAGAAGGTAAGAGAATTTCGTACCAGGAATCGTACTTCAAAATCAATGTGTACTATTGATGCTTAGATATATTAATGTCTCAAACTAAACAAAGATTTCAGAAACTCTGAGGACTAAGTAATGCATTCGAAGTATTACGACTACTTCGAATACATTAGATAGATATAGATATTTAGGTAGGTACCACACGAGCTCAATGAAAGAAGCCTAAGGAATTGTGTACTCCTTTGCGATTCTTCATACAAACGTAATAAAACTGAACCATTTTTGCAAAGATGGTGGTGAGAGTGGATCACCTACAAGATCGAAAGACTGTAGCGAAACCAGGATTAACACGCAATGAGGTTGGATGATGTGTGTGTGTGGTGGGATTAGAAGAGTATCGTTTATTATGAGCTTTTAGATCTATACTTATGGTTGAGAAAAAACGGCCGGAATTGACCAACAGAAAAGGAGTGGTCTTTCATCATGATAACACCAGACCACACAGATCTTTAGCCACACGGCAAAACTTGAGAGAGCTTGCTTGGTAAGTGTTAGTGTTGTGAGAGGTGTTGCATCCACCTGGTCTCTTCAGAATTCCTTGGGTAATCTACTGTTAAGTTAACATCAAGAGAGGACTGTCAAAACTACTTGTCGCATTTTTTGATCAAGAATCCCAAATTTTCTACAGCAACGGGATTATGTCATCTACCTACAAGAGGGCAACAAGTTATCGAACAAAATAGCAAATAGGTATATATATTATAATTAAATGTAATAAAACTGAAAAAATGTGTAAATAAAATACGAAGAAACTTTTTCCCCGACCTATTAAGTTCGCCGAACAAGTTAAGAAAAGTGTAAATTTGATTTGAATTGTTTGGCTAGCTTAGTTCCTAGGTAAGTAATTATTATCTTATGATTAATATATAATTTATTTTAATTCATGCGAGCGGTTTTGGGCCTTTCATTTGGGCCCCCCAACAAATTTTGATACAGGGCCCATCTAAGGCACGCTACGCCACTGGGTAGCGATGGAACTGAATGTGAACACTCACTAACGCTCGTGCTGCCCGTCCTTTGACTTCCGCGCGAAAAACCGACAAGTTTTTCGTGCGGAAAGACAAGTTTCGAGTGGAATAATGAATATACAATAAAGTTTTTAGAACTGCTGGAATCAGAAAAAAAAACTATATGGGATTTCAACGATAAAAACCACAATTCATCATCTTCTAAGAATACGAATTTTCTTTTTGAGGTAACATAGTACCTACTTATGTACATAATTAATAATAAATTCGTCAAATTTGTTATATTAATATAAAATTTAGTTTAAGGAATTAATGAACATTGACATTTTATTTCTAAAAACGATTAGTAACTCATATTGACTATTTATTTATTAAAATGTAAAATAAGTTAAATGGTAATATTTGTGTCGGCGACAAGCATATAATCAACCAGTGACGAACTGTGTTTAAGACTATTTCATTTCCTTAATTAGTGTAGTGTGAATTTACCAAGTGACGAACTTTATTTTAAAACTATTATAATTTCGCAATTAGTGTATTTAGCTTATTAATTCTTATTAGAATATAATTTAAATATAATTACAAAATTGAAAGGCTAGCTTTAATGATAATTTTGTAAGGAAGTTTTTTAAGCAAGAATTTGTATTGTAAATACTTATAAAAAATTTAAGTTTTGTTTAACCCTTAAAAACTGGTGTTAAATTAAAGGTTTGTACATAACATTATGTAAACAAAAAGAAATAAGTAGATTAGACATCTGTTTTAATAAATATAAGACAGAATGTACAGTAAATTAGCAGTTTCGTAGGGTTTTTGTTCTATAAGTTTTTTATAGAGGACGTAATAATTTTATATTATTATTTTATGTTATAGAACATAATTAGATCAATCTAATGATATATAATTTGTAAGGGTTTTTTGAAAATTTTCAATAAATAAAGGCTCCTAAGGTTTCGGCTCGAAGTAAAAAACAACGCGCGAGATAGGGAAAACCGCGCTAACGCCCGTACGGTAACGCCGGCGGGTATATAAGCCGAGCAAATTTCGGCTCAAATCGCCCTAGAGTAAAAAGAAAGCTTAACACCTTGTCAGACGAACTGTCGGTTGCAATACAGGCCCACAGAGGAGAGGCCTGGGAGCGGCGCATATGGAAGGCGGACGAACAGCATGCGTCGCTCTACAAATTGAACCGGCAGTTAACGAAAACTAGACCACCTGTTTGCCCGCTGACCAGCAACGCGGGCATTCAACGTTACGATGCCAAGGGCAGAGCGGATATCCTAGCTGAGCACTTCGAGGAGCAGTTTATGCCGAACCCAGCAAGTGCGGAGTTCCTGGAAATCCATACTCGGAAAGAGAGCCGCGTGCAGGAGCTCCTGTCGTCGCCCGCGCCACCGCTTGCAGGAGAGTGGTTTATCTCCCCCGCAGAACTGCGGAGGACAGTAACCCGCCTGCAACCAAGAAAGGCGCCGGGGCACGATGGGATTACCAACGCTGCACTACCACAGCTGCCCAATAGAGTCCTTGTAGAGATAGGTCGGCTCTACCACGGCATATTGCGGACATCCCACTTCCCGGAGGACTGGAAGAACGACAAAGTTATCGTCTTGCCGAAACCCGGGAAGGACAGGCGTAGAGCTGCCAACTACAGGCCGATCACGCTGCTACCGCATATAGCTAAACTGTGCGAAAGATTACTGTTAAGACGACTCCGCCCGTGCATCCAACTTCGGGCGGAGCAACATGGATTCAGGAGGGGGTCACTCAACAGCAACACAGCTGACCAGAGTGCTACACCTGCTTGCGGCCGAGCACAACCGCGGCCGCATATCGTTGGGCGTCTTTCTCGATATCGAGAAGGCGTTCGACCGGGTGTGGCACACAGGATTACTCTACAAGTTAGACGTACAAACAAGTATCCCTCCTGCTATATTGCGGCTAGTGGCGTCTTTCCTGGAGGGCAGGAAGTTCTACGTCTGCGTAGAGGACGCCGAGTCCGCAATAAAGACCATAACAGCTGGTGTGCCACAGGGCAGCTGTCTGTCTCCAGCCCTGTACGCGGCGTACACCAATGACATTCCTACCCTGGCAGGATACTTGCACGAATGGGAGGACGACGTCGAACTAGCGCTTTTTGCGGATGACAGCGCATACTTCACGTCGTCCAGAAGAGCCCACATTGCAGCTGCCAGGATGCAACGTCTGCTGGACCTGCTGCCACCATGGTTGGATGAGCGGAGGATGGCCGTCAATGTTAGCAAGACGACCGCTCTACTCACTCGCCGCTATAGAAATCTACCACCACCGCTAACCCTCGGAGGCCAGGAGATCGCATATGAGAAGGCCGTGACCTACCTTGGATGTCGGATTGACAGGATGTTGCGTATGACTGCGCATGTTGACTCTGCTATACGCAAAGCTCGATGTGCGCGGGCAATGCTTCGCCCTGTCCTGACATCCAAGTTACCGACAAAGTCGAAGCTAACCATTTATAAAACTTACATTAGACCCCTGCTAACATACGCTGCTCCGGCCTGGTATGCACTCCTGAGCGATCATCAGAAGCGGCGACTTCAGGCCCAGCAGAGTTTGTCATTACGAACTATAGTCGGTGCGGGTCGCTACGTCCGTAACGACGTTATAGCGGCCAACCTAAAGATAGAGAGCCTGCAAGAATTCGTGGTCCGGCTGGCGCGCGGTATGTTCGACCGCGCCGACAACGGGCCACATGAACACCTCAACGGCTTCGCGCCGTTGCACGCAAGGCCGCCGGACGGGCGACCCTATCCAAGAGAACTCCTCCCTATATAGATTAGGGAGTCGAGTAAACCCCACAATGCCGCAGAAAGGCCTACTTCGACAAAATAATTTGTGTTAAACACAATTATTTAGATTACCAACATTAATGACAATTTACCCGACTGCGACAAAAGTCGCTAAATACAACGCCTGTAACATCAAGGCGCCCGGACCGGCACACTGTAGTGTGCCGTGAGGAACATCCGGGTAAAGGGGTATACCCCGAGGCCCGAGACCTGCACGGCATTATGCCCTGCAGAGGACAACAACGACGCTCAAATCGCAGTCGCAGAACAACCGCCGAAGAGGCAACAACAAAAGGAAAAAGGAAGCCGAAACCTAAGGAACAAGAAGCTACCTAGAAGAAAAGTGTTTAATTGCCTCCTCCCGGCTGATCGTCTATCTCTCTCTCTCTCTGTCTCTCTCTCGGGGTCCTAGTAGGGTCGTAGTATACATACGCATTCAGGGGTGCGTGGGACGTGCGTCACCAGCACTAGGCAAGGAACGTACGTCATAAGTGGGAGATTGTCCCAGGGCGTGTCCCTGCCGTCCGATACAATTTGCATAATAGTCCGAGATTTTTAAATTATAATTTTATTGTAATTAAAATTATGAATTAATTTATACCTAAGTGTAATTATTAAAATAATAATAGCTTCGCTAATCTCATATAATATTTAATATTATTTATGTAACAATAATGTAATAATTCAATTAATAACTTATGAACAATTTATTGTATAAGAATTCAAATAGAGTGGATCTGTATAAGTATTTAATTGTACATAATATTTGAATTCAAAAAGAATGTTTGTAGGTACCCTAACTTTTAAGCAATGCAATAATTTTAAAATGTAACATTGGCATTGTGTAATTAGCAGTATTTCATATCATTTTTGCATGCCAATTATGGAAAAACATGTCAGTTCCATGTCATTGATCATCTAATGTACCATGTTTTTAAGTAAATAAATTTTCTATCTATCTACCTATCTTGTTTTGAACTTAATATATTTTTAAATTATTAACATAATTTTGTATTGCAAGAAGACACATCGCGGACGCTGTAATTATTTCGACGTCTGCCATAGTCGAAAGCCGAAAGTGATGTGAGTGGTAGGGCAGAGTGTAAATACACACTTCCCGCGATCCTGCTACGGCAGTATTTAGCGAAGTATGACCGGCAGCGTGAGGAGCAGTGGCAGGAGCTGAATGTAAATGAGGCTTAAATGGGGCATTTGTGACATTTTAATAGTGACTACGTGGGCTCCGCCCACTCCCCCGTTCTATTACGTATGTATTATAGTATTCTATGGGCCACCCTATAGATTGCGTCATATAATAGGGATTTTTTATAGTTGCCACACTTAACGGAAGAGTTGGCAACCGCAGTCCTTTATAATTTTGGGACTCCTGTTTCAAATTCCCTCTGTCGCCTGTCACGAAACCCACGAAACGATATGGGGGTAGTGGATATTCTCACATAGCACCATGGTTCAAGAAAATAGCTAAAAGAAAATTTTTGAACTCGAATAGCGTATGTTCTCTTCTATACATTACTTTGTGAGAATATATGCATGTCCCCATGGAGTGGTTGCGTGAGAGATTCCAGGCTATTCCGTTTATCTACCCTAAAGAATCTACCTTAGAGTGAACACTCGAAAAAGTGTGTTCGTCTATCCATCCTAGATGGGGTGGAGACTCGGAATTCGCCTATATTTTTTTTACCATTTTTTCCTTCTGTACAATCATTTGTAGAAACATAAAAACTGGCCCAGATACTTAGTAGACATTACCTTTAAAATTATATACATACTTCTTATTTGAAAGGTCAAAGTTTAAATAAAAGAAGTACCTCACAGAATTACAGATTCAATTTTTTTAATTTTTTTTTAATAAAGAATATTAACAATATAGCTTTAAGCATTACTAATATTCCCCTTAACCACTCGTGGTAAGTGTTACGAGTGGTTTACGCCAGTAGTCGAATGGTGGATTCGAACCCACGACCTTTTTGAGTTTGCGGTCCGCGCCCTACCATTAGGCTACTGTCGCCTTGTGATTGAAATCTTGGCATAAAATAAATTCAAGATGAAGTTAGTGACAAACTTCCAGTCGTATCGTTTTTGTAATGCTTGCAAAAAAACGCCCAGTTATGCGCTAACACATGTGTTGTGGCACAGAAATTAAAAAAAAACGATTGCAAATATACATATTATAATGTGACAAATTTATCTAGGATATCAAATTGCGTCTACTCAATAATGAAATTAGTGCTCGTAATTGACTGGACATATTGCGTAATTTATAATTTTTTCCGAGTATCTACTATCTACCCCAGGGTATCTGTCCTGGGGGTAGATCTTTAGGGTTGATAAACGGAATAACACGAGGTTCCATCCCCCATCACCCATCTCGTCCCATTGGAATCGTAAGAAACTACTCTAATAGCCATATAACCATCTAGTATTTTAATAGGTTTTTTTTACAACAATGGTCTTGGTTGCTGATCAAAACATCCCGGGTTCAAATTCCGGGTCGAGCCTATATCAGTTTTTGAGTTTTTCTGTCAAAAAATCTTAGTAGCTGCCCGAAGTCCGGAAGTTGGCGGCGTCTCACCCCCGTGCCTCGGAAAGCACGTAAAGCCGTTGGTTCTGATCTCTCTCCGGTCGTGTCGGTTTACCGTCCCATCGGATAATTAGAGTGACAGAATAGAGGGTGCGGTCCATTTGTGTTTGCGCATACACTCGGGCACAATAATCCTGTCCAGCGCAGATGGCCGCCGAGACCGAAATTCGGTCTGGAGGACATAAAGTATTATTCATTTTAATTTCACTTTATACGTGCAATACGTGCAATCTATAGATCAACTACACGCGGGGGCTATCAACGCTCTCCGAGTACAATGTAATAATGGTCTGAGGGTGTCTGTTGTTGGGGATTCCATGTTACTACAATGCATCAGGGATGTTTGCGCTGGCGCACACTGATGGGTTTTATACCGTAGAGCGCAAACAAATCGCATCCCTCCTGCCCAGTGCGGGTGAGCGCCAACACCATTCTCAGAGTTATCAGTAAAGAGCCTGACTGCCCGATACTGCAGCATTGGTTGTACACCCACACACACGTTGCAGGGAGGTCGCGCAGTGCGGGCAGATATTTAAACTAGAATAAATCTTTTCCAAGAAATGTAACTAACATAGTTTGTAAGATCTATTTTCATGCTACCAACGATATGGACAAACGTCTGAAGCAAATCAATTTTATTTTATTTTATTTATTATTTGTAAATCACTTTAAGAACATACAGTTATTATAAGAACAACGAATAACTCCTAAGGAGCGTAATTGCCTGTTGTTAATCGGAAACATCCTCACATTAGAAGATTTGTTGTGGTTTTACACGCAAATCCGTAGTTAATTACACATTTCAAGGTTCAATATTTAGGTCATTTCAATATTTAGATGGAAACAGTCAGTCTGAACGCTGTCTTCAAGTCCTTTACAAAATTGTATATTTTGTGTATTGTTTATTTTGTCGGTGTAAGAATACCCGCTACAACATTTCTTCCCGCGCATGTCATAAGCGGCAACAAAGAGAAACAAACAATATCCACTACCATGGGGTAGTGGATATTGACATACGAGGTGTGTTCAAAAAGTAAGGTGACTTTTTGAATTTCGCGGGCAACGCACATTCGATTTTCGATTTTTGTTGCGTTGGTACACATGTCCTGAGCATATGTTTCAAGTTTGAAGTGTATAGCATGTTTAGTTTATTTTTGACAGTTACAAAGGTCACACGTACTTTGGTGTGCTCGGCGAGTTTCTTCTATCAAAAAAAAATGGATCAAAGAATTTGCATCAAATTTTGTGTAAAAAAAATGGAATTACGTGCTCCAAAACACTTGAAATGTTGACAGTGGCATACGGTGAGTCTACTCTTAGTAAAAAAACGTTTATAAGTGGTACAAGCTCTTTCAAGATGGCCGAGAAGATGCCAATGACGAACCTCGCTCTGGACGCCCCAGCACGTCAACAACCGATGAAAACGTTGAAATAGTGAAGAAAATTGTTTTGGAAAATCGTCGAATCACTATCAGAGAAGTTGCGGAGGATGTTGGCATATCGGTTGGCTCTTGCCATGAAATTTTTTCGGATATTTTGGGCATGAAACGTGTGTCAGCGAAATTTGTTCCAAAATTGCTCAATTTCGACCAAAAGAACCGTCGCATGACAATCGCTCAAGAGCTATTGGATGATGTCAACAACGACCCAGATTTGCTCAAAAGGGTCATAACAGGTGACGAAACATGGGTATACGGTTATGACGTCGAAACTAAGACTCAATCGTCCCAGTGGAAGCACACTGAATCACCAAGACCAAAAAAAGCACGCCAAGTTCGATCAAATGTGAAGGTTTTGCTTACAGTTTTCTTCGACTGTATGGGTGTGGTGCATCATGAGTTCTTGCCACAAGGTCGTACGGTCAATAAGGAGTATTACCTTGAAGTTATGCGCCATTTACGAGAAGCAATACGTAAGAAACGTCCCGAATTGTGGGTAAACAATTCATGGTTTTTGCATCACGATAATGCACCTGCTCACTCATCGTTGCTTGTGAGAGGTTTTTTGACCAAAAACAACACTACAATCATGCCTCAGCCACCATATTCACCGGATTTGGCCCCATGTGACTTTTTCCTGTTCCCAAAACTAAAGAGACCTATGAAAGGACGAAGATTTGCAACGATTAAAGAGATAAAAACTGCATCGCTGAAAAAGCTGAAGGCTATACCATAAAGTGATTATCAGAAATGCTTTGACGATTGGAAAAAGCGTTGGCGCAAGTGTATTATATCTGAGGGGGATTACTTTGAAGGGGATAACTTAAATATTGATGAATAAATAAATAGTTTTTCATAAAAATATAAAGTCACCTTACTTTTTGAACACACCTCGTATATATATATGGATCGCCCGAGGGCATCGGAAGATGAACAGTAGCGCTTTCCTTATAACGATTAAAATAAAAAAACCGCGATTGCCAACCCGCTTGCCAAGCGTGGAAACTATGGCGAATATCCCCCCCCCCCCCTCCCCCTTTATGAGGCAATTTATGTTCAAGCAAACTTGACTAACCTGCCAGAAGACGATCTTATACTATTTTTATAGTTTAAGGGTAACAAACGAGCACACAGTCCACCTGATGGTAAGTGGATGATGTGGGCCTTAGACATCTACACCCATCTTCCAATAAGAATCGAAATGCAAATGTGTTGTCGTTCCCGAGGACTGAGATGGAACGGCTGGTTTCCAGCAAAGAGTGTCTCCATTTCTCTACACTCACCCAAGAAAACACAGCACAATTAAGCAGATATTCCGTGAGTAGCTAGTATACTTAACTGTAACTTTATTTTTCAAATATGAAAAACTGTCTCGAATTTTATTTCTGAATTAAAACCTTAAAAGAAGACTAACTTAATTACAAACTTTGAACCGGAAAGACATACGTAGAAAGCAATTAAATAAAAAGCTTGTAATCAAAGCATACTCGTAAAATCAAAAAATAAACTAGCAATGAAACCGAAAGGTATGTTTCAATTTGGATAAAAGCCTTCCGTTTCAACGTCAATGTATGACATAACACCCAGTC
The DNA here is from genome assembly GCA_036936625.1 of Parnassius smintheus behrii. Classification (NCBI taxonomy): domain Eukaryota; kingdom Metazoa; phylum Arthropoda; class Insecta; order Lepidoptera; family Papilionidae; genus Parnassius; species Parnassius smintheus. Next base: position 56,580,671 of record JAUPFT010000003.1, on the reverse strand, counting down.
GTATCTCGTCGACAGTAAAACCCGTTGCGTGAGCGTTATTAGGGCTCCAAGTGACATACCTGTCCTGGCTGTGGTGACGTCAAGACGGGTCAAGGTTATGTCAAATAGTGCTGACGTAACCTAGCCAGCGTTGTTAGGATGTGCCCTACTCTTTTTATAAGAGAGGGCAAACAAGCATGCGGCTCCCGTGATGGTATTTGACTGGAACCGCACATAAACAACTGCAACGCGTTACCGGCATTTTGAAAAAGGGCAGGCTGTTTTCTTCAAGGTTCTTAAGTCGTATCGGTTCCGAAAAATCGCTGGTACCAACGTGGTATCAACTTCAGTTATTACTCCATACCAAATATAACAGTGCATTAACTTCGATCTCACGCTGTCGCCGGGTTATGATACTGCAAATGCACGCAGAGATGTTTACGTTAAAATAATGAGAGTTAAAAGGTTTGCGCTCACCGAATGTTGCAAGTTAGGACTAAGGTAAACGTACATATTGGTAACGTAGATGATCACACAGTGACACCATCATTGAAAGTTGCAATTTAAATACAAGTTTTTCAGTGTATTTATATGTATACAGAAAACAATGGCACTGTGCTTTTACATTACGTTTATACTTTTCTTGATATTGTTATAGTTTTCACATAGCAGAGGCTTTAATAAGACCTTTTACCCATGTAACCTAAACATGGGTATGTTTAACGCCTAATATAGCTATGAATTTAAACAACAAAATAAAATTAAAAAAAACTGTTTCGAAAATCTCGAATATATATATATATATATATATATATATATATATATATATATATATATATATATATATACACATATATATATATATATATATATATATATATATATATAGATTAGGGTTCTGTAGTCAACTAGGAACCCTTATAGTTTCGCCATGTCTGTCTGTCCGTCTGTCCGTCCTCGCTTAATCTCTGTGACCGTTACCACAAGAAAGCTGAAATTTGGTACCAATATGTGTATCAATCGCGCCGGCAAAGTGGTGAAATAAAAATTGGAAAAAAATGTTTTATTTTTTTTTTTTTTTTTTTTATAGAAGAGGGGGCAAACGAGCATGCGGCTCACCTGATGTTAAGTGACTACCGCCGCCCATGATCAACCGCAACACCAGGAGAATTGCGGGTGCGTTGCCGGCCCTTTAGAAAGGAGTAAGCTCTTTTCTTGAAGGTCCCCAGGTCGTATCGGTCCGGAAAAATCGCCGATGATAAACTATTCCACAGAGAGGTTGTACGTGGAAGAAAACTCCTTGTGAAACGTACAGTGGTGGAACGCCAAGCATCCAGATGGTGTGGATGGTATCGGGACGTTTGCCGTGTCGTGCGTTCACGAAATTTGGCGGCTGGGATTAATCCGAACAATTCCTCAGAGCACTCCCCGTGATAGATGCGATAAAATACGCAAAGAGATGCAACATCTCTTCGCAACGCCAGTGAATCGAGCCGATCGGAAAGCACTCCGTCGTCGACGATTCGAGCCGCTCTGCGCTGGATGCGGTCAAGTGGAAGGAGCTGGTACTGGGGAGCCCCAGCCCAGAGATGGGAACAGTATTCCATGTGCGGCCGAACCTGCGCCTTGTAAAGTTGCAGGCGGTGTGCCGGCATGAAATACTGTCCCGCTCTGCTGAGCACGCCAAGCTTTTTAGAGGCCAATTTGGCCTTCCCTTCCAAGTGACCACGAAACTGCACGTCACTCGATATGTCGACGCCGAGGATTCCGATACTGGCTGAGGCAACAAGGGGAGTGCCTTGAAACTGAGGGGATACGACAAAGGGGTTCTTTTTAGCGGTTAACGCGCAAACTTGTGTCTTCTGGGGGTTAAACTGGACTAGATTTAGTCGTCCCCAATCCGAGACTCTGTTCAGCAAAGACTCGACTTCAGACACAAGTTTGTCCCGGCACTCGGAGACGTTTTCCCGAGAAATATTGGCTCGGCCGGTGTAAAGAGCATCACCAGTGCTGTCATCTGCATAGCAATGAATGTTACGGGTATGCAACATATCATTGATATGCAGAAGAAACAGCGTTGGCGATAGCACGCAGCCCTGTGGAACACCAGCATTAATAGGCTTGCAATCGGAGCTTGCACCGTCTACAACGACCTTGATGCTCCGATCTGCAAGAAAGCTGGTGATCCAATTGCACAATTTCTCGGGAAGCCCATAGGAAGGGAGCTTCGAAAGAAGCGCTTTGTGCCAAACCCGATCGAAGGCCTTCGCAATGTCCAAACTAACGGCCAATGCCTCCCCCTTGAACTCTACTGCCTCCGCCCATCTGTGAGTGAGGTAGACCAGAAGATCACCAGCTGACCGACAACGGCGAAAACCGTATTGGCGGTCACTAATCAGCTGGTGATCCTCAAGGTACCTCATGAGCTGGCAGTTTACAATGGACTCCATTGTTTTGGAGAACAAGGAAGTGATGGCGATTGGCCGGTAGTTGGACGGGTCTGAGCGGTCGCCTTTTTTAGGGATCGGGTGGACGAAAGCCGTCTTCCACGATTTTGGGACTACGCCTAGGGAGTAGGAGTACCGGAAAAGACGCGTTAAAACCGGTGCCAACTCTGGAGCACACGTCCTCAGCACAATTGGGGGGATTCCGTCAGGCCCACTCGACTTGTGGATGTCCAGGGAGAGGAGTGCTTTGCGAACCGAGCGCTGTGTGAACTGCACTTCCGGCATGGAGCACTCACACCGCGGGATGGTCGGCGGCGTACTCCCCCCGTCATCGAGAGTCGAGTTAGACGCAAAGAAGGAGCCTAGAAGATCGGCTTTCTCCTTAGCAGTATGGGCCAGTGAGTCGTCCTCCCTGTGCAGAGATGGAAGAGATGGCTGACAGAAATTCCCCTGGACAGCCTTGGCGAGAGACCAGAATGCACGGGTTCCAGAAGGAAGGCGAACTAGTTTCTCGCCAATTCTGCCTATGTGCTCTGACTTTGCCTTGGCAATGACTCTTTTGAAGGACCTAGAGGCGGAATTATACTTCTTTTTTAGAGCGCTGGTGTTTACATCCCGGGACGCTGATGCATCAACCCAGGCTTGGTAGCACTCCTGCTTATAGCATGATGCTATTTTACAGGAGCGACCAAACCATGGCTGAGATTTGCCTCCAATGGGCACCACAGAGGAAGGAATAAAAAGTTCCATACCCTGAAGTACCACATCAGTAACAGAATCCGCAACAACGTTGGGATCATCCGGCGAGAAGCAAACCCGCCCCCAAGGGTAGGATGCAAAGAAAGACCGCATCCCATCCCAATCGGCTGACCTATAGTGCCAAACACGGCGGCAGCCTGCAGAATGCAACCGCGATTTCAGCGTGAGTGGCACAACACTCCGGATCAGACAATGGTCCGAGGAGCCTAAAGGGGCGTCGACGGAAATCTGATATCCGTCCGGGTGAGAGGTCAGCAGAAGGTCCAACAGGGAAGGTGCATGATCCTCCACATCTGGAATCCGCGTAGGCGAAGTAACCAGTTGTGTCAGACCATATGCCAAGGCAAAATCATGAACAGATCTCCCCGCATGATCGGTTAAACGTGAACCGAGCCATTCGGCGTGATGGGCGTTAAAGTCGCCGAGGATCACGATCTCTGCGGAGGGGATCTGCTGTAGCAACGAATCTGCAGCCATTTGGACGTGGTCGAAGAGTCGGTCTGTTTCGGCATTACCGCTGTGGGACCTATAGAGGCACCCGTAGACGCGCGGATGGTCGTCGCTGTCTACGCGTAGCCAAAGGATGGACAGGTCCGAACCTTCAAGTCTGCCGAGGCGTCGAGAACAGATGTCCTCTCTGACGTAAACGCAAACTCCAGCCCGAGGCACAAAGGAGTGTTCCAGTTTGTACCCCGGGTAGGAGAGATACGAAACATCAGCCGGAGAGGACACCTGCGTCTCGGTCAGAAAGAGCAGAGCCGGCCTCGCCGTCTCGAGATGGTAGTGGACGGCGTTTAGGTTGGAGTGAAGTCCCCTGATATTGCAGAAATTCACGGACAGCGTGGCAGGGGTCGCCTTAGTCTTGTTGCTCCGTTTGCCCCGAGCAGTTTTAGTCTTGAGCGGAATTTCGCCCCCCCCAGAATACGCGGGGCAGCCTGAGCACCCACGCTCAGAAGTGGAGAAACATGGTCGTGGATGCTCAGCGAGGGATTCTCCAGGGGTGCTGGTACCCTCCTGGGGTAGTCTATCTTTATTTAATTCCGCTACCATGTTGATGGGGGGGGGGGATTTGGGCCTCCGGCCACCTGCACTCACCAGACGAAACGCGGAAGCAGAACTTCCACTTCACGCCGGTATTCTGTGAGGTCGTGGTACCACCCCGGTTTGAGCCGGCCCATACGTGCAACAGCAAAGCTGCCGCATGGCTCTACCACTGTTTATTAGGGTAGCCCCCCTATATGTAAAGTGATTTTTTTAATTTCAACCCTAACGTGTGATATATTGTTGGAAAGGTATTTAAAAATGAATAGGAGTTTACTAAAATCATTTTTTGATAATGTCAATAATTTCGGAAACAATCGCTCCAAAAGTAAAAAACAATGTGTCCTCCCCCCTCTAACTTTTGAACCATAAGTTTAGAAAATATGAAAAAAATCTGAAAAGTAGAACTTTATAAGGACTTTCTAGGAAAATCATTTTGAACTTGGATGGAAACAACAGTACCCACTACCGGGAGCAGTTGCAGGAGCGCGGAGCGCTGTTGGAGCGCGAACATAATGGATACCCACCTTTAAACTCATAAGTGGGAACACTTATTGTGACGGACGGGAAACTACGGAACCCTACACTGAGCGTGGCCCGACACGCTCTTGGACGTTTTATATATATATATATATATATATATATATATATATATATATATATATATATATATATATATATATATATATATATATATATATATATATATATATCCCTTTTTCCTTTTTTAATCACTATAAAAATATTTATTTGCTGTAAATTTTGCGAGAATACTAATTTTTACAAGACTGGGAAAATGTGTGTGAAATCTGTCAAATATAACACATTATGTCAACGTGGCACCGCCCTAGTGACAGAAAATGTCGTAGATTAAGTCTTGATATTTGCCCTTATTGATAGAATCTATGCTTGGCGAAAATTAACTATACACGCGACTTCATCCGCGTAGAACTTAAACAAAAAACCCGCAGATCTATAACAGTGTGATAGTATTTTTGAGCAAGTAGTTCAAATATGGCACACCATTTTATACTCAGGTTTTTACTATTATCTCAAAAACTATGTGCGACAAGAATGTATAGAATAAAAATTGAAAATTAGATATTATTTTACATGAAAAGATCTAAAAAATATATAAGGTACAATAATATAGATTTTAAAATATAAAGTTATCCTTATCCTTTAACACTCATATGTATAACTGATGTTTAAGTAAATAAATGTTAAATGTGAAATTGTCAGTTTGTCAGTAGCAGCCCGGAGTCAGAAAGTTGACAGTGTTCCACCCCCGAATTTTGGAAAGCACGTAAAACCTTTGGTTTTGCGCCTAATTTTTCTCCGGTCGTGTTGGATTACCATCCCATCGGACTATGAGCATAAGAAAATAGAGAGTGAACCTTGCCGACACTTGGGTACTGTAATCCTGACCTGTGCAGATGGCTAGACTCTGTTGAGGCTGGCCACCGTGACCGAAATTCGGTTTGGAGGACATTATATTATGTGTGATAAGGATAATCAATAACTTCAGTAGTGTAATTTGGTTCAAAATTTACCGGCACTTACTCTAAACTAAAAAAAAACTATTTCAAAGACGTGAAGTTCGTAAACACGCATTGGGGCAGCGTGGCGGACATTTACTTGCCGGAAAACCCTCTCAGAAATGAAAGGAGGCCAGTGCCCAGCGGTGGGACGTATATATGCTGTAACTTCACTTTGTTACTTAAAACGCCGGGTCAGTGTACGTATTAACAACAGGTTATCGGTCTCATTGATTATAATGTTATGACACGCTATTGAAATATTTAAAATAAAGAAACAGTTTATTACATCGTATCAAAGTGGCGAACTTTGAAATTGTGGTGAATTTAAAACATACGTTTAAACACAAACAACTGATTTTAAGATACTAATTCAATACTTAATTTCATTACATATAATTGACATCACTCTTTGATACAATAAGTGACGTCCACAACTTAATCAATGTTATCTTGCTGTAAAGGTTTTCGGTAAAATAAACTAATCTAGCTGTTTCGACACATGTAAGGCCTCTAATCTTTTTTACAGCATATTATGCTGTAAGTATAACCAAGTTTTCTAGCTAGTTTAAAGAAGACCATTGATATGAGGGCCTTATTGATTTTCGAGGACATTTGAAGCATGTCACTACCATAATATAATTTCTCCATAAGCCTTAAACAAATGAGGGGATGCGTTTTCGGACTTAAAAGGGTTTTAACTTAACATAAGCTTAGGAATACAGTTTCATGACACAGACAGATAAAAAGTTACAATTTTGAACTCAATTATACGAAAACTAGATAGTTACACAAATGGGTCACCAATTACGATCAACGCGTTGTATATGTGCAAGGAATGTTTCAGATAATTTATAGAATCAGGCGTTATTTTGCGAAATCCATTGTATTAAGCATTATAAAAATTAATTAGCTAAAATTCGCATAATAACATAAAATTATGTGTCTTACTTAATTTAAAGAACACCTACCACCCTCCCTCAATAGTATGCACTATCTCCGTCACCACTAATCCCAACACCACTACACTTGAAAAGACACACCACTTTCGATGACAGGACACGTGTTTCACCTATAGAGGTGAGGTCCTCGTATAGACGTAGACTCCTCAGGTGAAGTGGCCAACTTCTGTGTATGTGCGGATCTTAGCTAGTTAATTCTTAATATTTTTAAGGATTTTTTGAAATAACTGAGTAGATAAAGAGGACTCACCTTCTGGCGCGGAGGTGGGTAATGAGCACGACGACAGCGGCTCCGAGCGGCCCTCAAGTGGCACTTCCGTCAACGGCGCGTGCCGCATACCTTGCAGACGCCTACTGCACTAGCCTGCTACGTTAAAGCTACGTCCACAATGAAAAAAAATTGACTTATTGAAGCTTTTGTCTTAGGGTTATTGTTGAACGAATATAAAACTCCGGGTTTATCAGGCATTCATACTAAATTAGTAATAGCATTGCTTGCAACAAATATTCGATTATTGTTCAATATTCGGCCTATTTGGCTAATTTTATTCTTCACGGTCGAAACCTAATATCTAGGTACTGTTCAGCCGAATCCCGAATACTTAAGTAAGAAGTTTTGTTGTTGCCCATAGCTGGACATGTGCTATGTCATAATCCTGTACATACATATTATATATATATATATATATATATATATATATATATATATATATATATATATATATATATATATATATATACAATGTGTCCGATTTCCGATGTCCGATACTTTAAGGGGTTAAAATACAATTAATTTTATCGACAAATCAGGGATCAATGATTTTTTTCGCCATCAATAAAAAAATGGCAGCACTTTAAAAAAATTGTTGGCGAAGCATAGATGCTTGTATTAATTTAACAATATCTACCCAAGTAGAAGACTTTCAAAAACAAAATTGGTCTCAAATGTTAGTTAATAGTGTAGACAATAAATCTAGATTCAAAATATTATTTTTTAATTTTTCAGTATTAGTAAAAAACATTTTTGAAAAAATAAATTAGACAACAAATTGATGTTGTTTTTCAGATTCTTAGCTCTAAAAAAAACCATCGTGTTAACCAATTTTTTTTACTTGTTTTTATTATAATACGGGATATTTGCTACAAATGCACATTTAAATCTTAACTCTGAGTTAGATAGTTTAGGAGCTATGATAATTTGAATGTAACTGTTCAAAGTGCCTCTACCCCGATATTAGATAACTAAACACCCATTCCAGTGAGTAAGATAAAATTCTTCAATAATTCAAGGAATCGTAAGCAAGCACAATAGCATCCTTTGTGTGAGCAGGTAAAAAACGCTGTGCACAACAGTGCGAGCAAGACAGAATAACGGCTGTCTCCAGGTAAAAAGGATGCAGTGTGCGCTTGTGCCGTCGAGCAGTCGTCCCTCGCTCTGCGTTGTGATAACATTCCTGGTTTTAAGTAAATCTACTTACTGTACATAATTATTGTTTGTTGTTAGACTTTGTTACGTTTTCGTAGCTTCGTCTGTCCACATAATTCTTTTTAAAAGGTTTGGATCATATCGCGTTTCTCTCAATATCCACGAACAAAATATTGGTCTTCTTACATAATCCGGTTCCAGTATTTCTTGCACCCTTCGAAAATGGTAAGGATGTAATCCTTCTCTTTTTAAAATTTTCCACACCGACCGACCGACGATTTTGATAGACTGAGACGATTAGCTATGCGTCTAATGCTCAGGCTAGGGTCTTGAGTAATCATTTGCAATATTTGATGTTCACCTTGGAGCGACAAAACACGAGTACGTTCGTTACCGAGCCTTCTTATTCCATTTTCCGCAAGTCTCAAATGAATTCTCACGAAAGTGCGAGCATTCGGCGTACGTCTGTTAGGAAATCTGCGTGCATACTCTACAACAGCTCTATTTGCACTCCCGTTACACAATCCATACACGAAATGGATGTCAGCGATATGCTGGCTTGAGTACTCGTTCATTGTAATAAACAAAAAGTAACAGTTCAACAACGGAACAAAAACGTAACAAAGTCTAACAACAAACAATAATTATGTACAGTAAGTAGATTTACTTAAAACCAGGAATGTTATCACAACGCAGAGCGAGGGACGACTGCTCGACGGCACAAGCGCACACTGCACCCTTTTTACCTGGAGACAGCCGTTATTCTGTCTCGCTCGCACTGTTGTGCACAGCGTTTTTTACCTGCTCACACAAAGGATGCTATTGTGCTTGCTTACGATTCCTTGAATTAGTGAAGAATTTTATCTTACTCACTGGAGTGGGTGTTTAGTTATCTAATATCGGGGTAGAGGCACTTTGAACAGTTACATTCAAATTATCATAGCTCCTAAACTATCTAACTCAGAGTTAAGATTTAAATGTGCATTTATAGCAAATATCCTGTATTATAATAAAAATAAGTAAAAAAAATTGGTTAACACGATGGCTTTTTTTAAAGCTAAGAATCTGAAAAACAACATCAATTTGTTGTCTAATTTATTTTTTCAAAAATGTTTTTTACTAATACTGAAAAATTAAAAAATAATATTTTGAATCTAGATTTATTGTCTAAACTATTAACTAACATTTGAGACCAATTTTGTTTTTGAAAGTCTTCTACTTGGGTAGATATTGTTAAATTAATACAAGCATCTATGCTTCACCAACAATTTTTTTAAAGTGCTGCCATTTTTTTATTGATGGCGAAAAAAAATCATTGATCCCTGATTTGTCGATAAAATTAATTGTATTTTAACCCCTTAAAGTATCGGACATCGGAAACCGGACAACCTGTATATTATATTATACGCTGCAGCTATGTTATTTTTATAGCACGAATGGGTCCGCCCGACCGGAGTAGGACCACGCTCTTACAGAATACCAGCGTGAATTAGTGGCTTAATTTCGTGTCATGAGTGTAGAGAACTGGAGACTCTTTTTACTGGAAACGATGCATTCCGTCTTAGTTCTAAAGGACAACGCATCATCATTTTTATTCTTAAGTGGGAATATAAATGTCTCCTAATTGGTAATAATATAATTTCTATGGGTCACTGCATCCACTTACCATCAGGTGGACTATATTTGGCTGGTGAATTGGACACTGCAGTACTAGAAATCTCTTGCACCTTTGACGTTGTTTGTACTACGTCTGGTAACGAGATGTCCTAGCCTAGTGAATCAGTAACAACAAAGCTCTATTACGATGGTACAGAACAGTACTCTGTACTGTTACAAACTATCAAAACTACGTTGTTGTACACAGGCCTCCTCTATAGGATATTTGACATAGTTTCCCCGCTTGCCGGTAGGATCGGCAAACTCAGATTTTTATTTAGTCAGAAGTTGTTTGGTCGTCAAACTAGTTCTAATGCGTGGAATATCGACAGCAAACTACCACCATTAGACCACCTTGTTGTCTGCTGGTGGTGGTTTACGCCCCACTCTTGGGCACTGGCCTCCTCACATATTTGTGAGGGTTTAAGGCAATGAAGTGTCTGCGCTGCTTAAGTGCGTGTAAACAAACTTCAAATGTCTTATAAATATTTATTTTAAAATTTCTAACACCGTTTCCTCACGGTGTTTTCTTTCACCGCCGAGCACGTGTTAAATCAGCACTTAAAATTGTAATTAACAATTATTTTATTGGTGCCGGTTGGTTTCGGACACGAGTTGTTTTTTACTATGATATTTAAGGGCAACTTGAGTCCCTGAGCTATCAAGGCTTATAGAAGTTATACAGACAAGAAATATACAGCGAAATTTTACTGTGAACGCAGTCCAATAAACGCTATTTGTCATGCGGATAAGGACGTTGCTCACACAAGATTAGATGATGAACTTTTCGTCAGCTCCATTAGAAAAGTAAGTATCATCAAACGTGAAAAAATTTGTTAATATTTTTTAAATTAAATAGATTGTATTTAGAAAGGTAACTCAAGATAAAACTCGGAAACAAAAAAAAAACTTAAAAGGTGATGGACTCTTTTTCTGCGTAGTTCTTTTATACTTTTTAATAAAAAATAGAACGCTCAAACCACTTAATAAATGTTTATATTCGATAAAAATTTAAAAAAAAACTAATGTGTCTTTTGATACTAACTAGAACCTATCACTGCACAGCCATAGAGTTTATTTATTTATTTAGACTTTAAGGCATTCCCTAAAACAAAAGGATACAAAGGCGGACTTAATGTCTTGAGGCGTTCTCTACCAGTCAATCCAAGGAGCGGTGAGAGTCTGGCGTAGTTGTATATAGAATTAAAAAAAAAACAAAGTGAAAACGATAATAATTAACTACTTTATACTGGTAGACTTTTTTACCGTCTGGAAACAATAGGGTGTACTAAGTGAACAAAACAGAAAATTTTAAGAATTTTATTTTATTTAACATTAACATATTATGAAATTGATCTATCAATAAATACCACTAATTTGAAATAAACTTCATTCGAGGATAGACGCAGGTGTCTATGGGCCACAGCATTCCCTTACTATCTGCTCAAAACAGGGTGACCACACGAAATATTACTATAGAACATCCCCCAGCTTTTAGGTTACAATATAATCACATATAAAAATTGTTTTACAACTCTTCCAGACCTAGCAACTGCATTGTGAGGAAGTGATGAAGTTCCACATTCTTGCACGCTCAGAGCATCATCTTTACCCGCTATATATCAGAAATAGTCCTTCTTACTTATAAAATTTTTGAATGAAATACATGTTTTTGACAGAGCTGAAGTGGCAATGGGCCGGCCATATAGCTCCAAGAACCAACAACCGATGGGGTAGAAAGGTTCTCGATTGGCACCCTCGCCTCGTACCGATAGACGAAGTGTGAGGTGGCCCCCCTGGTTGCATGTGGCTTAAAACCGTGTTTTATGGCATTCCTTGAAGGAGGTCTATATTCAGCAGTGGTTAGTCCACTGCTGAATATAGAATATACGAGGGCGGCACTGAAAATTTCGGGAATCAAGGAAGACACAACATTTCTATTTAAAAATGTATTTATTGCTTTTCGAAGTATTCTCCGTGAAATTTGACACATTTTTCCATACGATGGAACCAATCATTGAAGCAACCATTCCATTCGGAAGTTGGGGTCTCCAAAATGGCCGTTTTGTAGGCGTCCACAGCTTCTTCAGGTGATGAAAATCTCTGTCCACGCAATTTATTCTTTATTTTAGGGAAAGTATAGAAATCATTAGGGCTTAGGTCGGGGCTGTACGGCGGATATTCTGATAATTCTGTTTTCTTGCTCTCAAAACTCTTTTGTTCTGTGTGCGGTGTGAGAATTCGCATTGTCGTGATGGAGGATGATGCGGCGGTTGCAGTTCTCTTTACGGAGTTCAGAAATGACCTGTGGCAAACAAATGCTAGCATACCATTCTGCATTAACCGTTCTTTGTCCCTCAAGAGGAATAGTCGTAACATGGCCGGTTTTGGAGACAAACGTGGCCACCATTTTTTTTACAACACTCCGTGAACGAACAATTTTTGTTGGCTTTAACTCATTTTCGAACACCCAAACTCATGACTGGTTTTTTGTTTCGGGTTCGTACGCGTATATCCGGGATTCGTCACCTGATTGTTGTATACAGCATTTGAGGATCCTGCGTGGAATCTTTCGAGAGTTCTCACGCACCAAGTAACGCGAGCCGCTTTTTGCTCTTCACAGAGCGGATGCGGTATCCATCGGGAAAACAACTTTTTTACACCTAATTGTTCATGCAAGATTATTTGTATTTGACTCATGCCAATGTCTAAAGTTGCCTGTATTTCGCGGTATGTCACATGTCGATCTTCCTCAATCAGCTTACGCACAGCATCAACGTTTTCTTGGGTGACTGCAGTTTTTGGACGACCTTGACGGGGATCATCACTGAGCTTGACACGTCCACGTTGAAATTCAGCAAACCAGCGATAAATTGTGGTTTTGGATGGGGCTTCATCACCAAATGCAGAAATCATCCGGTCAACACACTGTTTTTGTGTTAAACCACTTCGAAAGTCATAATAAATCACGCTCTTGAATTTTCTTGAGTCAATTCCATTTTCTCAACGACTAAACAAGTTTGATAAAACCTTGTGACTGTGCCTTGTGACAAGACCGAGAATCTTTTTTTTTAATAAATATATGGTATTCGATTTCTAAAACCAAGGAGTTTTATAATAAAAAGATTTTAATATGACAGGAACAGTGGAAATATACCATTCCCGATACTTTTAGTGCAGCCTAGGTAGAATTAAGGAATGTAATAATGATGATGACATGTTTTTCATTTATTTTAACCTACGTCCCATATAGCTCCTACCTAGGTTTAGGTTGGACCCATTCTCTTAACTGGTTCTGCTGGTAGTCAGCAATAAACCATCTGATGTGTACCAGTTTAAGAAACAGCTTTCGTGTTAAACCTTTCGTACTACTATACTACTCGTACTACTACGTACTCGTATAGACCGATTAATAAAACATTTTTTTTAGATAAATAATACACCAGTATTTTGTTCACGGACAAACAGACAATCCAGATTCACAACAATTATTTGTAGGTCATACTTATTGCGCGTGGGATTCGAACCCGCGGCTCTCAGCGCTGCAACTCATTGCTAAGCTACTGCGCCACGGAGCCATCAATTATGCAACGCTATACGTTTTATAGTTTCTGAACTTGTTTAACTTTTGTAAGATCATCCACTACTGCCTATGAAAATCCACTGCCACTCCCCCATATATTGACTCTTAGAGGGGAGATTCCCATAGATGATAGGCTCATCGATAAACGTAGTTCGTCATTATTTTGAATTGTTTACAGGAACTCCTGTTTGAGTTTCCTTTTGTCGTCTTTTACGAAATCCACGGAATGATATGGGCTAGTGGATCTTTGTACATCGCCACTTCACGGTTTGAAAGATAAAAATGTTAAAATAAAACACTTTAATTATGACTTAGTTAAAGTAGAAGTAGAATTATTCCTAAGTTTTTTTTATAAAATAACGGTGACAAACGAGCACACAGTCCACCTGATGGTAAGTGGATACTGTGGCTCATAGACATCTACATCTATCCCCGATTAAGAATCAAAATGCGTATGCGTTGTCACCCCTGAGGACTAAGATCGAATGCCTCGCTTCCAGCACAAAGGTTCTCCAGTTCTCTACTCACTCATGGTACAAAACACAGCAGCATTGAGCTGCTATTTTACGCTGGTATTCTGTGAGCACATGGTCCTTCCCCGATCGAGCCGTATGAGTAAAAATATTTTTATATTTAAATTACATTAAAGAGTTATCTATCCATCTATTGCGCTTTCTAAAGGAAGGTACCTATGACCTTTAAATTATTTATTGGTTAAATGGAAACTCATATCTTGTATCTTAGTTTCAGGTTATTCCGAAGACCAATCAATGGCGCTAATGAATCGTAAGTTATTTAAAAAATTTAAGATTTAAATACCGTTTTACTCCGTCAGTCTCTTCCAACATCTATCTATATGAGTAGGTAAATAATTGCAGAATGGGGAACAAGAAGTATTGACTACAGTGTAAACTCGATAACTCGAACCTCGTCGAAAAAAATTTTTATTCCCTTCCGCGAATTCCCCGCGCTTCGATCGCCCGCCTCGTCTGCTTCACCCCCTAAAAATCTACGTGACCACGATAATATTTTGTCTTATTTTCTTAATTTTTTTTTGCGCCCGAAGCAATTAAAGGGCTACCCTGTACGTAGGGAGGCGGAAAAAGTATTACGCATACCACGATAGCCGGTCTATCGTGGTTATGAGGGACTCACTGTCCTACCGGGGACCCTAAGTGATACCCTCTAAAAACCGCCTTTGGGGACAGGCAGCCGGCTGATTAAGCTGTATTGTGCCTTATCGTGAGCGACCCTCTTTTGGGAAAAGAGGGCGCAGGCGGCTACGAGCCGCTGAGGGAGTGCCTACGAAGGCAAATTAATATTAGTTATTACAATAATTTAATTTAATTAGAGTTAGCCTGAGCCGCCAGGAGGCAGTTCAGGTCGTTTGTCAGTTTATTAGGCGGGTCCGAGAGAGAGTTTCTCGGCCTGCGGACTCGATAGCGAGAGGGGGGTGGGGCTGCATAAGTAGCTGCCTCACGAATTAATTGGTTTGGATGCGACTCTGAGGCTTTGAAGAAGTTCTTAGAGAGTTTTTTAAGAAATTGTTGAATTATTGGGAGCTCTAGGTCCCGATGAAGGTCGGCATTACGGACGTACCAAGGTGCGTTCGCAGCTCGACGGCAGAAAAGGTTTTGAACTATTTGGAGTTCATTAATAATGTTAAAAGGGTTTGCGTGGGCAAAGACGGGGCCCGCGTAGGACATTTCCTTAATATGCACCTCGAATTATTTATACTTTGTTACTCGAAAAAAAATGTTATTTCCTTATGAGGTACCTATTTATTATAAATCGAATTACAAAAACATACTCTGTATATATTCCCATATTTATATAT
The DNA here is from genome assembly GCA_036936625.1 of Parnassius smintheus behrii. Classification (NCBI taxonomy): domain Eukaryota; kingdom Metazoa; phylum Arthropoda; class Insecta; order Lepidoptera; family Papilionidae; genus Parnassius; species Parnassius smintheus. The sequence continues at coordinate 56,565,443 of JAUPFT010000003.1, read as the reverse complement.
CAATGACTCTGTACATTGATATATTTTATTACACTATATGTGCCAGTGACTGTAGAAGCTAGTAAAATATTAACTTACTAAAATTCAAAAGGTACATTTGTTGCTTTTATTCTATTACCGTGTACTTTGCACAGATACAATTAATGAATACATTATGTTTATGTTTGGTAAAAAATCTCGTAATTCTTGTTACGTCGAAAACTTTTTTTTGCATATCCCTTGAAAGTCGTGTCATCTAGATTCCACTGTATATTACCCTTGTACTCATGCATTATTCGGATAGATGAATTAACGTGGTCAATGGTTATGTCGTCGGAAAAAATGACGATCGAAGTACCAGAAGGTGCTCCTTTGAAGTTGCCGCCCGTTGCTGATATGGATATTTTTCGCTTGGCGTAAACGAGTTGGTTCTACCGCCATCTAAAGGAGGAAACCATTAAAAAAAGCAGGCATTTCGTATAGTCACCACCTTCGTCACCAAATGATTCAACGGATTCTCTTTCGGAACTAAATTACGGCAGGTTTAATCAATACATTTTTAAAATGCTAAAAACCGATGACGGGAAACAACGTTGAGTGAAAAGCGTCCTTTATAGCGATTACCAAGACCTGTAAAGCAAGGAGATTACTTCACAGCAAATCCTGCCGAATGAGCCGTGGGGGAGGTCCAAGTTCTATAAATAGTGTACGGGTTGGTTAGCCGTGTAGAGGCGGCGTGAGAATGTCCACTACCCCTCGTCGTCCCGTGAGCGGCGACGGAGGCAAACTATAACACATGGGCAAGCGGTATCTTTCTGATAACGCAAAATTTAAAAAATTGCAGTTGCTAAGCGTGGCAAAGTCCTGCCTGTAAGACAATTTATGGGGTGGAGGGGCTATGTTCAGAAGTAGACATTTATAGGCTGTAATGGATGATCTTTTATTTCGATTTGTTTGTTATTTTACTTTTTATGACTACTTTTATTATTGCTTTTACTATAATATGAAAGTGTTATTTGGACATTTTTTCTTTTTAATAGAATAAGGGCGACAGATGATCACACAGTTCACCTGATGGTTCGTGGACGCTGTGGCCGATAGACATGTATCCTAGATTAAGAATCAAAATGCAGATGCGTTGTCACCCGTGAGGACCAAGATGGAATGCCCCGTTTCCAGTAAAAAGGGTCTCCGGTTCTCTACACTCACAATACGAATACATAGCAGTATTAAGCTGCTATTTCAGGCTGGTGTTCTGTTAGAGGGTGTATCTTCCCCGGTCGAGCCGACACATTCGTGCTACAAACATAATATAGCTGCAACGTGGCTCTACCACGTATAAACTGCATGTAGATAGGAGTATAATACCTATTTCCACCCTCCATCTTAGGCAAAAAAAAAGAAACTGAAATGAACATAGATAATAAATAAAAGACATATATATTCGATTTAGTAATTTTATTCAGTCAAGTTATACAAACTTTACGCTTACAGACCAGACCAGAACACGTTCCATTGCAATAAAAATAATTCTTCATAAGATATTGATAAATTAATCATGTTCCGAAAGGTTTTTGTTCTGTTTGTTTTACAAATAGTATAAAATACGATTCATACTTGACGGAGCAAATTGACATCGGTACTGTGACAGTAAATTCTGTTTTTATATTTATTTTTATTTAAAAAAAAAAAACTACCAATGCCATTAACGTTGCTAATATTTTCTTCAACTACTGCTTCAGTACAACGAAAGTGAACAAAAATGTGAAAGCAAGCGTCTTGCCACGCGATATTGAGTACTATCGACGAGGGCATCACGTTATTTTATAAGATTTTTGGCATTTCCTAATGCCGACTCTTACCATTGTTTGTCTCACGTCATCACCACAAGGCAATTATAATTACCGTAAATAATAATAACAATAATAAAGCAACACAAACTTGAACTTGCTAATAAACGAACTAATTATGGAAGAAAAACAATTTTGTACGCCATTTTAATTCATAAATTTTAATTAACAACCAGAGGCAATAAGTCTGATTTTTTCACATGCAATTTACTATGTATCTCGTTGTAAGTGAAATTCTGTTTAAATTCTTTAAATCTAAATAAATACCAATTAGATTTAGTAAATCGCACCAACTAATGACACGCTACGTCAGTTCTGAATCGTACCATACATTTTATCTTATCTTAACTCATTTAAGTTATATTCAAGTAATAATCCTTATACGGCTAATTGTAATTAAAGTTATATCTTAGTTAATTTTTGCTATAAAAATCCCGACTTTAGTCACACATCGATCAATTATACACAAGGCAATATTACTTCCTCTTGATACAAAACAAAGCTTATTACAATAACTCCATTTATAATTACTAGCTAACGTGGAGTGCGTTAAGTAGAATATGATACAAATATAAATATTTCGGTCGCGTAACATGTTTAGAATAACTGGTTGCATACACCATCACAAGATACATTACTTTCCATTGTGAAACATGTTCCTTGTAAAGTAAAGTTGCATTAACTTTACATCCATTCAATAGAAAAAAATTATAATTGGATTATAACATTGGTCATGGGAAGAAAGTTTCTCGAGTGGCAACCTTGTACTGAAAAGAGAAAAAAATTGTAGCCTATGTCATCCTCACACCTATACGAATCTAACTTCGTATGGATTTTAACATACTAAGTGTTCGTATGTTGAAATCCATCAAGAATTTAGTCCACGCAGCGTGCGAAACAAATAGACAATCATACATACTCTCGAAAAAATTACCCTCCTTCTGGGCAGTCAAGTAAAAAGCAAACACAATTTTAATTTACTATATGGGCTTGTTTCACCACTAATCTGTGAAAATTATTATTGAGAAATAAATGTATTTTTTAATTCTTTTATTTTTAATTATAAATGTTGGGCAATACTGTCTGGATGCTGGATGGGTTCGGCTACAGGGTTTATCGAAAAGAGATTTGGGACACCTGCCATTATCTCAATGGATAAAAGGTGAATTGTGGTGACTCACTTACCAAATGGAAACCTAACACTGTTATCTTAACTGACTGCGAAGCGTTAACGTGCTGTCTTAAACAGTCAACATCCTCCCCGTTTTGAGGCATTTTTCACTTCACCTTTCCGGTATAATGTGTTACCATTACAGCATATAAAAGTCCACTGACCAACATGGGCGTCTCTTATAGCTATAGCGAGGATAGTAAGTTAGATAGTTGCCACACTTCGCAGACGAGTTGGCTGGAGATAAAGTATTATTAAATAAATATCATAATTAAATTAGATAAAAGCTTAAAAAAAGGCAATAAGTTTTGAATACTGTGTTCATCAATTATATTTAATAAAATTATAAAAAGTTTGCTACACAAGAAACTAACATGTAACTTAATAATATGAAATTATTTTAGGAACTTAACGATAATCACTTACTAAAATATCAAGATCAATTGGTTCAACTAACTATTAATGGAATGATTTCTTTCATTGTTGCCATTATCACAAAATATACGCACACCACACACACTTACAAGTAAATTATTATTTCTAAAACAATGGACACGACTGCAGTGGTCTAACGGGGTAGGATCTATTAATCTGACGGCTATTTAGACTTTTTTTTTAAAAAACTCCCATATTTTCGGATGAAATATAGTCTAGATCACTCCGGGCATTGCTCTCTATTGTTAGTTTCATTACAATCGGCTCCGCTGTTCCAATGATAAGCCCAAACAGAAAAACAGAAAGACAGAGAAATTTATTATTAATAATTTTAAATTTAAAAATATTCATATCGTAGGCATGCAAATAAACCCCCCCCCCCACGGCCCTACCCCTCAGCGCGATATAAGGCAGTTATTTCGATATTACAGACAGAAATTTAAATTTTATTTATATGTATACATTGATGTTAATATAATCTATATTACCCCGCACAATGATTACAAATTGGTTTGAGATGACGGCTCTGCTACGAGCACTTAACCCTATAGAGACGTAATACAAGGCGACCCGAACCTGTCAACTCGTCAGTGACTAGTCACTGATATATTTCGGAACACTTTTGTCTCCCGCCAATAGTGACCAAAAACTAGAACCGAAGAGACGGCTTATATTTAAAATATAAATTAAAATCAATTTACGGCATCATGTCTTTTTTACCGTTAAATGGTGCGGAAACAACAGTAAAACATGTAGTGTAACAACAAACAATATTACTTTTCATCGGTAAGTATATTTCTTTATTTTACCAAAATATTTTCAACATTTTTATTACGCAACGAGGGTCAAGTTAAACTAGACAGTTCCGCCACGCGTTACTCCCCGTCCTTTTTGCATTTACTGCAAACAAGTATATCTATCTCTCCTTATCATAATTAGCCTCGTGACGCTAATGACTAGTGCAGTGCGGTATATTTATTTCGTAATGTCGATAATTATCCACAAAATGATTATTGTACTTAGATATCGTTGTTTTGGATATATTAGATATAGACAGATACATAACACTTTATAATATTAATTATAATTATTCTTTTCCTGTATGAGCTTTGGGTAAGTAGGATAACAGTGTTATTTTATTTAAACAGTATGATTTTTTCCCTATAGGTTTCCAAAATATGGTAATATGAAAAACAAATGGATAAACGTTACAAAAAGAGAAAATTGGTTTCCATCAAAATATAGCGTCATGTGCTCAAAGCAATTTACTGAGAATTGTTTTTGATGAAAAACAAGAAGCGGCGACTAAAGAGAAGTGCAGTACCTACGCTGTTTTTGCCTCAGATGCAATACCTGTATAAAGGCTTTAGTGTCATTAAAATAAAATAAAAACAGTCTCATATTCTACAAAGATAATGGAGGTTTAATTTATCCCTCACAAATGGTCGTTAAAATATGTCGGCGTTGCGAGTCCGTGATCAAGAAAGATTTTATTAATAGTCACTCTAGAGGAAAATCACCGCTGAACTGTACCAGCCCCATAAAGCTCTTAGCAGCTTTACAGAAGAACCATTATTCCCGGAGTATACACATCATCAATTTTACGCCGAAGAAACCAATCATATTATTGATTTAACGAAAAGTATAATAAAGAAATATATTGACACAAGAATGACATTTATACTTAAAAATCAAAAATTGGAAGGAAAATGTGCAGTTACGAGAATATATACAAAATTAATTAATTTTAAAAATCAATTATAGCACTTAATAAAATAAATATAACAAATAAACATGAAAATCTTTTTTATTCTCTTTTCAATCTCTCCGTACTGCCTCGTAGTGCCTCGACCTTGAGCCGAACTATCTTGCGTATCTCCTACGGGGCCTTTTTATAGGATAGGGTAACAAACGAGCACACAGTACACAACATGATGGTAAGTGGTTGCTGTGGCCCATAGACATCTACATCTATCCTCGATTACGAATCTAAATGCAGATGTGTTGTCTGTCACCCATGGGGAATGGAATGCCTCGTTTCCAGTAAAAAGGGTCGCCGGTTCTCTACACTCACTACACGAAACACAGCATAAAGCTACTATTTTATACTGGTATTCTTTGAGAGCGTTGTCCTTCCCCAGTGGAGCCGACCCATTCTTGGTACAACTATATTACTAATATAACTGCAGCATGGCTCTGTATATGTAAATATTTTAATCTCTCTGTATATGTAAATATATGTAAATATTTTAATTTTTATGTTAAAGTAATTTTATGTTAAAATTCAACAAATCACTAAAAGTTTATTTTAAACTCGTTTAATTTAATCTTGAATTTTTTTCGAAGTTAGCATTTACATTTTACCTGAGTATACTGCTTGAAAAGTTAGTATATTTAAAATTTCATTTCTTAGTTGCACAGGAAAATTGAAGTCACAGTCGAAAGCTAGTTACTGATACTGAAAGTATGTATAAAGCATAAATTCATTACAATGCACGCCCTAGCGATCGTGTTCGGAATCTCTTCGGAATAGTTCGGAGTACTTCGCAGCGATCACAGCTCCCCCCGCGCCGCAACTAGTTGACAAAATTGTTTGCTTTTAAATTCGCATGTATTACTTCTCTATAGGGTTAAGTGCTCGTAGCGGCTCTGTGACGCAGTTGTGGCGCTGAGGGCGCACGGACAAATATTTCTACCGGCCTACAGCTATTTGTTCGGGGTTTGGATGTTTGTCCTTGTGAAATTTATGTATAAATACTACCTCCACGATACAAGCAAAAATCCTAGTGTAAGGGAACTTCTCTTAAACTATACGACTAGTTTAATAGTTATGAACGGACATATATACAGACAGAAAATTACACAATATGTCGGCCAAAAATACACCTTCCTCCTTTATGTGTTGCATTGCAGTATATTGAAATCAACAGCTTACACATTATTAAATTTCTCACATTTTGTGAAAACAACATTGATTTCATAAATAATATCACATAATAAACGAAATATTAATTTACCAATAATAAATTAAATACTTTAACATAATTTTTACGTTATAAATTAATAAAAACCAATTTCTATTCTAAACAAATAAGCAAATAAATAAAACGCATCTCTATCCCTCTCTCCTTTCACTACAAACATTTTTTTAATTTTATCCTAGTCGTATTTTCTTATAGAAATATTTTTCAACGCAAATATAATAAATTCAACGGCCCAAGACTTTGCTACAATAATATTAATTTATATTATTTTAACCAATAACGCTCATTTTCATTCAATATTCATTTATCAAGAAAGTCTGACGACTTTTTACTCAATTTCACAATAAAATTAGCTATTAAATAAAAATGAAATGAATTTGTTGGTAATATAAAGTATACAAACTGAATCACCTCACTGACAGCGATCTGTATTTCATATTTACCACGCTCTCACAGAATACCTGCTGTGTTTCGTATGGTGAGTGTAGAGAACCGCAGACCTTTTTTACTGGAAACGAGGCATTTCATCTTAGTCAGGTCGTATCTGCATTTTAATTCTTAATCAAGGATAAATGTTGTCTATGGGCCACAGGCTCTGTGGCTCACAGCACACACTTACTGGGGACTGTGTGCTTGTTGGTCACCCTTACTTTATAAAAAAATCTCACGTTTCTTCTGCCACACCCCGCTTTCACTACTTGTTGTCTATTATTATGAAAAAGTTAAAATTATACTCGTAATAAGTTCGTGAACATGTTCATAATATCTTATGTACATAATTAGTTTCTCGAAAACATCTGTAACGATTTGGATGTACTTTTGTATTCCGATAATGTTTTACTTTTCAAGTTTATCTAGATATTAAAAAAAATTCTTTCTAAAGTCAAATGAAATTCAGTCGCCCAGTTAGTTTCTATTTTAAGATGTTTCCATGCCTATTCTGCGAAACTTAACGTAGTCTATGGTATAGACCAAATGATAAGTATAAATTAGATTTAGAGCTAATTTTACAAACATCATATCAAAGTTATCCATCGAATAAATTATACGCTGACTGAATATAAAAGTAAAACAATGAGAACTTATAATATTAAGCTCAACAGATGTCACTAGTTGCGGCTGAGATGATTTTATTTATCACGGAAACAGTGCCAGCATTGTTGAACATTTTAAATAAAGGTATCTTAATACCGAGTGTATGTAATGTACACAAAACAATGCTGTGTTCTTTTTTTTTGCACACTTTCAATTTTTGTTTATTTATTCTCCTTTTAGGAATATCCGTAATTTGGTTTATCCATTCCTAATTTAACGAATACAAAATATAACTAATGTTTTAGAAGGAATATTATTCTCTACACTTTTCTAGCGAATTATTTTGCTCCCGCCATCAAATCTGTTAAATATTTCGTCTGTGTTCCGAAATAGAACCCAGTATACTGGCCAATGCAATTGACGTCAATAATCGACGCCATACTGGTGATTCGTTTCAAAACATTGACCAGTATATGACATAATACATACTCTTTACCACTCTTCCTCAGTAACAAAGAATGAGTATGATTTGTCATTCTCTACATCGTTCAGGTTTAACTGTTTAAGCACTGCCATTTTTTTATTTGAATAAAAACAAATTCTAGCACGCTTCATTCAGCGTACACAGAACTAAAAATTGTTTTAATATGGCGGGATATCCGACACAATATGGCGGCGGCACGCCAGTACAATATGGCGTCAATTAATGACGTCATTTGCATTAGCCAGTATACTGGATTCTATTTCGGAACACAGGCTTCACCACTATGGAAGAAGTGCCGCCCTGGTGGCAGAAAAAGTGGTGGATGTCCTCATTTAACTATTTTATTCATAAATTTGTAATTTTTAATATGTTTATGTTGTATTTTATCCTATGAATAAATTTAATCTAAGGAATGAATTTTTTTTAAAAAGGATTAGAGCTAGAATGACTAGAGTTCGTATATCACTGGGCGTTGCCCTCTGTGAGAGTGTTCTCGATCTTCCTTTTTCAGCTGGTCGTTGAGGGTATTACTAGGATGGTGTAAACTCAGAAGGTCAGAATTGGTTCTTCGCGGTGGTCCAGGATGTCTGAAATAATACAAATCTTTATATTAATACTTGAAGGATAAAATTTGCACCCCTTTTTAAATATATGTTATTGCGCGCACGGAGAAGTGTAAGATTTGGCATAGTAAAGTTAATATCGAGAAGGAGAGCAGAAAGCTATAATTTATAAATAATAATTTTGTGTTAATGCATTTAATAAAATAAAACCTTTAATGTAAATTGTCAAATACATAATAATCTATGGTCAAACAGTCGCACAGAGTAAAGATTACCACCAAATACTTTCGAATTGTTGCCAACAAAATAATTAAATTTTATATGCGGTAGAGCCATGCTGCAGTTATACTAGTAGTATAGTTGTAGCACGAATGGGTCGGCTCGACCGGGAAAGGACCACGCTCTCACAGATAACCAGCGTAAAATACTTACACTTACCATCAGATGGACTGTCTGCTCGTTTGTCACCCTATCCTAAAAAAAAATACAGACATATTGACTGAATGAGCTGTGTTGTAAATTTTGTGTGATTACAAACGTTCTTTTTTCAATAGTCTGTTTAATAGAGTGTACGGTACGGCAAAAAGTAGTTTATGTTATGTTTTATATATTAATGTGCAGTCGAAAGCATAGATAATACATCATATTTAAACGTTGAAAGTGAAAAAAGCTTGCGTAATATACAAACTTAAAAAGAATTATGAATTATGATCTAGTTTTGATCACAGTGGGAGAAACAAATCAGGATATGGGCAGTAGCGTCTTTTTAATAACGATTAAAAATAATAAAAAACTGCGGTTGCCAACCTGCTTGCCAAGCGCGGCAACTATAGCAAATATCCCCCTATGGGAAGGCTTTCTTCAGCAGTGGACTTCGATAGACTGTGGAGTCGCGTATCGATTAAGCGTGTGCGTTCCGCAGAACGCGTTCCAAATGTTCCAAGTATATCAACTAAGCGGCAGCTGTTCTAGTGTTTGACCGTTCAACGTGAATGTCGGTCCTGTACGAGCAGCTGCCGCTTACATAGTGTTGACCATGATTCTTCTCTGAGTGCTTTACTATGATAAAAACGACTTTTGCTATTCCACAGCAATTCTTTTGAATCATATAATTTTATCAATTTACGCCAACTTTGGTTATCCACTCACACACATAAAATATAACTCCTTTGATACGCGTCCAAAAACCGACACCAGACGGAACGAGTTTGGGAGTTCCAACGAACAATTTGGCGCACGTTCCAATGCGGTATCTATTTCACGCGGTTGAAACACGAGCCAATGTTCGATCATTTGGACCGCATTTTTGGTGGTATTCCAATATACTACTGTCCATTACCAGTGTTGTAGTCGTGAGGTACATCGTACATAATACAGTACAGTTTAGTGTGGTAAGATATTTCTTATAGAGTAGACGAGCACACAGTTCACCTGATCGTAAGTGGATGCTGTGGCCCATAGACATTCATATGCATCCTCGATTAAGATTCAAAATGCAGATGTCTGATCTTCGCTGAGGACTAAGATGTAAAACCTCATTTCCTGTAAAAATGATTCTCTGCACTTATGGCATTGAGCTGCTTTTTAATGCTGGCTGATTCTGTTAGTGTGGTCCCCCCGACCCGACCCCGCTCGAGCCGACTCATTCGTGTTGCGACCATATTATCTGCAGCGTGGCTCGTGTGGTGAAGTGTGTGGTGTTGGACTTGCTATTACCTTTGGCGATGCTCCACCAGGGCAGCGTGACGTACGTGAGGTACGCGTTGAGCGGCGCGGACTGCTGCCTTTTGCCCTCCTTCCACAGGTGGAACGTCTGCGTGAAGCCTCGCATTGCCCACAATGGGTTGTACGCACCATCATCCAGTTCTGTTGACAATGGGACGAATCACGATTTGTACTAAGAATATTATGTTATTATTGTTTGTAAATATGTTAACAGATATTATACTACTTTTATAATCTAGAAGTCAACACCGTCCAAACACTTGGTAAATCAGAAACTGTCGATGTTTCACTCTCGTGCCTCGGAAAACACGAAAAGCCGTTGGTCATGCGCCCGATCTTGTCGGAATGCCGTCCATCGGACTATGAGTGTGAGGAAACAGAGAGTGCACCTGTGCTTGCGCGCGTACACTGGGGCACTATAATCCTGTCCTGCGCAGATGCCTTATCTCCATTGGAACTGGCCGCCGTGACCGAAAATCAGTCTGGAGGACGTTATTATTTAAATCAGAATTTTAAATTGCAATTATCAATTTCATTATTTACCGCGGGAATCGATCGCATGACGTTAGCGTACTGTGAAATTTAAGGCGGGCGCTTTGCCACGAAGTTACTAAGGCTTTAGTTTAAAAATCAAAATTAATTTCTAAGGTACGAATACCAGCGTGAAATAGTAGCTAAATGCTGCTTTATTTCGTATGGTGAGTGTAGAGAACCGGAGACCCTTTTACTGGAAACGAGGCATTCCATCTTAGTCCTCACGGGTGACAACGCATCTGCATTTTGATTTGTAATCGAGGATAGATGTAGATGTCTATGGGCCGAAGCAACCACTTAACATCAGGTGGACTGCATGCTCGTTTGTCACCCTATCCTATAAAAAAAGGTACGTTTACAGAATTACCTTAGTAATTAAAAACATATCTGTCAATAATAAACTAAAGTTTGATTGCATATTACATTTATGATCATAGACGTTAGTGAAAGCTCTACATAATATAATGCCCCTACAATTGAATGAAAAATTAAACCTACTTACAAGAATAGAACAGTATAATTTTTTATTCAATATTAATAACATGTAATTCCCATGGAAGGTAATTTTTTACTTTTTTCACCAGTTTGGAAAAAAGCGTCTATCCTGGGAAGAACCAGCACGAAAATCAGCGGAACTTTACTATTAGTCATAAACATATTGGGATTTTTTATTAAGCCGATAGATTAAATTAAAATGTTTGTATAATAATTTTAATAGGCGCTATATAAATCCATTAGAAACATTAATTTTCTAAATATGCATGAAATAATATGCACAAAATTCATATCTATAGAATTTCTGACACAAAAGTACCCGTTTTCTTGTCGGACCTAGCTGTCGACAAATAGAAGCGGGTCGTTAGAGTGATGGTAGACTAGCTAAACTTAGAAAATTGTTTAGCGCGATAGTAAAAAAGGTTGAAACTAGCTGTAACTAATTACTGACTAATCTAATAAAGAAAATAATAAATTGATTTCAAAAATAAAAGAAACGTTGAAAAAGTTATTTTATAAAAACATCAATATAGAATAACTTTGACCTTGTAAGTGAACCTAGTGGAACTCCTATACTTAAGATGACATTGAGTTTTATTTTTCGATAAAAATATGATCTTCTTTTTGTAAAATGGAAAAACAAATGGATATAAACAGAATTGTAAATTTACGTAAATATTATTGATGATTTGTTGACGTAAAATCAATGCTTGTATATCTAAAGCTTCGTAAAAGTCATCGTAAACATTTCTACAAGTTTAATTACAATTAATGAGAGAGTAACATTGCACTATCAAAAGACAACAATATGGTAGGCAGGCAAGCAGGCAGTCAAAAAAATACACATAAAAGTGGAGATAAAATGAATGCAAAACAAGTGCGGAAAAGGTATATATTGCAATGGCCCAATGTTCTAATTTTTAAGTCCTTGATTCCTGTAATAAAGTTACTGTATTGTAATGCAATACCGTGTAACGAGCGCGGCGGCAAGTCGCACCAGTAGTAGATGTCGGTGCCATCGGGTGTCGTTCTTCTTGGCGGGAGACGAGTCCGTCGGAACAGCGCCGCGGCCACGCCGCGCTGTCGTCGCGGCAGCGTCACGTACGCCCGCGCCCCCTCACTCCACCCCTTACTACCCCCTGCGCTATGTCCCCCACCACACTCTGTCTCATCCCCGGACACATAGCGAGCGGTCGCGTGTTCCTCAGTGCCACGCACCGTGGGCCCCGTCACCATTTTCACCACCTTTTCATAATCGTTTTCATCGGGGCAGTCGAGGGAGGCAGCATCGTGAGCCAGTTCGCAGTCGTCGTCCACCGGCTGAGCGGAGTGACGGTGGCGGGTGGGGGGGAGCGGGCGGAGAGGTGGAGGGGCGACTGCGGCACGACTTAATGGGCGACGACGAGGAGCCACGTCCCGTAGGCAGGCGGGCGTGGATGTGTCGCGCGTCTCCCGCGCGTAAACCTCGCGCATGTCGCGCTCGCATCCCCCCGCGCCCCCTCCCTTACCCCCGCCCCCACCCGCGCAGCAGCGCCACCGCGCGGAGGAAGCCTGAGAGCCGCGCCGCGCTACGGACAGACGACAAACACGCGTTACTACTCACGACTAGTGTAACCACCGTTTCCGTTTTATCTTACGACCCGTTACGAAGATACCGATCGTGAATCAAAACGGATATAAGTATAGTTTTAGTCGTTTTAAGTTGGCGGTAAAATAGTTTTTTTGAAGTGAAAACTTCTTTAGAATAATTGTGAATTGAAACTCGTTGAAACAAAAAAGCGACACTAAAAAGAGACAAACATATACATTTATAGGACTTAGCTTGCGCGAGAGAATGAGATAGAATACAGTATATATACTGCATATATTATTTCGGTCACCTTTTATGAAGTTTTCACTTCTCCACGTGTGAACTGCACACATGTATTTTACTTTTTGTAACGTTATCCCCCCCCCCCCCTCATGATTGTCCTAAGATTGTCTCCTGTATCGTGTTAGTACTTAGTACAGTTAAAATACATAAATTGTACAAGGACTAATATCAACACCCGAAACAATTACTTGTAGACAGTACAAATACTCTGTAACAGAGACGGTTCTTTAATGTCTTTCGTTTTTAGTACAACGGATCGTAACGCAAAACGGAACGTATTTTATTTAGGTACGGAACAAGGCTAACATTCATACGATAAGCTTGTAAAGATTAATTACGCCGGCAACCGAACTAGATATCCGGTTACCTTTTAATTTCTACAAGTGTTTCTATTTCCGGGACATAAATCGTTTCCTTTGGTTACGGGACTTGAGCTAGCTTTCGTAAGACCGACAAGATTTATTTTAGCGAAACAATACAAACAACGATCTTGCCAAATAGTAAACGTTGAGTATTCAAAATAAACATTTACAACACAACGTGAAATTTAGCAGCGCGCAAACGGAATTTAAATAATGAATAATACAAAATTCATTCAAAATGTCGATTCTATAGTTTAATTAACTACCCTTTGATTCCCGAACGTGTAAAACGTAAATCGCGTCTAACTGGCTTCCTCCGAGCGTCTCATACATGAAGACAAACAAACTAATGAAGCAACAACACCGACAAAGCATTAAGCAACAAGGTTATGTACAATCATAGTGAATGGATACACTACATGCGATATACGAATACGTGAGCACAAGGTAAAGGATAACAAAGTAAACGACATCAATAGTAAAAACCTATGCTATTAACAAAAGAGATACGTTGTTAATTTGATTGGATTCTGATCAATGTTTTTACAAATGCAAAACAAAGAATACAAAAATCTATGTGACTCAACAATTACGTGATATAAACAAAACAGAATATCTAAAAAAAATTCAATTCGAATTCATACGTGGTAGAGTCACGGTGCAGCTATTATGGTTGTAGCATGAATGGGTCGGCTCGACCGGGGAAGGACCACGCTCTCAAAGAATACCAGCGTAAAATAGCAACTTAATGCTGCTGTGTTTCGTATGGTGAGTGTAGAGAACCGGAGATCCGTTTTACTGGAATCGAGGCATTCTATCTTAGTTCTCAGGATCGACAACGCATCTGCATTTTGATTCTTAATCGAGATTCAATGAACATGTCTATGGGCTACAGCATCCACTTACCATCAGGTGGACTGTGCGTTCGTTTGTCACCCTTATCCAATGAGAAAATGCGACTGATTGTATGATAACGAGCACCAAAATAATTTATTTATATGATACAAAGTCGGACTAATAAAGAAACAAAGACGGTGCGCTGCGCACAGTTCAAGTGAATCAAAAACCAAGCCAAGACTATGGTCAACTTATTATAAGAACACGCACTTACGTACACATATGCATCTAAAATCATCAGCGTAAAATAGCAGCTTAAGGCTGCTGTGTTTCGTATGGTGAGTGTTGGGAACCGGAGACCCTTTTTTACTGGAAACGAGGCATTCCACCTTAGTCCTCAGGGGTTACTGCGCATCTGCATTTTGATTCTTAATCCAGGATGGATAAAGATTACTATGTTCTCTTACTATCCGGTCTACCGTGTGGTCATTTAGCAACCTTATTCTATAAATAAAACATAGTTTTAGGTGCATATGTGTGTGACCAGCTTTGAATTTTTATGGGTTGATAAATAAGGAAGGTAAGTGCATGTCAAGAAGTTGAGCATGGTTTAGGAATCACATATTAGTGTGAAAAATAAATAATTCCTAAACGTTTCAAATGTACCTACATAGTTCTATAACACAAAGCCCAGCAAGCCATGTAAATGTTTGCAAACATTTCAACATAGGATAAAGTAATGAAATCTAACTTATTTATCTTCCCGAGAATAATGGTACAACATATGAAATGTTATGTTTTAGTTCGTTATGGTTCGGTTTTAATATATATGTGATATATAAAAACCGAACACATAATTAAGATTATGTTTGGATTGCTTCCGTTTTATTTAGGATTTAGGTTTTTTAGTTCTGTAGTTAAAAGTTGTTTAGACCATATTATCTTTTGTAACGTGTTTTTTGATGTTTGTTGTAATCAATATTTTTTCTTTCTCTCTTTCTGTATTTTTCTTTCTACTGTCCTTGAACATTTTGTCTAATGGACTGTAAATTATTGCTTTTTATAATCTTATATATAAATTGTTTGCCTGCGATGAACTCCTAAACTACAGAACTGATTTCAATGAAATTTTGAACAATGTGTGCAGTTTGGTCCAACTTGAGCGATAGGATAGTTTTTATCCCGGTAAGTTAGCATCAATATTTTTATTGCGAATTTAAGGATTTTTATAGGAGTTGTCGGAAAGAGCAGAACATCTGCCTGACAGAATATAAATATTTGATATTTGATATTAATATAAGTAAGGATTAATAATTTAAGTTTAGAATTATTAAATTAACCTATGTTACGAAGTCGTAATATATATGGCTGAGTATATTTTAAAATTAAATTGTTAAAATCAAAAAAAGAAAATCGAAATATTTCGTAATAACGCAACCGACCAAGTGAAGTTTACCGTAAAAACCATAATGAAAGAAGACACTAATGATTAATTTAATACAATAATAATACAATCAAGAAATACAATATAATAAATACTTACAGTTGAAAACCTTCTGAAAGTACTAAACTGCAAACTAAATACCGATGTTGGTTTGTATGAGAAAAATATGGGGAAAAAGATACAAACTCACCGTCGCGAAGGTCACCAGCCTCCACTTCTGCCACGCCGTCCATCAATGAATCCAGGCCGTCGTTTTCAGAGCGGCTATGGTCGGTGGGGTCCCGCGTGCGCCAGCCTCCACGATTGAATGTTGTGATATTTGCGCTGGGATCACTCAGCCGACGCTGGAATATGCCACGAGATAATCAGTAATTAACTGCCAAACTGATTTTAATTAACCTATTTGTACTTAGATAATTTTTTTATAGAATAAGGGTGACAAACGAGCAAACAGTCCACCAGATGGTAAGTGGATGCTGTGGCCCATAGACATCTACATTTATCTTCAATTAATAATCAAAACGCAGAATGCATAGCCAGCCCTGAGGACTGAGATGGAATGCCTCGTTTCCAGTATACAAAACACAGCAGCTTTAAGCTGCTATATTTTACGCTGGTATTCTGTGAGAGCGTGGTCTTACCCCTGTAGAGTCGATCCATTCGTGCTGCAACCACAATATAGCTGCAGCATGGCTCTACCACGTAAATAAAAATTAATTATATAAGACCCGCGTGTTAAAATAAAATGATGTGTCTTAACTAGTTTGAACAGCACCTCCCGCTCCTCGAAAATTGCATGCACTATCCTCGTCACCACTACTCCTAACATCACTATAATAAATAGACCCTGCCGTGTCCGCTAAGTCCACCTGACGATACTTCATTTAGAGACGAAACACGCGTCGTATTTATTATCAACGGAGGTGTGTCTTTCCTAGTGTACTGGTGTTGGGGTTACTGGTGACGAGGATAGTGCCTGCAATTGAGGGAGGGCGGGACTTGCTCTTCAAACTGGGTAAGACACATTCTTTTATTTACTACGCACATCTTAACTAATTAATATTCAATATCTTCAATATAAGAGATTGGCTCAAATTAACAGCTGATTCTATGGATTGATTTGTATTTTCTTCGACAAAAATTTCATTTATAAGTAAATATTTTATCGCAGTCTGCCACATCAATATTGTATATTATCTGTTTATTTAGAAAGACCGTTTTTACTGGAAACGAGGCATTCCATTATAGTCCTCAAGGGTGACAACCGATTACTACTGAAGAGAGACGTAGTTGTCTATGAGTTACAGCATATATTAACCATCAGGTGGATATTGTGCTGGTTGTCACACTTATCCTATAAAAATATTGATTTTTTTTTAAAGATTTATGTTTTCAGTAGCTAATTATGGATTTTGATTTTTATATGTACCTGATGTCGATAGAGGAACATATCCTCAGGATCGTCCATGTCGTCCGGCCAGGGTGCTGCGAGCCCAGGCTCGGAGCCAGGCGTTGCAGTGCCTCGGGGTCTGGACACCGCCACTTCCGCGTGACCCTTGCCCCCAGGGCCCTTCATGCGGACAAACTCGCACCGTGTCGCGCCGCGGCCCATACCCCCCAGCAGGCCAAATGACATGCGCTGAGCCATCTTCGTTGATAATGATGATTGCTGGGCAGAGATAACAACGGTCACATGACTGTCTAGTGTTTAAAGCTTTTCGCTCCATTTTAGCGCCGCACCTCTTTGCTAAACCAATAATCAATAAACCGAACCGAAACGAAGCCGTCATTAATAGTTAGAAAGGAAAAAATCGATCAGTCTCTACTCGGAGTTGCATCCACCGAACCAGGAATCAGTTGCAGATTACACAAATTCTTTTTACAAAAATACTGTAATAATTAATAATATAAGAGTTTAAGATATAAGACCACACTCTCACAGAATCCCAGCGTAATGATGCTGTGTTTCGTATGGTGAGTGTAGAGTACCTGAGACCCTTTTAACTGGAAACAAGGCATTCCATCCAAGTCCTCAGGGGTGACAACGCATCTGCATTTGGATTGTTAATCGAGAATATAATATGTATGTACATGTCTATAGGCAATAGCACGCACTTGTCATCGGATGGACTCTGTGCTTATTGTCACCGCCATTCTATAAAAAATAAATGTTTTATTTTATCCTGGTGATCCTGATCAGAATACTAGGATAAAGTTACTAAATTATTGTATTGTCATAGGTCCTTGATATGAGTGCAAATTTTCAAGTCAATCTGTCGTCTACAAGTTGATGAAAATTACATTAAAAGATTCCGTTACATAGATAGACACACGCAAAGCTAATAAATGCGTGTATAAAATCATACAAGATGGCGGAAGCTAGATAAACCCACAATGTTCATCTAGATTTTAAGATTGCTCAATATATAGAAAAAACAATTGCGTAGTTACATCTGTTAACTTTGTGATTTGAGGCACACATACCAGTTTAGACTGCAATGAACTGTCAGGGCCGTAACCGATTGCAAAAAAACCCAAGCACTATACTAAGGTAAGGTCTACAAGGAAAGGTCGATATTTAAAAGATATAAGCGAATACGTAAAAGCAAAAAACAAATAGATTAATCACAAATAATGTCCTCCAGACCAAATTCCGGTCACGATGGCCAGTTTCAACGGAGGCCAGCCATCTGCGCAGGACAGGATTATAGTGCCACAGTGCACTCTCTTATTCTTTCACTCTCATAGTCCGTTGGAACGGTTAGCTGACACGACAGGAGAGAGTGATCAGGCGCAGGACCGACCGCTTTACGTACTTTCCGAGCCACGGCGGTGGAACACCGCCCCTACTGATTCCGGGCTGCTACGGAGTATATCTAAAAAATCCAATAACTGATTTTGGCTGGACCCGGGATTTGAATTCGAAACCTCATAATCAGCAACCGTATTTATGACCTCTGAACCAACAAGATAGTCAAATAGATTCTCCTTAGTCATTGAGTTCCTCGCCGCTGAAGACCTCGAGTTGGCCGGTAACGCTGCTCGGGACAATAAGAAGACCAGAATCATACCGAGGCACCTTGAGCTTGCCATCCGCAAAGACGAAGAGTTGAACAAGCTCCTCTCCGAAGTGACAACCGCCCAGGGCGGTGTACTACCCAACATTCAGGCGGTCCTTCTGCCAAAGAAGACCGAGAAGAAGGCCTAAACGGGTGTACCCCTGGTTGACGGTGGTACTGAAAGCCTTGGCAGCATAGAGATGTTATTATGTTTTAAGATTTAGAGATTTTATTACGTTTTTGAGTTATACTTAATAATAATGCGTAATTAATTCAGAAGTCAGTTATTTCAATATAACTGACACACACTTCATTTTTATTTACATATGTGTATGTTTATAGATAAATAAGTTTTTGAACCGGCAGAGTATGCAAATTCCGTTAAAATGTCATCGACCGTATAAATCTAGTGAAAGTTTACCGTGTGCAGTACAATGGTCAATGTAATATAGTCAGCGCGTCTGAATTAGACGCGACATAAACCATTAACCTCCATTGAAGTAATACGAGTATGTACTACGTATTAGAACAGACACCGCGGACAGAATCCCGCGCGAAAGGTAACACGTGTTATACGCGGTAGAGCCACGCTGCAGGTATATTAAAGCTGTAGCACGAATAGGTCAGCTCGACCGGGGTAGGACCACGCTCTCACAGAATACCAGCGTAAAATAGCTGTTTCGTATCGTGAGTGTAGAGAACTAGAGACCCTTTTTTGAGACCTCTGGAAACGAGGCATTTAATCTTGATTCTCAGGGGTGACAGTGCATCTGACTTTCAATGGAGGATGAATATAGATGTGTATGGGCCACAGCATCCACTTACAATCAGGTGGAATGTGTGCTCGTTTGTCACCCTTATTCTGTAAAAACACACACACACACACACACACACACACACACACACACACACACACACACACTCACACACACACACACACACACACACACACACGCACACGCACACGCACTCGCACACGCACACGCACACCCACACGCATACGCACACGCACACGCACACGCATACGCACACGCACACAATAAATTTTTTCGGCACAGATTAAATAAATTTGAACCCCTGGCACAGAATACATAATAGTGCCCCTGGTATCTAAAACGTGTTTCAACCAACCAAGTCTCGGGGTCTCTTAAAGGACGTAGTACATTTACTCAATGTTACCTAACCCCTCAAAAGTAGACCGGCAACGCGTCAATTGTCAATAAAAACGGGCTGACCCATTATTAGGAATACCTTTGTAATTTGCCGAAACGTATCTTCCATTTAAAGGAGCTCTATGATTTTTTCTACGTAGGGTTTTTCACTTTATAACATTCGTTTCAAAATATAACATGAACGAAAATGTTTACTCATTATACCAGTTATTGTATGTGCTGTTGGGTCTGTAGCTTACTTGATAGCCTGCTGATGCAACTTGTTTTATAGTTAATAAAATTTAATGACAGCGTATTTTTTAAATTAGGAAGCCGTTTAGAAACAGTAAATTCTGTTTTTAAACTCATAAGAAATGTGGCGTATTATGATGTAAATTTAAAACCAACTATTGATTGCAAAATACCTTTGGACAAAATCTGTAGAAAATTCCTAAAATCTTAAATATTTTTCTTATTTATTAACTTTAATTCCTAAAATCCTAAAATCTTAAATATTTATCTTAGTTATTATATTTAATTTTTTTACCTTAGTTTAGTAAATATACAAACTTAAAAAAATTATGAGTTACGGTCGAATTGCTACTATTTTCAAATTATAAATTCTCAACATTATACATTTATTCTGCACAATATCCTTAAAAATGAATAATATCATGGTGAACGCATCACAGACAGAGGGTATACAAAACTGTTCTACTTTGAGGAAATAAAGAGCGAGGGCGGGGTGAGAGACACAAATTTGGGACATTGACTAAAACAAGGGGTTAATCACAGCTGACACAGTGTGAAAATTACTTTGAACTTTGTACCTATGACCCTAGACGTTATCCATGCTTGTATAATTAGGTCATGTTTTTTTTTAACCTGAAGTCACGAAAGAACTTACACCTAATGATAGAGTCGGTACTGCAGTTTATAGACACCAACTAATTTTAAACAAAGAAACCTTTTTTTATCTTATGCAACGGTGCCCCCCGGCTTCGCACGGGTGAATTCCGGATCTCGACAACAGCGCCACCTGCCGGGCCAATTCGTGAATCTAAACCATTCTCGAATGAACTTAATCACGTATACGAAATTTCATCAAAATCGCTCCGGCCGTTTGGAGGTGTTTAGTCACACACACACGGACAGAAGTATTTTATATATAAAAATAAAGGTGACAAAAGAGCACGCAGTCCACCTGATAACAAGTGCATTCTGTTGCTCATAGACATGTACATTTATTGTCGATTAAGAATCAAAATGAAGATGCGCTGTCACCCGAGAGGACTAAGATCCCGTTACCTGTATAAATGGTCGAAGGTTTGGTTCGTTCACACTCGCCATACGAAACACAGCAGCATTAAGCTGCTATTTTACGCTAGTATTCTGTGAGAGCATGGTCCTAACTCGGTCAAGCCGACCTATTCGTGCTACAACTATAATATAGCTGTAGCATGGCTTTAATACGTATACAGATCCGTTGCCTCTCCTGAGGACTACGATGGAATGCCTCACAGCCCCTAATGATACTAGTTCTCTTTACCCTTCCAGAATAGAATGGAATAGAATATTTTTTAATCAATATATGTAGATCACATGTAATTCTTATTGATAGTCATTTTTTACTTTACCACTGGTTCGGGAAAAAACCTCTGTCCTGGTAAGAACTAGCATGGAAAACAGCGGTTGGTACTTTCTTTTTTCAGAGAAAAAATATACAATTAAACACAGGTTGTTCAAACTAGTTACAAAACTTATTAAAGAATCCCATGGGTTATTATTAACCATGTATTCATTTATATCATAATAACCCTTTAAAACAGTTTTGTTCACTAGCTTGTGTTTGTTCCTGGTGTTTAAAGAATATAGATCACTTCAGATACGCTGTAATAATAGCTTTAAAAACAAATTTAACAATATGATTACGAACTAGTTACAAAATTTATCTTAGAAACAGCTTGGAAACGACCACTTCTTCAGCGATCACTTCAGGCCGTGACAAAGCAGTGCATGCACTACTACTTGGCGACAGGAGTAGATATAGTGTCGTGACTGCCCAGACGAACTTCTAGGCAGTAACACGAAGTACCCTATCACACAGCAAAACATGATATTATTCTTAAACTAAGCAATACTGTAATTAGAGTCGCACGTGATTCGTTGGCGTGATTGATTGTGGCTCCTCGTAAATGTTGTAACGTGTAAGATTAGAATGTTTACAGCTTACAAAGGCTTACGGCAGTAAAAAGGCTTCCCAAATCTTGTTGAGAGGCGAAGGTGTATGAAATTAATAAATATCTTTCTTCGGCGCGACTTATGAAATTTAAATTCAATT
This sequence comes from Parnassius smintheus behrii, assembly GCA_036936625.1. Classification (NCBI taxonomy): domain Eukaryota; kingdom Metazoa; phylum Arthropoda; class Insecta; order Lepidoptera; family Papilionidae; genus Parnassius; species Parnassius smintheus. The sequence goes on along the minus strand of JAUPFT010000003.1, from coordinate 56,543,121 downwards.
AAACAACTTGTTTGTGCGTAGTAGAGCCATGTTGCAGCTATATTATGGTTGCAGCACGAATGGGTCGGCTCGAAGGGGGCAGGACCACGCTCTCACAGAATACCAGCGTAAAATAGCACCGTAATGCTGCTGTGTTTCATATGGTGAGTGTAGAGAACTGGAGACCCTTTTTACTTGAAACGAGGCATTCCACCTCAGTGGTGACAATGCATCTGCATTTTGATACTTAATTGAAGAAAAATGTAGATGTCTATGGGCCACAGCATCCACTTACCATCAGGTGGACTGTGTGCTCCTTTGCCACCTTTATTCTATAAAAAAATCTTCTGTTATATTTTTCAGTGTACCAATTCTACAACATGTGGTTCATCTGACTGGAGAAGCAACACTCTTAGATCTCTCCTCTCCTTTATCCTTTACAACTTATAAAAGTCCACTGCTGAACTCCTCCATAGATTGCCTCATAGGGGGAATTTGCCATAGTTGCCACGCTTGGCAGGCAGGTTGGCAACCGTAGTTTTTTCTTATTTTGAGTTGTTATCAGTAAGATGCTCCTGCCCTGTTCGCCTCTTACGACACTCAATAATAAATGTCATTTTTAACAATATATGATTAGAGATAACACATCATGTGTGCGATAACAGAGAGATATCATTCAAAACATATTCATGCATGACTTTACTCTTCAGCCATTAAATCAAAGGTAGACGAGGATACAATCATACTAGGACTTGCATAATAGTAGTTGAGTAGGTACTCCGATATAACGCTACGTGGTCATAAGCTAATATAAATTAAATAAATCAGCTTAATATATAGATATACATACATAGATACAGAGCTATTTACAATATTTTATTTAATATCAATAATGATATTACTATATTTTATTTAATATCAATAATGATATACCGTTATTGCAGTTTTTGAAAATACGAGTAAATAAGTCTTAATACTTTTATTTGAAAACATCCCAAATTGAATTGGACTTGACAACAACTTTTTTACCTACAGATAGACCCCAACGGATGAGCGCGCGCTTACTAAGCGCAGTAAAATCAGCTAAAATAATGCATTACCACGCATTTTCAATTTAAAAGATAAAAAGGACAGAATGTTTAAGATTTTTTTTAATTAATTTTTCTTCACCATTTGCCTATATTACTTATTCTGAACCTTCTCTGCTAATTTGGCCGTATATTGCAAAATGACTCTGATATTATAAGAGGCAAACGAGCATGCGGCTCACCTGATGGTGAGTACCGCCACCCATGATCAACTGCAAACACCAGGCGTTGCTGGCCTTTAAAAAAGGAGGCTCTTAAATTTAATTATAGCGATCAAAATATTACGCGGCGCCGTAACTTGTTGATATCTACCCCCGCTGGCAACCCACACGCCTCGGCCCCGACCATCCCGCACCCGCAAACTCGGCAAACTTGCGAGTGTCAGGTTTCCTACAATCAATATAAATCGACAGTTAACAGCGTTCGCTTTTAAATTTTAACCTCTGCATACCCTCAGATTATAATAAAATCTGACACCATAATGATTACGTAAATGCTTTTTTTATAGGATAGGGTAACAAACGAGCACACAGTTCACCTGATGGTAAGTGGTTGCTGTGGCCCATAGACATCTACATCTATCTTCGATTACGAATCAAAATGCAGATGCGTTGTCACCCGTGAGGACTAAGATGAAATGCCTCGTTTCCAATAAAAAAGGTCTCCGGTTCTCTACACTCACCATACGAAACACAGCAGCATTAAACTACTATTTTACGCTGGTATTCTGCGAGAGCGTGGTCCTTCCCCGGTAGAGCCAACCCATTAGTGCTACAACTATACTTCTAATATAACTGCAGCATAACTCTACCACGTATAGTATAGTTTACTAAACATAAAATGAATGTAATTATATGGATTTTTTATGGTTTAATTTTAACCTTTTTAATTCCCGGCGACGGGTGGGGGGGCACTAACTAACTTTTGAATATTAATTTTACAAAAAAATCATATTCAAAAGCTGAGGGAAACGTCGGGTATATCCGGATGAATTAAGCTTAATACTATATCCTTTTTTCAAAAAAGATGGGGTGAATGGGCGCGCGGCTCACCTGATGACACCATGAACAACTGCAGCACCATGGAAATTGCAGATGGGTTGCCGGCCTTTTAAAAAAGGAGTAAGCTCCTTTCTTAGATAATGGCATCAAATTAAATAGGTCCGGAAAATCGTTTTAGGTAGCCGAAACCACGAAAAAGTCGCACGGGGAAGAAAACTCCTGGTAAATCAAAAGTAGTGTACCGTCAAGCATCGAGATAGTTTATGGGTTTGAATCTTTATAATACTTTGTAAATATTTAAATTTAAAATAACATACGTGTATTATCAAAAGAAAAATGAACAAGTTTTCTAAATGACTATTATGGGCCTCTAATCATTTACGTTATTGTTACCGTATTAGTAGAACAATTGCAATTAGGGGATACTATACTAGACGTCTAAAAAGGTTTATTATAACATTAAGGAATTTATGAATTATAATAACCCCTCTAATTTCTTTTGTGTTGTTAATTGTTGTGTAACTTCATTTTTTTTTAAAAAAAAACGTTACCGCCCATACTAAGATTTTCTCCTGTATCGTGGAGGCAGGTTATAAACATAAATTGCACAAGGACAAACATCCAGACCCGGAACAATTACTTGTAGACCATACAAATACCTGTTCCGTGCGGGACTCGAACCCGCGGCCCCCAGCGCTGTAACTCATTGCAATGATTGTAAACAGTGCACTTTTGTGAAGACAGGCCTGCTGAGTTTCCTGCTGGTTCATCCCAGGATAGGAGTATTTTTGGAACCAATATTGAATTAAACATAAGAGTGACTTTCAATAAGTATCACTTATAATCTATTAGAGGCTTGCATCTCGGATGCCTGATTGTCCAGTGAAGGTCATGCGGGCCAATGACGCGTGCCTGCGCGAGATGTCACGGTTTACTCCAGATTCACCCCTCTACTGAGGGACTATTATTAGGGCTGTTAGCCTGTGAAACTTCGATCTAGACTGTTATCTTTGTGTTAAGATAGAACAGAATAGAATAGTAAAAATATTAATTAATTTGCAACCTTCCGCTAACTAAACACAATGATGTGTCTTACCTGGATTGAAGAGCACCTCCCGCCCTCCCTCAATTGCGTGCACTAACTCCGTCACCACTAGTCCCAGCACCACTACTCCCAACACCACTACTCCCGGCACCACTACTTCCAACACCAATATTCCAGGTAAGACACACCATCGACGATAATACGACACGTGTTTCGCCTCTAAACGAGGAATCCTCAGGTGATGTAGACTCTACGACGGCTGATCGCTAAGACTAAGAATAGAATAGAATAATTTTTATTCATTATAGATTACAAGTGATTCTTATTATATATATAAAGTAATTTTAACAGATTTTATTAGCTCCGTATGTATTTATCTATATTTCTATGCAAATTAATCTTTTAATGTAATTTTGAACAACTTGTAGACGGCCGACTGATTTGAAAATTTGACCGATGACAATACAATAATCACCAGGATAAAATAAAATAATGATTACGATCATCACAGCTCGTGATCAAAGCGGTTTGTTTAAGTTTTTTGAAACTATTATTATTTCACTATTAAGTAGACTGGTTCGGAAAAAAACTTCATCGTCATTCTTTTTTAAATTTTAAATTTTCTGTCATCTGACTTAATTTTTTTAAAGAAAAAGTATACAATTAAACACACGTTGTTCAAACTAGTTACAAAACTTATTTATGAAACAGCTCGGGAAGCGACCAGTTCATTGCCAGCGATTATTATTAACCATGTATTTATTTATTTTATAATATCCCTTTTAAACAGTTTTGTTTACTAGCTTGTGTTTGTTCCTTGTGTTTACAGAACATCACTTAAGATATGCTGTAATAACAATAATGTATGTGATCCCAGTACCTGTCACCCAATGACTCAATTCATGCTATAATATAAAGAAAGTTTATAACAGTTATATTACGTAGCAAATTTAATCAAAATACGCAGTAAAATGTATCTAGACATATCTTTTAATAATTTACTGTGACATATACGAGAACCCCGAGACCGTTTTCCTTATGACAATTGCATTGGTGCCAACACCCAGGATATAACTCAGGTTGTTCTCATTCTATTCTGCTCTTGGAGATGTGTAGTGGATAGTGAAATAATGAACCTAAAATATGTAATAATTTATAAACATAACTCAGGCAAAAAACGCTTTTGTTGTTTTGTAGTTTCAGTTGCAATTGCACAATCAAATATGTATTTAAATAAATATCTAACAATTTAAATATCTATTTTGAACATAGTAGATCCTACTAAGTAGAGGACGATAAAATAAATAACCAAAATACTACCTACGTATTGTGTATTGGATGCGATTGCACATTCAATGAAATGTGTATATGATAACAATGGAAATTCATTTTACATGCATTTTTTCAATTCTACAGTACATCAGTACAAATGCGTCATTTGTACCAACGTTTGTCACCGTTTGCATTTGCAATTCAAATGTGTAATTTACAATAATCAAGTATCTATATAATATAGTAGTATCGTTATTAATTTAAATATGTTAATAGATTAATAAACGAGCTCACAACCTATCTGATGGTAACCGAATTCTATAGACACATTCGATCTACTTGAAAGCGAAAAACTAGCTGATTTTGTTTTTAAAAGGAGAATACTTGATAACCTAAACCTTATTAACAGTAATAGTAGTAGATTTAATAGTAAATCAATCGACATCTTCAAATATGGTACACGTGACTGTTCACCGTGTAGTGAACGGAAGAATATCCACTACCACACGTATTATTATCCCGTGGGTGTCGTAAGAGGCGACAGTGGGAACCAAACCAGGAGATGGACAGCAGCGTCTTCCAAATATTATCTTAAAAATAATTATTTGATTTTCAAAAACTTTTTGTACCTCTTTTTTCCATATTCCTACATCGTTATGCGATTCCGATCTATGTTAAAGAATTCAAGTCTCTAGCTCACCGGGAAGTAAGTTTCAAATCAAGTCGAACTCGACTCGAACAGCCATACACGAAAGACGTGGTAAAAACTGCAGTTGTCAATCGGCCTGCCGAGCGTGGCAACTATGGCAAATATCATTCCCTATGAGGCCATGAATGAGGGAGGCCCAGTGGACTTTGATAAGATTTAGGGTTTACTCACACGTACCACAAACACAACCACAGCACAACCACAACACGTGGGCGGGCGAATTTCGTATTGTAAATTAAGGTGATACCTCGAAAATTTGGTGGTTTTTCTATTTAGCATATTTTTTTAAGTTTTATAGATTGCAAACCAAAATTTTGGTATATGATTTTTGACTGTATGACCTTAGATTGCATGCAAACATGATATTATGTAATTTTCTCGATAGAGAAAAAAATTGTAAAGTGGGCTCTAATTATTTACATTTCTCGATGACACCACAATATTCTTACGAATAATTTAATAGAATTATTTTTAAGGCATAATAAATATGTATCTCATATCTAAGTTCTCATAAACCAGTTTTTTAATCCATAACGAAACTTATTTAAAATAAATAAAAATGTTGTTTGGCGCTTACTTAGTTTTTTCCGAGCGCTTGCTCGGTATAGCTATCTCATAATTTGCGTACTATGAAGTCATTGCATCACTTTGATTTTCACGCTCCCTCAGTCGTCCGTTAGCTTCACCGACAAAGGAATAAGCCACGCCCCCAAAACTTTGATTCATTTTCCAGGTATCCTCTTAATAGTACAATTTACATGTACCACATTTTGCCGTCATTGTCGACTGCGTAAGTGACACCGACACAACGCAACCACTACGGAACCAGCGGCTGGCCACATCACAAACACAACACTGCGTCGACGCCACGACTAGGGTTGCAATACAACCGCAACGCAATTGCAAAAAGCTGCAGCGACACTTCAACCGTGACCACATTTTGACGCTGCGATGTGGGGTGTTTGTGGTACGTGTGGGTCGACCCTTAGTTATAACACGACAGACACAAGTGAAGATTCACTTTCACTTTCATTCATTCGTTACATCCTATAGATTGTCTCATGGGGACGATCCTGCCATTGTTACTGCGAATGGCAGGGTTGGCAATCGCAGTTCTTTTATTATATTCAGTTGTTATCAGCAAGATGCTACGTAAGATTTACTTAGATTTATTATTGCAGATTATGGAATTATTGTACTTAAAGATTTATTTTAGTCCACAATTATATTTATTTTAATTTGCCATCGAAATAATTATTAATTTATATACCATATAAAACCACATATTACAAATCAGTAAAACATTTTTCATAATTTGTGTCGTCAAGTGTGAGAGAGCGGGCGGCACGGGGTCGCCGGCTAGTCGCCGCACTGAGCGACTGTGACGCTACCCCCTCTCGTTAACCTCGTTCCGCTCTCCCCTTTGTGAGTCCCCAACGTCAATGAAATCTGGAAGAGGGGGATGACACGGCCATTCCGCTCCGAAAGAAATAACTCGAAAGAAAGTTGGGTATCTGAGAAGAATTGGGGTCAGAAACATGTTATAAATTAATGATTTCTTATATTTACGCGAACACTACACATTGAAATAATACTAGTTTTTACGGAATTTATCGCGTATATTTAACTTTTTAAATACCCGACGTTTCGAACGCTTTACAGCACTCATGGTCACGGGCGGGACTGAGATGTTCAACGTCCATATGTCATAGTTAACCGCGATTACCATAGATTAAAATTTAACTTTTGTTCCGATCTATGCAGTATGGACTTATGGTATCTTGAAGTCTTGCAGTTGTATGCTTGGGTTGGGATTTAATTTTATTTATTATAGGATCCCAAGCAGATGGTAGCACCCAGCCATCTTCTCTACTGAAATTAGGATGTTTTTTGATTTCAATAGCCTCGCGAATCATCCTTGGAAGGAATCGGTGTTCTTTAGCGAGGATCTGCGGTCTATCAAATCTGATGTAGTGACGGGGGCGATCCTGTACGTGTTCACAGACTGCAGACTTCCCGGAGCGTCGATTCTTCACATCAGCTATATGTTCTTTAACGCGGGTTTTTATTGATCTTTTAGTTTGACCTATGTAGGAGAGACCACATTCACAATCAAGCTTGTACACTCCTGCATCTTGCAGAGGGACATTACACTTGACCGATGGTAAAAACTGACCAATCTTCTTCAGCGGCTAGAAGTATGTTTTGATGGAAGCGCGCTTCAAGATCTAGCCAATCTTGTCTGTGACTCCTCTAACATATGGCAGTACAGCAGGTACACGCTCGACTGTGGCCGGCTTCACTCGTTCACTGTGACGTAGGCGCGGGACTCGAAGCTTGTTGTCATGCAAAACTTGCTTGACATGGTGGAGCTCTGCAGCCAGGTGTTTACTGTCACAGATCCCTCGTGCTCTCTGAAACAAAGATTTACCCACGGTAGCTAGCTGTGAAGGATGGTGGTGAGAATCACCGTTTAAATATCTATCTGTATGGGTCTTTTTTCTATACACAGTATGGCTGATATGGGTCTTTTTTCTATACACAGTATGGCTGATAACACCTTGAGCCATACTGTGTATAGAAAAAAGACCCATACAGATAGATATTTAAATGGTGATTCTCACCACCATCCTTCACAGCTAGCTACCGTGGGTAAATCTTTGTTTCAGAGAGCACGAGGGATCTGTGACAGTAAACACCTGGCTGCAGAGCTCCACCATGTCAAGCAAGTTTTGCATGACAACAAGCTTCGAGTCCCGCGCCTACGTCACAGTGAACGAGTGAAGCCGGCCACAGTCGAGCGTTTACCTGCTGTACTGCCATATGTTAGAGGAGTCACTGACAAGATTGGCTAGATCTTGAAGCGCGCTTCCATCAAAACATACTTCAAGCCGCTGAAGAAGATTGGTCAGTTTTTACCATCGGTCAAGTGTAATGTCCCTCTGCAAGATGCAGGAGTGTACAAGCTTGATTGTGAATGTGGTCTCTCCTACATAGGACAAACTAAAAGATCAATAAAAACCCGCGTTAAAGAACATATAGCTGATGTGAAGAATCGACGCTCCGGGAAGTCTGCAGTCTGTGAACACGTACAGGATCGCCCCCGTCACTACATCAGATTTGATAGACCGCAGATCCTCGCTAAAGAACACCGATTCCTTCCAAGGATGATTCGCGAGGCTATTGAAATCAAAAAACATCCTAATTTCAATAGAGAAGATGGCTGGGTGCTACCATCTGCTTGGGATCCTATAATAAATAAAATTAAATCCCAACCCAAGCATACAACTACATAAGTCCATACTGCATAGATCGGAACAAAAGTTAAATTTTAATCTATGGTAACCGCGGTTAACTATGACATATGGACGTTGAACATCTCAGTCCCGCCCGTGACCATGAGTGCTGTAAAGCGTTCGAAACGTCGGGTATTTAAAAAGTTAAATATACGCGATAAATTCCGTAAAAACTAGTATTATTTCAATGTTATAAATTGCTGTGAGGAGTTTTACTATTTGTACAAAACGACACTGGTATGTATTAAAATGAGGAAAATAAAGAATAATTTCTAAGTATCTTTCGCTAGAATATAAATGAAAAACACTATTTTTTTGCATTTAACGCAATTGTTATGGTATAGGAAGATTTTTATGAAAAAAACGTGTTTGCTTTTTAAAGAAGTCAGCTAGCTAGCTAGCAGTATAGCTAATTAGAAAATTAGACCCGGTATACTTTCTCCTGTATTATGCAACATTTGAAGACGAGTAGAAAAGACGCGACACAGTTAAATGACGATGACAACAGTCCAAACTCTGAAACTGTTAGATTGGTAGTTGTAGAAAATTCTCGTAATGCCTCCGATTCGTGTTAGTTTCCCATATTCGGTTGCCGTATTTCTAGAATAAAGGTATTTTAGTGTAAATAAACACGAAGTATTTGGGCGCAGTTTTCTTTTTTACGCCCTCGTGTTCTTGCAAAGAAGCCAAAAACTCTTCTTTGTTTCGACACAGGGACCCTAAAACAGGAGATGGGCATGGATGGAGCTGGCGTAATGGACGATGGAGATGGAGAGGGCAGAAGCATCTTCCTGACAACAGCTGAATTAAAAAAAAAATGCGGTTGCCAACCCGTCTGCCAAGACAAATATAACATTTTGATCTATTTATTTTTTCAAAGGACTAAAATTCGATTTTATAAAGAAAATTTGGGCGTATTTCTTACGCGATAATATATTGCGCGAGAGTGCGTGGAATGTATAGGACCGAACGCTCAAGGTCGTCCACTAGGAGTAGCGCCTTAATACATATATGTAGTTACATTTTTCCAACAAATGAACTTGCGTTCCACGTAATTTGTCAAATATTTTATCTCATTTCTAAGTGGCGCCACCTTGATGGAACAAAAGTGAATGCCCTCATTGCAAAAACTATAATATAAGGTTGTCTGGTCTCTATATTTTTACAATAGTTTCTGTGTGTACGCAGTGCTTGGTTCAAGGTGAGCACGAGTCAATGTCGAGTGTCTTCATTTTGTATTACTGTTTGCGTGAGACAGTCATTAACTACGAGAAATATGTATGTAAATCGTAAAGTTGTCACTATTCAAAACGTGTTCACATTTTACCCATTTCTATGTCGACTAAATTGACTGCTATTAACAACTACAAAGTCTCCTACACGAACGCTAAATTACACTTTGGACACGATGTAAGAATGAGGCCTTGTGTGAACAATCAGTTAAACTACTTAGCCTAGACCTGATGACATCACTTAACACTTAATTGTATTTACACTTAATACATCTATACCTAATATGATATCCAATCTGTCCGTAATATTGAAATATGATATATAGATAAATTTTCAAGAGTATTCCTGCAGAGAAAATAATAATTTTCAAAAAATAGGGAAAATGTTGGTTTCGCCCCGATTTTTGAAAATCGAGTTTTCATCAGATCTCGACGTTTTGAGATCCCAGGAAGCTATTCTAATTTCACGTGGACGTCCGTACGCATGTATGTATGTGTTTCATAAATTTTGAACGTCTTGATCGATTGAGATGCGGTTTGCGGCGTTCTGAAGCTCTCAACTGACACTACTACTAAGCTACTAACAAACAAAAAAAAAACTGTTTTTTTTTTGGCATAACTTTCGAGCTCAAAACGCCTAAACTTGGATTGAAGTTTCAGGGGTGGCCTGTAGGGTCAACCAATGTATTTTTTATTTTTGTCCGTCGGTCGGTCTATATGTCTGTCTGTCCGGGCTAAAATTCGAAATTGCTGAATCAATTACAATATTTTCACGGACAGCTAGAGAGCGATGCCGTGAGGGATCTCGATTATATTTTATCCGAAAATATTGCCATTAATAGATCCTATCCATCGAAGCCGGGGCAAATCGCTAATAATAATAATAATAATATTCCACAACTATCACACAACGCCATCTAGTCCCAAGCTAAGCAGAGCTTGTGTTATGGGTACTAAACAACTGATAAACTTACTTATATATTTCTAAATACATAAATATTATAGATAAATTACACCCAGACACAGAACAAATGATCGTGCTCATCACACAAACATTTGTCCTGGGTGGGAATCGAACCCACGACTTCCAGCATAGCAGTCAGGGTCACTAAACACTAGACCAACAGGCCTACCTTAATAGAAAAGTAAAGTCACAACCTAAATACGTCTACGTGCAGGGCACAGGCATCCTCTAATTTCTAAGAGGATTATAAAGCAATTTATCTGTTGTACTTATTCAGTGCGCGTTGGAAGACACATGTCACATTCGCATGTCCTCGGAACATTTTTATTTTCAATTTTCTCACGATATATTCCTTCACACAAAAAGAGTTACAGAGTTTGTGAGTTATCATACGACGCCGTCACATAGACTCCTACATCAGTATCAGTTTGTAACTTTTCACGAAATGTAATGCTCAAAACAAAACAACAATTATTGCGTTACGGACACTATACTACTGGAACACGTCTTCTCACTTCTTCACCTGCCCGTAAAAAAGTATTCGGATACTGTAGAATATCGCAATTAAAACATCTTTGATCACAATACTGATTTTATGTTTTACATACACTTTGGCACCAAAGCTGCGCGGCAAACAATCCAAGCCTAAACTAGTTTCATTTACCTGATTAGAAAAGATAATCAAAGTCTAATTACGCTCATAATACATAATTAGTAAAAAGTTTTAAGCTGTATTATATGTACGTATATCTTATAATCCTACATATAATATATAATAATTACAAACTATATACCTACATTACCTTACTTACACATAGGTAATTTTTCTTTACCAGATATTTCGTTTTATTTATGCTGTAAAGTAGTTACTGTTTCGGAATATTCTGTTTTTATGTATTAAGACCATCACTAACATCATTCAACCCATCATAAGCCCACTACTGAACTTAGATCCCGCCTACGGAACGCCAAAACATGTAACTAAATAAATAAGCACACTCACTATTGGCATTAAAATCTTAAAAAACATCTAGCATCTAGTTATCAAAAGCGCGAGCGAAAATTGTCAACGTTTTGGAATGTCGCCTGATTAAATATTATGCATAAATTAAACATGTTTTGGGCATAGAGTGTTGGGTATGGTAACAGCGTGGAGAGTTATTTCAATGAACTGGTTTCAGTGACAAGCTCCGATGAGAGCACGCAGCAATTTTAAGAACTAGAATTGTCATGAATATTAAGGGTACACTAGTCGCTTATTCTTCCATACAAACGTTCCCACTTCCCACTGTTGACATTGTTTACGAATGTATTCTCTTATTATGAAAGAACAATGGCGAAAAAGTTGTTGATGGAATTATTAAGTGTCTACTTATTTTATACACTTATATATATATATATATATATATATATATATATATATATATATATATATATATATATATAATATAATATAATATAATATTCCACAACCATCACACGACGCCATCTAGTCCCAAGCTAAGCAGAGCTTGTGTTATGGGTACTAGACAACTGATAAACATACTTATATATTTCTAAATACATAAATATTATAGATAAATTACACCCAGACACGGAACAAATGATCGTGCTCATCACACAAACATTTGTCCGGGGTGGGAATCGAACCCACGACTTCCGGCATAGCAGTCAGGGTCACTAACCACTAGACCAACAGGCCTGTCATATATATATATATATATATATATATAGACCATTATAGGTACATAATTTACAATGTTTTACCAAATCAAATTTATGGGCTGTCGAAGCCTGAAAAAAAAATTATCACTGACTAGTTATTACTGTCGCTATGTTACGATTCGCCAATTACGGCAGGCAAAGGTCTTATACCATACAGCCTAATCTGATGTGTTTTATTTGCAGATGCAAAATAAAAATGTCAATTAAATTTTTTTATTGTTATTGTTAAAAAAAAGTCCATAATCAAAATAAACCAACATCTCCAATGTTCAATAATTTATTACGACCTTTATAGTTCAACAAATAGATACCAATGTAATTGTTTTTTATAAGATGAGGGTGACAAACGCTGTGATCCACACTCCACAGATATCTATCTATATTTATAATGCACTACAATTCAAAATGCTGATGCATTGTCACCGTTAAGGACTAAAACGGAATGCCTCATATCCAGGATATGGGTCAGGAGGCTTCCGAGAGGCGTATAATAAAAAAGCGGTCTAGGAGCGACCCGAAAGGCCGACACGACTAATTTCCCAGTGGAAAGAATAAAAAAAAATATCATATGTTTTAATATTTTATACAATTTTTCATTCGGTACAAAAAACGACTTGACCGAATTTGCTAAAAATTTAATCAGAGCTAAGTTACATAATTATGCGTTAAATGATACTAGTCCAATGTCGATATCACTCTTTGTTCTCGTTTTCAGTACATATAGTCTCCCGTGACGTCAATACATATATACTTGTTCGTGAAAAAGCTTTTCTATTCCCTTGGAAAAATATTAACCGAGCTGATTATCTTCAGCAAATCGCTTTTCCCGAAGATCTTTTTTAAGTTTGGGAATAAAAAGTAAAATCTAGGGGCTATATCTAGGCTGTATGGTGAGTGGCTAATTTCCTCAAACCCGCAGTCTTGTACAGCAGCCTTGGAGAGCCGGTGCGTTGTCATGAAGAAGCAGCATTCAGGTGGTCAGCTTTCCTCTTCTCATTTCTGTTATTTCTTCTCGTAAACGGTGTAAAGTCTACGGCATATTTGTCTGTTTCACCTTTTTTTGTGTACTCGACCAAAAGCATTCCTTTGAAATCTCAAAACACTGTGACCATGACTTTACCGGTCGATGGAGTAATTTTGAACTTCTTGGGGTGGTCTTATCCCTTTTTATACCAATGCATAGACTCCTTTTACTCTCAGGGTCATAGTGAACCCACGTTACATCCCCTGTAACTATCCTATCGAAAACACTTGCTGTGTCGTCACCACACATCTCTAAAAACTCCCTACAACAGTGAACCCGCGCCTGCATTTGAAGTGCATTGAGCATTCGCGTCGTCCATCTTGCACTATCTTTTGTCAGGTTGAGATAGTCATGCAATATGGTGTGTATGGTACCAACGGATAGGTCTATTTTCGAGATATTTTCACTGTTAGTCTATGCGACTCTTATAGCTTCATCTGACTCAGGGCCATTAAAAAGGGAAAGCCAATGAACGTGAAGATGATGATGATGATAATGGTTTATGGTTTGGTATTGTTACCAATCATCATGTCGCCCCGTTAGGCGTTATTGAGCTATCTAAACGCTGTCCGAGGAGGGGAGTGCGGACCCCCACCTCTGACTGCTCAGCTCGTGTCGGTCGATGGGAACGGATAGGTTAGTAATTTCTGCTAACATCTTAATTCGTACTCGTGCGTCTTCTGATAGAAGTTTTTCAATAATTAATTCATTTTCTTCTGTAGCCGCTGTGGTTGACCCACCTGGGCGGGGGTCATCTTCAATGCCTTCCCTGCCACTTTCAAATTCACTTACAACTTCTGTACGGCTGACAATGATGGAGCAGAGTCTTGGTAAATGGCCATCATTTCTTCATGGATATTTTTTGAATTTTTCCTTATTTAGCGAAGAATTTAATCGCCACACGATGTTCGATTTTTTTCAACACTGTCCAGTCAGTCCTTGCCGTCGTCTATGACTGAAAGTTACACAAGAAGTAATGAAGTTATCAAGATGTTTCATATTTATTCTCCTAAGGTATCATTTCACAAAACGGCAGGTGTAATAGTAGTTTTTTGTAAGTTTATATAAAAGTGCTCTTCAGGTCCAGTGATTTTAGTACTACATACACTTTTTATTGTTTCCAAATTCTTCAAATGTTTATTATTATTATTATTAATTTAAGATACTAAACGTATCTGTATTGGTGTTGAACTAACAGAGCGACATATTCATATTGTGATTAAGCTCATTAATAAAGAATCTACCTATATATGTAATTAAAAATCAATTGCCGCATGTACGATGATCACCACTTGAGAACGGCTGGACTGATTTTGATTAAATAATTGTATGTACCCGGTAGATGGCGCTGTTGTCTATATCCAGACGTCACGCGCAGCCGGGGTGGATCGCTATATAAGAATAAATAAAATTGAAGTGTTTGTTTGTAATATCAAAATAACATTTTTTACAAAGTATAACACCTACGAACAAAAAAAAACAATTTTAATTTTTTTCTGAAAATTTGTTCCGGCTAATTTTCAAAATGGCTGAACCGACAGATAGTAAAAGACTTCGATTCCCGCAAAAAAATTAAAACTCATTAAATCCAATCGTATAATTTCCACCCAGATAGTTTGAAACAAAACGCGGCTGTTCCTGAAACAATAACAAATGAGTGCTTCAAGCGCGGTTATCAGTTAAACAACAACTGATTCGTCACACGACGCCTCGACACGCTTGTAATGTTTTCATAATTGAATGTGTTGCCATACGCACGCACGTTATAAACTTCATTGTACGCATTCATTTTAAACGTGCAGCAACGCGGCAGCTATATTATGTTTGTAGCACAAATGGTGGAAATCTCCAAAAATAAAAACTTTTTGTCAAAATCTCAAATTCTCTGAACGCAGTACACTCCGACTAAACCATCAAAAATGCTACATTATACGTGATAAAGCCATGCGCAGTTATATTAGTAGAATAGTTGTAGCACGAATGGGTCGGCTCGACCGGGGAAGGACCACGCTCTCACAGAATACCAGCGTGAAATAGTGCTGTTTCGTGTGGTGAGTGTAGTATGGTATGGATGAAAACGCATCTGCATTTTTATTCGTAACCGAGGATAGATGTAAATGTCTATGGGACACAGCAACTACTTAACATCAGGTAGACTGTGTGCTCGTTTGTCAACATATCCTATAAAAAAACGTACTCGTAAATACCACAAATTTGCGGAGCAACGTCACCAGAGTAGGTATCGACTTTCAAAACTCTTTGATGAAACTTCTGAGTTTAAAACAATGCTATAAACAACGGTAAGTATACGATATACATAACATAATATATAAACACTATGGACTTCCATTTGGTGCGATCCTGACACAACTCTCTCGTCTCTATTACATCCCATCCATATACCTACGCATTATATGCTCGTCGGTGAATGGTTCCTAATTTGGCCCATCTTCAATATATCACCAATTTCGTCGATAAACTTTGGCTAGGGCATCCCTTCTCGACTCTGCCGTTCACTTCTGCAACATAAATTTGCTTTGTCACTCTTTCCTCATTCATTCATTCTAAATGACCAAACCACCGAAGCATTTCTTTTTTAATTCTGGTCACAACATTATCTTTCCAGATTCAGCCCCAACATACTCCTTAATGACTGCATTTCTATAGCATTTATTCTACCCTCATGCTTCTTTTGCCACACCCAACTTTCTACATTAAAGTAGCTAACACAGCATTGTAAATTGCCATACGTCCTTTTTTGACAAATTCTGACTTCGCCACAACACAGCGAAGAGGCCCATTTACGTTGCTCTATAATACCTTATGGTATCTACCATTCCTACTAAGCAATTATACCGCTACCATTCCAGCCTATTAAAGTCCACTGCTGAACACAGGCCTCCCCCATAGATTGCCTCGCAGTGGGGATATTTGCCATAGTTGCCACGCTTGTCAAGCGGGTCGGCAAACACATTTTTTAAGTCGTTATTAAGAAGACGCTACTACCCGTATCTTTATTTGTATTTATTCATATCTTTTTGTAATTATACAAAAAGATATGAATAAAGGTTTTATTATGCAGCAACCATTAGTACCAGCTTAACAGGAAATCACAATATTCCTATGACGGTGTCACGTACAAAGTGATCTCTATCGTTAATTACTATGGTTGGTTGTAGTTCGATTTGCATCGCATATTTATTACTAATTGGCTGCCGATGACGCGAGAAACGAGAATGTTATCAAGTTTATATTATTAAATAAATTAATTTTACTGCGTTGAGATCAGCGGATGCGCCACAAGGATTTCCATTCACAATAGTTATGATACATGTGGCTCCCGTGGTAAGTCTTTACCGTCCCTTTCAAGGATTCACATACCATATTTACCACATATTTGACGCGCCATGGCGCATTCCATGGCGCAGTGGCTTAGCACTGAGTTGCGGGGCTAAGAGGCGCGGGTTCGAATCCCGTACAGAACAAAAATTTGTATGGCTTATAAGTAATTTTTCCGGGTCTAGATGTTCGCCCTTGTGCAATTTATGTATGTAAACTGCCTACTACAGGATAAAGTCGTATTATAGTTAAATATGAATTCGACGAACACGTTCTTTTATCACGGCTAGATTCACTGGCCTTGCGAAGAGACGTTTCATCTCTGTGCATCTTCTACCGCAAATAGGTACCACGGGGACTGCTCAGAGGAATTCACTGCGGCAGAACTCCAATTCCATCCTCATCTCGACGGCTGGCGGTTTGGATTTAAGCGGAATTTTTTATTTACTATCGCCAGCAGTTTTTCCGGAACAATACGACTTAGGGACCTTCAGGAAAAGAGCGCATCCCTTTCTAAAAGGTCTACACGCACATGCAATTCCCCTGATGTGGCAGATGTTATGCGCGACGATGAGCCATATGCCCGTTTGCGCCCATTTCCATAAAAAATTTCAGCTAAAAATAAATAATATGTAAGGTGTTTCGATCCCGTGGGCAACAGCATCTTCCTGATAACTCAAAATAGCAAAAAATTGCGGTTGCCAACCCGTCTGCCAAGCGTGGCAACTATGGCAAATATCCCCCCTTTGACGACAACTTAATGTATTTGATCTAATCTGACGTAATATGTTTCGATGATATAACGATGAAATTGGTTTTTAACTAGGTAGCTGTGCTCCTTTTTGTCTAAGACTCCATCTTGTCTATTCCTTCAAGCTACAGTGCACATACTGTTACGGTTCGAAGATCATAACTTAGAAATAAACTATAAAGAGATCGAAATTATGCAATTTAAAACATACAGACATTTATAAGCTGTTCATTAATTTTAAACATATTTTTTTAGTACCTGGATGACCGAGCTTTGCTCGGTTCTTTTTTGAAATTACATTTAGATTCAAATTACATACTGATGAAACATGAATAATATTTTTTGATCTTATTGACATAATAGAAAAAACTGAACTGGTTATTAGAATAAAAATCATGAGTGCAATTAGTTTAATTAAAATTTGCGTATTTTTAAAAAATACTAAAAAAAGGGCTCGACTAATAGATTTTCTCACAAAAGAAGGGAACTTGAAAAAAAAAGGAAAAAAAGTCGGACCGAAGTCAGGACGCGAACCAAGGCATTACGATTTCGCGACCGCTCGATATCCACTAGAGCTATTACGATCATTAGCACAACGTCAAAATTTACCATCTTATATTGTAGCAGTTTTTCATTGTCTGAAAACACGGACTAAAAGATATTTTCTATAAATAAATCCTAGCTAGATCGATTTATTGCACCCGAAACTCCCCGGACACTAAATTTTATGAAAATCGTTGGAGCCGTTTCCGAGATTCCGATTTTATATATATAAGAATTGCTCGTTTAAAGGTATAGTACCCGGTTGACCGAGCTTTACTCGGTATTTTTCGCTCGGTTTTTTTTTAATTCGTGTGTTTTGGAAATTATATTTAGATACAAATTACATACTAATGAAATACGAATAATATTTTTTGACCTTAGCGACATAATAGAAAAAACTGAACTGGTTATTTGAATAAAAAATCATGAGTGCAATTAGTTTAATTTAAATTTTCGTATTTTTAAAAAATACTAAAAAAAAGGGCTCGAGAAAATAGATTTTCTCAAAAAAGAAAGCAACTTTAAAAAAAATTAAAAAAAGCCGGTCGGTCGGCCTGGGCTCGAACCAAGGTATTACGATTTTGTGACCGCCCAATATACCAATTAAGCTATTTATTATCATTAATAAACTGTCAAAATTTACCTTCTTATTCTAACGATATTGTAGCAGTTTTTCATTGCCCAAAAACACGGACAAAAAGATATCTCTATTGCTCGTTTAAAGGTATAGGATTTTTTATAATATCCAGCTAGAAGTTGACACTTTTTAATCTTTGAGGTTTGTTCTTTTTGGTTTCTAAGTCGAAAATATCAATATTTACGTATACTTTTTTTCAAATTAAACATCGCTGACACAGCCACGGCACTGTCAGCTTACTATGTCTATGCTTAATGCTCATTCGTGGCTGAAGTACGAAGTCATGTTGTGGGGAAGTAGCGTCGAAGTGCAGCAGCTATTTATTAACCAGAAGAACTGCGTAAAATAATAATATTTTCATGAAGATTAAAGATATACATAACACAAATACACGAAACAAAAATAAATTATACCTACCACAGTCGTGAACAAAAATGTTAAATACACACAGCTAATGATTTCTTAAATTTACGCGCACACTACACATTGAATAAAACTATTATTTACGGATTTTATCGCGTTTAATTACATTAATTTATTTTTATTATTATCCCGACGTTTCGGGTGCTTTACAGCGCCCATGGTCACGGGGGGGACTGAGATGTTTGACGTCCCAATGTTTTTTGACGCCCCGTTTTTAATATTAATATAATATTATAAATAATAAATCGGACCAAAAATTAATATTAAAACTGAAGGTAGCCGGACTAACTATGACATTGGGACGTCAAACATCTCAGTCCCCCCCCCCGTGACCATGGGCGCTGTAAAGCACCCGAAACGTCGGGATAATAATAAAAATAAATTAATGTAATTAAACGCGATAAAATCCGTAAATAATAGTTTTATTCAATACACACACCTACTATATGGCAATGAAAAATTATAATAAGTTACCCCAGTTAATAAAAAACAACAGAATTAACCAAATTTCTGTATAGCCTCAGTAAATATTCAACACAAAATTAATTCTACCCAGTGGAGGCATATTTAGATAACAAAAAATAACATTATTGTGTATTTTTATATTTATATAGCTTCTAAGTATGTAATTATATATTTTATGTATAAGAAGTGCTCTTGTCAAATTCGCAGTACCCGAATTTTTTTTTAATTTAAGACCAATTATGTTAAACTTGGATTGAGTTGATTTGTATGGTAAGAGGACTTTTTTTTACAGAATAAGGATAATAACACAACACAGTCCAGCTGATAGTAAGTGGTGGTGTGAGTTTGAAGCTTGGAATTTTAATCATACGAGTAGCTCAGAATAGGATGACAATGTAAGAATATGAAAAATATTACAAAATAGTGGAATGTAAAAAAAAATAATTAAAAAATCTCTGGTTTAACTCCCGTTAATTAAAAGCCTGTAATAATTACAGTTTTCAAACGTAGAGCGCTGCAGCCATATTACGGTTGTAGCACTGATGGATCGGCTCGACCGGGGAAGACCGCTTTTACAGAATACCAGCTTAAAATAGCAGCTTAATACTGCTGTGTTTCTTATGGTGAGTGTAGAGATCCGAAGACCCTTTTTTACTGGAAACGAGGCATTCCATCTCAGACCTCAGGAGTGACAACGCATCTGCATTTTGATTCTTAATTGAAGATAAATGTAGATGTCTATGGCCACAGCATCCACTTACCATCGGTGGACAAAGTGCTCGTTTGTCACCCTTATTCTATAAAAAAAAACACTTGAATACACTTTATGGTAAATGTGCCCTGTTGCCAATCGACATTTACATTCGGTACCTCGGTTAAGAATCAAAATGCATATGTGTTGTCACCCCTGAGGATTAATATGGAATGTCTCGTTTTTCTACACTCACCAACCATGCGACACACAGCAGTATTGAGCTGCTATTTTACGTTACTATACTATAGAGCTGGGTCCTTTTTCGGTTAAGCCTTAAGAATGATATATCATCTGTGGTTTTATTATTTTTATAGGAAAAGGATGACATGCGAGCACACAGTCCGCCTGATGGTAAGAGGTTGCTGTGGCCCATAGACATCTATATCTATCCTCGTTTGCGAATCAAAGTGCAGATACGTTATAATTTCTTATATTTACGCGAACACTACACATGATTAAAACTACTTTTACGGATTTTATCGCGTTTATTTTTACTTTTTATTTTTAATTCCTGACGTTTCGGGCGCTTTCCAGCACCCATGGTCACCGGGGACTGAGATGACTGACGTCCCAATGTCATTGTTAAACCCGGAGTACCTTCAGCTTTTTTAATTATTGTTTATGGTCCGATCTATGCAAAATGAACTTCATTTTGCATAGATCAGTTCTTTGCAGTTCTTTGCAGTTCATTTTGCATAGATCGGACCATAAACAATAATTAAAAAAGCTGAAGGTACTCCAGGTTTAACAATAACATTGGGACGTCAGTCATCTCAGTCCCCCGTGACCATGGGTGCTGGAAAGCGCCCAAAACGTCGGGAATTAAAAATAAAAAGTAAAAATAAACGCGATAAAATTCGTAAAAGTAGTTTTAATCATATGCAGATACGTTGTCAGCCTTGAGGACTAAAATGCAATGCCTCTTTTCCAGTAAAAAGAGTCTCCGGTTCTCTACACTCACCATACGAAACACAACAGCGTTAAGCTACTATTTCACGCTGGTATTCTGTGAGAGCGTGGTCCTTCCCCGGTCGAGCCGACCCATTCGTGCTACAACTACACAATTTATATAGCTGCAGGCTGGCTCTACCACGCAAAAAGTTTTTTGCAGTTTTGCAGTGTGCTTGAAGTTGGTTACAGATATCTATATGATGCAGTGACCATTCACCGTTAGGTGGACTGTAAGACCGATTGTCAATTCAATTTTACATAAACAAAGTTACATCCACCTTACACCTCTAGTATATCTAAACAATATAATAACTTATTACAATAATTGACTGCCTCGTTGGTTCAGTGGTCATAAACTCGACTGCTGACCACGAGGTCCCGGCTTCGAATCCCTGGTCAGGTAAAAAAATCAGTTATTCAGTTTTACTTTAAAAAAAATGGTAGCTGCTCGGAGTTAGGAAGTCGCAGTGACTCACTTCCGTGCCTCGGAAAGTACATAAAGCCGTTGGTCCTGGGTCTGATCTCTCCCCGGGCGTGTTGGATAACCGCCCAACAGGACTATGAGAGTGAGGGAAATAGAGAGTGCACCTGTGCTAGCGCATACACTTGGGCACTATGATCCTGTCCTGCGTATATGGCTAGTCTCCGTTAAAGCTGGCCGCCGTGACTGAAATTCGGTCTGGAGTACATTACTATTATTATTATAATAAGTGTTATCATTTGAACCTTATTTATACGTCTGTAAGGCATAGTTATATATAGAGAACTAGTCCGAAGCTGCGAGACGCAATTCCCTAAACCTTGAGCCATAAAACCGAGGTCTTACTTAACGAGGCGTGACGAAAGCCGTGTGGGTAAACTACACCCCAGAGCTCGGTGGCGCGGTCGAGCGGACCGAAGACTAAACCCGTCCAAGGATGAAAGCTATTTTGAGCGACAGTAAAGGAGGGATTAATTTCGTTACTAACGCAGTTTTTTTATAGAATAAGGGTAACAAGCGAGCCCACAGTCCACCTGATGGTAATTGTGTCCACTTGACCACCTGGAGGGGAACCACGCTCTCATAAAAATACCAGCGTAAAATAGCAGCTCAATGCTGCTGTGTTTCGTTTGGTGAGTGTAGAGAAACGGAGATCATTTTATTGGATACGAGGCGTTCCACCTGAGTCCTCAGGGTGACAACGCATCTCCATTTTGATTCTTAACTAAGTACAGATGTAAATATCCATTGGCAACAAAGTACACTCACCATCAAGTGTGTTCAAGTGTGTATACTGAGCGTTCGTTTGTCACATGTATTCTATAAAAAGAAAGCCCTAGGAACTAAAATGGAATGCTTAATCGAGGATGGATGTAGATGTCTATAGACTGCAGCATCCACTTACCATTAGGTGGACTGTGTGCTCGTTTGTAGTCCTTATTTTATAAGAAAATAAAAACAATGTTTTAATGGTACATTACTTTCGGTTAGTTTATTTAACTATTATAGTTAGCTCTATATAAACTTCTCGCCTCAAAGCTACTTTATTTTTAAAAAAAAATGGAGGTTAGTAAAACATTCAGATATATCGTATATACATCACCGGCGCGTTTCAAACATGCCCGCGGAACAATTTGAATCGATAAAGTGGGAAATATTATGTGTTTTCTGAGAAAAACACCGTCTGTTTACCACACTATCGACGTTATGTGTCGATAGTGTTACCATATTTCATGTATTATTTTTCGATACTCGTCTACGTTCGTTGTACATTGGATTCTTGCTTCAGAGAGTTCATCGCCTTACCGTAATAATTTATTAACCATTTTATTTATTTGAAAGCATAATTGTAACACCTTAAAGCTAATTACATATGGCGTAAGTAGCTTTAAGGTGTTAGTACATATGGCGGACTTAATGCAATGTGGGTGCAAAAGACAATTGGACCGGTGTGAAACATCTTAATTATATAGAGTACATATATTTTTTTGCACAATAGCATAAGATAGTTGTATTGTATAGAACATATAACAAAAACCCTGTGATTCCCGTTAAGTGCGTTTTTAGAGTCAGTAGGTATTCAAACGTATATAAATAACTTTACTTCAGAAAACTTGAGCTAAAATTTTTTTTATGAAATTTAAATAAATGTTATTTACAAACTGTATGTGCTTGCTGATCGTGAGGCTCTAAGTTCGAATCGCGAGTCGCACCTAAACCCGTTTTTCTATCAATAAATTGTCAGTAGCAGCCCGGTGTGGGGAAGTTGGCGGTGTTCCACCTCTATGCCTCGGAAAGCATATAAAGCTGTAAGTCCTGCGCCTGATCTTTTGTGGTGGTGTCGGGTATCTGTTCTTTCGGACTATGAGAGTGAGGGAATAGAGCGTGCACCTGCGCTTGCGCACACACTTGGGCACTATAATCCCTTCCCGCGCCGATGGCTAGTCTCCGTTGAGACAGTTCACTGTGACCGAAATTAGGCCTGGAGGACATTGTTATTGTAGAAATTATTTCTTATATTAGTAGAGTGATTACGTCCGAGATTTTAATTTTGGAACTTTTACTAAGAAACCGAGTTAAAGGAGCTTAAAACTGTCGTCGTTTCCTTATGTTTACCCGAACACTACACTTAGGCACGTGGGTACTGATGTGTTCGACGTCACTATTTCATATATAACCACAGCTACCTTCATTGACGTCGGGACGTCGAACACGTTAGTCCCTCCCGCGACCATGGGTGTTGTATGTAAAGTATTAGAAACGTGGGGAATTTAATATAAGTTAAAATCCGCAAAATTTAGTTTCATTTAAATGTCGTTATCTTGACTAATATTTGGCTATAAGAGCGTGACGTGAACAAAATACATACAACATTTAGGAGTAATTACAGAAAATTCTGATGTGCGCTAGGGTTGTGAGGATTTAGGCAGAGGGGAACAGGGTATTTATAAGTATGAAGAAATTGATTTAACAGTTTATGATACAAAGTTACATTCTAAAAGACAAAATGTGCACATAAACAATGAAAGCGTTTTCTTAGTCACATTAAGAAGCGTGTTTGAGCAAAAAAATGCCGCGTTAGTCATTATTTGTGAGATTTTTAGGCTCTATCTACTTCTTATTAAAGAGATATATCAACTAATAAAAATGTATTAAATTTCGAAAAAATTAAATAGATCAAAATGTTCATTAAGAAATTGCCTATCCATTAGTGTCAATCGAAAACAAAATAATGCTTCACTTTATGAGGGATGCGTGGTATCAATAATTATTTCGCATTTCTGTGGTTTAGTCGTAGGAAGATTCCTCAAGTATTTACTCCTTTTAAAAAAAATTGAATAGGCTATTATGGAATCAAGATTATGTAGAAATTTAATAGATTTTTATTATTTGATATATCTTTTTAATAACAAGTAGATACCTTCTAAAAATCTCACAAATAACGATTAGCGCGGCATTTTGCTCAAACAACAAAATCAGTGTTATGGACGATACACACGGTCAGTTCAACGATATATTGAAAATCCGATATTTTAAAAAATATCAACAATCCTAGTTTGAACTGATCAGTTGAACTGACCGTGTGTGGCGTCCATTAGATTGTCAAAACCAACGTTCGCGGCTTACTAAACAAAGGATTAGTCTACTCGGCCGCTCTCAGTCAAACAAAGGAGTTACGCAGAATTTACCGTAACTTGGTGCGCAATTTATTAAGGCCGCAGGAGCCAGAGCTCATCCGCTAGTAGACAAAACTCTTTGCTCGAAATAGGTAAATGAAAGACAAACATGTATACTCACCCTGGCATCGTAGACTCTGGTGAGCGCGTCATATCGTATGGAGCCGAGGAATATGACAGCGCAGGCGGCGTCACCACGTCCGCGTGCCACCAGCTCGACACACACCATCTCACCATCTCTCACCACTATATCGCAGAACACCTGCATCAGAAAACACATAGACTTGCCGCTGTAGAATTTTACACGTATTGTTACTTATTACAGTTAACTATTGGCCAAATATACTCAAACGCTACTCAATTTAAGTATCTATGTCGTTAAGTCTCGTAGTGTCACTGTTACTTAAGCTCAAAGTGACAGAGACAGCACGTGACTTAACGGCGTCTTAAAATTGAGCAGCGTTTAACTATTTGGGTTAAATTTGTTATTATTATAATTCTAGGAACTAAAATATAAACGTAAAATAACACGATAAATTAACCACACACGAGTAGTTATAATAAATTACTAGTGATCCGGTAGATTTCTAGATGTCTACAACAGCGC
This sequence comes from Parnassius smintheus behrii, assembly GCA_036936625.1. Classification (NCBI taxonomy): domain Eukaryota; kingdom Metazoa; phylum Arthropoda; class Insecta; order Lepidoptera; family Papilionidae; genus Parnassius; species Parnassius smintheus. The sequence continues at coordinate 56,517,659 of JAUPFT010000003.1, read as the reverse complement.
CATCTACAGGGTCCAATAGTGAATCTAAACCATCCAGGGACCCACTAAAACATACACAAAAAAAACTAACCAAAAACGGTACAGTCGTTTATGAGTTTAGAGACTTTTCCTCCATGGCACCTCTACCAACGAACAACCAGAGCTCAGCCAGTCTCCAACGCTTTGATTTCGACATACCAGCACCACTTATTGAAACCAATGGGTATCGTTCGAAATACAAATAGCAGTGGAGTGGAATAATTTACCAGCGGTGTCTAAGGCAAGAGTGAATAGCCTTTTGTTAAGTTGGTGTGTTTTACCACCATCACCACCACCAATACCATCACCATCACCACTTACAGTCAGATATAATAGTAATAGAGCACTGGCTTAAAATTATTTAAAAAAAAAAACAAATAATTTCAAGCCCGTACTTAATTAAATTAGTTAAAAAACTGTTTCTTTATCTAAATGTTATCTAGAAAATCCTTATCAGCATTTTTTATCATAATGCTACTTTCAGGAAATGTTTTAATTTAGACCACTCTGCTTTCACATATCTCTAACATTTAAATTTTATTGATTCTAATCGATGCTTAAAAACCTTTTTATCTGGACATTGATAAAACTTTTTACTTATAATAGGAGACTAATATCTCATTATAAAGAAGGACGCAAACAGTTTCTATCAGTAAAGTATTTAAATCCAGATCGCAGAAGAGCAAAATCCATTCAGTTACGTCTTGTAAACATTCATGACTCATTCGTGACAAATCGAAAAACTTGATGTGCTATCACACTAGAGGAACTTCATCCAAAATTTCAAACAAACAATTCGTTTCTCAATATTTTTTACGTGATAGACACACTAAATTATAGTTATAGTACGAACGGGTCGGCTCGACCGGGGAGGGACCACGCTCTCACAGAATACCAGCGTAAAATAGCAGCTTATTGCCGCTGTGTTTTGTATGGTGAGTTTTGAGATACGGATATCCTTTTTACTAGAAACGAGGCATACCATCGCAACTGCATTTCGATTGTTAATCGAGAACGGATGTAAATGTCCACTTACCATCAGGTGGACTGCGAGCTCATTTGTCACACTTATTCTATATTTAAAAAAAACACCACTTCAGATTGATCCCTATCACTCATCTTATTTTATTTCTGACCGTCATTCCTAATGTGTTACAGTTAAAAACACGCCACTAAACAACTTTCAATATAGAAAGAAAGAAATTATATAATATCAAGAAAGGTATATCATATTTGTTTCACCTGCAATAAGTTATTTTTATTTGCAATTATTATCCTTATTATAAAGTATAATTATTTTTAATAACTATGCAATTAAGTTCATTATCAACACGGTCAACGGATTTAAGATATATATGTTTCATATACATCTTAAATCCGTTGACCGTGTACTGGCGGTGCCAGAATATCCTCTACCTCATATTAAATAATAGGCGAAAATAGAGGCTCATAAGAGGCGAAAGAGGGAGGCAAACCAGGATATGGACAGCAGCGTCTTCCTAAATAAAAATTAAAAGCAGTAGCATATATATATATATATATATATATATATATATATATATATATATATATATATATATATATATATATATATATATATATATATATATATAGTTCACCCGCGGTAATCCGACAAACGTTGTGCAAGGCGGTGTCGGATTATCGAATTTGTCGGACTATAGAGCACTGCCACAGCCCCCTAGTAGTCCGGAACTTTAAAAAGAGTACCTTGTAATCCGACAGGTTACATATCAAATAGAAAAACAGTAAATAATGAATGCCCGCTAGGCCGCTACCATAGTCACATTTGAGCTGAGACAATAGACAATACGCGTCATGCAAGATTCGTGGTGGTGCGAACTAATTAACTATAGTGCCACCAACTTATCTGTTCAGTTTACAGAGTCGCTAGTGGAGTGCTTACTATTGCCATTTAAGAAATTCGCCGAGGAAATAGGTGACTACATATTCATTAGGTACACATAATATAAAATGAAACAAATTTCGTGTTAATATATTAAAATTAGTGAGAATTAGTGTTATTATATATATTATTTATATTTTATAAAAATATCATTTACAAAATGGCGGCCTTAGTTCCAATTTTGTCCACCTGAACAGAGAAGTTGGTGGCACTATAACTACTTGCACTACTAATTGCAACCTGTTTGTCCACGTATTCGCGAAGGACGCCAATCCCTGGCGGCTCCATAGCACGACCCGAATTCACCTTCAAGACAAGTCGGATTACATACATGTCGGTGCGACGGATTAGCCATGGGCCGAATTACCGGGGTCCACTATATATATACAGAATGGGTCCCACATATATGCAATTAATGAACGTAATCGGTCCAGTAATTAGGTCAAAAAGTAGAGTTTTAATTTTAAGCAAATTTGAACACTTTATAGAATTGGGTCACTAAGTCAATGATTCAATGAACTTGAATGAATCCTTGAACATTAAAAAGCGACGTTGCCACGCAGTGCAAACTATTGGTATTGCGACATATCGACAGCGGTGTCTTTTGTCGGCGTGCCACCCGCGTGCAACGTTGTCACTCTTCCAAGGGGTCAAGGTACGTTGTCTAAACAGAGTGCTCACTTTTACTGAATTTATTTTAATATCTATTTTGTTTGAAAATTTCACTTTTTTATTTTACGGGTTTTAATTTAATATTTAATTTTTCTACACTTCTACGGACTAGTATTACTTGTGGTTTCATTTATTGCATATATGTGGGACCCATTCTATATATATATATATATATATATATATATATATATATATATATATATATATATTATTCCCAACGAGGCAACCTATAGGTACTGCTACCTATAGACTGCCTCTCCTCATATCTCTTGTGAGTAATTGTGTCATCACAAACGTTTAATTAAAGAAAAATTGTACAAAAAAAGGGTTATTATAATATCAAAGAATACATAAATGAAAATAACCCCTGGGAATGAGGTGATCGCCACCATGCTGGTTCTATAAAAATTCATTCAAAAATGGTACAAACAAAATTATTGTAGTGTTTAAAAAAATGCCGCTGGGTTTCTTGCTGGTTCTTCCTAGGACAGAAGTTTTTTTTCCGAACCAGTGGTAAATAAAAAAATGACTTACAGTAACTATTATGCAATAATCCATATTGAATAAAAAAATCATTCATTTCATTTCATTCATTCACATTAATGGACGGTTAAAACTTAAGACTTGTTTTTTTCTTCTTTTTTGTAGAATAATTTTGACAAGCGAGCACACAGTCTACCTGATGGTAAGTATATAAAAGTTACAAGTTACAACTTATATACCAGGGGTGGCCAACTTGATTAGATCCAAGATCTACTGTTTACTAAGGAAACCCTGTGTGATCTACCAGTTATATACTTCTTGAAATTTTAAATGAAACAGCATAGTTCAGTACACAATTAAGTAGTATTTTTTTTTATTTTATTAAGAGGGAAAACATAAAACTGAAAATTATTCTTAGTAACTTTTTATGTATATTAGTGTGAGTATTGCGTCTGAACATCTTCCGCTAGATTAGCAAAATCAGGTTTGTACTTGGAAATTGCCAACCTTAAAGAATCCAGTGTACCTATAAGCGTCTGTCAAGCGAGAACGGTGTTTATTTTTGGTTGTTTTAAGTAGGAAAATGCTGACTCACATAAATATGTTGAACACGAATGCAATTGTTCACGGATACATTTCTTCAAACTTAGATATTTCTCGTTGGAAACCAATGCCCAGAAATCGAGACCTGAGGATGACCTTGCTTTTAGAAATATGTCGCATCGCAGAGTAATAATTTAGTTTTGAAGTATTATGTTGTCCATTTGAAAAGTATCTGCAAAATTTGTAGCCATTTCATAGATATCACTATTTTAAGGGAATTATTAAACGGTAAATGATGAATTCCACCAACTTCTTAATTTTTTTAAAATTATTAAAGTGAATTTCGAAGTCTGATACCACTACCTTAATTTCTGCTCTGTGTACTTGTCAGGAATTTTTTAGTAGGTAGAATGTTTTTCCATATGATCCTTGATGTTTACAAATTGTTGAATTTTTTTCTTTTCGATGTCAACTATCATAGACGCTGTTTGACTTTGAAAGGGTGCAATAGAACTCATCATTTCTTTTACTGTTTTATTCTAGCCTTGTAGGAGTTCCAGATTTACTGTGCTCAGTTTTCCAGTAAAATCTGCTAAATCACATTGCCAGTCTAAATCACACAATTCTGATAATTTATCACGTATCTCTTTAAGAAATTTTATTATTTCGTCCAATAGATCTCGAAATATTTGCAAAAACTTGCTTCGATTCAACCACCTTACGTACGTGTACAATGCCAAATCTGGTTCCTTCTCACCTAATTGCTGTTTAATGAGCCGCCTTTGGAGAGATTTTTCTTTTATGGAATTTACAATCTTGAAAGAAATATCCATCACATGTTTAGTTTTTAGTCTCTTATTAGCCAGTACTTTTTGATGAATTATGCAGTGGTAGCTAATGAAGTCCGGAAAGTCTTCGTCTTTGTAACAAAGAGCAATAAAACCATTACGAATATCTGATATTGCAGGAGCCTCATCAGCTGTCATTGATACGAGTTTATACAAAGGTAGCCTAATCTGGCTAATATATGCTTTGAATTCCGTGAATAATAAATTTATTATAATTAATAATTAATATATTTTTTGCCTTGCCACGATCGACTGGACTAATAGTCGCGATCGACCGGTCGATCGCGATCGACTGGTTGGCCACCCCTGCTATATACGATACTCGTACGTCCCACTACTGGGCACAGACCTTTCTTTCTGAGAGGGTTTTAGGTCAACGAATGTCAGCCGCACTGCCCAAATGCGTGTTGGCGAATTTCACATGTCTTCGTAATATTTTTTTTCTTATTTTACTTAAAATTGCAACGAACCAGACTAGGGATTTCCAAAGCGGTGGATATAGACCCCTTGGGGTCAATATTGGTTTCCTAGGGGTCGACATAAACGAAACCTGATTTTGTAGGTCGACTAAAAATCAACCCCTGTTAATTAACAAAAGTTCTTATTTAAAACTTCGAAGATACAGTATAAGTGGAGTTACGTTTACCAATTTGTTATAATAACGACCAATATTATAGTGGAAAGTTTTTTAAAAGTACCACAAAGATTGTGGTACTTTTAAAAAACTAAAAAAACGTAATTTGTATTAATAATTATTATTAATTAATAATTATACAACATCTACTGAATTTTATGTCTATAAATTTTGTTTTGATGATGAAATTATGTCAATTTTACAAAAAACTAGAAATAAGATTTTTAAAGTAATTTGGCTATGGGCATAGTAAAAATATGGGGGTCTGAGGTATCAGTTCATTTTGGAAAAAGAGTCTCTTGCCCCAAATTGTTTGAGAATCTCTGCTGTAGCCCATTCACATATGTGCATCTTGTCTCGATTAAAAATAAAATGCAGATGCGTTGTCACCCCTAACGACTGAGATAGAATGCCTCTTTCCAGTAAAAAAGGTTTGTTTACTTTTTATATGAGTTGTTGTTTTTTTAACCCGGAATTATCGTAGACGGCGACAGTTCAACGCTATCGCAAAGATAACGCAGAAATAATGCGCCGATAACGAAGCGATCTGCTACCATTTATCGAACGCTCGTTCGTAGTGTCTGCAGTCGGGGAAAGATTCTCGGCATCGAATGAACTTTAAAACTGTTTATTGTCCCTTCTCTATAACTATATTCCACAAAACATAATATAATAATATTTGGTATGATACATTTGTTTCAATCAAATGCAGAAGGCGGTGGTCCTTGATACTGCTCGCATCGACCGCCGGTTTCTCCCCCTTTCCCCGGAACTCTCGGCTGTTTGGTGTCCCCTGCCGAGGGCTTCCATCGGGTTGGGTTTATATTTATTTATATATTTTAGTATATTTAACGTAGATCTATTTTCTTTTATATATTAAAAAATGCATTATTTACTAGAAATAAGACATTTCATCTTAGTCCTCAAGGGTGACAATGCATCTGAATTTTGATTCCTAATGAAGGATTATATATGATATACATTCACTATAATAAAAAAGATTGTACGTGGTAGAGCCCGCTGCAGCTATATTATGGTTGTAGCGCGAATGGGTCGGCTCAACCGGGTAAGGACCACGCTCGAACAGAATACCAGCGTAAGATAGCAGCTTAATATTGCTGTGTTTCGTATGGTGTAGAAATCCGGAGACTCTTTTTTACTGGAAACTTGGTCTGATGACCAAGTTTCCAGTAAAAAAGACCAGGGGTGACAACGCATCTGCGTTTTGATTCTTAATCGAGAATAAATGTAGATGTCTATGGGCCACAGAAGCGCGCGAATTTCGCGACGCGTCACCTTCACAGAATTATCAAAATAAACGGCCCATGTCGCAGAGTTGGCAGCCCGTGAGATAAGGCATCAACGTCACGAGTAAATATAGAGGTGGAGTCGACGAACTACTCCATGTCACAGTGATTCACAAGCATCGTACACCGAACGAGAGGAAACTGGCTCGCAAACAAAGAGTGCAAGCTTCGATATTTTCTTTCATAAACTGAAGTGATAAACAAACTAATAGTCCACTTGATGGTAAGTGGTTACTGCAGTCCAACAGCACCTGCACTCAGTCAACAAAGAAGGCTCCAGACGTGTTGTCATCTCTGAGGACCAAGATGGAATGCCTCACAGACTGTTGTTATACTAGCTCTCTATTAAAGGTGAAACGGATAGTTCTTTGGCCGGATACCGGATATTCGGCCAGTCTTATCGCCGGATAGCCGGATATTCTGCCGAACGTTGCCGTTTGGTGCATCGCAAGAAGCGAAAAGTAAAGTCAGTGCAAACTGTTCGCGATCGTGACCCTTATATTTGGTGGGCAGGTATTGCTACACAATACCCAAATTTATCAGTTTGCCAAAATCTTTCAACACCCTGCAGCAGTGTGTAAAGCGAAAGACTTTTTTCTGAAGCTGGCCTTGTTTATGAAGACTGACGAAACCGCTTGTTACCATTCTATGCAGAGAAATTAGTTCAACATAATTTGCCCTTACCTACGTAGTACTATTATTTGTACAGTATTATTTGTAAAGATGTCTCCTGAAAACTATGACTTTTAAACCGTTCAGGTATCCTACAAATCTGCTTTACCAAGAATGCAAACTGTTGACTGTTAGGCAATTGTATATCCAACAACTGATCTTAATGAAACATGCTCTAACTCCTTATAACCCTGAGATCTGTCGTAATAAACGCAGAATACCGGATGTAATGATTATTGGCAGATGTCAAACTGCTTTTTCTAGGCGACAAAGTTCTTATCGATCCTCAGTGCTTTATAATAAATTAAATAGAAATCTAAATTTTTATCCTCTTTCCAGACATGAATGTAAAGTTAAAGTTCGAGATTGGTTATTGTCACTTGATTATAGTGAAACAGAAAATATAATTTGTTAACATGTAGTAATGTATGTCGTATAATAAAAGTATAATAAAATTATAAAATTTTAAAATTATGTAATTAAAAATAGCAATCCTTGTTTAAAGCATCTATTTAAAGCATCTATTTATTCATTATAGGTTATAATGAATAAAATATATATTCTGTATGAAATTATATAATAATATATTCTATATATTCTATGTATATATATATATATATATATATATATATATATATATATATATATATATGTGTGTGTGTATGTGTATGTATATACGTGTGTGTATGTATATGTATATATATTGTAAATTGCAAACTAATTTTAATATACCTACGATTATATGAAATAAAATAACGACTAAAGAGTCGTATTAAGCTAAAGTATATGTTTCGTTGTAAATAAATACATTCAATTAGCTAAACAATTACTTAAAAATGTAAAGCTTAGTTACTTAATTAATTGTTAAGACTAAAATACTGTTGTCACAACACTGGGAGAGGCCACTGATCCCTAAGATACAGACTTGTCTAGTTTGGGGATCAGAGTTTTCACTTATTATTGTACTTTTATTTGAATAAATGATTATTATTATTATTATTATTATTTGTTATGTGCCTTAGCATATGCATCATATGTGCATAGCAGTACGAATACTAATTTTGTAAATTTTAAAATGAAAACTTTGTGATTTATATTTGTTAAGTGAATAGTAACTACGGCAAATACCCCCCAATGAACAAATACACAAAAAGACGGCCCCCAGTCCCCGGCGGCCCCGCTATTCCTGGCTACGGTGGCGACCATGGTAACGGCGGGGCAGGGGGTGCTAAGAATCTCCGGTGGAGGTTCGGTTGCCACCTACGACGACTCGACCTGGCAACATATAACGCACGCACCCTGAGGACTGACGAGAAGATACTGGAGCTGGAAGAAGAGGTAGACAAGTTGCGCTGGCATATTATTGGATTATCCGAGGTCCGAAGAGAGGGGGAGGACACGGCAATCCTCGAGTCCGGCAACTTGTTCTATCACCGGGAGGGCGACCATCTGTCCCAAGGAGGTGTCGGATTTATCGTCCACAAGTATCTCGTCAACAACGTTGTAAAGATTGGGAGTGTGTCGACGAGGGTCGCGTACCTGATACTCAGAATCACCAAACGGTATTCGCTGAAGGTCATTCAGGTTTACGCACCAACCTCGGCACACCCCGATGAGGAGGTGGAGGAAATGTATGAGGATATTTCCAGAGCCATACATTCCTCCAAAACCCACTACACGGTGTTGATGGGAGACTTCAACGCAAAACTAGGCACAAGAGAAAGCGGTGAGCTGAAGGTAGGAAAATTTGGAGTAGGGCAACGGAACCGAAGGGGCCAGCAGCTGGCCGACTTTATGGAGAAAGAGGGACTCTTTATGATGAACTCTTTCTTCCAGAAGCGGCCCCACAGGAAGTGGACCTGGTCGAGCCCCGACGGTTCGACAAAAAATGAGATTGACTTCATTATGACGACCAGACGCCAACTGTTCAGTGATGTCTCAGTGATCGCAAGGGTGAAAACTGGCAGCGATCACCGAATGGTTAGAGGCACACTGAACCTAAACGTTAAGTTGGAGAGGTCTCGTCTAATGAAGTCAACGCTCCGTCCCCCTCGTGCTCTAATCCAGAATCCCGAAACCTTTCAGCTCGAGTTACGTAACCGCTTCCAGTGCCTAGAAGATTGCAATGCAGTGGACGATATAAACGACAAGCTCGTGGAAACTGTCCATGCGGTCGGAGCTAAGTTCTGCAAGACCCGCCGCAGAAGAACACAAAAACTCTCCGATCACACTCTTAATCTCATGGCTGTTAGACGGGAGATGAGGCTGCAATCGTCAACAGATTTGACAGCATACAGGCAACTGAACAGACAGATCTCCAAATGCATGCGGCGAGACTTACGCAACTTTAATACTTCTCGTATTAAAGAAGCGATCGAGCGGAACCAGGGCTCCAAAGTCTTTGCCAGAGATCTGTCTGTCAGAAAGAGCCAACTGTCAAAGCTGAAGACTGAGTGTGGCAACATCGTTTCCGGGACACCTGAGATTTTGAGTGAGATTGAGAGGTTCTATGGGCAGCTGTACACATCATCGTTGGAGCCACACGCAAGTGTGAGTAACGATCCAAGAGCAAGTCTTATCCGACACTATTCCGATGATATCCCGGACGTCAGTCTAAGCGAGATTAGAATGGCTCTCCAGCACCTTAAAAACGGCAGGGCCCCAGGCGAGGATGGAATTACAGCGGAGCTTCTGAAAGCGGGTGGAACACCGGTACTTGTAGTCCTTCAGAAGCTCTTCAATTCCGTCCTCCATGGTGGCACTACTCCAGAGGCGTGGAGCAGAAGTGCGGTGGTCTTGTTCTTTAAGAAAGGCGACAACGCTCTCTTAAAGAACTACAGACCGATTTCCCTTCTGAGCCGCGTCTACGTGCTGTTTTCGAGAGTCATTACGAATCGTCTCGCACGCAGACTTGACGACTTCCAGCCTCCCGAACAAGCCGGTTTCCGAAAAGGCTTCAGTACCATAGACCACATACATACCCTGCGGCAGATTGTACAGAAGACTGAAGAGTACAATCTGCCACTTTGCCTGGCGTATGTGGACTATGAGAAAGCCTTTGATTCCGTCGAAATTTGGGCGGTGCTACAGTCCCTTCAGCGGTGCCAAGTTGACTATCGGTATATCGAAGTGCTGAAGTGTTTGTACAGTAGGGCTACGATGGCTATCCGAGTACAGAACCAGAGCTCGAAACCTATCCAACTGCAGAGAGGTGTAAGACAGGGTGACGTTATATCCCCGAAACTCTTCACCGCTGCATTGGAAGACGTTTTCAAGCTACTGGACTGGAAAGGATACGGTATTGACATCAATGGCGAGTACATCACTCACCTTCGATTTGCCGACGATATAGTCCTTATGGCAGAATCGCTGGAGGACTTAAGCACTATGCTCAATGACCTCAATAGTGCCTCCCAACGGATAGGTCTTAAGATGAACATGGACAAAACAAAGATCATGTTCAATGTCCATGTCACACCTATGCCGGTAGTTGTTGGGAGCACTATGCTCGAAGTTGTTGACGAGTACGTTTACCTGGGACAAATAGTCCGACTAGGTAAGTCCAACTTCGACCGAGAGGTCAATCGACGGATTCAACTCGGCTGGGCAGCGTTCGGGAAATTACGACATATCTTTTCGTCAGGTATACCTCAATCTCTAAAAACTAGATTGTACAACCAGTGCGTGTTGCCAGTGATGACTTATGGATCTGAGACGTGGTCCTTCACTGCTGGCCGTATGAGGACGCTTAAGGTCGCTCAGCGAGCTATGGAGAGGGCTATGCTCGGAGTTTCTCTGCGTGATAGACTCAGAAATGAGGATATCCGCAGTAAAACCAGAGTGACCGACATAGCCCAACGGATTAGTAAGCTGAAGTGGCAATGGGCCGGCCATATAGCTCGAAGAACCGATAACCGATGGGGAAGAAAGGTTCTCGAGTGGCAGCCTCGTACCGGTAGGCGTAGTGTAGGGCGACCCCCCACTAGATGGAGTGACGACCTGGTAAGACATGCAGGAAGTCGATGGAGGCAGGTGGCTCAGGACCGTGCTTTGTGGCATTACTTGGGGGAGGCCTATGTTCAGCAGTGGACTTGTGAAAGGCTGTAATGATGATGATGATGATGAAGTGAATAGTTAGTTGTTTGAAGTACTTAACTAAATTTAATATTTTGTGTGTGTGTGTGTGTTTTTTTAATCCGGTATCCGGCCGGATAACTGTTTGGTATCCAGTATCCGGCCGGATTATAATTTTAGGCCGGATAGGCCGAATACCGGATAGCTACCGGATATTCGTTTCATCTCTACTCTATATACCATACGACCGGAACAAGGCAGTGCAGCTGCAGTGAAACATGGCATCCGAAATATGTAAGAGGGTGGTATATGGAGGGTAGAGATAAGGAGGGCTATCTCTGTGTATGTGTCCGTCGAAATGCGTTAAATTAGTGTGGTGCTACAATAAAGTAAAGTAGAGTAAAGTTACAGCCTATATACGTCCCACAGCTGGGCTCAGGCCTCCCCTCATTTCTGAGAGGGTTTAGGGCAAGGAAGTGTCCGCCGCGCTGCCCAAATGCGTGTTGACGAAATTCACATGTCTTCGAAATATTTTTTTCTTCTTATTCCTCAGACATGCAGGTTTCCTCACGATGTTTTCCTTCACCGCTGAGCACGTGGTAAATCAGCACTTAAAATTGCAACTAACAATTTCATTGGTGCCGGCGGGGATCGAACCCGGGTTACTCGCATTCTGTTATATTTACAGCGAGCGTTAACCATCTGAGCTACCACGGCACATTATGCTACAATAGCAGCAGGGTAAATTATTGTAAAAACATTTTTATATTTCAAAAATTAATACGGACTTTTTTTAAATGCTTTATAACAGTTCACACTAAAAAATACTATTTTTATTATAATTTCATCATCATCATCGTTACAGCCCTTCACAAGCTGCTGAACATAGGTCTCCCACAAGGAATGCCACAAACCACGGTCCTGAGTCACATGCAACCATCCAACCATCGACTTCGTGCATGTCTTACCAGGTCGTCACTTCATCTAGACGGGGGGTCGCCCTACACTTCACATACCGGTACCAGGCTGAGGCTGCTACTCGAGAACCTTTTTTTCCTTATCGGTTGTCAGTTCTTCGAGCTATATGGCCGATCCATATATGGAATATACGGAGTGTCACATCATTTCCGTCATGAACGTTCGCATAAAGTGAGCAAAACATACAAACCATATTCCGTATATGATTATATACACAGTGCCACATGATTTTTATCACGAACGGACGTTCTAAATGAGCAAGAAAATTTCAAAATTGTGTATCGTGCTGTTGAATATAAACGAAATTTCTATTCTACTATGTTATTTGTTAACTGATAAGTTAACAACATCCACGCTCTTAACATATGAAATTCCGCCGGAAACGATGTATATGTAATATATATACACATCTGCAATCTCTTCTATGTACCCGAGCGAGACGGTCACGCAAGTTCAGTGCTTTTTGCCCATTACAAAAGTGTCCAACGTGCATAAAGAAGTTTTCGTTTTCACTTCAAAAAAAGTTAAGAGTTCATAAATACTTTACTAACTCGGCCAGATTAGCACCTGATAGTCTATTTTCATCTTCACTTCACAAAAACACGTGGAAGAATTATAATAAGGCCGCTATTACATGAAGCTTATTAGTTAAAGCTCGTAAGGCCGTTGGTCCTGCGCCTGATCTCTCTCCGGTCATGTCGATTTTCTGTTCCATGGATTATGAGATTGAGGGAGTACAGAGTGCACCGGTGCTTGCGCATACACTTGGACACTATAATCCTGTCCAGCGTCGATGGCTAGTCTCCATTGAGGCAGGCCGCCGTGAGCGAAATTCGGTCTGGAGGACATTATTATAATTATTATATTACAAAGTACAAGCCAAGCTGTCATATTTTCACTTTTTTTACGTGGTAGAGTCACACTGCAGCTACATTATGATTGTAGCACGAATGGGTCGGCTCGACCGTGGAAGGAACACTTTCTCACAGAATACCAGCGTAAAATAACATCTAAATACTACTGTGTTTAGTATGGTGATTTTAGAGATCCGGAGAGCCTTTTTTATTAGAAACGAGGCATTCCATCTTAGTCTCCAAGGATAACAACGCATCTGCGTTTTGATTCTTAATCGAGGATAAATGTAGATGTTTATGGGCCACAGCATTCACTTATCACCAGGTGGACTGTGTGCTCGTTTGTCACCCTTATTCTATAAAAAAAATTATTTCTAAGAATCATAGACCCACGGTCTACTGCAGAACATGGTCCTCCCCACAAATTGCCCGATACACCCACGGGACGATATAGGATAATGTTCTTACACAAACACCACGTTACACACGATAGCGTAATAGCGGCCTAACACAAACTGGTACAGCTATTTTTAACCGTCAGCCAATTTCATACGTGGGTATATTCGCAATGCCCCGTTTATACCTGGACGCATGCATACGTTCCGCGCCCCGTAACCCAAACAAACAACCAAACAACAGGTAAAGTGTACTCTATTGCCACGTAATAAAGTTGTATTTACGATAAACACGTGGCATGCGAGGAAATCATTGATGATTGATTGGAATGTACACCCACCAGACTGCTGGCGTTTCTATTGCAGCTTGTTAAATTATTACACTGATGCTATGTTAATAAATATAGTATATTTCGCCATATGCTAGTCTAGGAATAATTATCTACAAAATTAAAGAAAAAACAAGCTTGTAGTTTACTTGATATAAAGATTTTTTTAATAGAAAAAGTGTGACAAACGAGCACACTCCCCTGATGGTAAATGGATGCTGTGAGCCATAGACATCTACGTTTATCCTCGGTTAAGAATCAAAATGCAGATGCGTGCATGAATTGTCACCCCTGAGGAATAAGATGGAATGCCTCGTTTCGAGTGAAAAAGAGTCTCCCGTTCTCCACACTCAACATACGAAACACAACAGCATTACACTGGTATTCCGAGAGCGTGGTGCTACCCCGGTCCAGCTGATCGATTCGTGCCACCACCATAACATAGCTGCAGCGTAGCTCTATTATGCATTGTGTGTAATTTATACGCCCATATAGATCAGAAAATCTGGAGTAATCCAGATCCGAGGCACCAAAGCTGCATTCCTGTGAACTGACCTAATGTCCGTATTAGCGGCGTGCAGTCTGGATCGGCCGGATGGAGCCTATTAATCCAACAATGGGCGACTGCCCGTCCCGATTTGAGCAGAGCATATGCACGTTCGTTCTTTACCATTTTATCCTATACCTTTCTGACTGCGTTCTCGTTTGTCTTCCTTATTTATATTTATAATATAATTCTTCTGTACGTGTGTGTATGACTGAACTACTCCTATAATATATTATATGTCTGAACTCCTCGTATTCTATATGATAAATTGATTCGACAATGTTAGTTAATCGATAGTTAGTTCTATATAAAAAAGAACAATATTCAAAAACTGTAAATGCTAAACGACTACTGAAATTTCTACAATGGGTACCTATAATCTTTTTTTTCCGAATTTTTTTCAAAATTTATTCAATTACCAGTGATCCAAAAATGACAGAGATAATAAAAATCTCGACAACAGCGTCATCTACAGAGTCCAACCTTAAATCTAAACTATTCTCGAATTAACTTAAGCACACTCACAAAATTTCGTCAAAATCTGACCACCTGACCAGTCGTTGAGAAGGAGTTAATCGATTCAAAATTCCAGTGCGAATGGCGCTTGCTAATATTGCATTAGTGAGCATCGAACTATGTTACTAGCGTAGTAGTAATATGTACCTTAATGTTAGTGAGGTACCAAACATTCAGTAAAAGATTGCCGCAAGACGCCGTCAAACCGGTTTAGTCCATGTGGAGGCAAACGTGTAGATAAACCGGTCACGTGGACATCCACGCGCTCGTGGGTGTACAAACTTTATCAAAATAGAAACAAGCTGGAGTACAAATCATAGAAGTTTTATTTTTACGATAATTTGAATGAAAAGATCTTCTTGTAGCGATACTATTATAAATAATAAAATTATGATGTTTATTACTACTCCAATGGTTTGGGCACGTTGAACGAATGAGTGAAGACCGAATGGTGAAGAAAATATATAGAGCGAAAGTAAATATTAAAAGGTGTCGAGGTAGACCGAGACTAACTTTCGAAGATCATGTGAGCAAGTTGCTCGAAGATGGGAGGGTCAAGAGTACTCGGATACCTAGACGTGCATGTATGAACAAGTTAATGAACCTGAAAGAAGCGAAAGAGGTATGTAAGGATCGTGACACTTGGCGATCTGTTCTCTCTGGCTACCCCGTTAGGGATTGTGCGTGACGATAAGTAAGTAAGTAAGTAAGTAATGATGTTTATTAATATTGCAATATCTGAGCGACCGATTGTTTTTATGATCTCAACGGATTTTTTTACGTGGTAGAGCCATGCTGCAGCTATATGGTTGTAGCACGAATGGGTCGACTCGACCGGAGAAGGACCACGCTTTCACAGAATATCCGTAGTATAACTGAGTACTCCTATGATTCGTATGGTGAGATTAGAAAACCGGATACCCTTTTTTACTGCAAACGAGGCATTCCACCTTAGTCCTCAGGGGAGAAAGCATCTGCATTTGATTCTTAATCTAGAGTAGATGTAAGATGTCTTTGAGCTACAGCATCCTACTATCAGTTGGACTGTGCCCGTTAGTTACCCTAATTATTTTAAAGATGTTAAAAAATATTTAACTAAGATCCGCGTAATAAAATGCATGATATGTATGATTTGAAGAGCACCTCCCGCCTTCCCTCAATTGCGTGCACTATCCCCGTCACCATTGATCCCAGCACCACCACTCCCAACACCACTACACTGGGAAAGACACCCCACCGTCGATAATACGACACGTGTCTCATCTCTAAACGAGGCATCCTCAGGTGGAGTAGACTCTGCCGCTTAAAGTTAGTAAAGTAAAGTTACAGCCTACCTTCTGTGTACTAAATATCGGGAATTTGTCAATAAAACAAAAAATACAAATTATTCATCTAAATTTATTTTATCGCCTTCAAAGTAGGCCCCATCGCTTGCAATACAACATCTCCAACGCTTCACCCAGTCTTCCATACATTTTTCATAGGCTATTTGCGGTATGGCCTTTAGCTCATTCAGCGAATTTTTTGTTATGGCTTCTATCGACTCAAAACGTTTTCCTCGAAGTGGTAATTTTAACTTGGGAAAAAAAAGTCAGACGGAGCCATATCAGGTGAATACGGTGCTTGGTCGAGAACTTTTGTTGAATTTTTCGCTAAAAACTCTTTCACTATAATGGCTGTAAGTGATGGTGCATTATCATGGTGCAGCATCCATGAGTTGTGTTGCCACAAATCTGGACGTTTTCGGCGGATACTCTCACGCAAACGCTTCATGACGCCTAAATAATATTCTTTATTCACTGTTTCTCCCTTTGGAAGGAATTCGGAGTGAACCACACCACGGTAGTCAAAAAAAACTGTCAGCATCACCTTGATTTTGGAGCGACTTTGCCGCGGTTTTTTGGGTTTCGGCTCGTTTTCGAGACGCCATTCTGAAGACTGTTGGCTTGTTTGCATGTCGTACTCATAAACCCATGTCTCGTCGCCAGTTATTATACGTTTCATAAAGGTCAGATCCGTAGAAGCTCGGGAAACCATGTCTTCAACGACATGCTTTCGCTGCGCTCTTTGAACAAAATTGAGCTCTTTTGGAACTAGTCGAGCGGCGACGCGTTTCATGCCTAAAATGTCAATGAGAATGTTGTGGACGGACTTAAAAGATATGTTCACCTCACTAGCCAACTCTCTCAGACTCATACGTCGATTTTCGAGCACTAGCTTCTTGATTTTGTCGATGTTTTCTTTGGTCGTAGCGGTTGAAGGTCTACCAGAACGAGGCAAGTCTACTACTACTTCTCCGCCTTCTTTAAAAGCCTTATACCATTCATAAGCCCTTGTTTTCGATATACACGATTCGCCGTAGGTATTTCGCAACATTTTTAGTGATTCACCACATGAAATATCATTCGAAACACAAAATTTAAGGCACACTCTTTGTTCAACAATATTTTCCATTGTAAAAATCGCCGAGAACTCTAAAACTATGACCAACAAAGTGTAGTTTAAAACAAATTAAATGACAGATCCCGCTCAAACTTTGCGCGCTAAATCAGTACAGTGCTACCAACATGCAGTAAAAAAATTTGAACGACCTCTTTTACGCGGGTCTTTTTATTGACATATTCCCGATGCTTTTTACACAGAGTAGTATGTATGTCCCACTACTGAACACTGGCCTCCCCTCATTTCTGAGAGGATTTTAGGCTAAGCAAGTGTCCGCCGCGCTGCCCCAATGCGTGTTGGCGAACTTCACATGTGTTCGAAATATTTTGTTTTATTCCTCAGACGTGCAGGATTCCTCAAGATGTTTTCCTGCACCGCCGAGCACGTGGTAAATCAGCACTTAAAATTGCAATTAACAATTTCATTGGTGCCGACGGGGATCGAACCCGGGTTACTCGCGTTCTGTTATATTTACCTCTGCCTCTTAGTATACTTATTTTTACTTAATTTGTCTTTAATATAATGGATATCCGCAAAGTGACGCCTGATTCTATCGCTCAAGCCTACCAAAACGTTCACAGACTGGTAGTAGAGAGGAGCATTCCAATGCGAGTTAGGTGTCGTATTTTAAGAATGATTAGTCCGGAAGTGGATTGATGTAAATGTTGATATGTGTGATTACAGCTTAAATAAATTCGGTTAGGAAAGAAGCATTGAAGCCTCTGAAGTTAATTATTGTGACCTTCGAGCAAACGACTAAGGCCCGCCGCTGATTGCAATTTTTTGTCACCGTGACTTTTTGTCACTTAGTCAATTGTCAATGATATCAATGAAAACTACGTTGAGTGCGCTCATTATGGTGACTTGATAATACGGTGACAAATAGTTGCAGCGGCAGGCAACACCGGAGTGACGTGACTGTTACTCGCCCTGTGCATTACTATGGGAGTCCGCTCACTGGTGACTTTTTGTCACTTGGCCGGCGCCGCGCGTTCGGAGTAGACGTATGATATTTGTAGCTGTGTTTTGTTTTTAAAGATGTCGTCTTCCTTGCAAGAGGAAGACATTGACAATGAATTATTAATAGAGGAGGTAGAGAAGAGGCCTGCATTATATGCAAAAAATTTGAATATATAGTGTAGAATTTTCCTTTAAATAATCTTTCCGTGTATATAGGATGCACCCAGTAGCGTTTTTTCCGTTTCATTTTTCTTCTACGTATTTCAAGAGCACAAATCACGGCAACCTCGTTGAAGTCCATTACAAAAATGAACGCGATCTGTTACCCAAGAACAGATTCAGTGAGCGCATCGTGGGTGACAGCAGGTGACAGTAACAATAAGTCACGGTGACAAAAAATTGCAATCAGCGGCGGGCCTAAGTGGAGGTATTGCGGTCAAGGTAAGACTATTACCGTGTGATAATTATGACGGCAAATAAAATGGAGAAAACACATTCTTATCACAAACAAAAAATATAGTTTTTTTTTAATTCTTCACTTTCCATCCATTCCATCATTTTTACGTGGTAGAGCCATGCTGCAGTTATATTAGTAGTATAATTGTAGCACGAATGGGTCGGCTCGACCGGGGAAGGACCACGCTCTCACAGAATACCAGCGTGAAATAGTAGCTTAATGCTGCTGTATTTCGTATGGTGAGTGTAGAGAACCGGAGACCCTTTTTACTGGAAGCGAGGCATTCCATCTTGGTCCTCACGGGTGACAATGCATCTGCATTTTGATTCGTAGTCGAGGATAGATGTAGATGTCTATGGGCCGCAGCAACCACTTACCATCAGGTGGACTGTGTGCTCGTTTGTCACCCTATTTTATAAAAATAAAATCGCCATCATCACAACCTATTAAAGTCCACAGCTGCCATAGTGGCTTGACCCCTCCAGTGGGATATATTCGCCATAGATGCAACGCTTAGCGGGCCGGGATGACAACCGCAGTTGTTTGTTGTCGCTAGGCTCTGCTGCCCATCGTATGGTTAGTTTTCCTCGTTACTTGTTACGACAAGCCCAAGAACCAGCCCGTTGGAGCCGGGAAGTCCCGTTTTTAGAGCTTTATGGGATGCGTCTCGCAAAAGATGTGGGCGGACCACAAAGTTGCCATGTATGGCAGGTCGGTTGCCAATTTTATGTATATAATATGTAAATTATTTAATTAGTTTGTCAGAAACGGCTCTAATGATTTGGACGAAATATTGTATTTAGATAATGTTTTTACTTTCTAAGTTTATCTAGGTAGGTTACATTCCTACGAATATTTTTTTTCTTACGTTGAGCTACATTTTATAATTTATTATGATTACAAATTCAGCACTCAGGTCATGACTAGGCCGTAGACGGAAAAGGGGAGATTTCCCGCCGAGCAAGGTGTTAAGCCCGGAGAGCGACTAACGGTCCGTGTACAGACTACAGAGCTATTCTATATATTGTCGCAGTACTTCGGAAATTCGATAGCGTGATTTAGGCTTCGGTGCGTTTTGCTTGTATATAACAATAACCTTTTATATAAGGTAAGTAAAAAAGGAGCACTCCGGTCAAATATTGTTCGCAGCGCTAACAGATGCACATCACCGGGAGACGTCCGTATGGTCCATAAAAACTCAGCAGCATCATGATGCTATTTAACACCGGTATTCTGTGAGAGTGTGGTCCCACCCCGGATGAGCCGACTCATTAATGCTACAACTATACTACTAATATAACTGCAGCATGGCTCTACCACATATAAAATTTTAAATACAAATATATTTTTTTCATCATCTTCATCATTAGTCATCAGGTACTTAATATAAAAATAATATTATGTTACCTAACATTAGACCAGTATTTGATTAACTGGAGCTGATAAATTATTGGTGTTTTTTTTTTTTTAAATAATAATACATTTTTTATTTAACATAGAGGCAGAGATAACAAAATGTTAACAGAACTATGGAAATATATAGTTTATTGACATTGAAGGCAACAGTTTTATCTCATATCTCTTATTATTGAAAATGTGAGAGCATGATCCTCGAGCCAACCAGTTTATGCCGTACATACAGCTACAGCGTGGTTTTACCAAGTAAAACCATTGTTTCCGTGGATTAAGAAACCCTTGTTGATTTTAAAAAATCTGCAATAACATAATTACCATCTATGTTTATAAAACTGCCGTTGTGGCACAGCGGTGACACTCCCTGTACGTGAGAGCTTAAGCGCCGGTGACCTTGAGTTGAAGCGTGTAACGCTAGGGTTGATATCGAACCGAAATGGAATATTATAAACTTGTACCAAAGAAGATACATAGTAGGAGTATGTTATATATTATGTAAACTTATGTATTTGGGTAGTTAAAGATACGTTCAATTTTAAATCAACTTTTATTAAGTGAGGCATAATTATTAAAACTTCCGACAAAACCAAATATGTACGACAGTTAATGGAAATCTTAAATAATTAACCAACACTTAGTATTTCAGTACACAATAATCAGTATTATCTACTATCCTTTAAAAATAATTTACTCTTATATATTTTTGAATTTTTCGATATTTTTTTAATTTTCGTTATTATTTCTAACAATTGCAAAAATTCGTAGCATGTATATTTTTTTAGAAAATCTAAAGGTAAACAGGTTTCCTGGGACATGGCGGCCAACAAATTGTTCCCTATGTGTTGAGGAGATAAGTCATTTTTATTTCTAATGAAATAATCCATAAATACAACAATGAACAAATACAAAAACTCTTTACAGATATCTAAAATTTCTTGACTCTCTAGTGGTATTTTTAATAGTGTATATTTCAGTTAATGTAATATAATAAAAATTATATTACATTAACTGAAATATACACTATTAAATTTATTGTCATGGTATATATGTCATGATATTTCCCCATAATTCTTGTTAAGATCATGTCGACTTTCATTAAAATGAGTTCACATATTTTTAGGTATCATAAAACATTATTAAAAATTAAACCTTTGTTTTGTGCAGTGGAATTTATTTTAATTCTAATCACTTAAAATCACTTTCAGTAATGCTTATACATATACTATAATATCATTTATTTAATAACAACATTAATATTTATCAATACATATAAACCGGCTATAAAAACTAATAACGTTACTTGGTAACATAAACTTAATACCTACATGAATGGAATAGTAATATGTACATTAAGATATCAGTAATATTCATATATTAATTGAAATATTATAATATCACTTGACGAATATATTCATATTAACTAATACTCACAAATATCGGTATTACTACTAGCCCTCGGCCAGGGCAGTCGGCGACTGCCCGTTCCACGCCCCGCGCGCCTCTCAAAGCCCCCGCACACATCCAGACACCCACACATAGCCGCAAGCGATTTTACGTGCACACATGCTTAAGTGTCGTTTCTTTTCGCGTAGTGTATATATTCTTTGGTTGTGGTTAAGTTTATTCATTAAAAAAATCATAATTATTTATAACTTATGTTATGTTTATTTTTCTTTAATATAAAAAAGTGGTGGGTGAAGTGGTATACATTAGTTTATCATCATACGAGTAAGTAATACATACACGCGATATAATCCGTTAAAACCAGTTTCATTCGAATGTGTAGTGTTCGTGTATTTGTTGTGTCGTTCGTTATACGTGGTAGAGCCATGCTGCAGTTATATAAGTAGCAGGTATAGTTGTAGCACGAATGGGTCGGCTCGACCCGGGAAGGACCACGCTCTCACAGAATACCAGCGTAAAATAGTAGCTTAATGCTGCTGTGTTTCGTATGGTGAATGTAGAGAACCGGAGACCCTTACTGGAAACGAGGCATTCCATCTTAGTCCTCACGGGTGACAACGCATCTGCGTTTTTTTTTCTTAACCAAGGATAGATGTAGATGTCTATGGGCCATAGCAACCACTTAACATCAGGTGAACTGTGTGCTCGTTTGTCACCCTATCCTATAAAAAAAACATCTGTTACATGGCAGAGCCACGCAGAATGGGTCGGCCTAGCCGAGAAAGGTAACCTTCACTGAATACCAGCGTAAAACAGTATCTCAATAAAGCTATGTTTCGTATGGTGAGTGTGAAGAACCGCAGACCTTTTTTACAGGAAACGAGGCATTCAGGCCTTAGGGGTGACAACGTCTCTGCATTTTGATTCTTAATCGTGGATAAACGTATATATCTATGAGACCAAGCATCCACTTACCATCAGGTAGACTGTGTGCTCTTTTGTCACCCTTGTTCTATAAAAAAGCATGTCATTTGAGTGCAATAGTCAATCGGGAACGTCATGCATAATTTTAATGGGGTCGGCTTTAGTAATCTGCTGCACGATTTAAGTGATAATTTTAGCTTTAGTTGACAGGTAATGATGCTATTGATTACCATCTAGCTGCTTTTTATGCCGGAAATCTTTAGTTTTCGAGATATCGTTAATTTTAGTTTTGAGGTTATGTCCATTTAAAAATGATACGAAAACGTAATAACAACATAATTATTTGATCATTTTAGCTTTAGTTGATAGGCAATGACGCTATTAATTATCATCTAGCTGTTTTTTATGCCGGAATCTTTTGTTTTCGAGATATCGTTAATTTTAGTTTTGAGGTTATGTCCATTTAAAAATGATACGAAAACGAAATAACAATATAATTATTACAAAGAGATAACAATATATGGGCAAAATAAAAATGTGGGCTCCTTCATGTGCAATAAAGGAAATTGCAGAGCCCGATCCAGGGTAGCTCCTAGCACCTAGTTTGAAAATATTAAAATGTCATTGCCACGGGTATTCTATCTGATGTACTGTTATGCGCATCGCTGGAGCTATGAAGATGCAATCCACGAAGACCCTGAAAAAGATTTAGAGACGGGAAGGACTTTTTTTTTTTTATTGCGTAGGTTCTTTAACGCTATAAATTCGTCTCTGGGAAGATTCGGTTTAGGCACTGAACATCGACGTAACATAGACGAAATGTCTTGACGTATCGCCTCCAAATCTTCTTTCCGCATATTGTTTTTAAATAAACAGTCCTCGACACTACAGATCCTTCCCGTGACCATGGGTGCTGTAAAGCTCTCGAAACGTCGGGTAAAAAAGTTAAATATACGCGATAAATTCCGTTAAAACTAGTATTATTTCAAAACCCTTTTAATGTTTTAAATTACACAAATTTTATACAAACGTAATAAAAAAATCGTTTAACAGTAGCGTATTGAAAGTGTTAATGTAACGGGAAGTTATTATGTAGTAAACTGCCCAGCCGTAATCACATGCGATAAAAACGCATAGTTAACATTAACTAAATTGACTATAAATATCGATATTGCTTTTTTCAACAAGTATAGTTAATGCATATAGTTACAAAAAAATATGCAAGAACCTTATGTTGGCATTGCTTTGATTACATTTAGGATTTAGTTTTTTTTTTTTTATAGTTCTGTAGTTATAAGTTGTAATTAAACGATTTTGACTACGATTAATCGTAATCGCTAAGTGATAATCGTTTCATCACTAGCTTACATGTTGATTTTCAAATAACATTTATCTATCGGTTTCTTATTTATGCTTCAAATATTTCTCGAGAAATAATATATTCGTTAACTTGATCAATTTTAAACGTAGTTGTATTATTGAATGAAAACTAATTTTAGGAATTGTATCGCGTTTACTTTAACTTTGTTTTACTACACCCATGGTCCCCTTACCTCGTGAAACCAGTTTTCTTCAATAAGTAGTTTTCGCGTAAATAAAGGAAATCATTACGTAGCGGTTTCAATTTGAAGTGGTCGTCTAGTGGTCGAAATTTCCGCCGACCGCAAATCATTAAATTCTTAGGTTTGTATGTTAGGTAAGTTATATTTAACTTTCAACTGCACACTAATTTATAAAACCCAGATACATTATATACAAAATATAAACTAAACGCTTTATTTCCTTTTTTGTCTAAAACGTAGTGATTATGATTATATCTTTTGGTTCAACGAAAAAATCAGTAGCCCTCTTTTTTAGTAAATAGGCTCCATGGGCTGTACTAACACCAATGGTCGCCACACACGGTCAGTTCAACTGATCATTCCAACTGATCAGTTCAAACTAGGAATGTTGATATTTTTTAAAGTATTGGATTTTCGATATATCGATAAATAAACTCCGATATTTATATATCTATAATTATCGACATACCGAAAATTCAATATTTTAAGAAATATCATCAGTTTTAGTTTGAACTGATCAGTTGGAATGATCAGTTGAACTGCCCGTCTGTGGCGTCCGTTACAATCAGGTGGACTGTGAAGAAGCGCGAGTTTCAAACAGCTCCAAGTTTCAAACATTTCCTTTTTAAAATATTGTTTCGAGCAATAACGTTTTCAATCTCCTGGATCTTTACGAAAGGAGACAATTTTGATCTCATTGGATTCACTTATATTCACTTATATATAAAAATTATTTTATATTAAAAAAACCCAGGCGTATTGTCACTCCCGAATACTTATGATGGAATACCTCGTTTCCAGTAAAAAGGTTTTCCGGTTCTCTACACTAACCATATAAAACACATCAGCATTGAGCTGCTTACGTTACGCTGGTATTCTGTGAGAGCGTGGTCCTACCCCGGTCGAGCAGATTCATCCTTGCAACAACGGTAATATGGCTGTAGCTTGACTCTTCCACGTAATCCGATTATGAATCAACACAATACGACATTCGGAGTAACCGCAGAAAAACTTCCGTCAGAACCAGCGGCACGCGAAACATTAGTGAATCATTTCTTATAAATAGTCATCGTGGTCTAGCGCGTACTGTAAATTGTACCGCGATACTTAGTGTTCGACCGAAGGTCATTTTCTGGTAGAATACGAAGCCGATTAATCGGCTATCGTCATAACCTTTGGTCAAAGACGAATCCGTGCTGCATGCTGGATCTTGCACTGACTTTTTGAGGTTGAGATAGTGATGCAATATGGTGTGTAGGAAGTAGTAAGTGTGTAGTAAAACTAGTTCGTTTGTGAAGTGTGTATGGCGCATGATACCAAAGGATAGGATAGTCATTTCTGCTAATATATTAATTCTTACTCGTGTATCTTTTAATACAAGTTTTTCAATAATTTGCACATTTTCTTCAGTAGCTTCTGATTTGCCCACACACCGGTGATCTTCAATGCTTTCCCTGCCTCTTTTGAATTGACTCGACCACTTCTGTATGGTTGACATTGAAGGAGCAGAGTCTTGGTAAACGGTCACCATAATTTCGGCATGGATGTTTTTTTTGTTTAATGAAGTTAATAAAAAAGTCATATTTATACCCTGAGGTAGTGTCGTTAGCTAATGATTTTTTAAATTACCCACATCATTAGCAAATCACCCTAATACTGAGAAAACATTGAACGGCCCTTGTACGCGATAAAATCCGTAAAAACTAGTTTCATTAAATAGCTTCTATAACATTTTCCTCATTTCATTAAATTATAAATATTTGACTGAGATGGAATGCCTCATTTCCAGTAAAAAGTCATAAAATATTCTAGGTATGTTCATTCAATTACAACTTGCCATTCAACTGCGCGTCCAACGCGCTAGTACATTACAATGTCCGTTACGAACATTAATTACAATGTACACGTGTAACAAATATTATGTTAATAAAATACTGTGACTCGGCGCTCTCAGCAACATTTTGTTATCAGAATACACTGCTATCGAATGTCACAAAACCGTAGTACTATTATTTAATCTGTGACAAAGCACATTATGCACACAGCACAGAAATAGTAATAATATTGTCTATAATTACGATTTCTGTGGTAGGTAGGTACCTAGTCAGTGATTTCGGAAGCTTAACATGTTTACGACAGGTATACAATCAAAGGTTTACAGTTTATTTTGATTTATTGCAGTTTTTTTTTAATATAGGATAGGGTGACAAACGAGCACATGCACACAGTCCATCTGGTGGTAAGTGGTTGCTGTGGCCCATAGACATCCACATCTATCCTTGATTACGAATCAAAATGCAAATGCGTTGTCACCCGTGAGGACTAACATGGAATGCCTCGTTTCCAGTAAAAAGGGTATCCGGTTTTCTACACTCACCATACGAAACACAGCAGCATTAAGCTACTATTTGACGCTGTGAGAGCGTGGTGCTTCCCCGGTCGAGCCGACCCATTTGTGCTACAATTATACTAGTAATATAACTACAGCATGGCTCTACCACGTATAGTTTTGTAGGTACCTATAATTTGGACCTAAACGTGTTAATTTGTTTTTATTTAATTCAAAAAACTGCAATTCACTCGAACAAAACCTTAATCTTAAAACAGTCCATAATAATATGCACCTAAACTAGGATAAACCTGTATGTCAGGTGTATATGCTAATAGATACACTAACGAATATTTTTGTTTCTTTTACATAATGAATAATAACATACCAACTAATTAAGGTCAGTTTCATTGAAATATATAATCGTAAATTAACTTAAAATAATTAGCAACTTTTCCGTATCATCGAATTACTTTTGTAAACATGTTCAAATTACATTTTTACAATCCGTAACTTTTAATGGATTTTAATGGATTCAAGTAATTGTATCGATTTTACTTTACAGATAAGGAACACGGAATTGAAAAAATCTATACATGGACACACCAACGTAAGTTAGAAGTTTAATGCTGCTGTTTCGTATGGTAAGCGTAGGAAACCGAGACCCTTTTTACTGAAAGCGAGACATTCCATCTTAGTCCTCGGGTGGTAGCGCATCTGCATTTTGATTTCTGGTTGAGGGTAGATGCAGAGAGATACGGCATCCACTTACCTTTAGATGGACTGTGTGCTCGCATGTCACCCTTATTCTATATTTAAGAAACAATTCGTACTACAGAACTTATATTTAAAAAAAAAAACAATTATCTCTATTTGCACATGTCTCCTTCAAAAACTTTCCTGTTGTTCGGGGGCCCATATTCCGGCATTGTTTCATCACACTAGGCACTGTTATGTTCCTAATCAAATAGTTTTTTCTTGTTTCCATTGCAGTGGGAAAAATGCATATTGTTTGTGCTTGTTGCTGTATGTACATTTGCATTTAACTTGCACCAGAGATATTTAGTACAGGGTTTAACACATTGAGCCAGACGAGGATACCAATGTACTTTATTCAATTGTTACCGGCAAGCTTGGCAAGATAATCTTAAATTACATAGCTAAGGCGTCAATTCATTGAGAAGTGATAGTTTAGGCACGATTTTCTATTAAGAAGTCCAGTTTTTAATTTGATTTCGCATATAGATGCAGCCTGATAAATATAAATAAACTTTTGGACAATCCAAATTGTTCATGCCTCAAGCACTCATGTTATACCTACGTCAATTTTTTAAATTATTTTAAATACACAAGTTTTCGCACCTAACCTTATTACTATTAGTTCTAATTTGTCGATAATTTTATGTCAAACGTCAATAAAAAAAGTTTTTAAAATCCAAAATTGCACGACTCATAATGCTCCATACGACAGAGAAAAAATGTAGATAAAAATTCTCATTAACAACAGAAAATACTTTTTTTAATTTTACTATGTTATTAACAATAATTTTTTTTATTATTGTTAATTGAAAAAAAATTTAACAGAATCATCTTAAAACCATCAGAAATCATCTTTAATATTACTTTAATTTTTAGGTATTTGTACTCAGGAATTATCGTATAAACTAGCCTTATTTACCTGACTAATTTTTTTCTCACCAACTTTAGTTCGTTTTCAAAAAGTGTTTCACCTAGTCAATACCAGAATTTTAATTTAGCATTAACCAAAGTACACCTTCAGGTCACTCTATCCATCCCGAAGGTAAGATCTCATTATCGTAACTAACAAAACGAAGTAAAACTCAGCACAACTAATTCTACTCGTCGAGGATTTCTTCTAGTTGCAGATACCGAAGTACACCTGGTACAGGTCACTCCGTAAAGTCCAAGACGTATGAGTATATTTATATATAAATCCTACGTACTTTTAGTAAAACAATGTATTGTAACGAAAATCTGTGGTTATAAAAATAAATAACAACAAACATCAAAAATTTCGGAATTTTTCAGCTGAAAAAAATTAATTATAACCAAATTAAACGGCCATTTACATTCCATGGCTTTCCACATGATAGATTAAGAGATTAAAAAGTATATTAAGTTGAACAATTGATGTTTTCAAAAGTTAACGTGCGGACGTGGGCCCTCCACGGACTTGATAAATCTACAGTCTACACACCATAAGCCACTAAAACCACTATTTTAATTTAAAAATAGCAATTAATCGATTTAAAAAAAAGTTTAATAACCATTTATCTTTCTGACAATGTGCTTTTTATATGATTTATATGTTCAATATGATTGTTAGATACGATTTCATGCGACAAAACGTTTGATTCTTGATTTTTAGATCAGTGGAGCGTTTGACATAATAACAAAAATATGGCACTCAGTCCGTCTCCAAACAATTCAGAGTTTTAAAATGTTTGAGGATGTAATACTTTGATGAATAAGATCGCGTTATGTAATTCTTTTTAAAAGTTCTTGATTTAAAAAAAAAAACAGGGAAAAAATTAACGAAAACTGATCGAGGTTGTTAAAAACTTTGTAAATTTTAACCGTTTGCATTGCTTAAAAATATATCATACTAAAACTAGCACTGGCAGTTGATTTTCAAGCGATAATAGGGACCAGGGATTCGAACCCGTGACCTCACGATCAGCAAATAACGCATTTACGACCGAAAGACCAACTAGGTCGATCGATCTCTGTAAGGGGGAACTGACGAGCAACGAGGGCAAATGTCCCGCTTCGGTTATAACACCTGAAATCCTGTGTAGGACATCGGATTATTTAAGTGAAGCCTAAATAGGATTATGTGTGGATTACCAATAGCATTATATTGAATTATGCGATTAATGTTAATGAGTAGAATATAATAATTATAGTTATAATTATGTTTGTTTTTCATAGAATAAAGGTGACAAACAAGTACATAATCCAACGCCATCCACATCTACATTTATTAAGAATCAAAATGCAGACGATGTCACCCCTGAGGACTAAGATGGAATGCCTCGTTTCCAGTAAAAAGGGTCTCCGGTTGTCTACACTCATCATACGAAACACAGCAGCATTACGCTGCTATTTTATGTTGGTACTCTATGAGAGCGTGCTCCTTCCCCGGTCGAGCCGACGCATTCGTGGTAAAACCATAATATAGCTGCAGTTCACGAGGTGGCAGAACTACTCTTATTTGATATACTTATTAGAAAATCCCTTTGATTTCAAGAATTAAGTAACCATAATTTACTAATATGTATACTATATCTATATGTATATTGACCGTGTAGTGACGGTGTATCACCACCCCATGTGGTCCCGTGGGTGCCGTCAGAGGCGATAGAGGGAAACCAATCAGCAGATGGGCAGTACCGTCTTCTTAATATAAAGTCGTCAAACACTGTAATATTATAAATAAAAAATATGCATCAGCAAAATTAATCATAAAGAAATGGTTGGTCACCCTATCATATGAGGAAACAGAACAATTGATAAAAACTTACTTTTGCTAATTGATGGTATTTGTAAATTTTTTAGGTAAATATTGTTGTTGTTTTAATTTTATTTTCTTTTTCTTTTTAAATGTAAATACATATATAGTTAATACATTGCAGTTATATAAAACTTGGCCTGGTTGTTAAAGGTTTCTTTCTTTATTTTTTATGTTTTTAGATTTTGAGCATTATGCAGTTCTTTTATTGCTATTTTATGTAGGTATGTTAAGTAGGTATATTATTGTCTGATAAGATGTATAAAATAATGCCTTGTGAACTTTGGTCTCAGATTTCCTCGATACTGGCTTGCCTAGTGAGGAAACCAACAGATATTACTTTTTGTACATAATTTTCTGTAAATAATAATGTTACCGTTACAGCTTATTGAAGTTCACTGCTGAACACAGGCCTCCCCCATAGATTCATAGGGGGACTCACAGGAGGATATTTGCCATAGTTGCCACGCATGGAAAACGGTTTGGAAACCGCTGTGTTTTTTAATCGTTATTAAGAGACGCTGCTGCTCATCTCCTGATTGGTTTCCCTCTGTCGACTCTCACGACACCCACGGGAAGATATGGGGTAGTGGATATTCTTAACCGCCACTGCACGTTAATTTGATTATTAACCCCTCAGCAAACATTATTAGAATTAGTTTACGGTAACAAATATTATTATCCATTATCGATACTGTATGTTTTCGTAATCGTAATCGTCGATTATTAAGCACAATAATAGTACATGTAATCGCTAAGCGATAAGTGTTTAATTAATAATTTAAACAGTTTTTATTACAAGATGGTACGTACCTCATCAAAGTTGTCAACCATGAAGCAGATGTGGGGATAAGTCATCTCTTCACCCTCGCCCTTCGTGTCCATCTTCCGGCGGCTAGGGGACGCATACACCTGCCGGTCGGACATATAATCTTGAATTTTTATGTTTTTTTTTTTAATGGAATAAGTGACCGTGTGCTCGTTTGTCACCCAAACGAGCACACGGTCCACTTGATGGTAAGTGGATTAAGCTTTTATTTTACGCTGGCATTCTGCGAGAGCGTGGTCCCCGGGGGAACAAGGATCCCACCCCGGTTGAGCCGACCTATTCGTTGCAATAACTATAATATAGTATAGAATAGTAATTAAATAGAAGTGCAATCAAGAGAAAATGTAATAGTATAGGAATATTATGTTTCTGATAAGAAACAAAAAAAAACTAAGATAACACAAGCACGTATTATACTCCCTCCTTGTCCGAGATATTATTACAATGTAGTCTACGCTTTTCGTCGTCGTAGCCATCACAAGATTCCAAGCTCCAACCACAAAAAAAAAGAAATGTGTTGTTTATGGATATAGTCTCTGTCAACATACAAGACAACTTCATTACGTAATTTTGTGCGTCAAAGCCATCATTGTATTTATAAGATTTTTACAAATAAATTATTATTTGATAGATATTGCAATGAAATCAAACAGTAATTTGTCTATAGTGCAAGGCAGTGTATGTGTTCGACATTTTTATGCCAAAATAACAAGATTTGGCAAGATAAAAAAGATCCGGGAGAAGCATGGCAGCGAAAGCGTAACAAGCATCAGTGTTAAAATAAGTTAACTTATAATCAGGTAAAGACCAGAGAAAAGCAGGTGAGTGGAAACATAACGTATCGTAAGGAAGGCAAGTTGAAAAAAATAAAAAAAATAAAATTGTAAATAGTAAATAAAGGTGTACCATAGACTAATCAGTAGAGTTTATAAAGTCAAGGCGTATCATAAACAAATCAGTAGAGTTTAGGGGATAGGTATAAAATATACATTTCCGCCGGATACACCATTTATTAAATTATATTAAGTAAAAAGTTACTCAACATAACAAAAACTCATAAATTTAAAATAACAGTTACCGTTACAACGTTAGTTGCTTCCGTAAAATCAAAGTGAACTGCAAGACCTTTTTTATTATCCTAATTCTAAATATTTGCACTCGTGCTCAGTTTTTAAAATGGGGAAGAGGAAAAGTTCCGATAATCCCGAAAAAATTAAAAAGAAGATTAGGAAGCTAGAAAAGAAATTGCGGAAAAAAGAAAATCTTGAAGGCTCTAAAGAGACTACTCCTCCATTGGTGGATTTATCGCCTAGAGTAGCAATTGCAGAGCCATTGGAGGAAAATGCAATCGAAGAAATGCAAATAGATGATCAAACAACCACTTCAGGTGAGTTCTTCTTATGAGATATTAATAATATGGTCTAAAAATACTGATAGTAAATGCCAACTAGGTATCTGTTCTGATGACTAAGTGCTATTATTCATGCATCAGGGAGAATAGCTATGTCAAATTTATCTCTTAAGCTATCACCTTGAGGATAGACAGAGAAATAAATCTTTTTGAGCTATCACTTTGAGGATAGACAAAGATTTTTTTGTAGCGCTACCACATAGAAGAAAAACAGGATTCATTGTACTTCTTCTATATGGGACATAAAATACAAAATATAAGAACAGAACATAAGGCCTAAAAATGCTGCTGGGATAAAGAAAATAGCAGGTGTCTGTTCAGATGACTAATACTATCACAGTGGGGATGAACATGTCATACTCCTTCCCTTAGAGCTACCACTTTAAGGGTAGACAGGGAAATAATTAAACCCTTTAGAGCTATCACATTGAGGATAGACAAGGGTTTTGTAGCGCTATTATTCAGAACACAAATCATTAGGCTATTTGGTAATATATATATATATATATATATATATATATATATATATATATATATATATATACATATATACATTTCAGACAATGAGGACATCCCGCAGGAGCTTTTATTAGCCTTAGGACCAGAAGGAGAAGAATCAAAAGAAGTGGGAGAGCCAATAAATATGCAGTTAGCGACGAGATGGACAAAAATTATGATGGAAGGATTGGGAAAAGAAGCTCGGGAAAAAATAATAAACAAGTTCTTAACTCCGTCTAACTTCAAAGCTGTTATAGCTCCTCAAATGAATCCAGAGATAAAGGCATCATTGTCAGAAATACTAATTAAGAGAGACAAACGTTTGGTAAATAGACAAAATATGACGGGAAAAATAATGACAGGAATTGGTTTAGTACTGACAAATATTATCAAAGGGAATATAAATACTAGAGAAATAGTGGAACAGTTAAGCGACACAGCAAAGATAGCTGCTGAAATCTTCTATGAAGACTCGGCTGCCAGGAAATATTTTGCCTTGTCTGGAGCAACTCTTGTACTAAGAGAAGCAATGAAGAATGCAAAGACCGATGAGTTCTTGTTTGGAAAGGACTGTCCTGATAACATCAGAACAGCTCAGACTATCCAAAAAACAGGAGCTCAAATAAAAGCGGTGGAAAAGAAAAAGACAGCTCCAAAAAAGGGAAACTGGAAGAGCCCACTGCAAGTTCATCCTACGCGCAGTGGGCAGAATTACCGAGCACAACCCTACAAACCGAGATATCGTCCCAGTCAGCCACTACGGAGGAAAACTCAAAACACGGGAGCCCCACCAGCTCAGACAAAGAGGCACCACCGTCGTTAGAGGTAGGTACTGGGAAGTTAAAACAATGTCTGAGTAATTGGTTGGAAATTACAAATGACCCAATATTAATAAACTGGATAAAGGGTTATAAAATACCCTTCAGTCAAATACCAAACTTATATGAGGCTCCTACCCAATACTGGTCTGGAAGGGAAAGAAATATAATATACTCAGAAATTCTGAAATTATTAGAAAAAGGTGCAGTTTCAGAATGTTTGTTTTGTGAGGGGCAGTTTGTATCCCCAATATTTGTTATTCCAAAACAGAATGGAAATTATAGGTTTATTTTAAATTTAAAAAAATTAAATGAATATATAGAGACTTCTCATTTTAAGTTAGAGAATATTAGAACAGCTTGTGAATTAATTTCCAAAAATTGTTTTATGGCAAAAATTGACCTCAAAGATGCCTATTTCAGTATAGCCCTTTCGGATGAGTCAAAGAAATTCTTAAGATTCAGATTTGAGGATAAATTGTACCAATTTAACTGTTTACCCTTTGGCATTTGCTCTGCTCCTTTTGTTTTCACCAAACTAATGAAACCAATTTGTACCTATCTTAGAAGTAAAGATATTATTTTATCATGTTATTTAGATGACAGCATATACTTTAATTCTTCTCAGTTAAAATGTAGAGAAAATGTAACATTAATATGTAAATTATTTGAAAGATTGGGATTTTCTGTAAATTTTGAAAAAAGCATTTTAACTCCAAAAGAGACCTGTAAATATTTAGGCACTATTCTAGATTCAAGAGATCTATCCTTATCCGTTCCAAAAGAAAAACAATGGGATATATTAGAAAATATTAGGAATTTTGAAAGAAAGAGTCATTGTAAGATTAGAGAGTTTTCACAATTATTAGGTAGGTTAACATCAATTTGCCCAGCTGTATCCTATGGTTGGGTTTATACAAAATTATTAGAGAGGGAAAAGTTTTTAGCATTACTAAAATGTTATGACAATTATGATAAACAAATGTCAATTACAAATCTTATTCATCCAGAGTTAGAATGGTGGAAGTCAAATATTCATAAGCAAAATAATATTAAACAACAAAAATTTTGTGTTGAGATCCATACGGACGCCTCAACAACAGGCTGGGGTGCAGTGATGGGATCGGAAAGAACTTCGGGATCTTGGTCGACTAGCGAAATGAAGTATCATATTAATTATTTGGAATTAAAAGCAGCATTTCTAGGCCTACAATGTTTTGCTAAAAACTATAGTAATTGTGAGATCTTGTTAAGAATTGATAATACAACAGCAATAGCATACATAAACAAGATGGGGGGAGTACAGTACATTCATTTAAATAATATTACAAGACAGCTCTGGCAATGGTGTGAGGTAAGAAACATATGGGTTTATGCCTCATATATAAATACTAAAGACAATGTGGAGGCAGACTCAGAGTCAAGAAAAATAAACATAGAATGGAAATTATCCCAACAGGCCCATAATAGGATTGTTGAAAAATTTGGTTACCCTGAAATTGACTTATTTGCACCTAGAATTAATAAAAAATGCAAAAAGTTTGTATCATGGAAGAGAGATCCAGAAGCCATAGCAGTAGATGCATTTACCTTAAAATGGGAAACATATTTTTTTTATGCTTTTCCACCATTTTCCCTAGTTCTTAAATGTTTAGATAAAATTAAAAAAGATAAAGCAACAGGAATTGTAGTTTTCCCTTATTGGCCTTCACAACCTTGGTTCCCATTGTTAAAAGGCCTTTTAGTAAATGAATTGTTATTATTTAGTCCAAATAGTATGTTATTGTCTTCTCCTTACAGGAAATCTCATCCACTCCACCGACAGCTTACCCTGGCAGCAGGGCTGCTGTCAGCGAAGCATACATAAGACGTGGAACCCCAACTTCTGCTCTTCAGATCATGTTGAATTCACTATCGGAAAATACCATGAAGCAATATGACTCCACCCCAAGATTGTGGTGGAAATATTGCAGGACCGTTGATATAGATCCATATCAGGCTTCAATTCCCTTCATTCTTAAATTTTTAAGTGAACGGTTTGATGCTGGAGCATCATATGGTACATTAAATACAGCAAGATCTGCCTTATCTCTTTTAATTGGACCAAAAGTGGGGTGTGATGACAGGCTTAAGCGGTTTTTTAAGGGAGCGTTCAGGTTGAATCCCCCAAGACCAAAATATAATGTTACATGGGATCCAGGCTTAGTTTTAGATTATTTGGCACTTCAGTACCCAAATGAGTCCATTGAGATTGAATTATTAACCAAAAAATTAGTTACTATCTTAGCTCTCACAACAGATCATAGGGTACAAACCTTATCACTTATTAAGCTACGAAATATTAAAATTAATTCTTCTGGAGTACAGATTAAAATTCCTGATTTGATAAAAACATCAAACAAAAATAAACTGCAACCAATTCTACATCTTAAAAGTTATATAAGAAATATGCCCAGTGAATACATTAACATCATATATTAGGAGAACAGAACCTTTCAGACACAATACTGAACAATTATTTTTAACATTTAAGAAACCACATCGAGCGGCCTCATCACAGACCTTAAGCCGATGGGTTAAATCCACTCTGAGTAAGGCAGGAATAGATATGTCTATTTTTACAGCACACAGCACTAGACATGCTGCAACCTCCGCCGCGAACAGGGCAGGTTTAAATTTGGATCTCATAAGGAAGACTGCGGGTTGGTCAAATAATTCTGAAACTTTTGCCAGGTTTTACAATAGACCTTTATTGGATGATCCATTATTGTTTAGTAGTACGGTTTGTAACACATCAAGTGTTGGTTGATTAATTAATTAAGAATAGAACAAATTAGTAATGTAAGCAAATTACTCAATTGTTTTAAAATACACACGGTTTTAAAAATTGCACAATAGTTCTTTCATTCACAACCCAGTCTTCAAACATCTACATTGTAATAATATCTCGGACAAGGAGGGAGTATAATTAGGTGATTAAACGAACTTACCTTAAGTGAAGTTCAATCACAATTATACGAAGCTCCTTGTCCGAGACTAGCCTCCCACCCATCCCTTAAGACCCAAGCAAGGGTTGTTCATGAAAGGGCTTTAAACTAATGAAGTTGTCTTGTATGTTGACAGAGACTATATCCATAAACAACACATTTCTTTTTTTTTGTGGTTGGAGCTTGGAATCTTGTGATGGCTACGACGACGAAAAGCGTAGACTACATTGTAATAATATCTCGGACAAGGAACTTCGTATAATTGTGATTGAACTTCACTTAAGGTAAGTTCGTTTAATCACCTAATTATATAAGCAAAAATTATACAAATTAAAAATTGATACCCAATACATCACACAATATATTTTAACATGGTTGGGCACAAACAAAACAATGGAAAAATTTAGCATATTTGATACATTTGTCATCTCGCTATTTCTCGTTTTCTTTTGTATTTGAGCCGGTTGACGTATTATCACGCCGGTGTTGCGTGATTTTCCAAATATTGTAGTGAAACTTTTTTGTCTTAAAAGTTTAGTACGGTATTTTATAAAAAAAAACGTCACGTTTACTTGTATCATTTCACCGCCAGGGCTGCATGAGTACTTATACTATTATTTACAAAAGTGGAACTTACGTAAAACAAAAAATACAAGAAGAATGATATGTCGTAAAGGAGTTTCACTTCGTACGTTTACAATTACACGCACAATTTATTTTTGAAGTAAAACTTCTTTACGCACGTTTGACTCGTTTTTTTAAATATTTTATTCATTTTAATCCATATTTCTTTATTGGTTATCAGTTATCACTAATTATAAATTCCTCCATCAACCACGATGTTTCACATAGGTATGCCGGACGTCCCTTTACGGCCATTTTTTTTTAAATTTACAATTTCAATACAGGCTTTGGCACTATTTTTTTTTCTATTTGAATACTTTGTATCAATGTTAAACATACGATTAACATAATTGTTTGTTATTAATTTATACTTAAACAGACCGGTTCCACCTCACTGTATTAAGACGGTCGAGTTTCACCAAGTGAAAAGTGTCAACATTCACAAGTATAAATTATTTTTTGTTGCCTCAAGTATTATTTCTATTACCCATGAAATTTGGGCAGGTAAAAATATGATAAATTTAATTAAATTTATAACGTATTGAAATAAAATAAAAAAATCCCTAGCATAAAGATTGAAAACTTGAAGCGACAGTAGCCTAATGACAGAGAGCGGATCGCGAACTCAAAAAGTCGTGGGCTCGAATCCGCCATTTGACAACTGTCGTGAACCACTCCTAACACAAGCGTTTCAAGCTTGCGAAGAGTGGTTAAAAGGAATATTAGAAATGTTAATTAATAAGATTACTAATATTTTAAAAAAGATGGTATCAATAATTCGTCTTCCGCCAAGTTTAAAAGCTTTACTAAATAAAGACTGTATAAAAAGTGTTACCATAGTTATTAAGCAATTTAGAATGACAATAACCCCTGGGAATGAGGTGATCGTTACCGAGCTATTTTTAATTTGTTTTGTGTAGTTAAT
The DNA here is from genome assembly GCA_036936625.1 of Parnassius smintheus behrii. Classification (NCBI taxonomy): domain Eukaryota; kingdom Metazoa; phylum Arthropoda; class Insecta; order Lepidoptera; family Papilionidae; genus Parnassius; species Parnassius smintheus. The sequence continues at coordinate 56,479,750 of JAUPFT010000003.1, read as the reverse complement.
TGTGTAACAGAATTACATGATTGTAAACTGTTGGTTTCTTTCAAAAAACGTTTCGTTCTTCCCAGGACAAAGATGTTATCCCAACCAGTGGTAAATTAAACATAAAAGTGACTTTCAATAAGTAGGTACTATTTATAATCTATGTTGAACATCGATCACTTATTAGTGATCGATGATGTTGAATAAAAAAGTTTCTATTTTTATTACATTGTAAGACCACATCATAAAGCTGCAGTATTCCGTATAGTAAACAACGCAAATTCAATTCATGGTATCTTTTAGCTTCCTTAAAGCCGGAACCCTACCTAACTCCTTTCTTCTCTAGTCTAGATGTAGATTTGTTTTGTTCGTTAGCTCTGAGGAGTCAAGTAAGTCAAGTAAAGTAGTGAGGAATAACTACCTCGTTGTATTCAAACTTAAAATACTAAGACCATTAAAGGAAAGTCGTTCTTTACTCAAAAGTTTTGCAAAGATACCATGAACATATGCATGTTCAGTTACAAAACAGTTTAGTGTTTTGTACAGTCAATATATTCTACTCTTGAACGAATGTGGTTAATTCGTTCAAGATTCTACTATAGTACGTGAAGGTAATATGGTCACCCGGTTAATATGGTCACTTTCTTGTAACTCAAAAACTACAGCCTTGTTTGCATTAAATACTTAATCAAATAATAAAAGGTCAAAAGGTCGATGCTTAATCGACGCCGTTTTGGCAGTTGACATTATAGTAAATATTTTAGTCGATTTTAGTATGGTGTAGTGTAGGGAGTTTTTTAAGTAGATTTTTCGAAGTGTTCCTAATTATTGCCAAAGATTGTTTTTGCTATTTTTTACTTAATATATTAATTATAGTATACAACTTTGCGTTTTTGTCTCTGTCCGTCTCCTAGTTTTGGTTTTATAGGGCGGCAAAGCTTAAGGTAGTCATTACCCTAACTAACCTTAGTTCACGTCTGATGTCAATTCTGAAATATAAAAAATCCAGACCATAATATATCGAGAAAATAAGAAGTACAGCCAACGGGTAGTAGGGCAACGTCGCATGTGCCTAAACAATAAACATTATGTAGCCTGGTACCGATCATTGATCCGTGCCAAACGTGGGTACTAAGTGTAAAACATTACTAATAAAAAGTACACTATGCGAAAAAAATGTGCTCGCAACAGACTGTTCTGAACACACAAAAATGACAAACGATCACATAGGACATACAAAAAAGAACATTTGTTAAGTTTTATATTTATTATTTACCTTTTTTTTACGGGGGGAAATCCTCATGGACTGCCTCTGCCTGGGGAAAGGCGGAGGGGTGTGCCGGACTCTTACCGGCTAAAACCACCCCGGTGTCTCCTCGCACGTTCATGCGAGGGGCCGCGGGAATCCAAATTCTTCCGCAGCCTCACACTAGTGCTGGCCCGGTCTGTACGGGCCTCGTCTCTTGCACGGGGTAGCGAGGTGTTCAACTACCCCGTGTATCACCGCAGAGGCGCGCGCCGACACCCACGCGTGCCTCCGCCTCGGGTCCATCGAATAGGGGGGCGGGGGCTTCCCCTAGTCCCTCGCCCCTGGACTCATTCATGGGGGCTGGAAAAGGGCGTTGTCCGCCCTTCTCCTGCGCCCGGTGCGCCTTCTGCGGCCAGGGAAGGGAGTCGAGATCTCCCTCTCCCGTTCCGCAGTTTCCTTCTGCGACATCACGTCCTCACAGAAGGACACCACTACATCCCACGATTCTGCGCTACCGACCATCCTCCGCACCAAGGCCGACAGCGACAGATCGCCTCCTACTTCATATGAGAGGACACGGCGCTGCTCCTCCCAAGCTACACACTCGGCGAGCGTGTGTTGCGCCGTATCCTCCCCGCAATGGACGCAGTGGTGGCACCGAGCGTCCGGCTCCCTGTCTATTCGGCACAGGTACTTGCCAAAGCAGCCGTGCCCAGACAGCACCTGCGTCACCCTAAACGACAGGGAGCCGTGCCTTCTGCCGAGCCAGTCGTCGAGTACTGGCCGGATCGCCTCGACGATAGCGAGGCCGGCGCTAGGGCGCAGAAGCCTTTGCCGCCATTCCGCCACCAAACCTGACGGAGCTCCTCTCGGCGCAGCGCGATCTGTCGATATTTATTATTATTATTTACCTGCCCCAATCACTTGCAACTTAATGAGTCATTAGCTTGTTGCTTTTTATATAGAATAAGGTTGACATTTACTATACAATAAGAGTGACAAACGAAGACATAGTCTACCTGATGGTAAGTTGATGCTGTGGCCATAGACATTTACATCTATCCTCGATTAAGAATGAAAATGCAGATGCGTTGTTATCCGTGAGGACTAAGATGGAATGTCTCGTTTTCCGTAAAAAGGGTCTCCGGTCTACACTCACCATACAAAACACAGCAGCATTGAGCTGCTATTTTACGCTGGTATTCTGTGAGAGCGTGTCCCTTCCCCGGTCGAGCCGACTTATTTGTGTAATAACTATATAGCTATATAGCTCCACCACGTACTGTTTGGAGGTATAGTTTTAAAAAAGCTGATTCATCGCGGCAGTGCCATGACGTGACGCTGTGCTCCTGCTGCCAAGACAACCGTTTGTTTTGGATACTCTCGTACTGGCGAGGTCGTTCGCATGACTTAAAAGTATTTTGACGACAATTTTTGACGTTGTTTACTGAGAATTAATTTAAATAACGTACATAGCTTCTGAGAAATGTCAGTGAAAGCTAGCAATAAAAATAACGAAAATCTCGACTATTTGGCCGAATCAAAAGTAATAAAATAATAACTACTACATATTTATACGTCATGGGTCAAAGGGTATTAAAATGAATTTTTTTAAGAAATTTTAGTAGTCAAAGTATACTGTCAAGCATTGTCTGTGCTGTATTTTCTTGAAACTTCTAAAAGAATTTGAATTTAAGATAATTATCAATTAATTCAATTATCATCATCATCATTACAGCCCCTCACAAGTCCACTGCTGAACATAGGCCTCCCAAGGAATTCCATCCGCATCCGTCGACTTCCTGCATGTCTTACCAGGTCGTCACTCCATCTATTGGGAGGACGTCCTACACTACGCCTACCGGTACGAGGCTGGCACTCGAGAACCTTTTTCCCCATCGGTTATCGGTTCTTCGAGCTAATTTATTAAACTAATTCAATAAAGTGAAATATTTACTAAACATAACATAATGAACTAACGATCCGCCCCGGCTCCACCTGGATAGGATCTACTAGCGGTATTGTTTAGATTTAAAGTAATCAAAGACTATTTATTTTCTAGATTTTTCGTATTACATAAAATATAGCCTAGATTACACTTAACATAGCTCTTTATCTGTTCGATAAATTTCATCACAATCGGTTCAGACATTTTGAAGATTAGCCCGAACAGAACATATAGACAGACAGATGGTTATTATTCATGTCTTAATTGCATGCAAGTAAGCCCCCCCCCCCATATCAATATAAGGCAGTTACTTCGATATTACAGACAGACATTTAAATTTTATTCATATGCATATAAAAGCGACTTTGGGAAATGCCCGAGAGATCTTAATGTTATCGACTGATGGCGGTGTAACTGTCCTGTTTATCCCAGAAATAAAGTATCAAGAACGGTGACGGGGAACGGCTGTAAAAATAAAAGACGTGTGGTCACCAATATCTCTGCCAAGCGTAACGATTGTGGCATGTTCCCTAAAATGGGATAGGCTCGTGTTGAGCAGTTAAGTTGAACAGGTTCAATAAAAAAGAAGAATACAGAAGATTGGTATTATATTCCATAAAATCCGTTAAATGAATTCTTGTAGTTGAGAGGAGCCTTTGCTGATTGTTGACTTTATATAATCTTGACGATTTTCCTTATGTTTTTAGGGTTCCGTAGTCAACTAGGAACCCTTATAGTTTCGCCATGTCTGTCTGTCCGTCTGTCCGTCCTCGCTTAATCTCTGTGACCGTTAGCACTAGAAAGCTGAAATTTGGTACCAATATGTGTATCAATCACGCCGACAAAGTGGTAAAATAAAAATTGGAAAAAAATGTTTTATTAGGGTAGCCCCCCTATATGTAAAGTGGGAAGTGATTTTTTTTTTTAATTTCAACCCTGACGTGTGATATATTGTTGGAAAGGTATTTAAAAATGAATAGGGGTTTACTGAAATCATTTTTTGATAATGTCAATAATTTCGGAAATAATCGCTCCAAAAGTAAAAACCAATGTGTCCCCCCCCCCCTCTAACTTTTGAACCATAAGTTTAGAAAATATGAAAAAAATCTGGCAAGTAGAACTTTGTAAGGACTTTCTAGGAAAATTATTTTGAACTTGGATGGAAACAACAGTTTTTGTACAAACTCATAAGTGGGAACACTTACTGTGACGGACGGGCAACTACGGAACCCTACATTGAGCGTGGCCCGACGCGCTCTTGGCCGCTTTTTTTTAAGAGGATTGTGAAGTGCCGATACGCGGGTACGCGGCGCGAGTAGGCAATGTTCAAAAATGCTATCTGTTTCACATCGCTCGCTCGCCGTATCGCCGTCGTGGGATAGAGAGAGTTGCAAAATTGGATGTAATTGTCTGCATTTTCTTTTTAAAATATTGTTTCGAGCAATAACGTTTTCACCCCCCTAAACCTTTACGAAATGAGACAATTTTGGTCTCATTAGATTCAGTATATCTTAATTTATGTCTGTACGTTTCTTTATTAGTAATTCAGTTTAGTTTAATTTAAAAAATAAAAACGCTCGAGGAACTTTTAAAAACAAAAATATAGATAAGTATTTAGATGCTTGTAATTTATATCGTACGCAATATTTCCTTAAAATAAAAACGTACTGACCTAGTTTGTCATTATATCTTTAACATTTCCAAAAGTTACAAAATTAGACTATGTTTACGGAAGGGAAAACGTTATCGTTTTTTGTGAGAAAATTTACAGCTTCACAATCCTCTTAAAGCTTATTTATTACAATTGGCTGTCATGGGTTTTAATTTTTTGCGCGGAACCTTAATCCTTTTTTATAAAATAAAAGTAGCCTGGTCACTCCTTACAACGTCAGCTATCTGCCAGTGAAAGCCCAGTCAAGATCGGTTAAGCCAATTTGGACATTAGTCGGAACAAAAAGACAAATTTTTTAACTTGTTTTCTGTTATAGGTACCTTGTATACTTTCATGTGCATTTAGTAAAAAGTTGTTACTTTGACATTACAAACACACTTCAATTTTATTCATTTGTACCTATATATTATGAGTGTATTGAACTAGCGCAATCATCATCATTATTTTAAAACCTTTTTAATCCCACAGCTGGATGTGGGCATTTCGATAAATAATACGGTAGATGGCATACATTACCTAGCAGATTTCCCTACCATCAGTACACCAGATCGGAGGTCTGATGTTCGCAGTGGTGATAACCTCGTACCTCTGACGCTATTCCCAGCTACATCTTAATGATTTCTATATATATATATATATATATATATATATATATATATATATATATATATATATATATATATATATATATATATATATATATACCCAAACACTTCACATTGAATAAAACTATTTTTACGGATTTTATCGCGTTTAATTTACTATTTTTAATTCTGACAGGTACTGGTGAATGGTCGGTATGGTCACGGGGGACTGAGGTGGTTGTCGTTCCGATGTCAACCCAGAGTACCTTCAGCTTTTTAACTATTACTTTTGAAGTATGCTTGGGTTTAGTTTTAATTTTATTAACTACGGGATCCCAAGTGACCGCGCATATGTATGTGAGGTGACATTCGAAGAAGTTTACATATTTCTTCTTAGATCTTACTTCTTCATTTTCTAAGTAGTTTAAGTTTGGCTTAAACGAAAAGGTTATAAGATTAGCCTTGGGAAGCCGTAAAATGTTTCTAGCAACCCTCACCCACTCCGTCTATCGTCTTGCGTAAATTAAATGTATTCTTTACAGGTATACTATATTAATAAGAATAATGTTTACTTTGCTTTTACACGTAGGTATACATTGCCTTATACTCGTATAATTACTATTTCTGGTACATCCATTTTAATTTATGAGAACCTGGATGTTAGTATGTACCAGGAAAGATCTGTATGTGCTTTAGGTATACTTCGTGCGACAATAGGATTTGTAACTGTTGTTTTTGTAATTTAAGTAACAATAATGTGTGTGTGTGTGTGTGTGTGTGTGTGTGTGTGTGTGTGTGTGTGTGTGTGTGTGTGTGCGTGTGCGCGTGTGCGCGTGTGCGCGTGTGCGCGTGCGCGTGTGCGCGTGCGCGTGTGCGTGTTGTGTGTGTGTGTGTGTGTGTGTGTGTGTGTGTGTGTGTGTGTGTGTGTGTGTGTGTGTGTGTGTGTGTGGTGTGTGTGTGTGTGTGTGCGTGTGCGTGCGTGCATGCGAGCATGTGTGTGCATGCGTGCGTGCGTGCGTGTGTGTGCATGCGTGCGTGCGTGCGTGTGTAATATTTTATATAATGGGAATTATCAAGGATTCTGTTCCAGTGTAGTTAACCCCAAAAGCTATTCCGTTACTTGTTTTTTTAAGGAATATTTATTCATAGAATATATTGGTATAGCCTTATTCATCCTATTGCAAAGAAGACTATCAAGATAACAAAAGAAATAAGCTTTTGTATGGTAGTGATGAATTTTTTAGGACATTTTGCAAAATAATCATTTGTTTAACAGTAAGTACCCTGCATCAAATAAGAATAATATTTGTATTCAAGTACCTTCCCCTTCAATAATTGGATAATTGGACTCATACGAGAACTTAGCCTTGTAGAAAAAAACAAATATAATTAAATCACTCTAAAGCCCTAAACCGTCGAAGCCAACTAACATACCGAGCACGTTTATTATGCAGCTGCAATGAGCACGCACGCTGATAAGACTCAACTCTAAATATAACCTGACGGTCCATTCGTCAATTGGCGGGAAACGGGAGTAGTGTCCGGGGGTCCTCGATTCAATTAACCAACCAACGGCATACGATGGACATGCGCTGATCTGATGAGTGATGTGAAGACATATTATTTGTTTGAATAAGGCGGAAGGCGGTGACAAGCAAACACCTCACCTAATATGTCACCTGTCAAGCGGTGGTATATTATGACCTCGACAAGAAATAATGATTTCGACAGCTTGAGCTACTGCACATAGGGTCGCGGGTTCGAATCGAAATATTTGTTCCGGGTCTGAATATTTGTCCTTGTGCAATTTATGTTTGTAAACTGCCTGTCACGATATTAGTAATGCTGCTTTTCTTTTTTCTACGTGACCTGCACGCGGTGCATCCTGATGATTAACAGAATCTTTGCTGTTCCAAAACCCTCTTATTTTTGAGAAGTAGTGAGACGTACACACAGATTATTTCTGTAAATATTATAATATAAATTAATAGGGTATTTTTAAGTATTTTCATCTGATTGGGACTTATAAATACATTTTTTTTTATATATAGAAGAGGGGGCAAACGAGCATGCGGCTCACCTGATGTTAAGTGACTACCGCCGCCCATGATCAACCGCAACACCAGGAGAATTGCGAGTGCGTTGCCGGCCCTTTAGAAAGGAGTAAGCTCTTTTCTTGAAGGTCCCCAGGTCGTATCGGTCCGGAAAAATCGCCGGTGGTAAACTATTCCACAGAGAGGTTGTACGTGGAAGAAAACTCCTTGTGAAACGTACAGTGGTGGACCGCCAAGCATCCAGATGGTGTGGATGGTATCGGGACGTTTGCCGTGTAGTGCGTTCACGAAATTTGGCGGCTGGGATTAATCCGAACAATTCCTCAGAGCACTCCCCGTGATAGATGCGATAAAATACGCAAAGAGATGCAACATCTCTTCGCAGCGCCAGAGAATCGAGCCGATCGGAAAGCACTCGGTCGTCGACGATTCGAGCCGCTCTGCGCTGGATGCGGTCAAGTGGAAGGAGCTGGTACTGGGGATCCCCAGCCCAGAGATGGGAACAGTATTCCATGTGCGGCCGAACCTGCGCCTTGTAAAGTTGCAGGCGGTGTGCCGGCATGAAATACTGTCCCGCTCTGCTGAGCACGCCAAGCTTTTTAGAGGCCAATTTGGCCTTCCCTTCCAAGTGACCACGAAACTGCACGTCACTCGATATGTCGACGCCGAGGATTCCGATACTGGCTGAGGCAACAAGGGGAGTGCCTTGAAACTGAGGGGATACGACAAAGGGGCTCTTTTTAGCGGTTAATGCGCAAACTTGTGTCTTCTGGGGGTTAAACTGGACTAGATTTAGTCGTCCCCAATCCGAGACTCTGTTCAGCAAAGACTCGACTTCAGACACAAGTTTGTCCCGGCACTCGGAGACGTTTTCCCGAGAAATATTGGCGCGGCCGGTGTAAAGAGCATCACCAGTGCTGTCATCTGCATAGCAATGAATGTCACGGGTATGCAACATATCATTGATATGCAGAAGAAACAGCGTTGGCGATAGCACGCAGCCCTGTGGAACACCAGCATTAATAGGCTTGCAATCGGAGCTTGCACCGTCTACAACGACCTTGATGCTCCGATCTGCAAGAAAGCTGGTGATCCAATCGCACAATTTCTCGGGAAGCCCATAGGAAGGGAGCTTCGAAAGAAGCGCTTTGTGCCAAACCCGATCGAAGGCCTTCGCAATGTCCAAACTAACGGCCAATGCCTCCCACTTGAACTCTACTGCCTCCGCCCATCTGTGAGTGAGGTAGACCAGAAGATCACCAGCTGACCGACCACGGCGAAAACCGTATTGGCGGTCACTAATCAGCTGGTGATCCTCAAGGTACCTCATGAGCTGGCAGTTTACAATGGACTCCATTGTTTTGGAGAACAAGGAGGTGATGGCGATTGGCCGGTAGTTGGACGGGTCTGAGCGGTCACCTTTTATAGGGATCGGGTGGACGAAAGCCGTCTTCCATGATTTTGGGACTACGCCTAGGGAGTAGGAGTACCGGAAAAGACGCGTTAAAACCGGTGCCAACTCTGGAGCACATGTCCTCAGCACTATTGGGGGGATTCCGTCAGGCCCACTTGACTTGTGGATGTCCAGGGAGAGGAGTGCTTTGCGAACCGAGCGCTGTGTGAACTGCACTTCCGGCATGGAGCACTCACACCGCGGGGTGGTCGGCGGCGTACTCCCCCCGTTATCGAGAGTCGAGTTAGACGCAAAGAAAGAGCCTAGAAGATCGGCTTTCTCCTTTGCAGTATGGGCCAGTGAGTCGTCCTCCCTGTGCAGAGATGGAAGAGATGGCTGACAGAAATTCCCCTGGAAGCCTTGGCGAGAGACCAGAATGCACGGGTTCCAGAAGGAAGGCGAACTAGTTTCTCGCCAATTCTGCCTATGTGCTCAGACTTTGCCTTGGCAATGTCTCTTTTGAAGGACCTAGAGGCGGAATTATACTTCTTTTTTAGAGCGCTGGTGTTTACATCCCGGGACGCTGATGCATCAACCCAGGCTTGGTAGCAATCCTGCTTATAGCATGATGCTATTTTACAGGAGCGACCAAACCATGGCTGAGATTTGCCTCCAATGGGCATCACAGAGGAAGGAATAAAAAGTTCCATGCCCTGAAGTACCACATCAGTAACAGAATCCGCAACAACGTTGGGATCATCCGGCGAGAAGCAAACCCGCCCAAGGGTAGGATGCAAAGAAAGACCGCATGACATCCCAATCCCAATATATATATATATAAAAAGATGATAAATAAGATAAAATGTATGTTGAATATAATTAAGTAAATATATTATTAAAAATAATTAAAAAATATTATTATCAACTAATATTACACTGAATATTTATTGAGTATTGTCATCTAGTTAGTCTGTACCTATACTATCTGCCTCGTTGGCCTAGTGGTTGGAAAACACGAGTACCTACTACTGATCATGCGGTCCTAGGTTCAAATCCCGGGTCGGGCCAAAAATTAAATATTTGGTTTTTCCGTCAAAAAATTCTCAGTAGTTGCCCGAAGTCAGGAAGTTGGCGGTGTCTCACCTCCGTGCCTCGGAAAGCACGTAAAGCCGTTGGTCCTGCGCCTGATCTCTCTCCGGTCGTGTCGGTTTACCGTCCTATCGGATTATGAGAGTGAAGGAATAGAGAGTGCACCTGTGCTTGCGCGTACACTTGGGCACTATAATCCTGTTCTACGCCGATGGCTAGTCTCCGTTGAGGCAGGCAGCCATGGACGAAATTCGGCCAGGAGGACATTATTATTATGTAAAATAAAATATGCATCGAATATAGCAACATTAATAAATAAATTATGCATAAATAAATGAAACCCCTATCATATGTATTATGTAAGCCCTAATTTTAATATTATTATAATTAATACAATCGGGCGTTACTTTGCGGAAATTCATTATACAATAAAACGATGTAAGTATCCTACCTAGTTTAAAGAGTCTTCAAATTATTTTGTTAGGTGGATCTTAGCAAGTTAATTTTTAACAGCTTTAATATTATTTTAAAATGGAGGTACGAGGCCAAGTTTCAGTTGCCTTCAGGCCCTCTGATGACAACTGAAACTATGTGGATCAACGTGGAGGCCAATGAGCAGATAACAATGCTATCCGCGTGCAACCTTGCGTTGCTCACAAGTGATCGCAAAAAGTGACCTTTGTAGCCGTCTTCAAAAATGACTTTATTTCTATTTTTTGTATGTACATATGTTACGCGATTTCTTCGTCAATTGTGAACCGATTTTGATAAATCTTTTTTGGAGCTCCCATGGCGCAAGAAAACGATTCTTGGAAATCTATCTCCTCCGTAACCCGTAGACCAATTTACATAATTTTTTCGGCAATATTTGTAGCTTAACGCGGAAAAGGTTTGTAAACAATAAAAATCTGAATTTTAATTTTTTTTGTTTTTCTTTTACTATCTAATCAATTCGCTAATTTACATCTGCACAATGTTTTCCATTAGTTGAAATGATGTCCATTTGATTAAATATTTTGTTGAAATAAAGATAGTTATGAATTTAGACTTTTACCCGTTTATGATGCTAGCAAAAGGTTTTACCATTGCATCTGCATCAGCCCTAGTTATTAAATAGGTCACATTTTTATTAAATAGGTCATTAAATAGGCAGGTTATACTTCAGGGATTGTCGCATATAAATTTGCACAATTAAATCTGCTCCTAAGGTAACAAAATAGGGGTGAAGTTATAAATGTAACTATTTAGACAATAGTGAGACTATGATTTTCCTTAGTTCACCAAAAATGGTAAAAAAATTAAAATTTAAAAGTAAAAACCACTTTAGATAATTATCAGGTATAAAATAATTTTACATTCTGAAGATTTTAATTATTCTTTTCACTGTATCTTAGCACCAGTAGCACTTTATTACACGAAGTAGAGCCACGCTACAGCTAGGTATATTATGACTGTAGCACGAATAGATCGGCTCGACCGGGGAAGGACTACGCTCAGAATACCAGCGTAAAATAATAGCTTCATAGTGCTGTTTTTCGTACCGTCAGTATAGAGATCCGGAGACCCTTTTTTAGTGGAAACGAGGCTTTCCATCTTAGTCCGCAGGGGTCACAACTCATTTGCATTTTGATTCTTAATCGAAGATAAATGTAGATGTCTATGGGCCACAGCATCCACTTACCATCAGGTCTACTGTATGCTCGTTTATCACCCTTATTCTATAAGAAAATTAATTAACTAAACAATCTAATTTAATATAATATGTTTTGCTTGTGCGATACATTGTGCTTTCATGCGATGGCCTAAGTCAATCTATTTATTTAAAACGTAAAAGATTTTTAATATTGATACGGTCACAATAAGATGTTGTTAGGTTAGCTAATTACGTAATAACTTAATACAGACGGACCCTTAAGTAGGGACTGAATAAGTTAACCGACTCAGTATTACATGGATCTCACAACATTTTACGGTAGACAACTGATTGATTTTTTTACAAGTTATGTTTTTGATGGCATTTTGTTTACTCGTTACTTCGAACTTTCATTTTTCTTATCATAGAATATGTGTTGCTGTGCTCACGTTATAACCATTATTTTTGGTATTTAAGCTGGGCTAGATACAAAACTAATGTTACACTATAACTGGCCTTCGAAGGAGCATGGCCTTCCATGTTCCACCCACCTTAGTTTATGACGCGGAATAAGTCAAAATAAAAAATAAAAACTAAAAGTTTTATTTTATGCAGCCTAATGCAACCCCATAATGTGTAAATAATGAGACTATATCAAAATACGATTGGCAAATAATATATTATAGAAAATAATACGTTTATTACAGATATTGCCCGGCAAGCTTTCAATTTTTCACACGCCGGTTGAAGCGTATTCTCACATCTTGCTACAACTTTATTTATAATATTCGATTCCCTATAGAGAAGTAGTTTTTTTAATGCAAGTATTAATAAAGATCTTGTCCACGCTTAGCCAGATCACCTAACAAACTGAGCAATTTACTTTGAGGTTTAGCTGATTGACAATTAAACAAAATGCGATTTCTTATCAGAATGAATAAAATAAATTATCATCGTGGCCCGAAATGCTCAGGTTTCGTAATGAATGTCACTAAATAGAGCGGAAGGATGACTTCTAAGTGCCGAATCGAAAGTAGACGAAACAGGCTGACCTAAATTTGATGCGACGTTTTAATAAAAACAGTAAAAGGAGAAAAATGTCACAAAAAAGGAGATATTCCTTTGCAACTCATATAATACTCTTCATTAAACATTTGACACATTTGACACTTTTTACGTGGTAGAGCCAAGCTGCAGTTATATTAGTAGTATAGTTGTAGCACGAATGGGTCGGCTCGACCGGGGAAGGACCACGCTCTCACAGAATACCAGCGTGAAATAGTAGCTTAATGCTGCTGTATTTCGTATGGTGAGTGTAGAGAACCGTAGACCCTTTTTACTGGAAACGAGGCATTCCATCTTAGTCCTCACGGGTGACAATGGCATCTGCATTTTGATCTTTAATGGAGGATGGATGTAGATGTCAGTAGGCCGCAGCAACCACTTACCATCAGGTGGACTGTGTGCTAGTTTGTCAGCCTATTCTATAAAAAAAAAACATTATGTAATCAAACATAATCATTTTACTACTACATTTTCTAAACAAACCAAGTGTATGAGCTTATTTGGAATCTATGTAATTCTAAGACGATTATGTTACTTGAAACCGGATGAAGATACAGACGAGTAACTCTACACGGAGGCGGCAATAACCAAGGAACTGTAAGGTTTCCTCGGTTAATATATTTTTGCAAAGTTATAAACATTGATGTTTATAACGAGTTCTCTCGCCTTATAATACTTCTAAGTAATCACTTACTAGATGATTACAAAGGTAGATTACTATTTAAATAACTAATTAGTAATTAAGGGGAAATATAACCTCAAATGGCTTAGCAAGTTTCTCCGTTATGCCGAAAATATTGCAGCATTAATTTTGAAATAAATATATGGTAAAGTTGAGGATTAATGTTAAGGTTTATGTTAGACGAAAACACGATTCCGTAAAAATTTTCTCGATAGAAAAAAAATCCTAAGTTACTTCCAAAATAAACAATAAACCGCTGTTATTCATAAAATACTTTAAATAAGATCATGGAACTTTGCATACTAACCGAACTAACTATAAAGCAGTGCTTATGTTATTTACTTAAATACCATTATTTTCACTGTAAAAGAAATTACCTAAACTATCAGCCTCTTGAAGCGTGATTCCTGCCGCCCGGTCAGTTTCGCTTCGGCCTTTGAAGGGGGAGGTTATGTCGCTTACGATCAGAATACACATTACGCAACAGGACGACGTAAAATTAAAACTGGGAAATAACCGTAATAAAAATAAGAAGCGATTAGAGCGAGCAAGATTGGCTTGGCGTTAAGAAACAGGCATAAATATGATAAACCTAATGAAATAAGTGTCTAACGACATAGCATACGACGCGCTGGGAAGTGGGGGCGAAATTAGAATTTGAGTTGACTTACTATATCCCCTTAATAGCATGCAAACAACTGCCTTCAATGCCTAATAGAATTTCTTTTTTATAGGAGAGGGGGCAAAAGAGCATACGGCTCACCTGATGGTGATTACCGTCGCTTATGAACAACTGTAACACGAGGGTAATTGCAGATGCGTTGCCGGTATTTTAAAAAGGAGTAGGCTCTTTTCTTGAAGGTCCCTAAGTCGTATCGGTCCGGAAAAATCTCTGGCGAAAGTCAATTCCACAAGGAAGTTGTGCGAGGTTTCGCGAGTTTTGTCGCGATGTGCGATGGTGAAATTGTGCGACTGGAATCAGTCCGAACAATTCCTCAGAGCAGTCCCTGTGGTAGATGCGATAAAATACGCATAGAGATGCAGCATCTCTTCGCAGTGCCAGTGAGTCAAGTCGAGCGGAAAGAAGTCGGTGGTCGTCGACGATTCGAACTGCTGCGCTGGATGCGATGAAATGGAAAATTTCAGATTTTATATATATATATATATATATATATATATATATATATATATATATATATATATATATATATATATATAATATTGTACATGGACAAGTTCTTTATAAAAATAAATATAAAAACAAATCAATAAAATGTTCCACAACGCGCTCGAAGTTCCATACTAAGTTTTTAGCTAAGTTTAAAAAAAATCTATGGCAAAATTACTACAATGTTTCATAATTCCAAATAACTGCTCTAATTAATTTAATATTGTGAAATGCTAAAAGAAAACGAGAAAACATCTGAACATAAATAGTTCTATCTATTTATGTTCCGATGTTTTCTCATTTCTAATATCTACTATGACTATTCTAACAATTTTGGCGCCAGGATTATAATGGAGAGTTAATTATTTATAATCCAAAATGATTTCAGAGATTTATTACCCGAACATAAGCAATTATAATTCAAAATGGCGACTGTGCAAAAATTCAAGTTCTTTTACTAAGTGCTTGAATCAGTTTTCGGTGAATGTCGTGCCGAAGCAACGTTGTTTTACATTTATAGGAGTTTTTCTGGAGATTTTTAAACGAGCCTAAGTTGAATAAAGAGGTTATGTCTTTGACTCAGTAACATAATTAATGAAGCGTAAAACAATCAGGCGTAAAAAGGTCTAGGTCAACCTACTATACCTAGCAGTGAACTGGCTTATCAGACACTAAGCTGCACTTAACCACAGTAGAAATGCTAGCGATAAGTCTTACCACGTTTTTCAAACAGGCGACGGTCGAGCGCTAAAAAATATTAATTTGCTTTTTCATAGAGTTGCGATACATTTTTAGATCATGTGCATACGTTCTTTTTGCTGGAAACGACGCATTCCATCATTGTCCTCGGGGGTGACAACACATCTGGATTTTGATTCTTAATCAAGGATAAATGTAACTGTCTATGAGCCACAGCATCCACTTACTATCAGGTGGGCAATGTGCTCGTTTATCACGCTTAATTTATTTAAAAAATATTGACTATATAAGAAACAAAATTGGACCAGGATTTTGATTGAGGAACTCAAGATTCTGTGAGCACTTCATTTGAATCATGACCATTGACCGATTGACCGATGACTAAGAATATTAATAAAACCTGGCAAATAAAAAAATAGCTCATTCTTAATGAATGAGCTATTTTTAACTACTATATTTTAACTGCATTCGAGCCAAATAAAATTACGCTTTGCATTTAAGTTGTCAGCAAACAATTAACAATAACAAACATTATTAACACTAATAGTTTGTTTACTATTTACTTGACAAAATCTGATATTTTTAAAAGATCATAAAAGTAGCAACTCAGAGAATTTATTATTAACAAGCGACCAGATAGTAGATAGGGTGACAAACGAGCACACAGTCCACCTGATGGTAAATGGTTGCTGTGGCCCATAGACATCTATACATAGATTACAAATCAAAATGCAGATGCCTTGTCACCCGTGAGGACTACGATGGAATGCCTAGTTTCCAGCAAAAAAGGTCTCCGGTTCTCTACAATCACCAAACACGAAACACAGCAGCATTAAGCTACTATCTATATATATATATATATATATATATATATATATATATATATATATATATATATATATATATATATATATATATATATATATACTACTTCAAATATTAATGGATTAGTAAACTGAAGTGGCAATGGACCGGCCATATAGCCCGAAGAACCGACAACCGATGGGGAAGAAAGGTACAAGGAAAGGCAGCCTCGTACCAGTAGGCGAAGCGTAGGGTGGCCCCAATCGAGATGGAGTGACGATCTGGTAAGATATGCAGGAAGTCGATGGATGCAGGTGGCTCAGGCCTATGTTCAGCAGTGAAGGGCTGTAATGATGATACTGATGATGCCTTCAATTATCATCCGATCTATTTTAAATGTGTTTGCTGCAATTACGTCATATCGAGATGGAGTGACGATCTGGTAAGATATGCAGGAAGTCGATGGATGCAGGTGGCTCAGGCCTATCTATGTACAGCAGTGAAGGGCTGTAATGATGATACTGATGATGCCTTCAATTATCATCCGATCTATTTTAAATGAGTTTGCTGCACTTACGTCATACTTGTGAACAGGGGCTGTTTTGTGGGGGGTGATCTACTAAGGGACACAATACACTGGTGAGCTCCAAATTTAACGTCCTTTTCGTTTATTCCAGAACATACTTGAGTTACTGATGGGTCTGTACATATATACTGTTATTATACATTGGATGTTATGGACAATAAAATAGACTAAAAGCAATATTTGCGGTTTCTTTCGACATTTCTTCTCACTGAAATAATCACTATGTAATTGAACTCTATCAGAACTTAAAAATCAGTTTCAAAGGTTAAATTATGTCGAAGAAATCTTGTTACCTATATTTAAAAAATTCGAACTTATAACCTTTTTTTTTGGAGTCGGTTAAAAGTAAGCCTTCGTTCTATGTGCAAGAGATTGTTATAAAGATTAGTATTTTATTTATGTAGGATTAATATACGATTTTCTCCCGTATCACGGAGACAGTTTTCATTTATAAATTTCACGAGGACAAACATCCAGACCCGGAACAATAATTTGTAGGTCATACAAATACCGGAAGTATAAGTGCAGGATTCGAACCCGCGGTCCTCGGCGCCTCAGTTAATTGTTACCCACGGCAACACGTAAAATTATCGCGCTTGGCAGGTGGATTTCCGACCGCAGCATCAGATGTCTTGCATCTTTGACAATATTTTTTAATTTTTTATTTATTAAGGTTTACCAATGTTTGATTACACTGTATTTAACAAAATGGCTTACGTAGCTAGGTGTAACAATCGTTTAAGGTAAAAAAAGTATAAACTACCTAATAATTTAAAGAGTACGTGGTAAAAACTATTATTATTTATTTGTTGGTTTCAGACCAGGCTAAAGCTAGAACTTCCTTAATTTTGGCAAATGAGTCGGCGTGAATGTCAACTTTGTCACTATGTCCATTGACCAATTTGCACAACCCTGGAATTGGGGAGTTTGCACCTAAGATAGATTTTCTAAAAGAAGGGCAAAGTGGAGTAATAGGGGCGCGAGGAATTCTCAATGGAACACGAAATTTAAATTTTTGGAGCAAGAGGGGACAGTTAATTTAATGATTCAAAATTTTTACAAGAAATGACAGGTCAAGCAAATTTCTCCGATTTTCCAGGGATAAAATTTTAAAGAATCTTAATCGTTTTTCGTAAGACCGAATTTTTTTGTGAATCCCATTCCAATAGGCCAAATTTGCCACAAACTTGTTTTGCAGACGTTCCAATCGTAAGGAGTGTGACGCGTAATGTGGCCTCCATACTACACTGCAATACTCAAGTATGCTTCGTACGAGGCTGTTGTACAGTAGGATCTTAATGTGATTATTTTTAAACACTTTAGCGTTACGCAAAACAAAGCCTAGCATTCTATACGCCCTTTTTGTAATATTCTCGATGTGGGGAACGAAGGTTAATTTTTTATCGAACACTATTCCCAGGTCTCTGACTTCCTCTGTTTTCTTAATGATGTGGCCGTTTATTTTGTATGAAGTGTTCAGTGATTTGATCTTTCTACTGAATTTCATATGGTAGCACTTATGTTCGGGTACATACCATTGTCTCGACACCAATTTACCATACGGTCAACATCACTGAAACTGTTCGATGTCCTCTAGAGTTTCGCAGATGCCAACCAATTTCAAATCATCGGCATACATAAATGGTATGGAGAACTGGAAGCAACTAGGGATGTCATTGATGAAAGTGTTGAAAAGCAGATGACCTAAATGTGATCCCTGAGGAACCCCCGACGATGCAGTAACTTCACAGCACAGACTTCTGATGTATAACAAATGAGATGGTAACTGAGCCGTCCATGGAAAAGTATAAGTTCTTTTAGTTCCCATTGTCGCGTACTACGTTGTGGAGGCACGCACCACAAACTGGAGGTATAATTATAGGGAAAGGGAAGAAAGAATAGATCAACCATTCCTTCTACAATCGGACAACGAGACTTTCAGCCAGTCGCCACCCTTTCGTTGTCGACTTACCACGCATTCGAACCAAACGGTTTGCTACGTCGTTCGTCATGCGTACAGCAAAGGAATGGAATAATTTGCCAGCATCTGTCTATCAGATTACAATTTGGATGTCTTCAAGGCAAGAGTGAATAGGTTTTTGTTAAGGGGATATAGTAAGTCAGCTCAAATTCTAATTTCGTCCTCACTTGCCCGCGCGTCGTATGCTATGTACCGACATGTTTGTAATCACTAATACTGTAAGTAGAAAGGTCGTTAGACCCTTATTTCATTAGGTGTATCATATTTATGCCTGTTTCTTAACGCCAAGCCAGTCGCTTCCTATTTTTATTACGGTTATTTCCCATTTTAATTTTACGTCGTCTTGTAGCGTAATGTGTATTCTGATCGTAAGCGACACAACTTCTCCCTTCAAAAGCCGGAGCGATACTAACAGGGCGACAGGAATCAAGCTTACGCGCCGATAGTTTAGGTAATTTCTTTTTACAGTGAAAATAATGGTATTTAAAAAAAGTAAATAACATAAGCACTGCTTTATATTTACTTCAGTTAGTATTCAAAGTTTCATGATCTTATTAAAAGTATTTTATGAATAACAGCGGTTTATTGTTTATTTTAGAGATAACATTGGATTTTTTTTCTATCGAGAAAATTTTACGAAATCGTGTTTTCGCTTAACATAATCCTTAACATTAATCCTCAACTTTACCATATATTCATTTTAAAATTAATGCTACAATATTTTCGGCATAACGAAGGATCTTGCTAAGCCATTTGAGATTATATTTTCCCTTAAGTCAGTGTGCCTCACCATATTCAGTTGCATCATCACTTACCATCAGCTCGTTTGCCCCCTATTCTTGCTCGTTGCAAACCTTAACAGACCACACATAGCAAGATTTCCAATCTAGTAATCTAGCTAGTGTAAATGAACCGGGTCACAGGCCCTGTCAAGCACAAAGCATTGCGTCCGCTACGTCAGCTCTTGTCTCCCTGTCCTTTCACGGATGGGAGGTAACGCGAAATTACGCGCCAATTAACTGTGTGCAAGGTAACTTGATAAATTAGCGACTACATTGGGCACATTGGCTTTGCGAAGTGACATCTCCGTGTCTTCTATCGCATGTACCACGAGTAAGGCTCAAAGGAATTGTTCGGATTAATACCAGCTTTTTTATTTGAATAGAGGTGACAAAAGAGCACACATTCCACCCGATAGTAAGTGGATGATGCATTGGCCCAGATATCTACATTTATCATCAATTAAGGATCAAAATACAGATGTGTTAGCACCCCCGAGAACTAAGATGGAATGTTTCGTATCCAGTAATGTTCTCTACAACCACAATACCAAAAACAGCATTATTTTACGCTGGTATTCTGTGAGAGTGTCATCCTTCCCCAATGAAGCCGACCCATTCGTGCTACAAGCACAATATGGCTCTACCACGTATAAGAAAAAGCTGTTAAATTCCACCATCTTAAACTATCCACATCATCTTGATGTGTTAGCCACCTAATTTGGCAGCCTAATACTGTTCGTTTTACGCGGAATATTCTGCCACGACCACAATGTGGAATTTACTGTAGCCAGGTATTTCCAGACCGATACGACTTAGGACCTTCAAGAAAAGACTTCTCTCCTTTTTAAAAGACCGGCAACACACCTGCAATTCCTCCGCTGTTTCAGATAGTTACGGGCGGCGGTGATGACTTACCATAAGATGAACAGTATATTATACTCATTTATTTCCTCTCCAGTAAAAAAATATTACTTATTATACATTAGAAACGTGTTCAGAACGACATTATGAAAATGTCTTGCGTTCGAGAAGTTTTCTATTTCATCGAGCAGATACATATATGTATGTAAGTTAGTAATTTGTTTTTGCATGCGAATCATTAATCTTTATCATTAATTATTATCGGCTGTGGAGAATATCGAATAATCATGGAATTTAATTAATATACTAATTTAAATCTTATGCCGCGAGCAGTCTTGGATACGAGGCATCATACTACAAATCCGTGCAAATAAAATGTAGAAGATAAACAAGCATTCAACAGTAAAAACGCAATAAATCTTAAATATCTGACATGTATCTGCCTTATTACATATGCATGTATGATAATTTTTATCAGCTTTACGTTTTAGTACTCATGATAAAAAAGATTATACCTGACTTACAAAAACGAATATGCTGAGTCCGAAATGTGTGCTTATGACCACATGTCTAAAGTAAAACTTCTTTAGCTCCACCCGTATATATATATATATATATATATATATATATATATATATATATATATATATATATATATATATATTCCACAAATTTTAAATTTACTATCGACTACCTTCCATATCATGTTATTATTTATTATTCACCCGAAAATTCACAATACATGAACTTTATAATGAATTTACAATTTTATTCACTTTAAACGTAGAATATTTAATGTATTGAACAAAATATTAATTCATAAAATTGTTCAAAACGAAATAATAAAATTACGAAAATAACTGGCTATAAGAGAAAGAGAGAAAGAAAATGTGCGCGAGCACTGCTCTCTCTTGCTTATATCCCCCACTCAACACCCGTTCGCCTCGCCCGATCACACTTTTCGTAACGCTTCCGTCGTTCGCAAGCTTACTCCCCAAGTCAAGCGTGCGTAAAGAAGTTTTACTGCAATTAACAATAACTCAAATTAAAAAAAGAAAACCTCTAAAACATAACGAGCTGATGATTTTCGAACCGCTGAGTAGATTTTAATGAAACAAAGGTAAGAACACTATCGATTACGACTTTCAAACGATAAAAACTTAATCAAACTCTGTTCATACGTTCAGGAGCTATGATCGCACAGACATATAGGTACACACAGATACACACCCTCTGTTTTCGTCGGGGGTAAAAATAAATGACAGTATGCAGGCAGACAGCAACGTACCCGTAGGCCTATAACATGATTGAGAATATTGCAAGAGTCGTCCTGCACCAATGCAAATTGAAGAATGCCACATATTGTTACTTTTTTTTACTATTTTAAACCAGTGCTTAATAACAATCCCACCTGATGGTAAGTGATGACGTAGCCGATGATGGTGAAGCGCACTGGCTCAACGAAACACATTGTAATCGGATGGTAAGACAGATGCTGGCAAATTATTCCACTACTTTTCTGTACACATGACTAACGATGAAGAAAACCGTTTGGTTCGAATAGGTGGTGAGTTGATGACGAATGGATGAGAACCGACGGCTAACCTGACCGAGCGCCTAGCAATCCGATAGTGGAAGGGAGAATGAGGAATTAAGTTATGCAATTCCTGCGCACACTCTCCGAATGCATCCTGTAGAAAACCGAAAAGCTTGTGTCCGAGACTGGAGAGATTGGTTTAAACCAAATAAGGGTCACCAATAAGCCTCTTAACAAGCCTTTTCATTGACTCCAAAGCTCTTAGGTGGCATATTGTAGCACAGACCCATATATGACAACAATACCCCATGCACGACCGGACTTGTGATTTATACAGAGTAAGAAACGGTCCCGGTGTAAAGTACCGCCACACCTAAATTACTTCAATCTTTACAGAAATACAGATATGGCATCAGACATACATAATTACAATCATAAATCCGATATAAGCTGCCCTATTTTTCAGCGAATAATTAATTATTGTTATAGAGAAAGCTGATAATTGACATAAATTAAGCCATAGATAACACACCCCGAAGTTGGCAAACGCATGATGTTATCAGTGCTGCAGAGATAATAAAAATTAGCGCGATTTTTTAGTGATACCCCGCACCGACACTAAAATTTTATCCTGTATCTTGAAAGTAGTTTACATACATAAATTTCACAAGGACAAACATCCCGACCCAGAATAATTATTTGTGGGCCAAACAAATACTTGTTCCGTGCTGGATTCGAACCCGCGACCCTTAGCGCTGTAACTCATTGCTAAGCTACTGCGTAAGCTAACCACTTTTATTAGCGAATAATTAATTATTTGTAAAGACAAAGGCGATAATTGACATGAATAAAGCCCCGGATAAAACAGCAATAAAAATAAAACTTAACGCGATTTTTTTAACGATACCCCCCTCCCCCACACACACTAGAAATTTCTCCTGTATCTTGGAGGTAGTTTAGATACATAGCTTTCACATGGACAAACATAACGAGGAATAATTATTTGTAGGCCAAACAAATACTTGTTCCGTGCGGGATTCTAACCCGTGACCCTTACCGCTGTAACTCATCGCTAAGCCACTGCGTTACAGAGCCGTCGATTTGAAAACCAATGGCATCATTTAACATAATGTTGTATTTGGTCGGAACACTACAGTCTTTTACCGAAAGCTTCGTACATATAGTAAGGGATTCGCGAATGAAAGACCCGAGACTGAAATTGAATTAAATTCTCTTTATGTCCTCACCTAAGCAACAGTTTTAACAAGTTTTTTCGCATCCGCCTCAATAGAATTTAAGACTAATTTAATGTTAACCAATAAGAGAGCTTTGATCAATAATAGTATTATTGTTCGAAGAATAAGATATTAAGATCACATTCAAGATAAATGAGTAGGTAACGATTAAAAAATTAAATAATAAAAAAATAAATTCATTCCTTATGCACTACAACCTATAAAATTCCACCGCTTAAAATATGCAGGACCTATCTATCAAGAAGGTTAAAATTTTTATTAAGCAAAATTGTTATAAAGAAAGCGAAACGAAGAGATTCGCAATATGGCAGGATTGAAAGATGACCTTATCACAAAAATTGATATGGGCGTACTCCAATGGTTTGGGCACGTTGAACGAATGAGTGAAGACCGAATGGTGAAGAAAATATATAGAGCGAAAGTAAATATTAAAAGGTGTCGAGGTAGACCGAGACTAACTTTCGAAGACCATGTGAGCAAATTGCTCGAAGAGGGGAGGGTCAAGAGTACTCGGATACCTAGACGTGCATGTATGAAGTAGTTAATGAACCTGAAAGAAGCGAAAGAGGTATGTAAGGATCGTGACACTTGGCAATCTGTTCTCTCTGGCTACCCCGTTACGGATTGTGCGTGAAGATAAGTAAAAATTGTTATAACAAAGAGTAAAGAGTACATGATTGATAATAAGCCCCGGGTATGAGGTGATCACTAGCATGCTATTTCTAAATGTTTTCATACTTAATTGTACGAATATTATATTGTATATATGAATGAATATGTATAAATGATTCTATTCTATTCCACTGCAGAACATAGGTCTTTACCATAGATTGCCTAATATTAGAGGGATTTACCATAGCTGCCACGCTTGGCAGGTGGGTTGGCAACCGCAGACTTATTATCTTGAATAGTTATCACCACTGCTGCACCTGCCGTCCATCACCACTTCAGCTTCCCTCTGTCGCCTCTTAGCGACACCCACACGATATGGGCTAGTGGAAATTATTACACCGCCACTACACGGCATAAATCACAAATAGATGGAGTTAAAAGCAATAGCGGGTAGTTTTAAAAAAGCAAGAGGCGTGGTAGCTCAGAAAGAGCCGTAGTAGCTTAGATGGTTAGCGCTCGCTGTAAATTTCACAATACGCAAGCAACCCGGGTTCAATACCCGCCGCGCCGGCACAAATGAAATTTGTTAATTGCAATTTTAAATGCTGATTTACCACGTGCTCGACGGTGGAGTAAAAACATCACGACGAAACCTGCATGTCTGAGAAATAAAAAAAATATTTCGAAGACATGTGAAGTTCGCCAACACGCATTGGGGCAGCGCAGCGGACACTTCCTTGCCCTAAAACCCTCTCAGAAATCAGAGGAGGCCTGTGCCCAGCAGTGGGACGTATATAGGCTGTAAATAGGCTGTAACTTTAATTTTTTATAGCCAACGCCCTGACTGAATATGAACATTTAGAAATAAGTGATGTATGAATACCTGTTGACAACCACGTAATAAAATACTTAATCTAGGGCATTAGCTTACGCTGATATAGATAACTATTACACAATAAGTAAACGGATTTGTTACTGCGTAAAGAGATAGTGAAACACAGATTAATAAACAAATTGAAATAGAAATAACAATGTTTTTTATCAAATACACTAAAAAAAAATAAGGTGTAGGTAACAGGTGAACGGAATAGAAGCCTATGGCACTGACAATTTTTTAAATCGATTAATTGCTATGTTTATTTTTATTTTGTGCTGTTATCAGGCGGTAATGTTGCCCATTTCATGTTTTAGTTTGCCTAGGACGCGTCTTACGACACCCACGGGACGATATAGGGTACAGATACAGTCTATAATGTTTCAAAACATTAACCTTAACATAACCCATAATAACAACACCCTTAAATAACTTAAAAAAACATATTCTCTGTTATTTTAAAATTACTTTTTAATAATTTTAAAGAAGTAATATTTTTTTAAATTAAATAAAAATAAATTACGATTTGCATACTGGCTTAAACCCAAACGTAAACACTATAATGAAACAAGCTGAATGGTTAAAAAAATAATTTTAAAAACACCGTCTGTAACGTAAAGTAAGTTGTAAGCTCACTGAAAAGGGAAAAACATCGTTCCCTACGTCACTCCCACAAATGAGATGAATCTAACGACACCTCGTATGTTAAAAACCATTGAGACGTTTTTAGGCTACAGAACGTGCCCAAGAAATAGACATACGTACATGCCTCTCAAAAACATTAAGCTCATCATGATTCAGTCGGGTAAAATAATATGAAACTACATGTGTATAATGTTGCCGATTTTATCGCGTTCAAGTTTAACTTATTTTGAAATCATGACACGTCGCGTCGTTTCGAGTTTTGCAGCATCCAAGGTAACTAGCGGGATAACGTTGAAATTTATAAACACGTTTCAAGCAAATGCACTAAAATTCGTAAGGTTAGTTTTATTGAATGGGTTGGTAATCAAATTATTTTTAAATTCCTGAAGTGCCTGTGCGCAATATCGCAACTGCCTTTTGTTGAGTAGTGGGGGGGGGGAGTGATTGAATGCCATTATGACAGGAATCATTTTTAAAAGTTTTTGTCTCCGGGTGCCTCTCTACTGTCCGGTCTACTCTACACGATGGCTGAACCAGTAGTAATGAAATTGAATTACAACCTGATAGAAAGCAATTACGAGTATATTATCGGAAAAATTGAGATTATTCTTGGAAATCAAAAATCTGATAAAATACACTCATGGACAAATTAAAAGGAACGCAAAAAAAAATAGAAATGCTCTTAAAAATTATGTTTTAGATTTTTTAAATTCATTGCATTCCTTCATACGGCGAAAAATTCTACCAAATTAAATTAAGGTTTTGTTAAAACTTTTGTCTTACATTTTTGACTGCCTTGTTTATCGTGTTGTGTGCATTAATACTACAAATAAACTTACAATGCCAGATCTAAACGTCACCCAAATTGCTAGGGCTGTTACTTTAACTGAAACTTAGCACGGCTACAAACTTGTGGCTCAAACATTACGGGTATCGAATTCCGTGGTCCACTGAGTTGTCGAGAGGTATCGGCAGACAGGACAGAATACGAGACTCGCAGGACAGGGACGTAAACGGGAAACTGTGGCCAGAAGTGAACACAGATGAAATTCTTACTTATTTTTGCGTTCTTCTGAATATATCGATGAGTATAAATGGTCTTAATCTTAAATCTTAATTTCACATTTGATGCTTACATTGTGAAGAATACCACATTTGATGTTTGAAGAAAACTCGGGGAAACAGTTAAGTACTTAATTATTTTAATAAACGATTGGTGAGATAAAACAACAGTACAAATTAAAGTTAATGTTACAGCCATTTCTGAGAGGGTTTTAGGGCAACGAAATGCCACCGCGCTGCCCCACGCACGTTGGCGAACTTCACATGTCCTTAAAACATTTTTTTTCTCAGAGATGCAGATTTCCTCACGATGTTTTCTTTCACCGCCGAGGATGTGGTAAATAAGCACTTAACATTGCAATTAACAATTTCACTGGTACCGGCGGCGATCGAAACCGGGTTCCTCGCGTAGGTACTATGAAATTTACAGCGAGCGCTCTAGCACTACACAAATTATTTCCGTGCAATGACAGATGACAGGTTATTTGGATAAACCACTCATGACGTTACCTATTGATGAGTTCACAAAGTCTTTCAGATTTTAAACATTCCACATTAATAGATCTCCAGGCGAAGCCTGAGCGGGTTGTTAGTTTACATTAAGGGGGTATAGTAAGTCAGCTCAAATTCTAATTTCGCACCGACTTCCCCGCGCGTCGTATGCTATGTACATGTTTGTAATCAGCAATACTGTAAGTAGATAGGTCGTTAGATACTTATTTCATTAGGTTTATCATATTTATGCCTGTTTCTTTACGCCAACCCAGTCGCTTCTTATTTTTATTACGGTTATTTCCCATTCTAATTTTACGTCGTCCTGTTGCGTAATGTTTATTCTGATTGTAAGCGACACAGCTTTCCCCTTTCAAAGCCGAAGCCAGACTGATGGAGACTGAAACTGATCGGGTGATCGGGCGGCAGGAAACAAGCTTCAAGACGCCGATAGTTTAGGTAATTTCTTTTTACATAAGCCTTAAAAAACATGAGCCCTGCTTTATAGTAATTTCAGTTAGTATGCAAAGTTTCACGATCTAATTTAAAGTATTTTATGAATACCAGCGGTTTATTGTTCAGTTTAGAGGTAGCTTTGGATTTTTTTTCTATCGAGAAAAATTCACGGAATCGTGTTTTCATCTAACACTAGTACTTAACATTAATCCTCAACTTTACCATATATTTATTTCTAAATTAATGCTGCAATATTTTCG
Source organism: Parnassius smintheus behrii (assembly GCA_036936625.1). Lineage (NCBI taxonomy): Eukaryota > Metazoa > Arthropoda > Insecta > Lepidoptera > Papilionidae > Parnassius > Parnassius smintheus. Next base: position 56,452,327 of record JAUPFT010000003.1, on the reverse strand, counting down.
ACATAACGGAGGATCTTGCTAAGCCATTTGAGGAGGTATTTTTATTATTTCCCCTTAACAATAACAAAATGTGTAAAATCATAATCAAATTATGTTCATTATGTTATTGTGTTTTAAGTTATTAGAAACACTACAGTAAAATACCATTATTCCACTAGTCTATTTACATTAGTCATTCATTATCGTTCCAGAAATGAATTACTTAATGGATGATGTAATACCCGTACAGGAGGAGGCACGATGATTCGAGCCCGCATCTTTACACAGCATGAATCAACTTTATCTAATTGATCCGTCGATGTGTGAGATCCGCGGCAGAAGCGGAAGCAACAAAAAATTACATGAGACGAATTCTATTTGAATTAAACCGACAACGGTTTTAATTTTTTTTTATACAGAGTAAGGGCGATAAACGAGCATACAGTACATCTAAATTTCAATTAAGAATCAATATGTAGATACTTTGTAACCTTTATGGACTATAATACATATAATGTCTCGTTTCCGGTGAAAACGATCTCCAATCCTCTATTCTCAATTATTAGCAGCATTAAGCTTAAAAATAAAATTATCAATAGATTAAATTTATCTACACATACTTTAGAGTTAAATTAAGCATTATGAATGAGTATAACCATGTAAATACATACATATAATCCTTGGGAGGCCTATAATACTTTTATACACTTAAAAGCCATGAGTCACGTCGTCTTTTTTTATAGAATAAAAGTGACAAACGAGCACGTCGTCCACCGAATAGTAAGTGGATACTGTGTGACCCATTTACATTAATCCTCGGTTAAGAATCAAAATGTCGATGCGTTGGCACCCTTGATACTAAGATGGAATGCCTTATTTCCCGTAAAAATGGTCCCCAGTTCTCTAAAGACCGTTCTTATGTCTTCAGAGGTGACAAGGCCACGTTTTTTAAGGTTGGTTGCAGGCGCCCTTGAACATACTAATCAGGTATATTTTTAGCTCGTTTCTCTTTGTTTATTAATTGCGTTACATATGATATTGCGTAACTATATAAACATTACATAGCACAAACATACACGTGTACTTTTTCGGGCATAACAAAAAGGAAAGGTACTTAGAAGATGAAACGCTTCAGATGTGTGGATCTTCCACACATCTGAAGCGTTTCATCTTCTAAGTACCTATTCATTGTCGGTATAATAAGCTTCATTAAGTGATTATTTAACTAATTGATAAATTTACTAAACGTCTTTTCTTTTTAAGATTCCGTGGTAACTACCCTAGTAATATATAAGTCAATCACAACAAAAAACCATTATAGTTTCAAAAAGTTCTTTTTTTTATATTTTTTGAACACCACTCCCTATAAGTCTAATGTGAAAATAAGTGGTTTAATTACCATTATCCTATTTTTAGTCGTTATAGCGGCCAAACCGCGAATTCACTTATTATGCTCATTACGAAGAAAGCTCACGTATTGTGATGGGCTGATGGAAATGGGTGAAGGTTTACGTAGTTGCCCGTCACAATCATTGTGCGTGGCCCAACACGCACTTGACCTTTTTTATATTTAAAGTTAATTTGTTATACACTTTTATTGTAATGTATAGAGACCGGAGCTATGTAGTATTAGATTTTAAGTTAAGCCTGTATGTTAATAAACACCTACTATTTTTATATCAGGTGTGTTTTCCAATTTATATGTAAGAAAGGTCGATTCCAGTCAGGGGGTTTTCATGCTGGTCTACCTTTCCGGTGATCCTGTTATGGAATACGGGTACGCGACCCCGGCTCCCCGAGCTACTGTTATTCTCATACCTTTCCTGCCGAGATAACAGTATCCTTACACCTACGCTCCTACCCCCAACCTTTTTTTTTCCTTTTTCCAAAATGGTAGCTTCCTCTACCAACAATAGCATACCCAAAGAGGGTTGGTGTCAGGCAGGCGGCCGACTGTAAAACTTTTGCCAAATCCCATGCAGTAAACTTATGAATATTACGAGTTGTGGGATATATGACAGGGCTAGGGCGTACAGGCGACGCGCAGGAGCAGCACCCGGCTCCTGTGGGAAGTGGGCAAGGGTTGTCGCACCTTACGGAGCGGGTGCGACGTAAGAGGCGAGCCCGTAGAGAGAAGAATGTCAGAGTGAGGTTTGCAAGCTGGAATATAGGTACGATGACTGGAAGAGGAAGAGAGTTAGCAGATGTTTTGAAACGACGAAGAGTGAATGTTGCCTGTTTGCAGGAAACAAAATGGAAGGGCAATAAAGCAAGAGAGATTGGGGAAGGATACAAGTTTTATTACTGTGGAAGTGACGGGAAGCGAAATGGAGTAGGAGTTGTGTTAGATAGTGGAATGGAAGAACGAGTGACAGATGTGAAAAGAGTAAATGACAGAATGATAGTTGTTAAATTAATGATTGAAAACAAAGTAGTGAATGCTGTAAGTGTGTATGCTCCGCAAACAGGCTGTGAAGAGAGTGTGAAAGAGAAGTTTTGGGAGGAATTTGATTGTATGATGATGGGAATACCTGAGAGTGAGGATGTTTATATGGGAGGAGATTTTAATGGACATGTAGGGAGAGTGAATGACGGGTATGAAAGAGTACACGGTGGATGGGGGTACGGAGTACGCAACCGTGAGGGGGAAGTTCTTCTGCAAGCAGCATGTGCTTTCGACCTGGCTGTAGTAAACACGTGGTTCCAAAAACGAGATCAGCATCTTGTTACTTATAAAAGTGGCCACCACGCGACACAGATCGACTATCTTCTGTTAAGACGGAACCAAATCAAGAGTGTAAAAAACTGCAAAGTGCTTCCAGGTGAAGACTTAGTATCCCAGCACCGAATTCTGCTGGCTGACATCTGCTTAACTGTTTGCCTCAACAAACATAAGGATCGTCCCCCACCCAAAATAAAGTGGCATTTGTTGCATAAGGAGGAGTATGCAAGTGAATTTAGAGAGCTAGTTGTAAACAAGATGATAGAGATGGGTGATATGGAAGGAATGAGTGTGAATGAGTGCTGGAAGGAAATGGCTGATTGTATCCGAAGTGTGGCAAGGAAGGTGTTAGGAGAAACAAAAGGGAAGCGTATGATAGATAAGGATGGGTGGTGGTGGAGTGAAAGTATTAGAGAAGTTTTGAGAGAAAAGAAAAATGCCTTTAAAGAATGGCAGAGCGTAGAAGACCAGAATGAATCCATAAAAGAAAGTAAGAGAGAGGCGTATAAAGAATGTAAGAAGAGAGCGAAGAAGGAAGTTGCTATTTGTAGGGCAGAGGCGCAAGATAAACTATATCGGTCCCTTGAAAGCCCCGAAGGTCAAAAACGACTTTTTCAAATTGCAAGAGCGAGAGAAAGGAATGGAAGAGATGTTTCACATGTAAAATGTATAAAAGATGATTCTGGAAGGATTTTGACTGACGATGAAAGTATAAAGAAGCGATGGAAGGAGTATTTTGAGAAATTGATGAATGAGGAGAATGAATGGAATGGTATGCTTGAAAACCCACCAGTGAATATGGGCTTAGTGAGAGAAATTAGTGTGGAAGAAGTAAAAATGGCTGTTAGGAATATGAAGAATGGGAAGGCAGTCGGCCCAGATGGAATACCAGTAGAAGTGTGGAAGTTGCTGAGTGCGGATGGATGGAAGTGGTTGAGTTTATTTTTCGGTAAATTGTTGCAGGAAGAACAAATACCTGAGGAATGGTGCAGTAGTATACTAGTCCCCATTTTTAAAAACAAAGGAGACGTTCAAAACTGCAGCAGTTACCGGGGAATAAAACTCATGTCACATACTATGAAAGTCTGGGAAAGAATAATAGAGAGAAGAATGAGAGAAGAGTGTGAGATAACACAAAACCAGTTCGGATTCATGCCCGGTCGAGGTACGACAGATGCCATTTTCGCATTACGCCAATTGTGCGAAAAGTACAAGCGCGTGCATAAAAATCTGCACATGGTTTTTGTCGACCTTGAAAAGGCGTACGATCGGGTTCCCCGTGAGGTTTTGTGGTGGGCGTTAAAGATGAAAGGTATGCCTGGGAAGTATGTGAGGTTAGTCCGTGCTATGTACAGAGCATCCCGTACATGTGTACGATCTGCCGCGGGAACTACGGGCAGTATCGATGTGGCGGTAGGGCTGCACCAAGGGTCGGCATTGAGCCCTTACCTCTTCCTACTGATTATGGACGCTTTGACGTCGGACCTGCAGGATGAGGCACCCTGGTGCATGCTCTTTGCCGATGACATCGTGCTTGTCGGGGAAGAAGGCATCGAGGTACAGAGCAGACTGACGGGGTGGCAACAGAGGCTGGAAAGTGTTGGCTTGAAGATCAGCAGATCCAAAACCGAATATCTGTGCTGTGATTTCGGCGGTCTTTCCAGTCCTGTACCCATGTCGTTGGATGGCGCTATACTGCCTACCTGCTCAGATTTCAAGTACCTCGGTTCCCTCATTCAAGGCGACGGCGGAATAGATAGAGCTGTGCAGCATAGGATTAACGCAGGGTGGATGAAATGGCGACAGGTCACAGCCACAACGTGCGATCCCCGAATGCCAATAAGGCTGAAGGGGAAAATTTACAAATCGATCATCCGACCTGTCGTCATGTATGGAAGTGAATGCTGGGCCGTCAAGAAGAAGGATGAAAATAGACTGCATGCGAATGAAATGAGAATGTTACGATGGATGTGTGGTGTGACAAGGATGGATAAGATAAGGAATGAGTATATAAGAGGAAGCCTGAAAGTAGCGCCAGTGGTAGAAAAGGTGAGAGGAAGCAGATTGGCATGGTTTGGGCATGTGATGCGGAGGAATGAAAGTCATGTCACAATACGAGTGTAGAATATGAATGTGGAGGGACACACGGGCAGAGGAAGGCCGAATAAAAGATGGATCGATTGTGTGAAGAGTGATATGAGAATGAAAGGAGTAAGTATGGAAATGACGGCTGATAGAGAGGAATGGAACAAGAAGGTTTACTGCGCCGACCCCAGATAATGGGAAATGGTTTAGAGAATGATGATGATGATGTAAGAAAGGTCGATTGTCTTGAAATCAAAATTTCGAAATGATGAAAGAATGTAAAGTGTAAAATGTAAACATTTTACACTTTACATTCTTTAATCATTAAAGTTAATTTAAATAATATAATAAATGTAAACAACTAAGCATCCAAGCGGATTACTAAGCTAAAGTGGGAATGGGCCGGCCATATAGCTCGAAGAACCGACAACCGATGGGAAAGAAAAGTTCTGTTCTGTGTAGGATGTGCCCACACCAGATGGAGTGAAGACCTGGTAAGACGTCCAGGAAATCACGTGGATGCAGGTGGCTCGGGATCGTGCTTTTTGGCGTTCCTTGGCAGTGACCAATGTTCAGAAGTGGACTTGTGAAGGGGTGTAATGACGACAATGATGAAGCATCCAACCAGCCATTGCAATTATTTTTACATTAACCGCAAAAAATTAACTTAACAGAATAACTTTTTGGTTTGCGCAAAAAATCCTTGAAATTACCTAAAATAACCGATTGTGCTGAAACGTTTACTTCCTATTGCATCATCTTGCAACCCTATTCCTAATCAATAAAACTAATATGACCTGAAATTAAACAAGATTTTTTGCGCTGATTTTATGTGACTATTAAAAGTTTTTCTTTTGTGAGTGAACATTTAATGAACAATTTACATACATAAACACTCACGCCTGTCACCCAGAGGGGTAGGCAGAGACTACGGACTTCCATTTGGCACGATCCTGACATACCTCTTTCGCCTCCTTTACATCCATATATCTACGCATACATGCTCGTCGGTTAAGGGTACTTCTAACGTGGCCCATTTTCAAAATATCGCCAATTTGGTCGATAAACTTTTTTCTAGGGCGTCCCTTCCCGACTCGGCCGTTCACATCTGCCATATAAATTTGCTTTGTCACTCTTTCCTCATTCATTCTTTCTACGTGACCAAACCACCGAAGCATTTTTTTCTTAATCCTGGTCATAACATCATCTTGCATACCACATTTATCTCTTATCACGCAATTTCTCACCCTGTCATTCAGATTCAACCCTAGCATATTCCTTAAAGACCGCATTTCTACAGCATTTATTCTACTTTCGTGCTTCTTCTGCCACACCCAGCTTTCACTACTATACATTAAAGTAGGGACTAACACAGCATTATGAATTTATTATGAAGAACCAGAACGTGTCAAAACAGGCACGTTCGGTAATTCACCGGTCAACACCGGTCCATAAATAGGTTGAACAGCCAAGGGGAAGCTACACAGCCCTGTCTGACACCTTTTTGGATGCCAAACCAGTCCGAGTAGACCCCATTGATCCTGACACAAAGCACTAAAGTCCCTATAAAGAGACCTTAATGCCTGTATCAAACCAGCGCTCAACCCATATGAGTTCAGTGTTTGCCATAACACATTCCTGTCCACTCTGTCATAAGCCTTTTCCAAGTCCATGAACGCACATAAAACTTTCTGGTTTTTGGCCAAAAACTTTTCCGCAATCATGCGCATGGAAAAGACTTGATCTGTGCACCCCATTCCATTTCTAAAACCCGCTTGCACATCCCAAATTTTTCCATCAGTTTCTTTCATAACTCTTTCAATTAACATCTTAGCATACAGTTTACCCACAATACTAAGCAAGCTGATACCGCGGTAGTTTTTGTAGTCCCGCTGTGACCCTTTTCCTTTATATATTGGTACTATAACTGCTTTACACCAGTCATCCGGTACCCGTTTTAATTCCCAACATAAATTAAACAAGGTGTACAGCAGGCCTGCCACCACTCCCTCTCCAGCCCTTAGCATCTCGAGTGATACTCTATCATATCCAGCTGCCTTACCTGCTTTCATGCTTTTCATTGCTTTCATTATTTCATCTCCACTTATCTCCATACCCCTTTCCACTTCTTTCGGAATTTCTAGTTCATTTAATTCAGACGACTCTTCACTCATAAACACGCTTTCAAAGTATTCCTTCCATCTGTTTAAGTTCGAAACTTCATCATTCAGAATACATCCATTCTCGTCTCTTATAGCATTTATTATAGGCTGTTTTGTATTTCCCCTGGCAGTTCTTACGAGTTTCCAGAACATTTTTATGTTAGCCTGGAAATTATCAGATATCCTTCTATCATTCTTATTCGTTCTTTCTTTCTTTTTCCTTTCAACAACTTCTTTTACTCTCTTATTTAGACGTCTAAATTCTGCCTTTTTTCTTTCAATCTCATCATTCATACCAGAAGAATTACCAGCTTTGGTTGCTAGTAAATCGAACCATGCTTCCTTCTTTGATTCAACTTCCACCCGTACCTCATCATCCCACCATAACGTATTACCTTTCCTTTCATTTGTTCTCTTACTTACACCACATACTTCGGTGGCGGAATCCACCAAACCTTTTTTAATATTATCCCACACAGTATTCAAGTCTAAATCATTCATACACAACTCATTCAAACATCTAATATTTTCTCTCAGTCTACATTTATACTTCTCTATCACATCTTCATCTTGTAACTTCTCTATTCTTATACGCTGTAACGCAGTGGTAGACACAGATGTCCGATGCCGCCAACGCTTGAAAAGACCATTAATTCGACATAAGACCAAGTAATGATTCGTCCCCACGTTGGACCCCCGGTAAACCCTTGTATCTACGACTGCGCTCCTCATTCTTTCATCCACAATTACGAAATCTATCATGCTTCTATCATCACCTCTTTCCCATGTATACATGTGAATCTTCTTATGACGAAAAAAGTATTCGTCACAAAAAGATTCTTTTCCGCACATACGGTGAGGAGGTCTTCACCATTCTCATTTATACTTTCATCACCAAACGTTCCCAATATCCTTTCATAACCAGACCTCTTCACCCCAACCCTTCCATTAAAGTCTCCTAACATAATAATATTTTCATTTTCCTTACATTTTGTCAACACCATCCTTACCATGTCCCAAAACTGCTCTCGGATGTAAGTGGGCTTAGACATGTCTGGGGCGTACACCCCTAGCAGGAACAGCTTCTTTAAGCCCACTTTCATTCGTATACATAGCAGGCTCGGGCTTACACATTCATACTCTTTCACACATTGACCCATTCTTTCCGAAAGAATGAAACCGACTCCTTGGCATGCCCGTTCGGTCTCGCCTACACCAGACCAATACGCGGTATACGTGCCATGTGCAGTGGCATCCTTCCCTTTCGTTTCGTCTCATTCACACATAACACATCTATTCCTCTGTCATTCATCATTTCGCATACTTCATCCATCTTATCATTCATTCCTCCACATACATTCAGCGCAGCCAGACGGGTTTCCGCAATCCACTTTTCGCCCCTCCGGGAGACAGAACGTCACGGGTGGCGAACCTCGTCGCCGGTTTTTCTCCCGGAGATTCTTCGCACCCCTGCCCCATTTAAGGGGCGCCGGGAACTCGGGGCCATTTCTTTTATTTCCTGAGTCATGGTGCGAACAAGGGTTGGTGGTAGATTTTACGCCGCTACCATACGGCGAGGAGCCGAGTCTATTTTTTCGGCTTTGTCGCTCGTTTAGCACCACCCGGGGGACACGTGTAGAGTGGACCTAAGGTTAGGTGGTCGGAGCTTACGTACGCGAGCGACTCATCCCCCCCCCCCCCACAATTTCTTGAGTATATACAATTCCTGTTATGGATTCAACCAACAGTGTATTTCGGCGCTTATTAAAAAAATGGCGACTATCATCGCCGTTGGCAAAGGACATTTAAAAAGATTAAAGTAATTAGTGCTCAGTATCTGTGTCAATTGGTAGCAGAGTACGCAGCACGTCGCGTACAATTTTACAATCCAACAAATTCACTGAGCTGTTAGAATAAACGTTTTTATTTTACGAGCCTCATTCCGATTATGGCGTCTCGGTAAATGCTCATATATAAAGCTACCAAAATCATCAACCTTTTTCGGCATAAAATGTGCTGCTATGTTTCGTATGGTAGACTGTAGAGAACCGGAGACCCCTTTTACTGGAAGTGAGGTATTCCATCTGCACTATGATACCTTTTCGAGGATATATGTTGATGTATATGGGCCACAGCATCCACTTACCATCAGGTGAACTGTATGCTTGCTTGTAACCCGTATTCCATTAAATAAAAATAAATAATATTAATAATTATTTACATTTTAAATCGCGTCATGTTTTTAGTAGTTAATAATTTTACAATAATTGTTAGCGCATATAGGCGAGCGAAAAATCATTTCCTCGGTGCAACTCATCCTATACACAAAGCTATTGTTCTACCGGCCTATATCTCGAGTGCATAATTGTTCGCCTCATTTTAAAAACAAAATAATGAGTCACGTTCACTTTTTGGCTCGTTCCAAACGTTTGTAAAAGATTGCAATCATTTACAATTGTTGATGCACAACCCACACTTCACACAGCTGACTGCGTTTAAAAACACTTTCTCTCTCATTGAAAATAATGTTATATGAAAGTTACTTAATAATTCATTCATTCCCGTTCATGTATCGTTTAGAGCAACAAATCGGAGAGCATATAATCAAATAAACAACATGAAGAAATGCAGATTTCAGCTTCATTAACAACATGAAATTCGAATTACTAAGCTCAATCAATCTCCGTCAGTCGCACTCGTAGTCGTAGCTCGGCTTAGATATCTCGCTAAGTGCAGCCGCACCGTGTGAGCGGAACACGTACACAATGAAATGACGTCACGCACCTCTCGCTCGAGCCCTACCGACCCACCACGCCGAGCGAACACGAGACAAACCGAGTGCCCCCGAGCGCGACCGACCGAAGCCAACTAGTGCCCCACCAGTTTCTAGTACGCGACCGCCGCTTTAGAAGTTCGCTCGTTGTTTAAAACGTCTCACTATTTAAAATACAATTAAATCTAACGCAAAACGCCGCGCTGTGCTGTGACAAAGTGAGTGATTCGGTGGAAATGTTCAGTGCTCCTATAATACACCGCTAAATTAGCGTTGTGAACAATTTCGGATTACGACCTCGTTTACGCGACCGCGACACTTCGCAGGCCGCCGAGCCGGCGCTCCGGCTTTCTACGGGACGAATCGATGAGAGGCCGCGTTCGGTCCGAATGACAGCTCGCACATTGATCGGGTGAGTAGGAATCGTTTACGGTACTTCCGTGCGCTTTCTAAACCGACATGTAAACGAACATTAGCTCAGTGGTAGCTTTAAGGAAGAAAGAAATCTACCGTTACGAATTACGTTGTATTTATATCCGTCGGGCGAATGTATCTAAATATCGTGTCACTGATGCAGAGAACAGAACCACCGAGATTGAATTAGCTAATTATCAAACGACACTAAAGAATGAACGCTGAGCGATACAGTCATCGGTCTTTGAACCGACATGATAATTTGTTTACTATATTGAAACGTCTAGAAACATTCATAACTATATTAATCATAACAACAAACACTTTTAAATAAAATGGAAAATACTCATATCCTATATTATTAATATTAAACCACTGCCCAATGTAATACCGTGGTTGTCATAAGAGGTGACAGAGAGAAACAAATCAGATGGGCAGCGACGTGTTCCTAATAACGACTAAAAATAAAAATAAATTGTGGTTGCCAGTCCGCTTGCCAAGCATAGCAACTATTACAAATATCCCCCTATGAGGCAATCTAATTAACTAAAAGTCTAAAATCTAACTATAAAACTGGTAAATATTGTTTCAATGAAACAATATATAAGGAAGGCCTGTTCAGCAGTGCACTTTAATAAACGGCGGTTATATTTTAACCTTTAATTTATTCCTGTGTTGAAAGTTAAGACCAGAAAATGTATATGAGCTCCAATTAAGGGTATTTAAATGTAATTACAGTTTAGTGCACATTAATATCCAATAAAAATAGTCATAATAATTAATAGAATCGTTTTCAATAACGACGCATCCACTCACACTCACACTTTACATCCATAAAAATACTGACTAATCAGTGACGTACCAAAATTGATAACGTTTATCTCAACTGGATTTTGTTTCAATTGCAGGCTCGATCCAGGCGAATGGTGATTGGATGACGATCTCAGCGCGCTCCCCGGACAAGGAGCCGTCGCCACCGAAGCAGATCAACTTCGCGGAGCCACTGGTCGAGTCGGTGCGGGTTTACCTCGCTAATGAGGTGCCGGCGAAGCAGCTAGCGCTGGTCCCCGCGCCGTCGCCACCGCTGCCACCGCCACCGCCACTGCCCGCCTGCCATGCGGACATAGCGAGCGACACCGCGCGCGAAGACATCCGCGGGATTAACTTCGAGCCCCGGCTCACGCGCAATGACGTGAACAACAACGCATCGCGCCGTGCTACCATGCCAAGCCAGGCCGAGCTCATGCAGCGTCAACCTCTGTTGGCGCGCAACGCCAAGCCCGAGCCACAACCCACTACAGATGACTCGGATCCCGACCAAGAGCACTCACCTCAGCGCACCCATGCCACTGACTTCGTGGTCGAAATACCGCCCGGCACCGTCCGCGAAGAGCGCTACCCTAAGGAGATATGGAAAACCATAGTCTCATTTTTCTTCTTATTCTTCTGCGTTTGCATCAACATGATGTCGCTATCGCTCGTCCATGAACGCCTCCCCGACAGAAACACCACCCCACCGCTCACCGACATCGTGCTAGATAATGTCACCGCACGGGACTGGGGATTGGCAGTTTCCGAGTATCTCATAATGATATCCACGACTGTCGCCATGCTTGTAGTCATCTTCCACAAGCATCGATTCATCGTCGCGCGACGCATGTTCGTCATAATCGGCCTGCTGTACTTGTACCGGTCAGTCACCATGTTCGTGACCGTCGTGCCAGTGTCGAGTACGACGTACTACTGCAGTCCGAAGAGCAACACCACGACACCACTGCTCGTCATCAGGAGAATGTTCTACTTGATTTCGGGCTTCGGGTTGTCCATCAACGGCAAGCACACGTACTGCGGCGACTATATCTACTCCGGGCACACGATGGTACTCGTGCTAAGCTACCTGATCGTGGCAGAATACTCGCCGAAGAAGCTGTGGCCCGTGCACTGGGCGATGTGGGGTTCGGCGTTGCTTGGCGTTTTATTCGTGCTCCTCGCGCACGGCCATTACACTGTGGACGTGGTGATCGCGTACTACGTGACCACACGGCTGTTTTGGACGTTCCACTCGCTGCTGGTGACGCCGCACCGCAATGGCGGCAGCTACAACCAGTACATGATCCAGAGGGAATGGTGGTACTGGCTGTTCACGTACCTGGAGAGGAATGTGCGGGGGCCGGTTCCACGGCGCTACGACTGGCCCTTACCCTGGCCTCGGACTAAGCTCTTTAGCCGGTTAAGCTAGTGACGCGCTCCGACTCCGCCGCCCGAGCGCGTATGACGCTCACCTTCTGCGAGTGCCGCTTCAGCACCTGCAGCTCCTTGGGGCTGGTGCGCGTGCAGATCGCCAACGTGAGCGTGTAGTCGAACTGGTGAACGATGAGGTTGAGGTAGACAGTCTCCTCCCAATCGATCTCCGGGTCGCCGATGGGCAGCTTCTTCGAATCCTTGCGGTACACGTCGACGTCCGTCTGCGAGCACCCGGGCGCCGGATGAGTTGTGTGAACGCGTCTTTAGGCTGTGCTTAGCGACTGTACGGTCCACTTAGACTCGAGGCTGCGTGTGAATTGTGATAGCAGTGCGAGCGAGCGCTATCCTCCTTCTTAGGGGATTATTCTAACGACTCACGCTTTCATTGTTAAATAGATTTAAGATACATTTTCTTTTCGCAATAAAGGATGAAGTTATAGTCGACTGTTTATGAAATTCTCGTTTTTGTAAAGTGTATTGTATATTTTATAAGTGGTTATTGAACATGAAATTTGGAGTCTAACGAAGAAAACACTATTTATTAACAAATTGCTCTGTGATTAGCTTGGGATGAATTGTGTGATGAGACCCCGCGAGGTAAGGCTTAGTACATAGTTGTTGTAATAGACATATTGATAAGAAATAATATTTTTATAATGTATAAAAAAAATAAAGTACACAACTGTTATAACTGCAAAACTTTTTGTATTCCCAAAAATATGTCTGAGAGAAATTTGTATCTTTAATCCAAATGGTGCTAATCTAGAAACTAATTTGGGAATGGCTAATTTTTGTAGTGTTGGCACAAGCACCAATTATACTTTTAACATGATAGGAATGTCACAAAGTTAAGAGATAATTAATGAATTAAATAGACATAAAGCAATTTAAATGTGACAGAGATTATTTGTTTATGATTTGAAAACATAAAGCCACAAAATTATGAAACTTTCAAAAACAAGTTTATATTAATGGCATAAATTTCTTCATTTTTATAAATATTAGCATGTACAGAAAACCAGTTTTATTTATTTTGTCTTAAGTTGCAAATTTTTAACTTATATTTCAAATATTTTTTTAACAACTTTTTTTTATCCACCACAATAAATTGATTTTTGTGATACTTACAGTCACATTATAGTTATAGTAAAATTTGCATTGTTTATGATTCCCTTGCACATGGGAGTCAAGGCAGTGAAATATTTTTTTCAAATGTACTCAGCCAAATCCACCACTATTTAAACAATAATTTAGAATAGACTTACCTCATACTTAGGCAGATAACGAGAGGAACCTTTTACATGCCTCTTCCTAACGAAGAACAGGAGGTCATCACAGTCTATTGCTTGCTCCTCTTGGAACAGGAAGTGCCGCACAAACAGATCTGTCCAGTATGTCGTTCCTTGTAGCACCACAAAGCCGGAATCTGTTAACATTGGTGAATAAAATTCAATTTTACTAACTTATATTTTGATCTCTAAGCAGTGTTGCATGTATATATTAAATCCAATAGCACATAATTAATTTATACAGTGTAATATTGTTTATTTTAGATTCTGATATGAAATGAGGGGGGTATTAAAAAGTGCCTTCAAATTATAAACATGTAGCTATTACTAGTGCAAGAAACTTCTGTGTAATCTGCTTTTCTTTATTTTTAAAATTTATACTTGTTTTGCTGACATCTTAGAACAACAATAGAAAGATAAATGGAGCGCTATATGTATTTCAAGTGATGCAAAAACCAAGTCAAAACATGGTGAACTTATTGTAAGACACATTCATAAAAATAAATACATAAACACTCATGCCTGTCACCCAGAGGGCTAGGAAGAGACCTTCCATTTGACATGCTCCTGACACATCTCTCGCCTCCTCCACATCCATATACTTATGCATACATACTCTTCAGTTAAAGGCACTCTTTATTTAGCCCATTTCCAATATATCGCCAATTCGCCGAAAAACTTTCGCCTAGGCCGTCCCTTTTCGACTCTGCCATTTACTTCTGCAACATAAAGCTTTGTCACTCTTTCCTCATTCATTCTTTCTACATGACCAAACTACTGAAGCATTCATTTCTTAATCCTGGTCATGATATCATCGAGCAAATCACACTTTTCTTATCACATAATTTGTCACCCTCTTTACTCAGATTTGGCACTAACTTTTTTTTTAATAGGAGAGGGGCAAACGTTCATACGGCTCACTTGATGTAAAGTGACTACCGCCGCCCATGAACAACTGCAACACCAAAGGCAATTTGCAGGTGCGTTGCCGGCTTTTTAAAAAGGAATAAGCTCTTTTCTCTAACATACTCTTTAACAACCGCATTTCTACCGTGTTTATTCTACTCTCTTGCTTCTTCTGCCTCACCCAACTTTCACCACCATACGTTAAAGTAGAGACTGCACAGCACTGTGAATTGCCATATGTGCCTTTTTGACACATTCTGACTTTCCACAATAGAGTGTAGAGCCCCATTTTCTATACTTGCTCACTTGTCATTCTATATCCTTATCATATCATCATATCATATCTATATAAGACACATTCACATACACATATATATCTAAAATCATTTGCAACTAACAACAATGTTTTAATTGCATATGTGTGTTCCAGCAGTGAAATTCTGCAGGCTGATAAAGATAAAAAGAGAAGAAAAATGTGTGCATGAGTGTGTGGCAATAAGTGGAGAATGGTTTCGAAACCACTCAAAATATAGGCATCGCTCCATCTTCCTTTCTTTGTTGAAATGTGGCTAATATCAAGATTTTCGTTTTATGCTATATTTGTTCCTATTGAGCTTAAAAAACTATAGACAAGGAAAAATCTATTGAGGTAATTCGATTTACATATTGTATACATTGTTGATTGTTAACTAAATAATGTTGTCACAGCTTGCCTGGTTGATGTCAACACAATGTTTATGCACTGTTCATTGTAAATAGCTTCAATGGCAAATTATTTGTAGCTTTTACAGTACAAGGAAATACTTTGCATTGTGTAAATAAAATCATATAAAAAAATGTAGGTGCAAAGATGTTTCGAAAATTAACCTTATACACAATTTAATTTATTATGTTCAAAATTTTCTAGATTTCACTGTGTTTGCAAAAAAAATAATGTTGCTCAAATGATTTTGACGCAGACTTACTGTAAAATAAATTATTACAAACTTTTTTTATAAAAGAAATCAAAGGTGGATCCCTGAGTGAACATTAAATAAAAATAACTATTTACTTTGTACCTATGAATAGCCATTAAGGCATCCTTTCTACTCAAACATGTATGTGTTATATCATATGTGTATATACAATCAATTCAAATCCTTTTACATACTTTTTATTTTCTTCTTTATTATAAAGAAAAAGCTTTATAACTAAACAATAATGTTTTACACAAAAATTATCATTAACTTATTGTTAAAATCAATGTTGCATGCCAACTTGCAGTGTATTACAATTGATCATATTTTTATTAGTACATGGTGCATACCAAAGGAAGCCAATACAAAAACAAAAACATACATTTTGATAAAACTGCAAGTACTTAGTGTTTCTTATTATGTAATTGTTTTAATATTATTGTTATTTATAATGTTAGCACATTGTTAACATTAACCTAATATATTTTAAAACACACACTTGTCTGGTCTCTCTGGTCATGTCTGGACATTGCTGTTATTGTTTTTTTGTTTATTTATGTAAATAAACAATTCTCCTCACATCAGAATATGAATGTTAACTATAATTGTATTCATTATAAAAAAAATGTTTGTAAACACATTCCTTGTAATGCAGTCTCAATGAAGAACTGGCAACCAGCCAAATGAATTTTCAGAGAAGGTTTGAAAAGATTGCTTTTTGGAATTGAAGTCGGAGTAAGTTTATTAAATGTGAATAAAGATCTTGTATTTATAACCACTGTTATATAAATAAAAACTAATCTCTCAAAAGACCTTATGGAACCTTGGACTAAGAGTAATACTACTGAAAATAAAATATAGTATGTAACTAACTGTTTATACAATTACTGTTGTAAATTAAAAATTCAATAAATGTTTTTTACTTAAATTTTCATTTATAAACCCATAATTTAGACATAAAAGGAAAAGTGCAAGTTTATCTCTATGAATCGTGCAGTGGCAGTGTAAGAATAGACACTACTCCATATCATCCCATGGGTGTTTAACAACTTTTAACCACCCTCCTCCTCCCTGGTGATACATGGTGAAGTTTTAGGCTAACCCCCTCACTTACCCAAAATAACATGTACCTTTTTGGTACATAGGTAGTATCTTAAATATTTTTGATTATTATTTAGAAAATTGTACATTTTATTTACTTCTCTAAAATTACACAAAACACTACTATTTAGGTCTGAATTGGGGATGTCGATTCTTTTCCAAAAAGATCGATTTTCAAACCAATTTGAATTGAAATCTGATGAATCGATTTACAAAAAAATCGAGGTCAAAAAGATTGATTACTCAAAGAGAAGTGAGTGAGAAGTGGCGAAAGAAACTGAGCACACAGAAGTTTAGCTAGGTTTTGAATAGAAAAACTGTACTTTCAACTAATTGTAAATAATTTTATAGTTCTTATGAAAACAGAAAAATATCAATTTTTCTGTTTTCATAATTATTGTTTATCACAATTTTCTAGGGTGAAATATCGATAAAAACATTGATCTTTTTGGCACAAGAAATTGATTCTTTGATTAATCAATCTCAGATCGATATGCCTGGTCTGAATTACTACATAAAAGAAGATAAGATAGAGTTGCAACTACAAATCCAGTAAAAACTAAATTTGCTAAATGACAATACAGAATTAATAATTCAAGAAGTTAACTGAATTAAATACACACACAAAACATGCATGCTTACATACACATTAAGACTGTACTAAGATCTTTGTTTTTTTTTCTCTTGTTTTTATCCAATTTTAGAAAGATATAATTTAGATATCCTCTCGTCTGTCCAAAACTTTCTAAAGGTCGCTATAAAAAATTTCAGTCCACAATCTTTAGAAGGTTGCTATTTACTCATAAACTTCAGACATAAAACAGCCATAGTAAATGTAAAATACATATCTCCCTCTAACCCGTACAAAAGTGTATTAAGGCGCTACCCTGACCAAAACCCTGCAAAAGTGCGTTTTTCAGAGACTATTATCTCATTAGTTATGAGAAATAAGCTACATCTAAAAGCACATTATTAATGTTCGATATCCTATCATCACATTCCACGTTCTAATTTGTTTTTATGTGTTATGAATACATTTAAAATCTACTTTTAAAAAATGACTAAAATTATTGATTACATGCATCTGTTGCTAAAGGAAATGCTCTAATCATTTGGGGGGGATTACACTAATCAATAGATGATTTAAAAATCTATATTCTACACGTTTTATTTAATTTTTTAAGTGCGCTTATCTTTTTTAATTGAAATAATTCCAAATATTCGGGCGTATTTTTACGCGATATATTGTAGCGAGAGCGCGTGGATTGTATGGGTCCGAACGCTCAAGGTCTCTCGCTAGGGGAACCGTCTTAATACCATTACCTACTTATATAATTGTGGCTATTGAAGTACAAAATGTGCCTACATTATTGTCGAGCTTGTGGTGTAAAAAAATTTACGCAGATTTGTGTTTTTTTTATTAATTATTGTAAAGTGTATTATCTTATTGTAAATAAAATAAATATTTATTGAAATAACTATTATAAATTTTTTTACATTATTTACTTAACAAACTGGAAAAAAATCGCTTCTAGCATTTTTACCATAGAATTTAGAAAATATAAAAAAAGGTGAACGTACACATTTACACATATTCTATTAGCTTACTTAACAATAATTCTAACAACATATTATTTTATAGTTTCCATACATAATTACAGTAGGTGCTCGATAATCCGGCGCTCTCCAATCCGGCACGCTCAGTAGTCCGGCACTTTTGGACTCAGGTAGCCCGCTCTATAATCCGGCATTTTACACAGCTGAACGTTGGACTACTGAGCGGTTGGGTTGAATTGTTTGAGTAGTCTCTTCTCTCGCTCGACAGTCCGGGCCTAACCTTAGTAGTGAAGCCACGTGTTTGTTTTGCTTTTTCTTGTTTCGCAGCGTCTTTTTGATAAAATGATGGACAAAAAAAGTAAACATGAAACATTAAGTTTAATTAAAAAGATGGCAATTTTGCGAAAGTTAGATAGTGGTGAAAATCAGATAAAGTTGGCTGGTGAATATGGTGTAGGATGTGCAACAATTTACGATATAAAAAAGAATTGTGAGAAGATTGAAAACTTTGCCAACACTGCTGATGCCGGGACGAGTTCACGACAGACTATGAAGGTTGGAGAGTATCTTTTTATGGAGGAAGCGTTGTATACGTGGTTTCTTTAAGAAAGAGTCTGTAATACGCCTCTTACTGGAGATATTATTTGTCAAAAAGCTTTAATTTTTATGAAAATATATATCAGAATGCCAACTTTAAAGCTAGTGATGGATGGTTCCAGAATTTCATGTAATTTTATTTTTATAATAAATTCACTTAACCATGTTAAAATAGTCTTTTACTGTGGATCTATTTTACTTCCTATACATAAAGCATAAAGGAAAAAATCGGGTGCCGGATTATCGAGCGCCTACTGTATTAAGATATTGCCATTTTAATGACATGCACCATGTAGGCAATAAATCACTCATTTAGGGTTGGACAGTATGAGCCAAAATGGCCATTTTGGCCTGGACAGTTGAGAGAATAAGGAAGAGCGGGGCCTCCTGGCACAAGTATACATAATACTGAAAAGGTTTGGTACCAACCTTTGATTGCAATAAAACAACTGTCATTGTTAAAGAAATAAATCTCTTTTGATATTGATATTTTTTCTGTCTATTTTTTTGTGGGACTACTCATCTTCGACGACCAGTCTCAGCGACTACGGCTTGCACAGGTTCCTGGAATTTGCTACGGCGGGCATGGGTTACTCTCCCTCCGCACCTATGGCTTTCCTTTAAAAACCCTAGGCTTAGAGCAGTGAAGACTATGTGGAGTCAGGCATGTTAATTTCGTTTTAGTACAAACAACAAACAATTTTAATACAACCTATCTTATCTACAGTTAGGTTGCCCTAAACTCGGCTATGATAGTGGTATATCAAATAAAGTAATATGAATAGTTATAATTTTGTTTTCTAAAAGACTCATTTGGTGTGTATAAGTTCCATCTTCAGCCTCAAATGGATTGCCGGGCCCGAGTGATTAACTTTTATATGGGTGTACCCATATTAATAAATACAAATTGACATAGATATTTCCATTGAGTTATATGCAATTTTTAGTGAAATTATTTTTTTATCATAATTAATTCAAAAGACAAACCTCCTAAATTGATAACATATACTAATTAAACATTTAAATTACTAATTAAAATCAAATACCGGATGTCTATAATAAATCTAGGTCCTCAATTAAAAATTATTTCGCAGCCTCTATCATATTCCACTTACCTAATTTTGAGAACCTATTGGAAGTTTATATGAGAGTAAAATGAAGAGATGAACAGATGACTCATTTAATTTTAAGTTTTACCCTCTTAATGTAAAAACAGCAATGCAACTCGTCTTCCCCTAATTGAATAAGAAAAGTACAAGATGCATGGCATTGCATCCATCACCCTGAGATGAGAAGGTGTAACATTCCACATGCAGGGACCAATATGAATAAAACATCTCAAAGGAACTACTAGGTGTGAGTTCTACTGTTACAAGGTGAAGCAATGAAAGGATCACAGACTACCATTACCATTGGAAGTTTATAAAAATGAAGACAAATTAAATTATTTTAAAATTACAAGCGATCAGTAATTAGTGTGAGAAGTCTAATAGATATGTATGTGTATTGATAATCTTCGTTCATCCTGGATGAATTACTTAAACCAATTCCAATTCATTGAACTTGGACCACGAACTTACAAAACAAATAATACGCGCCTTTTGGCGGGTTTCTGCGCCCCCACACTTTTATAGAACTTGGAATTTTGAAATTTCATAGAATGAACCTTTATGGGAATACTGAGTTTCTAGATATATAGAAATAAAGTATGAAACTCACCATCCTTCATTAGTTGACGCATTTCCTTGGTTCGCTGAAAGTTGATTTCCTCGAGCAGTTGTTCGAGCATGGAGGCATCTTTCAAATATGTGGAGCCTCCCAAAGCCATCTAGAAGCCAATAATAACAAACACCGTTGAACACAACACACAAACACCTCGTATGTCAACAGAACCCTACAGAAAGCAGAAACTGCAAATAAACTTAGTTCTTCGAAACCATGACTAACAATTTAATTTGAAATCTTTGAAAACACTAACCACTGTATTTATTTTTAATTTGACTATACTTTTCAGTACATATAAAATAATTTCAGTCAATTAAATATAATCTTAGCCAAAAAATTTCCCCCTCGGATGCCGAAAAGAAACCAACTCAACTGTCATGTTCATGTGTCATCTGTCAGAATTATACGTCATACGAGGGTGACACCTTGGGTATGTTCCAAAATAGAACCCAGTGTACTGTCCAATGCAAATGACCCCATGAAACGACGCTATACTGGTGATTCGTTCCAAAACATAGGACGGTATATGACGTCATACATTTACGCCATATTGGAAAAGTGTTGGCGATTATTTTGTCATTTTGTGCTCCAAAAATCATTATATCTTCCTAATGGAGATACCAGCAATTATTTTATAATTTTTTGTATTTGAATAAATAAAAACAAATTCTGGCATGATTCAGCGCACACACAATTAAAAATTGTTTTATTGTGGCCGGATATCCGACGCAATATGGCGGCGGCACGCCAGTAAAATATAGTGTCAATTGATGACGTCATTTGCATTTGCCAGTGTACTGGGTTGTATTTCGGAACATACCCCTTATAGCCCGTTTAAGCTGAGAACAAATTATCGGACGCGTCCGTCAGCCGCGGCTGACGGACGCGTCCGATAATTTGTTCTCAGCTTTAGCGGTGTGCACGGTAGCTGAGACGGCATCCTCGGACGCCTCGCTTCGGTCATTCCAGAAAGGTTTTGTCAATCGAGAAACATGACAAACAGTGACAGCGAGGACGAATTTATAAAGTTAGCGGCAGCTGCTTTATGTCGTCCTCCAAAAAATTGGGGACCCAAACACTCCTTGTCCATGATATTAATGTAAAACGACTCGAGTATGATGAATTTCATACATTGTATCCAGACTTACAAAAAGATGATAAACGTAAAAAATGTACTTATGTATGTACTAATATGTACTTATAAATATAGGCACTCGTGGCCATGAACACATTCAATAAATTTTTTTTTTCATTACACATCATGTCGCCAGCGCAGTTGGTTCGCTTGTGACACTCGAAACGTCCGCGGACGCGTCCCGTGCCCCGTTCACACTGTCCGCGGACGCACCAAACATCCAACCGGCCAGATTCCGTTCGGACGTCCGAACGCTCAAGAGCGACGCAAGGTCATGTCCGCGTCTTACGGCTGATAGTTTGCACAGTGTAGTATTAAATGTACTGGCTAGATCTCAATAAGCCGGCTGTCAGCCGCGGCCGTCAGCCGCGTCCGATAATTTGTTCTCAGCTTTATCGTAGACAGAGAGTTTACACTCTCGCGCGATCGGTGAGCCGAGTCGCTACCTACGTGAGCTACGAGTGCGAGTGTAAACGCCACGAGTCAAAGGGCCTCGCAAGGGACGCAAGCGTAATGGCGGCTGTACACTCTCTACGAGAGCACTCGCCATGCCGTTCGTGAGCCTCTCGCACGAGAAAGCGCTTTCACGAGTGTGCCCTTGTATATTCTCGTTTATTCAGTTACGGTGAGGGACGACGAGGAGATGGACGCAAGATTTCGGATGGATGGACTTTTGTCTTTGTGGTAACGATGCGTGGGCTCCTACAAAATAGGTTCACTTTGATAAATTCAAGACAATTGGGTTTGCTCTTTTGGTTTCACATGATAAGTTTGTGGTAGTAAGATAATCAAATATACTGTACGCTAAAATTTCTTGCGGTAGACTAAACGAAGCGCGAGTGTACATTGACGCACTCGTGTCCATTCGCGAGGGAAAGTGAGGCCCTTTGACTCGCACACCAAAAACCGACACGAGCGCGAGAGCACGCGAGGTGAGGCGAGGGAAGGCAAGGCTCAGCGAAAGTATCATGTACACTCTCGTTCTCACCTTGCCCCGTCGAGAGTGTACAGCCGCCATGATGATTACACTCGCGCTCTCGTTTTAGTTGGTTTACGGATAGGCATGTCGATTCACTCGTAAAAAATCGATCTCTGAATCGATTTGAATCGAAGGTACTAGAATCGATTATCGATTAAATCGAGGATTAAAAGATCGATTTTCGATTAATCGCGACATATTGAAACATGAAATTTCAAGAATTTGAGATTTTTTTCTTTAAATAAACTTTAATATTATTTGAAATTAAAATATTAGTAATCTTATTAATTAAAATTACTAATATTCCTTTTAACCTCTCCTGGTAAGCTTGAAACGCTTGTTTTAGGGGTGGTTACAGAAGAGGGCCATTCGAGCAATATATAATTTAAAACCAAAAGAGTCACTGAGACAAAAATTTAAAGAAATTAATATATTAACTCTGGCCTCTCAATACATTTATGAAAATGTAATGTACGTACACAAAAATAAAAGTAGTTTTGCGAAAATAAGTGATATTCATTCTGTAAATACTAGGAACAGACACAAGCTGGTAGTACCTGTTACTCGACTCCACCGAGTCAGTAATTCATTCTTGGGGCGATGTATACGCTTTTACAACAAAATCCCAGAAAATATACAAAATTTGTCATACACAAAGTTCAAAAATGTTATTAAACGAAGTTTGTATAAAAAGGGTTATTATAATATTAAGGAATTTATAGATGATAATAACCCCTGGGAAGGGTGATCGCTACCAAGCTATTTCTAATTTATCTTGTGTTGTTGATTGTAAACATGATTGTAAGCTATTATTAAAAAAAAAAGTCCCGCTGGGTTTCTTGCTGGTTCTTCCCAGGACAGAGGTTTTTTTTTGCGAACCAGTGGTAAATTAAAAAAGTGACGTTCAATAAGTATTTTTATAGTCTACATTGAATAAAAAAGTTTCTATTTCTATTTCTATTTCTAGTTCGCCACTCGATCCCTTTTTTACAAAGTGAGTGGCTAAAAACCACAACAATACTTTAACAAAAGGGCAAATTGCAACGTACATTTCTCGATCAATCTGTTTCAATCTAATAACTCACTATTTATCAAATTGAAATGAATGCTACACGAACACAATACTGGTTATTTCCTTACTATAAACTTCAACATATAATATTTATTTACAGCATCTAGATAAATAGAAAGTACTCCGTCTGTACTTACAGCTCACAGTATGTATGTTTTTTGATAACAAAGTAAATTCGCAAGTTCACAGTTCAAACAGGTTCACAGCTATAATATTAAATTGTAGTATGTATATGTAGTTTTGTTCACCGATTGTTTTGTGCACAGATTAAGTTAGACCAACATTCCACAGGTAGGAATAGAATTAGAAATTTAGAAATGAAAATTAAATAACAACTTTTCGATATTGTTGGATGCGTTCATAAATATTTATTTTATTCAAATATACAATATGTAACGTAATTAACGCTTACCCTCAAACACCCCAATTAGTATATTATGTTATAATCATAATACATACACTGAATTTTAATTAAACATTTTTATGCGCTGATTATTTATCAAATTAGTTATACTAATTCCGGAAGAATGTTGTGGTCACAGTACAAATCCACGAACGCAAAGACTTTAACGTGTTTGAAATAAAGTACATTTTTCTTTATTTTTATTGAATGACAGAATTAGTAACAACACAAATAAAACTGCACTTTTAAAAGTCCTATTGCCTTAAATTACGGTCCATTTCAATTTGTTTGACTGTACAGATTTTGTGCGACTGTAATTTACGTAGTTTTAATTATTTTTGGGATAAAAAATTACCTATATTAAAAATGATAGGAATCGATTCAGTAAACAATTCTGACAACCTACTTTTTCAAAGTGCTTTAATTATGTTACGTGTTGTATATTGCGTTCAAATTATAAACCAAGTAAGATCAGTTGTTTTTGCGTCCCCCAACAGCAAAAAATTAAAAAAACTGCGGTATCTTATCCCAACCAGTTTGGGAATTTTATCGCTGGTTCTAGAATCAGATGAATCGGTCCGATTCGAGAGGTTTTTGGATCGATTCAGTGAATCGATGCGGTGCTCCGAATCGATCTAAAAAAAATTTACGATTATTTTGCTCCAAAGAATCGATTTTTCGATTAATCGATTTTAGATCGACATGCCTATTTACGGAGCTCTTTCGTGCAGTTTGTGTTGTTTTGTTGGGTTTACGTTCGACTTCAATTAAAAAAGTACTGGTCGCAGGAAGAAACGCTACATTTCTTGGAATTCTCATCAGACTGAGCGAATAATTTGAGATCCAAAATATATCATGCATAAAAATTCTTTTTAAAATGGTCAAGCATCGATAAATACTAATTAAGGCAAGAGTTGATGCCGCTATTATTTCGACGTCTTAGATAATATACCATATAGGGCATAGATGAGCCACTCTACCAAATTATTTGGTGACGAAACGAAGGAAGTTACTTCTTCGCTCTAATAGATAGGCGATGGGATTGTAAATTACCGAAAAATACACTAAGAGAGCGCTATCAACTTGGTTTGGTTGGATATTTCGTATATTTAATATTATTTCATTTTATTTTAATATTTAATGTATAATAGGATATGTTCATAATTAGTAATTAATTAATTCGCTCAGTGTGCGCCGCACGACCGAAGCGAGGAGGAGTATATTTGCTGTGAGCATTTTTCAGCTATAGTCGCGTTGTTTTTTCTCGCCGAGCTGTCTTACCTTCGGAAATATTTCACGCTATTGTGTATCTACTACTTACGTACTTCCGCACATCGTGCAATGGTGAATAGGTGCATACAATAGTGTACCTTATTTAACATGAAGGAAGATACAATTCAAGAACATAATGAGTGTAATAATTTTCTAACCAAGATAAGTAATGTTGAGGACTCGGAGATGTGTTTACTGGAGAAGAATAATACACAACGTGAGGAAGAAATACTTGAGGACTCTAATTCTAGAGTTAGATGTAATAAGAGACCCCGGGAGGTGGATGAGGAAAAACGGTGGATAGCCGTAAGAAGAAATGGAAAGAGATTGAGTCAGAAAGTTGATGTATACATTAATAATTCTGAAAAGCTACCGAAGCAATTCGCGCTTGCTAAATTATTAAAGTCAAATATCATAAGCAATGTTAGCCGGGTATAATATATAAAACCCTATAAAGTGTTCATCAGAGTTGATCAATTGCAAACCTTTATAAGATTTAGGTTAGAGATGCTAATAACCATTAGAAGTCGTCTTACGGCGTTATTAGGGATGTAGAATTAGACTTGGGTGAAAAAGTTATGCTAGAAGTTATTTCAAGCAATTTTGAATTGATAGCGGTAAAACGTTTGAAACCCAGGAATAAGTATGGTAACGGCTGCGAAGAAAGTGAGTCAATAAGCCTGGGGTTTGCACATTGGCATTACCAATACGTATACGTGGGTGGGCATACGTGGGTGACCAAGCCACGGCAAGCCGTGGCTTGGTCACCCACGGCGAAACAAAGAGGAACCCATATGGCTGGTCCGAGGTGGAGGGCCGGCCCGAGGTGGCCACTCCGAGCGGGCTTGGGAAGCCCACTTCGGATGTGTGTTGGTGGACTGCGGTGAGAGGTGTGTCCTCCCCACCTACCGCTGCAGCCGAGGTGGAGTCGCGGAGGAAGAGGAGTGTTGGTATGGCGATGCGCCACTCGCCCTATCCTCCGCGACTCAAACGGGGCCGCACCGTTGATGCGGTGGTGGTGGGGCTGCGGGAGGAGAGGATTGTCGGTATTGCGAGGCGCCGCACTCCCTACCCTCCGCAGCCGAATCTTGGTTGGCAGCGAAGCCATAGACCAGATCCGCCGCTGGGGTCGGGAAGGCTAGTACTTCTAAGTGCTCGTTTTTCCTGGCCCCATGGCCTTTGTGCATTGGACGCGGGGGCGTCTGTTGCACAGACGTAATTGGAGGCCGTGGAGGAAGGCGCGCCATGTGTTCTGGTGCGCCTTACCTGTGAAGGAGAACGGGGAGGAATTTTCCTCTCCCGAGGAGGTGCTGCCATGGGGCGGCAGGCGCTAGTAGGGCCGCGGATGTGTGCGAAAGCGTTCCCGTAGCCCTGCCAATATGCGACAAAGGTGGAACACCATGGGGTTTTAGTCGGTGCGAGTCCGACATAACCCGTCCTTGCCTCCGCGAGGCGGGTATGCGTAGGCATTTCCCCATGTACAAAAAAAAAGCCTGGGGTTTAAGGGCCCCCACTACCAACGTTTGTCTACATCTACGGCATGAAGATAAATGTGGACCCGTACGTGTTCCCTCCTTACGTATTTGTCCAAGCAAAAATATTGTGTGCCCTAAGTGCGCAAAGCTGCATGCACGCTAATTGTGATACTACGTCATATAAATGTGTGAATTGTACGGGGAACCATTTATCCCTGGATAGATCGTGTCCTGCGTTTAAAAAAGAGGAGAGAATTCGGGATTTGATGGCAGAGTTGAACTGCTCTTATAAGAAGGCGTTGCAAATATATGTTCCACCAGAATATGTCCTCCACTGTGTGCAGAACAAATTAATTAACGCGCGCGCGAGTAAGTTTCCCGAGTCTACACCTGAACTTGTACCCATGCAGTCACAAGACATAAACGCTATTTCCTATGCAAGCATGACCCAAGCACTGCAACGTGATAGTATCATTCGACAACCACAATCTACGCAACCGTGCTCAACGAATGTGTCTCAATCATTAGAACAGAGACCCAAGAAGAAAAATAATAAGAATAAGGAACATAGTCGAAATGAAGTGTGTAACTGGAGTGTATCTTCGGAATCAGAAACATTGAATAATAATTTAGTCGATGAGTCGGAAAATGAAATTCGGTTGAGAAATGAGAGAAAAGAGAAGTGCAGATCAAGTTTAAATTTGAAGCAGTTGCTTGCAAAATTATATGCATTAATTTCTAACTCACAGAAAGATTTGAAGAGTAGAACGATTCAAGGAATGACACTATCCATTGAATGGTTGGTATCGATAGAATCGAATAAACCTTCTCCAGTGGAATTCACAAAATGTTCAGCCCAAATAGGTTGAATTTGAGCAGTTATTAAATAGTGAAAAATTCATATAGCTGCTATTTTTGAAACATGGTTAAAAGTGAAGCTACTTTTAGAATAAGTGGTTACAATGTTTTCCGTCATGATCGGGAAGATTCGTATGGGAGTGTCCCTATTATAGCCCACAATTCATAATAACCCCAATTTATTTTCAAATCCTAGCATTGAAGTATTTTGTGTTAGTTTTCAACTGTAAATATATTGATTACATATTTTCTATCTACTACCCACCAGTTATACGAACTTCTCAAAGTGACTGAGATGAAATACTTTCGTTTAAGACGAGTAAAACACTTGTACTTGGTGACTTTAAGGGCCACCATTCCAGCTGGTCTTGTAAGACCGATTTGAGAGAAAGCAATATTTTTAATTCTTTTTTGGAAAATAATATTGTTCGTCGTCGAGCTACGCGCGTTAAATTTGTCAACGGAAATTTACAAGAATCTTCTCCTGATATCTCTATTGCATCTTCGGACATCAATGAAACACTGGGTAGTGACCACTTAATTATTAAGATTAATATTTCTTATAGTAATAAATAACTCACTATTGAATAAAAAGAATAAGAAGAAATAAGAAATCATTAAATAACTCACTATTTACTCAGAGGAGTAACTATAAAAATGCTAACTGGGTTGGATATCGCAAGTATATTGAAGATAATATTTCAAATTTTAAACTACTTATTGATTATCCGCAAAAAAGTTACGATTTGTTTCTTAGCACAATTAACGAAGCCGCTGATACTCACATTCCTTTGCATAAATTTAGCCAAGATCCCTTTAAACATTTTACTTCCAAACACTACTGGAATCCTAAGTCATGGAAAGCTGTTGCAGAAAGACGTCTAACACTTACTCCGTTTCGAAAGAATCCCACCCCTAGCAATTTAAACAAATTGAAAGATAAAATCAGAATTTCACAATTATTATTACGACAGGCTAAAAATAAACAAATCTACTATTTTTGTTTTTCAATTGATGAAGCTACTTCTGTAACAGAAATGTGGTACAAGATGAAGTGGTTAAAGGGTTATAGGTCACCGAATATTTATACTGACGAAGTAATGGTTAACAAGCTTTTACATAATTTAACACCAGATTTTGTTAGTCCAAAGTATTCCTTTTTTATCTCGTAATACGTACAAAACTTGAGGCTCCATTTTCACTGTATGAACTAAAAAGATGCGTTAAAGCAAAAGGTACTACACCCAGATTCGAAAATATATATTACTAGCTGTTACCCGCGGCTTCGCGCGCATGGTCACTGGGAAATGAACTATCCATTGCTTTTTGAATTGAAAGAAAACTGAGTTTTATAGATTTGTCAGAGATGCAGCCATTAAAAGGAAACTGAGCAACATTGATTCGTCAGCCTATTTAAATGTTTTGAAACGCAGCGTATAGGAAAGCATAAAAATAGCCTGTTTATTCCAAATTGAAATGGGATATTTTTTTAATTAAAGGAAACTGAGCATAATTATCCGTCAGGGATGCAGATTTTTGGAAAGAAACTGAGCTAAATTGATTCGTCAGAGACGCAGTTTTCTGAATTGAAAGGAAACTGAGACAAATAAAAGATCCATCAGAGATGCAGCCTTTTGAGTTGAAAGGAAACTGAGCTTAATAGGTCCGTCAGAGGTGCAGCATTTGGAATTGAAAAGAAACTGAGCTAAATAGGAAATTTTGAATTGAAAGGAAAGATCTGTGGGAATTCTGATTAATTGATTGTGGGAATTTTAGGGAAAAAAACTAACTGAACGCTATTTTAAGACGCTACTGTACACAATGTTATATGTTTTTCCATTCGGGGAAAGATTGTGGAGATTCTGGGCATTTGACACACGCGAACATGCTACATACAGCTGACCATCAGAGAAGAACGGTTTTTCTAAGTTGACCCCCGCTACCTGTAACGTTGCTTTAACTGAGCTTAATAGGGAACTGCAACCTTTTGAATTGAAAAGGAAGATCTGTGGGAATTATAGGGATCCGTGGTATAATAACATTTTCACCTTTTCCTACGCCTGTCAAAATTGTAGCACCGATTATGTTCCGTCCAAGATGTGTCACACGCAGCCTTGTCCCGTTACATAACCGAGGAGCGTCTAAATTTCGCATTAGCATGACTGGGACGCTATCGCATTAGCATGACTAATTTTAATTGAAGCTTATGTGAGTGCTCACCTGACAACTCTAGAGAATTTAGAAACTCTACGGGATATGAAGTGCTCTGTTCTGTGTCCATAACTGTGTCTACTGACAAATACTCTGTTGTTTCTCCTGCTACTTCGCTTAATATATCTGAGTTTATTTTGTTAATGCTCTCATTTTTTGGTGCAAGAATCGCCCTTTCACATAACCATTTGTCTTCATGCATGTTGTTCGTTAAATCTGAATAAACGCTCGCAATTAATTCGAAATGACTCTGTACTAAATTACAAAAATCTCTCCTCAATTTAACGCAGCCCTCAGCATCCGTTTCCAACCACCCATCGCCAATTTTTAATAGTGTGTCAGCATAGTTTCCAGCATTGATATCATTATACAAATGCACTCTCATATTCGTAGTTAAACTGAATTTTGTCACCTTGTTCCATAAAATAGACGACTTGAAGCATGCTTTAATTTCATCTGCAGGTGTGCCCTTTTGAATGACAGGTAAAGTTTGGCGAAAGTCACCAGCCAGTAAAACCACCATTCCTCCCATTACATCGGTATTGCTGCGCAAATCCTGGAGAGTTCGATTTAGTGCTTCTACAGCTTTCGGCTACTTGCTGCTGCAAAGCTGGTATATCGTAGTTTGTTTCACGTATAATTTCATCACTTAGTTCATTTTCGGTTGTTCGTTGAGGGCTTATCATTCCAAAGTCGCTTAATTTTTTGCCTACCATTGCCATTACTTTATCTTCAATTTTTCCAAGTGCTTCATTATAAATGTGTTCATTGTATGTCATGTTCGCGTGTGTCTTCTGTAACCTTCGCAAAATATCTTCCGCCACGTACTCTTTATATTTGTCACACAATTCATGTGCATTAGATAGCCCGCAAGATGATATGAGAGTTGCATAAAGATCTCTAATTTTGGCTGGTGACTGGCACTGCACAGCTTTCTCCATGGTTTCATCACAGTGATTATCGTTTTCTAAAAGATGCAGAGTTTCACATGCGTCTCTATAAGTTGCGCATTCCTGACCGTTGACAGTTTTAAGGTCTTTATATCCTGTAGGACCCCGAACATGGTGCAGCAGCAATCGTAAACAGAAACATTCAAAATTAGTTACATGGACGGCATACACACGACCAAGGGCATCTGATGACTACATCTACACCGGGCCAATTTGCAACAGGCGCGTCTTGAATACAGCGTTTCCACTCATTTCTAGATGTGTTCCAAGTATAATAGCGGGGGACTTCAGAATATAACAACGTTTTTGCAAGGGGGTCGGTTTGACAAAGTTGAAAGAAGGCTGTTAGTGTAGTTTTTGGCGGTGATGCAATTCTTTCTTGGAAATTTCTTTCGGTTAAATATACACGCTCTCCATTTTCTAAGTGTGCACTGAGCAAGGTGAGTAACTGTTGGGTGCATTTCGTGTAAAGGGAAGCCAAGGAGACGCCACGCTGCCTTGTTACTGATGACATAACGCCCTGCTTGCAAGGTCTTTACTTCATTAACGGGATTTGCCTCACCTTCACTCCTGATATTAAATATTGCTTGGTCGCTTCCTTTATTTATGTACTTACAGATATACTTGATTGCGCGGACAGAGCTACATGCTTCTACATTAATGTGGGCATTAAACATTTTACATAGAATGGGCGAATACGGGACAATCCAGCTGTTATCTAAGGTTTCGAACGCTCGAGATTTGATTGTAACTCTCCCGCCACAATCTTCGGGAGCTCTGCGTCTGTATAAAGGGTAGCCATTGTCATTGTGCACTGTTTCTTTCAATAGCTGTTTAGGGAATTTCTTTGTACATTTTCCTTCTTTCATGCATGGCGATATTGAATTTCGTGCTCCAAATGGACCGTGAATCATATTTCGGACGATGGTATCATACAATTCTTTATCTTGCTCCGGATCCGAAATCTCGGCGCTTATTATGTCGTCTATTTGGCTGGGCTGCAACTTATCTTTAAGCCATATTAGAATGTGGACATGCGGTAATCCTCTTTTTTGCCATTCAATTGAATACATGAAGCACTGCACCTCTCCGGAAAATTTTCCCTTTGTTAATTACATACATTAATTTTTGTACTTTTAATTTAAATACTCTAGTAACCAAATCGTGTCTGTCAGTACTTTTTTGGCCCAGCATTAGCTCCTCGGTTATTTCTTTCCATGTGGGATCGCAAGTAAAAGTAACAAAAAGATAAGGTCTTTCGTAAGTTCGTACATAGGCTAATGCGTCTTGTGTGTACTCATGTAGGTAGCGGGGACTGTTAACGAATGATGAGGCCAGAATTACCATTTTACCTAAATCTCTATTGGCGTCGCTAGAAACTGCATCTTGTAAATTTATATAATTTTCAACGCGCAGATTTTTTTGATTTAAATATATAGAACGGAGACGTTCACTTTCTACCTTCACATACATGTCTACCAAAAATTGATGAAATAATTGTCTACGCCGGGCTAAGACGTTAAAATCATTTTCTTGCAACATCATATGATACGCATAAAAATCCATACTTGATACTTTTTTGTTCGGAGTAGGCTCCTTTCTGACCGGGTTAATGAGTGGAATTTGAAAATTCCCTCTTGTCCTTTGCAATAAATCAATGGGTATTGCAGAGCGTCATAAAACTTGTGTGTATCGGCTACCCGTTGCAACGTATCATCACGTGCTCGCAAGAAAATGTCTCGTGAAGAAAATTGATCACCACTAATTACGGCTGCTATTTCGTTTAGCAAAGGTGCATTGTAGCGCCTTTCATTCTCTCCTCGAAGGGTCCGATCTGCGTGAATGACGACTTTATAATCCTCTTCAGGTAGGTTTTCTAAAGCAGTTTTAAATGTTTTGACTAAAATGTTACGTTCATGCAAGAATCTTTGAATTTTGAACACTGTGTCTCTCTCAACTCCCTGGATAAATTGGCAGCGACGGTCTACCTCAATTTCTTCGTCACCCATAAAATATACTTGTAAAAATTTATGCTGTTCGTTTTCAGCTGGAAAAAGTGAACCTATTCTATGATAAATTTGCCCTTGCACCGTAAATGTAGGCGAAAATCCCGACATTATTATTTCCCGGTCAGCTCCGAAGGACATCATTTGAAAGCATGAGTTATATTTCCGGATCCTGTTCAAAAAGCGCCGTGACTCATTAGCATCATATAAAAAGAGAGTTTTCAAAGGTTCTTTTGGTGCCCCAAGTAACGGAAGAGACACTTTGGCATTGGAACAGCACATGCCTGCGGTCTCATCTTTCCATTTTAAAGCGCTGCAAAATCGACAGGCCTTGTCCATCAGTCCGATAACAACTAACCTGTGATTTTTATAATCAATCAACGGATCATAATTGAATGCTGCGTCATTAAAAACCGACCAACTGTTTCTTTGAAAATTTTGTCGACCTTCAGCTTGGAGCTGTGCATTTGCATCTCTTCGCGCCTGTGTCTGTTCTGGTGTTTCAGATGCCCTTATAGTAGATTGACGTTCAGCTTGCTCAATGAGTCTATGTTGAGTTTCATCAGATGTTTGCCGGCTCTTAAGGCGGCCTGACGTTCCGCTTGTTCGAATAGCCTTTGCTGACTTTGAGCAGGTGTTTCAGTAGCTCTTAAAGTAGATTGACGCTCTGCCTGTTCAAGACGCCTTTGCTGACTTTGATCAGGTGTTTTAATAGCTCTTAAAGTAGCTTGACGCTCTATACAATACAATACAATACAAAACAATACAATAACTTTATTTCAGGCATCAAGGACTTAAAAATTAAGAACATTGGCCCATAGCAATATATACCTTAACCTAAAATATATATATATATATATATATATATATATATATATATATATATATACATAAAATATAAATATAACATTATTTAGGGAACTTTCTTCTTTGGAGCGTCACTGTATCGGCGAAACACTACCCCAGAGGGCCAGAAATCGGGAGCAAGGAATGTCTCTTTGTATTTTGCAGGAACATGGAGTACGTAGGATTTGAAGTTCGTAGACCTCTTAGACTCCAGACGCTGCAAATGTAAAGAGATCGGATCCTCTATGTGGCATCGGCTTCGTTCTTCCACGAAACGCAGGACGTCTTCTCCCGACGTACTTTTGTCCAAACGGGAGATGTAGAGCTGTATGGTGGGCTCCACAATACGCAGAGTTGTACTTGCGTTTATTTTGGTGATCCCACGCTGGTTACAGACGGGTCTCGACCGACGTCTCTTCTCAACAAGAGTAAACCCGTCATTCGCTCACTTGGTTCGGGTCACCACAGGAACTGATTTTACATCCACATTATTTTGTTTTCGACCACATGAGGGTTGCGAAGATTATCGAGCAACATCCGCAAACGTCTTTCCTTGTTGACAGGTTGGCTTCGGCGGAGGAGTACTCAAGGCTTCAGTCAAGGCCTGAGGTGGTGATGCAATGACGACCGAGGTCGCCCTAGTTTCACGGTCATCAACCCCCTGACAAACGATATCGCGTGACGGAGTCGCAATCATCGGTGAAATATGAATACTATTACGATTACCGCGTGTCGTATTTACATTCGGCGACGGCGGTGAATTCGCAGATGTTGCAATTATGTTGTGCAACATAGTGACTTCGTTCTTCAGCTCTGTTGCGGCTCGTTCCCATTCTTCAAATTTGAAACGGAGGTCGGTGACTTCGGCTTTCAACGTGGTGATGTCTTTCAACAATCTGGTCAGGTCTACGTGATCGAACGTCACGGGAGGCAGCTTGTTGAGATCACGCACGATGAAAGTTGGGATGTCATCAGTATCAGTCTCATTGAACAGTCTGAAGATGTCTTGCAGGTCTTTCTTACCGCGTCCATCTCTATGACGTGTGATAAGACGGATTTGGGTCACGGCTGAATCTGCTAACACCTTCTTCGCTTGGATGATCTCGTCTTCGATGAAGCTGGTCATCAGTATCTGCTCCAGGGACACCTGGTCCATGAGGTCCAATTTTTGTTGAACAAAGGCCAGGAACTCGTTCACTACGAAGGTATCGGATCATTTAGGTTGACACGCCATTTCGAATTATCTCTGCCTGTTCAAGACGCCTTTGCTAACTTTGAGCAGGTGTTTCAGTAGCTCTTAAAGTAGCTTGACGCTCTGCCTGTTCAAGATGCCTTTGCTGACTTTGAGCAGGTGTTTCAGTAGCTCTTAAAGTAGCTTGACGCTCTGCCTGTTCAAGACGCCTTCGCTGACTTTGAGAAGGTGTTTCAGAAGCTCTTAATGACGCTCTGCCTGTTCAAGACGCCTTTGCTGACTTTGAGAAGGTGTTTCGGAAGCTTTTAAAGCAGCCTGACGCTCTGTATGTACAAGACGCCTTTGCTGACGTTGAGAAAGTGTCTCAGATGCTCTAAAAGTAGCCTGACGCTCTGCTTGTTCTTGCCTTTTCAGTTCAGTATCTTCTAAAGATTCTAGCGAACGAGCTAATCTTTTCGCTTGTCTTTGACAAGATACTCTTGAAAGGCTGGACTTACATTTGCGAGGCATTATGAAGTAACAAAAAACCTATTTATAAAAAAACATTAAAATACCTAAAAGGAATTAAATTTCGTTTTAAATATTTTTTAAAAGCAAATCCAAAATATCTAAAAGGAATAAATATTCCTATTAAATATTTTTTAAAATCAAAACAACAAAACCAATTCAGGACACAACACGAATCCGTAAACGATAGTCAAAAAAAATCGAATCAACTAAAATCAAATCACAAAACAAATCGCAGAAAACCGAAATCGAAAGCAGTAGTCAATATAAATATAACCAACGAAAAAAGAAGTAAGTGTATAGATACCGTATACACTATCTATACCATTAATATTCCTTTGAAATATTGTCAAACCACCTAAAACAACGAAAACCAATTCACGATTCTAAATAAACAAAATCCAAAATCAAAGCCAGAGTCTAAATATGTATAAAGGAATACCAACCAAATCAACAAAACCGATCCAAGAAAATACAGAAATCCGAAAATGAAAGCCAATATAAATCCATTCAACCTTAACCAAATCACAAAGCAAATAACAAACAACCGAAATCGAAAGCAGGTAGTCAAATATGCTACGAAATAGAAACAATTTAAGCGTATAGGTACCGTATGCACTTTAATGAACGCGCGGCGGGAAATGCACGCGCGGCTCAACGGCGGAAGTTAAGTATATGTCAGGAAACATTTCGTTACCGTGTTTTAAAAACCTAGTAACGACATCTAGCGGAATCAATTTAAACTATGTATACGTTGGTTAATAAAAACTTTAAAAAAATATTTTTCTTATAATTTTGCACAATTTTTATTATTGTAATACCGATTCATTCATAACCACATATGAGAACTGTGTTCATTTCCGTTCAATAAATATTACTAAGGCTTATTAATAAGGCTTACTAAGAACTGTTTCTACCAGAGTTAAGTAATAGTTAAGGATGAAAGAGTGACAGGTGGTGATAGTATTTCTGATCCATACTTATAATCACGCCTGTAACCCTTGCGGGGTAGGCAGAGCATCAACGGATTAATTAATATCGTCTGCGAGGTTATCGCCTATTCTGTGAATTACAATGCACCAAAACGTTTGAAAAAAATCAGCTGGTGAATTTTATGTTTTTTATCGCTCTCTTCCCGGTCCTGTGTAGAAAAATACAGATCCATACATTTTTATCTTAATTTTGGTAAAAAAACTTAATAATCCAGATATTCTGACCTTCTGCTTTCGTCCATCGTACCGTCGTCCGTCTTGTAGAATCACGGTGGCGCCACCTGGTTGAATTAAATTTTGCAACATATTCGATTTTCCCACGGGAATGATATGTTTTTCCGCTGAAAAAAGTAGCCTATGTCACTCTACAGCCACCGAACTATACCCATACCAAAATTCATGCCATGCCGACGCTTTGTTGCGACGTGAAAGAAGGACAAACAAACAAACAAACACACTTTCGCACTTATAATATTAAATAGTATGGATTCAATGATCAAATATGTACCGGATAACGCTATAAATATTTTGCTAGATCTTTATAATTTATTTTACACTCTCCCTTTGTTCCCGCGCAATGGCGTGAAATTATCGTAATAACAATACCTAAACCAAGTCGTGCTCCAACTTCAATAGCAGCTTTAATACCAATATCTCTTATTTCTTGTTTATGTGTATTACATTCTATGCCAGAAATAGATTTAAGTGGTTAGTTGAAAAAAGAAACCTGCTTCATGAAGAGACCACTGGGTTTAGAAAAACCAAATCTTGTCTTGATAACCTTAGCAATATAGTTTCTAGAATTCAGCTGGGATTTTCGAAAGATCAATTAACGGTAGGATGCTTTATTGACATTCAAAACGCTTATAACAACGTGGATATTAGAGTCTTACTTTTAAATTTAAACCGATTAGGTGCTGGTACAAAAATCTGTAAATACTTATGGACATTTTTAAAAGAAAGACAATTAAGCATAAAAGTTGATAAAAAAATAATATGTAGATCCATAGGTCGTGGCTTGGCCCAAAGAGACTCTCTGTCTCCTATATTATTTAATATTTCTACTCTTCATATTTGTAAACAAGTATCTAATGTTATGATTTGTCAATACGCTGATGATTACACTTTATATTTAATATATAATATAAAATAAACAACATGCTCATTGATCTGGGTTTGGACATTTCACAAACCAAAACAAAGGTCTCTTCAAGAAAGGCATCGATAGACAACAGATATCACTATATATTAATAATAATGCAATAGAGGTAGTCAGTGCTGTAAAGTATTTGGGGATGAGGTTGGACCGCTCCTTAAAATTGAATAAGCATATTACCGAGTTACTTGATAAAACTTCTAGATACTTAAATATTTTTAAAGTTCTTACTGGGACAGGATGGGGAGTTCATCCTAAACATTTGAATAGGTTGTATATTGCTATTATAAGGAGTAGACTTGATTACGGGAGTTTTTTATACGATAATAGTTGTCAAAGGTATATAAATAAGCTAGATAAAGTGCAAAATCAAGCATTGAGAGTAATTGGAGTTTCTATTAAAACAACTCCTACACATGCAATGGAGAGTGAACTTGGTCTACCTCCACTGCACGTGTGGAGAACATATCTAGCAGGTAAATTTATTTTAAAAGCTCGGTCTCGAGAAAACAATGTTAAAGTTTAAATATTACAAGAGTTATTGACTTATAAGGACAATAGATAATAGATAATGGAGAAATAAAAAGAAGCCATTGTTGCTAACTATGTTTGATTGTCTTTCTAATATCTATATTAGTTCAAGCCGACTACTAGAATTATTTTCGATGAATACTTGGGTTACCAACATATATTTGGATAATGATATATATTATAATATCCCGAATCTTATAAAATCAAATCGAAGCTACAGTTATTTTAATTTACAATTATTATGCCTAGATTTTATTAACATGCGATATAAAAATTATTATAAAATATTTACCGATGGATCTAAGGATGGAAGTGGAATTGGCTCAGCATTTTATGACCCACAATGCAACATTAGTCTACATTATAAATAGACAGTGACATAATATGCATTATGGAGGCGAAACTTATCGCAATTTGTAAGACCTTGTATTACGCAATATCGTTACAACAAGACAACATAGTTAGTTACAACACTTGGCTCGGTGTACCTCGGGCCTACGAGGTACTCTGACAGCCTACTCAGTCCTGGACTGTATTTTAAATCTGATCTCCAATTCTAAATCTATCAAATTACAATGGATCCCGTCACGCTGTGGCATAGAATATAATGAACGGGTAGATGTTTTGGCTAGAAAAGCTATTACTGATGGAGTTAAATACAAATTATGGAAGGAAAATTTTGATTTACGCTCCAAAGAAAAAGGTA
The DNA here is from genome assembly GCA_036936625.1 of Parnassius smintheus behrii. Taxonomy (NCBI): domain Eukaryota; kingdom Metazoa; phylum Arthropoda; class Insecta; order Lepidoptera; family Papilionidae; genus Parnassius; species Parnassius smintheus. Next base: position 56,413,526 of record JAUPFT010000003.1, on the reverse strand, counting down.
TCTGGTATAAAACGGTGCACCCACATCCTCTCAGAATTCCATGGATTGATAAGCGCAGATTAACAAGAAAGGACGCAATAGTGATTATGAGGCTGCTTTCTGGACACATTCCTTCCAAGAAGTTTGCTTTTCTCATGAATAAAGTTCCGTCACCGAACTGTGAACAATGCGGTGTTCCCCAGGACCTAATGCATGTCTTGATGGAGTGTGCCCGCAATGCTGCCTTTCGAATAAAACTGTTGTGTGTTGTGTGTTACTGGTTAAACTGTATAACATAGTATTCTCCTCAGATCAGTCAACTAGATACATTTTTTTCTTTTTGTTTGCTTGATAAATTGAATGTTATTTAGTTCGTAATGATATCAAATAGAGCAACATAATCCCATTTTGATTAAGCTTTTCAAATAAAGATTAAAAAAATTGCTATAAACAAAACTTTCTCTTCGGTTTTCATAACATTACTATGACACGTCTTTCATTGTTTATTAGACAAAATTTATTTCAAATATATACCGCAACATATCAAAACTTTGATAGCGTGATTTAGGCTTCGGTATAATAATCAATGTTGGCAGTGGTGCCATATTTTGAGAAAAATGTAAAAAAGGTAAAGAAAATAGTGCTTTTTACGACTGTGCGGTGGTGCTAGTATCAACGTAAAAGTAAACTACTTACTTTCATACCCCTGGTTGCTGGCGCAACGGAAACTGAACGCATCGCGAGAATATAAACTAGCACTCTTTACCTCGCACCAACACGCGAGCAGCGAGACGAGGTACGAGGCGAGGCGCGAGGCGTAAGTGTAAAGGAGCTATTATAAAATTAAAAACTGAACCAACTAGCAAGTTATTAGTTTTATTACATCTTCTCAAAATAGTATCCATTTACATCAATACATCGCTGCATCCGATGGAACACTGAGAAAAGCACTTTGCCCACTCGTTCTTAGAGGTCTCTTCGACGGCATTTTGAAACGCAGCCATTGCTTCCTCAGCGTCTATACAACGTTTTCCTTGAAGTTTTTCTTTTATTTTCGGAAATAAATAAATATCACAAGGTGCGAGGTCGGGGCTATAGGGTAGGTGACCCAGTAATTCCACGTCTGATGTAGCCAAGTAGTCGATTGTTTGCTCGGCGGTGTGCAACGGGGCGTTGTCGCCGTCAAGGAGGATCCTACTGCGAGGTCGTTTCTCCCAAATTTTTCCAAGGCACGTGGCAAACGATTGTTGGTGTACCACTCTGCTGTAACTGTTTTCGACCCTCTAAAACAATCGTTGCGTAATAACTTGTCCTTCCGAAGAACGAGGCTGCCTATCTATCTTTTTCCCACTCTGACCTCTCTTCACTTTAGTTAGCAACTCCTGGGAAAGAAACACCCAGACAGCAGAGTTTTTGTCACCCGTAAGTATGTCGAACACAGCATTTGAGTCACCTTCGTTAAATCTTTGAAGCACTTCACGACACCTATCAACACAACGGAGTTTTTGGGTCTGTGTCAAATTCTGAGGTATCCACTGGGCACAAAGCTTCCTGTCCGCTAAATGTTCATGGAGGATTTTGTGCACTTGACACATACCGATGCCTAAGTTTGTCCGAATCTGCTGATAAGTCACTCTTTTGTCAGTCACTATCATTCGCCGCACAACACTGATGTTATCTTCAGTCGTCGCCCTAGAAGGCCGTCCCTCACGTAGATCATCAGTGAGACTAGTGCGACTTCGTTTAAGCTCATTTAACCAGTCGTAAGCAGTGGCACAAGATGGGGCTTTGTCGTGAAAGGCCAATCGAAGTCTTTCGTAACTTTCTTGTTAACTTAAATGACATCGAAAGGCATAAAAAAACATTGTACGAACATTTTCTCGCGTTAAATTCATGTTGATGACGTGACACAGACAATTTTCAAATTTGAGGCCATATCGTAAACAAATTACAAATTAATAAAATACATAAACAATAATATTGGCAATGATCCCATTTTCAAAATTTTAACTTTTTTTTTAATTTCGTGTTTTACAAGTACCCAGTTCTAAAAACTTTTAGTGTCGCCCTCGTAGACAATCAGCCGCTCAGATCCACAAACTAATAACAATTATTAGCGCACTCAGATACTTAGACACAGAATAACCGCTCAGACCAGCCGCCTCCACAAACTAATAAGAAGTGCTAGTGCAATCGTTTATAATACTTTAGAGTAATTATATAAATACGTATGGATAGAAATAACCTACAATTCTACATAAATTGAGTCAATATACTTGACTCGTTTTTTCTAATTTAATTTTCAAAAAAGGCTAAAAGGGACAAATCTATTGAAAGATGTTGCGTGTTTAATGGGTGTATATAGAAATGTCTAGTGGTCATAATTGATCTCTTTATACTATGCCAGATATGAGGGTAAGTACACTCGTATCTTCTGACTTGGTAGAAAAATGACATCCCTATTGCACTATGATATTGTTGTGTGAATAAGTCAACTAGCGCCATCTAGTGTCAGGAACGAGAGCGAGGGGAGCTCTGCAGAGAATGACATCACACTCTCAACCGACAGCGCCATCCGAAGAACTAAGTTTCTAGAAAATCTATACTCGCAAACTCGTCCCTTTGCGCGCATTTACCTGAAGATTCGGGATGTTTCTTTGCTAATTTAAATAAATAGGCGCTGCAAGATGCGATCGGGGCACACAGAGTTTAACTCGGCGACACAAGCGAAGCTTCGGAGCGAAATTAAGTGAATTAGTGTGTTTAATTATTAGTGTTTTTAACTTTAATTTGTATAAAGTAAATTAAAGTGTTAATTTAGGTAATTCTATCGGCAATTTTTATTGTCACGAACCTCAAGCTCGTAACAATTGGTGTCAGAAGTGGGATAAAATAATGCCGATTTTACCTAAGGAGGAAACGGAGGGTGTCCGTACCCGAAGTCAACGCCAGCAGGAGACGGACCAGAGGAGATTTGGTGGTGCAGCGCCGCAGATGTCTGAGGGCCAGCCGCCGGCCACGGAAGCCGGTCCGTCAGCAGCTTCTACGTCTGTGGCACCTGACTTAGGTGCTCTGATGGTGATGCTGCAGGAGCAGGCTCGCCGACAGGAGGAGCAGGCTCGCCGACAGGAGGAACAGGTCCGTCGGTTGGAAGAGCAGCTGCGGGGTGGACAGGATGAACAGGTCCGTCGGTTGGAAGAGCAGCTGCGGGGTGGACAGGATGAACAGGCCCACCGACAGGAAGACCAGGTTCGTCGTTTGGAGGAGCATCTGCGGGGCGGACAAGAGGAACAGGCCCGTCGGTTGGAAGAGCAGATGCTCCTCATGAAGGACCTTCACGCTACCTTCGGGAAGGAGATAAAGGAGGTGAAGGATAGGGTTGCTCAGCATGACAACCGCCTGTCGGAAGCTGAAACCCAAATCGCGAAAGCTGAAAACCGAATCGAGAAAGCTGAAACCCGAATCGACCAAGTAAACAATCGGGTTGACAACGTAATGGCTGACATGAAGAAATCACTGGACGAACTCAAACTCGGAGATGGAGCTACAGCTCCCGTAGTAGCTACAACACCTTCGCTACGCGGGTTCAAGGTGCCACCGTTCGACGGTACCTCTTCCTGGTCAGCCTACAAAATCCAGTTCGAGGCTGTTATGAAGGCGAACGGCTGGAACAAAAGTCAGGCAATGACTGCTCTCACACTAGGCCTGCGCGACCAGGCCTTAACAGTTCTGGAAGCTCTCGGTGAGGAAGTGACTTATGAGCAACTCCTTGAGGCATTGGAGGCGAGATATGGCGACGCTCACCTGGAACACGTCTTTCGTGCGCAGCTTAAAGATCGTGTGCAGCGCATCAACGAAAACCTGCAGCAGTGGGCTCTAGAAGTGGAGAAGCTGGTGCGAAAAGCATACCGGTCTGTACCTGCGCTCATTGAAGGGAACCTGGTGCAGACATTCATAGACGGCATCCGCGACCTGGAAGTCAGAGCTGCTGTGAGGCTCGGGCACCACGAGACGCTTAAGGACGCCTTGGCCCATGCACTGGAAGTGGAAGCCGTGCGGCAGGATCACCGTTCCCATCGCGTCAGGGAGGTTGCAGCAGCTATAGTTCGCGACCGCAACAAGGGATACAGCCCTAGGTGCTATGGCTGTGGGGAAAAGGGCCACCTTCGATCCAGCTGCCCTAAGCGAACCGTGGAAAGGAGAGTTGATCGACCTCGAGAGGGTAGTGCAGCTAACGGCACTGCCTGGCGGCGACAGGATCATCGTTCACCTCACGCTAGGGAGGTTACAGCAGTTACGGTTCGCGACCACAATAAAAAATACAGCCCGAGGTGCTATGGCTGTGGGGAAAGGGGCCATCTTCGGTCCAGCTGCCCTAAGCACACCCTAGGAAGGGAAGGCGTACGGTCTCAGGAAGGAAGTGCGGCTAACAGCACCGCCCAGCAGCAGCAGGAATACGACTTTACTATCAGACACTGCAGCGGGAAATCTCACGGCAACGCAGATACATTGTCAAGAAGACCTTGTCCGGAAGATTGCAACCATTATAGTAGGCAAGAGAGTAAGGAAGTGGTATCCGTGAGGATGCTCAGGACAGACCACCTCAGCAACGGGTGGAAGGACAGCCTACGACGTGCACAGCAGGAAGATCCAGACATCAAGCCGATTCTGGGATGGATGAAGGCCCGTGCTACCAAGCCTAAGTGGAGGGACGTCTCGGCGATGAGTTCAACCACGAAAAGCTATTGGGCCCAATGGGACAGCTTGCTGCTTCAGGATGGAGTTCTGTGCCGTAAATGGGACAATGGTCGAAGAGACAGCTGCCGTTTGCAATTGGTTGTCCCTAAAGCTAAAGTGCCGAATGTTCTACAGCTGTGCCATAATGGTCGTTCAAGAGTCCATCTGGGAGTTTAACGAACTCTGCTGAAGGTCCGAGAACAGTTTTACTGGGTCCATTATCGTGACGATGTCGAGGATTGGTGTCGTACATGTACAAGTTGTGCGGCTGTGCGGGGATCTCAGACACGTAGTAGAGGAGCACCGAAATTGTACAATATTGGTGCACCACGGGATAGGACAGCCCTTGACATTGCGGAGCCGTTACAGAAAGGCGCAAGAGGGACTCCTAAGATCGTCCATGTGGATCGCTTGGCGCGTTATTATGGGACCGATAATGCTCGGGACGAGCATGTCTTAGGAGGGGGCAGTGTTGTGTGAATAAGTCAACTAGCGCCATCTAGTGTCAGGAACGAGAGCGAGGGGAGCTCTGCAGAGAATGACATCACACTCTCAACCGACAGCGCCATCCGAAGAACTAAGTTTCTAGAAAATCTATACTCGCAAACTCGTCCCTTTGCGCGCATTTACCTGAAGATTCGGGATGTTTCTTTGCTAATTTAAATAAATAGGCGCTGCAAGATGCGATCGGGGCACACAGAGTTTAACTCGGCGACACAGGCGAAGCTTCGGAGCGAAATTAAGTGAATTAGTGTGTTTAATTATTAGTGTTTTTAACTTTAATTTGTATAAAGTAAATTAAAGTGTTAATTTAGGTAATTCTATCGGCAATTTTTATTGTCACGGACCTCAAGCTCGTAACAATATTATATATTATACATGATATTATAGTATTATACATGATGTTATTTTCATAGACTTAGAATATACTGGCGTATAGACTACCTATGGAGTGTAGAGATAAGCAGAATAAACTCTGTATAAAAAGTGTCCGTAGAAAAGCTCTAAATAAGGGTGGCGCCACTGTAGCTACAGTGTAAATTAAAGAACTTTTTATAATTTTTTATTGCACAGACTTTCACCATGATTCTTTTTATAATTTTAACTTTATTGTTTCAAAATTTTTGTTTTCAAAATCACTCTCAACGTATGAAATTTGCGAAACGCTGTCCGCCATATTAGAACATGTCGTGACGTCACTGATCAAGCCTAAGTTCTGTGTCACTAAATAAGAGAACTAGCTAACTAGCTGTGTTATTTCGAAAATTTTCAAGTTATCATTACGATTACTGTTGACGCTGGTGTGTGTGTGTTGATAGTGGAGTGGGTTCGCTGGCGGGATGTCGACTGGAGAGTAGGCGGTAGCGGTAGGATGAGCAATAATAACACTTCTTCAGAGTTTCTTCTATTTATTTTCTTGATGTTCTTCTTACACTTGCTGGATTCGTAATGTCTGACCACAGAAAACGCCCCTTTTTATAGGCGCCTCTGACCAATCACAATCCTTAAATTTTGCGCACGGCACTAATCGATTTCCGTCGACCAATCAGAGCGCAGGCGACTTTTTCAATGGAAAACTTACAAATGCTGTTTTCTGTGGTAAAACATCCCTTTACAAAGTTTTTATACATTTCTAATACTAGAACGAACTTATATTTATCATATTACACACTAAACAGTCTTAAAAACCTTAAAATAATGAAAATACTGAAACGGTCTTCGTTACGGCAAAGTTTCCTAGTACTTAAGCTTATGCAGCGTTAGCGCACGTACGTGTTGAGTCTCGTCCAGACCGCGCCAACGAGCGGTCACGTCCGCCGGTCGTTGACTCCCGCCCGGGTGGGGGAAGTACAACGCGTCGCTTTGCAGTGGGTGCGCGCGCTGTGGGGCCAACTCGGCTTGCGTTGAGCCTTGAGGACGCCCCTGAACCCACCCGGGATGAAGATCACCCAACACTGCGCTTAACCTATACGCTGGGAAGCGAACTCCGAAGGCCCGGCGCACCCATGTGCGCGCGCCTGTTGGTGACTTCGGCTCCACGTCGAGATGCTTCTCCATGGAACCTTGAGGTTGCTGACCCTTCGGCAGATTCCCTTCCCAGAGGCGCGAGACACGCCAACCTTTTGCCTAGGAATGCCAGGCCTTCAACTATAGCCAGGAAGGAGCACTGGAGGCCCGGAGCAGCTGCTGTTGGAGCGCCCTCCTGTCGGCAAGATTGGCCCTGCGTCGACTCCCATCCTCAGGACTCCGCGGGGCTTCGAGACGGCCAACCCTCCGGTAGCACCAACCTGGTGGCGCGCAATACGCCAACCAAGATAGCCAACAATGCCGTACTGGTACGGCTCCCAAGACCGGCTCATTGTCATGAGCCGTGAGTATCACCCGGGTAATGGGGGACTCCCCGAGACCCGAAACCTACATGGGATGAATAAAAGTAGTCCCATAGCAGACGACAATCAACGTCAGCGCACGTAGCGCGGCCAGGCGGCAGAATTGCACAACACTAAATAATGACAACAACATCACGCTTGCTAGTCCTAAAAACCATGCAGAGTACACTTTTTTTTTATAGTACACTTAAACATCTTATTGACTAAATCTATCTTAACGTAGTTTTAAATCACAATAAAAAACAAAATTAAATAAGTAATTAAAATTACGTTTTGTCGCTAACAATTACTGAGATTTATTCAGAATTTTGAAAGGGCATGATGGAAGATGAATTCGTAAAAGCAGAAAGTACTAATCTACCAAGGATAAATTAATTAATGGTGGGATAATTTTTCGTTCTGCTGATTTGAGGAATGTTAAAACATCAGTGTAAGTACCTATTACCAACTTTTGTTTATACAAAAACACAATACCACGTCAGAGTGTATTTCGATAAAACATAGCTTAGTAGCTATCGTAGTTTAGTTTATTTATAATTAAAATCGAAACGTCGAAATAGTAAAAAAATAAATTAAGTAGTAATTAAACGCGAAAAAATCTGTAAATAATAGTTTTATTCAATGTGTAGTGTTCCCGTAAATTTAAGAAATCATTATATAAATAAAATCGTTAGCAATCATTAGTTATAATATCTACATAAGTTAACGTAATTTATTACATAATTTGACTTGCGATACCCTTCACTTCATGATGTTTTATTTGTTATTAAAAGATAGTTAAAATTAACTCATACTTACATCAAAATTATTTTCAGAAGAATAGTCTGGTTTTTGTAGACAATGTACACGGGTATCTACTTGCCAGTTTTACCCAAGTATTTATATTACTTATATTTAAATACTTGTCACTTGAATCCATAACTTTCCCGGCGTTCTTATTCTCGTAGTTTTGCATTCAGGCCATTGAGTTATACAACACTAGAGGAGCAAACCACATTACCGCGCGTCGAAAAAAGTGTAACCACTATCTAAGCGCGACGACGTAGCTTTCAAACTAATAACAATTTTAAGTAAACGTATATCTATCTCACTTACACAAGTTGCGAAAACAATATCGTTGCTAAGATTAGATAAAGATAGACACACAAACATGCAATGGCGGGTTGGTGTGGCTTACTATATGAAATTTTACCTAAAATACGTAATAAAAATGAGTTATTTTAAGCTGCAGTTAATTGTTTTTATATTAAGTATATTTTATTTTAAAATCTTTATTACGTCCCCTTAGAAAAATACAAAGCTTATCAGATGAATAGAAGTAAACATAATGATGAAATAAAACGTATTTTTATGGTACTAATAAATCAAACAATATAAAATAGGTAATAAAATATAATTTATATAAAATTTATACGAAATTATAAATAATATAAAATTATTAATACAAAATAGTTAATAAAATATATTTAATAGATAATTCATGAATAAACTAAAATAAGAATAAGTAATTATTTTGTATGATAGTTAAAGGTAGTTTTAATTATAATTTCAAAAATATTTAAAATCATAGGTAACAAATTAACTTACTCCATTAATTATATAGTCTCCCATTAATGTAGGATAATCACAAATGCGGAAAAGTGGCAACATTGAACCTAAATGGCAATATTCTATAATTTTATTTAATTACTTGAGGTTTTTTACGTTTATATGAAAGCAAGAACTAAAAATTATGTGTTGAAAGTGATTCCGCTTGATTTATTACGTTTTTGTGACCTTTAATAGCATTCTTTCACTACGTATTTACCCATTCTTGTCGCGGCTCAACTCTGTCGGCGTCACATTGAACAATGAACTCACGTTAGCTAGGCATATGGCTGTGGCCATATGTGCAGTGGCAACGCTTTGGCGCGCTTATTACTGATCTAGTGATAACATATACATCAATGATTCAGGCACAACACAGCAATGGTTTAGGTGATACTCATTATTAAACATTAAAAAGTATCTTATTCCTTTGCAAAATCGAGGACAGTGACGTCACGAGTTGAACAGCATGGTGGCCAGCGTTTTCATGCGAAAATTTAAAATGATAGATTAAAAGTAATTCTATGGCACTATTCGGTTTCAAATATATATATATATATATATATATATATATATATATATATATATATATATATATATATATATATATATATATATATAATTCATTTAAAACAATTTTTGAGAATGGGTATTGCATATTGCAGATGCGTTGCCGGCCTTTCACAAAGGTGTAGGCTCTTTTCTTGAAGGTGTATAAATCGTATAGGTCCAGAAAAATCTCTCGTGGTAGTGGATTTCACAAGGAAGTTTTGCAAGAAAGAAAACTTCTTTTTAAAGACTGCCAGTTATTCAGATGGTATGGATGGTATCGCTAGTTTTGTCGCGATGCGTTATGGTAAAATTGTGCGGATGGAATTGTCCAAGCAATTCCTCAGAGCACTTTCCGTGGTAAATGTGATAAAACACGCAAAAAGATGCAACATTTTTTTGCAGTGGCAGTGAGTCAAGCCGATTGGACAGCGCACGGTCACCTACCATTGAAACGGCTCTGCGCTAGATGCGACCAAATAGAAGGGAATGACCATAGATGGGAATGACCCACCAACTCCAATGGCCCCACGGACCATCAGGTCACGAATCTCAGGAAATGCGCGCGGTACTTGCACGTGGCTCTTTCCCACACGTACTTTATTGACTCTGCTGGTCGTCATAATGTAGTCAATCTCATTTTTTGTCGAACTGTTCCGGCTCGACCAGGTCTACTTCATGTGGGCCGCTACTGGAAGAAATAGTTTATCATAAAGAGTCCCTCTTTCTCCATGAAATCGGCCAGCTGGCCCCTTGGTTTCTGTTGCGCTATTTCAAATTTCCCCACCTTCAGCTCGCCGCTTTCTCTTGTGCCTAGTTTTGCGTTGAAGTCTCTCATAAACACCGTATAGTGGTGTCTTATATTTACGCGAACACTACACATTGATTAAAACTACTTTTACGGATTTTATCGCGTTTAATTTTAATTATTTTTAATTCCCGACATTTCGGGTGATTTTCAGCACCCATGGTCACGAGCGACTGAGATGACTGACGTCCCGATGTTAAACCCGGAGTATCTTCAGCTTTTTTAATTATTGTTTATGGCCCGATCTATGTAAAATGAGTATATAATCATAAAATAATAAATAAAAGTAGTCTTAATCACCGTATAGTAGGTTTTGGAGGTGTAGCAGCCAGGCTAATCAACCCTAAACGGCAATAAATAATATATACCCTGCTGCTACCATAACACAGAAGGCGAAGGTCTGAAGATAAGATAAGATAAGATAAGATAATCATTTATTGTCATAACTGTGTACACGAGGTCTTACAAATACAGAGTATAGTTACAACAGTTTGTCCATTAAATCAATAATTACTTCCAAAAAATTCATCTAAATTATAAAAACATTTTGATAATAACCATTCTTTTAACTTTTTTTTAAATCTTGGGCTCTCTAACGATTTAATGTATATAGGTAAATGGTTAAAGATTCTGATTCCGCTTATTAAAGTACTTTTACTATAAATGTAACTAGATGATTTAACAATGCGCACATCAAAAGCGTGTTGCGTTCGTAAGGTCTTTTTTGATTCTTTTTTAATATTAAAATGTTGTTGGTTATCTTTGACAAACACAGAAATTTCAAGTATGTATATACAAATCAACGTCAGAAATTTACAATTTATAAATACATTTCTTAAAGAGTCATATAGATTAATATTATACATAATTCTTAAGCACTTTTTTTGCAAAACAAATGTCGACTGAATGTCAACAGAATTGCCCCAGAATATAATTCCATATGTCAGAAGGGGATAGACGTGACCAAAGTAATAATTTTTTGTTACATCTCTAGATGCTACATTTTTCAATATTGATATGGCGTAACAACTGCTTGAAATCCTACTGTTTACTTTCTCAACATGTGATTTCCAGTTCAAATTACTGTCAATGTTGATACCCAGAAATCTCATGTCATGCACTTTCTCAATTTTTTCACCGTCGATAATAATATTTAATTCAATTGGAGCTTTTCTATAATTCCTAAATTCTATTAGTTTTGTTTTTCCCAAATTTACTTTTAAATTAATTGAAGTTAGCCAGTTCACTACTGTGTTTAGTGTGTTATAAATTTCATTCACAAAATATGCATCATCTAGTTTATCTCTTGATAAGAATATTGTAGCATCATCGGCATAAATTGCACATAGATGATTGATCATTAATGGAAGCTCGTTTATGTAAATTAAAAACATCAGTGGGCCTAGTATGCTACCTTGCGGTACACCTAGGCTTAATTTTTTGAAATCGGAATGCACTTGAGTTATTGATTTTGTTTTTTTGTCAAATGTATCTAATATTGTCGCCTGTATTCTGTCAGTTAAATAGGATTCCATTAATTTTAGGGCTATTCCACGTATGCCTATATGTTCAAGCTGTTTTATCAATATATTGTGAACAACACATTCAAACGCTTTTGACAGATCCAAAAAGAGACCAACACAAGTCCTTTTTTGATCTATATCTTTCCAAATATCTTTCAAAACTTTGAATATAGCCAATGTCGTGTTCTTCCCTTTTTGAAACCTAAATTGATTTACATTTAAAATCTTATATTTGTCTAAAAATGATATTAACCTATTTGATATGACTTTTTCGAATATTTTTGAAAAATTTGATAAAAGAGCAATAGGTCTATAATTATTCATGTCATTTTTGGCACTTTTTTGTATAAAGGCTTTATTAGTGTTTATTTCAACTCATTTGGAAAAATTCCTGTTTCTAAGGTCAAGTTTATAATATACGTTAGAGGTTCCCCTATTAAATGTGTACTTGATTTTATTGCTTTCATCGGTATATTATCGTAGCCTATACTTTTTTGTTCTTTAAATTATTCATAATGTTAATAGTTTCGGATATATTTACAGGGGTCATAAAAATGTTACTTAAATTTGGATTAGTCACTGGTTTGAATGTTATGTCGCCAATAGATTGGATAGGATTATTTAATTTGTTATAATAGTCATTCATTAATTTAGCTATGTCATGAGGTTGATTAATTGTAATGTCATCTTTTTGAATAGTTTCTATTGTCTCATTAATATTATTTATTTTTGTAGTGTTTTGTTTAATAACTTGCCAAGTAGCTTTGCTTTTATTACTACTTTGGTTTATATAGTTAATGTTTGCATTTCTTTTTGATTGCTTAGTAACTGCCTTCATGATTTTACAATAACTTTTGTATCTATTTTTCCCAGCAAGCCAGTTTGTATACCGTTTCTTTAAATATAACTGTCTTTTGTTCCTACTGGATATCGTAATACCTTTTGTTTTCCATTTTAATCTCTTGTTATATGTTATTTTAATTTTTTTATTTGGCACACAAAGTCCGTAAATCAGACTAAACTGATCTAAAAATATTGTATACGCGTCATTGGGATCACATTGTGAATAAACATCTGTGAAATTAATCTGTGATAGGTATTTTAAGAAAATCTCTATATACATGTCTGGGTTTCTTATAAACATATACCAAAACTTATTCTTAAAGCTTTTGTTTGAGGGAATCGATATCAATTGACAAGTATGATCAGATACCCCAACATCTAATACACTAACATTATATTGTTTCATATTAGTCATAATATTATCAATACATGTTTGTGAGTGTGAAGTAATTCTGGTAGGTATCAAAATAGTAGGATGTATTTATAAGCCTGAAACATGTTCAATAGCGATTTACTTTGTTTATGATTTTCTAATATATTTACATTAAAATCACCTAATACAAATATATTTTTATAACAATTTCGTGTTCGTATTGTTATTTTTCTTAATAAATACTCCACATTAATCAAAAAAACATCCAAGTCACTATTTGGTGTTCTATACATGGATATTATTAAATAGTTTAATCTACTTATTAACACACCACAACATTCAAAATGATTTTCTATAGCCATTTCTGATATCCATTGAAGTTCGTGGTAATCAATAGATTTTTTTACAAAAATGGCAACACCGCCTCCCTTTTTACGTTTCCTACAGAAATTTTTTTTATCTTCTCTCTACTTTTTTATATCTGTCAATTTGAAATATGTCAACATCGTGATTCTTTAAAAAAGTTTCACAGAAACAACATACATCGATGTTTTTCTCCAGCATTAGCAATTCCAATTGTTCTGTTTTTGATTTAATACTTTGAACATTTAAGTGAATTATATTAAAACAGTTTTCATCTTTATTTACGAAAAAAGTCTGAATTTTTGTCACTTTCAATAGTTTTGTTAGGACCTAGAGTAGCATTAGCTTGTTTAAGTTTTATTTTGTTGAAAATATATGGAATAGTTAGTTGAACTTTACTTATATTTGTGTTATTATTAGTAACATTATTCGTCTTTGTGATATTATTTTTTTTGAAGTATTGTGTAATTTCTTTTTGCACTATTTTTGAATTAGGTTGTTTTAAACATTGCGGTTTGATGGTGTTATAATCAACAAATCTATTTCTGTAATCCACATATTTCTGAGACACAGAGTATTTCTCGTAACATAAGTCTACTCATATATAACTTATAATGTTTCTTTGTGTCTCCATAGTTTAATGGTACGAATCTAGCGTGATGAAATTGAGAACACAAGAAACGCAACTGATCATTTAATTTACCAATATTTAAGATTCTGTTGTTTAATATTTCACCAACTAGTATATTTGTGTTTGATAGTAAGAGTAAGTGGTAATACAGAGAAGATCTGAAGCTAAGTGGGGTGCGGTCGTTTGAACCCGCTATAATTATAACATAGTCAGATTTAGTAAAATCTTTACATATAGTATTACAATATGTTAAAATTTGTGATATAAAAGCATTTGGTTTTACTATAGATGTCACTTGGAATTCTTTATCAATTATATTTTGGAGTAAACTGCGAAAACCTTTACCGTTTTGATCACTTAATATTAATACCTTTTTTTTCGTCTTATTTGTTATATTGTCAGTGGAGTCTTCTCTTTCCTGTGCAGGCAATTCAGTAGTATTATCCACTTCTCTTACATTCTCCGGTGTCTTTTTTGGGCTGGATGATTTATTTTCATCTGATTCATTATGTGGTTGAGTAACAAATTCATCTTTTGTTTGGTCTAAGCATGTTAAATCAAATTTATTTTTATTTAATCTCTTGCATCCTCTTAAACTAGCACTTCTTACCGGCGTTTTTCGACATATGTGTGTCAGTTGTTTCGTCTTTTTTTCATAGTTTAAAATTTGTCTTTTTAGAGAGCTATTTTCCAACAATAAATTTTCTATTTCTGTTTCGGCTATTTGGAGTTTATTTTCCAAGTTAGCTATTTTTATTTTGAGGTCATCCAAAACCTTGTTCATAACAAGACCTTCTTCGGGACAGCTTCTGTTTAAATTCGGTGTTTTGGAAACAGAGAAATCATCATCCTCCGAAACCTCAGAGTAGAGAGATGCAAAAGAGTTTGCATTTGTAATGTTTACATTATTTTTACTTCGGCGTGTAGCAAAGACTTGTGGTGTCGATGTATTACTTGCCTGTATTTCAGCTGATGTTGATGGGTTATTTGTAATTTGACATTTATTTTTGCAATTTTCACAGTTCCAGTTATGACTTTACTTCTGTTTCATTAAATAAAACAATTTCTCTGAGATATTCGTGCAAGTGAGATGATTCAATTTTTTACAGTGAGAACATTTCAAAAATAGTCTATTAAAAATAATCTTGTCGCATTTTGTACATTTTCTTGTCATTGTAATGCAGTATTGAATGTCCGCTTTGTTTATATGTAAAAATGTCCGCTTCGCTCGTGTGTCTTAAAGCCGTCAGAGATAATAGAAATGACTCACCACAAGTGTGCGCTGCAGCGAGGGTAGTGTACTATGACATAATTCGTCCGTTGTGTATAATTTTTTAAAATGGTTTTCGTTATATCTTCGAATTAAGAAAAACTTTTTATAAACAATTTTCACTATTATATTACTGAGTTCACTATCTACACTTTAATATATAACACAACAATGATCTTTTGTTTTTATATTGGTTCACAATTAAAAAAGCCCGGAGCACAGAAATACGTGTCTACCTTATAAAGCGCACACGATGAATGATGACGATGATGAAGAAAACATTTATTTCCTAATTACCCCCGGCTACTGAGATACTGCGGCCTGCATATCGATGCGAGATAATTTGACGTATATATTTAACGTTCTAATATAGAAACAAGAAACAGCCGCAAATATCATCAGCGCCGCATCGTCTTCACACATCCGTCGATCATTTTCGAGCCGTTTCTTCAACGCCGCAGCTTCGCTTCTTCTTGCTGTTCCGAAGATGTGTTCCACGCCCTCGCCACTCGCCAATTACGCGCGCGCGCCGGTCTGCACCACTTTTATAGCCCCGTCCAGCAACGGAGCTACGAGAAGCTATCCACGAGTCTCACGCCAGCAAATGGCAAATAATAGGAATGCATGGCTCTAGAGATATCCTATTACATTTCCTCCATCTCCATATCGGGATGTGCCAAGGTAGGTACCTAAACCTGTATGACTTTCAGCGAATACCGTTTAGTGAATTCTGAGTATCAGGTACCCCACCCTCGTCAACACACTCCCAATCTTTACAACGTTGTTGACGAGAGACTTGTGAACGATAAATCCGACTCCTCCTTGGGACAGATGGTCGCCTTCCCGGTGATAGAACAAGTTGCCGGACTCGAGGGTTACCGTGTCCTCCCCCTCTCTTCGGACCTCGAATAATCTTATATTATGCTAGCGCAATTTATCTACCACTTCTTCCAGCTTCAGGATCTTCTCAGGGTGCGCGCGTTATATGTTGCCAGGTCAAGTCGTCGTAGGTGGCAACCTCCACCAGAGATTCTTACCACCCCCTGCCCCGCCGTTACCATGATCACCACCTAAGCCAGGAATAGCGGGGCCGCCGGGGACTGGGGGCTGTTTGTTTGTGTCGTTGCTCATGGGGGGATGTTTGCCATAGTTGTCACGCTTGACGAGCGAGTTGGCAACCGCAGTTTTTTATTGTATAATTGCTGCTATCAAGAAGATGCTGTTGCGTATCTCCCTCCCTCCCACGAGAAGATATGGGGTCGTGGATATTCTCCACCGCCACAACACTTACTTCTAAATTATGCGTTTTCATAATTTTCGAACCTTTTCGTAAATAATTGAAGCGGGTATAAAAATGTCAAACAATATCAAAGCGTGTGCTATTATATTATATTGCTGGCCTTTACCGCAGTGCTTAACAATGAATTGCGGCGCTGATGGCCTTGGGTTCAAATCTACTTGAAACAAATATTTGTATGCCCACAAATAATCGCCCGGGTTTGGATGTTTGTCTTTGAATTTTATTTAATTAAACTGCCAACATGTTTGATATAAACTTTATATTTGCTTTTGAGCATAGGTTACCAAAGGACCTCCAAAATCAAGAGGTCGTCAAAATTTTCAGAAATTATCTTTTTAAGAATTTTGCTAACAAAGTACTCTTTAAATTAGGCTGTATAGGTTTAGATCCCCATGTCTTGAAATAAGGGGTATGTTCCGAAATACAACGCAGTGTACTGTTCAATGCAAATGACGTCATCATTTGACACTTTATTGTACTAGCGTGCCGCTGCCATATTGTGTCGGATATCCGGCCATAATAAAACAATTTTTAATTGTGTGTTTGTCGAATGAAGCATGCCAGAATTTGTTTCTATTTATTCAAATACAAAAAATTATAGAATAATTGATAGTATATCCATTAGGAGGATATAATGATTTTTGGAGCACAAAATGACAAAATAATCGCCAACACTTTTCCAAATGTCGCAAAGGTATGACGTCATATACTGTCCAATGTTTTGGAACGAATCACCAGTTTAGCGTCGATTCATGACGTCATTTGCATTGGACAGTACACTGCGTTGTATTTCGGAACATACCCAAGAAAGGGATCATTTGACACTGACAAGTGACAATGACATTTGATAATTCGTTCGTTGATTAAATAATCCTGATGTAATGGAAAAACCAAAAACATAAAATAGAAAACTGCAATAAATTGTGCAATGTACCAGTGCCATGTAATAAAATTGTAATAACGAATATCGAGTTTCAAATATAACTATAATATGAAGGCTTTTGACTGAAATTTGAGTACCAGAACTATAAACAGTCATTCAACATGTCTAGAGTTCCAAACACCGTTTTTCGTTGGCTACGTTGGATGGCAGGGTCACCACGTGTCTTCTTCATTCCAATTAGACGAACAGCTAAATGTTGTGCTGTTGAAAGGTTAACTTTGCCACCCGCCAATCGATCACACCTCGTCGTCGGGACAGCTTCTTTGGGTTTAGCATTATTGGCCGCTGATTATGTATTTAATGGTGGGTGTTTACGTCTAAAACATACAAACTTTTCTAGGTGGTTAGATTCCCTTCCTGCATCTGTCTGGGCAGGTTTACTGTTACGTATTTTTGCCGCGTAATGGCAGTGCTTGCACTTCTGTGTTCCGATCTGAAGGGTATATATAGGGAGGCAGTATAATTACAGACTGTAATACATGTTGGCCAAGCCTTAGCCAACACGAGCATAGGCAAATTGATACAAGTCGAGTGTTACAGTCTACATGTTGGTCAAGTTCGAAAGAGACCAATTCCAAGGCCAATGTTCATGAGTTTTTGTGTAGCTATCCACATGTTGGCCGTAATTAGTCATCATTGAGAATTGGTATGATATGGATGATGTAAAAGTCATTGCAGCATGCACTCGGCCAGCTAGGCGAGCGTCATCGAGCAATGCCAAGGCTAGACAAATGGACTGTCTATACATTGGTACCTGCTTTCGCTCGGCAAACATGTATTGCCAGTTTAAGACATTCTATATTGGCCCTCCGAGTTGCCGAAGCATCTGTAGCATTCTTTGTTTGAAGTTGGTGAAGTAGCTGCTTCCCATTAGGAGAGCTATTAGTTCATTTGAATTATTCGCTCATCAAATTCATCTTATTATTATAGCCCACCACAATTCCATAGCAGAACATAATCCTCCTCATAGATGGCCTCATATTTGAATTCTCTAACACTATGACACCATGGCACAACACATACATACATTGATATGTAAAGCTGTAGTTTTTTTTTACAAGGAATGTGTACATTTCTTTTGATTTGGTGTTCATATACTGAATGATGCATCAAATTCAATACTCTTGAATTTGGGAGAAAGCCAGACTAGTAGATTGTTTATTAGCTGATCTTGATGATAATCCAGACGTATATATAAATAATATTATGTATTATAACTATAGATGCAATGTGTAGCAAACCAAATCGAAACATGGGAATATAAAACAATTTAAAATTAAGCAATATAATCTTTGAAAGATTATAATTCTTGTAACTTATGAAAATTGGTTTTAAATACTAACCATTAAATATTTTGTTCTCTTACTTACTGGTATACTATGCAGTTTGTAGTTCATATATTTCATTTAATTACTCATATTAATTATGGTTGTTATGTTATTATTATTCATTGCATAAGGTCTTTATTGTTCTGCAATTCCTTTACAGAAAAAAGATTCTTCAAAGCTGCTCAGGTTGGAAATGTGCAGGAGCTCCGCAAGTATGTGAATTTGTGGTTAATAGTAAGATTTTTTTACAGAATAAGAGTAACAAATGGCCACATAGTCCATCTGATGGTAAGTGGATGTGGCCCAAAGACATCTACTTATATTCTCAATTAAGAGTCAATAATATGTGGATGCATTGTCACCCTTGAGGACTAAGATGAAATGCCTCATATCCAGAAAAAAGGGTCTCCGGTTCTCTACATTCACCATACGACACAGCATCATTAATCTACTATTTTATGCCAGTATTTTGTGAGATATATGGATGTAAAGGAGGCGAAAGAGGTATGTCAGGATCGTGCCAAATGGAAGTCCGTAGTCTCTGCCTACCCCTCTGGGTGACAGGCATGAGTGTTTATGTATGTATGTATGTATGTATGTATTTTGTGAGAGCGTGGTCCTTCCCCAGTTTAGCCGACCCATTTGTGAAACAACCATAATATGGTTGCAGCATGATTATACCACACACAAAAGCTTTTTAATTTCACCTCTAAAAATGTGTGTCAGCTCATAGTAATGTATTGTTGTGATGTTACGTCAATATTAAGATTATTCTTGGTGCCATTGCATATATAACAAAAAAATTGAGTGTTGACAAAAGTTCTGTTTAAAAATTCTTCAATAACAAGTTTGAAAAAATATAGGCACTACCTCTAAAATATGTGCAATAACTGTAGAATCATGTTGAGTTGGTGGTATAAATAAGTTGATACTTGTTTTTTTTTTATAATAAGATTGACGTATGAGCACACAGTCCACCTGGCTGTAAGTGGATCTTTTGACCCATTGACATCTACATCTTTCCTCAATAAAGAATCAAAATGCAGATGTGTTGTCAGTTGTCATCTCTGAGGACTAAGATGCCTCGTTTCCAGTAGTCTCCAGTTGCCTACACTCACCATACAAAACACAGCATTCCAAGCTGCTATTTCACACTGGTATTCTGGTTTTCATGTGTAAGACTTCTGTATCATATTGTATCCCAATGATGATTTATAATCCCCTCTGCTGCTAGAGCTATTAGTGGGTTTCAATTATTTACATTTACTCTGGTATAGAAAAATAAGCTTGATGTTTGCAATCTAATAACACTGTTGAATGTACTTATTTTTCTGACATATTGAATACTATCAAATTTCTGTTACAAAAGCAAGTCACAATATCATGTTATATCATATGCATTATGTGACTATTAACTGCTATAGTTGAGAATTTTATCGCAGGCAGATAGAGGCGGCTGGGGATCGGCGTAATGAGGGCGAAAGCGCTGCGGATCGACGCCACCCCTTGGGATGGACGGCATTAATGGCAGCCGCGGCAAACGGCCAAGCACCAGCAGTACAAGAACTGCTACGACTAGGCGCCCGGCCGGAACTACGAGACCGATACGCCGGAGCTACAGCCGCCGCCTCTCACGCGGGGTTACATCCGCTTGAAGCGCTGCAGCGCCGAGAAGACGAGTTCTGCAGCTCGATGAACGCGCGCGCTTCGTTCCTAGGCTGGACGGCGTTGCACTACGCCGCGTTAGCCGACTCGGAAACAAGCGCTGCAGTGCTTTTAGAAGCCGGCGCTGACCCAACTGCACGCGATCACGCCGGCCGACGCCCGCTACACTACGCTCGAGATCCTTCTCCCACTCGCGAGATTCTCCTACAACACACGCGACGCTGGGAAGATGCAGCCGCTGCAGCCGCTGCTGAAGAACGCCGGCGTTTTCCTCTCGAACAACGCCTCAAGCAATTCATCGTCGGCCAGCAGGCCGCCATTGAAACAGTCGCCGCCGCCGTACGTCGTAAGGAAAACGGCTGGGCTGACGAGGAACACCCCCTCGTGTTTCTCTTCCTCGGCAGCTCGGGCATCGGAAAGACGGAACTGGCGAAGCAACTCGCTCGGTATATGCACCGAGATGACCCAGCCGCTTTTATCCGTCTCGATATGTCCGAATATCAGGAGAAGCACGAGGTCGCGAAGCTGATCGGTGCTCCACCCGGTTATGTTGGACACGAGGAGGGCGGACAACTGACGAGGGCGCTCGCCCGCAGGGCGGATGCTGTGGTGCTATTTGACGAGGTCGATAAAGCTCATCCAGATGTCCTCACAGTCCTATTACAGTTATTTGACGAGGTACTTATCTTTATTTTAATTTGATATAAGAAACCAATGTAACTTCCTAAAATAAAAAATTGCAAGTAGGTCTTGGTAAAATAAAATTAATTTGGGTGCGGATTTTAAAAAATTCTCATTCTTCATTGTTTCTTATCTCAATATTAAAATTAAGTTTAAGATTTTAATGTGGTCGAGCCATGCTGCAGTTATATTAGTAGTATAGTTGAAGCACAAATTGGTCGGCTCGACCAGGGTAGAACTACGCTCTCACAGAATACCAGCATAAAATAGTAGTTTAATGCTGTTGTGTTTCGTATGGTGAGTGTAGCGAACCGAAAACCCTTTTTACTGGAAATGAGGCATTCCATCTTAGTCCTCACAGGTGACAACGCATTTTGTTTCGTAATTAAGGATAGAAATGTAGTTGTCTATGGGCCACAGCAACCACTTCCCATCAGGTGGACTGTGCTCATTTGTCACCCTATCCTATAAAAAAAAGATGTTAAAAATGTTAAAAATGAATTGGCTAAGATCCGTGTAATAAAATAAAATGATGTCTTATCTAATTTGAAAAGCACCTCTAGGGAAAACCCCTTAATTGCTTGCACTATTGCCGTCACCACTAATTCCATCACCACT
Organism: Parnassius smintheus behrii; assembly: GCA_036936625.1. Classification (NCBI taxonomy): domain Eukaryota; kingdom Metazoa; phylum Arthropoda; class Insecta; order Lepidoptera; family Papilionidae; genus Parnassius; species Parnassius smintheus. The sequence goes on along the minus strand of JAUPFT010000003.1, from coordinate 56,391,938 downwards.
GCTCTCAACATAATAATAATAATGTCCTCCAGACCGAATTTCAGCCACGGCGGCCTGCCTCAACGGTGGCTAGCCATCGGCGCAGGACAGGATTATAGTGCCCAAGTGTATGTGCAAGCATGGGTGCACTCTCTATTCCCTCACTCGCGTAAACCGATGGGACGGTAAACCGACACGACGGGGAGAGAGATCAGGCGCAGGACCAACGGCTTTACGTGCTTTCCAAGGCACGGGGGCGAGATACCGCCAACTTCCTGACTCCGGGCAGCTACTGAGAATTTTTTGACAGAAAAACTCAATAATTGATTTTTTGGCCCAACCAGGGATTCGAACTTCCAGGACTTCATGATCAGCAGTCGCACTACTACAACCACTAGACCAACGAGGCGGTTAACTCTCTGCTCTCAACACTACATTGGGAAAGACACGCTACCGCCGATAATACAACACGTATTTCGCCTCTTAATGAGACATTGCCTCGTTTGCCTTGTTTAGGGGCGAAACACGTTATCTATTATAAGTGGTTACAAGGATAGTGTACGCAATTGATAGAGGGCAGGAGGTGCTCCTCAAACTAGGTAAGACACATCATTTTAGTTTTTACTCGCATCTTGGCTAATTATAGTATACTCGGATTATGGCTATAATTTTTAACACAATGGTTCTCTGCAAAGTAACGCTAGTAAGTAACCCTGATTCTATTATCAGTTTTACATTCTCAATTAAAGCTTTATTAAAATTAAACTCTTGTCACAGGGAAGATTAACAGACGGCAAGGGAAAACTGATCGAATGCAAGAATGCAATATTTGTGATGACGTCGAATCTTGCATCAGACGAAATTGCACAGTACGGTCTGAAGCTGCGTCGGGAGGCCGAGCTTCGAGCGGCGCAACGAAACCGACCTCAAGTCACGGATGTTTCTACAGGTCCTCAAATGAGAGAAATGTACTATTTTAAAACTTTTTTAGCCCCAAATGCCACATATAATATTTTTCGAGAGTAAGTGTAATGCATGTATGTCTATTTCACTGGTGCACTCTGAAACACAAACGGCTTGATAGATTTTAATATATAAGGTGTCGTCAGATTCGTCTTAATTATGGGAGTAACATATACTATATAAAACAATGAACTCGCGTGACCGTAACGCTCAGGTACATAGTACAGATGTATGTATATATATATATATATATATATATATATATATATATATATATATATATATATATATATATGGTAACGCCAGTTAACGATCTACTTTATCAACATTACATTACATATCGCATTGAGTTCGTCCTAAGTTATATCTACTTTATCAACATGACTAGTGCATATTTTTTGTTTCCTTCCTTCCTTCCCTTTCCTACCGCACGCGCTGCCGCCGAGGAAAAAGAGGATCTCGGCGCGCGTCAGTATACTAAGTGATATTACGCCATCCGCAGCGCACGGCCACCCGTCGCGTCATATATATATTAACCGCAAACCGCGCAGGACGAACATTGAGATCTCCTGTTTATGTTTAATATTCACCGCATCAGACATTGTGTCTTTGTAACTCATAAAAGTGTGAGACGCCCCCGTAAGGGCAAAGGTCGAGAGTGTGGGACTTCACGAAACTGTTAACCGAGAGTGCGTGTGCGCCGAAGCACGTGGCGAGCTTGCTGTATAGCAGACACTCCAGGAGGAAGGCGCGGCAGCCCTCATCAGGTCAGTGCGTGCTATCCCACCTATTTATTTTCCCCTTTGCCGTATGCACCAAAATTACAGTCCACTAAATCTTTATCGAAGATACCTTAAGTTACTGGCGTCTCCATTTTTAATGGTCACTTCTCGCTGGATTGACCTTGACTTTCCGCCCTTATTAGATCGTTATCGTAATAAGCGTTTATATAATTAATTATTTATATTTTAATCCGACTTCGGATTAACCCCGCCCTTATTAGAACACTAGAATAGGTCCTAATAGGTGACATTCATAGTAATTTTAAAACTATATTCATAGAATGAATAAGCATATAATTATCTATATAAATTATTTGTTGTATGTTCACATCACGTCATCAACTTTTAACTACATCTATAGATTATACTGTTAAATTACATTTATTATTTGCACATATATTTAAGCATTATATCCGTTATAAATAACTTCATAATTATTATAAAAGTTAACAATTAAAGTTCATCGTTAACAAAACTAATATTTAATAATTCAACCGCGTAGCGAGGTCGCTTACTGACTACCCGCTTATAATTATATTATTTTTGCCGCATAACTTAAGTTGTAATGCCGCCTAAAAAACAAATAGCATCGAATAATAGGGATTCCTCGGATAATGAGGGCACACCTGATGCTGAGTTGGTTTTATTGTTAGCTAAATGAGATGCTTTATTTGAAATAGTGCAAAAAATATATGATATGTCCTCGGACATCCTCACAAACACTTCAACGATGGAGCGTTTTCTTGATGGAAGTTCTAATATTAATGCTTTACGTATTGAGTTTAAACAGGTCTTAGATAATTATAATTCACATTTATTAAAAATAAACCCTATTGCTAAACCTGATTATAACAGCCTCATTGCGTTTGAGTCTCTTTGCGGTAGAATAAATAGGCTTTATTTACAATATTCGCAATCTAATTCACAAAGTACTAGTACACCATCTAAAGCCAGATTCACACTTCCGCCTATCGAACTTATGCCATTTTCGGGTGACATTCGCTCATGGCCTTTATTTTATGCTAGCTTTAAATCAACCGTCCATGACAACACATCGCTTACCGACGCTGAAAAGTTATACTATTTGCTAGGTAAACTAACGGGCAAAGCCCTATCTGTATGCTCAGGTATAACTCCTTGCGCTGAAAATTATAAAATTTTATTGCAAGCACTCGTCGACAAATATGAAGACCGGCGTATGCTAGCATCTACATATATTAATCAGATGTTCGAATTTAAGCCATTGCAATCGGCCACCGCAAATAATTTTGATTTATTTACTGATAACTTTATAAGCGCAGTGCGCGCTTTACAAAACTTAAAGTTAGATAATCTCGCGGACTTAATTGTTCTTCATATCGCGCTTAAGAAGCTGGACCCGGATACCATTCGCTCTTTCGAATATAGTCATAACTCGATGGTACCTACCTTTGATGATTTAGTAAATTTTATTAAGACCCGCTCCAAAAATTTTGCAACGCACCGATTCTAGTACAAATTCTAATAGCGCACCAAACAATCGACGAGGTAACGGTAATAATCGTCGCTGTAATAATACTTCGTCGCCGAAGTATCAGGCGTACGTAAGCACGACGACTAGTTGCTCAAAGTGTGTGTGCGATAATATTGTGCATCAACACCTATTTAAGTGTGCAGACTTTAATAAAATGACGCCGCAGGAACGACTTAAATGCGTAAAGAGTAACAATGCATGTGTGAATTGTCTCAGTTTAAGTCATCGAGTGTCTAGTTGCTCTTCAAATTATAGTTGTCGAGTTTGTAAATTTAAACATCACACATTGTTGCACTTCCACCGCAGAAGCGATAATGCTTCCCCTGCGCTGGCGCGTTCTCCACCGCTTCAGCCAGTTACACTGAAGTCTACAACCCCCGCGCCCGCACACTTGCCACCCCTCACCGCAGGTGCGCGTTCAGACGTCGCGCTGTGTACTTCGTTCAAGAATGTTTATCAACGTTCACCGCCTCCCGCGCGCGCAAGTCGTTCGCAGAGAACTGTTTTATTATCAACCGCTCAAGTATTTGCTTACGATGCTAAGGGAGAGAAACAAATTATTCGTATATTATTAGACTCCGCGGCTCAAAGCCATTTTATGACTAAAGAGTGCTATCGATACCGAATGTACTGTAGTAAAGGGATTCGGTGGAGTTGAAAACATTGTAAAATCGAAATCGATTGATATTAAAATTTTCTCACGATTCGACTCGAATATTAACTTCAATATTTCAACGCTAGTTGTTGATCAAATCACCGACCTTTTGCCCACTGCTGTGGTAGACACATCTGTCTTATCACACTTCCATGGCATAAGACTCGCTGATGAATGTTATAGCATGCCTAATAAAATTGATGTTTTGATAGGCGCATCCCTTTTCCCGCACTTACTGTGTCCAGACGTAATTTATTCGTCTAACGACTTGTCCGGGCCCTCAGCTTTGAGTACGGTATTTGGTTACGTTATTATGGGCTCAGTGCCGACACTTCAGGTAAATCATTCTTTAACGTGCTGCTCAGTTCTAGAGTCTCCTATCGTTGACAAATTAGTGCAACGATTTTGGGAGCTTGAACAGCCACCCTCCGCACCGCCCATTCAGTGTCCTTCAGACATTGAATGTGAAGAGTTTTATAAATCTACGACATCCCGCGATCCTTTTACTGGTAGATATATTGTTGGCCTGCCATTTAAAGATGACGTTTACTCTCTCGGAGATTCTTATGAAACCTCTCGACGACGATTCATGTGCTTGGAGAGGAAACTTCAAGCCTCGCCTACATTAAGGTTAGCATATGATGACGTCATAAAGGAATACTTAGCTAAAAATTATATATCCCCCGCACCGCCTTATGACTCTCATGAACCCGCTCCAATATATGTCATACCGCATCATGGAGTCTTACGCGAAGATAAGAAGTCAACGCGTCTGCGCATCGTCCTGGATGCTAGCAGTAAGACTAGCACTGGGCGATCATTAAATGATATTCTGCATTCAGGACCAAATTTGCAAGGCGACTTGTTCAATATAATTTTAACTTTCCGCTTACATCCAATCGCTATGACAGCCGACTGTCGCCAACAATTTCTGCAAATAGTTGTTCGCGATTCTGATCGTCGTTACCAATGCTTCCTATACCGCTTCCGTCCACAAGACCCACTTGTGTTATACCACTTCAATCGCGTGTGCTTCGGTTTAACTTCGAGTCCATACCATGCATTGCGCTCGGTAAGACAGCTCATTGATGACGACGGCGCAAAGTATCCGCTTGCGAGTCGTATCGCATTTACTTCGCTATATATGGACGACATCGCGTTCTCTATGCCCAGTGAATCCGAGGCCAGTGAGACCTCTCGGCAGCTGATAGACTTATTCAAGGGTGCCCAATGGGACCTGATAAAATGGCATAGCAACCGTCGATCTGTTTTAGATGACCTCCCTACTTCCCATAAAATTACAGGAGAAGTAGAGTTCGATAAATCAATGCCACATAAAATACTAGGCTTGCATTGGTCTACCGATAGTGACGCCTTTTATTTTAAGATATCTGTTCCCGCTGATGTGACGTGCACTAAGCGCGCCATCTTATCTACTGTCGCTCGCCTGAGGGACATAATGGGTTTCGTTGCTCCCACAGTCGCGTACGCCAAATTGTTAATAAAGCAGCTTTGGCAACTTAATTTAGATTGGGACGACATACCACCACCGCCAATTATTAAGATGTGGAGGCAATTCTGTGCTGAATTACCAGCTCTTAATGATTTACGTATCCCGCGACATGTTGGTGTATCCAAAAACTGTACTGCGTCACTCCTGGGGTTTTCCGACGCCAGCGAGCACGCATACGGTGCCGTAGTCTACATACATGTAAAGAGCGTCAATGGTAACACCGTCCAGTTGATTTGTGCAAAGACTAAAGTCGCACCGACGAAACCACTATCTATTGCACGCCTTGAGCTTTGTGGAGCGGTTTTACTCTCAAAATTGCTTCGCAGAGTACTCGACAATTACTCTCTTGACCTTGCAATATCAGTCTATGCCTTTGTAGATTCAAAAGTAGCTCTGTACTGGATAAAGAGTTCGCCACACAAGTGTCAGACCTTTGTTGCAAGCCGCGTTGTTCAGATTACCGACAATATTCGCGCTGATAACTTTTATCATGTCGCAGGTACTGAGAATCCCGCTGACATACTTTCACGTGGCGTTACGCCAAATAAATTAGTTTCAAACCCCCTGTGGCTCCATGGGCCTCAGTGGACTTCGTTAGATCCATCTCAATGGCCTCTTCGTACTTTAGACAATGAGGTTATTGCAAATATGCCTGAGAAGAAGATTTTGTCGCACACTGTGTGCACATCCGTCTGTAATTCTGCGATTTATGAGCTCGCACTCCGCATCTCTTCTTGGAGTAAACTTCTACGTATAATTGCGTACGTGTGTAAGTTTGCTAAATTATTGCCCCGCCGCAACACTACTGTAGTGACTGCTGATGATCTCAGTTTCTCTGAGGTTATAATCCTCCGCGCCCTGCAAAAACAGCATTTTGCAGTGGAATATTTAAATATTGAAGGTAACAAACCTTGCTCGCCCGCTTTCAATCGTTTAAGGCCTTTTATTGAGAATGGTTTAATCCGCATTGGTGGTCGTCTTTCGAACTCCGCATTAGATTACACGCAAAAACATCCAATTATACTCCCGCGCAGTGATCATGTAGTGAACATGGTCATTGACTATTATCATATTAAAAATTTACACGCTGGGCCTGAATTGTTATTGTTATTGCTCCGTCAAAAATTTTGGATACTTTCCGCACGCCGCACTGTGAGAAGCAGAGTCTACAAGTGTAATATATGTTTCCGGCTTAGACCCCGTCCAACTTACCCTTTGATGGCTGATCTTCCCCATAGTCGTGTAAGACAAGCTATTAAGGCATTTACACACACGGGCTGCGATTATGCCGGTCCTATCGCATACACTCCTGTACGTCGTCGTGGTGTACGCAGCGAGAAGGCGTACTTATGTGTTTTCACATGCCTCACGACTCGAGCTGTACATATAGAAATCGCTACAGATCTTAGTAGTTCTAGTTTCCTCGCTGCGCTTAAACGTTTCCTCTCTAGACGAGGGCCGATTCAGTTTTTATATTCGGATAATGGAACGAATTTTAAAGGTGCCGCTTCGTATCTTCGCGATCTCTATAAATTTCTAAACGTTGAATACCGCCCAAAGCTTGAGCAAGAGTGTGCTGAGAATCGTATAACATGGAAGTTCATCTGTCTCAACTCTCCTCATTTTGGAGGCGCCTGGGAGAGTATGATCAAAGTCGTAAAAACGCATCTGTTCCGAGTTATCGGACATCAGTTACTTTCATACGAAGAGCTTAATACTGTTCTTGCGCAAATTGAGTGCTTGGTAAACTCGCGGCCCTTGACAGTATTAAGTTCTGATCCTGCAGAGCCTTCAGCTCTTACTCCGAGTCATTTTTTGAATACCGCACCTTTATTGTCATTACCCGCACCCAAAGTCAAATCTGACTCTACCAGTCTGTTATACAGGCATTCTTTACTGGATAAATTAGTTCAGTCGTTTTGGGACCGGTGGAGGACGGAATACCTTCACGGATTACAAGTTCGTCAGAAGTGGAACACCCCGTCTACGGCTATCGTACCAGGCATGGTTGTAATTGTGATAAATGATAATGAACCGCCCCTTGCTTGGCCATTAGCGATTGTCGAGTCTGTTCATCCTTCGAAGGATGGCGTAGTTCGAGTAGTGACCGTGAGAACTACTAAGGGAACATATCTCCGTCCTGTTGCTCGTATTTGCCCTCTCCCAAGACAATAAATCACGATTATTTTGATTATAATTATTTATCTAAATTAGGAATTAAGTTTATATTTATATATATTAAAAAAGTATTAAACCGCAATATTATATTTATGTATACATTTTCTCGCTTACCAAGTAAGGTTAGTAGATGAGACATGCGCATTGAGCGCATCCTCTCACTTTATATACCGCTTATTTATTTGTTTTCCTTTTACTTTTTATATTACGGTTGTCTTTTAAAGGTGACCCTTTAAGGGCGGGAGAAAATGGTAACGCCAGTTAACAATCTACTTTATCAACATTACATTACATATCGCATTGAGTTCGTCCTAAGTTATATCTACTTTATCAACATGACTAGTGCATATTTTTTGTTTCCTTCCTTCCTTCCCTTTCCTACCGCACGCGCTGCCGCCGAGGAAAAAGAGGATCTCGGCGCGCGTCAGTATACTAAGTGATATTACGCCATCCGCAGCGCACGGCCACCCGTCGCGTCATACAACGTGGGGCCTACAATGGCGACTTTAATTTAACACACATATACGTTTTCACACTTTCATTTCATGACGAAATTATATTGCCATTAAACGACATTATTTAGGGATATATTTAAAATTTTAGAAAATAGCATGTTAGAGCAACCTGTACTTAAAGAACTGTCGCGCAGTGGTCATTTGCCGGGTTCACGGATCATAACATTGCATCATCGAAATTAAAACGAATAAGCAATACTATTGAAGGAAAGAAGATTTGTCGGCGAGCGGCCGGCGCAGGAGACACCTGCTCCTCTCCCGCACCCCGCCACACTGATATCGAAATATTTTTATAGTACTAGCTGAACCCGTGTCCTTGACACACTTGTTCATAGCAGTGCGCATAATTAGGTCGACTAATATTTTGGTGAATAATTCCGCGAAAAGACGCTTACCTATTGTTTTATTTATTAATTTTTGTGTAATTAGGTTATGGTACTGCGATAAAAACGCTTTGTTTTGGTTTTTTTCCAATTTAGTTGGTACATTTACATCTCTTGCGATACGGACGCTTTTATTTGTGTTATTAGTGCTTGTGTAAACCTGTGATCGTGATGGCAAATACACATCCGAACTACACAGCAGCTGAATATGCGGACATGATCCTAATTTACGGAGAATGTCATCAAAATGCCGCCCTTGCGATTAGAACATATCGCGAGAGATATGGCGATACAAGACAATGCCCTACTCATTCTCGCACTATTGTAGGAGCTCTTCAGCGCATCCGCGAAAACCGACCAGTGGATCCTAGGTATCAACGCCCTGATCGACCGCCTACACGACAATACCCAATCCATTTAACTGAAAATGTGATACAACACTTCGAAGAACAACCCAAAACTAGCCTTCGCCAGAGTGCTAGGCATTTTCAAGTCCATCACAGAACCGTCCATAGGATATTAAAGCGCGAAAAGTGGCACCCATTCAAGTTTAGAAAAGTACATACTCTGCTATCGCGTGATAAAATAATAAGAGTTAATTATTGTCAGTGGTTACTGAGAAAAATTGAAGAGGACAGTGACTTTCTTTCTCAAATTTGTTGGACTGATGAAAGCACGTTCACCAGAAACGGCATGTGGAACCAGCACAATCTGCACCACTGGGCACCTAAAAACCAAAATCCGCGCGTTTGGCGGGAGTCAGCCCATCAGTACAGATTTTCGGTAAATGTTTGGGCAGCTATTCATGGTGACAACATCATCGGACCCGTATTCATTGATGGGGCTTTGAACGGCGAAAGGTTTGTTAATCTATTAAACAATACGGTGTCAGAATACACAAACAACCTAAACGTCCATCGATACCAACGAATGTGGTATCAATTAGATGGCGCGCCTGCACACTCTGTAACAACAGCCAGGCAGTGGCTAAATGACACGTTTGGTGCACAATGGATTGGTAGATTTGGACCTCGTAGGTGGCCAGCAAGATCGCCAGACCTCACGCCACTCGATTTTTTTTTCTGGGGGTGCATCAAAAACGATGTATACGCGGAGAACGTGGATTCGGTGGAACAATTACGCCATCGAATAATAAATGCGTTTGAAAAATTGAAGGAAATGGCTATAAGTGACAATTTATTATCAAATGTGCGAGAAAACATGAAACGCCGTTTAGTTCTTTGTATCTGCCAACAAGGTGGCCTTATTGAAAACAAGAAAATTTAAAATAAAGACAAATTAAAGCAGTGATTAGTGATAACAGTTAACAAATAGTAACACGAGAGTGTGATATGATACGTGTTTGACTAAGCATCTCCGCTGTAGGTACCACTTAGGACGCGCGCTGCTACGCCGGTAAGTTTCTTTGATAAACAAAACACTTTGCGCGGTTGCCAGCCCGCTAAACGCTGCGTTGCCGCTCCGAGTTAACGTAAACCAACTAGGTAAGTATTTTCATGAATGAATTTTTGCAAGGATGATTCCAATTTTAGTTACTTTTTTAATATTTAGTTTGTTTGAAAAAAATAATTTTTCAATTTACGAGTAATTTTAACTTTTTAAAATGAATATGATTAATGGTCACTAGCCCTACCCGTGTATTAAATTAAAGTCGCCATTGTAGCCATACGTTGTATATATATTAACCGCAAACCGCGCAGGACGAACATTGAGATCTCCTGTTTATGTTTAATATTCACCGCATCAGACATTGTGTCTTTGTAACTCATAAAAGTGTGAGACGCCCCCGTAAGGGCAAAGGTCGAGAGTGTGGGACTTCACGAAACTGTTAACCGAGAGTGCGTGTGCGCCGAACCACGTGGCGAGCTTGCTGTATAGCAGACACTCCAGGAGGAAGGCGCGGCAGCCCTCATCAGGTCAGTGCGTGCTATCCCACCTATTTATTTTCCCCTTTGCCGTATGCACCAAAATTACAGTCCACTAAATCTTTATCGAAGATACCTTAAGTTACTGGCGTCTCCAATATATATATATATATATATATATATATATATATATATATATATATATATATATATATATATATAAATATATATATATATATATATATATATATATATATATATATATATATATATATATATACACACATCTGTATCATCACCATTGGGATTGTTAAATCGAATTATCTCATAAAAAATATTTTATTACAGATAAAGTTGAGAACAACCCGCCCAGTCCACCAAATGAAGTGGCAGATAATGAGGACCATGAAGAAACCTTAGAAGTGTCGAGACATTTCAAGGATAATGTCGTGAGGCCTATTTTGAAGAAGCATTTTGGACGCGATGAGTTCTTGGGCCGAATTAACGAGATTGTCTACTTCCTTCCGTTCTCACGTCAGGAGTTGTTGACGTTAGTGAACATGGAGCTACAACACTGGGCAGAAAAAGCTAAGAGTAGACACGATGTGGAATTGCACTGGGAAGGTGGCGTGCTCGGAGCACTGGCTGATGGGTAACACAATTTTTTCTGTAACATGCTTACAATAAATTGCTACTAATGTAAAAAATTGAAGATGTTAAAAATTAACTAGCTAAGATAAGCGTAATAAAATAAAACGAGCTTAGTTTGAAGAGCACTTCCCACCCTGCCACAATTACATGCACTACCTGCCACTACCAATCCCAGCACCTCTGCTCCCAACACCATTACACTAGGAAAGACATCACTGTCTATAATACGACACCTATTTCGCCTCTAAACGAGGCATCCTCAGGTTAAGTGTACTCTGTGGTCTAATTTTTATCATCTTTCGTATAATGGATTTCCGAAAGTAACACCTGATTCTAGTATTTATTTCTCGACATTAAAAGAGCTACTAACAAGTTTGTTTTCGAAAAGTAAGTCTGTGAGCATGTTCAAAAATCGTTGCAAGTTTAAATTAACACGGCTCTCACAGCTCTTATTTTCATATCCCCTCATGTGCCCGGTCATTTTTCTTTTTATGCGCCAGGTGACAAACTTTTTGAATCCTAACTCGTTTTAAAAGGCAAAAAAAAATACAAGTAAAAACAATCGAAATTTTTATTCAGTGAGTTCGTTTAAGACGCCACGTTACGTCCTTGTCTTTAAAACTTTTTTGTCTGTGTGTTTGATTGTTCCGGATAATCTCCTAAACAGTTGGACGGATTTTGACGTGACTCACTGTTAGATAGCTGATTTTATAAGGAGTAATTTAAGTTAGTTAGTAGTAATTTAAGCTACTTTTATCTAAAAAAAAAACTAGAGTTCGCGCAAAAAATTAAACTGAATTGAAATTGTTACCAACCCGAAATCCGATGGAAATGGGGAAGTAAGATAAAAATGCGATGAACTAATTATGTAGTGGCGGTATAATAATATTCCCTGCCCTATATCGTCCCATGTTAATAACAGTTTAAACTAACAAAGATCTTCGGTTGCCAACCCGCCTGCCAAGCGTGGTAACTATGGCAATATGAGGCGCTCTATGGGCAGGCCTATGTTTAGCAGTGGATTTATATAGGCTGTAATAAATGCAACGAACGAAGTCGCGAGCACAGCTAGTAAGTGAACAAAATAAGTAAAGCCGGCAACGCGTCGCAGGTACGACGTGCACTACGGCGCGCGGTCTATCAAGCACGAGGTGGAGCGGCGCGTGGTGAACCAAATCGCGCTGGCCGCTGAGCGCGGTGCGCTGGGCCGCGGCTGCGCGCTGCTGCTGAGCGCGCGCGCCGGCCGCCTGCAGCTGGCCGTGCGCCGCCCCGCTGCCGACCACTACGAGCCGCTGCAGCTAAACGCGCTTTAGCGCCCCCCGCCCCGCCCCGCATCTGGCCGTGCGCCGCCGATCACTACGAGCCGCTGCAGCTAAACGCGCTCTAGCGCCGCAGCTCCCCCCGCCCCGCCCCGAAGCTGGCCGTGCGCCGCCCCGCCGCCGACCACTACTAGCCGCTGCAGCTAAACGCGCTCTAGCGCCGCAGCGCCCCCCGCCCCGCCCCGCAGCTGGCCGTGCGCCGCCCCGCCGCCGACCACTACTAGCCGCTGCAGCTAAACGCGCTCTAGCGCCGCAGCGCCCCCCGCCCCGCCCCGCAGCTGGCCGTGCGCCGCCCCGCCGCCGACCACTACTAGCCGCTGCAGCTAAACGCGCTCTAGCGCCGCAGCGCCCCCCGCCCCGCCCCGCAGCTGGCCGTGCGCCGCCCCGCCGCCGACCACTACTAGCCGCTGCAGCTAAACGCGCTCTAGCGCCGCAGCGCCCCCCGCCCCGCCCCGCAGCTGGCCGTGCGCCGCCCCGCCGCCGACCACTACTAGCCGCTGCAGCTAAACGCGCTCTAGCGCCGCAGCGCCCCCCGCCCCGCCCCGCAGCTGGCCGTGCGCCGCCCCGCCGCCGACCACTACTAGCCGCTGCAGCTAAACGCGCTCTAGCGCTGCAGCGCCCCCCGCCCCGCCCCGCAGCTGGCCGTGCGCCGCCCCGCAGCCGACCACTACTAGTCGCTGCAGCTAAACGCGCTCTAGCGCTGCAGCGCCCCCCGCCCCGCCCCGCAGCTGGCCGTGCGCCGCCCCGCAGCCGACCACTACGAGCCGCTGCAGCTAAACGCGCCCTAGCGGCGCAGCGTTTTATTTGTTTCGTTATCGGTCAGTTTGAGTATGGATACCGACAGTGACAAGTTGCAAGTGAAAGGTAAATAGAGGCGACGCAATTTATAATCCCATTGTTTATCTGCGTGAAAAATAATTAGAATAATTTGAGATGCAGGATGATATTAATAGTGTTTTAGCATTTTGTGGGCTTAAAAACCCTAGTTGAAGAATGTTATTTATTGACACAAAATGTGATGTTAGTGTACTATGTTTGGGCTACCACTATAAATAGAATAATGTTATTTATTGTTATTACTGTATGCAATAAAATTGAAGCAATAAATTATAACAACGTTCTGTAATAATTATACTATTATGAAAAAGTTTGCAAAGTAAAGGTTCAGTTATTTATTTGTGATATAAAAAGATTATCACCAAGAAAAATGAAATAAATTTGATTTATTATTAGATAATTTGTTTAACTTTATCCCATAAAATTAATGCTTACGTGAAATTGTTGAATTCGTAACATCAGTAACCGTATAGTTTATAATCTGGCTCGAAGGACCAACAAATGTCTGCGTGTTTGTTGTGGATGCAGTTTAATGCAATAGTAAATGGTGTTGAAGAGTACCTCTCAAATACTGAGACTGTGGAATTCAAAATATTTTTTTTATTATTCAAAATATTAAAAAATATCCAACTGATACACAAAGCGATATTTTTTAGCCCTAAGGTTTGATTATTTAAATAAAACACTGTTTACCGTAATGGTACTGAATTTAATATTAAACAAAATATTAATACGATGCAATTAACTGACGTCACGAGCACAATCTCTAATTACGATAACATAAAAGTTTATGGGTTTACTCGTAAAGCGGGTCGTCGTGTAGTGGCAGCGTAAGAGTAACCCCATATTGGGTGCGTTTGGCAGAAAAAAGCGCTAGCAAGCGCTTACTAGCGCTAAAATAGTTTTCGGCCAGGACACGATTGCTACTTCAGTAGCGCTGACACAATCCGCCATTTTGCTTATTTAATTTGTTTGTTTTGAAGTAGAGTTTATAAGTTGTTTTTTGCAATATTAGTTTTAAGTAATATAATGACATGAATAGACATATACATGTTATTAAAAATTCGTGATTGGTAAGTTTTTAATATGAGTACTTTACAAACATGTATTTAAATTAGGTTAGGTTCCCCGGTTAAAACTAACTTCGTGTCCTAGAGGAAAATAGCTACTTACGATTTGACAGCGCTTACCGCTTACGATCGCCATTTTGCTTAGAAGCGCTTGCTAGCGCTTTTTTCTGCCAAACGCACCCATTGTCTTGATGATGTCATTAAAGGCGACAGAGATAAACTAAATTAGGAGATGGCCCACAGCACCTTCCTGTTTACTCAAAATAATAAAAAATCTGCGGTTGGCAACCCGCCTGCCAAGCGTGTCAACCAAGGCAAATGTTCCTCCTACGAGGTAATTTGCGGGACACGCCTATATTATAGGCTGTAATGATGATGGTAGGCGGGTGCTGTATAAGTAATGTTTTCTTTAGCAACTCAATGATGCTGGGTTTCGTATGGTGAGTGTATACCCTTTTTACTGGAAACGAGGCATGCCATCTTAGTCTTCAGGGGTGACAACGCATCTACGTGTAGATTCTTAATAGGGTATTTTATACCATGTAAAAAATCAATATATATATATATATATATATATATATATATATATATATATATATATATATATATATATATATATATATATATATATATATATATATATATATATAATAGATTTTATAAAAAGTAAACGAGAAATATTGATTTCTTTTTATAAAATTGCATTGTAAATGTTATATTTCAATGTAAAAAAAAATTTTGTCTGTGCACTGTCGTGACTTCACTGACCCCTCTGAGGGTATTAGTGTTCTGTGTCACTGATTAAGAGGACTAGCAAACCAGCTAATGTGCTGTGTTATTTCGAAATTTTCCAAGTTATCATTACGATTATCGAGTTTTATTCAGAACTTTATTGAAAAGGCATCATGGAAGACGAATTCGTAAAAGCAGAAAGTAGTAATCTACCCAGAATAAATAAATTGGTGTCAAATTTTTTTGCACGCAATCCCAATTTTTGTTCTGAGTTGAGGAATATCAAAACATCAATTACTTATTTCCAACTTTTGTTTATACAAAAATACAATATCAGTTCAGAGTGTATTTTCATAAAACAGTTTAGTAGCTATTATAGTTTAGTTTATCTATAATTACAATCATTAGCAATCATTCGTAATCATTAGTTAAAAAATCGAAGGTAACGTAATTTATTACAAAATTTGACTTGCGATATCCTTTACCTCATGATGTTTTGTTTATACGATAGTTAAATAAGAGTCATACATCAAAATTATCTTCACAGAAGAATAGTCTAGTTTTGTAAACAATTTTTTTTATAGGATAGGGTGACAAACGAGCACACAATTCACCTGGTCCTCGATTACGAATCAAAATGCAGATGCGTTGTCACCAGTGAGGACTAAGATGGAATGCCTCGTTTCCAGTAAAAAGGGTCCATTATAGCTTCTTAGTTATTTATTTAAATTATATTCAGTTAAATAAGGTGATACAGGCACCCGTGTGTGAGAGAAAAAAGAAATTGAAAGTGGGAGGCTTGAGGTAAAGTAAAGTAAAGTTACAGCCTATATAATTTCTACATAATTTTGACTCCATAATACAGTTACAGCCTATATACGTCCCATTGCTGGGCACAGACCTCCCCTCATTTCTGAGAGGGTTTTAGGGCAATAGGAATAAACATTCCTTAACAGGCGAACGTATTTTTGTTTAAACAAACTCTTTCTTTATAAAATAGTGGTAAGCTGAGTTCACTTTGACTAAGACCCGTTCTACTGGACTCGAAGCATTCTGTCTTAGTCCTCAGGGGTGAGAGGGGTCTACACACCCAGGCAGACCCTACTCCCAGATCCTTACTTAGGAAGGTGGTGGTAGTAGTATGCTCTAATTAAAGTCTAAGAAGACGATTTCTGCACATTGAACCTTTTTTGAATATTTAACCGTGGTGTACTATCCTATCGGTACAGATTATAAAACAACAATGTTTGGAAATGTTTTCTGTCTGTCCGTTAGAACACGCATCACATAAAAATCCATCAGCTGGGGTCTAACCCCAATCCACCTATGTCTTTGTCACCCAAGGTGAACTTGGCTGGCCCAAGATGAATGGTCAGCTCAGGGATGTATTTTGACTTGTTATGGCGATGCGCTACACGCCCTGACCTGAGATATAGAATAAGGGTAACAATCGAACATGCAGTTCATTTTATGGTGAGTGGATTCTGTGGCTTAAAGACATCTATATCCATTATCGATTAAGAATTAAAATGCAGATACGTTGTCACTCGTTTTCAGGAAAAAGGTCTCGGTCTTTGGTTCTCTACGCTCAGTTTACTACACAGCATCATTGATGATCATCATAGATATTCTGTGAGAACGCTTGATGACGCTGCGACCAGCTTTCTCACATAATATAATCAAAGCTCGTAGATGTTCTGTGATTTTGTGAACGGATATTCTGTAAGAACGCTAGTCCTACTCCGGTAGAGCCGACCCATTCATGCTACAACTATAATACAGCTGTAGCATGCAGCATGGCTCTAACATAGAGGTACTCTATGATGCAGAGTTATTAAAACGCAGTTATGTGTAGTGCTTATTTTATTAAACTTCGCACCGTTATATACAAATATAATGTATAAATAAACAACAACTCTTTACAAAATATAAATCGTGCGGCGCGACAGGGGCCGCCATAGCAAGTACAAATAAACACGTGTGAAGGCCTCCTGTGTTATTAGATAAACTCTCTGAACGTACACAGCTGGAGGCAGGTCACAGTAAGTCAATGTATGGTAAACGTTGAAAATAAACGATGCGAAACAAAAACTGTTTACGCAAAGAGTTCTATGCGTATAACACTACTAGATAATTCAGAAAAAAAACTACTTATTATATTACAGCTGCTAGATCGCGCAGGTGCGAGCTGGTAGCTGCTACAGTAGATATGCCACACAGTTTTATTTTCACATATCGACGGCAGTTACAGTTTAGGAAAATACGAAATAAAGTAATATACCTACTTTAGCTGAAATAGACTTTAAATAACGTTGACAAAGTGCACACATAAATAATGACCGTGTTTTCTTAATCACATCATACAAAATCAGTGTTAGATTGTTGAAAACAACGTTCACGGCTTACAAAATAAAGTTCACGCCCGCTCGCAGTCGATAAAAGGAGTTCAGTGTTGCCACCTTGCAGAAAAAATTATCACTAGTTACGGTCTGAAATTTTCCTAGCTTTTGGGATATTTTTAATTTAAAAAGTACCTACCAAGAATTCACCAAATTATTTAAAATCAAATCACAAGGTAGATAATAAAAATAATATTTTAATTTTGAAAGTAATAACAATAAACATAACATATAAAATCGAGACAGTATCCTGGTCACAGTTTCTTTAACGAACAGCCAACGAGTATCACAAGAGCGTAATGTTTTTAAAGGATCTCGCCACAATTTACTGTCTCGTAATACCTATCTTTATACTTGGCAACGCACCTGCAATTCCCCTGGTATTGCAGTTGTTCATGGGCGGCGGTAGTCATTCACCATCAGGTGAGCCGTATGCTCGTTTTCACCGTATCCTATAAAAAACAGCGTTTAGGTGAATGTGAGAACCAATTATAAGTTTCTCTAATGATAATCTATATTTCGTGGTAACGTTTGCTCTGGCGCATGCGACGAACAGCTAATTGCAACGAGTGGTAAACACATTTGACTAGAATTAAATTAGGTACGCCATTGTTGATTCCAGTCATGAGATGATCAGAGACATTATTCACCCCAATTACAATTAAGTTTTTATTAGAAGACCATGTAAACAGTTTATCAAGGCAGTTAAAACTCCACAAGCATCCGCGTTTCTCAGTAGTTCTAATGCTAGAAATACGGATACAAATAAATAATAGACTAAACAAAAACATTACAAATGAAATGATTTCAATACAAAAACTACTCATCGTAATTTGACCTACTTTTGCCAACGAATACTAGCAACTAACGAAGTACAAGCAACAGTATTCAGCACTTACTGAAACAAACTTTACATACGTGTTAGGTTCTCATTAAGTCGGGAAATCGCCAAGGTAGGTTAGCATAGACTTCCGTTTTTGATATGCGAAAAAAGAATAGTGCTATTTTGAAATGAACTGAGAAATTCACCGATGGATAAAGAGGGTTGCCAATATATATATCTTCTAAATTGTTTAAGATTAAGATTTGATAAATATCACTAAAACCATTAAATATTTTTTTTGTGATTTTTTTTTAGAATATCACTAACTCCAAAAAATTCACAAATCTAGTGATAAAATCACTAAAGTGGCAACGCTGAAGGAGTTACTGAGAATTTAACATAACTTAGTGCGCAGTGCATTTAGCGCACAGAGCCCGTCTAGTAGTAAACATAGAAGTCTTTGGTTACACGGCTGCTATGAGCTACGACTATCTTTAATTTTTAAGATGCCACGAGCATAAATATTTTAGGAGAATTAATAGTTTATGTTGATTAAATAATTGGTTGTCATAAAAGTCGTGCAAACAAAATCGAACTACTGTTATCATTAACAATGGTTTGATTTTGTTTGCTTATAACGGATTGGGTCTTAAAGCTTATGAATTCAACTATTTAATTAATTATTTATCTAGACTTTTCCCAAGCCAATATAGCAATTTGCCTGAAGCTGATAAGAATGTAATGTTTCTTAAATTTTAAGCCTATACAAGACTGACCTCCAGCGGTGTTCGTACAAAGGATACAGATAATATTACCCAGTACTGAATGGTACTTACATAAACAATACTCGTACATACAACGTGTACAGAATGGACGACATACGGCGCGTGCTTTAAGGAGCACACCGATCTGTATTTACAATAATTTCATAGAATAGAAACAAAGTGAAAAGTGCAAAGGCTGTATGTAGGTAGGTAGTGGGCTGTCATAAAAATACACAAAATTATACTTTATATTCGTTGTTAAACCATGTTTTCGATTGATTTTTATCGGCGTTAGGCCAAGAAATATTTATTTACTACTTATAAATAGTTTGTTATTATGCTACACAATTAAAATAACAATGGAACTAGTCTCCACTCGTTTCAAAACGACTTTGCTGGCAAAAGAACTAAACGGTTGAGTTATATTGTGCAAAAACGAAAATACACAAAAAATTGTACTTACGTGCACAGAGTATAGATTAATATTTTGAAGCAACGTTATGTGGAATGTAGTGTTCGTTTTAGTTAATTAAATTAAATTAATATTTATTTATCTATAAATGTTATGTGAAGTAAATGACTGATAAAAAAAATACATTTTTTGGGGCAGCGGTATGATGTTTACAGCAAAATATAATTTGCTGACCATACCATACTAATCTGTGACTATACTTAATTGACTAAAAACTAGAGTATGTATAATTGCTTGCTTATTTATATTCTTGAACTGAAAATTGTCAAAGGCCGGTCCCACTCTTATTTTAATGGCATAAGGAATCTCTGATTCTTACTAACAAAAACAAGACAGAATCAGAAAGATTAATATTTAAGAAATTAATGTTAACATTAAAAAGGTATTCTTACTTCTAAATAATTATTTTATTTTAGCTTGTAAAATTCAAGCTAGGCTACATCATGTGTTTAGGCCTCAATGGTTCAAAGTCGTTTAACTAAAAAAATTATATATAAACCGATAAACCGACTTTAAACTTCCCCGGATCAGCCTGAAATCGTTTCAGATTATTATCACCTCGATTTTGGTTAAATAATAATAAGAAAACGAAAACACAGTTAAATAACTAATCTCCTTTATGATGTCGGCTTAAAAAACAGGTCGTACACACAGTTGTAGCTCACTACCCTCTTAGGTTAACTTAGTTAGATACAGTTCTGAAGTCTTTCAAATGATTAGCTAAAATACATACCGCCTCATTACAAGATGTGGTTTATTGACAGTCTCGGGTTAATATTATGGTCTTTAATTGAAGTTCTTCATCTAAGGCGCCACAGTCTTCACGAAATTTAATATTTTCTGTCAAATTCTAAATTTTTTATTTTAGTCCACATACCTTCCGCGGGACTACATTATTGAAACAGTCTCCAGTTTAACCCTGAGACTAATTAGAAACTGCTTTCTGTAATAAGGACGATTGTGTATTTTTGAAACACACTCACACAAATACAAACTGCTTAATGTGACTCGATCCAGTACAGTACACCTATTGGGTCTATCTACAGCTACTCATTTATTTTATTATTTATCTATGATTAGTGTTGATAGCATATTACTGGTAGTTTAAATATGAGAGTTTGTATGGACCCCAGAAGACATAAATACATGACAAAATAACCGCAATGAATGATTTAATCAACCTATCCTAGCTTTTCAAAAGTCCATTGCTGAACTTTGGCCTTTCCCATAGGTTGGTTCATAGGGGGGGGGGGGGGGGTATTTGCCTTAGCCACGCTCAGCAGGAGGGTTGCCAACTGCAGTTTCTCTTAATTTTTTTTATTGTTATTAGTAAGACGCTGCTGTCCACCTCGGAATGATATTATGGAGAAGTGGATATTCTTACACCTCTAATTTATACGTTTAACTTCTATCTACTATTTTCAATTTCGTTAGTGGACTCTAAATTCATTATTTTCGTTTTTAAAATTACTTAAAAAGTTGTGTTACTGTTTTTTGGTTTATTGGTGGCAAAAACCCGTGTTATTTGGAATCTTCAATATTTCTTTTTGAAAAAACTATCTTGTTGACTAATGCAAAGTAGTTCTTACCCACTTCTGTCCGCTAAATGGCTATTATTATTTTATTATTATTATTAGTACACTTCTGTTTGCTTATTTAGGAATAAAGGTAGAACAAAAATACATTTTAGTTTCGTTGGCTTAAAGACCGTGTAAACGCTAACATATTATATAATTGGGACCGGGTGGTTAATAAATAGGATAATAGGGGTCACATAAAAATCCCTGTTTCTTCTGTTTGTTCTTAGTAACTAAATAACTCTACGTCTGAATGCACCGACAGGAAATTATTACTGGAAAACTCTATGGAACACATCATTTTATTGTATAATTAATTATAATATTTATTATGTTTCAGTATACATAAGTCGTATATAAAATAGTTTAGACACTAATTGTATGCTATTTATTTTTTAAATCTCGTTTTCATCTAAAACTAGTTGGTGTTAGATAAAATATGACTCGTTTAAAGTTAGATTAACGGAACGGATGGTCTAATCTCTATCGAGCTAAGCACGCGTGTATTTCTCATATCTTAGCTCCTAGCGATACGTGCAAATCACTACAGTACAATTATTGTATAAATACATAATTTGTTTTAATGCAAAAACTTCTATGTATACCTAGACCAGCATTCAGAACAAACATTGTGTCAGCTGTAGATCTGGTGAGAGCTGGCGACGGCTGGCTTGATAAATATGTCACTCACTTCTATTTTTATTTACGACAGTTATTGTTTTTAGGCAAATACGAAATAACGTTAATGATTTCTTATATGCACGCGAACGCTACACATTTAAATAAAACTAAAGTACGGCCAACGAGAAGCGATACCAAATGTAAATAAAACCAATGCAAGGTTATTAGGAATAGCAGGGGCGCGTAACCTTTGATAGTTAGATTGTATATTTAAGTAGAAAATATAGTTTTGAAAATTGTCTAACGAATCAAAAAATAGACTTTTTATAAATTTTGTTATAATTTGAATTATTGTATAATGTAGATTTAAATTAAGTAACGAGAAAAATGATAATGTTTCTGAATATCGCTTGCCTAACAACTGTGTGCCCGGTGTATGGTAACAGGCTTGCTTATCAACAAAACAAAATAACAATCATTAAATAAACAACAAAAACTAACAAAAAAATTAACAAATAACTTGTATCACCACGAGCGTGTTCCGAAACGAAATGAACCACTATTACTACTAAAATGGCCTCCCGAATGTTGGCGAACCCGTCTTGACCCTTACATGTTTTTGCCGGGAAAACGAGACATTACGACAAATACACAAGGTGGTAATGGTAAATGACCTTTCGTATCGCTGCTAGTAGGCCGTACTTTAGTTTTTACGGATTTCATCGAGTATATTAACTTTTTTATATTTCCGACGTTTCGAGCACTTGATATAACACGTTAAACACCTTAGTCTCCCCCGTGACCATAGGTGCTGTGAAGTGCTCGGAACGTCGGGAATATAAAAAAGTTAATATACGCGATAAAATCAATACAATAATGACAGCATTTTCTTAGTCACATGAAACAAAGTCAGTGTTAGTGTCGAAAACAACGTCCGCGGTTTACAAAACAAAGAACTGGTCTAGTCGCCCGCTTGCAGTCGACTAAAGTAGTAGCTCAGAATTGACGTACGCAATATATTAGTACCGTAGTGTTCGCCTAGTAGTGTACATAGAAGTCTTTGTTTTTATTCGCGTTAACGGCGATATGTTGCAAACTGGTGAGTGGATGACGCGGTGAATCTCTTAAATAACTAACTGTCGATGTAAGTTCCCTATTTTAATTTACATTCAAACATCACATGCGAGTGCATCATAAAGTCTACTGTCCGTAACTTTGGTTACTTACAGTCCATCAATAAAGGCGACGACATAGAAACGCTGGGATTTTCCGGTGAGTCGCGTATTGTAACAGCGTTGCCAGAGCGAGGTGTCATAATTACCACAAAATCTAAATAAACAACCATAGACGGTAAATAATCATAAGTATAAATTATATTCAAAAAGATGAAAATATTAATTCGCTAAGATTTGCTCGTAAAATAAAATAGATTTTTTTTTTTAATAAAAAGAATAATGGAATCGGTTTACAACTGATTCAGTTATCAAATAACAAAGATACAAAAAAAAAATAAGAACATAGTTTATTGTAAACCTCCTCCTTTTTGAAAACGGCTAAAATAACATTTGCAAACGATATGTTATTTTCTTCCGCCGAAGCTCAAATAAAAAATATAATTAATATTGAAATAAATATAATTCATTCCAAAATGAGCTTTCATCATCCCTTGAAACTAGGTAAGACATATCATTTGTATTTTTCACGCATTTCTAGGCTTGCCAAACTTAGTCCACGAATTTGGGGGAAAATTGGAATCACAAAGCGGGACGAGGCCAAAAAAAACCGGGACATGCTGTAAAAGTATGTAATGGCAAAATTTTTTATCAGAAATAAGATTTTGTTACCATATTTTAAAAAAGGGGTTTTATAGTCGATGCGTATTTTTTAAATGTAAGTTCACCGATTTCTCAGAAAACGTCTAAACCCATTTAAGTGAAGAACCATTTTGATTAAATAAGTAGACTACTTCAAGGATAGCCCCATACTCGTAAATATGGACAAAAATGCACTCCTAGTGATGGGAAAATAGGTAATAAGGTTTTATTATAACTATTTAGATGACATTTTAGTAGACTAGTGAAAAAAATTGGTTGATCCTGCAGGCCATCCCAGGAATTTCCCGCTTCGTTTTTGAGCTCGAAGAGGAAAACAGACACGTTACAAATAAAATCAATTAATTTTGATGTGGTTTACAGCATTCGACGTCGTTTTTTGAGTGGAAGAACTAATAGATTAGAATTGACCAAAACAAGGGTGTCGAAGTAATTCCAAGGAAATAGTGACACAGAGAACGAGAGTTCTGTATTGAATTAAAAGAATTAAACCCCTTTTAAAACAACTGTAAGATGTTTTGAACGTTTGAAAAACAATAGATAAGTGAAATAAAAAGTATGTTCACTTCTAGATATTTCTACTCGAAATTTAGCCATATACATTAAAATGGGACACTTGGCGTCCCGCGCTCATCTTTCGCGAGATGTGTCCGCTAAGGCTCTAGAAATGGGATGTGCTGCATCTCGCGGAACGGTTGGCAAGCCTAGTCTTAACCAATTAATTTTGACATCTTTAACACAGTCGACTTCCTCAAAATAATGCCTGATTTTAATAGTTGTCTGGACGTACAGACATGAATAAACGTTCTGGCAATGCTGCACAACGGTGGTGTGAGGGTGGTGCTCGATGTGTGGGTGGGCTAAAGCCATCCGGCGGAGTGGTGCGGCGCGTGGCCGTGCAGTGGCGTGACGCCGGCCAGGCGCGCCAGTGCCGCACAGCGTCCGCACGGCGTCCCTGGACTTGTGGTCCTCTCGCACTCCTCCGTCCCCCCCTCCACGCTGGTTTCATATCCACATTGCCCACAAGCCTCCTGCAAATCACGTTGTGTTATGTTATGTCCATCCAAACGTGTATAATACCAAAGCTTGAGCTGTGCTTGTACTACGTATCTTCGTTTTTCTTTTTTTTCATAGCCTGTAATGTTAAGCAGTGGACTTTTTTAGGCTGTAAGGAAAGAGTGAAAAATGTAAACAAGATGGTGATATCGTCGTCTATTGGTCATGAAAGATTAGTCATAAGATCTTTCTGATTTTTAAGATGCGACATTTTACGGCACCCATTAGATAAAAATTTCATCCCTTAAACAACCCTTAGTAACGGTATAATAAGTAGACGTAGTAGCAGAGCCTATCTAGTAGTACATAATTGTAATCAAACCAACCTTGTGCGCGTCGTCATCAAGGCTGGCCAGCAGCGGCTCCCGGCTGCCGGCGGGCGGGTGCGTGTTGGGGTGCGGTGGATGTGCGGGGGCGGGTGGCGCACGCGGCGGCGGCGGCGCAAGCGGAACCCGCGCCGGCACGGAACTGGCGCGCTGCAGCGCTTCTGAAGCGCAGGCGCGCTCCTCGGCCGGGGCGCGCCGCGAGTCCGAGAACTTCTTTCGCTTGCGCTTGAGCGCTGCAAGCGCTGTCAGCGGGTGCAGCGGCCCACTGCGTGTGCGTTCTGGGCTGCGAGCGGAGTCGCTGCCTGACTCCGACCGCTCGCTGCCACTACCGATACATACAAAGCATCATTACAAAGACTTCCATGTAGGTACACTACAAGACCGGTAATTCGGAACAAAAACTGTTTCACAGATTGTATGTTCATTTATGACAGTTACCGTGTTTTTATGAAATAGACTTCAAATCACAATCAATTTGATTACAAGCAATAACATGTCCATTGCTGAACACAGGCCTCCTTATACATAGCACGGTGCTAAGTTACTTGCACATTTTACCAGTGCCCTGTTTATCAAAACTTACAAGCCTTGTATTACAAGCGATTTTCCTGTAAAAAAGTAAATTATTACAAATATGTGTTTATCAAAACTACACAAGTAAATTACAAGTTACAAAGGTTATTACTTATTTCACAAGTATATTTTTACATTTGTATTCGTTATTTTGTTCATCAAAAATCCCTTGTAAGTTACAATTTGTAGAAAATAATAGCAAATTGACCTATAAATTTAATGAAAGGTTTCGACTTAAAGCTGAAAATTAATTAAAATTTTGGGTAGCTGTTTAGAAAGAAATACAAACAGAAACCACGCCCTGTCTACTAATTTAATACTAGGCTGCACTAAAAGTATCGGGAATGGAATATTTCCACTGTTCCTGTCACATTAAAATGTTTTTAATTGAAAACAACTTGGTTTTAAAAATCGAATACCATTTATTTATAAAAAAAAAGATTCTCGGTCTTGTCACAAGGTTTTGTCAAACTTGTTTAGTCGTTGAGAAAATGGAATTGACCGAGAAAATTCAAGATTGATGATTTATTATGACTTTCGAAGTGGTTTAACACAAAAAAGTGTGTTGATCGGATGATTCTGCATTTGGTGATGAAGCCCCATCCAAAATCACAATTTATCGCTGGTTTGCTGAATATCAACGTGGACGTGTCAAGCTCAGTGATGATCCCCATCAAGGTCGTCCAAAAACTGCAGTCACCCAAGAAAACGTTGATGTCGTGCGTAAGCTGATTGAGGAAGATCGACATATGACATACCGCGAAATTCAAGCAACTTTAGACATTGGCATGAGTCAAATACAAATAATCTTGCATGAACAATTAGGTGTAAAAAAGTTGTTTTCCCGATGGATACCGCATTCGCTCTGTGAAGAGCAAAAAGCGGCTAGCGTTACTTAGTACGTCAGAACTCTCGAAAGATTCCAGGCAGGATCCTTAAATGCTGTATACAACATCGTATCAGGTGAGAAATCCTGGATATATGCGTACGAACCCGAAACAAAAAACCAGTCACAAGTTTGGGTGTTCGAAACTGAGTTAAAGCCAACAAAAATTGTTCGTTCACGGAGTGTTGCAAAAAAAATGGTGGCCACGTTTGTCTCCAAAACCGGCCATGTTACGACTATTCCTCTTGAGGAACAAAGAACAGTTAATTCAGAATGGTATGCTAGCATTTGTTTGCCACAGGTCGTTTCTGAACTCTGTAAAGAGAACTGCAACCGCCGCATCATCCTCCATCACGACAATACGAGTTCTCACACCGCACATAGAACAAAAGAGTTTTTAGAGCAAGAAAACATAGAATTATTAGACCATCCGCCGTACAGCCCCGACCTAAGCCCTAATGATTTCTATACTTTCCCTAAAATAAAGAATAAATTGCGTGGACAGAGATTTTCATCACCTGAAGAAGCTGTGGACTCCCACAAAACGGCCATTTTGGAGACCCCAACTTCTCCAAAATCAACTTTAAAAATAAGTAATCTAAGTTTAAGTAAAGTAAAATATTGTATATAAATACGTCCTCTGCTGGGCACAGAGTGTGTGTCCAAATTGCAGCCTCAATACTTGTTGGTGGACTTGACATGTCCACAGTCCGTACGTATAATAAATGGGATTAGAAATGGCGGTTCATCGAGCCCGTACCGTCAACATGCACAATATCGAAAACGAAAACCCACTAATAACGGTATATCGTTATAACATTATATTATTCGATTATTTGAAATTCTCAAAAGAAGAAAATATTTGTTAAAATAATTGTATACGAAAGTTAAAATAATTTTAAAATAACATTTATAACTAGCGACCCGCTCCGACTTCACCTGGATGGGATCTATTAATATATCTATAAGTGTAAAAAACTTATCAATGTTATTTACTGTTAACATCAATAAGTTATTTAGACTTCAGATAATCGTTCAAGACTATTTAATTGGTTTTATCAATATTTATAATTTAATAAAATCTCAAAATTTTTCGGACAAAAATTTGATCTAGATCCCTCATGATCTTACTTTTTATTTGTTCGTAATGTTTTATTACAATGGATCAGCTATTCCGAAGATTAGATGAGACAGACAGACAAACGAAAAATTTAAAAATTGTTACTCATTGTGTTGTTATAGGTGCAAATATTTTATACAAAAATACTAACAAATAAAATCAAAAATAATTATAAAGGAAACTCTCAAAACGCCGTCGTAGCTCACAAATTAGCTAACCGGACTGATACTTTTTGTAGGTTGGCATTTGGTAATCATCGATTCCAACGAGCTATAGAAAGTACGAAAAACGCATATCTCAACATATTACATTCTTTACCGGGGTGTGAGTATAGATAGCTACAGTGTGCGAGGGAGAGGT
Source organism: Parnassius smintheus behrii (assembly GCA_036936625.1). Classification (NCBI taxonomy): domain Eukaryota; kingdom Metazoa; phylum Arthropoda; class Insecta; order Lepidoptera; family Papilionidae; genus Parnassius; species Parnassius smintheus. Next base: position 56,364,153 of record JAUPFT010000003.1, on the reverse strand, counting down.
GAATAGAAGCGACGCTATTTTCAATCACGTTTCTTAACCACGCGGGTTGTAGGACTATTTTCTTTTATTCCTCAGACATGCAACCTGCATCGTCATCGTCACAACGTTTTCTTTCAACACGGAACACTCATTGATGCAGTTGAGATCAAACCTGGGTTAATCGTGTTGCATGAAATTTACAGCGGTTGCTTAAATTTTCAAACAACTTTAAACAAGTACGACCTCAGAAGTTTCGTCACCCTTGAGAACTCAGAGCTGCCTCTTATACATCATAATCTGTAATTATATCTGCTGTCAGGTGAAATATGCAACATTCAAGTCAAGATATATCGCTAAGCCAAGATGAATCTCGCACTTACTTGTAACAACAGTTATATCAGGTGCAATAAATTGTGTTATAAAATTCCTACTAGTTTAAAACATGGTAGTGTTTAAAATTAGTAGGAATTTTATAACACTGCTATTACTACCAACATTACAACTAACATTACTAATTTAGAACACTACCATGTTTTAAATTTATGCGTTACTTAACAAAATTACTAATTGATTAATAATTTTATAGCTTACTTGAGTTCCAGAATATAAACTGTAAGCTTATATAGTTATTGCAATTTATAATATCTCTATCAGATAGACAGAAGCAAATGACAGATAGAGTCTATCTGTGTTTTGACTTTTGAATCGGCAATAGCCTAACGGCAGGATGCGGACCTTTTGAGCTCAAATTAATATTATTAATGTTTTGCTAGTATTTTTTTTAATCTTAAAGAAGGTGGAACCAACCCAGGCAGATATCTACACAGGAGGGTCATTACACTTACAAAAATAAACAGGCTAACCTGGGCGATTGTCTCGCATGATCGCAGACGGAGTCTTCGGAGCGAGAGCGCCCTATGAGTCGTGACACTCTGGCGGCTCTTGCAGCCTCGATGATGGTGCCCCAGCGGCGCTTGTGCGGCGACTTCCGGCGAGCACTGGTTGCACCATCCGACAGGCTGGACTGGCTGGCGCGAAGTCTGCCCCCCAGCAGTGCCGACAGTGAGGCGTGGTGGGCGCTGTGGGGTCCATGTGGCCCGTGTGGTCCGTGAGCGTCGTGCTCGTGATGCAACGACGCCAAGAACTCGTCCACCGGCGCGAGAGACCCCCCCGGAGCGATGTTGAAGCCCTTCATCAGACGGCGCTCCTTTTGGCGGTTCTTTTTGCCGCCACCGCCACCTGCAAGTGGCAACCGACCTCCTTTGAAAAATATTTCTTAATATGTTTACGCGAATGCTATAAATTGAATGAAAGTAGTTGTTTGTGGATTTTATCACATTTAATAACAAAAAAGCAAATTAATTAAAATCATATTTTCAGTAAGGACTTCACTGCTCTCTGGACATTTCTACTCCGCTTGGGACCTTTTTCGTGGAATAACATTGTCATTTATCAGATTACGAGCATTGCAACGCATGCCCGGCACAGCTAGTAATTAAGGTTACAGCCTAATAAAGTCCACTGCTGAACATAGGCCTCCCCTATAGGTTGCCTTGTAGGGGGATATTTGCCATAGTTGCTAAGCTTGGCAAGTGGATTGCCAACCGGTTTTTTTTAGCCGTTATTAAGAAGACGCTGCTACTCATATCCTGATTCGCTTCCCTCCGTCGCCTCTTACATCACCCACGGGATGATGCGGGCTAGTGGATATTCGTACACCGTCACTAGATGGTAGACTGAACGTTTGTTAATAGTTAAAAGATAATGTAACTGAGCTTAACTTAGGTATATATTGCATGTTCAACCACAGTCGCCTCGTTGTCATAATATGTGCTGCAAAGCAATACGTCATAGAATAAATGTTGTTTGTTGTAGTAGTTTTGTTTCTAGAGTAAGTAGTAGTGTTTTGTAAGTAGAGAATCAGGGCTGCAGCAGCTTTTTATAGAAAAGGGGGGAATGGAGCAAGCGGCTCACCCGATGGTAAGTCTCGATCGCCGCCCATGAACAACTGAAACACCAGGGGAATTGCAGCTGCGTTGTTAGTTTAAAAAAAGGAGAAAGCTCGTTTCTTAAAAGTTCCTAAGACGTATCGATTCCGAAAAGATTTTTGAACCCCGGACCTCATGATCAGCAGTTGCATTTACAACCTTCTAGGGGGCCAACGAGGCACTTGATTTACGTAGAATTACGTTAAGGTAAAGATCGTGAACAAATTGTAACGTTTAAGAAATTAAAAGTGTTTCGCGTACATGTCCAGAAACGAGGAACACCTAGTCTTATAGTATACAATACATTTAGTCTGCGTTTTGCTGTCAACTAAACAAGGTCACTCTACATACTCTTATTAATTTAACTTAACCCTCATTGTAGTTATAGCCCCCTTCAAATAAATTTGTAAACGTAAACTAACCTTCCAATATCCCATTATTTAAATTTGATATTTCAAAAGAAATTAAACAATAAAAAAATGTTTGTGTTGCGCGCTATGGAATCCCAAGCGTTAAGCTTACCGATAAATGTAAAAACGTGGAAATTCGCAGGAAAACTAAACTAATAGACGCAGGGCAACACGCACAATAGCTTAAGTGGAGATGGAACAGGGAGTAAAAGAAGACCTAAAGAACGCATTTACGTGGTAGAGTCATGCTGCAGCTATATTGTGGTTACGAATGGGTCGGCTTTACCGAGGTAGGACCACGCTCCCACAGAATACCAGCGTAAAATAGCAGCTTAATGCTGCTGGGTTTCGCAAGGTGAGTGTAGAGAACCGGAGACTCTTTTTACTGGAAACGAGGTATTCCATCTCAGTCCTCAGGGCTGGCAACGCATTTGCATTTTGATTCTTAATTGAAGATAAATGTAGATATCTATATGCCAAAGCATCCACTCTTACCATCAGGTGGATTGTGTGCTCGTTTGTCACCCTTATTCTATAAAAAAAAACGCTGGATCGATGAAATCCAAAGAATAGCCTGTAGAGACTGAATACGAAAAGCGCAAAACAGAAACAAAAATTGACAGCTGTACAACACTTGGAGGAGGCCTATACCCGGAGCAGGGGCAATATATTAAACAACAACTAATTAGAATTTTTTATTTTTAACCGACTTCAAAAAGGGAAGAGTTACTCAATTGGACTGTGTTTTTTATGTGTATTACATCGGAACTTCATTCTGGGTGAACAGATTTTGATGACTCTTTTTTTATTTGAAAGCTAGTGCTTCTCGTGTGTCCCTTATAAATCTTGATCTTTTGAGTTATCCTTAATAATGCGGATTAAATTGACTTCAAATACATTAGTAATGTTCTCATTTTATTTGTAGTACCTGGATGACCGAGCTTTCCTCGGTATTTTTTTTGGAAATCGTGTTTTTTTGGAAATTATATTTAGATACAAATTACAAACTGATGAAACAGGAATAACATTCATTGATCTTATTGACATAAAAGAAAAAACTGTTGTAGCAGTTTTTCATTGCCTAAAAACACGGACGAAACGACATTTTATAAAAATTAATCCTAGCTTGATCGATTTATTGCCCCGAAACCCCCTGGGCACTAAATTTTAAGAAAATCGTTGGAGCCGTTTCCTAGATTCCGATTATATATATATATATATATATATATATATATATCTCGGTTGTACAAAATTTCAATTTTACCACTGGTTTGTTTGTATATAAATTGAATGGTAATATAAAGGCTGATATACATATATTTATATAGTGAAATAAATATATAAATAAACAATACTTAAGTGAATAAAAAGTCAACCAGATCGAAGTCCTTGATAGAGGAGACCAAACAGCCGAGGATTAGCGCGAAAGGGTAAGATATTGGCGCAAGATGCGGGCGGTATGGTGGAGCACCGCCTTCTTCACTTGAGCCCGGAGCAGTCCGTCACGGAGTCCCAGTCGCCTCAGATGACTCAAGAGGCTGACTGGGATTAACCGGATTAACTGGATTCGTTGAAATGACTACAGGTATAATTTTGGTCGGCGGACCATCCCACATGTCTGTCACCTAGTGAGCCAGGTCCAGATTTTGTTAACTTATCTGTTTTGCTTTCAGGAGGTTCTCGTCATACGGAATGGTAATGTCGATCAAAAATATTTTTGACGTTTGACGCCTATTGCTATTATTTAATTGAAGTGTGTATTCGTAAATAGTAAGTAATAAATTAGTTTTATTTGTACAAAAATACGAAAGTTTATCAAATTAAGTGAAATCAGCGAAGGTAGGTTAAGGTGCGGTTGGAGTGTCCTTTAGGTAACCCCGAGTCGCGGACTAGAATGTAATAAGCTAATTCAGTTTTTTTTTTAATATACACCCATTTTGAGGATTAAACACCTTCAAAGTCCTCTCTCTTGTTGAAAGAACTTTAATCCTCATAAACCGAGGCAATTTATAGAATAACAAGGCTACTATAATACAGAGAACTCCTTATGTTAACTGTTCGATAAATAAAAACTATTTAATAAATGTTCTTAAAAGAATTTAGGGCTTTTATTTTTTTTCTAAATCTCATAAATAAATACTTTATAATCATACCATTTTCGATTAGCAATAGTCTTGTTTAGTACGGGTATCTTTTTAATTTGAAGAGTGAGTCGCTTTGTTGCATGCCGATTTGGTCACATTTTAGATTTATATTATGAAGTGGCGGTGTAAGAATATCCACTACCCCATATAGTCTCGAGGGTGTCGTGAGAGGCGACAGAGGGAAACGACCCAGGAGATGGGCAGCAGCGTCTTTTCAATAACAACTATTACATAAAAACTACGTTTACGGTCCCACTTAGCAAGCGTGGCAACTATGGCAAATATCCTCCCTATGTGGCAACCTATAGCGGATACCTATGTTCAGCAGTGGATTTTAATAGAATGTAGTCCGGTAACGCAACTTTCATTTATTTTGTTTTATAGTACCCGGTTGACCGAGCTTTGCTCGGTAATTTTCGCTCGGTTTTTTTTTGATTCGTGTCTTTTGGAAATAATATTTAGATACAAATTACATACTGATGAAATACGAATAATATTTTTTTGATCGTAGCGACATAATAGAAAAAACTGAACTGGTTATTTGATTAAAAAATCATGAGTGCTTAAAAAATCATGAGTGCAATTAGTTTAATTTAAATTTTCGTGTGTTTAAAAAATACTAAAAAAAGGGCTCGAAAAAATAGATTTTCTCAAAAAAGAACTTGAAAAAAAAATTTAAAAAAAGTCGGTCGGTCGGTCTGGGCTCGAACCATGGTATTACGATTTTGCGACCGCCCAATATACCATTAAGCTATTTGTAATCATTAATAAGCCGTCAAAATTTACCTTCTTATTCTAACGATATTATAGCAGTTTTTCATTGCCTAAAAACACGGACAAAAAGACATTTTCTAAAAATAAATCCTAACTAGATCGATTTATTGCCCCCGAAACTCCCTGCACACAAAATTTTATGAAAATCGTTGGAGCCGTTTCCGAGATCCCGATTATATATATATATACATATATACAAGAATTGCTCGTTTAATAGTATAGGATTAAAATATTTTTAAATCATCAGTTGTCTAATCAAATCAAACCTCATCAAATATCCCCCGTATAAGGCAACCTATGGTGGAGTCCTATGTTCAGCAGTGGATTTTAATAGAATGTAACGGTAATACAAGTTTCATTTACTTTACTCTATATTAAAATATTTTTAAATCATCAGTTGTCTAATCAAATCAAACCTCATCAAATATCCCCCGTATGAGGCAACCTATGGCGGAGTCCTACGTTCAGCAGTGGATTTTAATAGAATGTAACGGTAATGCAAGTTTCATTTACTTTATATTAAAATATTTTTAAATCATCAGTTGTCTAATCAAATCAAACCTCATCAAATATCCCCCGTATGAGGCAACCTATGGCGGAGTCCTACGTTCAGCAGTGGATTTTAATAGAATGTAACGGTAATGCAAGTTTCATTTACTTTATATTAAAATATTTTTAAATCATCAGTTGTCTAATCAAATCAAACCTCATCAAATATCCCCCGTATAAGGCAACCTATGGCGGAGTCCTATGTTCAGCAGTGGATTTTGATAGAATGTAACGGTAATGTAAGTTTCATTTACTTTACTCTATATTAAAATATTTTTAAATCATCAGTTGTCTAATCAAATCAAACCTCATCAAATATCCCCCGTATAAGGCAACCTATGGCGGAGTCCTATGTTCAGCAGTGAATTTTAATAGAATGTAACGGAAATGCAAGTTTCATTTACTTTACTTTATATTAAAATATTTTTAAATCATCAGTTATCTAATCAAATCAAACCTCATCAAATATCCCGCCTATGAGGCAACCTATAGCGGAGACCTATGTTCAGCAGTGGATTTTAATAGAATGCAACGGAAATGCAAGTTTCATTTACTTTACTTTATAATAAAATATTTTTAAATCAACAGTTTTCTAATCAAATCAAACCTCATCAAATATCCCGCCTATGAGGCAACCTATAGCGGAGACCTATGTTCAGCAGCGGATTTTAATAGAATGTAACGGTAACGGAAGTTTCATTTGCTTTACTCTATATTAAAATATTTTAACTTATCAATTCAACAAATAAATATCCTCTAAAATCACATCACCAAGTAGCAATATAAACCATTAATACTACACTATTGTATTAGGTAATACAGATGTGATGATAGTTGTAAGTGGTAAATAAATAAAAAAATAGAATCATGCATTGATTTGCGGAAGTCCATTATATTAATAAAATGCCAACATTAACTAGCTACACTAGGAAGAGAAATAGACTCGGCGCAGGCGCAGTGTATTATATTTTATATATTTATATATTTTCTCTTAATGATGCCACGTTTAGAGGGGAAACACGTGTCGTATTATCGACAGTGGTGTGTCTTTTCTTGTGGTATTGGGATTGTGAGTAGTGGTGAGGAGCTTATTGCACGCAACTGAGGAATGGCGAGAAGTGCTCTCCAGGATAAGTAAGACTAATCATTTTAATTTTTACGCGGATCTTAGCTTATTAATTTTAACATCCTCTATGTAAAGCATTGTCATTTTAAATAACGAAACTCTAATATTACAACCCTTACGTAGCTCGTATAATGAACATAAACTTAGAGAAAGCGCAAAAAAAAACGTGTACACTTTACAGTTCACTCGCAGTAGAAGTGAAACCTATTATACTGTGTTCTATCTCATTCCCTCACAGGCTAAATCCAGTAGATTTGCATTTATCTCTTTTTTCTGTTGAATTTTCGTTTTATCGAGTTTTAAGTCACGATTCCAAATAAGTTTGAACTTAAAATATTTGTTGGATTACTCAAACCCGTACCCGGGGCCCCAGCGTTAGCAGTGGATGTGTTCATGCCAGAGTTGCGCAGTATTTCTACCAGCTCGCAGCGAAAAGCGCTCACATCCTGCTTGATCTCGTTCACGTCGTCCTCCGTGACACCGCCGGACTCCGCCCGCCGCTGCTGTACCGTCACGTACCGTCGCACCAAGTTCCGCATTATCGCCTGCACCAACCGTTATATGTCAATAATGATAGAAGAAAATAAATATGTGTGCAGTTCACACGGAAGTTAAACCCACAAATAAAATGAATTATAATATAAAAATATTTCACGGCAAATTATTTATTAATTACGATAATTTTCATTATATTTAAAATCTTATTTATTTGGTAGGGCTATAATATTTGAGAACTTAGCGTCTGCAGAGTTTAATACTCCTACCATATAAGTATATTGATGTGCAGGCAGGTAGTTGAAATATTGAAGGGAAATTGGGTTTATATTTAAATAAATAGCTGCCTGACTGTACAGTGTACAATCATCATGTTAAGATTTTTTATAAATCCTATACTATTAAACGAGCAATTCTTGTATATATGTATATATATATATATAATCGGGATCTCGGAAACGGCTCCAACGATTTTCATAAAATTTAGTGTCCAGGGAGTTTCGGGGATAATAAATCGATCTAGCTAAGATTTATTTTTAGAAAATGTCTTTTTGTCCGTGTTTTTAGGCAATTAAAAACTGCTACAATATAGTTAGAATAAGAAGGTAAATTTTGACAGTGTGGTAATGATTATAAATAGCTTATTGGTATAATGGGCGGTCACAAAATCGTAAAACCCCGGTTCGAGCCCAGACCGACCGACCGACTTTTTTATTTTTTTTTTTCAAGTTTCTTTCTTTTTTGAGAAAATATATTTTTTTCGAGCCCTTTTTTTAGTATTTTTTAAAAACACGAAAATTTAAATAAAAATAATTGCACTCATGATTTTTTATTCAAATAACCAGTTCAGTTTTTTCTGTTATGTCGCTAAGATCAAAAAATATTATTTATAATTCATCAGTATGTAATTTGTATCTAAATATAATTTCCAAAACACACGAATTAAAAAAATCGAGCGAAAAATACCGAGCAAAGCTCGGTCAACCGGGTACTATCATTTATTTACACAATATTCGAATGAATTAATGAAACTATTTTACGTTGGTATTCTGTAAGAGCGTGGTTCTACCCCGGCCGAGCTACAACCATAATAATATAGTTGCAGCATGCTTATAACAAGTAAAAAATGACTCATATTCACATTTTACAAAATGTGTACAATGTTGGTTTAGTGCAAAAAAAATCACAAAATCTGAACATGAAAACTCGATTTCAGGATCGTGCAAATGGAAGTCCGTATCTGCCTACTTCTCATGGTGATAGGCGTGAGTATATGTACGTGTATATATTATGTGAAAAGTCTATTTTTTGTTGACACAAAAACAACTACATATTAATGTAATATACAAGACAGTAAATTCATACTAGGAGTACTTAACGTGTAACACACACACACACACACACACACACGCACACGCGCACTCGCACGCGCACACGCACACGCACACGCACACGCACAGCACACGCACAGCACACGCACACGCACACGCACACGCACACGCACAGCACACGCACACGCACACGCACACGCACACGCACACGCACACGCACACGCACACGCACAAGCACACGCACACGCGCACGCGCACGCACACGCACACGCACACGCACACGCACAAGCACACGCACACGCACACGCACACGCACACGCACACGCACACGCACACGCACACGCACAAGCACACGCACACGCACACGCACACGCACACGCACACGCACACGCACACGCACACGCACACACACACACACACACACACACACACACACACACACACACGCACGCACACACACAGCCTTATATTCAACACAATTGTTCATCAATCGATATTTATGAAAGTTTCGGAAATTATGCTAAATAGTATATCTATTTGGAATAAAACTCAGGACAGGAGCTGAGCAACGTCTTTCGTTTACTTTTAAAAATTAGTTTTTAAAAGTAAACGAGTTTTCGTTTATTTTTAAAAATATATTTACTATTATAATGTCTTCATACAAAACGTACCTGATACCGAAAGTCCCTTTCATTCGCCTGCTTTGCCTTCCTCTGGAAATATGAAAATAAATTAGAACTGTACAGAAATGTGTTATTTTATAACAATAAGGGTGAAAAACAAACAAACAGTCCACCAGATAGTAAGTGAATACTGTGGCATATAGACATCTTCATTTATCCTTGATTAAGAATCAAAATGTAGATCACTCCTTGGAGAATCAAGAATACCTCGTTTCCAGTTAAATATCAACGGTTCTACACTCGATATAATGTAACGGTAATAGAATGTTATCCTATATATGTATATATATATATATATATATATATATATATATATATATATATATATATATATATATATATATATATATATATATATATATATATATATATATATATATATATTAGAAGGTAATGATATGTAATCAGTTACCGTTACACTCACCATACGAAACATACCAGTATTAAGTGCCTATACTACCTCAAATGGTTTAGAAAGATCCTCCGTTATGCCGAAAATATTATAGCATTAATTTTGAAATAAATATTTGATTAAGTTGATGATTAATGTTATGTTAGACGAAAACACGATTCCGTAAAATATTCTCGATAGAAAAAAAATCCAAAGTTACCTCCAAATCGAACAATAAACCTTAGATATTCACAAAATACTTTAAGTTAGATCATGAAACTATGCATACTAACTGAATTAACTATAAAGCAGGGGTTATGTTATACCTAAGCTATCGGCGTCCTGAAGCTTGTACCCTGCCACCCGATACTCCCACTCAGTCTCGTTTTGGCTTTCGAACGGAAATGCTATGTCACTTTCGATCAGAATACATATTAGGTAACAGGACGACGTAAAATTAAAATTGGATATAACCGTAATAAAAACAAGAAGCGACTGGGTTGGCGTAAAGAAACAGGCATAAATATGATAAACCTGAAAAAAAAGACACATACGACGCGTGGGGTAGTAGGGGCAAAATTAGAATTGGAGCTGAGGTAGCACAGACCCTTAAGCTGCTATTTTACGCTGGCATTCTGTGAGAGTGTGGGTCTTCTCCGGTCGAGCCGATCCATTCGTGCTACAACCGTGTCTCTTCCACGTATGTAAAATATGTAGGTAATATCCGAAATACCGAGCGATCACTAACCCGAATGGTACGCATGTGTTCACGTTTAGCACGCGCATGTCCGCAGAGACGTCGTTGAAGCCAGTTCCAAGTATAAAGCGCGGACTTTGGTGACGGTACGACGTTGAAGGGTGGTGGTACCGTCCCCCCTTCCTCGAAATAGCTGATCCATAATTTGCTACGCGCAAACTTCCATTCTACGTCGGCACGCTCCTATAATAAGCAGAACATAGGATTATTATAATAATAGTTTATAAAAAAAAACGTGAAACCTCTGTTTGTGAGAGCTATGGAAAGGGAATTTCTCCGTGTACTTCGTAAAGATGGTATACGCAGTAGAACCAGAGATAGGCCAACGAAGCAGTAAGTTGAAACAGCAATGTCCGGCCATATAGCTCGAAGAACCGACAACCGATAGGAAAGAAAGGTTTTCGAGTGACAGCCTCATATCGGTAAGCGAAGTTTCGTCCTCCGCTATATGGAGTGACAATCTGGTATGCAGAGGTGATGCAGGAGGTCAACGGACGAAAGGCTCTATGAGTGTAGAGCCTTTCATCTTTCGATCTCCTGCATAGATAGATCTCCCCAATAAATATTACAAGGCTTTGTGGCAATCCTTGAGGAGATCTTTGTTCAGCAGTGGATTTTTGATGGGGTGCGATGTTGATGTTGATGATGATGATGATGATGATGAAACCTGTATTTTGATTGAGAGTCGTTGTAGCTTAGGGGTTAGCACGCGTCTAAAATTTTTATATTATACAAGCAAACCAAATTTGATACAAGTCGATGCTAATAAAATTGTTAATTGAAATATTAACAGTATCCTTGTCTGCGAAAAAGATCCAACAGTTAAACAATCGAAATGTTAATATATTATATCTACTCTCACGCAGGGTTGCCAACTACTATTGAAAGAAATATAGAATTTATCGAACAGCAGTTTAAAAATATATTGTACGTAACATAAAAATCTACGATAGTAAGAAAAAATGTTGCTAATTGCAACATGTTTTTTTACATATCTTCTTTATAGAATATGAGGGACAAACGAGCACACAGTCTACCTGATGATAAATGGATGCTATGGCCCATAGACTTACATTTATACTCAATTAGAATCAAATTACAGATGCGTTGTCATCCATGAGGAGTAAGATGTAATGCCTCATTTCCAGTAAAAGGTTCTCCGGGCCTCTACCCTAAGCTTATGATATGTAACTGTAACGTGGTTCTACCACGTGTACTAAAAGAGATAATTCAACCCTTAAAAATTGAATTGTTATAATATTTGCTATCAACTATTCATATGCTGGTATGTTTAGTTCTTATATTTATAGAATTTTCTCGATAAATTTATGAAAAAGTAAAGATACAGAAATATTTTTTTTCTCTTAAATCTATCTATCATAATTTAAAAAGATTATTTTAAACACTTACGGATATCAGTTGATAAGAATGATTCATCATCGCAATTAGCAGGTTTAGAAGTACTATAATTTGGATAACAGCATAAGTTCCAAACATCAGCATGCCCCAGAAGCGCGTGAAGATTTTGATGCCGTCCAGTTCAAATGAATCCAAATCTACGAGCCCAAACACCGCCCAGAACAGGGTTTGCATCGTTTCGAACAGACTGAAAATTCAAGGGTATACTTTACTATTGATATATTTATGAAACTACCATGTTGTAAGAATATCCACTACCCTATATCATCCCGTGGGTGTCGTAAGAGGTGACTGAGGGATCAAATCAGGAGATGGGCAACAGCGTCTTCCTTATAACGGCTCAAAAAAAAACGAAAAACGAAAAATAACTGGCTATGAGAGAAAGATAGAAAGAAAATGTGCGCGCGCACTGCTTTCTCTTGCTTATATCCCCCACTCAACTCCCGTTCGCCTCGCCCGATCACACTTTTAGCCAGCTTACTCCCCAAGTGAAGCGTGCGTAAAGAAGTTTTACTTCCAAGATCTGCGACTGTCTACCGGCTTGCAAAACTTCCAACTATAGCAAATATCCCTATCGGGCGATCTATGAGGAAGGCCTTTATTCAAAAGTAAACTTTTGATAACCTGATGAAATGAAAAAATTATAAAGATTATGCTATGAAAAATTTCAAACAATGAGATAATATTAACATAAATCATAAACATTTTTCTTTAACACCTGTCACCAAGAGCGGTAGGCAGAGACTACAAACTTCTAAACTAAAATCCTGACACATCTCTGAATGCTTTCATTTCAGATGATGATGATGATAGTAAAAGCGTATATACATACATCGCCCCAAGAATGAATTACTGACTCGGTGGAGTCGAGTAACTGGTACTACTAGCTTGTGTCTGTTCTTAGTATTTACAGAATGAATATCACTTATTTTGTAAAATTACTTTTATTTATGTGTACGTACATTATATTTTCATAAATGTATTGAGAGGCCAGAGTTCTTTCTTTAACTATTCTAAGCCAGGGCTTAACTATAATCCCACCTGATGGTAAGTGGTGATGTAGCATAAGATGGCGAAGCGCACTGACTTAACAAAAGCCTATTGACTTTTGCCTTGAAGACACCCACACTGTAATCAGATGGAACCACAGATGCTGGCAACTTATTCCACTCCTTTGCTGTACGTATGATGAACGATGAAGCAAACCGTTTGATCCGAATGCGTGGTAAGTCAACAACGAAAGGCTGAAGGTTGGCTGAACGTCTGGTTGTCCGATGATGGAAGGGAGAGGGAGGAATTGAATTATGCAAATCTTGCGCACACTCTACGAAATGCATCCTGTAGAAAACCGAAAGACTGGCTACTTTGCGCCTGTGTACGAGGCTGGTAAGATTGGTTTCAACAAAATTTGGGTCCCCAATAAGCTCTTCGCACGCTTTTCTATTGAGTCCAAAGCTGCTAGGTAGCATTTTGCAGAACCAGCCCATATATGTCAGCAATAATACATACACGACTAACTTGCGTTTTACGTAAAGTAAGCAGCTGTCCAGGCGTGAAGTATCGTCGCACCTTTGCAAGGACTCCTAGCTTCTTCTTTTCATATTTAATTAATTTAAAATACAAATCAAGATCTAATAGCCAAACCTATTGTCTATTTCAAGAGTAGAAACAATAATGGTTCTGGTAAAATAGCCAAACCTTCAAAAAGGTATCATAAATGCCTAATTTGGATCTCCTTTCGAGGTAGAAATACCGCGGAAATATGTGCCCTTACCTTAATAATCACATTTTTGTCAGTCATCAGTACAGTTTTACTGGCACACTTCTGCTACACCAAATTTTCATTACAATAAATTATGGTAGAAACTAACAAAACGTTGTAAATGGCCAAACGTGCCTTTTTTCGATAAATTCTGACTTCCCATAATAGATTGGGGAATTTAATTACGAATTTAACAAATTAAAAGTAATTAAAATGATATTTAAAATAAATATTCACATTTTTTTGCGCCCGAAGCAAATATGGGCAACCCTCCGGAAAGCGGGGGAGGGAGGTTGGGAATGCTCATAGCATACCACGCAGCCGGCTGCGTGGTTATGTGGTGACTAACCACATATACACTAATTTAATTTAATATTTACATTAAACTTTAATTAACAAAAGAGGTTACTGTTACACTATAATAAGGTGTAAATATAGTAATATTATTTTATATTATACAGGGTCATTTTGCAACATACGGCCAAAGGGGCATGCCCAGTCTTCATAGACACTTCGGCCATGAGTGCCCACATATAAAAGCATATAGATATGATAATATGCAATTAAAACAATGAAATGGTAAAGGAATTGCTTTAAAAAAAGTCGGGGTTTTGAAAATATTTGAAGTTTTTATTTTCACAAATGCAGTTTTTTTAACAACTATTTTTATCGATTTTATCGCGTTTTATTTCTTTGATTTTTAATTCCAGACATTTCGGGTGCTTTCCAGCACCCATGGTTACGGCAGACTGAGGTGACCGACGTCCCAATGTCAGTGTTAACCCGGAGTACCTTCAGATTTTTAATTTTTATTTATTGTCCGATCTACAGAATGAACTTACTGTGTCTAGAAGTCTTGCAGTGGTATGCTTGGGTTTTTAATTTCATTAATTACCAGGGTCCTAAGCAGGTGGTAGTAGCAAGCATCCTTCCTAAAAAAGAATTTATATATTAGATATTATATAGAATTTATATAATAAAATACACTTTACGACTAATAGTGATGACTTGCAATTCTAGCCCTAAGTAAAGATCAGCTAGGGCTTAACTTTATTCCTTCCATAATGCTGCTCCTCTGGTTATTACAGAGTTCTATCCGGTAGCAACCATTAAATCTTATATGCTCACCATAATAGTAGCGAGCTTGCTTTAATTGGTATGTGACACAAGCAATTAATATTAAGTCGCTGTAAGTTAAAACAGGAAATTCCCTAACATTTTAAAGTCTACATTTATATTTCTAAAGTCTGCCTGCCCTAGCTCTATTTAGATTGTTTTCCCTAGCATACTCAGAAAAATCATTATTTGTCTCCATATTTTGATGAACTATTTCAAGTATTTGAGCCGCATCATCCCTGTCCCTTATTTTTGTGTGGAATTTATTAACTATAGCAGAAGCCACAGCAGTCTATCATCAAATGTGTAGAAGCCCTGTTAAAGTAATTTTGATGAAATATTTTAAATTCAGTTTTAAAAATGCCATTCACCACCTCTACTACCCATATCGACACATAGTCACGGCTCTGGATTTATTAGCATATCTTGTCATTAACTGAAATTCACCATCTGCTGGAGACATTTCTGCGACCCTTAGACATCCACATCTATCCTCGATTACAAATCAAAATGCAGATGCGTTGTCACCCGTGAGGACTAAATCATTTTCTCGTTTCCAGTAAAAAGGGTCTCCGGTTCTCTACACTCACCATACAAAACACAGCAGCATTAAGCTACTATTTCACGCTGGTATTCTGTGAGAGGGTGCTCCTTCCCCGGTCGAGCCGACCCATTCATGCTACAACTATACTTCTAATATAACTGCAGCATGGCTCTACCAAGTATAACACACATACATAGTACTTGTCACTATGTATGTTTGTTATCGCAAAATGTAGTTAATCACAAAAGAGACATACTTGCAATGCTGATGGAACTGTTACAACATGGTAAAAAACATTGTGCTTTTATATAATTAGTTAGCAGTACACTGTGTGATGTATGATCTAAGCTTTGTTGTTCTGGGTGCAATACATTACTCACTTCAGATTGCAACGAGGATGGACTAGATGATTCAGATGGTTCCCGTTCTGCAGTTGAACATGATGCTGTTCTATCAGTTCATTGCCAGCAATTATGATATACACGGCATGACAACTGAAATAATGTAAAATACAAAAAATGAAGTCAAAGTGAAAAAATAAAAATAAAATAGATTTATTTCAAACTCAAATATAAATAAAATATTTATCAAGTTAAATGTTACTGCACAAGGACGGATTTAATGCCCTATATTATTTAATAATTAAGGACTGACAGACTACCAGCAGTCCAAAAACAATGAAAAATCAACTGTCTCCTTTCTTGGTAGTTGATAAAACTGGTTAATCTCATAAATAAGCTAGTATGTTTGTCAGATACAGCTAGGGCAGATGTGAAAAAATAAAACAAGTTCTTGAGTTGATATACAATCAGTGTAAAAACATGTATAATTATCAGATATATGGATCACATTTAATAAATTGAAATGTTAAACATGTTAAACACTTACCTCACGTAGCGCAAATAATTCCTCACGTGGAAAATCGAAGACAAACAATGTGTGTGATCTTATTCTCATAAGTGTCAGTGCCACAGCTGATGTATAGATGTTCAAGACGAACTATTGGTGCATTTTGCGAGTGCCACACTACACGTTCACTGTACTCGAAACTTGTACCTAATAAAGAAGCTACAATTATTATATTGATATTATTCAAGTAAACTCAGTTATAAAGCATTTCTTAGAGGAAGACATACCACATCGTGATATGTACCAACTATTTACCTGCTGTGTTCGAACCAATTGTTGAGAGATCAACAATTGCATTTTACTTTTATAACAAAACAATAACATGATAACAACACGTAATTTAATTCTTGTGACATAACAGTGACAGCGGCCTACCTGTCGGATACGATGTTGCCACTTAACGGTCATAAAATCTATGGAATGATATCGATTTTTATTCGATTAATAATATCATAAAAAGAATAATCTTTGACGCGTTTTAAGTTCTGCACGCTTTTTAAAATATAATTTCCTTTATTTATTGAAACTCTATTTCAAATGTATTTTTAAGAACAGTTAGCTTGTGCTGTATTGTTTTGTTATGCTTTAGAGAATTCGTGGTAAATCAGCAGGAAATTAACTTCTTGAATTATCATAACATGATTCCATTTTAAATGTTATGTTAAAAACAGATAAGAATAACAGTTAACTTGTGCAGTAGCGTTTTGTTATACTCTAAAGAATTCTTGGTAAATCAGCTAGTAATTCGCTTGTTTAATTATCATAACTATAAATGTGAAGGATGTCAATGAATTCAACCGAGCCTATAACAACGGTTGTTTTAGTTTTTAATGGTTGACTGCCGCTTTTGATGACTTGAAATTAATAAAAACCTATTTTGCGCAATAAGTTTTTTCTCTTTGGTAATGAATAAACCACAGAAACCCCTTTAATGTATAATAGTCCTTTTTTTGATACAAGTAGCACATTTTAAGGAACCGCAAAAACAACTTTGTTATTTATACAAACACTATGAAAAACAA
This sequence comes from Parnassius smintheus behrii, assembly GCA_036936625.1. Lineage (NCBI taxonomy): Eukaryota > Metazoa > Arthropoda > Insecta > Lepidoptera > Papilionidae > Parnassius > Parnassius smintheus. Next base: position 56,346,754 of record JAUPFT010000003.1, on the reverse strand, counting down.
AATAATTTGTTGCTGGCGATAATGACAGTGGTATTTTGACTCGATTTAAAATATATGCTTGTTACTACTGAACTCTTCATGGGCTTGCGAGTCCGACTCGCACTGAACCACTTTTTTTCAACATTTAGTTTTATTCTAATAAATAGTTTTTTCGTTTAAGCGGAGCTCTTTTACTTTAGGTTTATTACCTCTTTATCTACAATAATCAATCTGAGTAAGTACAGTGTGTAAATACGATTCTTAAATTGTAAAAATAATAATTGGATTTGAACATCTTAGGTAGGTATTTAGTTTTATTTATTTAGAAAATATTAATCTCGCAATTATTTATTGTAATAATATAATTTATCACACAGCTAACGCCCTCATTAGCAATGTAATGGTGAAAGAATTTTCAAAATCGGTCTAGTAATTTTTGAGATTAGCCAAAAAACGTATTCATTGAAAGTAGCGCCCTCAATAATAAAATTAACCCTATATTAGATATCTAAAATTATACATAACAATCTAGTGGTGAAAGAATTCTTAAAGTTGGTCAAGTACTTTACGAGTTAAGCGAATAAAATATTCTTTGATAGTAGCTCCCTCAATAATAAAATGCATCCTACGTTTTAAGCACCATAGCAAAAAACGATTCAACATAGCCTAATCCGCACACACAGTAAAAACATAACCATCCTTTTTCGTCTGTAGTCGGTAAACATTTGGTTAATAACGGTTGCGTATCGACTGCTTTGGATAAATATCCATTGTCAACGGTTATTTTAAACCTATATCATAACATCGTAATAATTATCGAAAGATCATATAAGCATTGTAATAATGACACCATAAGTAATCGATTGAAAAGGGGAATCGATTTTTTAATGATTTTTGTGATTGGCAACATTTTTTATTTTATTCACTGACTAATGAATTACGTATTTACCTAATTTTATTTTTATCTTTTCGGTACTTTTAATTTGTGCAAAAATATTCCCATTGTTTTAGGATAAATGAATACCGCGATTAATAACCATAAATAAAGATATATTTTTTTAACAAATGCACATTGTTGGGCGTTCGATGGCCTAATATGGGCATCCCCCTTTGCAAAAGGTGGTTCAGAAAATATGAGCGTAAGATGAAAAAAATAAATAAGGAAAAAACTCTTATGTTTTATTTATATTAAAAATGTGCAGAAATGCATTATTGTAACTGATTGTTATTCATAAATATGTAGCGCCTACTATTTTAATACGCACGCACACATTTGTAAAGGAAAGAATGAAATTAAAAAGAATTCGTAAGCAGTCGGTGGCGTTCGGCGCTCGCGCTTGGTTATTAAGTATCTAATAATTGTTTTAACTCGGTAAAGACAAGCGCGCCCGCCGCCCTTTCCCTTCTGTAAGCCGTTACACCGCTAGATACGTTCTTCCGGCCGGCCAACAGTAGGGGTATGAAAGTCCTCAGTACCTTGCTTTTACGTTGATACTAGCACCATCTCGCATTCGTAAAATGCACTATTTTCTCTACTATTATTACATATTTTTCTTAATAATGAAGACTAAATCACGCTATCAAAGTTTTGAAATGTTGCCGTATATATACAAAATGCTGCTCAATAAAGTGTAACTCGTGTTATAATACTGTAATGAAAACCGTATAGATAGTTTTGTATATAGCGAATTAATTTCTAACTATTAACATTATTTATTATATATACGAAATAATACGGAACGAAATTGGTAGCGCCCTCTAGTGTATTTTTCGGTAATTTATAATCCCAACGCTATCTATTAGAGCGAAGAAGAAACTTACCTCCTTTTGTAACCAAATGATTTGTTAAAGTAATAATAATAATAATAATAATAATAATAATAATAATAATAATAATAATAATAATAATAATAATAATAATAATAATAATAATAATAATAAATAAAGGCGTAGGGAATTGACGACCCCATCGCCCGCTGACGTAACAGTTAAGTGACAAAACTGCTACGTCAACGCAGTCAGTCAGTGCCTTGCGAGAGGTGTGAGCGCCGTGCCTCGGCAGAATTCAGGGTGCAAAGGCCCGTTTGTGCTTATGGCCGTCCACGATACGGTGCCGGGCCTGGGCGTCTCCCGTTAATGGACGCCCATATTATGGATGATGGAGAAAAAGATAGTGCGCAAAGGGCCGCTGCCTGGAGGTCGCCAGGGCGCGTCTGGAGCTGGCGCTGGACGTGACAGCATGCGGGCCGCCAGCCGAGCGCGGGGTGTTGCAAGACCACCTAGCAGCCCCCCGCATCCATCATCCCCACCAGAAGGCTTGGTGTTGGCTGGGTCTTCTCGGACTCAGCAAGCGGCACCCGCGCTGGTGGAGCACGTCGCATGCGTTGGTCTAAATCGATGAATGAAAACGCACTGCGGGCGTATTTTAGGGCAAAAGGGGAAGAAACTGGATGTTTGGCGTATCGGGCTCGGATGCATCGCTTTTTTGCAGAGCTGGAGCCATCTCTATCCGTCACTGAGCAAAACCTGGCAGACCGAGTTAGGTACATCCTGCGCTCCAACATATTTGGTGACGCCGAACTCGAGCGACTACGACGTGAGGCTATTCCTTCATCGAATGGAAATGCTGCGGCTGGGAATGCGGCGCCACTAGATGCGCAACAAACTGCATATGTGGATGCTGCCGTCAACATTCCATTTGTGGCTAATTCAGACGATGATGGAATAGTCTCCCACGAACTAGAGAAAATGAGGAGCATACTGGAAGAGTCGATGCTGGAAACGCGCAGCATGCCTCTCGATAATCGACCGCGACTTCCCCGCATACCCCTTAGCAAGCGAAATCGGGCTGTCGTGCGGGCTCTTAACCCAATGCTGGTAACCTATTTGGAAGCCAGCCGGGACCTTTGCGAGACGGATTCAATTCTTTTTGGCGCCGCACTGGCAGTATGCCGTATTATTGGCGCCAAACTTCCCGTGGCTGGACGTGCTACTCAAAAAAGTAGCGCCATCCCAGCCTGGAGAAAAAGAATTGAGGACCGTATCGCAAAGGCAAGGGCCCTTATCGGCAGACTGACAAGCTTCAGGTCGGGTAATACTAGACCGAGGATTATGCGCACCGTTAGGATGGCGTTTGCTGGGACAAATATCAGTTTGTTCCAGCCGGATATCACGCAAAAACTAACGGAGCGCATAGATGACCTGAAGCAAAAAATCGCTGCTTGGGGGAAGCGGATTCGACGATTTAGCGAGAGGTCAAGGCGGTTCAACCAGAATCGTCTCTTCCAGAGTGATCAGAAGAGGCTCTATAAATCATTGGAGCGACCAGAGGTATGTGGAGCGGGCCCAGGACCGGATCAGGCTGCCACTGTCGCATTTTGGCGTGGCCTGTGGTCAGAGCCCGTAAACCACAGCGAGGGCCCTTGGATGGAAGTTGTGGCGAGCCAGAGTGCAAGTGTTACGCCTATGGACCCCGTCACCATAACGCCTGAAGACGTGGCTGAGGCGGTCCGTAGGGCCCCGAACTGGAAAAGTCCGGGGCTTGACGGGCTGCATCATTACTGGTTGAAGGGGTTCGTAGTGTGTCACGCTGTGCTCGCCCGACAGTTTCAAGAGGCTCTCGATCAGAAGTCGCTCCCGAGCCTCTTCACTACTGGGATCACTCATTTGGTTCCTAAAGATCAGGATACCACAGACCCGAGCAAATACCGCCCCATCACGTGTCTACCCACCATATATAAGACACTGACATCCATTTTGAGCGCGAGAATCACTCGTCACCTGGAGCTAAATCAGGTGATGTCACGCGCTCAAAATGGATGCCGGGGCGGTGGTCGTGGAACCAAGGAACCACTCCTCATTGACGCGGTCATTGGCAAAGTGGTGAAACGCAACCGTCGGAATTTCTCCGCCGCCTGGATAGACTACAGAAAAGCATTCGACTCGGTGCCCCATACATGGCTAAAGAGGGTCCTCGAGCTGTACAAGATTGACTGTACAGTTCGAGACTTCCTCGAGCAGTGTATGGGGCAGTGGAGTACGATCCTTTGCTATCTGGGCGAGCGGATGATGGCTGCGGAGAACCACATAAGGATAAGAAGGGGTATCTTCCAGGGCGATTGTCTGAGTCCAATCTGGTTTTGCCTCTCCCTGAACCCTCTCAGTACTTTACTGGAAGGCTCCGGGAGGGGATTTCAGCTTCGGAAAGGAGGTACAAAAGTGACCCACCTTTTCTATATGGATGACCTCAAATTATTCGCCTCCAGTCGCTCCCATCTTATGGAATTGCTAAACATCACGTGTGAATTTAGCAATTCTATTAGAATGGAGCTGGGGACGGATAAATGTGCGATCCTCCATGTTGAGGGGGGAAGGGTTGCTAACTCTGAGGGCATAGACTTATCTATGCCCGTCAACTTAAGAACCCTTTCCGAGGCTGAAACATACCGATACCTGGGTATGTCACAGAACATCGGTATCGATGAGGCTGGTATGAAACAGTCAGTTTGCGACGTGTTTTATGCACGCTTGACCAAAGTGCTTAACAGTCTTTTGTCCGGTGTGAATGGGACACACGCATATAACGGTTGGGTCATGCCTGTCCTCATGTATACCTTTGGCATACTCAGGTGGAGTCAGACTGAACTTAACGCCCTGGATAGAAAAGTCCGCACTACAATGACGTCCCATAGGATGCATCATCCGAGATCGTCGGTAATGAGGCTGTACTTGCCGCGAAAGCATGGTGGGCGTGGCTTCTTGAGCGCGCTCACCATGCATAATCGCGAAGTGTGCAGCCTCCGTGATTACTTCCTGATGAGATCGGATGATCCATTCTATAATGACGTCATTTCTTGTGATAAAGGACTTACCCCTCTATCCTTAGCCAACGAGCAATGGCAAAACCCGGCAGTGCAGAGCATTTCCGACCGGGAGACCGTATGGAAGGAGAAGGAGCTCCACGGGAGGTTCTACAAGGCTCTACATGAGCCTTTCGTAGACACAGCAGCCTCCCTCCACTGGCTACGCTTTGGTGATCTCTTCGGGGAAACCGAGGGTTTTGTCTGTGCAATACAGGATCAGGTTATTAAGACCAACAACTATCGGAGATACATCCTAAAGGATGGCACCGTCGACATCTGTCGAGCTTGTCGCCATCCCGGTGAGTCACTTAGGCATGTCATCTCCGGTTGTTCGGCGCTTTCTAACTCTGAGTACTTGCACAGGCACAACCTAGTAGCCAGAATTCTTCACCAGGAGCTCGCTCTGAAATACGGTCTCGTGGATCGGAAATTGCCGTATTACAAGTACTTGCCGGAAGCCGTGCTCGAAAATGATCGCGCCAGGCTCTATTGGGACCGGGCCATCATCACAGACAGGACTATTCTTGCGAATAAGCCTGATATTGTGCTGATGGACCGGGCACAGTCAAGGATATTTTTGGTCGACATTACCATTCCGTATGACGAGAACCTCGTGAAAGCCGAAACAGACAAGCAAACAAAATATCTGGACCTGGCTCACGAGGTGACCGACATGTGGGGTGGTCTGCCGACCGAAATTATTCCTGTAGTCGTCTCTGCAAACGGGCTAATCCCAGCCAGCCTCTCGGGTCATCTGAGGCGACTGGGACTACGTGGCGGACCGCTCCAGGCTCAAATGCAGAAGGCGGTGCTCCTCGATACCGCCCGCATCGTCCGCCGGTTTCTTTCCCTTTCCCCCTAACCCTCGGCCGTTTGGTCTCCCCTGCCGAGGGCGTCCATCTGGTTGGGCTTTTATTTATTTATGTATTTTTATATTTATTTTATGTTATTGATATTTATGTATATTTATCTTTTCATTTTCATTTATAATTATATATTTATGGGACCCAACCAGATGAGAAAACTATATAGATACCCCAATAATAATAATAATAATAATAATAATAATAATAATAATAATAATAATAATAATAATCTTTATTTCTCTCTACAATTGCAGTTTATAACATCATTACATCTAAAATTTTTTTAAGTAACTTATAAATGCTAGTTGTAGAGACTGGTGACAATACTAGGATTACCTGTGCTACAGCCACCAGGCCTCCACCACCGGACAAATAATCATGGAAAGTATGTACTCATGAGAAGTGTATTTCAAAAGAGGTATAATATAATTTTAAAAAGAGAAAATAAAACAAAAACAAAATGTGTGTGTGTGTGTGTGTGTGTGTGTGTGTGTGTGCGCGTGTGTGTGTGCGTGTGTGTGTGCGTGTGTGTGTGTGTGTGTGTGTGTGTGTGTGTGTGTGTGTGTGTGTGTGTGTGTGTGTGTGTGTGTGTGTGTGTTCAGGATGATCAAATTGTTTTGAAAGTGGCTCAGCTATGCCCTATATAGTACATTATCTATGGCCAACAGTGTTGAATTGTCCGTACGAGTATACTATTTTTAAATTTTCGTAGGTAGTATTACATGCCACTTCGTTAGCAATGACGCCACGAATATATTTGGACCGCGACATTTTAAGAAATGATGCGCAAATATTGTACAAAAGTGGAGGTTCTTAAGAAAGTGGAGTTATGAAAGATTTCCTGGACGATATATCTCTAGTGTTATTGAATAATTTTTATTTCCAACACGACAGTGCTCGCGAAAAATAATTTAAGGAACCGTGTTCAACTATGCATTGAGAGAAATGGACTTCATTTTGAAGACCTATTAAAAGACGAATAATTTGGTGTTATTTTAGGTAATTGCATAAGTTCTAAATAGTTAGTTGTTATAAATAGTTAATCGTTTTAAATTGTCAATAGTTGGAATCAATTATGATTCCAATTTTTAAATACGCCATGATAAAACTAGTCGTCGGCTACGTCGTTGACTTGTAATTTTTTTAATTTTATTTATTATAATGATTCTAAGCCTGTTGTATGAAGGGAAAATTGAAATAATAATTTGCGTCGCGTAGTTATCAACGTGCGCAACAACGCGTTAAAATAATAATACAGGAAGACTCATCACTAAGACTACACAGGTGTATTATTATATTAGATATGTACAGAAAGGATTGAACTTACTTAGCAAATCGTCTCCAAACAACACAAGCATCTGGATCCACTATTGTACCATTCGCTGCTGCCACAGTTCCAATTGTACAACGTTTCTTTTCCATCTCGGCATAATACCATAGCAATTGATTTAATCCTGAAAATTTAATTAAAACATTACGACTAACTGTGCCTCAATATAGCATGCTATGGACAGCATAATTTTTTTATATACAGCACACAGCCCATCTGATGGTAAGTAGATGCTGTGGCCTATACATGTCTACATTTATCCTCGGTTAAGACATCTACAATTATCCTCGATCAAAGTGCAAGTAAGTTGTCACCACTGAGGATTAAGATGGAACGCCTCGTTTCCAATAAAATATGTCTCTGATTTTCTATACTAACCATAAGAAACACAGCAGCATTAAGCTGCCATTTCACGCTGGTTATTCTGTGAGAGCGTGGTCTCACCACGGTCGAGCCGACCCATTCGTGATACAAACATAACATAGCTGCAGCGTCGCGCTACCGTGTATGAATCACATATAAAAAGTACTCACCACAAGAAAAAGCGAAGATGACGAGAATGTCCAACACGAAAAATTTTAAAATATCTAGCACCATACGACTAAGGGACACTTGCAGGGGTCCAAGGTGGGGATTGACGCTAAAAATGTATACTAGCTTCAAACTACTGAAGATATTCGCTGCCGAAAACAAACCCTCCGATAGAAGCATCGGATCCCAAGCGTCCCATTTCTCACGCGGTTGATTCCATTGAAGATTCATCGCCATTTCTCGGCGAACCTGAGAATAATGATAACAGGTTTTAGTGATATATTTTAACGTGTGGTTTTTTTAAAATAAAATTAAGGTAAAAAACGAGCAACGTTTCCATCTGTGAATACTGTGGTCTTATAAACATCAATATCTATCCTCGATTAAGAATTTAAATGCAGATGCATTGTCACTCCTGAGGACTAGGCTCGAATGCCTTGTATCCCTTATATAAAAAGGTCACCGGTTCTCCACACTCATCATACAAAACACAGCAGCGTTAAGCTGCTATTTTACGCTGGTATCAGTGAAATTTTTATTTCCGTGAGATTGTTAGTGAGGATTTTGATTTCAGTGAGATCCCGGTCCTACCCCGGTCAAGCTACAACATAATATAGCTGTCACATAGCTCTACATAATCAATTGATTTGAAAATATATGATAATTTACCTGAAAATTTGATACGATCCTAAGCGCGACTGTTGCAACATATAAAGAATTAGTCACAAAGTCTATCACGTTCCACATATCATGCACGTATTCTCGCAAGCCCATGTCCCATAGTTGTTTCACTTCACTCCAGATCAAACCTGCATTTAAATATTATAATTTATTAATTCCACGGGTCCACGTGCGGTAAAGTTTTTAAAGGAACTGTTTCCGCGACTGGTTGTCGCAGCTGGTGATAAGAGGGCTGGTTCTTTTCTCGCTCAAAGTACAAATACATACGAGTATAGGCATTCACTGAATAAACGCAGCCAGTGTTCTGGGCACGATATTGCGAGGAGTAGACTGTATAATAATTTAATTTTTGGTTTTAGTTTTTTATATTATAATTTTAATATTGTGTAGTGTAGTGCTCCCACGTTAATATACTTTAGTGTTAAGGTCGAATAATGAGGCAGTCCAATTAAAGTTTTAGTACCAACCACACGTCTCCTTCATTGACACCTTTCCTATATTACATGGCGACCCTGCCAGGCAAAAATTGCGGGCCGCGGCGGTGCGCTGCGACAATGCACGCGCACCGCCGCGGCCCGCAATTTTTTTTAATAAAATGGGAAAATAATTTAAAGAAATAATAAAGAAATAATATAAAGAAAAAAATTCAATTATTGAATTGACATACTACCGGATGTGACAAGAAAACCAAAAACTGATACGAGAAGTGGCCACAATAATAATTTAAAGAAGTTAACTCAAAATTAAAATTGAAATATATGGAGTACTATAGACAATTAAACTATGAATATTATTAATTTATTAATTAGTAAACAAAGAATGAGGAAAATAAAATGTGGATTTCAAGATACGGCATATTAATTTAAAAAGGGAAAGAAGTAGTTGTATTCTAGCGGGCATCACCCAGAAGGATGTGAAAATTGAGCCGAAAAGAATAAAGAAGAATTTGAGAGGTAAATTCGCACCTGTGTGATTTTTAATTCCATTTAAAACTTTAATAGTTTGAGATTTTTTAATGTTGTTTATGCTTTTAAAAAAAGTTATTCATAAAATTTTCTGTATTTAAAATATGATTGAATTGAAAGTATTTATCGATTTAATTGTTTTTTTTTTAAATATTTATATTACTGAAAAAATGAGCACAGTGCAATAATTATAAATTGATCAATAATCTAGCACTTGATTTTATATTCAATTTTATTCGGTTACAGTTTTATATTATTTTTATTACTGTGTCCTGCAAAACATGAATGAAATAATATGAAGATTACATTTTTACGTATTTACATTTACAATTGTTTATCATTAATTAATTTTTCATATTTTGTAGTTAACGTATCACTGATGATACATTTCGTGTGTGTTTTTTATGTAGTAAATTTTATTTAAATGTTTACAATTTTGAAAAGAGTTGTAACCGATTTGCTATTATTGTTTTTTTTCTTTCTTTTCTAAAGGCATTAAATCATTAATTTATATAATAACCTACCTAATATATTAAAAATGGTTCTTTATAATGTTTAAATAAATTAATCTATCATTGTGTGAAGTTTATAGCTGTTATAGTGTTTTTTTTAAAAAGCATTTTTATAGCAAAAGTATTTTTTTGAAAAAGCTAATGCATTTTGTGATGTATGTAAAAGTAACATAAATATTAACTATGTAACTATTTCAAAACTTCTGTGTAAATTAAGGAAATGTTTAAAATAATCCTTTTAAGGTACATTTTACTTGCATTCATATTATAAAATATTATAAAAGTTATCTTAAAATTAGACGTGGATCACATCGTGTCATCCTAGTCTGATGTAATTACAAACGATGCCTTATACGTACTTTGGAATTTAAAACAAACTTGTCTCCAAATATTTGCGGTGTTAGGATTACAATTTGTATTTTGATCTTTGTGTTGCTATATTAATTATAATGATTAAGTTGCTTAACATTGACTTCTTTGTTCTGTTTATCATAATGTGAAATGTAATAATTTATTTTCGGTTTTATATTGTTTGAATATTTAAATCATAAGCTTTTAACTATTATAATTTATTATTTTCTTGGAAAACAGTACTAATTTGAGTAGATTATGAAAGTGTTTTCTTCGCATAATATGATTTTGAAACTCACTACATATATAATGTTTTACACAACTAATCGATTTAAAGTTTGTTGTTCCCATATTGTGAACCTCAATCCCTGACTGACACTGTAACTAAATATTATACGAGATTATTTTATGATATAAAGTAAAATATGTGATTAAATGTATGGTTAAGTTACGAGATACATAATTATAAATGAAAAGATTGGTAATGTATAGTTGCGAGAGTAAGATAAAGAAAATTATCGGAGGTTAGTATATCCACATACAATCAGCTTGATCAGCTGAGAGTTTGGAAAACCTAATAGCCGATTAATTTTTTAAGGTTGTTCGGACACGATTAAATGCGGAATAAGTTTTAATGTATTTTAATGAGGGAAATGATAATTTATTATGAATTGTATAGGAATATTGTCCACTATGTTGATCATGTTACGCGAGCCGTGTACGTGAAAGTTATGGTACAATTAAAATAATGAATTACATGAGCTGAAATGTAAAAAAGTGAATTAAATGATATTAGTAATTTTCTTGATCAATATACGCGAGCCGTGTACGTGAAAGAAATGAAATACATGTGTAATGAATAGCTAAAGGATACGAATAAATAATATTATAAATTTTCGTGAAAATCAAAACATAATTTTATGTAATACATAATTATGCCTGATTGTGTCAATTATCCTACTGTGACTATGCATTTTTGCGTGCTAGATACGTCTTATAGTTTTCATAATGATATTAACCTTTTTTAGAATAATCTTAAGGATCTATTTTAAAAATTGATAAAAAATATAGATAGCATATTTTTTTATTCTTTTGTCGGTGGGAAGTGTAGTGTAGTGCTCCCACGTTAATATACTTTAGTGTTAAGGTAGAATAATGAGGCAGTCTAATTAAAGGCTTAGTACCAACCACACGTCTCCTTCATTGACACCTTTCCTATATTACAATTGTATATATTTCAATGTTATGTAAATAAATGTTTAGATATAAAAAGAAACATGTGTGCAGTTCATAGGAGTGAAACCTTCAGGAAACTAAACTTAGAGAGAATGACCCAAATGCACAGTATCTTCTATCTCGTTCTATCGCAGGCTAAATCCCATAGATGAATGTTTGTCCCTTTTTAGTTAAAAATATATAATATAAAACAGAAATACTTTGTCAATGATAAACTTTTGAACTCACCGCTGACCCAAGCCAATATGAGCCATTCTACTAAAGACGGCAGGGACCCTCGTCGAGAGAGTGGTATTTCATACGTCGCGCCCCGAAGTAGCCCTGCCGCGGTCGTTTCGATTCTTTGGGATGCCAATATTAATAAAACTGGGGAAAAAATATGGGATCATAATATATATTTTGAGATAAAATTATACCTATAATTATTTATAAGTTCGTTAAATTTATTATAATTAACTTAGGTATATAGAAATTTTATATTAGCGTCTACGTGCTGTTTTCGAGAGTCATTACGAATCGTCTCGCACGCAGACTCGACGACGTCCAGCCTCCCGAGCAAGCCGGTTTCCGGAAAGGCTTCAGTACCATAGACCACATACATATCCTTCGGCAAATTGTACAGAAGTCCGAAGAGTACAATCTGCCACTTTGCCTGGCGTATGTGGACTATGAGAAAGCCTTTGATTCCGTCAAAATTTGGGCGGTGCTACAGTCTCTTCAGCGGTGCCAAGTTGACTGTTGGTATATTGAAGTGCTGAAGTGTTTGTACAGTAGGGCTACGATGGCTATCCGAGTACAGAACCAGAGTACGAAACCTATCCAACTGCAGAGAGGTGTAAGACAGGACGTTATTTCCCCGAAACTCTTCACCGCTGCATTGGAAGACGTTTTCAAGCTACTGGACTGGAAAGGATACGGTATTAACATCAATGGCGAGTAAATCACTCACCTTCGATTTGCCGACGATATAGTCCTCATGGCAGAATCGCTGGAGGACTTAAGCACTATGCTCAATGACCTCAATAGTGCCTCCCAACGGGATAGGTCTTAAGATGAACATGGACAAAACAAAGATCATGTTTAATGTCCATGTCACACCTATGTCGGTAGTTGTTGGGAGCACTAAGCTCAAAGTTGTTGACGAGTACGTTTACCTGGGACAAATAGTCCGGCTAGGTAAGTACAACTTCGACCGAGAGGTCAATCTACGGATTCAACTCGGCTGGGCAGCGTTCGGGAAATTACAACGCATCTTCTCGTCAGGTATACCTCAAAACCTGAAAACTAAGTTGTACAACCAGTGTGTGTTGCGAGTGATGACATATGGAACTGAGACGTGGTCCTTCACTGCTGGCCGTATGAGGACGCTCAAAGTCGCTCAGCGAGCTATGGAGAGGGCTATGCTCGGAGTTTCTCTGCGTGATAAACTTAGAAATTAGGATATCCGCAATAGAACCAGAGTGAACGACATAGCCCAACGGTTTAGTAAGCTGAAGTGGCAATGGGCCGGCCATATAGCTCGAAGAACCGACAACCGTTGGGGGAAAAAGGTTCTCGAGTGGCAGCCTCGTACCGGTAGACGAAGTGTAGGGCGACCCCCCACTAGATGGAGTGACGACCTGGTAAGACATGCAGGAAGTCGATGGATGCAGGTGGCTCAGGACCGTGCTTTGTGGCATACCTTGGGGGAGGCCTATGTTCAGCAGTGGACTTGTAAAGGGCTGTAATGATGATGATGATGATGATAGAAATTTTATTATTCTAAAACAATAAGTGATTTATATTGATTATTTATTTATTATTATCATGTAAACTAACATATTAAGTTAAATAGTAAATGTAAATTTTATTGTAATTAAAAATATCAAACTTCGATATGAATGAATTTATACTGTAATGTAATTATTCAAATAGTAATGACTTATTTAATTTAATATAACATTTAAAATTAATGTAATAATTCAATCAACAATTTATGAAACATTTATTATATAATAATTCAAGATTTCTTTTTATTTAAGAAAATAAAGTTACAGCCTATATAGGTCTGCTGAGCACAGGCTCGTCTCATTTCTGAGAGAGGTTTAGGGCAAGTAAATGTCCGCCGCGCATCGCGTGTTGGCGAACTTCACATTTCTTCGAAATAATTCTTTTCTTATTTCTCAGACATGCAGGTTTCCTCACGATGTTTTCCCTCACTATCGAGCACTTGGTAAAGAGAGCCGTGGTATCTTGGGGGCTAAACGCTCGCTGTAAATTTCACAGTAGGCGAGCAACCCGGGTTCGATCTCCGCCGGCACCAATGAAATTGTTAAATGCTATTTTAAGTACAGATTAAAGTAATTCGGTATTTTATTGTACATAATATTTGAATTCAATAAGATATTTTGCACATTAAAATTATGTAACAAATGGCAAAACAGTTTTAAAGTGCAATATCGGCTTAGCAAAAAAATGTTGCATGCCATTTAGGGCAAAATATGTCAGTTCCACATTATTGATGTAATATGGTTACGTATCATGTGTGTAGCAAATAATTTTTCTATCTATCTATATAATCATACTAACAAAGGAACATGAAGTAACTGGCTGAATGGCACAGAAATTTAATAAAGGGCTTGCGGAGAGTCCGACCGGCCGTGGAGTGTGGAGCTGCTATATACGCCAAGGAGTACAGCGGGAACATGGCTCCTATTCGCATCATCTCGACCGCTTGAAGTAGCATGTTCTTGCGCCGAAATCCTGGGACACTTTCATACCATATGGACGCCAGCAGTTGCTGTACATTTGGATGCGCCACGAACTGTAAATTAAGAAGGAAAGAAAGATATAACATATTTATATGTATCTGCAAATTGCTTAATTTTAACAACAAAAAAATTAACTAATTTGTTTTAAACTTGTGTGGAGTTCACACACGGTAGAAGTGAAACCTTCAGAAAAGGAGACCGAGATAACAGGAAAGACTGTAGGTATACTGTATTCCATCTCGTTCTCTCGCAGACTAAATCCTATAAATATAAAATATGTTTGTTTTGTTTCATCGAATTTCAAATCACAACGATTTTAAAGATGTTTTGACTTCAAATGGATTACAGCAACAAAAAGACCACCGACTCAGCATAGAGTAACAGACTAACAGATCCACCGCAGCGCAGATATTCTGTCGGAGCCACATAAGTCGACTCGCGAGCACTCGCTTGACATAATTTAGTATCTATTTTTTTATTATTAATCTAATAGAATTGTGTAAATTAAATACTGAAACAAAATCGGTTCAGCCATTTTCGAGTGTTTACGAGACATACGGACAGCAATTGAATTTTATATATAGAGATTAGGTGTATATTCGACTAACTCTATGCTACGTTACTCCATCGTTCATTAATTTAAAGTGAAACATTCGGTTATCTTAATAATCATTAATATCGCATTTACCACGGGGTGCTCTGACGAACTGTTCGGACTAATTCCAGACGCCAAATTTCACCAACGCACATCACGACAAAACTCACGCTACCACCCGTAGAAAACTATAATACACAATAGAATAGCTGTCAACCTTATTTTGTACGGGGATAGGCGTCGCCGGGAGCACACATACAAGCAATTACGTCGTTTTATCAGTTAATCACTATTACAAACCCGATTCGCTGTGTTGACAGACGGATTTTAATACATATTTATTTGTAAATAGCGTGTAATTCGGCATTTTCTAAATAATTTGCATGCGAAATTTGGAAACGATTGTAACGTCAAAACATATCTAGTTTTGACATTTATACGTGTGAATTGACGTGTTAGTGGCATTTTAGTAGCTACACGGGCTCCGCCCACTCCCCCGTTCTATTATGTATGTATTATAGTATTCTATGTTACTACCCAAATCATCTGGATGCTTGGCGGTCCACTAATGTGCGATTTATTAGGAGTTTTCTTCCTCGTACGACTTCCTTGTGGAATTGTTTACCACCGATAATTTTTCCGGACCGATACGACTTTTCAAAAGTTCGGCAACGCTCCAGCAAATCCCGTTTTATTGCAGTTGTTTATGATCGGCGGTTGACACTTACCATCAAGTGAACCGCGCGGTCGTTTGCCACCTCTTCTACAAAAAGAAACATGAATTCAAGTGAGTAGTTTAAGGACTCCCTTACCTTTTTTTGGCGCAGCTTGATGGCTAACTTGAGTCGCGACAGTCGCATCCTTTCCGGTGCGCCGGGTTCAGCGAGTGGAGCCTGCGGGGAGCCCGTCTCGTGGTTGAGCAGAATTTGAAGCTCGTGCGAGGTTCGTGTATGGTCTAGCAACGCGGTAGCGAACTCTTGGCACTGCATGCGCAGTTCCTGGTACTCGGTTTTGAACTCGTGCTCGAGCGCGGACAGTCGGCGCAGCTCCCATGAGAGCTCGAACGCAGTGAGGATGGGATCTTTAGAGGAGAGGGCTATGAGGGAGGGGGAGGCGAGGGCACGGTACGCGTTGATGCGGGAGCGCGAGTGCCGAAGAGAGTCCTCGCGGCGCGAGCGCACGCACTCGTCACAGCCGCAGCGCACGTCGTGAGGTACCGGCAGAGATGCGCCGCGGTCCAGCAGCAGCTTGATGATCTCGTAGCTGTCCCGGTGCGCGGCCAGGATCAGTGGCGTGATGTCCGACGTGAAGGTGGCCGTCTCCGGCGGCAGCGCCTCCCAGCTCTGCAACCGGCGCTCGCTCAACGCACGTCTCCAGAGTGAGCCAAGATGCTTGCATTCATTAATACGTTTTCTAACCAATACTAAAATTACTTCGAAGTAACATCTAAAATGTATCCGCTTATTTATTTATGAAAATATACTATATTTATAAACGAAAACTTTTATTGTCTCTCATAGCATTTTTTAATGATACCGTTCTGTTACCCCGAAGCCATACTAATATCATCAAAAGTTTGAAAAGAAGATTCGATGTTTGCTCCCGAAACGGTTAATCTAATTTGGGAAATAGATAGACCCTGTACTGAATTAATACGTTCAATAGTGACACGAATATTTCCATAGTAAATGCGAAAATTAAGACCTTTCTGTTTTCTTAAAATTTCTTTGATTATATTTCGTATGAATATGTTTTATTATAATTTTTTTTAAAATAGTTCAAGATTAACAACAAACAAGTGACTCAAACTAAAAACCACAACAGATTATTTTATTTCATTTAAGTAGGTACAATGAACAGATCGCAGATTAGATTTATATATTTAAATCTCTTTGGCATAAATATTACGTCATAACAAAGTAACATTGGAAATTCTCGTTGTAAATGAAATTATAATTAAAAAAAGAAAGTAATTTCTTAATTTTTAAACCTGTAAAGGTTCCCAATTCATTAGGTGCAGAATGCAAACACAAATTGATATAAGTGAAAACGTTATTCACAGTCATTTCATTTCTTTGCATGGTGCAAAGCATTATTAGCATCGCGTCATATCATCTCATCAATAATGACTTTTTGGATGTGAAGAGAGTGAGGGTAGTTAACACCTACAACGTTACTGTCACAGCCAAATAATGGCCATTGCTGAACATAGCCCTCTCCAATAAATTACCAGTAGCCTAATGGCAGAGCGCGGACCGCGAACTTAAAATGGTCGTGGGTTCGAATCCGCCATTCGACTACTGGTGTGAATTACTCGTAACACAAGCGATTTAAGCTTATCACGAGTGGTTAAGGGGAATATTAATAATGTTTATAGCATTGTTAATATTCTTTTTAAAAAAAAGAAAAAAAAGAATATTTCCCATAGTTCTCACCCTTGGTAACCGAATATTTTTTTATTTTTAGTCGTAATTAGGAAGACCCTGCTGCCCACCCTAGTTATTATCAATTAGGAATTAAAATGTAGAAGCTTTTTTCACGCTTGAGAATTAACATGGAATGCTTCGTTACAAGTAAAAAGAGTTTCCGCCCCTCTACATATTTTTTTAAAATGATTATAAGCCAGTGTTGGATCACAATCCCACCTGGTGGTAAGTGGTGATGAAGCCTTATGGTAAATCGTACTGACGTAATAAAGTCTAGCTAGACTATTCACTCTTGCTTTGAAGACGCACAAATTGTATTCGAACAAAAAGATAGAGGCCGGCAAATTATTCCATACTTTTGCTGTACGCAGTACAAAAGACGAAATAAGCCGTTTGTTTCTAATGCGTGGAATATCGACCACAAAGGTGTCAAAACTCGCCGACCGCTTAGTTGCACGATGGCGGAAAGGAGAGGGGGGGGGGGGGAATTTAAAGCATGTAATTCCTGCGCACACTCTGCGAAATGAATCTTATAGAATACTGAGAGGCTGGCTACTCTGCGCCTGTGCTCGAGGGTGACAAAATTGGTTTCAAATCAAGGTAACTAATCAGCCTCTTAGCACGTCTCTCCACTGAGTTCAACGCTGCCAGATGCATTTTGCAGCACCAGCCTATATGTATACGAAATAGTAGCATTAAGCTGCTAGCTCACGTCTATTTTCTGTGAGAGTGTGGTAATTACGGATTCTTTCGAGCTGCATACATGATATAGCTGTAGTGTGACTCTACTACCTGAACACTGCTGGATATGGAAAACTTTTATCTTTGGAGAATTTTCCATATTCGTCTAGTCAAGAAAACAGCTAATCGAGGGCAGAACTTAACGCCTCGCACGGTAGACGGCGCTGTATCTGCTGCTGATCAGTTAATTATGCCTCCATCTGTCATATCTTCATCATCAACATCATTGTATTGTAAAAGAACCCTTTGCAATATTTTGCATACGAACGCTCATCTCTCAACGTGGTGGAGCCATGCTGCTGCAGCTATATTGTGGTTGTAGCACGAATGGGGTAGAACCACGCTCTCACAGAATACCAGCGTAACATAACAGCTTAATGCTGCTGCATTTCGTATGGTGAGTGTAGTACTGGAAACGAGTCATTCCATCCTAGTCCTCAGGGCTGGCAACGCATCTGCATTTTGATTCTTAATCGACGATAAATGTAGATGTCTATGAGCAACAGCATCTACTTACCATCAGGTGGACTGTGTGCTCATTTGTCACCCTCACCCCTATTCTATAAAAGAAAGACAAACCACCGTCGACAATACGATACGTGTTTAGACTCTAAACAAGGCGTCATCAGGTGTAGTAGACTCTACAGTGGCTGACCGCTAAAGAAGTAAGCACACTTTATTTTATCACGCAGATTTTAGGTAATTTATTTTTACATCCTAAATATAATTTATTTATTCTTTATTGCATTCCTTGTAACAAAGAAATGCAAAGGGCGGACTTAATCCTTGAGGCAATCTCTATCAGTTCTTGTACTATTATTTATTCTGTGCTATTGGGCAACCCTTATTGGATTTAATGATTTCCGCACAGTAACACCTGATTCTATTTATTGCAATTAGGAAAATCATTAGAATATTACTAATTCTAAAGACGGATTTGAAAAAAAAAAACATTTGCACATTGATTTAACATTGAGTTCTTTTGAAAACACGATACAATTAATTATTTATATTTGTAACTTTAAAATAAACTTCTGGCAATATCGTATCCCGATCATTTTTAATGACATGTTAAGTTGCATTATTTAGATATAAAAAAGACTCAATCTGTAAATTAATAAAACGGAAGACTAACGTGCAGCTCTCCCGGCTTTCTGGTGCGCTCTTCATGATCGAGAAGCGCCTCGACGGCCTCCACAAACTCCTCGGAGATGGCGTGCAATAGAGCGTCTCGTGTCTCCACCCCGAACTCCAGTAACAGTTCCACCATCTCGAGGTTCTCGTTATCGATGGCCATGAGGAGCGCACTTCTCCCAAGTGGGTCCACGCAGTCCACGTTGATATGCCCGGTGTCACGGGCGCGCTGCAGCACCCGTCTCGTGCCCGCCACATCACCCCTCTCCACTCCCAGTAGGTACTTCTTCTCCTCCAGCGACAGTACAGCCATCTCCTGGTGCGGGCGCACCACATTCTCTTCCTCTGTCATCCCATGGATGCTGTGTCGCTGTAGAACACAGTATACGCGATTAATGCCTAATTGAACAAACTGTGTTCAATTTCGTAGTGTCTCTAATACTTTAAGTCTGCAACTGTAAGTAAGTGACTCTGACATCACGACACCTTTAACATTAACAATAATATTTTATAAATTGAGTAGCTTTTGACTATTTGGCCAATTGAAGCTAAAATATATAATGCTTATGTTGGCCAAGTATCAGCCAATGCAGGCGTAGGCAAATTGATACAAGGCGAGTGCTACAGTCTACACGTTTATCAAGTTCGAAAGAAACCAATGCCAAGGCCAATGTTCACGAGTTTTTGTGGAGCTATCCACATGTTGGCCCTAATTAGTTGTAATTGAGAATTGAAACAATTTGGTAGATGTAGAAGCTATTGCAACTTCTGCTATTTATTTAATGAGTGCATTTATTTAATAACTGCATTTATTTAATGAGTGCATTTATTTAATAAGTGCATTTATTTAATGAGTGCTTTTATTTAATGAGTGCATTTCATTATTATGTCAGTGTACTCCGCAGTAAAGTTATTAAAAAAAGAAGATGGTGGATGCTGAGAATTATAATTAAAACAATATCTCACTGGAACTAACGCCAAGCCAAGTCAGTTACTGACATGGACGAATAACATGTGAACGCTGGACGCCACTTGCTGAGTGCAGGCGAGCGCCTTTGATTTGTGGAGAAAAACCGACACTGTCCCGAAGTGCACGAGTCTTAGCGAGCGATCCCGAGTGGCGGCAAGGCACGCCAAACGGACCGGATACACGTTGGCGCTTCCCTGCACTCGGCCAGCTAGGCGAGCGTCGACGAGCAATGGCGAGGCTGGACAAATGGGCTGTCTGCAATACATTGCTGCTCGCCTTCGGTCGGCCAACATGTATAGCCGGCTTAATACATATAAATGCAATTGCAGTGTCTGAGTGTCATATTGAAATAACTGGCTTTTATTAAGCTCTGGGGTTTATGACAATGGTTATGATCAGTTTTTAATAATCACTTAATTAATTTAGTAATATCAGAGTTTATGACGGATCAAATAAAAACAAAAACAAACTAATAATAAAATAAAATATCAATGGATATCATAATGACAAATAGCTGCGAAATTAGGCATTTATTAAAATGTAATGTTATTTAATTTAATTAGTAACATCATATTGTGATTTTATATGTATATAATTTTTTTATTAAAGTATATTTTTTATAGGATAAGATGACAAACGAGTACACAGTCCACCTGATGGTAAGTGATTGCTGTGGCCCATAAACATCAACATCGATCCTCGATTACGAATCAAAATGCAGATGCGTTGTCACCCGTGAGGACTTAGGTGGAATGCCTCGTTTTCAGTAAAAAAGGGTCTCCGGATCTCTACATTCACCATACGAAACAGCAGCATTAAGCTACTATTTGACCCTGGTATTCTGTGAGAGCGTGGCCCCTCCCCGGACGAACCGACCCACTCGGGCTACAACTATACTACTGATACGAGCTTGAGGTTCGTGACAATAAAAACTGCTTCATTTTTTTTGATTTTCCTCCTTACTAGATGGCGCTGTTGGTTAAAAGATTAGTCATGTCATTTTCTGGAAAGCTCTCCTCGCTTTGTTACCCGACACTAGATGGCGCTAGTGCTAGACGTCAAATTAGACGCGCAACACTGCCCCTTCCTAAGACATGCTCGTCCCGAGCATTATCGGCCCCATAATAACGCGCCAGGCGATCAACATGGATGATCTTAGGAGTCCCTCTTGCGCCTTTCTGTATCCGGTAGGTTACATCGTTGATCCTAGTCACAATCCGGTACGGGCCATCCCATTTAGCTTGAAGCTTAGGAGATTTCTCTTTCCTGCGGACCGGATTGTGCAACCACACTAGTGAACCTTCGTCGAACCCTTTGTTGTTCATTTTGCGGTCATACCGGATTTTCATCTTTTCAGGCAGACCTTAGGGTCGATTTCAACTTGCCAGTAGCCATTTTTTAGATCCAGCGTGCTAAACCACTTTAATCCTGTAAGCATGTCCAGCGTGTCATCAATTCTTGGCAAAGGATAGCTGTCCTTCTTCGTAACGTCGTTCAGACGACGGTAGTCAACACAGAACCGCATGCTGCCATCCTTCTTCTTTACCAGCACCAAGGGTGAACACCATGGACTAGACGAAGGTTCAATAACACCATCCTTCACCATTCCTTCAATCATGGTTTCCACTTCCTTTTCACGTGCTACCGGCAATCTTCTTGGCCGCTAACGGATAGGCAATTCTTCTCCAGTATTTGTTTTGTGTTGAACTAAGCCAGTCTTTCCTATATCAGCATCGTTTGATGAGAATACATCGGCGTACTTGAGTAAAAACTTCTTCGCGTTGACCATTTCGTTCAGGGAGAGAACGCTGTGACAGTCTTCCAAAAGTGTGGTTACTCTCGTTTGTGCATCCTTGCTGGGGGTCCCACTCGATAGATATTGGCACCGACGTAACCAATCCACTTCCTCACAAGTACCAACCAGCGTGCCTCTTTCCATAATCTGTTCCTGGTCACAAAGGTTCAGCACACGTATTCATGAGATGTCAGTGGTTCTGACCAAGGTTCGAGCTACTTTCCATGGAAGGTCATTGTTTACCTTTCCACAAGTATACAACGATGAGCTTGCCCGGCGTTTTGAGGAAGACTAACCGGCACAATCGTTTCCGATCTCGCCGGAAGAGCAATCTTCTTAATGCTGTACACGTTCCCTGGTACGCACCTTCCATAAAAAGTTCCTCCTGTCCACATTTCAAAACACCTTGCTTAAAGTCGATCTCACAACAATTATCCCTCATAAAGGCCCAGGATGCAGTCGTCCATTATATCAGCCACGATGACATTATGCAGGTAGATCACGTTGTCTAGCTTCAACCATCTTCTCCATCCATCCATCTTCCATTTCCTTCTCTCCACGGACGGGTATACGCTGACCGGTGGCTGTTACTGACGGTGACTGTTGCTGAACTGACTTATAAGTTGGGAATTAACAACCGTACGAGAGGCTCCAGTGTCTATGGTCAGTTTACACGGCATTCCGTTGGCCTCGCCCTTGATGATTAGACTGTTCCCATCATGGGTTTGTGAGATCGAGATCCTTGGGGCTCTTTTAACATCAGCCAGCACCCGCCCCGCAGGCTTTTACTCGTTTCCCTGCTGCTGCTGGGCGGTGCTTTTGGCCGCACTACCCTCCTGAGATCGTTCACCTTCCCTTTCTAGGGTTCGCTTAGGGCAGTTGGATCGAAGATGGCCCCTTTCCCCACAGCCATAGGCTAGTATCCTTTGTTGCGGTTGCGAACTGTAGCTGCTGCAACCTCCCTGACGCGATGAGAACGATGATCCTGCCGCACAGCTTCCACCTCCAGTGCATGGGCCAAGGCGTCCTTAGGCGTCTCGTGGTGCCCGGGCCTCACAGCAGCTCTAACTTCCAGGTCGCAGATGCCGTCAATGAATGTCTGCACCAGGTTCCCTTCAATGAGTGCAGGTACAGACTGGTATGCTTTTCGCACCAGCTTCTCCACCTCTAGAGCCCACTGCTGCAGGTTTTCGTTGATGCGCTGCACGCGATCTTTAAGCTATGCACGAAAGACGTGTTCCAGGTGAGCGTCTACCAAAATTGACACTTTAATTCACTTTACACTAATTAACTTAAAAGACACTAATAATGAATCACACTGTTTCACTTTATTCCACTCCAAAACTTCACTTGTCTCGCCAAATCCAATACTGCCCCGATCGCGGCATGCAGCGGGTTTAAATACACTTTTACGCCAAAACATCCAGAATATTCCCGTAGATACGGGCGCCGACCGACTAGACGCAGAAAGTTCGAGTGTGAGGCTTCTGGGAAGCTTAGTTCTTTAATTCGATACTAGATGACGCTGTTGGTTTAAAGATTAGTCATGTCATTTTCCGGAAAGCCCTCCTCGCTCTGTTACCCGACACTAGATGGCGCTAGTGCCAGATGTCAACTTAGGCGCGCAATACTACTAATATGACTGCAGCATGGCTCTACCACGTAAAAATTACGTGGTAGAGCCATGCTGCAGTTATATTATTACACGTATGATTTTGCATGCCCAATATAGCTAAATACAGAAGAACTTAATGTATAATATTAAAAAACACCTTTGTTCCTATAATCGCAAATACAGAATTGATCTTATTAAATGTTTTTGTGATTCATTGATAGTTTTACTACACATTTTATTAAATAAAAAATAAAATTTGAATAAAAAAACTAACAAGGAAATAAAACATATATGGTTATATCATAATGACAAGCAGTTGTTTTTAAGTATTTATTAAAACGTAATGTAACTTATTTATTAATGATTTGATTGATTGATTGTGATTTTTTATATGTATTATATAATTTTTTTATTTAATGTATATATATTACATATACAAAAGAACTTAATATATAATATTATAAAACACCTTTGTTAATACCTGTATTCGCAAATATAGAATTGGTCTTATAATTGATTGATAGTTTTTATTACATATTTTATCATACTCGTATATACATTGAAAAAGAACGTAGGGCACTGTCGATCAGGGCGAATATGTTGGTGCATAGATTTGGTCGCTGCACTGACACTGTCAAGATAACGCTTTTCAAAGCATATTGTGTGCCATTTTATTACTGTAGCGCGTCTGCGATGTTTGCACTGGTGGGTATGGAAAGATGGATAGTTTTGATGCAATAATCTGTAAAAAGACCGCATCGTTGCTAAACAGAGTGCGCGGCAGCGGTCACAGTGTGCTTAGTGAGATTGCCGACAGTGGGGACTGTTCATTCATTAAAAATATGATCTCCAGGACTATGTCCTGCTTAATAATTAAATATTAAAAAAGTATAAATTATATTACTAACACAGATGTAAGTTTTTCTCTACTAACAATTCCTATGGATTCAAGTTGTCCGAAATAAACAATTTTTTATTTAAAAATAAAATAAAATTTGAAAGACTTCACATGAAAAATCAGCGTTAAGAAAAGAAAATATTCTTTATCGAGTAACTGATTTGGATATTTACGCCTGCCGACAGACTCCGTGAAATTCCTTACGCAGTAAATATTATGGTAATATATCTTTAAGAAAAATGTTTATGTGATTAACACCATGTTTCTCGTCTAGCGTCTCAAGGACTCCTTGAGAAATATTTGATAAGATGCCTCTTTATTGTATGTCTCAGTTTGAATTTCTGCTTTTTTCCAGATGCGTTGTTATCCCTGAGGACTAAGATGGAATACCTTGTTTCCAGTAAAAGAGGGTCTCCGGATCTCTACGATCCGGAGACCCGCTTTTACTGGAGATTCACAATACGAATCACAATCATGTGGAGCGTGAGAGCTTTCCCGGTCGAGCCGAACCATTCGTGCTACAACCATAAT
This sequence comes from Parnassius smintheus behrii, assembly GCA_036936625.1. Classification (NCBI taxonomy): domain Eukaryota; kingdom Metazoa; phylum Arthropoda; class Insecta; order Lepidoptera; family Papilionidae; genus Parnassius; species Parnassius smintheus. The sequence continues at coordinate 56,321,986 of JAUPFT010000003.1, read as the reverse complement.
ATAGCAGCAGCGTGGCTCTACCACGTATAAAATATGTTATAACAATTAAGTTACATTTCGAAAATCATGCAAACTCCAAATGATGTTGTTGTAATTGTTTTATATAATTGGTAATCCAGAAAAATTACTTTGAATAAATATTATGTTTTAATATTTATTGAAAGTAATGAAATATGAAAAAATGAAAGTAATCGGGCCATACACTCTATTGTGATGAGTCAAAATGTGTCGAAAAAGGCACGTATGGCAATTCACAATGCTGTGTTGCTCCCTACTTTAACGTATGGTAGTGAAAGTTGGTTATAGCAGAAGAAGCACGAGAGTAGAATGAACGCAGTAGAAATGCGGTCGTTAAGGAGTATGTTAGGGCTGAATCTGAATGACAGGGTGAGAAATTGTGTGATAAGAGAAGAGTGTAGTTTGCAAGATGATGTTGTGACCAGGATTAAGAAAGGAATGCTTCGGTGGTTTGGTCATGTGGAAAGAATGAATGAGGAAAGAGTGACAAAGTAAATTTATGTTACAGAAGTGAATGGCAGAGTCGGAAAGTAACGTCCTAGGCGAAAATTTATCGACCAAATTGGCGATTTATTGAAAACGGGCCAAATTAGGAGTACCCTTAACCGACGAGCATGTATGCGTAGGTATATGGATGTGAAGGAGGCGAGAGAGGTGTGTCAGGATCGTGCCAAATGAAAGTCTGTAGTCTCTGCCTACCCCTCTGGGTGACAGGCGTGAGTGTTTATGTTATGTTATGTAATAATCTATATTGAATAAAAATCACTCTATTCACTTCTCTTATATTATTAGGTACCTACTAGATACTCCCCCAAGCTTTGCCTGGCTCAACCATACATTTTATCAACTGACCTAGATCATTGCTGGTATTGATCTCTATCTGTAATTGAACTTTCATAGCACTCGGTTCAGCAATTCTGAAATGTTGCCCGGGCAGACAGACAAAAATTTAAAAAATGAACGTTTGTGCCTTGATAACAAGAAAATAGCACCCTGAGATTAAAAGAAGTTAGTTATATCAATATTAAAAAACTAACTGAAGGTGTATAACTTCAGTTTTATCTGAAGTTATACACGATAAAACTGTGCAGTGGAACTGTACAGATACAGGTTGACTCAGGCTAGGCCGAGTCGGGTTCGAGCCGAGTGTCAGCCGTAGCACGGTCACCGAGCCGGTCCCATGTCTGAAATTACAAACACGGGCCTCGACCGAGCAATTACCTTTGCGCCGTGACGCAGTATACTCGTCCGAGCAAAAATAGTGTCATTACTAGACTACAATCATGTTGAAGTTTGACGATCTGGAATTAGCGGCTATTGCGATCGCTCTGGACGATGAAGAATCTGTCAAATCTTCAACTACAAGCCGAGACCGAGTTGTTGCCGAGCATTGTCCGTTGCTCGGCCGTCACTCGGTTTCCGCTCGGTATAGTCCCGCGATAGCATCGACAGACGACGTATTGGGTATTGTTGCATTATTGTTGATAAGAAAAAAAAACAATCCCATCAAAAACATAAATGTGAAATGAAAACGAAGTTCAATATTATGATATATGCCTTGGTTGTTGACTTCAACGACAAAATAAGTGAGATCTAAGTGGGTGCCAAGTTCAATGGTCAGCCCTGAAATTTTTTTATAACAACATAAAATATCGTTTCTTCTTATAACTTAGGATAATATATTGTAGCCTAAGGTCTGACTTGGCTAGTTCTCATATACGAATCCGTAATAATGCCCGAAACTCTTTACCGCTGCATTAGAAGACGTTTTGAAGCTACTGGACGTTCCAGTCCAGTAGCTTGAAAACGTCTTCCGGATACAGTATAAACATCAATGGCAAGTATAGCACTCACATTACAGATGTTTTTTTTTTAAGTAGAGGGAGCAAACGAGTCTAGGGCTCAGCTGATGGTAAGTGATTACCGCCGCCCATGAACAACTGCAACACCAGGGAACTGCAGATGTTTTACTGGCCTTTTAAAAAGTAGTAGGCTCTTTTCTTGAAGGTCCCTAAATAGTATCGGTCCGGAAAAATCTCTGGTGGTAGTCAATTCCACCGGTGCCATCTTCGGAGCTCACATTTTCAGCACAATAGAAAGGACGCCATCAGGCCCACTCGATTTGTGACGTCCAGGGAGAGTAGTGCTTTGCACACCGAGCACTGGGTAATTAGCAAATCCTGCATGGAACGCTTACGCCGCGGGATGGTCGGCGGTGTGTTCCCCCCGTCATCAAGAGTTGGACACGTAGAGAGCCCAGCAGATCAGCTTTGTCCTTTGCAGCATGAGCCAGTGAGTCGTGCTCCTTGTGCAGAGATGGGAGAAATGGTTGACAAAAATTCCCATAGAGAGCCTTGGCGAGAGACCAGAATGTAAGTGTTCTCAAGGGAAGTCGAACTAGTTTTTTGTCAATTTTGCTTATGAGCTCTGATTTTTCCTTGGCAATGACACTTTTGAAGAACCTGGAGGCGAAATTATACTTCTTTTTAAGAGTGCTGGTATTTGCGTCTTGATAGGTCGATGCGTTAGCCCAGGCCCGGTAGCACTTTTGCTTATAGTGTCATGTATTTTATGTGTTCAAATTAATTAAAATAATATTTTGAGACTTTTGTGTGACCATACTTATCTATAATATGTACAGTCCAAAAACCATACATTTTAATTTTCGCTGACGCGGTTCAAACCGTCATGTGGTTATGGGACGAAACGGTGCGTTCAATATCAAAAATCTGTAACGTTTGTTTTTGACACTTAAAATTGAAATTATGTGTACGTATTCTTGAATACTTATCTTTAATGCTATTAGATAATTAAAACATCGCCACTTTAAAAATTAATTAATTTAGTAAAAAAATGATATTTTGAAAATATTCATACAAATTTAAATTAAAAATAATTGATTAAAATATTTCTCACACGAATGCTATAACCAATACTGATTATAATTATCACAACAGATAAGAAGTAAGCAACTTCGTTTTTATCATGTGGTTAAAATTATCACCGAAAAAAGCTATCTCTCTGTGAAAATATACTTCCAAATATTAAATACCTATAATATTTTGTGCTTACTTATTACATAAAAAGTATTTTTATTGTAAACAAACAGTAACAAGTATTTTTTTGTATTCCACAAATGTCATAAATAAGTGCAAATTACGAGAATCGTCAGTTATTGTTTCCCTCGGTCGATATTTTTGCTTTCAGCTCGAAATGGCGCGGTAATGATGGAGGTTTTTTTTTAAATTTCCTTGTATTAACGAATCTAAAAATGTCACTAACTCGGCATCGCCAGATATTGGCAACAAGGAAACCTAAATTTGAAAATCAAAATACGAAAATTTTCCTGATGATATTTAAAAAATATTTCTTATAAAACATATAACATGTAAACTAGAGATCTTGGGAAATCCAAAAATGTATATAACACTTTCCTTAAAGAACTTAGAAAATATCTTAAGTTGAACTTTTTGTTCGTTGAATGAGTAATCTAATTAATATGAAATTATCGGAGTGCAAAGTTTGGGTGTAATTTTATATACCTATGTATCTTCTCAAAATATGAAACAATCAAAACGGTTTCAGTAGCACAACTTTTGTGATGAAACACGCCGTTCCGCCCCATATTGCGCTGCGCTGCGAATTACTTATAATGTACATATTTTAAAATTAAAGTCAGCGTGTGTAAACTATTAAAGTAACAACACGTGTGCTTACTTTATACGCTTCTCATACGGTCGTCTTGAGCTATCCTTAAAATACACAGCTATAAATTGTTTCAACTATCAATGATATGCAAACTGTGGCCCGTACATTATATATGTGTTATATATTGTATCATTAGCTTATGGGTTTCATAAGATTTTACACATGCAGCTTGTATTTCGTTAGTTAGCGGACTCCGTACCAACAGCTTCCTGAACACATTTTGCTGATAGGTGGAATTCTGCCATTATAAGGTACATATATATATACATATATATATATATATATATATATATATATATATATATATACATATATATATACATATATATATATATATATATATATATATATATATATATATATATATATATATATATATATATATATATGAATAATTTTATACTAAACATCTATGGACTAAGTCATCATGAATAAAATATTATTAAAAGAATTTGTCTAGTTACGTTTGGAGATGAACAACGATAAAAGTGAAGTAGGTCAGGTGGGGAGAACGCGCCATTATGCAAATGCGGCGCGGCCCTACAAGACTCGTTACCGACGGTAGATTTTCATAATAAACCCAATCGACCTGGACAGTGACGTTTGTTATGAGAACGCGAGCGCTGGAATGCCCGCTATTTGGTACGTAATTATAGTACATGCATAAAAGGCGTTCGACGCATGCGCACGCCGCGTGTCGATCGAGCCAGAGGTGAATGGGTTCGAGGGTGGGCAGTGTTGCCAGATGTAAAAAGTTTCTATGACAACATTGAAATACAAAAATCATACCTTATGAGAATGTTTAAAAGTAACATATATTTAAAAAATAACTTTCCGTAAATGATTATTTATTTAAACTTCGTTGCAGAACAATTTACAAAGGCGGACTTAACGCCTTAAGACGTTTTCTACCACTTAATCTATAAGAAAGCAGAAAACACTTTGAAGCAATAAAATTTGTAAAAGAAATGACTAAAGATTCACAAGATAGTCATATATATTGCCAACCTGGATTTTTCCCCGAGTTTTAATTGTCATAAACAGCTGTACTTTTGCCGTAGGATATTGGTCTTGTAATCGTACATTTATAGAAAAACGGGGTGTGGCTATGTCGTAGACTCGGCTGTGCGTTTTATATGAATACGTGTACGTAACAAAATGATCTTAAAACGACGCCACCGTTGCACACTATGCGTCACAGCCCTTACTCAGCGTAACGAATTCTTTGGTTCTTTAGCTATGGAGTGGCGTAATCAATAGTGAATGTAGATGACAGATATGTAGTTGTCATACACTGTATATCCCGATTGTTATCATCAGTTTACTGAATTGCCTCTCCTCACTATGGAAGCAAACTTAAAGGTGTATTAACGTCAAAAAGAGAAGTGGTAGCAGTACTATCGAAATTTAAACGTGGTAGAGCCATGCTGCAACTATATTATGGTTAAAGCACGTATGGATCGGCTCCACCGGGGAAGGACCTCAATCTTACATAATACCAGCTAGAAATAGCAGCTCAGTGCTGCTGTGTTTCACGAGTGTAGAGAACCGGAGACCCTCTTAACTAGAAACGAGGTATTCCATATTCAAAATACGTGGTAGAGTCATTGAAAAGCAGTGGACTTTTATAGGCTGTAATAGATAGATAGCTAGATAGACAGACACCTGGCAGCCCTGGGCGGGCGCGTTCCTGTTTACCTTGACCTTGCTGTCGGGCGGGCGCGGCTCGGGCGCCAGCAGCGCGCCCAGCTCCACGCGGCAGGTGGAGGGGCGCCGCTCGCCGCCGGACATGTCGGAGCCGCTGTCTGCGCACACAAAACTGGGTGACGGTGGGTGGGTGAAAGATGGGCCGCGGAACGGTCAGCGCGCGAGCCACTCGACACTCACCGGCGCCGTCGCCGCCATCGCCGCGTCCGTCGCGGCGCTCCGAGAACTGAAACAGACGGTCGGTCGGTGGGCGGGCGGCTGGACGCCCGTTTCCGGTCGGCGGGGCGAGCGGGCGGCTAGCGCGCAGTGATGGTCACAGTGCGCGAAGTGCAGTGAGGTAAAATGTGATCGCTTTTGTGATTTGGATAAACACTTGTTCTAGTTTTACAATATTTTAAAATATTCGATTTTTATACTAAGTATATTAATAATTTGAAAAGACAGTGTGCCGCAGGGTTTGAATCACGAACTCAAAAGGTCGTGGGTTCGAATCCGCTATTTGACTATATGGTTGTTGTGAAATCACAACACAAGTATTCAGAAGTGGTTAAAGGGAAATGTAGTAGTGTTAATAGCATTTTAAGTAATTTTTTATTTAAAAAAAATATTGTGAAACTACTACAAGTGTTTATAAATGAAGCCGCAGTTTCACCAAGAGATAACAATCGCAAGTTTAAATGTGGTAAAGCCACGCTGCAGCTATATTATGGTTGTAGCGCGAATAGGTCGGCTCGACCGTAGAAGGACCACGCTCTCGAGAATATTTATGAATTTATACTTTTTTATATAGAATAGGATTAACAAAAGAGCACATAGTCCACCTAATGGTAAGTGGTTGCTGTGGCCCATAGACATCTACATTTATCCTCGATTACGAATCAAAATTCAGATGGGTTGTCACCCGTGAGGACTTAGATGGAATGCCTTGTTTCCAGTAAAAAGGGTCTCTGGTTCTCTACACTCACCATACGAAACACAGCAGCTCTAAGCAGCTGTTATTTTAGGCTGATATTCTGTGAGAGCGTGGTTCTTCCCCAGTGGAGCCGACCCATTCGTATGCCAGTATGCTAGTTGAGATAGAAGTTAATATAAACATAAAAATTCACGCCTGTCACCCATAAGGGTAGGCAGAGACTACAGACTTCTATTTGACACGATTCTGACACACCTCTTACGTCTCCTCCACATCCATATACCTACGCACACATGGTCGTTGGTTAAGGATACTTTTAATTTGGCCTATTTTCAGTATATAACCTATTTGGTTGATAAATTTTCGCCTAGGATGACACTTTCCGGCTTTACTCTTTCCTCATTCATTCTTTCTACATGACCACACCAGATAGAAATTATTTAACTGTTTTATAAAACATGGTCTGATGAGATATAGGTTCGAAGGATAGATACTCGTATGTCTGTTAATTGTGAATTAACTAATAAGATAATTGAGAAAGGCTGCAATGATAATGTGTTAACTGTGCTTCTTTTAAAAGACTGACGTGTCAAACGAGCTTGTAATCCACCTTACATTAAGTAAACGAAGACTACAGATGCGTTGTCACCTCTGAGTTCTAAGATGAGATGCCTTGCAGCCTGTGATCATACGGTCTCTTTATACCTTTAATATCTATGTGGCGGCAGGAATAGGTAAGAGTGGTGCCTGTCCAGACGAACTCCAAGCCAGAAATGAGTCCCACCAACGTACGTGAGGGTAATATGGTCATCCGGTTAATATGGTCATTTTCTTATAAATGAAAAACTACAGCCTTGTTTGCATAGATGACTCTGTGCTACAATAGCTCTTCATCGGTCAATCATATAATGAAGGTTCAAAAGGGCGATGTTTCATCGACGCCATTTTGATAGTTGACTTTATAATAACCGTTTTAGTCGATTTTAGTGTTGTGTAGTGTCGCTAGATTTTTTAAGCTGATTTTTCGAAGTGTTTATTGCCAAAGCTTGTTTGCATTTTTTATATATATTAGTTATAGTTTACGACTTTGTGTTTTTGTCTCTCTACTCCTCCTAGTTTTGGTTTCATGGAGCGGCGAAGCTTAAGGTAACCATATTACTCTCACGTACCTTAGGAACTGTGTTACTACTCGTATGTGGTAGACTGTGCTTGCAGAATGAACTTATAATATACTTAAAACAAGTTATAAGTTCTACGTAGTGGGGTTTAAGAATATCCACTGCCCACTATCGTCCCATAGTTGTCTTAAGAGGCCACAGAGAGATACTAACGTAGAGGGACAGCAGCATTTTCTTGATAAATGCTAAATAATAATAATAATAATGCCGTTGCCAAACCAACCAAGCGCGGCAACTGATGCAATATCCTCATATGAAGCAATCTATTGGACAGGTTTGTGTTCAGAAGCGAATGTTTATAGGCTACAATGGATGAACAACGGATAGGCTTCAATGATGGTCGGGTGTGGATAGTGGACGGTGAGGGTGGTTATACCTGCACGCGACGCGCGCGGCGCGCGGCGATCTGGCGCGAGTGCCGGCGGAGTGCGTCCAGCGCGACGCGACTCGACGCCTCGCACGGCCGCTCGCACGATCGCTCGCAAGCCCGCTCGCACGACCGCTCGCAAAACCTCTCGCACGACCTCTCAGCTGCCCTCTCGCCTCGCGCCTCCTGCAAGTGCATCACTTTAAATTGATTTATTTATTAGCACCTGATAGTAAGTCGATGCTGTGGCCCATAGACATCTACATTATATCCTCGAGTAAGAACCAAAATGTAAATTCGCTGTCACCCCTGATAATTAAGATGGAATGCCTCGTTTTTATTAAACAAGAGCACCGCTTTTTTACGTTTACCTTACGAAATATAGCAGCATTAAGGTGCTATTCTGTGAAAGCGTGGTCCAATCCCGGTCGAGCTAACCACCTTGCGCTGCAACTATAATATAGCTGAATCGTGGCTCTAACTTTTAACGTGGCCTTAACCTGTGAACTCCAATTTATACTCCGGTACTCAGTGATGAATATTTATCAGCGCCTTCAGCATGTATGCGACTTATCTAAATTGAATCTTTAGGATTAATCTGGTACTCACCTGTAGATAAGCGTGAAAATGGTTGTTTCTAGCGTCCTCGTCACGCTCTTAGAAATAAAATATAGCTAAAACAGTTTTATGTGAGCTCGTAATATTTAGGATCAATGTAAAGTAAATGTGCACCAGCGTAGGAATTATAGCAAAAAGATAAACAAAAACTGTTTAATGGGTTTTGCCTTATTATATATCTGAAAAGTTTATTAAAATAAAAAACTGATATTACTTTTGAATAGATAAATATTTACAATTACAAAGGTCATTTAGTAAGATAAAAAAATTGTTTAAGACTTTTAAAAGTAAATAGATACTGAAAACGTTGAAGGACCGGCCCCGGTGTCTGGACAGTCGGCAACGGCTCGTCTGCGACACTTGTTTATACAATGACTGCCGGGATCGTTCGAATGTCGGAAAAGTAAATCAACACGAGCGGTGCCATGTATACAATTTAAATATTTACTGACACTGGCGTTATACACCAATACCGATTGCACAACACGTGTCCGATTGTAAGTATATCGATGCACTGAAAACTGCTGATTTGTAAACGAAGAACTGGTCGAAATTAGGTAGCAGGACTTGTCGAGCACGATTTAACGACCAGCTGCCTCTCGTAAAACTATGAATTAAAGCGCGAGTTCATGCGAACGATTTTGTAAAGTAAACACGAGGACCTAGACTATTAGGACTAGTACTTGACGCGCTTTTGAAATCTTGCTCTGTGGAGACGAGTCAAGAGAGAGCTTTCCAAACAGCAGCGCGGCCCGGCACGAGTGTCGGCCGCGCGCCGCGCACTGAGCCGCCCGCCCTCCGCTCGCCATCCGCCCGCCCTCCGCCTGCCTTCCACCGCGCGCCTAGAGACGACCCGCTGCACAAAGATCTTATCGACACTTGACCCTTCCTTGACTGAACTTTGACATAATTTAATTTTAAGATCACTGATCCATTTGTAATTTATAGAGAAGCCGGCTTATTGAACATTAAATAGGGTGCGATGTTTTTGCTTCTATAAAAATATTATGTATAATATATAATATTCATTTAATGAAATATTGTATATACATATATAATAGTAATTTATTACGTACTCGTGTTATTTTCAAATGAGATTTCAAGAGGTACAAATCGAAATGTTGTTATTGAATTCAATTCAAAGAAACACAGGTTTGCGCGTTTACCGCTGAAAACAAACTGTGGCGGCCCTGTTGTAGCACCACAAGCGAAACTTTTGAGGTTCTGTGCACTACACTCCTACGTAAAACAGCTCTACAATAACATTGGTCACTCCCCGGGCTGTAAACATTGCCTGATAGGAGAGCTCCCTTTTTCTTTCCACGGGAAAGTTGTTGAACCCGACGTTACGTCGATTTCAACAATTTCTCAATAAGTACTCACAATGACAAAAAAGCAGACAAAAAAGCTTTGGTATCAGTTAAATTACTAAACTACCCCCATTTAAAATAATTAAATGTTTTAAAATTTAAAATCAAAACGGACGAGTTACCAGATTAGTTAGTACAAGTTATATAGTTACAAAATGAAATCGATCTATTTTCGATAGTCATTGTAGATAATGGTGGCCCAACACTGCGCGCTTCCCGCCCGCCCGCTACTGCCGAACTGATTTTAGCCTATATACAAGCCAATAGTCCGGCTTTGCACATAAATTGCATTATTTAACGGGATCATTTACAAAATCTGCCCATTGAATTGTTCAGAATCCGTCTATACTACTTTTATTTTATTTAAATTATGAAAGGTTTCCATTTAATCAAGATAACCTGTGTCTATTAGCACAGGCAAGATTATTTATAACTTAGCGATTGTGGTTATGAACAAAAAAAGTTTGTTTAAAAGTCATAATATTCCATTTTGGCTTACGTTATGATCATTATAAATAGAAGTGAGGAGCTAAATCTGTTCTCTTTTAAGTAGACATTGTTCTAAGTAGAGGGTTGAATCTTTTGTTGTACCTTTTTTATAATAGTAAAGATAATTTTTGTAACTGTTTACAAACCTACGTCCCACAACGAGGCACAAGTTTCATTTCAAATCTAAGGAAACTACGAAATGGGAAAGATTCCACCTTGCGGCCGTATTATTTAGAGTAACTTTATATATCTTTTAATTCATTAATATTTTCATAAGCCAGTAGGCGAAAATATAACTTTCAGTGATAATTGCACAGATCGGACACAGGGTTAACGTCCTGAAAAGCCACGTCTTAGAAAAAAAAAAAGAAGGGGCACGACGATCATTATATTAATAGTAATATACATTTATTTTTAACTTTATTAAAATAATCATGAATCTGTTAATAGTCCATTGCCTAACTAAGACTTACACTCTTCAATTCAGAAAGAAATATGAGGAAGTAACGTCAGACTTCGAGTACAATTAGCATTTTCCGCCTCTATTCTAACAATATTAGAAATAATGATTTCTTTAATTTACGCGAACACTACACATTGAATAAAACTATTATTTACGGAATTTATCGCGTTTAATTACTTTAATTTATTTTTTATTATCCTAACGTTTCGGATGCTTTACAGCACCCATTGTCACGGGGGGGGGGGGGACTGAGATGTTTGACGTCCCAACGTCACAGTTAGTCCGACTACCTTCAGTTTTTGAATATTAATTTTTGGTCCGATTTACGCAAAACGAGCTTATAGTATCATGAAGTCTTGCAGTGGTATGCTTGGGTTCGGGTTTAATTTTGTTAATTATAGGATCCCAAGCAGCTGGCAGCACCCATCCATCTTCTCTATTGAAATTTGGATGTTTTTAGGGTTCCGTAGTCAACTAGGAACCCTTATAGTTTCGCCATGTCTGTCTGTCCGTCTGTCCGTCCTCGCTTAATCTTTGTGACCGTTAGCACTAGAAAGCTGAAATTTGGTACCAATATGTGTATCAATCACGCCGACAAAGTGGTAAAATAAAAATTAAAAAAAATGTTTTATTAGGGTAGCCCCCCTATATGTAAAGTGGGAAGTGATTTTTTTTAATTTCAACCCTAACGTGTGATATATTGTTGGAAAGGTATTTAAAAATGAATAGGGGTTTACTAAAATCATTTTTTGATAATGTCAATAATTTCGGAAATAATCGCTCCAAAAGTAAAAAACAATGTGTCCCCCCCCCTCTAACTTTTGAACCATAAGTTTAGAAAATATGAAAAAATCTGAAAAGTAGAACTTTATAAGGACTTTCTAGGAAAATCATTTTGAACTTGGATGGAAATAACAGTACCCACTACCGGGAGCAGTCGCAGGAGCGCGGAGCGCTGCTGGAGCGCGAACATGATGGATACCCACCTTTAAACTCATAAGTGGGAACACTTATTGTGACGGACGGGAAACTACGGAACTCTACACTGAGCGTGGCCCGACACTCTCTTGGCCGGTTTTTTAATTTCAATAGCCTCGCGTATCATCCTTGGTAGGAATCGGTGTTCTTTTGCGAGGATTTGTGGTTTATCAAATCGAATGTAATGGTGGGGACGATCTTGAACATGTTCACAGACTGCAGACTTCCCGGAGCGTTGGTGCTTCACGTCAGCTATATGTTCCTTCACGCGGGTTGTTATAGATCTTTTTGTTTGACCTACGTAAGAGAGACCACAATTAAACGCGATAAAATCCGTAAATAATAGTCTTATTTAATATTAGAAATGGTTATTCCACTAACGAATCAGTATAATGTGCCCAGTATTAACGGATACTCGCCATCTGCGCAGAACAGGATTATAGTGCGCGAGTGTATGCGCAAACTCTGCTCTGCTCTGCTCTCTTTAGCATGGCAATCCTCCAGAGTTGGCACCGGTCTTAACGCGTCTTTTCCGGTACTCCTACTCCCTAGGCGTTGTCCCAAAATCATGGAAGACGGCTTTCGTCCACCCGATCCCTAAAAAAGGGGCCCGTCAGACCCGTCCAACTACCGGCCTATCGCCATTACCTCCTTGTTCTTCAAAACAATGGAGTCCATTGTAAACTGCCAGCTCATGAGGTACCTTGAGGATCACCAGCTGATTAGTGACCGCCAATACGCTTTTCGCCGTGGTCGGTCAGCTGGTGATCTTCTGGTCTACCTAACTCACAGATGGGCGGAGGCTGTAGAGTCCAAGGGAGAGGCATTGGCCGTTAGTTTGGACATTGCGAAGGCCTTCGATCGGGTTTGGCACAAAGCGCTTATTTCGAAGCTCCCTTCTTATGGGCTTCCCGAGAAATTGTGCGATTGGATCACCAGCTTTCTTGCAGATCGTAACATCAAGGTCGTTGTTGACGGTGCAAGCTCCGATTGCAAGCCTATTAATGCTGGTGTTCCACAGGGCTGCGTGCTATCGCCAACGCTGTTTCTTCTGCATATCAATGATATGTTGCAAACCCGTAACATTCATTGCTATGCAGATGACAGCACTGGTGATGCTCTTTACACCGGTCGAGCCAATATTTCTCGGGAAAACGTCTCCGAGTGCCGGAACAAACTTGTGTCTAAAGTCGAGTCTTTGCTGAACAGAGTCTCGGATTGGGGGCGACTAAATCTAGTCCAGTTTAACCCCCAAAAGATACAAGTTTGCGCGTTAACCGCTAAAAAACACCCCTTTGTCGTATCCCCTCAAGTTCAAGGCACTCCCCTTGTTGCCTCAGCCAGTATCGGAATCCTCGGCGTCGACATATCGAGTGACGTGCAGTTTCGTGGTCACTTGGAAGGGAAGGCCAAATTTGCCTCTAAAAAGCTTGGCGTGCTCAGCAGAGCGGGACAGTATTTCATGCCGGCACACCGCCTGCAACTTTACAAGGCGCAGGTTTTGCCGCACATGGAATACTGTTCCCATCTCTGGGCTGGGGCTCCCCAGTACCAGCTCCTTCCACTTGACCGCATCCAGCGCAGAGCGGCTCGAATCGTCGACGACCGAGTGCTTTCCGATCGCCTCGATTCAATGGCACTGCGAAGAGATGTTGCATCTCTTTGCATTTTCTTTCGCATATACCATGGAGAGTGCTCTGAGGAATTGTTCGGATTAATCCCAGCCGCCAAATTTCGTGAACGCACTACGCGGCAAACGTCCCGATACCATCCACACCATCTGGATGCTTGGCGGTCCACCACTGTACGTTTCAAAAGGAGTTTTCTTTCGCGTACAACCTCTCTGTGGAATAGTTTACCACCGGCGATTTATCCGGACCGATACGACCTGGGGACCTTCAAGAAAAGAGCTTACTCCTTTCTAAAGTGCCGGCAACGCACCTGCAATTCCCCTGGTGTTGCGGTTGATCATGGGCGGCGGTAATCACTTAACATCAGGTGAGATGCATGCTCGTTTGCCCCCTCTTCTATAAAAAAAAACAGTTATCATAGCATGGCAATTCGATCGCACCGGAGAGAGATCAGACGCAAGACCAACGGATTTACGTACTTTCCGAGGCACGGTGTTAAACACCATCATGTGTCTCTGGGCTCCTACTGAGCATTTCTTTTTAGGTTGTGGAGCCCCGCTGCAGCTATATTATAGTTGTAGCATGAATGGATCGGCTCAACCGAGACAGGACCACGCTCTCACAAAATACCAGCATAAAATAGCAGCTTAATGCTGCTGTCTTTCGTGTGGTGAGTGTAGAGAACCGGAGACCCTTTTTACTGGAATCGAGTCATTTCATCTTAGTTCTCAGGGGTGACAAAGCATTTGCATTTCGATTCTTAGTTGCGGATAAATGTGAATGTTTATGGGCAACAGCATCCACTTACCGTCAGGTGGATTGTGTGCTCGTTTGTCACCCAATGCTATAAAAAAACACAATATCTGATTTTGGCCAGATCTCAAGGTACCAATCAACAGTAGTGCTTAAGAGGAAATCAACAGATAGTACACGGTAATGGAAAATAAATTTTCATGTGTGTTTATACTTGTTAATATAAATAGAGTCGACTGTACCATATGAAATCAGGAAGATAGATTTATATCCAAAAGTATTTATATTTAAACGTATGCCACACGTTCAATAACATCTACATATTTAAAAAAAAACTTAAACCAAATCGCTTGTATTACACAAATAACCTCGTGCCATAACTCGAAGTGGCCGTTATGAGTTGTATGAGATAGAAGGCAACCGCTCCGTCCTAGAGACACAACATTCATGATATTTTTCATTATCTATTTTTCCTTTAAAAATGAAGATAAAAAAGTTAAATTTCGAAGAAATGTATTGTCCACTACGGTCCAGTAGCACGGTACGGTACGGTATATATATATATATATATATATATATATATATAATAACATAAAAACATAAACACTCACGCCTGTCACCCAGAGGGGTAGGCAGAGACTACGGACTTCCATTTGGCACGATCCTGACATACCTCTTTCGCCTCCTTTACATCCATATATCTACGCATACATGCTCGTCGGTTAAGGGTACTTCTAACGTGGCCCATTTTCAAAATATCGCCAATTTGGTCGATAAACTTTTTTCTAGGGCGTCCCTTTCCGACTCGGCCATTCACATCTGCCATATAAATTTGCTTTGTCACTCTTTCCTCATTCATTCTTTCTACGTGACCAAACCACCGAAGCATTCCTTTCTTAATCCTGGTCACAACATCATCTTGCATACCACATTTATCTCTTATCACGCAATTTCTCACCCTGTCATTCAGATTAAACCCTAGCATATTCCTTAAAGACCGCATTTCTACAGCATTTATTCTACTTTCGTGCTTCTTCTGCCACACCCAGCTTTCACTACCATACATTAAAGTAGGGACTAACACAGCATTATGAATTACCATACGTGCCTGTTTTGACACATTCTGGTTCTTCATAATAGAGTGTAGTGCCCCATTCACTCTATTCCCTGCATTTACTCGTCGTTCTATTTCCCTATCATATCTACCATCCCTGCTAAATACACATCCCAAATACACAAACTCATCCACTTGCTCAATTAACTCTCCTTCTATTCTTATTTCACATACCGTTTTGCTTTCTTCTCTTTCAAAAACCATCACTTTCGTCTTACTTGCGTTCACTTTCATTCCCCTTTCTTTCAATTCCCAGTTCATTAATGTAACCATCATTTGCAACTCTGCCGCCGATGACGCAAGTATGACTTGATCATCGGCATACAAAAGGCATTTGACGGTTAACTCGCCCATTCTTAACCCACATTCTTCATCTTTCAAAGTTTGCAAACACCGGTCCATAAATAGGTTGAACAGCCAAGGGGAAGCTACACAGCCCTGTCTGACACCTTTTTGGATGCCAAACCAGTCCGAGTAGACCCCATTGATCCTGACACAAGCACTAGAGTCCCTATAAAGAGACCTTAATGCCTGTATCAAACCAGCGCTCAACCCATATGAGTTCAGTGTTTGCCATAACACATTCCTGTCTACTCTGTCATAAGCCTTTTCCAAGTCCATGAACGCACAAAAAACTTTCTGGTTTTTGGCCAAAAACTTCTCCGCAATCATGCGCATGGAAAAGACTTGATCTGTACACCCCATTCCCTTTCTAAAACCCGCTTGCTTATATATATATATATATATATATATATATATATATATATATATATATATATATATAAGCTGTAGTTTTAATGACTTAAATTTATATTTTCATAAGTTGAATACTATTTAACGTTTTTGTGTAGTGGCGATGTAGGAATATTCCACTAACCCGTATAATCCCGTGGTTGTAAAAAGAGACGACAGAGGGAGCAATAATAGGCAATAGCGTCTTCTTAATAAAGACTTAAAATAAATAAAACTGCGGCTGCCAACACGCACGCCAAGCGTGGCAACTATGGCAAATATCCTACGGGAGTGGCCTTTGTCGTTTAATAGGCTGCAATATAAACAGTACTACATTGTTAGTGATATAATCCTTCTATTTGTTGGAATTAAATGGCAAATTATTACGTAATTCAACTTAACAGAGACAGGTGAGTTGTTAAGAGGATTATGAAGTACCGATTCGCGGCGCGAATCAAAACGCTCTAAGAAGTTTTAAGTCAAAAATAAAGATATTTAGATGCTAATAATGTATATCGTACACAATATTTCCTCAAAATAAAAACGTACGGACCTAGTTTTTCATTATATCTACAACATTGACAAAAACTATTAAAATTAGACGGTACCGGAGGGAAAACGTTATCACTTTTTGTACGAAAATTTACCGCTTCACAATCCTCGGAACTCTGCAGCTATATTATAGTTGTAGCACTAATGGGTTGGTTCGACTGGGGAAGGACCACACTCACGCAAAATACCAGCGTAAAATAGTAGCCTAATTCTGCTAAGTTTCGTATCGTAAGTGTAGAGAACCGGAGACCCTTTTTAGGGAAACGAAATATTCACTATCTTAGTCCCAAAGGGTGACAACGCATCTGCATTTTGATTCTTAATTGAGGATACATGTATTTGCCACAACATCTTCTTAACACCGGGTAGACTGTGTGCACGTTTGCCAACTTTATGCTGTAAAAACACCTGTACTAAACGATTAGTAAATTTTATAAGCAAGAACTATTTCTTTCTACGCTATGCAGTTTGCTTACTGATTCTACTACACTATGTACACTGACACCATTAAAAATCGATTGGCTCGGATTTAAGCTGCCCCATAACATGCTCGTTATACCCATTATTCTACGCTTTACTGCCCAAGCTGCTGATGGAGAAGATAAAGCGGAACTAGCATTTCCATTTTTCAGATATGAAAGTTATAAAACAAACTATGTAGTCTTTTAACTGAACCTTATATACTAATAAAGAAAAATAATCCATAGAATCAGGCGTTACTTTGCGAAAATATATTATATTAAAGTTGTTACAAATTAACAAGCTCGGTGTCTGAAGAGCGTTTGAAGAACACCTCCCGCCCTCACTCAAATGAGAGTACCAAACCCTGCTCGTATACTAGAAAAGACACACCACAAGGGTACTGGAAGGAATCCTCTTATGGCGCTATCACGGTATTTAATAGGCGAGCCCTTAAAACGCTTTTACTGATATTATCCTTACCGCAGACTAATTTGTACCATGGCCTAATTTGTCATATCATAAAGGCGTAGTGAACCGGAGACCCTTCGTATTGAAAATGAAGCATTACATTTTAGTTATTAGGAATGCCAACGCATCTGAATTTTGACTCTTTATTGAGAATAGATGTAGACGTCTACGAGCTACGGTAGGAATTTTAAACGGTATAAATTTCGATCACTTCGATCGTAATACAAACATATAGATATCATATAATATATATATATATATATATATATATATATATATATATATATATATATATATATAGTACTAAAGAGATACCTATTAAGCGCAGATTGAGTAATTTTATTTTTTGACACTGAATGAAATGAATGAAAGACAACATGATACAATATGCTCTTTCACATTGAAAAGTGTAGGGCCACCCCCCACTAGATTGAGTGACGTCCTGGTAAGACATGCAGGAAGTCGATCGATGCAGGTGGCTCAGGACCGAACTTTGTGGCATACCTTGGGAGGCCTATGTTCAGCAGTGGAATTCTGAAGGTCTGTAATGATGATGATGATGATGATGATGAGTGAGTATCAATTTATGTAACAAAAATGACCGTATATTTTAAGTTTATAAACCTATATTCGATATTAATTTCAATTTGACACCTTCACCCGATCGTGAAAAAGAGGGTCTTGACAGACAGACAGACGGTCACCAAAGTATAAAGGTTCCGTTTTTTCTTTGAGATACGCAACCCCAATAATACTCCAGATGGACTTTTTCGATTTTACTCTAAAGTGTGATTTTTTTTGAACCAAAGTCTATGAATACAACTATTTTTACTTTGATTTTCGTTATATTGTAAAAGCTATCACTTGCAAAAGCCAGGCGGAAGAGCAATGTATGAGTCCAAAGGAGTCTCTTTAAGTAAAAGCTCAAAGAAATAAATACTTTGATCTCTCTGGATTTTTGTGTAACGCTAAGAAAATGCGGTTTACCGTCTGGGGCTTCATTATCACTTACTGTGGAATTGTGATCAAGCTCCGGCTCGTAAAATAAAAACGGTTGTATCGAAAATAGTAATGTACATTCTGTAAATAATTGGAAGAAGCAGCTACATATCAGTTTATTGATTCCAAGGAATTTGTAATTTCTTCATTGAAAAATTTATACGCTTTTACCACTAAGTCTCAAAACATAATCAGGACCATATCTATCAATAAGTTTAAACAACTACGTACATATTATGTAAAAATTGTTTTATAAGGGTTTTAAAGCGTACAGTAATTATTGTTCATTCGTTACTATATGTACATAACTAGCTTGCCAGGCAGACGTTGTTCTGCCCTTCTCGGCGACCCTTTGTCATGTCCTATTAAAAATCCTTAAATTCGCAAAAAAACATTTTGGCTCAATCATGGGCAAAAAAACTATCCTATCTCTCAAAGTTAAAAGTAAAGTTACAGCCTATATACGTCACACTGCTGGGCACAGGCCTCCCCTCATTTCTGAGAGGGTTTTAGGGCAAGGAAGCGCTGCCCCAATGCGTGTTGGCGAACTTCAAATGTCTTCGAAATATTTTGTTTTTTCGTATTCCTCAGACATGCAGGTTTCTTCACGATGTTTTCCTTCACCGGCGAGCACGTGGTAAATCAGCACTTAAAATTGAAATTAACAATTTCATTGGCGCCGGCGGGGATCGAACCCGGGTTACTCGCGTTCTGTTATATTTACAGCGAGCGTTAACCATCTGAGCTACCACGGCTTCTATCTCTCAAGTTGGGCCAAACTGCACACGGTGTGCAAATTTGATTAAAATCGGTTTATTACTTTAGGAGTCCATCGCGGACAAACAATGTGACACGTAATTTATATATATTAAGATAATCGTTACTATGTTGTACCTACATGTTTCCATATTTAATTGTTCAACATAATTTATTGTAAATTGATGAATGCTTAAAAACCTAGAAAAAACTTTTTTCCTAGATTTTTCCTAACCACTGGTGAAAGCATTAATGACTATATCATGTAATTGAATAAAAATGATTGTATTCTGTCCTATTTTTTGATCGAAGATAAATCAGCAAATAAATAAAAGTGTTTGATGCTAGACGATTAAACGTGGTTTATTGCTTCATTCCATGCAATAATTTTGTTAACATTTGTGCTTTTATATGCAGAAAATAACCCAAACAAATACCAATAATGTCAGTCAGGGGGTTTTCATGCTGGTCTACCTTTCCGGTGATCCTGTTATGGAATACGGGTACGCGACCCCGGCTCCCCGAGCTACTGTTATTCTCATACCTTTCCTGCCGAGATAACAGTATCCTTACACCTACGCTCCTACCCCCAACCGTCTTTTCCCTTTTCTCAAAATGGTAGCTTCCTCTACCAACAATAGCATACCCAAAGAGGGTTGGTGTCAGGCAGGCGGCCGACTGTAAAACTTTTGCCAAATCCCATGCAGTAAACTTATGAATATTACGAGTTGTGGGATATATGACAGGGCTAGGGCGTACCCCGCAGGCGACGCGCAGGAGCAGCACCCGGCTCCTGTGGGAAGTGGGCAGGGGTTGTCGCACCTTACGGAGCGGGTGCGACGTAAGAGGCGAGCCCGTAGAGAGAAGAATGTCAGAGTGAGGTTTGCAAGCTGGAATATAGGTACGATGACTGGAAGAGCAAGAGAGTTAGCAGATGTTTTGAAACGACGAAGAGTGAATGTTGCCTGTTTGCAGGAAACAAAATGGAAGGGAAATAAAGCAAGAGAGATTGGGGAAGGATACAAGTTTTATTACTGTGGAAGTGACGGGAAGCGAAATGGAGTAGGAGTTGTGTTAGATAGTGGAATGAAAGAACGAGTGACAGATGTGAAAAGAGTAAATGACAGAATGATAGTTGTTAAATTAATGATTGAAAACAAAGTAGTGAATGTTGTAAGTGTGTATGCTCCGCAAACAGGCTGTGAAGAGAGTGTGAAAGAGAAGTTTTGGGAGGAATTTGATTGTATGATGATGGGAATACCTGAGAGTGAGGATGTTTATATGGGAGGAGATTTTAATGGCCATGTAGGGAGAGTGAATGACGGGTATGAAAGAGTACACGGTGGATGGGGGTACGGAGTGCGCAACCGTGAGGGGGAAGTTCTTCTGCAAGCAGCATGTGCTTTCGACCTGGCTGTAGTAAACACGTGGTTCCAAAAACGAGATCAGCATCTTATTACTTATAAAAGTGGCCACCACGCGACACAGATCGACTATCTTCTGTTAAGACGGAACCAAATCAAGAGTGTAAAAAACTGCAAAGTGCTTCCAGGTGAAGACTTAGTATCCCAGCACCGAATTCTGCTGGCTGACATCTGCTTAACTGTTCGCCTCAACAAACATAAGGATCGTCCCCCACCCAAAATAAAGTGGCATTTGTTGCATAAGGAGGAGTATGCAAGTGAATTTAGAGAGCTACTTGTAAACAAGATGATAGAGATGGGTGATATGGAAGGAATGAGTGTGAATGAGTGCTGGAAGGAAATGGCTGATTGTATCCGAAGTGTGGCAAGGAAGGTGTTAGGAGAAACAAAAGGGAAGCGTATGATAGATAAGGATGGGTGGTGGTGGAGTGAAAGTATTAGAGAAGTTTTGAGAGAAAAGAAAAATGCCTTTAAAGAATGGCAGGGCGTAGAAGACCAGAATGAATCAATAAAAGAAAGTAAGAGAGAGGCTTATAAAGAATGTAAGAAGAGAGCGAAGAAGGAAGTTGCTATTTGTAGGGCAGAGGCGCAAGATAAATTATATCGGTCCCTTGAAAGCCCCGAAGGTCAAAAACGACTTTTTCAAATTGCAAGAGCGAGAGAAAGGAATGGAAGAGATGTTTCACATGTAAAATGTATAAAAGATGATTCTGGAAAAATTTTGACTGACGATGAAAGTATAAAGAAGCGATGGAAGGAGTATTTTGAGAAATTGATGAATGAGGAGAATGAATGGAATGGTATGCTTGAAAACCCACCAGTGAATATGGGCTTAGTGAGAGAAATTAGTGTGGAAGAAGTAAAAATGGCTGTTAGGAATATGAAGAATGGGAAGGCAGTCGGCCCAGATGGAATACCAGTAGAAGTGTGGAAGTTGCTGAGTGCGGATGGATGGAAGTGGTTGAGTTTATTTTTCGGTAAATTGTTGCAGGAAGAACAAATACCTGAGGAATGGTGCAGTAGTATACTGGTCCCCATTTTTAAAAACAAAGGAGACGTTCAAAACTGCAGCAGTTACCGGGGAATAAAACTCATGTCACATACTATGAAAGTCTGGGAAAGAATAATAGAGAGAAGAATGAGAGAAGAGTGTGAGATAACACAAAACCAGTTCGGATTCATGCCCGGTCGAGGTACGACAGATGCCATTTTCGCATTACGCCAATTGTGCGAAAAGTACAAGCGCGTGCATAAAAATCTGCACATGGTTTTTGTCGACCTTGAAAAGGCGTACGATCGGGTTCCCCGTGAGGTTTTGTGGTGGGCGTTAAAGATGAAAGGTATGCCTGGGAAGTATGTGAGGTTAGTCCGTGCTATGTACAGAGCATCCCGTACATGTGTACGATCTGCCGCGGGAACTACGGGCAGTATCGATGTGGCGGTAGGGCTGCACCAAGGGTCGGCATTGAGCCCTTACCTCTTCCTACTGATTATGGACGCTTTGACGTCGGACCTGCAGGATGAGGCACCCTGGTGCATGCTCTTTGCCGATGACATCGTGCTTGTCGGGGAAGAAGGCATCGAGGTACAGAGCAGACTGACGGGGTGGCAACAGAGGCTGGAAAGTGTTGGCTTGAAGATCAGCAGATCCAAAACCGAATATCTGTGCTGTGATTTCGGCGGTCTTTCCAGTCCTGTACCCATGTCGTTGGATGGCGCTATACTGCCTACCTGCTCAGATTTCAAGTACCTCGGTTCCCTCATTCAAGGCGACGGCGGAATAGATAGAGCTGTGCAGCATAGGATTAACGCAGGGTGGATGAAATGGCGACAGGTCACAGCCACAACGTGCGATCCCCGAATGCCAATAAGGCTGAAGGGGAAAATTTACAAATCGATCATCCGACCTGTCGTCATGTATGGAAGTGAATGCTGGGCCGTCAAGAAGAAGGATGAAAATAGACTGCATGCGAATGAAATGAGAATGTTACGATGGATGTGTGGTGTGACAAGGATGGATAAGATAAGGAATGAGTATATAAGAGGAAGCCTGAAAGTAGCGCCAGTGGTAGAAAAGGTGAGAGGAAGCAGATTGGCATGGTTTGGGCATGTGATGCGGAGGGATGGAAGTCATGTCACAAAACGAGTGTTGAATATGAATGTGGAGGGACACACGGGCAGAGGAAGGCCGAATAAAAGATGGATCGATTGTGTGAAGAGTGATATGAGAATGAAAGGAGTAAGTATGGAAATGACGGCTGATAGAGAGGAATGGAACAAGAAGGTTTACTGCGCCGACCCCAGATAATGGGAAATGGTTTAGAGAATGATGAAATACCAATAATGACAATTAGTTATACGGCTTAACATTAATGTGCGTAAAATTGTAACGCTTTGAACAATGGGGGTCATTACAAATAGTGCGCAATACAAATCGTATGTGAATTCAACATCTATATATATCCTATACTATTAAACGAGCAATTCTTGTATATATGTATATATATATATATATATATATATATATATATATATATATATATATATATATATATATATATATATAATCGGGATCTCGGAAACGGCTCCAACGATTTTCATAAAATTTAGTGTCCAGGGAGTTTCGGGGATAATAAATCGATCTAGCTAAGATTTATTTTTAGAAAATGTCTTTTTGTCCGTGTTTTTAGGCAATTAAAAACTGCTACAATATAGTTAGAATAAGAAGGTAAATTTTGACAGTTTGCTAATGATTATAAATAGCTTATTGGTATAATGGGCGGTCACAAAATCGTAAAACCCCGGTTCGAGCCCAGACCGACCGACCGACTTTTTTATTTTTTTTTTCAAGTTTCTTTCTTTTTTGAGAAAATATATTTTTTTCGAGCCCTTTTTTTAGTATTTTTTAAAAACACGAAAATTTAAATAAAAATAATTGCACTCATGATTTTTTATTCAAATAACCAGTTCAGTTTTTTCTGTTATGTCGCTAAGATCAAAAAATATTATTTATAATTCATCAGTATGTAATTTGTATCTAAATATAATTTCCAAAACACACGAATTAAAAAAATCGAGCGAAAAATACCGAGCAAAGCTCGGTCAACCGGATACTATATATATATATATATATATATATATATATATATATATATATATATATATATATATATATATATATATATATTTATATATATAGGGCGACAAACTATGTTTCAGATTTTTCAGATGCCACTGCAGTACAGCGACACTTCACAGAACATCTAACATGTAACTCGAAGATATAATATTTTTGAAACATATCAATGATATTTGTTTAAGTGCTTCATGCACTGAATGCGAGATGTTATATTTGAGAAAAATATATAACATACCTACTTGTCTTTCGTTGTAAGACAAACTAGTTTCAGAGTATCATATATATTAACCAATATTTAGATATTACAATATATCTATAAATGTCAGCAAGGCAAATGTATCAAAAATCCCGTATCACCGTGTGATATACACTGACTTTCTTACAATGTTACTGTAGATATACACTAATACATAGATATTGAATTATATAGAGTAGACATCAGATAAATAGATTCAATAAATAGATACAATTTGATATAGGGTAAGAGTGGTATGGTGCCTAATTTTAAGGCAAATAAAAGCTACAAAACCTAAGTCCATAACTATATTATGTTATATATATAACTTTATTTCTCTCTCGTATGTCTTAAAGACGCGGGCAATTGCAATAATTTCCACATGCGTTACAAGAAGCAGAACAAATGACTGGACACGAGCGGCCTTGCGAGGCGTGCCTTGTAATAACATATTATATCGCCGCATGGAACTCCTGCTGATATTATTACCTCAATTTGCTCCTCCACCCTCGCAGTGAGCTACGATACCGCGATACTACGAACTGAAATAGCGTTCGACATGAACTTTAGTAAATTGCCGCTCGTCCTGACCCACTTCCACCTTCTGTACAATAATGTATCAAAGCGGCCTGATTCGAAACTCATTTCCATGGTACCGGCCGCATTTAGCGCGACTGCACAAATTATTACATAGATTTACATTCAAAGAAAGAAATAATGATATCTTATGTTTACACGAATGCACAACATTGAATAAAATTAATTTACGGATTTTCGCTCGTTTAATTTAACTTATTTGACTGACTTTTAATTCCCAACGGTTTTAATATTCAATACTGAAGGTATCCAGGCTAACTATGACATCAGAACTGCAAACACATCAGTCCTCTCTATGACCATAGGTGCTGTAAAAGCATCCGAAACTTCGCAAATTAAAAAAAATGAATTAAAAGATATAAAATACGTAAAATTGGTTTTATTCAAGAAAGAAAGAAATTAACCATCCGTTGAAGATAGCCCTTCACCATAGATTGCCTTGTATTTGCCAGAGCTGCCAGGCTTGGCAAGCGGGTTGGCAAACGCAGTTTTTAATTTTTAGTCGTTACCAAGAAGACGCTTCTACCCCTTTCCTGATTTGTTTCTCTCTGTCACCGCTTACGCCACCCACGGGATAAAATGTGATATTATATAAATTAAACCGCAATTAATTACATTATGTACATAGGATGTAATTGGTGATGTTTTCACCAACAAACCGCCCTACAGTGTAAGAAAAAACCAACGGTATTCTTTATGTAATAAAATATAAAAAGAAACATTATTAAATTATATTGAAACGAGCCAAAAACATAAAAACGACTGATATTGATTTTAATTACGTAAGTGAAGTAAAGAATACATTAATAAAAGAAAGCATTTGCATAAAGACATCCCTGGAGACTGCCACAATTTAGTGATAGGTTAGCCCCGTCACAAGCCATCGAGGAAATCGATAATTTTCCTGTTTGATTGGACAACGTGCGCCTGACATGTGCTCACCTAGTTTCATGACGGCCGCGTGAATACAATAAGGTCTCCGTGGATATGGGAAAGGTAAACTTGACAGCTCCGTTTTTTTTTTAAAGGGCAAACGAACTTGCGGCTCAACCTTTCAGTATTCAAACTCAAAGGGCATAACTGATGGTACGTGTCGACACCAGGGGGATTGTAGGAAAAAGAGTAAGCTCGGTTCTTGAAGGTCTAGCAGCTAGTCTAGGTATAGCAAAGAGTTGCTGCTCTATGGACCGCGGGTTCAAATCCCGCACGGAACAAGTATTTGTATAGTCTTCAAATAATTGTTGGAACCTTGTAAAATTTATGTATATAAACCCCACAATACAGGAGAAAATCCTAGTGTTGGGTAACGTTAAAATATAATAATAACGTACGTAACCTTTTAAAAGATTTAATATATTCATGTGTGTTCGAGTTTGATGTCATCATCATCATCATCATTACAGCCCTTCACAATCCTGCTAAACAATGACTTTTTCCAAGGAATGCCACAAAGCACGGTCCTGAGCCATCTGCATCCGTCAACTTGTATCGTCTTACCAGATCGTCAGTCCATCCGGTGGGGGTCGCCCTACACTTCGCCTGCCGGTACGAGGCTGCCACTCAAGAACCTGAGAGTTTGATGTAAGTATATAGAATACTGATTAATTTTCGCAATCCATTGCTTCAATATATTATCTTCTGTAGGCATGTGCATTGTGCATCTTTTATAAATCCCAACAGATAGACAAATTAAAAAAGAGTTACTCATGTCTTAATACCACTTAAATAAGCCCTTGACTTTAACAGAAGCCAGTTTATCCTAGTGTGGAGGTAACGTTAAAAAAACTATTAAAATTTTAAAAATTAATCAACCAAGATCCGTGTGAACAATTTAAACGAACGCTAATTAAGCGTAGTGAAATAGACGGCGGTGGCTGACCGCTAAGATCTCTTAGCAGTCGGCCACCGCAGTCTACTTCATCTAACGAAGCCTCGTTTATAGGTGAAACACGTGTTTTATTATTAACGATGGTGTGTCTTTCCTAGTGTAGTGGTTCTGGGATTATTGGTGACGGGGATAGTTCACGCAATTGAGGGAGAGCGGAGGTGCTCTTCTCTGTATCATTTTATTTTATTACGTGAATAGAGAATACATTTTAATATGAAATTCCGCAAAGTAAAGCCTGATCCTATAAAAAACTATACTATTACGGAGTGCAGTGGCCAGGAGGTTCGGGCGAGTCATTACTGGAATTGTAGGAAAGGAGCTGGCGTTGGCTGGTTGGGTGGCAGTGGTATAGGTGGGTGCAGCGAGGGCGCCAGCGTTCCGATGACCTACATCGACGAGGTAAATCGTATCACGTGAAAAAGATCGCGTGCCGCGGTCGTTCACCCCCGCTCTGCGGCCCTTAAACCCTACCTCGATCATTTGCCGCTTACCGCTGCACGAGCTACTAAATCACAGTGCATAAATTCGAATCGTCATGTATTTACGCGAATAACTGCACATTAAATAAAACTAATTTTATGGATTTTATCGCATATAATTTTAACTTTGGTCTTCAAAATACTGTTAACTTGTTCTGCGTAGATATGACCAAAAGTTATTATTCAAAAGCTGAAAGCAGATAGGTTAACTATGACATCGGGACGTCAAACTCGGTCCCCCCACCCCTCCTCCACGGTAACCATTGGCGCTGTAAAGCACCCGAAACGTTGCGAATCAAAAAGTTAAATTTAATCGCGATAAAATCTGAAAAGTTAGATTCATTGAATTTAATCATAATTATAAACTTCATGTCTAAGTACTTCGGTTAATAGATAATACAAAACCGCAGTCCTACAAACGACATTCGACGTTAAATCTTTTTATACAACATGCATACAACATGTTTAAATCTTTAACGTGGTAGATCCACGCTTCAGCTATATTGTAGTTGTAACACGAATGGGTCGGCTCGACCGGGGCAGGACTACGCTCTCGCAGAATACCAGCGTAAAATAGCAGCGTAATGATGCTGTGTTTCGTATGGTGAGTGTAGAGAACCTGAGACCCTTTTTACTGGAATCGAGGCATTCCATCTTAGTCCTCAGGGGTGACAACTCATTTGCATTTTGATTCTTAAATGAGAATAGGTGTGGATGTCTATGAGCCACAGCATCCACTTACCATCAGGTGGGCTGTGTGTTCATTTCTCCCCCAATGCTATAAAAAAGGTAACAATAATCCTGTTTTTTTATATACAAAAATGACAAACGAGCACACATTCCACCTGATGACAAGTGAGTAATATATTAAGAGAGTGAAGACTCAGCGGCGCAGTGGCTTAGCAATGAGTGGCTGCGCTGGGGGTCGCGGATTCGAATCCCGCACGGAACAAGTATTTGTATGGCCTACAAATAGTTGTTCCGGATCTGGATGTTTGTAAACTGCCCCTACGATACAAGATAAAATCTTAGTGTAGGGGTAACATTTTTATAAAAAAATTTACATATTACATTTGGATAGCGGAGAAGCCAAGTGATCCAAGTGACATTTTATCAAAGTATAAGATTCGAGATATCAAGTAAAACGCATTTTTGCTTATTACGTCCGTATTTTATTGTATTTTTGTAGTTTTAACTTCATAGGACAACAAAGTCCTGATTTTTATTACTTATCAATTATCATTGTTGTACACAATAATTACGGTTTTAATGTATTTTTCGGACTAGTTTTGCTAACTTTCTTTCAAAGCCAAAAACTCGGTAATATTTTTATTATTGCTATTGGGTATTTATTATCGCTTTTTGACATTTTGGTAGCTCATATCCGCTTTATTTACGATTATTTCACTCAATTATTAATTTAAGTGGTACAGACAAACATTACGGACACAAATTAACAATAATTTTAGCTCCTACATCTTTTATATATAAAGTAACATCAGTAAATAGCTAAAATTTCGGGACGTTTAAAATAAAACTCACAAAAATCCCAAAAACTTAATAATACATAACATAAACACTTACGCCTGTCACCCAGAGGGGTAGGCAGAGACTACGGGCTTCCATTTGACATGATCCTGACATACCTCCCTCGCCTCCCTTACATCCATATATCTACATATACACGCTCGTCGGTTAAGGGTACTTCTAATGTGGGCCACATTTTCAAAATATTTCCAATTTGGTCGATAAACTTTCATCCAGGGCGTCCCTTCCAGACTCTGCCGTTCACATCTGCCATATGAATTTGCTTTGTCACTCTTACTCTTTGAGCCACGCTACAGCTATATTAGGGTTGATACGTGGACGTGGTCGTAGTACGAAGGATCGGCTTGACCGTGGTCCACGCTCTTACAGAATACCAGCGTAAAATAGCAGTTTAATGCTACTGTAATTTGTATTGTAGGTGAGTGTAAACAACCGGAGACCCTTTTAAACGAGGCATTCCATCTTAGTCCTTAGGGGTGACAACACATCTGCATTTTGATTCATGATCATGAGCGTAGATGCCAACTAATCCAAGTGACATTTTAGCCAAAATTCAGATATATGCATTTTAGGAAAACAATATCTATGTTCAAAAAAATCTTTGAAAACTCTAACTGGGCTACTTGTTTATACATGATTTGTAAAAAAACTTGATGCACTACTGGTCCGAGTGACACGAAAGAAATACTTTTATTTCGTATTATTACACTGTTTTTGGGATTTCTTATTATTACATTGTTTTGGAAAAGAGAAAGGGGAATGAAAGTGAACGCAAGTAAGACGAAAATGATGGTTCTTGAAAGAGAAAAAAGAAAACGGTATGTGAAATAAATAACACCAGAAAATTAATAATTTTCAAAAGAAGGTAGTTATAGATTTCAGACCGGTTTCGGGAATACGAATTTTCATCAGACCTCCACGTTTTGTGGTCCCAGGAAGCCGTTCCGACTATTTCCGGCTGGACGTCCGCCCGTGTGTATGCGTGCGCGCGTGCGTGTGTGTGTGTGTGTGTGTGTGTGTGTGTGTGTGTGTGTATGTGCGTGTAATTGTATCGAGATGGTCGACGCGGCGTTCGAAAGTGTTCATTAAAACTTCGAGCTGATTAGATTTTCAAGTCAATCGGTCGATCCGTTTCAAGGATTGAAAAAAAAATCAGAAAAAATCTTTAAGTTTTTTCTTGATAACTTTCAAAATATTTGATTAGTCAACTCCAGACATCAGAAACAAAACACTTTGTACTTACGAAATCTGTGTCGCATGCCGTCAAGCAAGACAAAATCGAACCACGCGTTAAAAAATTATTGCCATTTAAAAATTTCTAAATAATCGTTTTTTTTTTAGAAACTTTAACATTCTTCAATCCCATGGCTCAAGACCTTACAAACAATTTTTGTACTTAAAAACTACGTCAAATGCCGTCAAGCAAGTCAATATTGAACGACGCGTTCAAAAATTACAGCCTTTTAAACATCTCAAATAGTCGTTTCAAGCTCAAAAACTGAATAGATTTCCGAGTGTTGCTCTCGAAAATTAAAGGAAAGTTCCAAGGATGGTCGGCAGGATCAACCGGTTTTCAGATTTTTTTTCGTGGTAATGCCTTGTACTGTTGTACTTTTGCCAAGAAATTATCATTCATTTTAATTTATTTCAAAATTTCTTCGCAACGTGTTGATGGGTCATATCGCGACATTTTGGAAGAATTAAACCCAATTTAACCCGGTAGGTGGTGACGTTGTCGATATCCAGAAATCAGCCGTGCGAAGCCGTGGCGGATAGCTAGTTTACCTAGTTTGTAATATAAATTTCGCTAAGCCGATCATCTGACGACGTCAGCTAACTAATAATCTCACGTAGCAAACAGTAGTAAACCATTCAGTAAATGCACCGGTAAGTAAACACTAAAACTACATACGACGTAGAGTAATAAAGTAACGTTGTAAATATATCCTCCTGTCATCAATATCTCGCTCTGATAGTAATATAACGATATAATCTGGAACTCATTTATGGTTTACATTAAAATAACTGCATCATTGGTATTGTTACGAGCTTGGGGTTCGTGAGCAATAAAAACTACCGATTAAATTACGAAAATCGACACTTTAAATGGAACATCAATTACAACTTAAAACATACTAATAATAAAACATAAAAATAAGGCCGGTATAGACCGCCACTCGAGGCAGTTGGCAATACAAGTGAATACTTTAAAGCGATGCAACTGCGAACTAAAGTAATCAGTAGTACAATTTTACGCTTTAAAGTATTCGCTTGAATTACCAACTGCCTCGGGTAGCGGTCTATACCGGCCTTATATAGGGCCGCCTATACTAAAACATCTAGAATGTTCGAGTACATACCGGTCCAGACTGACTAGGTGCAGAAAGATCTACATCTATCCTCTATTACGAAGTAAAATGCACCACCACCAGTTTCCAGTAAAAAGGGTCTCCGGTTCTCTACACTCACCATACGAAACACAGCAGCATTAGGCTACTATTTTACGCCGGTATTCTGTGAGAGCGTGGTCCTTCCTCGGTCGAGCCGACTCATTCGTGCTACAACTATACTACTAAATGAATTGAATGAATGTATGAAGACCATGAAATATTTGAAACGGAAACGGCCCCGCAACTTCAAGAGCTATCCTCTTCCATGGAGCACCTACATTTGTACAATTTCAATGCACCTCTACTACGAGTATGAAGTCCCTTCGCAGCCGCGCAGCTTATACATTTGCGACCCCTATCTTCGACATCGTCACGACAGTGGACCCAGTAAAGGCGTTCTCGGATCTTCAGTAAAGTTCGTTGAATTCCCAGATGGCCTCCTCAACAACCATTATAGTACAGCTATAGAACATCCGGTACTTTAGGTTTAGGGACAACAATTTGCAAATGACAGCTGTCTCCCCAACCATTTTCCCGTTTACGGCACAACACTCCCGGGTTCGATTCCGGGAATATTGGCCCCAAAATTTGTATGCGGGATTAACTATAGGTGGACTGTATGTGCGTGGTTCTGTATAACCAAAACAAGACGGCGGAAGTGGCACGTGGTTGGTTTTGGGCAATGCAATTGCTAGGACCTAATTTACTACATCAGCTGGTAGGTTCAGGAGCATGAGCGGCTGTGGGAAGGGAACAACAAACGAGAGCGGCTCATCGGCATCTTGCAGCGCCTATTTATATAAATTAGCAGCGAAATATCCAGAATATTCAAGTAAACACGCGCGAGAGTTCATGTTTCAACTTCAAGAAGTTTAGTTCTTCGGTTCGAGACTAGATGGCGCTAGTGCCGTCGACTTGAGCGCGTAACAATACAAAAGAAGGGAAATGCACTTACTTGTGCGTTGACCTTTTGGCGGCCTTTTACTCAGACCTTGAGGTTGATGGCGTTACGTTGCAACTGTGGTGATGCGCGACGATAACTGCATTTGAGCACGACGAAAATAGCACTATGCAAAGCGGTCACTTCTAAATTGTTCTGTGGTCCAACTGCCACACAGAGGTGCTGTCAGATCCAAAATCGAGCGTCTCGATTTTGCATCTGACGCTTGGCACAGCCGCGGCATGTCGACAACTCTGGTCAGCCGGTGGCGTGTTTGCCCCTTTCACTTTTGCGTAGCCCTCTTGGGACTTGCGAAATGACGCCACTGCGTGTAGTCTCCTATTGGCGTGCTTGTGCAGGTAGGGCAACGGAAGTCAATAGGAAGGAAATACTACTAACCAATATGGTTAACTAAATGTGCGCTTTGACGCCACCAATCTACGTTGCCATGAGATTTCCCGCTGCAGTGTTCGATCACAAAGTCGTATTACTGCTGCTACTTTGCGGTGCTGTTAGCGACAATGCTCTCTCGAGATTGATCACCTTCCATTTCTACTGTTTGCTTAGCTTGATCGAAGATGGCCCCTTTCCCCACAGCCTAGCACCTAGGGCTGTAACCTTTATAGCGGCTGCGAACTGTAGCTGCTGCAACCTCCCTAACGCGAGGGGGACGATGATCCCGCTTCTGCTGGGCGGTACTGTTAGCCGCACTACCCTCTCGAGTCGATCACCTTCCGTTTCTACAGTTTGCTTAGGACAGCTGGATCGAAGATGGCCCCGTGCACACAGCCGTAGCAACTAGGGGTGTATCCTTTATTACGGTCGGGAACTGTAGCTGCAGCAACCTCCCTGACGCAATAGAAAGGAAGATCCTGCCGCACGGTTTCCACCTCCAGTGCAATGTAAGTGCCAAGGCGTCCTCAAGCGTCTCGCGGTGCCCGAACCTCACTGCAGCTCTGACTTCAAGGTCGCGGATGCCGTCGATGATATACGTCTGCGCCAGGTTCCACTCAATAAGCGCAGGTACAGACCGGTATGCTTTTCGGATCGGCTTCTCCACCTCAAGGGCTCACTGCTGGAGGTTTTCGTTGCTGCGTTGCACGCGATCTTTAAGCTGTGCACAAAAGACGTGTTCTAGGTGAGCGTTGCCATATCTCGCCTACAATGCCTCTAGGGGCTGCTCGTATGTCACTTCCCTACCGAGAGCTTCCAGAAAACTTAAGGCTTGGTTGCGCAGGCCTAGGGTGGGAGCAGTCACGGTCTGACTTTTATTCCAGCCGTTCACCTTCATGACAGCCTCCAATTAGATTTTGTAGGCCGACCAGGAAGAAGTTCCGTCGAACGGCGGCACTTTGAATCCACGTAGCGAAGGTGTTGTAGCTACTACGGAAGCTGTAATTCCATCCTCAAGTTTGAGGTCGTCCAGCGTTTACTTCATATCAGCCATCACGTTGTCAATCCGATTGTTCACTTGGTCGATTAGGGTTTCAGCTTTCAAGAAGTAAGCTGTTTTCTTAAATGTCCCTAAGTCATGTCGATCTGGAAAAATCGCCGGTGGTAAACATTTCCACTGTTACGAGCTTGAGGTTCGTGACAAAAAAACTGCCGATTGAATAACCAAAATTGACACTTTAATTACCGTACACCAAATACAACTTAAAACATACTAATAATAAAACACAATTCGCAGTTGTATCGCTTTGAAGCATTCACTTGAATCGCCAATTCAATACTAACTCAGACGCGGTTCTTACAGCCCTATATAGGGCCTCTTCTTCTGAAACATCTAGAATGTTCGAGTACGTACCGGTCCCGACTGAGTAGGTGTAGAAATTTCAAGTATTGAATTCTCTAGAAAGCTCTCCTGGTTCTGCCACTCGATATTATATGACGCTAGTGATAACCCGCCATGTACCAGGCATTAATTATCGCATGGAACACCACAAAGAAGTCATACGAGGAATTCTATTAAAAAGAAGGAAAATTTCTATTAAAAACGCATAGTGGTGGACTGCCGATCATCCAGATGGTATCGTGAGTGTTTAGAATATAGGATAACGAAGAGCAACTCAAAAGTTTTGTACTGCGTTCGCCAATACCACGAAGACACACCAATGAGCCTCCGACTCATCCACTACTTTTTTACCACCAGGTAGGCGCCACTTAGAATTAAGGTGAAATATTTGACAGATTACTTAGCAGGAATGTTAATTTGTTAGCAAAGTGTAAGAGTGAACTTTTCTTTCTGTGGTATTAGTTATATTTTATATTAATTTGATTAGGAATTATTATATCTAACTAGGAATACTCCTAAAGTAGAAAAAAAGAGAAGGTTAATAAATGTGAAAAATTTTAAGAACCAACCCACAATGGTTAAAAAATTAATGGCGTTGTTTTGTGTATTTATAATAATACTCTAAAAACCCATACACTTTTATTTAAAACGCAACTTTGTTAATGATATTGTGAAACAAAAATCTTTCCTCAGACCCACATTAAGAACGGAAGATTATTAACCTTTATTACATAATGTAGGAGACGGGCACAATTTGGAATCAATAAAGTCGTGATACAGAAGAGGTAAATTAAAATTCCGCTTATTCAACCTGTGCGTCCTCCGTTGTACGTACATTGAGCAGGTGTGTTTAGTGCTTTTAGCTAACTTCAAAAAGAGGTGGACGATCTCAAGTCGAGAATATTTTTGTATGTATTATATTTTCTATGATTTCTTATATTTATGTATGTTCCTCGATATCTTCGTCAAGTGTGGACCGATTTTATTAATTCCTTTAAAAAAATAGGTTGTCCTTCACGGGCGATCCATATTAAATTGAGGAAAAAAACTCCATTCCCAAGGGAGGGAAAATAGAGGATTAATTTTATAAAGTAATCAAATGAAATTTGAGTTTTTGATATTCTTTATTCCATTCAAAAGGGCCAATTCATTAGTCTTTCAATAAAGAGTAAAAACTAACTTTAAAGGACTAGAATGAATAAAATGATTTCGCATAATTGCTTCGTAAGTCTGGGCTTTAATTCTTTTACACATTATGTCTTAACGTCGACTTCATATTTATTTATTAAATGTAATTTCATATAAGCAAGAATGACAAACGGGAACATAGTCCACCTTATGCTAAGTGAATACTGTGATATCAACTTCTATACCCGATTAAGTGTACCAAAAGTAGTAGTAGTAAAGTAACCAAAGTGCAGATGCCTCGTAACCCCTGAGGACTAAGATGGAATGCCTCGTTTCCAAAAAGTATCGATAATTCTCTACACTCACTCATTGTTATGATATATGCCCCAACAAAGCACGCTAATCCTCGGGATATCGGCCTATCTAATTCTCAGTAAAATAAAATTAAAAAAGAACCTCATCATGTAGTGGAGGATTTCAAAACAAATATAATGAAAGTACGTGATTATTTATTTCTGCTACTGGCTTTTACAAGACATTAATTATATTAAAAGAAATACTAAACATAATATTAAGAAAAAGAAAATGAATTGCAGCATCAAAAATGCCATCGAATATATAATAATAAAAAAGATAACATTTAATAATATTTACACCATGTGCCACAACATAACATATTATGTACATGAGTATGTCTCGTAGAAAACCTAAAACTGAATTAAGCACCCTAGTACTAGACAAGATGAGACTGCACAGGGAACAACCGAAAAATAATATTGTTTCAGCCAAACCAAACATTGTTTTCGTTGTTCTCTTGCAATTCTGCAATTCCTCTGGTGTTGCAATTGTTTAAGGGCGGCGGTATAATGTTTTAATAAGAAATAATTTATCAGGTGAACTGAACGCTCGTTTGCCCAATATAAAAAAAAATAATGTGGTTGTGAAGAAATCGCTTCTTTCTTTTGTTCATTTTAGACATATTTTTTGAGCGCACAATAAAGTGTATTTAACAGATCAGCTCGAAGAACCGATAACCGATGGAAAAGAAAGGTTCTCGAGTGACAGCTTCGTACCGGTAGACGAAGTCTGCCGACCCCTAGACGGAGTGATGACCTGGTAAGACATGCAGGAAGTCGATGGATGCAGATGGCCTAGGGCCGTGCTTTGTAGCATTCCTTGAGGGAGGTCAGTGTTCAACAGTGGACTTGTGAAGGGCTGTAATGAAGATGATAAAACTGTTATCTATCTAACGTATGAACTGTTTCCAATGCTAGAACTACAAGAATGTTTACACGAATGATTCGAAATATTAATAACTCAGTCCTTGTCGTATTGGAGGCCCGCAATGCCTCCACCAAACCCTGAATCACTACACCACCCAGCTGTACATGTGTGTTTATAATTAATGTATATGTTGTAGGAAAAATTAAGAAATTAAATCTTTGAGAAAATCCTAAGATGATTGCAAAGGACCGGATATTTGGAATCTACGACGGAATCCATTTGTCCGATACCCCTTTTCATAGCTTTCGGCCTGTGTGGCTTTCGCCCTATTTAAATATGCCGATGACATCGTTAATAAGTCGAATACAACTTAGTATAACCAAGCAGATAAACCCGAAAACGTTTATATGATATAATAAATCAAATTAGATTTTGAACATGACCGCTCGCATGATTACGGAAAGCTGTCTTGGATTCAATCATCCTAAGATTTCGACAAAGATTCGATTTGTCTCATAATCCTACGACATATACGTAAAATGTAAAGACATTTTAAGTGCGTTTTCTACAAGACTGCTACGAGACATTCTGGTGAATTTATTAAAAGCGACGCGACTATAATAATATCTCTGCAACCATAATTACCCATTTTGACGTGACGTGACACGTTAGTCTCATGTTTCTCGATATCATTCTGCAAAATACTCACAAATGTTTTATGTTTGCTGTCATGAATTTTTTTATAATGCAATTTACCGGTGTAAAATAAAAATGAGTCGAATAATTATAAGCTGAGTTTTACAGATGTAAGATAATAATTTAAAAATATTTTTAGATGGTAGTAATACATCATTAATAATAAGTAACACATAATACGTAATTACTAGCTAATATTATAGTTGTAGCGCGAATAGGTCGGCTCGACCGGGGAAGGACCACGCTCTCACAGAATACCAGCGTAAAATATTGCTGTGTTTCGTATGGTGAGTCTAAACATCCGGAGACCCTTTTTTAATGGAAACAAGGAATTTCATCTTAGTCCTCAGGGGTGACAACACATCTGCGTTTTGATTCTTAATCAAGGATAAATGTTGATATCTATGGGCCACAGCATCCACTTACCATCAGGTGATTTGTGTGCTAGTTTGTCACCCTTATTATATATAAAAAATGATAAGTCTCAAATTATTCAAGTCAGAACTTAACTTTTTTATCTTAGTAACAGAGAATTTTAATAAAAAAAGTTAAAGATAATTTTTTTGTAGAATCTAGTGTGTCCTAAATGTCTGCACCGCAGTAAAAAACATAAACGTAAGAAACCACATACTTATATTAGATAAGGATATATATATATATATATATATATATATATATATATATATATATATATATATATATATATATATATATATATATATATATATATATACATGATGACCCACACGATTTCACGCGTTGTTTATCGACAGAAACAGTTACTGTCAAATATTACACGGACAGGCGCACCCCAGTGTACGCCTGTTTCCTATATCTGAATAAAGCTTTCGATCTTGTCTCGTACGACATCTTGTGGCGTAAGTTAGAAGGCGTAGGTTTATTAGTAGGGTTACGTATATTTCGCTACTAAAAAACTGAAATTTCGCATAAATATAAATTGAAAATCCAAAATTTCGCATTTATTCGTATAAAAAATAACGAAAAATATTAAAAACTCGTATTTATTACAATAATCATTAAAATAACAAAATATTTATTACAGAAAAGTTAGTTAAAAGCTAACATCGTGGGTGTCTCTTTATTTTCTTGCTTAAGCCTTTGCCTTCGGTCATTTATGACATTGTAGATACTGAAATATCTTTCAGCATCTACACTGTTGACTGGGCCACGAAGACTTTGCATAGCTGCATTCGCGAACCTCAGGCACGGTAATATTATCTATAAAAATTACCGTGCCTCAGGTATCAACATTTCGAGACGCCCTGGGCGTCGGGGGCTACGTCGTGGCCCCCGGCCACCGTAGGCGCGGGCCTGTGGACGGCGAGCAATGGGTAGCTCGCCGTCCGTCCGTCTAACGACGACAGGCCGTGTCGACGGCGCATTTTGTTCCACGCGCGCCTCAAAGAGCTGTCAGCAGCGTGAAGGGACCCGCAAGGGCCAACGCCTGCCGGGGCTGCGGGCTGTTCGAAAGAGATACCGCGGCTCCGGAACGTAAGGGCACTGAAGGAACACGGATGGTTTTTAGTCATTAAAAGTCTGACACTCCCTTACGCTCCACCCAGAGCGAAAGGTGTCATTAGATGATTTTCCATCCGCAAAAAAAAAAGGTATCAACATTTTGATGCAAGTAAAATCTGCATGAAGTTAAGAGGAGTTTATTGCTGAAGGCTTGTAATATTAAAAATATCACGTGTCTATTTCGTTGTAAAATGTTTTTCTTCGAAATTTCGTTGAAAAAGTGTTAAATACACAAAATATTATACTTCGTACTTATTTATCGCATAAATTACGTGAATTTCGCATTTAGCGCTTCTATTTCGTAAAAACGAAAATTACGTATCCCTATTTATTAGGCACGCCGTTTGTATTGAATTATAATGTAATTAATGGAGAATAAAATAAAGAAATCGTCAAGTAATGGTGAATTTTGACATTTATGTCGCTTTGCCGTTGAGATACGGCGGTCGTTTTGTCACAGAATAAATAATAAGTAGTACCCATTGAGTTATAAACATTATAACTCAATGGTAGTACCTAGGACGTAGTTTTGTTTCTTCTAGTCATGTAATAATTTAATTAATAATAATTTATGAACGATTTATTGCATAACAATTCAAGATTTTTGTATTAGGTAATTCAGTATGTGAATTTAATTATACATAAATTTAAATTTAATAAGAATCGAAATAACTTTAAGGTGTAAATTTGAATTAATATAATATTAATATAAAGTTCGTATTTAATTTAATTTTTGCGTGCCAATTACGGCAAAACATGTCAGTTCCACATTATTGAACATCTTATGTACGTTATAAATCTAGTCTAGTCATGTATGGAAGTGAATGCTGGGCCGTCAAGAAGAAGGATGAAAATAGATTGCATGCGAATAAAATGAGAATGTTACGATGGATGTGTGGTGTGACAAGGATGGATAAGATAAGGAATGAGTATATAAGAGGGAGCCTGAAAGTAGCGCCAGTGGTAGAAAAGGTGAGAGGAAGCAGATTGGCATGGTTTGGGCATGTGATGCGGAGGGTTGGAAGTCATGTCACAAAACGAGTGTTGAATATGAATGTGGAGGGACACACAGGCAGAGGAAGGCCGAATAAAAGATGGATCGATTGTGTGAAGAGTGATATGAGAATGAAAGGAGTAAGTATGGAAATGACGGCTGATAGAGAGGAATGGAACAAGAAGATTTACTGCGCCGACCCCAGATAATGGGAAATGGGCTAGAGAATGATGATTATGTACGTTATAAATCTACTATTTATTATAGAAACTAACTTTACGGATTTTATCGCATTTAATTTTAACTTCACAAACGTAAACGTCATGAATAAAAAACTTCTATTAAAATTCTTCTATTAAACTTCTATTAAATTGTCTATTAATAATAATCGGAGTAGGTACATACCACTGCAACGTAACTATGTTTAAATATGATACATGCTTGAAATAAAAAGACCTAGGTGACACCTTTTCACTGTATAGGTGGTAGGACTATTTTTGTCTAGGAGTTCGTCGGGGGGTATTTTTATAGAATAAGGGTGACAAACGAACATACAGTCCACCTGATGGTAAGTGGATGCTGTGGCCCATAGACATCTACATTTATCCTCGATTAGGAATCAAAGATGCAGATGCGTTGCCACCCCAGGGGACTAAGATGGAATGCCTCGTTTCCAGTAAAAAGGGTCTCCGGTTCTCTTCACTCATTATACGAAACGCAGCAGCATTGAGCTGCTATTTTACGCTGATATTCTGTGAGAGCGTGGTCCTTGGGCAGTCGAGCCGACACATTCGTGCTACAATCATAATATAGCTGTAGCAAGCCTATCGCTTAGCGGCAGTGACTGCACCGTGCTGCTGTGTTCTAAAGAATATAGGTAGTCAGTATAATATCATGATGATAGGCTGAGAGGCATTTAATCTGTAGTCTTCTTCTTTTGAAGTTGGCTGTTTAGACTCAGAAGGGCTAGAACCCAGAGCCGTAAAGCCAGTTAATAAACAAAAGAAATTGGCTGCAGTAGCTACTTAGCATAAGGTCGCCGTAAGTTTCTCAGTCACTTTTGATTTATAGAAAAACATACCCATAAAAGACATTGTACATTATCATTGCGACCATAACCCTGGGAATAGGGTTGCCAGGTTTTAAAACTGAAACGCCAGCCGGACATTTTGGTAAAAAGACCCAACACCCTTAAGTTTTGGTCTTAGTATAACGAAAATTTTTTTTTCTATTTATCATTTACCATAAAATCTTCTTAAATTCTAATGAAATAACGATAAAATTCAATTAAACAGTCTTCTTTATTATTAACCATTTAATATTCGTTACAATATTAATTTTAGTAATTTCAATAGTAATATGTACTTAACATGAAAAATGTAAAAAATGCTCAAGTTTAAAAAGCCTAACAAAAGCCAGACACTGTCTAATTTTGCCGTACAGGCAATCAAAAAGTCTGACTTGTCCGACTTTATCCGGACTCCTGGCAACACTACCTGGGAATGAGGTTTTTTTATGGAAGAGGGGGCAAACGAGCATGCGGCTCACCTGATGTTAAGTGACTACCGCCGCCCATGATCAACCGCAACACCAGGAGAATTGCGGGTGCGTTGCCGGCCCTTTAGAAAGGAGTAAGCTCTTTTCTTGAAGGTCCCCAGGTCGTATCGGTCCGGAAAAATCGCCGGTGGTAAACTATTCCACAGAGAGGTTGTACGTGGAAGAAAACTCCTTGTGAAACGTACAGTGGTGGACCGCCAAGCATCCAGATGGTGTGGATGGTATCGGGACGTTTGCCGTGTAGTGCGTTCACGAAATTTGGCGGCTGGGATTAATCCGAACAATTCCTCAGAGCACTCCCCGTGATAGATGCGATAAAATACGCAGAGATGCAACATCTCTTCGCAGCGTGAATCGAGCCGAGGTGGTCGCTTACAGGCTTTATTTTAGACAAGTTTAGTAAATAGTTTGTACAACCTTTATTATTGTATAACTTTCAATAAGAATTACTTGTAATTTATATTGATTAACATTCCATACATTTAATTATATAAATATGGACGGATTTAAATGAGGTGATCATGAGGAGTTTTTTTTTACATAGGATAGGGTGACAAACAAGCACACAGTCCACCTGACGGTAAGTGGTTGCTGCGGCCCATAGACATCTACATCTACACTCGATTACAAATCAAAATGCAGATGCATTGTCACCCGTGAGGACTAAGATGGAATGCCTCGTTTCCAGTAAAAAGGGTCTCCGGTTCTCTACACTCATCATACGAAACACAGCAGCATTAAGCTGCTATATCACGCTGGTATTCTGTGAGAGCGTAGTCCTTCCCCGGTCGAGCCAACCCATTCGTGCTACAACTATACTACTGATACAACTGCAGCATGGCTCTACCAAGTAAGAGGTACCGAGTAGCTGCGGTATAAGAACCACTACCCCATATCATCCCGTGGGTGTCGTAAGAGGCCACAGAGTGACACAAATCAGGAGATGAGCAGCAATGTCTTCCCAATAATGACTAAGAATAAAGAACCGCCGGTACCGACCCGCTCGTCAATCGTGTCCACCTATCATAGTAAAAACAAAATAGTAGGATAACTCCCTCGCCGCGCGAGACTTAAATGCCTACTGTTGCACAGTTGTCACTGTCTTTTTGTTTAACAGCTAAGTCTCATTTAGTTTTATAAATAGTTATAATATTTATTATTTGCAAACATAATACACGGGATACGTACCTATGTATCATATTTGTTAATCATTTCTTTCATTTCCTCGTAAAGAATCAATGTTTGTCAAAAAAAATTCCAGCTTTACATTACAACAAATGCCAAATAACTAAAACACGAGTAAATTAACGCTGAGCATAGAGTATCAGCTCAGTTAAAATTAATTTGATCTGATGTGATACGATAATAGTATAATGTACTAATGAGGTATGTATCCACGTATAGATATAGTAATATAACCTATTACGAGTAAGAGTCCATATAATGTTGTTTTGGTGATACTGAGCGATCTGGATCTCGGTATCTATAAGACCTAAGAGTTAGCTGTTTGGACACATTATACTTGGACTTATAATTTTCTAATTTTCTTTCAAATCTATTAAAGCGAAAACACGATTCGATAAAAAATTCTCGAATATAGAAAAAAGCGAAAAATCTCGTTTTGCACTTATTTTAAGTTAGATCTCTGAAACCTTAAGGAAGTGAATGATGATTTTTAACGTAATAGATAGATAAATAATATTATCTCAAATTGTGACAATTTATTTTTTTACTTTTCTACGTGGTCTTCTCGTGATTAGAAATTATGTGATTCTATTCTAAGCGAGCACACGAAGCGTTATCCTTTTCAATTTGTTCAATCAGTCTGCTGCGGCATCTGTTGCGAGACGATCCTATTGTTACGCGCTCCAGTCGACGACACAACTAGCGCCATCTAGTGTCAGGAACGAGAGCGAGGGGAGCGTTGCAGTTTATGACATCACAAATCTTTCGACCGACATCGCCACCCGAAGAACTAAGTTTCTAGAAAATCTATACTCGAACTCTCGGTACCTTGCGCGTGTTTACTTGAACATTCCGGATATTTTGCTAATTTAAATAAATAGGTGGCGCAAGATGCGATCGAGACAGAGTTGAACTCGGCGACACAAGCGAAGCTTCGGAGCGGAATTAAGTGAATTAGTGTGTTATATTATTAGTGTTTTAAGTTTTAATTTGTGTAAAGTAAATTAAAGTGTTAATTTAGGTAATTTTATCGGCAATTTTTATTGTCACGAACCTCAAGCTCGTAACAATTGGTGTCAGAAGTGGGATAAAATAATGCCGATTTTACCCAAGGAGGAAACTGCGTTCTCGACGGGAAAGGGTCTGTGGCAATTCAAAGTAATGCCGTTTGGGTTGTGCAATGCTCCAGCAACGTTTGAAAGGCTGATGGAACTTGTACTTACCGGGCTAATTGGCGATGCCTGTCTGGTCTACTTGGATGACATCATCATCGTGGGCCGTACGTTTGAGGAACACCTTCAAAACCTGGAACGCGTGCTTATGAAGATTCAGAGTGCCAACCTCAAGTTGAACCCGAAGAAATGTTCACTATTCCAACGGCAAGTTAACTTTTTGGGGTTTGTAGTATCGGAAGAAGGTATCCGCACAGATCCAGAGAAAATCGCCGCTGTCAAGGATTGGCCGGTTCCAAAAGACAAGACGCAGGTTAGAGCATTTTTGGGTTTGTGCTCCTATTACCGGCGATTCGTGAAGAACTTTGCAGATATAGCCAAACCTCTGCACAAGCTAACCGAGGAGAAGCGACATTTCTGCTGGGATGGAAGTTGCAATATCGCATTCCAAGAGCTCAAGGACCGTCTGTGCAAAACACCTATTTTGGGATACCCTGACGCAAGCAAAGAATTTATAGTTGACACAGACGCAAGTGATATAGGACTTGGCGGTGTGCTGTCTCAACGGAGTGGTGACCAAGAGGTCGTGATAGCGTACTTCAGCAAGTCGTTGTCAAAACCGGAACGGAACTATTGTGTCACAAGACGCGAATTGCTCGCTGTGGTAAAGTCGTTGCAGCATTTTAGCAAATATCTTCTGGGACGAAAGTTTCACTTACGAACTGACCATGCTGCACTAAAATGGCTATTGCAGTTTAAAAACCCAGAAGGACAAGTTGCGAGGTGGATTGAACTACTGCAGGAATACGACTTTGAGATCGAACATCGCAGCGGGAAATCTCATGGCAACGCAGATGCATTGTCAAGAAGACCTTGTCCTGAAGACTGCAAACATTGTACTAGGCAAGAGAGTAAGGAAGTGGTATCCGTGAGGATGCTCAGGGCAGACCACCTCAGCAACGAGTGGAAGGACAGCTTACTACATGCACAGCAGGAAGATCCGGACATCAAGCCGATTCTGGAATGGATAAAGGCCAGTGCTCCCAAGCCCAAGTGGAGTGACGTCTCAGCGATGAGTTCGACCACTAAAAGCTATTGGGCCCAGTGGGACAGCTTGCTGCTTCAGGATGGAGTTCTGTGTCGTAAATGGGAAAACGTTCGGGGAGACAGCTGTCATTTGCAGATGGTTGTCCCTAAAGCTAAAGTACCGGATGTTCTACAGCTGTACCATAATGATTGTTCAGGAGGCCATCTGGGAGTTAAACGAACTCTACTGAAGATCCGAGAACGGTTTTACTGGGTCCACTGTCGAAACGATGTCGAGGACTGGTGTCGCAAATGTACAAGTTGTGCGGCTGTAAAGGGACCTCAGACTCGTAGTAGAGGTGCATTGAAGTTGTACAAT
Source organism: Parnassius smintheus behrii (assembly GCA_036936625.1). Classification (NCBI taxonomy): domain Eukaryota; kingdom Metazoa; phylum Arthropoda; class Insecta; order Lepidoptera; family Papilionidae; genus Parnassius; species Parnassius smintheus. Next base: position 56,277,375 of record JAUPFT010000003.1, on the reverse strand, counting down.
GTGGGTGCACCATGGGAGAGTATAGCCATTGACGTGGCGGGGCCGTTTCCGGAGAGTGAAAGCGGTAACAAGTATTTCATGGTTGTGATGGATTACTTCACTAAGTGGCCAGAAGTCTTCGCCATTCCAAATCAAGAAGCTTCAACAGTTGCAGATAAACTAGTTCATGAAGTCTTCTGTCGTTTTGGAGTACCTTTAGAGATTCACAGCGATCAAGGAAGGAATTTTGAGTCTCAAATATTCCAGGAAACTTGCCGAGTTATAGGTACTCATAAAACAAGAACGACTTCTTATCACCCGCAATCTGATGGAATGGTGGAACGATTTAATCAGACATTGGAGAGGTACCTAGCAAAAGTTGTAGACAATCGGCAACGAGATTGGGACAAGCACATACAACCGTTTTTGTTGTCATATCGAAGTTCTGTTCACGAAAGTACAGCAGTGACACCAGCTTTCGCAAACTTTGGAAGAGAATTACGGCTGCCTGCGGACCTGATCACCGGGATACCACCTGATGCCCCACGCAGTATAACCGATTATGCAAATGACTTGCGGAACAAAATGAATGACATTTATGAGCACGTCAGACAATCGGGCCAGCAAATGTCTGAGAAAATGAAAACCCGGTACGACCACAAAATGAACAATAAAGGGTTCAACGAAGGTTCATTGGTATGGTTGCACAATCCAGTCCGCAGCAAAGGGAAATCTCCTAAGCTTCAAGCTAAATGGGACGGCCCGTACCGGATTGTAACCAGGATCAACGATGTGACCTACCGGATACAGAAAGGCGCAAGAGGGACTCCTAAGATCGTCCATGTGGATCGCTTGGCGCGTTATTATGGGACCGATAATGCTCGGGACGAACATGTCTTAGGAGGGGGCAGTGTTACGCGCTCCAGTCGACGACACAACTAGCGCCATCTAGTGTCAGGAACGAGAGCGAGGGGAGCGTTGCAGTTTATGACATCACAAATCTTTCGACCGACAGCGCCACCCGAAGAACTAAGTTTCTAGAAAATCTATACTCGAACTCTCGGTACCTTGCGCGTGTTTACTTGAACATTCCGGATATTTTGCTAATTTAAATAAATAGGTGGCGCAGGATGCGATCGAGACAGAGTTGAACTCGGCGACACAAGCGAAGCTTCGGAGCGGAATTAAGTGAATTAGTGTGTTTAATTATTAGTGTTTTAACTTTAATTTGTGTAAAGTAAATTAAAGTGTTAATTTAGGTAATTTTATCGGCAATTTTTATTGTCACGAACCTCAAGCTCGTAACACTACGATTGGCGACATGACAGAAAGACGACTATTTATTTCCGACATTTTCATTTAGATGATTTTCCGGTATTAGCTAATCTCGCATTGTATAGGCTTTCGGTACAATGAGGGGTCAACATATACAAGGAATTTAGCTTAATGAGTAGCCGTGACCGCGAACAGTAGTGTGCGAACGAGTTGCGCAGGGAAGTGGGGGCAAAATTTGAATTTGAGCTAGGGTAGTACAGGCTCTTAATAAAATGCTAATTTATTTACAAACACATACATTAATTTATCTTACAATATAAGAAAATAAAATGAAAAAAGACTGCTAGCAAAAATTTTTAAAAGTTAACAAATTCGCGGCGGTGGGCGTTCTTACCGACTCGGCTCGATCTTACCGACTTAGCAAGTGTAGTTGTGTGCGTGCTGTGAGTCGTGCGTGCGAGTCCGTACTGTCACGTGCCAGGCACGCGCACATATTAGCGGCGTTCGGTACATTTCTCAGAAGGTAGCCTACTATTCTGTTTTTACTATGCAACTATGGCAATTATCCGCCTATGAGGCAATATATCGGGGAAGTTAATGTTCTGCAATGGACTTTAATAGGCTGTTACAGTAACGGTATACTGAATAAGAAATTATTTTATTCTATTCTATTCTGTTCTGTTCCTCACTGAGTCTGAAGTTCTGGTCGTAACTACGGGTATGTAATGTACATTCCCGCCGGAGTGCTCGTATCGCGTGCACGCTAAACCAATTACTTTTATAATTAAATTTAAGCTTAGCACCCTTTGAGTCACGTGTTCAATGCGCTTAGTATGTTTGTAAAAGAATTAATCATATACATATATAATTAGTTTGTTTTCTTCGAATGCAAAACGTTTTTTGATGGATTACGGGTATCAAGCGAGCGCTCAGCTCACCTGGTGATAAGTTTTTTTTTTATAGAACAAGTGTGACAAACGAGCACACAGTCCACCTGATGGTAAGTGGATGCTGTGGCCCACAGATATCTACATTTATCCTCGATTAAGAATCAAAACGCAGATGCGTTGGAATGCCTCGTTTCCAGTAAAAAGTGTCTCCGGATCAGTCTTAAGCTGCTATTTTACGTTGGTATTCTGTGAGAAGTAAATGCTTTGGCCCATATATATCTACACCTGTCTTTGATCAAGAATCAAAATGCAGATGCGTTGTCATCCCTGAGGACCAAGATCTAATGCCTCCTATCCAGTAAAAAGGAGATTGAGGGTATTTGTATGTAGTCATTAAATATATTTACATTACACACATTACATTACATTTTAATACAATTACAGACACATATATTACACATAATCAAAAACTCACTGATAAAAATTAGCCTCTACCATAATATGCCTTATATTTTGATTTGTTATCAGCACAATGCTGCTGCCCATCTCCCGATTCAGTTATCCTCTGTCGCCTCTTACGTCACCCACGGGATGACAAACGGTAGTGGATTATCTTACGCCGCCTCTACACAGCAAAGACTCTTGCACATCTCATCCAAAAATTACAAATCCGTCCATAAATTAAATTTTAATTAAAACTGGTGATGTGATGTAGCACTACCAGTCTAGAATTGGCGTGTGCCGTGGTAGACCCTCGCTACAGCGTGTTATTTTGCAATACAAGAGGGTCAGCTAGGAGGATCACGCCCCTACTGAATACAAGCGTGACATAAGTTGAAAGAATTTGTTATTTCAGTAATACAAAAGAGTAGGTTTCTCAAATGTTGAAGTAAGTTAAAGAAAAAATCACGCTGATTGCAATTATTGTAGTTTTTAATAAAACGAGAAAAAATGCATGATGAATCTGACTTTTATCTGAATATGACTGATTTATACGTGGTAGAGCCATGTTGCAGTTATATTAGTAGTATAGTTGTAGCACGAATGGGTCGGCTCGACCGGGGAAGGACCACGCTCTCACAGAATACCAGCGTGAAACAGTGGCTTAATCCTGCTGTGTTTCGTATGGTGAGTGTAGAGAACCGAAGACCCTTTTTACTGGAAATGAGGTATTCCATCTTAGTCCTCACGGGTGACAACGCATCTACATTTTGATTCGTGATCGAAGATAGATGTAGATGTCTATGGGCCACAGCAACCACTTACCACCGGGTAGACTGTGTGCTCGTTTGTCACCCTGTCGTATAAAAAAAGTATTTAGTAAAAGGAGAAAAAATGCATGATGAATCTGACTTACTTCTGAATATGACTGATTTACACGTGGTAGAACCATGCTGCAGTTATATTAGTAGTATACTTGTAGCACGAATGGGTCAGCTCGACCGGGGAAGGACCACGCTCTCACAGAATACCAGCGTAAAATAGCAGCTTAATGCTGCTGTGTTTCGTATGGTGAGTGTAGAGAACCGGAGACCCTTTTTACTGGAAGCGAGGCATTCCATCTTAGTCCTCACGGGTGACAACGCATCTACATTTTGGTTCGAAATCGAGGATAGATGTATATGTATATGGGCCTGTGTGCTCGTTTGTTACCCTATCCTATATAAAAAAAAACTTACTTATAACAAAACTATTTCAAGTAAACCTCACTAAAGCAACATGCGGATTCCTTCCTGTTCAATTCAGCTTAAAAAATCTCTGTGTTAACAATGGGATGTTTACACGCTTTAAATTTAAGTTTGTACTTAACTGAAATTATTAATGACTGTGGAAAAGACGCAGAATTTTAGATTTTTATGTTTGTTTAGCATTGTCATCCTTATGTACAAAATATTAGATTATCTCTTAGCATAATTCTTTTGATCATGTTGCAAATTTCCAGCAACATATCGACTTAGATTTAATAATTGTTGGTTAAAGTTAAGCGTATTAAGCTCACTGCATCTTGGGTGAACTAACCTGAAAAATTATTTAAAAAAAAATGGAACGTACGGTAATAAATTGTTTTTAAAAGTCTCTAAAGCAGATAAAAAACTACCTTATCTTCATTTTTTGGCACGTCTACAGGAAAACGTGATGCTGGCGAAGAGCCCAACCAAAGCCTGATAAAACGTTGAAACCAGTGGTCAGCGCATACACTGCCTTGACTGCATTATGTAATATCTGTTATAAAATTGAATTTCGTAAGTCCGTAGTAAATTTGATCATATTTCATGTTACCATTTTGTCGTTTAAAGATGTTAAAAATTAACTAGATAAGATCCGCGTTATAAAATAGAATGATGTCTCTTACTTTATTTGAAGAACACCTCCCGCCCTCTTTCAATTGTGTGCATTATCACCGCCACCACTAATGCCAACACACCTACACAAGAAAAGCCACATTATAATCGATAATACGACACGTGTTTCGCCTTAGTTAAAGGATACAGGGGTAAAACAAGGAATGTCACTAAGGTTCTTGTGTAATTAACATTTCAAGGTTTGAAAGTTTGTAACTTTGTCTTACGTATTAATTGTTTAGAAACTACTAATAGGAAATTTAGTTTACCTTACAGAGATCAGCTGTGGATAAAATGGCAAATATTAACAAATGTGAAAAATCAGAAAAAAAAGTAATTGACTTTTATAAAGTATTAAAACATGGAATGTCCTATACAGGGTGGCCCAAAAGTCGTGGATCAAACGCAACTAGGGGTTAGATGGGGTCATCAGCTGCAAAAAGTTGTTCTACGGGAGGTCCTTAAAGTCAACCCCTGCAGAGTTATAATTTATTTTGTGTTTTTATGAGAAAATTGACTTTTTTTAACTAATTCTTATTAGAATACCAAAAAATAAACATTCTCTATCTTTTTTATAATTTTCACTAGATTGGTACTGATGAGTCCTTGCGTTAGACATGCTATTTATGGTTGTTTATTGGGTGTGTTGAAGATAATGTTAAGTTTTACGATTATTATTTTTCTCAAATCATAACTTTTTATTTACTTCGGACCCCACTGTGAAAAAAAATACTCTACCGAAAAGTGACCCTGTATTACAAGTTTTGGCGCATTTAATAGGGATTCTGAAAAGGTATTACACATGGTTATGCGTGGCTTTGATATCTTTTTAGGACGATTATTCATGGCAAGGCCAAAGTTAACCCAACCATAAAACTCGGTTAGGCTTATTTAAAAATAAACTAGAATTAATACAATTAATGACAAAGACTCTCTGCCTCTCTTTTACACTAACTATTTAATCCTTTGTCAGTAAAAGGCCGGTTGGCCCGTCAGTTCAGGTAGCGATATCTTTTCTAGGAAACAAAAGGCTGGGCCGGCAGGGGCGGGGGCTGGGGGATGCGCGTGAGCATGTTTCTTTAGAATGTTTAGTGTTCTTTAGTAACTTGCTTCCTGCCTGTGGGTACGCACGTGTTCTTTTTCTCGGTTTTACGACGACTTGTGACCAGTTTCTTTCCTTTGACCTACGCTTTGTTTTTCGGACTTGTGATAGATTGCCTACCTGTGACCAGTGCTGTGTGAATCGGACGGATTGGCTACAAAAGTGGACAGATGGCTGCTGCGAGGAGAGAATACACCCAACGGGAGTGTGCAGAAATGCATTACCTGTACGGCTTTTGCGACGGTAATGCCCGGGCTGCTGCCAGGGAATATCGTCAACGCTACCCTAACCGTGATCGTTTTCCGGATTACAGGGTCTTTATGTGCGTACATAATTCGTACATGGAGGGAGTCTTACCCGGTCAGCATGCTATGAGAGCAGGCAGACCAGTGATGCAATTTGAAAATGAAGATGAAGTGCTGAGAGAATTAAGATTGGATCCTAGTATAAGTCAACGCCAAATATCCAGTAATATCGGGATTCCAAGATCGACGGTGCAACGTGTCATTAACAGAAAAAAATATCACGCCTACCACGTGCAAAGGGTGCAAGCTTTGCTGCCCGGTGACTATGAACCTAGAGTGCGGTTTTGTAGAGAGATGCTAAGATATCACAGAGAAGATCCGCAGTTCTTTAACAAGGTTTTATGGACGGATGAGTCAACTTTTAGAAGAATGGGAGTATTCAATATCCACAATCTACATTTTTACTCCAGAGTAAACCCCCATATCATAAGAAATGATCGATTCCAGAATCTGTTTGGTATTAACATGTGGGCTGGTATAATTGGCCAGCAGTTGGTGCTGCATGAAATGCCAGCAAGGCTGAATGGTGCCCAGTATTTAAATTTTTTGCAAAATAATTTAAACCACATTCTTAACGAAGCTGAAGTTCCAGAAGAAAGAATAGCAGAAATGTGGCTGCAACATGATGGCGCCCCGCCTCACTACGCTCGAGCAGTCAGAGATCATTTGAACGAGCGCTTCCCCAACCGCTGGATTGGTCGAGGCGGACATGTTGCGTGGCCACCCCGGTCGCCCGATTTAAATCCATTAGATTTTTTTCTTTGGGGCTATTTTAAAGAAATAGTTTACCAAGGAGAGAACAATAGCGAACAAGAACTACGACAAAAGCTCGAGTTTGCTAGAGTACAAGTAACTAACAACAGAAGTGCATTCCGTAGGTTACGTAGGAATTTTATTAGACGGTGCAGATTATGTATTATGGTCAGAGGCAGGAATTTTGAGCATTTATTGTAAAATGTATTGCTTAATAAAACAATTATTTCACAATCGTTGCTTTGTTTTTTCGTCCTAGAAAGATATTAGAGCCACTCATGGCCATGTGCAATCGTTGCTTTGTTTTTTCGTCCTAGAAAGATATTAGAGCCACTCATGGCCATGTGTAATACCTTTTCAGAATCCCTATTAAATGCGCCAAAACTTGTAATACAGGGTCACTTTTCGGTAGAGTATTTTTTTTTCACAGTGGGGTCCGAAGTAAATAAAAAGTTATGATTTGAGAAAAATAATAATCGTAAAACTTAACATTATCTTCAACACACCCAATAAACAACCATAAATAGCATGTCTAACGCAAGGACTCATCAGTACCAATCTAGTGAAAATTATAAAAAAGATAGAGGATGTTTATTTTTTGGCATTCTAATAAGAATTAGTTAAAAAAAAGTCAATTTTCTCATAAAAACACAAAATAAATTATAACTCTGCAGGGGTTGACTTTAAGGACCTCCCGTAGAACAACTTTTTGCAGCTGATGACCCCATCTAACCCCTAGTTGCGTTTGATCCACGACTTTTGGGCCAACCTGTATAATCCATACAGGGTATGTCCAAATTCAGTACACTATATATGTATAAAGTAGGCTCGTGCTTCAACAGAACAAAATATGTTTAAGTTCATAAGTTCCTTGTGCTTGTCTGCACTAATTCTCAAGTAATTTTGGTAGGCAAATCCAGGCAATTCAAATTCATTACTTTATTCCGGTAGCTATTCTCTTTTCTTATTCAATATAGATGATTTCGCATTCATTTTTTTCACAAATCGACTGAAAAATGTAAAACTGAACTACATCGACAACTAGGGTTGCCACCCGTATTATATATATATACTATATATATAATACATAGTATCGACTATATTTCACTCAATTGTACTATATATTATAGAAAAATAATACAGTACGAAAAATACTATATTTTTATCCCTAATTCAACTGTCGCTCTTTTATATTAATTTTGATTGGAAGTCTGGAACAAGTATGTTTTAGGGTAAGAATTTTTTCCATCATGAATTTAAAATTGAAAGAAGAAGAGAAAGAGGATGTATAAAATTAATTAAAAATTAATTTTTAATTTATTTTCATATGAATCTAAATTGCTCAGACTCTTATTATTATTTTAAAAGTAAGGTATGGCCAAAGCAATGAGCAATAACAAATAAATATGGAAATATACATTCATATTTGTTTTAAGTACATACTGACATAAAGATTAAAAATAAATGTGTACTTTTTTCTCCGGCATTTCCCAAAAGTACTATATTTTTGCATCTTATTTGGGAAAGATACCATCATCAACATCATCATCATTACAGCCCTTCACAAGTCCACTGCTGAACATAGGCCTCCCCCAAGTAATGCCACAAAGGACGGTCCTGAGCCACCTGCATCCATCGACTTCCTGCATATCTTACCAGGTTGTCACTCCATCTAGTAGGGGGTCGCTCTACACTACGCCTACCGGTACGAGGCTGCCACTCGAGAACTTTTCTTCCCCATCGGTTATCGGTTCTTCGAGCTATATGGCCGGCCCATTGCCACTTCAGCTTACTAATCCGTTGGGCTATGTCGGTCACTCTGGTTTTACTGCGGATATCCTCATTTCTGAGTCTATCTCGCAGAGAAACTCTGAGCATAGCCCTCTCCATAGCTCGCTGAGCGACCTTGAGCGGCCTCATATGGCCAGCAGTGAAGGACCACGTCTCAGATCCGTAAGTCATCACTGGCGCACGCATTGTTGGGAGCACTATGCTCGAAGTTGTTGACGAATACGTTTACCTGGGACAAATAGTCCGATTAGGTAAGTCCAACTTCGACCGGGAGGTCAATCGACGGATTCAACTCGGCTGGGCAGCGTTCGGGAAATTACGACACATCTTCTCGTCAGGTATCAATACCTCAATCTCTGAAAACTTACGTGCATACTACTACAACCAGTGCGTGTTGCCAGTGATGACTTACGGGAAAGATACCATATTTTATCAAAAATAGGTGGCCCCCAGAGAGAGTGGAGGGGGGGGGAGTGCCCCCCGTGACCATGGGTGCTGTAAAGCACCCGAAACGTCGGATAATAAAAGTAAATTAAAGTAATTAAACGCGATAAAATTCGTAAATAATAGTTTTATTCAATGTGTTGTGTTCACGTAAATTTAGGAAATCATAATACTTTTGTATATTCCCGCAGTATCTAGCTTAACACCTGAGTTTAACTGAGTTGTCAGCCTGTCCTGATATTATAACATGGCCCCGTTACAGCCTGTTAAAGTCCATTGCTGAACACAAGCCCCCACCATAGACTGCTTCATAGGAGGGATAATTGCCATAATTGCAATAGTTGCCACGCTTGGCAAGCGGATTGACAACCACAGTTTTTTATTCTTAGTCGCTATAAGGCAGACGCTGCTGCCCATCTCCTGATTTGTTCCCTCTGTCGCCTCTTACGACACCCACAGGATGATATGGAGTAGGATATTCTTACACCGCAACAAAACGGTGAGTTACGAATATCCTTAAAATTGTATACAGATTACAGAGATAATAAGAACATCCTCTTGTTTCAAAGTCGATAAATTAGCTTTAAAAATTGTCAAAAGAAAATTTCACTCTGTAAATAGGATCTTTTGCGGACGACAAACGCTGCCATCCTTATCGCCTCGAGCTCGTAAATCCGTCGCCCGCCGCCCTTTAGCGACCTACGCGTCATTTAAATGTTTTTATATCTTTATTTTATCCTACGTGTTGTATGTAACCGTCAGAAATTGTCGAAACTATTGAAAACAATGTTTCATTATTTTCTATACAATATGTAAAAAAATCCTGAAGTTCTCTTTAAGTGCGTTGACAGATTCAGAATCCAAATGTATAAAAATAATAATTTAACTTCAGAAAATCATAAAAAAGTTAAACTTATTTTAACTAAATTTTATTTATAAATTATATGTGGTTTCGTTACTAAATAGTGACACGCCTTTCGGGAAAGCGGGTTCTTTGACAATATTATTACCTCCCGACCAATGCACAGCTAATAAAACCACATACAATTTGCAAATAAAAGTTTATGTAATTTAAATTTAATATTTTTATGGTCGAATTTTCTAAAGCACTTACGAGAACCACACTGCTTTTGTTGCATTTTATATAAACTTGTTGAAATTACGTGACGTATCTAAGAAGTGATGCAACGTCCTAAATAAAAAAATAGCAAACTACTTACTGATAAATAATATAATACATATTATATATTTTGGTTTTTTCAGTACGCTAAAAACATTATTAATTCTTCTCAAAAAGAAGGCTTATGCCCTTTAGTGAAACATTATTCGTGAAAATATTTTGTACGTGGTAGAGCCATTCGAAGCTACAGCTGTATTATGAATGAAGCACGAATGGATCATCTTGGCGAGGGAAGGACCACGCTCTCATAGAATACCACCGTAAAATAGCAGCTTAATGCTGCTTTTAAAACAATACAAATGTGTTGACACCCTTGAGAACTAACACGGAATGCCATGTATGCATTAATAAGGGTCTCCAGTTCTTGACACCCACCATACGAAACACTTCAATGAGCTTCCCCGGTCGAGACGACCCATTCGTGCCACAACTATAATATAGCTGCAGTACGGCTTTACCACGTAAAAATATTATCATGAGTTCTGATTGCAATGTATGGTGGAATTTAGCAGTTAGATTTATTCCGAACAATTTTCCGGAGCACTCCGTTGTACATAGTATAGGAAATTGTTAGAAGAAGATACAATTTCTACATTAGTAGTTTTAAAAGGTTCATCGCATTGTTCTCAAGCCCGAGTTACACAAGTACAATATTTATGAACACAAAGCTTTTATTCATCTACGATTTATTGCATGAATCATAATATTCTTAGAGTTGCGATAACTCGGGAAGTGAGTACACCGCTTGAGAAATCTCATTTCATTTGCAATCCGAGCAACGAACTCCGGGTCTAGTGTAAATGAAATCGTATTTCGACATTTTAAGCGCTGCTTTATATTTTCACCAAACGCCATGTAGAAATATTTATTTTTCTTCTTCTTCTACAACAGCCCGTGAAGGATGACATCTGGACATGGGTTTTCCTCGTTATAGGGAGACATTGCTCTAATCACACAGGCTTAATATTAGGTAAGCTTAGGTCCCCCTACCACGAACGGGTTTCCGCCTTGTTGTGCCGAGGCTTAGTAATCGTGGCTTGGTCATCCGCGATGAACAAAGAGGGACCCACTTGGTGTCCCGAGGTGTAGAGCCGGTCTGAGGTGGATACTTCAAGTAGGCTTGTCGAGCCCACTTCGGATGTGTGTTTATGGGCTGCGGCGAAAGGGTCTACCCTTACCGCTGCAGCTGGGGTGAAGTCGTAGAGAGCGAGGGTTGTTGGTATGGTGATGCGCCACTCGCCCTATCCTTCGCGAATCTGCCGGGGTCTCACCGGTAATGCGGTGGTGGTGGGGTCGTGGGGCTAGAGATGTGTCTGTATTGCGAGGCACCTCTCGCCCTACCTTCCGCGGTCGATCCGCCGCTGTGGTCGGGAGTACTTTTGAGCGCTCGTTTTTTCTGGACCCATGGCAGGTTCGTGTAACGTACTCGGGGGGTCCGTTACGCAGGTGAAGTTGGAGGCCATGAAGAAAGGCGCGCTTTGTGTTCCTAATGTATTGAGGAAGGACTGCCATGGAGCGGCTGGCGCTGGTGAGGCCGCAGGCATGTGTGGAAGCATTCTCGTGGCCCTGCCGATATGCGGCAAGGTAGAACACCATGAAGTCTTAGTAGGTGCGAGTCCGACGTAATGCGTAGGCCTTTCCCTATGTTAAAAAGGTTAGGATAGGTTTTTTTGTGACCAATGTTAATGAATATAAAATGTTAAAACCACCACCGTCACCGTCATATATTCTTATTAGTTATATAATTAGTAAGTAATCACATCTGTGATGATTCAACTACTTACTACTTACTTTTCATTACAAGAAAGTCAAGAATCTTGCTGTATAATCAGTAATTTGTCAGGAAATCTTATTTTTGGATTTGGTAACCCTAGTTGGGGATTTCATTCTTTGGATTTCATTGCTACATTATAGACATGCCGGACAAGCACAAAGCGCTTTTTTTTTGAAATTACGTTTAGATACAAAATTACATACTGATGAATATTTACTATTTTTGATCTTATTGACATAATAGAAAAAACGGAGCTGGTTATTTGAATAAAAAATTATGAGTGCAATTAGTTTAATTAAAATTTTCGTATTTTTAAAAATTAAAAAAAGGCTCGAAATAATAGATTTTCCCACAAAAGAAGGTAACTTAAAAAAAGGGAAAAAATCGTACAGGAGACATGAAGCGAACCAAGGCATTACGATTACGCAACCACTCTATATCCACTTGAGCTATTACGATCATTAACACAATTTCATAATTTACTTTCTTATATTGTAGCAGTGAAAATCGTTATATCGTACTTTTATAAGAAAATTCTTTGCATTTTTGGGACCACACTTATATAATAAACTAAATAAAACATTGGACATTTACCACCTTAATAAAATAAATTGTAAAAAAACTGTACATAATTACCTACAAAAATTAACTTATACTGAAACTGAAAACCTGCTTAGTATTCAGACTTAAAAATAAATTCTTATATAACTGTCACCTGTAATACTACCCGTATAAAATCATAATAACCATACACACACACGCACGTGCGCAAACACACACACACACACACACACACACACACACACACACACACACACATACACACACACACACACACACACACACACACACACACACACACACACACACACACACGACACACATTTTACACGCTCCTCTCCCATAACTGCTCACCACATTACACTCATAACACAATTACTTCTTACAGTCATACATTACACATATTATGAGAGAGGAACAGCATTAGTAGTATAAATTATTATTTTGTTTGTACCTTGGTATTAGTAATAAGTGGTAACATAGTACATAAACATAATATGTGATACAATTAATTTCATTGTACTTAGGTTATGTTAGCGGAATGTACAAATTTTTAGATAGTATTTGATTATGTAACTTTTGCTTGCATCCTAATATTTCTATAAATTAACGGTGGGGATATGGCGCTGACAGCTGATGCACAGGTCTCCTAGTTCGGCTGCAGATGCTATGTTTTCAAGTATATGTACTAATGTAGCTTTATTAAATAATGTTATGCAAATATCGTGATGTACAAACTCTTGGAAATAAAGAACTTATTATTATTTATATATATATATATATATATATATATATATATATATATATATATATATATATATATATATATATATATATATATATATATGTGTGTGTGTGTGTGTGTATGTATGTATAAGTATAAATAATGTTACAGCCTCTTACAAAGTCCCACTGCTAAGCACAAGGACAAGGAAGTGTCCGCCACGCTGCCCCAATACGTGTTGGCGATCTTCACATGACTTCGAAATATTTGTTTTTCTTATTTCTCAGACATGCAGGTTTCGTTACGACGTCTTCATTTACCGCCGAGCACGTGGTAAACCAGCACTTAAAATTGCAATTAACAGTTTCATTGGTGCCGGCGGGAATCGAACCCGGTTTCCTCGCGTACTGTGGAATTTACTTTATTTTTTATATATTTATTATAACATAAATAATAATACTTTGACTAAATATTTGCGACTGCCTACATGTTTTAGCAAATTGTTGAGGATGCATTAGTAATACCGCCCGAACTCACTTTGCTCAGCTAATATACGTACGTCTTAATTATACGCTCGACCCGACAGATACTATCTTGTTGAGAAAGCATGAGCAAAACTCATATAAAACTGTTTGAGATTAGCGCTTTCAAGCAAAATACTCGCAGGGTATATAATATAGTGATTTAACAAGTATGTAAGCACATTGAAGCTGATAAAATTATTAATTAATATGCGGTAAATACACCAATGTATTTGCAGTGTTTGTCGATAGATTTCTGCAAAGTTAAACAAAACTAAAGCTTCAAGCGGCTTATTAGACATTATACACGTAGTTTACCGAAACTTTGTTTAATACCCTGCGTTCTTCGCTTTGACATCAGATACTCCTACATTTTCAGCTTAGATCAAATCTAAGTGTTATTTGTTACACAAAATACTACCATTTATTGGCGAACGTAAGCAAATTATGAATCAAAATAAATCTTTATCAGCATGTCATCGTTTAAAAGGCAAGAGATGTTTGGCTCCAGGGTATATTAAATACAACTTGGCTCAGTACCCATTTAAAAGAAATTGATATTTTTACCGTGACATTTTTGTTCCAACATTGAGAAGCTCGGCACATAATTTGAATACCAACAAAAAAAAACTGCCTCGTTGGTCTAACATAAAAACATGACTGCTGATCATTAAGTCCCGGATGCGAATCCCAAGTCGCGCCAAAAATCTGCTATTTACATTTTCTGTCAAGAAATTCTCAGTGGCAACCCGGAAGCAGGAAGTTGGTTTGTGTGACCCCCGTGCCTCGAAAAGCACGTAAAGCAGTTGGTTTTGCACCACATCTTTCTCCAGTCGTGTCAGTGCCGATCCAACGCTATATACGAGTGAGGAAATAGACAGAGCATACACTCGGCACTATAATCCTGACCTGACTACTATATTATAGATGTAGATATATATGTATATAGTCAAACATAGATAAGTGAAGGCTCAAGGGACCGCAGACCACTAACCCGAGATTCTAGCTTACAGAAGGGGTGTGTCTCACATATAGAGGTCGATAAAAGTACGGCAAATATTACCTAATTTGAAACAAAATACGTGTATACATATTGATTGAAATAATAGCTGAACATAAATATAATTTAATCTAAATAATATTACAACTTGAAAAAATCTGCTAATTACTTTTGCGATTCTATTTTTAAATTTTGTGTATGTTTTGATGATCTACATAACTATTTTCTCCGGCTGCTTTTATGAAAGTTATACCACGGCGTCTTTTAAAACCCTATCAACAGCCGTTACTAGCTGAAAAGTTCAGGATTCCTAATTTTTTGGCAGTGTTTAGATTTTTGTTTCAGCAGTGGTCCATCTATTGGAATGTTCTTATCGAGGGTTTGTTTAATCCATTTTAACAGCCACTTTTCATCGTCCGGAAACTCAGAAAGCAGGCTTCTCTTGATATTTCCATATTATCAGAGTACTGACACTTAATTAATTCTTTTGACCTTATAATGTTATGGTAGGTGGATTCTGCTAAGCCAAACTCACTATGTATTTGATTTCGTAATTTCCCAAATTCAAAAGCATTCACAATTTTTAGTTTATAACTTAAAGACAACACATTTAGTTTTTGTTTAGACATTATGAGCTGAAGACTGGGTGTGGCAGTATCGTTTTCGGAACACCTGAGATTTTTCATTAGATTGAGAGGTTCTATGGGCAGTTGTACACATCATAGTTGAAGCCACACGCGAGTGTGAGTAACGATCCAAGAGCAAGTCTTATCCGATACTATTCCGATGATATCTCGGACGTCAGTCTATGCAAGTTAAGAATGGCTCTTACGCACCTTAAAAACGGTAAGGCCCCAGGCGAGGATGGAATTACAGCGGAGCTTCTGAAAGCGGGTGGAAAACCAGTAGTTAAAGTCCTTCAGAAGCTCTTCATTTTCATCCCCCATGGTGGCACTACTACGGAGGCGTCGAGCATAAATGCTCTCTTGAAGAAATAAAGATTTATCTTTATAAATATTTATTTTTATTTTTTAATACCGATTTCCCTTCTGAGTCGCGTCTACGTGCTGTTTTCGAGAGTCATTATGAATCGTCTCGCATGCAGACTCGACGACTTCCAGCCCACCGAACAGGCCAGTTACCGATAAACCTGATGGTATACCATAGACCACGTATATACCCTGCGGCAAATTGTACAGAAGACCGATAAGTACAATGTACCCCTTTGCCTTGTGGATGTGGACTATGAAAAAGCCTTCGATTCCGTCGAAATTTGGGCGGTACGACAGTCCCTTCAGCGGTGCCAAGTTAACTGTCAGTGCATCGAAGTGCTGAAGTGTTTGTACAGAAGGGCTACGATGGCTATCCGAGTACCGAACCAGTGTACGAAACCTATCCAGCTGCAGAGAGGTGTAAGACAGTGTGGCTTTATATCCCCGAAACCCTTCACCGCTGTATTGGAAGACATTTTCAAGCTACTGTGTGGTTTCTCATAATATGGCGTTATTTAGAATTAAGATAATCGTTAAAGTCCATTTATTTTATCTTATCAATATTTCTGTTCTCATAATCTTAATCAATTCTTCAAAAATCTCTAAATTCTTTATAAAAAATTTAGTCTAGATCACTCCTGGTATTACACTATATTTATTCGTGAAGTTTTATTGCAATCGGTTAAGCCATTCCGTAGATTAGCTTTTGCTTAGCTGGAAAGGATACGGTATTAATATCAATTGCGAGTACATCACTCACCTTCGATATGCCGACGATATAGTCCTTATGGCAGAATCGCTGGAGGACCTAAGCACAATGCTCAATGACCACAATAGTGCCTCCCAACGGATAGGTCTTAAAGTGCGAAGCGAAGACGATTTTTAAGTGTTTGAGATCGATTCACAGGATCTATACATTATTTAAGATGGATTAAATTTATCGATTACCCTTTTTACTAAAGTCCCTTATTCGATCTCAGACTGCCATCCATATAGTGAAAGCAAGCTGTATTTGTACTCGCGCAATAGAGTACATGAACATCATAGAGTTGTAAGCAAAGATTTAAATAGTTTGTAAGTACTACTACGGTACTAGAAGCTATCCTAAACAAAAAACGTGTCGCTTTTTGGTGACAGCCGGTGGTATGCGGCCCGTAAACTGATGAAGGTATTTGATGCAGTGCTAAAATTAGTTCAAACTATTAAAACATGAAGCGCTAGATCGCCTATAGAGTATAGTTTTCACACGACTAGATCATAGTACACGCCAGGAGTTTCATAGCACTTACGCGTTTCGTTTAATCTCGATTTTACAACGTAGACATGACAAACTTGGTACGTTAAAAATTTAATGATAGTTAAATTAATTTTAAAAAAATAAATAGAAAAGTAAGTGTTCCGAGCGGCTAGGATGTCTAGATACATGAACACAACCTATGAAAGTCCCACCGCTGTACATAGGCTTTAAGAAATATCTAACGCATACTTGTTATCCTTGTTGATACTTCAATATTAATGATTGAAATTTAAAAAAATGTATATTTATATGTACATAACTGGTTTCTTGGAAACGGGCCCTACGTACGATTTGGGTAAAATTTGGTACTTAGAAAATGTTTTACTTTACCTAAAAATTTACTGCTTGCAAAGATGATTAAAAGAATAAAGAATTAAATAGTAAGTTAAATAGTAGTGCGGGACGCGAGGGTGAAATTGCAAATTTTTTTGGCTCAATACCCACTCATGTCCATAAATGTATTCATGTCTTATCAAAATGACCGATTGAATATAAAGTTGATAACAAGAATTCTTAACAAGGCTAGCTATACAATACAATACAATACTCTTTATGGTACACCAAAGAAACATAAATATAACAAAAAAATGAACAAACAATGAGGGAAAGACAAAAAGCGGTCTTATTGCTACATAGCAATCTATTTCAGACAACCCAGAAGAAGATATTAATAAAATTGAAAGAAAAAAAATACAAACTTATGTACTAAAATGAGAATATACTATACATGAGAATATACATAGGTAGATCAATGACCATAAATAAGAGGAGGAAGAGAGAGGAGTTGAAGAGACAAATAGTGTTCCTTAATCTGTTTCTTGAACATATTTAACGACTGAACACTTTTAAATGATTTTGCTAGAATAAGGCGGCTAGAATTCCTTTTAAAAACTATTCCACAAAAATTAAAAGTTTTTAATAGAATTTAGCAACTGTGCGTGTTCTTTGCACGATTTATATTTAACTGTAGGAAACGCTACGTCTACTGCACTTGAGAAGTTCTCAGAGACTGAAATTTATGAAATTTCCGCTTTGTTGCGGATAACTCTGTAACATTCTGGTAAATTATTCCGTCATTTGACTCATTTGTTTTGTTACATTTATTTAGCAAGCTTAAAGGTTAAAACAGTACTAAAAATACCGGCTGCGTAAAAAATATTTTATAGTATAAGGGTGACAAAGGAGTACACAGTCCGGCTGATGGTAAGTGCATGCTGTGGCTCATACACATCTACATCTATCCTCGATTAAGAATCAAAATGCAGATGCGTTGTCAACCCTGAAGACTAAGATAAAATGCCTTATTTCCAGTATTAATGATCTGCGGTTCTCTAAACTTAATACACGAAACACAGCAGCATAAAGCTGCTATTTTACGCTAGTATATTCTGTGAGACTGCTGGTATATTCGTGGTCCTTCCCCGGTCGAGCCGACCTACTCGTGCTACAACCATTATATGTTATTACATAGTAATATAAGTCATGTAACGGCTGGTATGAACAAAATAATATTCCAAATGGTCATAATAATAGCTCGTGTGTTAGTTGACTAAATAAAGGAGTAGTTTCTCAATCCGACTACATCTCTCATCTCTTAGTATGTATGAGTATGTTATTCAATACGCTGCATTGTAAACCATCCCTTTTCCCAAATATCCTTTTTTATCAAATAGGCTATACTTCAGGAGTGCTTCCATTTTTTTTATAGAATAGGAGTGAGAAGTGTTATAGAGTAAGAGTAATCACACAGTCCACCTGATGGTAAGTGGATGCTGTGGTCCATAGACATCTACATCTGTCCTCGATTAAGAATTAAAATGTAAATGCGTCACCACTCCTGAGGACTAAGATGGAATGCCTCGTTTTCAGTTAAAGTGTGTCCGGTTCTCTACACTCACCTTACTAAGCACAACAGCATTGAGCTGCTATTTTACGCTGGTATTCTATGAGAGCGTGGTCCTACCCCGGCCGAGCCGACCCATTCGTGCTACAACCACAATACCGTAGCTGAGGCATGGCTCTACCACTTAAAAAATTCATATAATTTGATGATTCCTTAAATTTACGTGAACACTACACATTGAATAAAACTATTAGTTACGGATTACAAATCCTCGCAAAAGAACACCGATTCCTGCCAAGGATGATACGCGAGGCTATTGAAATTAAAAAACATCCAAATTTCAATAGAGAAGATGGATGGGAGCTGCCATCCGCTTGGGGTCCTATAATTAACAAAATTAAACCCAAACCCAAGCATACCACTGCGACACTTCATGATACTATAAGCTCGTTTTGCGTAAATCGGACCAAAAATTAATATTCGAAAACAGAGAGAGAGGAGGGGGGGAGTCCCCGCGTGACCATGGGTGCTGTAAAGCACCCGAAACGTCGGGATAATAAAATAAATGAAAGTTGTAATTAAACGCGATAAAATCCGTAACTGATAGTTTTATTCAATCATATAATTTGGAGAAACATTTTATTCCTAACGGTAGAAAAATAGAGAAGTTTATAACGTAACTGGTTGATATCATGTCATAATATATAACATTATTATACATACATTATCGTCACTTGGTGAAACTCCAGTTTCATTTTTGTGATTTGGATAAACACTTGTTCTAGTTTCACAATAGTTCAGCCTTTACACGCCTCACTGCTGGGCACAGGCCTCCACTCATTTCTTAGAGGGTTTTAGGCTAAGGAAATGTTCGCCCCGCTGCCCCAATGTGTGTTGGTGAATTTCACATGTTTTTAAAATATATATTTCTTATTTCTCTGACATGTAGGTTTCCTCACGATGTTTTCCTACCACGCATATGGTAAAGCAGCACATACAATTCCAATTAACAATCTCATTGGTGCCGGCGGGTACCGAACCCAGATGGCTCGCGTACTGTGAAATTTACAGCGAGTGATTAGCCCCTGAGCTACTCCGGCTCATCAGTCGACAGTTCCGCAATATTTATTTTAAATTATACTTGTACTAGGTTAGGCGAAACCCATTCGCCTTACGGCATCATCAGGGTATATTTATGCCCTTAGTTAGTATAATGATAATTTAGAATAAACATTGTGAAACCAGTACACGTGTTTATCCAAATAACAGTAATAATAACAATAACAATTGTTTATTGTTTCTAAATACATTTCCATGCATTACAGAAATTGAGGTAGCTAGTTGTGTACGTGGTGGAGCCACGCTGCAGCTATACGGTTGTAGCACAAACGGGTCGGCTCGACCGGGGAAGTAACACGCTCTCACAGAATGCCAACGTAATTGTTTTTTACTTTTGGAGCGATTATTTCCGAAATTATTGACATAATCAAAAAATGATCTAATTAAACCCCTATTCATTTTTAAATACCTTTCCAACAGTATATCACACGTTAGGGTTGAAATTAAAAAAAAATCACTTCCCACTTTACATATAGGGGGGCTACCCTAATAAAACATTTTTTTCCAATTTTTATTTTACCACTTTGTCGGCGTGATTGATACACATATTGGTACCAAATTTCAGCTTTCTAGTGCTAACGGTCACAGAGATTAAGCGAGGACGGACAGACGGACAGACAGACATGGCGAAATTATAAGGGTTCCTAGTTGACTACGGAACGCTAAAAATGTGAGCGCGCACTGCTCTCTCTTGCTTATATCCCCCACTCAACTTCCGTTCACCTCAAGCGATCACACTTTTCATAACGCTTTTGTCACGCGTTCGCCAGCCTACTCCCCAAGTCAAGCGTGCGTAAAGTGCATGATATTCCGTAGGCCAATCAAAAGCAAAAACTGATTTTAAGGAACAATAAAAAAATTATATAAACATTAGCTTCAAAAATCGCGTCGCTAATTCCTCTTTACTACAAGCCACCAACTTCAGAAGCTATTATGTTCATTTTTTACTCCTTTTAAGTCTTAAATAAAGTCGGTTATTACTTCTTATTAAAAACCTAATTTTGATATACTGAATTCAAATTATTCAGCGGAGTGTATCTTTATATACGCGAAATACCACTGGCTCACTCACTCATCACGAGATCTCCAAAAATATAAGCCCGATTAACTTGAAATTTCGCATATATACTCACCAAGAATTTTGGAAAATTCAAACCCAGAGGGAATGAAATAGCGTATTACAGCTTGTTATGTTATATAATCGAATTTCATAAATGTTTTATTTCATAACATGTTATCCGCTGGAGCGACGTCAGATGCGAAATGAAGGTTATTACTCGCAGCAAACGTCCTCGTGTCACTTTAAGTTACAAGCTTATGAGTTTGAAGCCTTTGAGAACTAACGAGGAACGCCGGAGGCGCTTTGATACCGATATACGTAGACCACTATTTAATATATTATTTTATTATATATATACATATTATTTTATTTATTTATGTATCCATCCATCCATTACAGCCTATAAAATTTCACTGCTGAACGTAGGCCTCCCCCATGATTGCCAAGGATTAGCAACAAGGTTGCCAATTTTTTGAAGAAATTTAGTATTTTCCCTAAAAAAGTAGTACTTCTGAGAAATTCAGGAGACAAAAAGTACACAGTTATTTTTCATCTTTATGTATTCCTCCATATATATTTTTATTGCTCTTTGCTTTGGCCATCAATTATATATAACCATTAAATAATTATAAGAGTCTGAGCAAATTAGGTTCATAAAAGAATTTAACAATTAGTTTTTAATAAAATTATTATATGTTACATTTCTTTCAATTTTACATTCATGACGATTAAAATTATTTTCGTAAAACTTACTTGTTCCATACTTACACATTTACAGTTAATATAAAAAAGCGTGATAGTTGAATTAGGGATAAAAATATATTATTTTTCGTACCATATTATTTTTCTATATTATATAGTACAATTAACTGAAATATTGTACGACACTATATATTATAGTACGGGTGGCAACCCTACTTAGCAACCGCATAATTATTATTATTTTGAGTTGTCATCAAAGAAGCCGCTGCCCGTTACCTGTTTCAGTACAATATCGTGATTTATACACGCAATATTTTATTTATAAGTGTTAGAGCCATGTTGCCGCTATATTATAGCTGTTGTAGCACGAATGGGTTGGCTCAGGGGTGTCAACGCATCTACATTTTATTTATTGATCTAGGATAAATGTATGTCTATGGACCACAGCACCCACTTGCCATCAGGTAGACTGTGTGCTTGTTTGTCACCTCGTATTCTTTGAGGGCGTGGTCCTTCCCCGGTCGAGCCGACCTATTCGTGTTACAACCATAATATAACTGCAGCGTGGTTTTACGACGTACAAAAATGTTCAGTGAAGCCACTTCTGGTAGCACTGGTATATTGTACAATTTAATTTATAAATTTATATTAATACTGGCCACACATACACCACTCGGTAACAGCTTGCTTGCTGTGAGCCTCGGAGACATTTAATAATCTCTAGGAAATTAGATTTCCAAGTGAAACCCGGTCATCTCGTTACTTTCTGTAATCGTTTAGCGCAATATGCACCAGTAATTTAAAATGTTGGAATGTTATTACCGAATGCAGTTATGTTACTTAAATTCGTTGAATTATTATTTATTTCAAAGTTTTTATTTTAAATTATAGTGACAATCAAGAACACAGTTCACTAGATAGTAAGTGAAGCTATGGCCCATGTATATCCCCATCTATCCTCGATTAGGAATAAAAATGCAGATATGCGTGGTCATGCCTGTGGAGTAAAATGGAATGCCTCGTTTTCAGTAAAAAGAGTCTCCGGTTCTCTACACCTACCATATGAAACGCTGTTAATGCTGCTGTGTTTCGTAAGGTAAGTAAAAGAGGATGTCTGAAAGAAATCGCTTTAACGATTTTTTTTTTGAAGTAAAACGCATGCTTAACTTGGGGAGTAGGCTGGCGAACGTGTGACGAAAGCGTTACGAAAAGTGTGATCAGGTGAGGCAAATGGGAGTTGAGTGGGGGATATAAGCAAGAGAGAGCAGTGCGCGCTCACATTTTCTTTCTTTCTTTTCGTTTTGGACAATTTTATGAAATAATATTTTGTTGAAGTACATTTAATTTTATTACTTTAAATATTCTACGTTTATAGTGAATAAAATTGTAAATTCACTTTACAATTATAATTAAGTAATATAATATGGAAGGAAGTCGATAATAAATTTAAATAATAAATTTTATATATATATATCATGTCAGAAAATCATGTAAATTTGATCAATATTTTATAGTCAAAAGTATCATGTTATGAAATGTAGTAGTTTTGAATTTAAAATTCAAACGTACACAATTTTATTTTTAAGATAAAAGAGCCACATTTTGTAATACACTTGTTTTGCTTAAAAAATGAATACAAACATTTAATTAATATAAAAACAAAACTGCTGCATTTAGAATATGTTTGTTTTGCATAAATTTTTTTGATGGAAACTTTTTAAAAATTTTTAACTAAAAGTCTGTGTTTTTATTAAATATTATTCCAAAAATTAATAACAGCCACTTCAAATTGTATTCCAGCCATTGTTATACTTGTATAGTATATCAATGATGCTAGGATTATAGATGGTGTCAAAGCTCACAATCAATTGATCATTCGTTCATTTCTAGTGATGAGATCATTCAAGTATTGATTCGTTTTACGAACCAGGTCATCCGGGTCGATCCGTGAGACCCGCTCAGCAATGGCGGTCGTCGGACGTTTAAAAAATGTAATCGCAATCATCAATATTTGATGCAACCTGAGTTAAATGAATTCACTATTATTGTACGCAAACAAAATGTACTTAACACCTTCAATATATTCCATTGAAGGTGGCTACATAATCGCTGCTTTACACCGAGACCATGTTGAGGCATGTAAGCTTGGGGGTAAAGATTATGTTTCGTATCAAAATTATTATAGAATCTTCATAAATGACTTTAATATCAGATTCATATTCTATAAAAAAAATTAAAAAAAAATAAAAAATATTCAAAAAACAAAACTCCTTTGACGCATAAGTAAGAAGTGCACTTAAAACAAAAATTTCTTTTGCGGACTGAAAAAGAAGAAGACAAAAAGAAACTTTATGACAATTTTATAGTTGCTGTTTATGTTGACTGATGCTGATTTACAGGCTTACAAGGTGAAATATCTAGCTTTTATTATATCTCGAAATTAAATTTGCTAAACTTTACCATAACAGAAATTGCCACAAAAATACTACTTGTTTTGTATAGGATGAAGGTCAAGAAGCCCGGGGTGTTAACGAAATAGGTTCATATATATTTACGCATATAAAAAGTGTGTTAACGAAATAGGTTCATACATGTTTACGCATATAAAAAGTGTTAAGTGATATAGCCAAAGAAGATTTTGATGTCGTCTTTTATAGCGACAATTGTTGCAGCCAACAGAAAAATAAGTTTGTGTTGGCCATATTTCAGCATGCAGTAAACGAGTGGCCTAAACTTAAAAATGTGACACACAAATTTCTTATGGGTCACACGTAAAATGAAGGTGATGTCGTACGTACGTACGTACGTAAGAGCACTCAAAGCTTTACCTACTTATGTATCATACCACTTTTGTATAACACTAATTAAGACATCAAAAAGAATGACACTCTATACAATGTAAAAGAACTGATGTATGACGATGTTTACGATTTAAAACCTTTAGCTACGGGAAATTACACGACATGTGAAGACGGAGAGAAAGTAAGATAATAAAATTATGAAAATCACCGAGGACAACACAGCTAATTTTTTATTTAAAACATCCTATGAAGATAAAAACTTTAAAATGGTATACACATTAAAAAAGAAAACTAACACTGCAACAGTGCCAACTTTAAAAAAAATTAATTACTCAAAAACTGTAAGGTTTGGAGATAAAAAGCAAAGTATGATAAAATTTATAGAAAAAAATTGATACCTAAATATTATGAAAGCTTTTATGCAAATCTTTATTAAATCTTTACGCTTTTAGATTTATATTTTTAGTTTTGGAATAAGAATTTGTAACTTTGATTTGTTAGACGGAGCTTGTTTTAAGTGGAATTACGTACTTAGTAGAATAATAAATATTTCATAATGATACTGTATTTTGATTTTAAGAAAACTTAGCGACTTACGTATCTTATTTAAGAAAATAAATATCTAAAACGCTGGTTTCTTTCCTACTTGTGGCTTTTAGTTCATATTTTCATGGTCATTACACCTATAATTTATTTGCAAAAGTAACCTTATCTGCTTCTGTTTGCTTCCTTTTAAACATTGGTGAAAAATTACTAATTTAAAGTCAAAATTTAAGTTTGCAAATACGCATGTAACAATGTATTACCCGTATCAATCGGTCGTGGTTTAGTTGAGAAATTAAAAAAATAAAATCTGAAAATTTTCAATAGGCTCTACTTTAAACGTAATACTTTTTGGCATGTGGTAGTTTTGAATTTAAGCAGCGATATATATACATACAGATGGAGCTAAAGAAGTTTTACTTCAGTCGTGTGGTTTAGTTTTAAAAATAAAACGAGTGTGTTTAAAACACTCTTTTTTTTAAAAAAAAACTAAAGTGACAAAGGAATATACAGTCTATTTGATGTTAGAAACCTAATGCAGCCAATGGATATCTGTATCTGTATCCGCTTTCTTCTTTGTAACTGTAAACAAAGAAGAAAGCAGATGCGTGGTCAATCATGAAGACTAATATGGAATGTTTCACAGTTTGTAATTATACTGTCTATCCTTTTAATTATACTGAATACCGTTCAGGCCGGAACACAAATGTGACAAACATTTAAGCCACGGTATCCCAATGAAAGGGTGTGGACGGCGAACTTTAAAGGTTGTGGGTTCGAACCCGCCTTTTCACTACATTAGTGACCACTCTTAGCGCAAGCATTTTCAGTTTACTAGTAGTAGTTAAAAGAAATATTAGTGATGTTAGTAGCATTGCTAGTATTTTTTTAAATGAAAAAGTTACTAATATGTGGTAGAAGAAATAGCTAATAAAGTGGAAGAAACCTACTCAAACGAACTCCAACAGAAGATGAGTCCTATGACCTTAGTAAAATAAAAAACAAAAAAAAGGGCGATAAGATGCTCATTGTAACAGTAACACAGTGTTGTCTTCTTCTTTTGTTTATCGTTTGGTGTGTAAATGAGTTATCTATCTCTCTTAACTCTATCCGTTTGTTGTTCACCGCTTTCTAATTTTGGGAACTTCACAACTTTGCAGAGCCTACCGCGATTTATTGAGTGAAAAGTTTAAACTCATAATTTGACTTTAAATCAAAAAGTAAAATCGACTTCATAACCAAAAAAAACTTTCTACATAATGTCCTCTCCGAATTTTGAGCACGGCGGCCACAAAGGCGACTACTCAGCGCAGGACAGGATTAAAGTATTAAAACAAAACCTTCCCGTTTTTCGGACAGCCTCAATAAAATACGCAAGTTTACTGGCGGTAGAGCCATGCCTCACAGTTTTTAGTTTCTCTATTTCGTTTTGAAACAACTCTGGATTCGACAACAATTATGGGTAAACATAACTTAACAAAAAGTAGAATCTAACTTCAAAGAAGTAGAAGACGCCTTTAAAGAACCAAGACGAATAAAATAATTTCACATTCTGAAGCCGAAACTTTAGTTTTTTTTTTTACACTATATCTTAGCGAATTTGACTTTTGTAAAAAGTTATTTTTTAATTAATGATTTCTATTTATTAATTCCTTTTGAGTGGACAAAGGAACATCACAATCTCAATGTTGCCTTTAACTTCATCCCCTATTTTTTCACGCTTAGGGACGGAATTTCTTCTACAATTGTATATGGCAATTTTGTTTTTCAAAATCGGCCTACAATTAACTGTGAAATTGGTCAACATAAATAAAAAAATATACAATTTGAATCTGAATATAAGTAGTGTTTTAGTGGCTCTACGATGCCGCTGATTTCCTTTTATATTTCTTTCATCACCTGTGTATTTTTAGTTGACTTCGAAACACGAGGAGATTGTATATTAGTAGTGTGTCTATACGGTGTTCAAGAAACAATAGATAAGAAGAAAGGTTCGAGAACAATGGAAACGCTAATTAGCGGGCAGGCCCACCGGATATCAATTAGATATTAGTTAATTGATCTGTACATCTCCGGAACCGTGCATCCTACGCAAAAAAGGTCCGCAGATTCGTAATCAGGGCATGCTAAAACCTCTACTTTTAATAGGCTCCGTCGACCCACCGTCAGCCGACGAGGGCTGGTTTCGAGGGTTGATTTGGCTCGCGAGCCAGAACTGGTACAAACAGTGTGTTTAACTAATATACAATCTCCTCGTTTTTTGAAGTCAACTAAAAATACATAGGTGATGAAAGAAATATAAAAGAAGATCAGCGGCAGCGTAGAGCCGCTGATTTCTATACATATAAATAAAAACACATATAAATAAAAACTCTATTGTGAAGAGTCAAAATGTGTCGAAAAAGGCACGTATGGCAATTCACAATGCTGTGTTGGTGCCTACTTTAACGTATGGTATTGAAAGTTGGGTGTGGCAGAAGAAGCACGAGAGTAGAATAAACGCAGTAGAAATGCGGTCATTAAGGAGTATGTTAGGGCTGAATCTGAATGACAGGGTAAGAAATTGTGTAATAAGAGAAGAGTGTGGTTTGCAAGATGATGTTGTGACCAGGATTAAGAAAGGAATGTTTCGGTGGTTTGGTCATGTGGAAAGAATGAATGAGGAAAGAGTGACAAAGAAAATTTATGTTGCAGAAGTGAATGGCAGAGTCGGAAAGGGACGTCCTAGGTGAAAATTTATCGACCAAATTGGCGATTTATTGGAAACGGGCCAAATTAGGAGTACCCTTAACCGACGAGCATGCGTAGGTATATGGATGTGAAGGAGGCGAGAGAGGTGTGTCAGGATCGTGCCAAATGGAAGTCTGTAGTCTCTGCCTACCCCTCTGGGTGACAGGCGTGAGTGTTTATGTTTGTATATGTATAAATAAAATTGAAGCGTCTGTTTGTAACATTTAAATAATTGATTTCTATTAGGCTTAGGGGTTATTTGAATCCCCAATAGATTGGATTTTTAGTTAGGGTTATTTATATCGCCACTGCGCGGTAAAAATCATTATAATCAAATAATTCCAAACATTTTTGTCTGGCAGGTAACATCTAGGTCATAATTTAATCTGAAACAAATATTTTAAGGGTCTACCCACACGTACCACAACCACAACACGTGGGCGGGCGCATTTTGTACTGGAAATGAATAGTACAATTTATATGTACCACATTTTGCCGTCATTATCGACTGCGCGAATGATATCGACCACAACGCAACCACTACGGAACCACTCGGAACTAGCGGCCGCTACTAGCGGCAACGCAACCACATCGACATTTTGTCGCATAACCACAACGCAACTGCAAAAAGCTGCAGCGACACTATTCACACGTGACCACATTTTGTCGCTGCGATTTAGTGTGGTTGTGGTACGTGTGGGTCGATCCTAAAATTCGTTTTTAATTAATATTATATATAAAATTGATAAAATTTACACATTTTAACATTAATAGATTCTATCCGGGCAAAACCGAGGGGGAGAGGGGTCGCAAGTCTACATATATAAAATTCAAGTATCCGTGTCTAGTCTTAAAATAAATGGCTTCTATTAAACTTTTTCTTCTTTTTCTCGTACACGCTATTTACGCTGTACGTGTACATATCTAGAAATGTCGCCAGTAAATTAAAAGAAAATGGACAAGCCCAACGTTTATGCTCATGTAGTCAAAGTTTTAGGCCATACTGGTTCCCAGGGTCAATGTACCCAGGTCAAAGTTGAGATCGTTGGAGAGAACAGTCGCTAAATCATCACGTAAAAAGTGAACGTGAAAGAACCAGTTCGCGAAGATGATGTTCTAACCCTTCTGGAATCTGAACGTGAAGCCAGAAGGTTGAGATAAATGGTGGAAGATAATTCATAGGTTGCTCTCATGATCCAAATAATGTTTTTCTAATGTTAAAACCGTCAAAGATGACCATTTTATTGTGAACGGCTAAACTAAACTATTAAACTATTTGCATTCTAATAATAATGCATGCATAATAAACGAACATTTTAAACATTTTTGTTTGTCTGTCTGCCTGTGTATCTGACCAGATTAATCATGGTAATAGCTACGCTGATGGTGGTGAAACTTTACTAACATATGGAGATCAATAAAGTTAAAGTAAAGTTCCAGCCTATATACGTCTCAATGCTGGGCACGGGCATTCTCGCATTTCTTATAGAGTTTTAGTGCAAGGAAGTGACAGCCGCGATGCCTCAATGCGTGTTAGCGGACTTCATATATCTTCAAAATATTTTTATTTATTTCTCAAACATGCAGGTTTCCTTACGATGTTTTCCTTCACCGCCGAGCACGTGGTTAATTAGCACATAAAATTGCAATGAACAATTTAATTGGTACCACGGTGCGGGTATCGAACCCGGGGATATAGAGCAATACCAGGAGCAATTTAGGCTATATTTTGTGTGCTATATAAAGTCACCGAAAAGGCATAATTTTTAAAAATTTCATTTCTTTTGTTTTTGATAATCAAAAATCTAAATTACGCCACAATAGTAGATCGTATCCAGGTGAAGCCAGAGTGGGGTCCCTAGCATAATAAAAGGCCTTGAGTTGTTAACACTTCGTACACTGCTTGTTATCGACTGACTGCCTTTACACGTTCTGACACTATGTATAGGCATACATTAGATAACATTTATGATATAAAATTATCTTGCTTACATTACCTTACATACAGGGGTGGCCACATGAAAATAAAGTAAGATATAGTTTAAATTTAATAATGAATAATCTGACATATAAATAATAATAAGAATTTGATATTTTATGATAAGAATTATAATGACAAATTTTATTTGATTGATAATAATAATTTAATTAAGAAGTTTTTGACAAGAGATAGGTATTACCTATCAAAGTATAGTTTATGACTGGTAGCAAATACGCTATCTCATTATTTATATTTTAACTCAGCCAAATTTTTGGCTACCTTGACACCTTCTATTGAGCAGCAAAATAATTTTACAATTGATTTGTAATCAGTTCCAAATAATTTAAATTATATAATAAGACAATAGAGGTAATCTCTAGCAAAGATAATTTAAATAGCATAGAATATAACTCATTTTCATCACCATCATTACAGCCCTTCACAAGTCCACTGCTGAACATAGGCCTCCCCCAAGGAACCCAAGAATATAACTCACCAATAAGTATTGGTGAGTTATAGTTAACTGTGTAATTTCACAAAATTGCAATAATAGAATCTGCATAAATCTGGTGGATAGGCAAAGTTAAAAACTTAGAGCCTCATATCTGAGAGGGTTTACATGTCTTTGAAATAGTTTTTCTTATTTCTTAGATATGCTGGTTTCCTCACGTTTTTTTTCTTCAAACTGCTTCAAAAATTCAGACGACAGCACTGGCAATGCTTTATACACCGGCTGTGCCAATATTTCTCGGGAAAACATTGCCGAGTACCGGGATAAACTTGTGTCTGAAGTCGAGACTTTGTTGAACCAAGTCTTAGACTGGGGTCGACTAAATCAAGTCCTGTCCAAAAGACACAAGTTTGCGCGTTTACCGCTAAAGAGAACCCCTTTCATCGTATCTCCTCAATTTCAAGGGACTCCCCTTGTTGCCTTAGCCAGTTACAATCTATCTGATCTGAGGGTAGAATAACACATAATGAACTTTAGTCTCACTCAGGATTTCTTGTCTTCAGGACTTCAGGACTTGTCTCATGAGGAAACCAAAAGATATTACCTATTGTTTATTTGTTTCTGCTAATAAAGTATTTTTCATTCTTCAAGCGAGCCTTCCATATTAGTTACTAGAATGTATCGATTCAGCAGTCTACGTCAATGGTTTGCGACTGACTCAGCTGCAGACCTGTTGTCTATTTGGAGGTTAGTTATAAATATACCCTAGTGACCAACCGTCGATAATTTAATCTAATGAATTCATACTGCGCCGTATTATTGTATATAAATTTAACGAAATTCCTCCAACGGGAGATAATTGAATATCGTTTCGGAAAACTCGGAGCCTTTCGTGTAACTACAAGTATGTAAAATTTCAGTTCCCACTGGAGTACGGAGTCATCGTTTATTGTGTGCTATAAAACCATATAGGTACTTTGCAATCAAATTGATATTATATATATATATATATATATATATATATATATATATATATATATATATATATATATATGTGTGTGTGTGTTTGTGTGTGTGTGTGTGTGTGTGTGTGTGTGTGTGTGTGTGTGTGTGTGTGTTTCCTCCCTGAAAAAATATAATACGAAAAAGTTTTTAATAATTTTAACATGTTACTTACTGTCTGGTTACAAACGTGGTGTTTATTACGTTCCGAATTCAAATTTTTGTCTGAGGTTGGTTTTACAGAAAACAACTTTTGACTAAATTTTCTAGCACGAACTCTCAAAAGGAAATATTGACTCTAAATAACTTTTAGTCCATTTTTATAAGGTCATCTCATATCCTTGACATTTTAAAGTATTGTACTGCTGTTTAACGGTCTCGAAAATGGTATACAAAGTGATAAAGCGCAGCAAAATACTTGCCCTGCTTAAAGAGCGTTGCAGCCAATGCTTCTTGGACTAGAGGTCGAATATGAGTCATTCGACACTCCAATGGACCCCATTCAGACAGTCCAATTTACCCATAACACAAGCTCTGCTTAGCTTGGGACTAGATGGCGTTGTGTGATAGTTGTGGAATATTATTATTATTATTATTATTATTTTTATTTATTTTTATTTCTCCCTCTGTATTGAGGGGTAGAAAACGGACACACGGGCCTTGACCAAGTGCGCACGCAGGAAAAAAGAAAGAATTACAATGATGACGGTGATGAGTTAAGAAATTTACGTGTGAGACGATAGGTGTTAAGAAGGACTGCTTTTTGTATAAGTGTAAGAGTGGATTTAGGCATTTCAAGCATGTTGAGGCTGGTTTGAAGGGTCTTTGGAACTACACAAGTTGTAGATATGATGATAGGAATGATTTTTACGGAGTCTACTTGCCGTTGCTTTTTAATTTCGATAGCCAGGTCAACATACTTTGTCATTTTTTCCGAATGTGTAGTAATGAGGTTGTGTGTGTTGCAAATTGCTATGTCTATTATAAAAACGGATTTTTTACTTTTGTCTAGTATTGTTATGTCCGGTCTATTGTAATGTATAGTCTTGTCTGTTATAATTGTCCTGTCCCAATATATTTTGACGGAATTACTTTCTAAAATAGTGCTGGGAATATATTTATAATAAGCGACCTTTTTTAAAATGAATGAATGTTTGTGGGCCAGGTTTTGGTGGACAATTGCAGCAACTTGGTCATGTCTATGTTTGTAGTCAGTTTGAACTATAGATTTACAAGCACCTGTAATATGTTGAATTGTTTCTGAGCTACTGTGACATCGTCTATATAAGACAGTTGGAGGGCTAGGAATATGAGTATCTATTACTTGGTCCTGAATAGCAATTACAAAAGCCTCTGTCTCTGGGAAGAGTTCTCCGCGTCGGAGCCACTCGTTCGACGCTTGCCTGTCGACATGTGCTTGACCGAGATCGGCAAGGTGCCTACCACGCAGAGACTTTTGTGACCACAAATCTATTTTCTGCTGTTTACTTACTATTTTGAGCTGAAAATTTCTGTCATTTAGATTAAGAGGAGTTAGTTTTTTGTCTATATCTACAATATATTTGTGCAGTTGCGAATGTTCAGATTTTACATAGAAATATTTGCGAAATTTGTCTATTAAACTGTTGTGTAAATTTTGTATATCGATGATGCCTCTCCCTCCATCTTGGCGTGGTAATGTGAGACGCTGTGTTCATGATCTGGGGTGGTGTTTTCTGTTTACTGTCATATTTGTATTAATTGTGCGTTGAAGTTTAACTAAATCACTCTGAGACCAATTTATTATTCCAAAAGAATAGATGAGAATAGGTATCGCGTAGGTATTTATGGCTTTTATAATATTGCGTGAATTTAGCTGAGTTCTTAATATTTGGTTTATTCTAATTTTAAATTTTTTAGTTAAGTCTATTTTTGCTTGTTTTTGATGTTTGGACTATAAATATTTTTTTGACTATAGATAAATATTTATATGTGCTATGTTCGTCCATGGGCTCTATTTGTTCACTAGTACTGAGTATATATGTATTGTTTATTGATTTTCCGCGAATGATAGAATGTACTCTGCATTTATCAACACCAAATTGCATTTTTATGTCTGTAGAAAATGACTGTGTTAAGTCTGCTAGTTTTGTAAGTTCGGTGTTGTTGGTTGCATAAATTTTTATGTCGTCCATATACAGTAAATGTGACAGAATGTGATATGAATTATTATATTTTAATTTAAAACCTACATTAGTGTTATTGAGTATTTCTGATAACGGGTTGAGGGCTAGACAAAACCATAACGGACTAAGAGCGTCTCCCTGGAATAAACCTCTTTGTATTTTTATTGATTCAGTACTTAAGGAACTGTTATTTATTAATTTTAGTTTCGTTTTCCAATGAAGCATGGCTACATTTAAAAATTAAATCAGACTGGTATGAATTTTGTAATATTTTAGTACATAAATTAACCAGCTATAAGGGACAGAATCAAATGCCTTTTTGTAATCAATGTACATTATATGAATATTTCTATTTTTATTGTGTGCTTGTTTCATGGCTATTGCATCTATTGTCAACTGTTCTTTACATCCCTGGCTATTTTTCTTACAGCCCTTTTGTTGTTCTGCAAGAATATTTTGTTTGTCAACGTGTCTGTAGATTGTTTCGCTAATGCATCCTGTAATAATCTTGTATATCGTTTGTAGGCATGTTATAGGTCTGTAATTTGCGAGGTTTTTTGGATCTGAGCCTTTCGGAAGCATGTAAGTTAGACCGCTTGTTATGAATGTTGGCATATTATGTGGTGAATGTATGAATTGACAAATATGATTGTAGATAAATGGATGTGTACATGTGAGCTTTTTGTACCAGTAATTATGTATATTATCGGTACCCGGTGCTTTCCAATTTTGTGTGCGTTCGATTATTTGAATGAATGTTTCTACTGTGATATTTTCAAAATCCATTTGTTTAATATTTGGTGCTTTTGCTATTTTGTCTAACCACTCAGCCTTACTATTATGTGCTACTGGGTTTTCCCATAGGCCTGCCCAAAATTGTTGCAAGTGATGTGGTGATAGGAATTGAGTAGAACGTGTAGTCTTAATATGGTGTTCGTGCCCTAAAGTTCTGTAGAACTGTTTTTCATTATTTAAAAAGTTTGCATTTTGTTGTTTCCGTTTCATACTTGTTAAATAACTTCTCAATCTATTTGATAGCGCGTTTAATTTTTGTTTGAGTGTGTCGAGAAAATGTTGTGGCTCCGTATTAGATTCTTCATGTTGAGAGTGTGTTTTATATTTCCTCTTTATTTCTTCTACAGTCTTTAATATTCTCTGATTTCTATTTCCTATTATGTATTGTGTTAATCTTCCAATTTTTAATCCATATTTTTCTATTCTGCTTTCAATTCTTCTTTGCCAGGTAGGTTTTCCATTTCGATTGTTTGTAGTTATATTTCTCTCTGTGTTAAATCTGGTACCATTACATAAGGCGGCTGTATAAGCTGCTGAATATATTAAGGTATGTAATGAAATAAAATCTAAATCGTGACTAAGATGTCTCGATAAAATTTCATTATTCAAGTAATGAAATTTTCGTGAATATTTCTGTTTTGGGATGTATGGTCTTGCTTCAGCATCAGTTGTGCCAAATATTGCGATAGCATTATTAAATTCTATTTCAATTTTGTTACTTTCCATGAGATTTTGTAATTGGGAGTTTTCCTTTTGAGCATTACTTAATGTACATGTTTTTATGACAGTGTTTGTACTATCTATCATGTTTTCAAGTGTATGTCTGTTGTGCTTTCATATGGGGTTTTTTGCGTTTGTTCTACTACGGTATAATTTTGACCTGTATCTAGTTGTCGATTATTCAGCTCCAATTTCAATTCTACTTCTCTTCTCAATTCGTGAATTTTATTTGAGTATTTCTTATTTTTAAATATTTATCTTCTTTGGTCGGCAATCCTCCGTTCAGTAAGGTAAGATAAATATGGATGTCTTTCTAAGAACAGCTCATACAATTTTTTCCGGTAGCCAGTTTGATCTTTCTCCACCTCAGTTACTTCAAGATAAAACCTAATGATGTCTTCATGTATTTCGTCCGACCATTTCATCCTCGTATTATTCGTAGTATTTGTTTGTGACGGTGCTGTAATTTGAGTGCTGTGTGTGTGTGTTTATGGTTCTCATTCTGTATAATATATTCTCTTACTTCATTACCTATTTCGTCTAATAGTTTTTGTGGCAGTAGTTTTCTTCTTAATATAGCTCGTTTTTGGTCTCCTAGTCGTTGCCGAGTGGCTTTTATTTCGGGATATCTACTTTCAAATTCCTGGTGTAAAATTTCTAGGTAATTATTCATGTGGGTTGTTTCGCATTTAGTTATTAATAGGTATGTACGCCAAATAAAGCGGTTCATATCTTCTGTCCATTTTTTCCGCGCACGTAGTTGCCCAACAGTGGGTGCAGGTTTAGTAGCTGATGCCTCCTGCACAACAGCTGTTGACCTTGTAATTCTTGATGTATATGAAGATGATGGTGATGAATCAGGTAATAGAAATAAGCTATGAGTTGAGGAAGGTGATGTAATATTACCAAAGAGTGAATATTCGGTAGATACCGTAGATGGAGGTGAATGTGATCGTTCGGCTGTAGCAATTTTTTCGAGGGGAACCCGCCTGTTCAGTCCCCCGTCGCCAACGGTTCGCATGCTGTGGCATCCAGCGTTGGCTCCAGACGCGCCCCGACGAACTCCGGGAAGCAGCCGTAAACTATATCTCTTAGATTGACTGTCCATACAATTCTCCATAAAATGGGCAAGATGTTAAGGCCGAGTTACCAGTACTTAATCCCGTAACCCCCCCCCCCCCCACCACGTCAAGGTGATCCCACGGGGGGTTATTATTATTATTATTATTATTATTAATGGAGCCGTGGTAGCTCAAATGGTTAGCGCTCGCTGTAAATTTCACAGTACGCGAGCAAACCGGGTTCGATCCCCGCCGGCACCAATGAAATTGTTAATTGCAATTTTAAGTGCTGATTAACCACGTGCTCGGCGGTGAAGGAAAACATCGTAAGGAAACCTGCATGTCCGAGAAATAAGAAAAAAAATTCGAAGACATGTGAAGTTCGCCAACACGTATTGGGGCAGCGCGGCGGACACTTCCTTGCCCTAAAACCCTCTCAGGAATGAGCGGAGGCCTGTACCCAGCAGTGGGACGTATATAGGCTGTAACTTTACTTTTTTTTACTTTTAATGGACTTGGCAGTGCTATCAAGAGACCGGTTCCATCAAGTAAAGGCCTCGTACTGGAAGAAAGCTGTGTTAGCAAAGAGAAAGCCACGGATCATCATTTTTGGGGAGTCAAGAGTTGAGAAATCGCGAATCTTATGTGGACCGCAAGAACAGCTTCGAAGAAGTAAAAATTTGCAAATTTATCTATAGACGGTCAGAAGAAGGCTTCTCACTTCTAACATACGCAGTCATCGCCCAGTCCGCAGCCCTAAATTTCTCTGCCAGCACCGAGTTGCCAGGCTTAGTTTCGCTCCAAATTGTGTGCCATGGACTCAAGAAGACGAAGATCAAG
The DNA here is from genome assembly GCA_036936625.1 of Parnassius smintheus behrii. Taxonomy (NCBI): domain Eukaryota; kingdom Metazoa; phylum Arthropoda; class Insecta; order Lepidoptera; family Papilionidae; genus Parnassius; species Parnassius smintheus. The sequence continues at coordinate 56,240,632 of JAUPFT010000003.1, read as the reverse complement.
TTGGGATACCTCTGTACGGTGAAGACCGACGTCTGCGAATGCTACGAAGACAGAGAACGCCTTAAAGAGGCATGTTTTGTAGAAATTACGCCTTATGGTTCTCTGTTATATTTCTGGCAGGAATAAATTCGTTGGATCGTACCGAGTTAGTCTCCATCAATAACAGCAATTTGGTTCACACCGATATATAACGAAAGTTCTAATAATTTCTCATGCAAGACCGCATGGCCGCTCTTGAAGAAAACTCAATTTTTATGGGCGACAACGCTCAAGACCACCGGTCAAGCGATGTGTAAGATGTCGATTCATTGTTTGGATCGTTCAGCTCGAAGCCCTGATCTAAATCCTATAGAGCATGTCTGAGGCGTTTTGAAGCGACAGTGAGATCAGTGCAACCGGCTCCGCAGATCATCAAAGAGCTAAAGAATATGAAAAACCCTGAGTCGGAACGTATTTCACAAGAAACCATAAGATATATGTTCGGTAGCATGTCCATACGAATGCAAAATGTGTTTTCAGCAAGAGGAGGTCACACTCCATAGTAAGCTTTTACCTAATTTAACTTTGAGAAAAAAAAGTGTTTCCGTTTTACTTAGCTAGCAGGTACATTACTAGCGCTTTGAACTTTAACATTATTTTTCAATATTTTTAATTAAAATATATATAGATAAAACTGACGAAAACTTTTCCTTGTTATTTAATTTACAAAATTCTAAGCATACGGTTTTTTAAATTATAAGACAATGAAATTGATTCTTTGCTTATGTGGCCATTTTTGCAAAAGAGTTTATTTGGCAAAGTCGGCAAGGGCGCTTAGACAGAAGTTTGTCAACCAAATTGGAGATATATTGAATTAAAGTAGGCCAAATATTACGAGTAATTTGCAATGGGCCAAAGTAAGAGTGCCATATAGATGCGGTGTAAAAATATCCGCTACTCCGTATCGTCGCATGAGTGTCGCTTACGACCTCTTAAGGTGACAGAGAGGAATAAATCAGGAGATGGGCAGCAACGTCTTCCTAATATATACGTGGTATACGTGGTAGAGCTATGCTGCAGCTATATTAGTAGTATAGTTGTAGCACGAATGGGTCGGCGAAGGCGCGACCGGGGAAGGACCATGCTCTCACAGAATACCAGCGTAAAATAGTAGCTTAATGCTGCTGTGTTTCGTATGGTGAGTGTAGAGAGCCGGAGACAATTTTTACTGGAAACGAGGCATTCCATCTTAGTCCTCACAAGTGACAATGCATCAGCATTTTGATTTTTAATCGAGGATAGATGTACTAGTCGTTCACTTCAAGAATGCCGTTACCTCCCGCCGCGCCCCCTCATTCCGCGCCTCAAGCGTCGCCCTTTTAGTACCGATAGCAACGTCGAAGTGTACTTACGTCCGTTTTTTATGCTCCCGTACGTTCTCTAGTTTGTTACTGTTTTTGCTGTTGTTTTTGTTACTGTTGATTTTTTGTTTCTGTTGATATTCGTTAATTTGTTCTGTTACAATGAGTAAAAGAGGAAAGGTCTTGCACAGTGGCGAACGCAATTTATTATATAAGATAATGACAGTGACACAGAAACAAGCGATTTCGAAAATCTTTAATTTGATATATTTAAAATGTAAAATAAAACTATAAAAAAATATTTTATTTTATCGAACACGTTATTATTTCATCATCATCATCATTCAAAAAATATTTTATTTCATCGAACACGTTATTATTTAACTTTATTGAAAATATGAATACTAAAAAACGTAAACATGATGACGTTTTTCGTCTACGGTACCGTCAGATGTGACGTCGTAACGGTCTACGACAGCAATCTCGAATTGAACGCGTAGTAGATGTATATGGCCCACAGCAACCACTTAACATCGGATGGACTGTGTGCTCGCTTGTCACCCTATGCTATAAAAAATAACGACTAAAAATAAAAATAAACTTTGGTTGCCAACCCGCCTGTTAATCTTGGCAACTGTGGCAATTATCCCACCTGTGAGGCAATCTATAGGGGGGCCTATGTTCAGCAGTGGACTTTAATAGACTCTCACGGCAACAGTAAATGAAGAGTGAGTCGTGGTAGGTCGCGGGCGGCAACCCAAATTCGATCTCTACCGAAACTAATAAAAAAATTAAAATGGTAACAAGAACTACTACAACATTGGTACAGTGTTGTAGTAGAGACCTCCTTTTAAGTATTTAAAATACTTTTGCAAAAAGGCCACACTCTGCTTTAGCCTTATTCTATCATAAACTTCTTATTTATTTCTTTCTAAATAAGTTTTTTTTGTATGTGGGTGTGTGAGAGAGAGAGAGAGGGAGACTGCGTCGCGTGCGTGCGTTCGTGCGTGCGTGCATGCATGCTTGCATGCGTATGTTCGTGCGCATGTGCATCCATGCGTGCGTACGTGCGTGCATGCGAACGTGCGTGTGTGTGTGTGTGTGTGTGTGTATGTGTGTACATACGTGTTTTATTCAATGTATATAACACTCGCTTAAAAACCATGAGAATATAAAAAAAAATCCACGACGGATGTAAACGTTGTAGTCGAAAAAGTATTAAATACATATAAAAAAAACCAACTAAAAGGAAGTTAGTAACGAAAGATAAGAACAAGAAGCGTTTTAAAAAGTATTGATTTGGCGCAAGGTGTGTCACATAAACAACTAATTGTAACTTTCCTTTGTCGTGGCTTCGTGTAACTGTTTCTTCGCCGTTGGGACATACAGCAATAACATGTAACAAATATAGGTACTACACTTATTCACCTACCTATCAACACAATTACAACTCCAGAAACTCCATTTCGTCTACCCTTGCCATCACTATTCCCAATATCAATTAAATTGTAACAGTATAGAAAAGCTGTTATGTATCTACTCGTGATAGAGATGCAGCAATTTATACTCAATTAAAGACTAGTCTCACCGTAATTTCAATGAGTCACAAGCTCATAAAACTGCTAAATAAATTATAGGTCACTTCAGAGCAGGGAAGAGCAGCCCCGTGGGATTTCATTAGCTTCGTTATTATATTAATAGCTATTATTGCTGTGTCTATCTCTACGACAAACAAGTAAGTACACACACGTAGGAAGGACTAAGGAAAGTCATAATTAATTTTTTATAACAGACCTCGTGCTTAATTCGTTTTAGTTGGATTTTTTAATTATTTAATCTTACTTTACTGTCTCATAAATTACAGTGCACTACAGTCGATAACCCACCATGTAGTGGCTGTGTAAGAATATCCAATACCCTGTATCGTCTCGTGGATGTCGTAAGATGCGACAGTGGGAAACAAATCAGGAGATGGGCAGCAGTGTCTCCCTATTATCGACTAAAAATAAAAAAATACTGCAGTTGCCAAACCGCATGCCAAGTGTGGCAACTTTGGCAAATATCCTCCCTATGAAGCAATCTATGCGGGAGGTCTATGTTGGGCAGAGAACTTTAATAGGCTGTAACTGTAGTTGATCTAGATCTGTTATTATGGCATTAACATAGTGTTTTGGTACTCTCAGATTCCAAATATGCAATGTGGCAACGATGACCCTATTTAAAAGAGCCCACACTTTACTAACTGCGTTTCTCGTCATAGTTTCCTCATCAGACCCTCAGAAATTCATACACAGAAGCTACTAACTAAACAATAACAAAACAATCCAAGTATAGTCTATACTAGCTATGTGCCTTCACAGAGTTCCCCACGATGTTGTTCTGCTCCACCATCAGATACTTAGCCTTATTAAAAGGGCTCCAATAAAAATAAAAACTGAATCAACACCACTGTGTGTTTGGTTTTTTTACAATAAAACCTATGCAAGAATAATTGCAAATAAGTTTCAAAAAACCGCATCTAAATCCGATTGGGGGAATGATGCGCTAAAAATCGTTTTAACGAGCAAATATTGTTTATTGCAGCGCCCCTTAGCGAGTTAGCAACATAACACGTATCTAAGAACCATCTTTGATGAATAAATCAGTATCTAAATCGGTCAAACCGTTTTGGAAATAAATGGGAAAAGTTGTTTGCACACAAACAACCTTTCTCTCTTATCTTCATACAATATGGTACTTTGCTCCTCGTCGGACGATAAAAAAAATCCGAAACATTTCAACGAGTTTTTTTGCGAACTTTTTCACCATCCAAGCTTCACAACTCTGGAACTCCTTGCCAACGGATATCAGACAAGCACCAAGTTAGAGTTCTTTCAGGAGGTTGGTAAGTGAATATTTTAGGGCAACCTACTGTTACTTGATAGTGTCGTGTCGGCGGATTCATCCTTCTTCGAATTAATTAGACTTCCTCCTCATGAAAATAAAATAAAATTTTGTTATATATTATTAATACGAAGCTCGGCCTTTGATCTGGCGAAAGTGACACGAGGGTGTTATCTTCTTACAACGAAATCGAAATACTACACTTACCGCAGTATTGATATGTAAACAATATTTTTTGTTTTTCCTTCGGGTGCTAGAATGACCAGCCTACTCTGTGCGCTTACTCTAGAACATGCCACATACAACCGACCATGGGAGAAGCAGATTTATGTCTAGTCTACTCCCGCTACCTTAAGAGTTTGACCTTGAGTTTTGTTTATGGTTACGGCGAAGCAGACTGATAGGAAACTGCACTCTCTTGAATTCGAAGGGGTAATTTGATGGTGTTAGGGGAATCCAAGGAATAGATACAGACTCTCCTCGAGAACAACATGTCAGTAAGTTGTCTCGATTACAATTGCGATGCGATATTTTGATTTGTTATCTGGTAACATTGCATAATTTTGGCGGATTTATGTTGCCCAGCAACATATTTTGGCGCGCCAACTCCCAATTTAATTATCTGAGTCGTGAGATCTCAGTGTATTCAGGAGCTTGACCGGATAATGAATGGCATTATCGATTTTCATCACTGAGTCGACGGATTTATATTGACATTCAACCCCTTCGAATGATCTCGAAAGTATTTTATTTATGACTGAGGCTTGTTTGATTTTCGCTGTCAGGATGGCACGCTCTCATAACCGTTCTGCGGGTTTATCGTGAATATTATTAATGTTTGGGTAAATTTTAGGTATAAGCTCTTCTACAGTGGAAACAATTGTACCTTACTCTGTAGGGGGAATTATATTATTATCCAGTTCCGGGAAATCACCTATTCCCTATTTTAAGCAACAGGTCAGAAAACTGTCCAGCAGTAACATCTCCCCTAAGATGGACTCTCACATTTTTAGAAAGGCTCAGTTTTGTCACTAAAGGCCACAAATCAAACCGCTTCACACACGCTTTAACTTCGTCTGGTTCCTCTGATCACTACTTGTAAAGTCTGCGGGAAATCGCCGCCGCCGCGCGTATGCTTGTATTGTCCTCCCATTTGACAATTAATATTTCTAATATCTTGTAAATATCCGGCCACTTTCCTCATGTAAAACCCTATTAAAGAACGTGCTGTACACTCTTACATATAATGACACTGAAGAGCTAATTAAATAGCACATAAGACACACACACACACACACACACGCACGCACACACACCCACACACACCCACACACACCCACACACTCCCACTCACACGCACACACGGAATTGCAGAACCATCTCTTGCAGACGCTATTATTTATATTAAATTTATTTATGTGGTAAAACAATACTTCCTTAGTTTTGTATTAGAAACATTACTTTCAAGGCCGATGACAAGCACGTAATATTAAGACTATCTCGATGTAAATGAGGTGCAGTGACAACCCGTTCTGTATCGCATGCCAGGGTCCTGAGATACAAGATGCGCTTAGTTTAAGACCCGTAGCTACCTGTGTCCTTTATACTGTCACTTATTGTTAAGATAAATAAATAAATAAAATCTATTTAGGGCTTCAAAATCCACTTTATGAGCCGTAGTTCTTTCACCCGAAACAAATAGTTTCATTTTGCGGAGTGCTTCCGTCATATTACTTTGTTTGTGTATATTGCAGAGTGGGGTTTCAGTTTGTATCACATCGAGAGGAAGTTTTAAACGCGGAGTGTGCAGTTTTACCTCCTTCCAGCAGAGCGACAGCAATTCCAGGCGATGCGACCGCTTATGCGATATCACGATTGCTTCTCACTTTGGCCAATAGTAAATTTAATATAAAAGTCTTGCTGTTCCACCAGGAGTATCGAAAAAAAATATACATCACCTACACCGGCGTCAATACTGGAAAGTATTTTATAATAGATATGTCTTCGTTCATTGGTTAGAGAGCCTTCACTATTTGACATCAGTTCTGAGAAGAAATTAACATCGCAACTTGTTTTCTTCAGATAGTTCCAGTTACCGTGTAAGCCTTCAGAACTTTGGGGCTGAGGCAACCCGTTTTGCTATAGGCTTTGTTCTCCTAATGCTAATACAGCTTCACCTATTGTGACAAAATATTTACTGTAGATTTCACCTGCTAGATGTTCATCTTTAATGCCAGAAAGCCTTTCCACCTGTCGCTTGTGGTCTTCTGATAGGCTATCCCTGTATTTTACCCAAAGACTTAGGCCGTTTTCTCACTACGCGAAACCAACACAACATCAACACAACATAATGTTGTGACAACCCCAACCGCCATACTAATGTATGCGCCGTTTTCTACCACACGGGGACAACACAACACCAATACAACTTTGAACCAACAATTCGGCTATGTTGTCTTGTCCGCTAGATCGGATCAACTTTTTTGTTGTGACAACACTGTGACAACATAGCCGCCTTGCAAACTCTATAGGGACTTTTTCACTGCAGGCAACACGACACCAACACAACACTCCTTGCGAGTGCGCGCCCTCCTCGAACATTTTCACGCGTGTCTAGAAATTGTTTTTTTTTATTTAAGCTAATTAACAATGGAAAAAACGGATATAATATGGCACGTAATATGGCAACATTTATATGGTGAAGTATATAATCAAATGTTGCTATAGACATACGAAAGTAGTTGAAAAATTTATTTTCGTGCTCCCGTAGCTTATCAAAGAGCACGTAAAATGCTCCATAAACATTTCTCTCACGTAGTAAAGGGTGAATCCAACAATTCTTTCTCCGCCTTCTTCTTCTTAAGTATAGTAACATAGCTAGCAGTTGTCGTTGATTGAAGGCAGGACACATAATTGCGTGCGTACTCGACAAATGAACTTTACAAAATGTGACAGTCGTGTTGTGTTGGAGTCGTGCTAGTAAAAAAGGGATGGACAACACGACATCAACACAACTTTTAATGTTGTGTTGATGTCGTGTTGGTTTGGCGTAGTGAGAAAACGGCCTTAGTGCGTCTGTAATCTGACAGAATGCCAGCATTATAGAAAAAAGTTCACGCATTTTAAATGGCGACTCGCGTAAGTTATTTTACACCACTCGCATTCAATGTTCATCTTTCATCGATCCCAAAACAATAGTATTATCACTATCGTACGCTATGTTAATATCACAACTCAGTCTAAAAAAGGTTTTAAAACTCCAAGGTTGCAGACGTTTTTCAACTCGCTATCCTTCATGATTTCGTTCATATCATAACTGTGATACTCAGTACACTTTAAGGTTTTTGCGCCGATAATTACTTGCAGCCTACTTATGTACTTAAGGGTGTTCCCGTTGATAATCAACGACAGCCTGCCGTGAATTTTGGGGTATTTTATTCTGAAAATTAGCTGCATGTTTACGATGATTAAAATGTTAATTTTGATTTAATTTTCTTGCTTCATTAAGTTGCAAATTTCGGACCACATTGGTAAACCCTGTGTTTCTTAGCCTTATTTTTTGTGACTTATTTGTCAAACTAATTTCATTTTGGACTGACTCTTGGATAGTGAATGTTGGATTTAGAATATTGCAATTATTCATAGACAAAGAAGAAATTAAATCTGAGTCACAATCATATTCAATAACTGTATAAGTAGGAGAATGGAAGTCTTGCACAACACTAGAAATTGGTGAAGGTTGAGTAAACGTCGGAGATACAGTCATTTGAAAGCGTGATCGTTTGGCTATTTATCACCATCGGCATCAACGTAGGCATCAAAGTGACCATTAGAAAAATCTTGAGAAAAATGTAACCTTTTGACGAATTTGTTTTCTGTACCAAATTTGGCATACAGGTTGCCATTTCGATTCACTTCAAATACAAATGGGTATATTTGACCGGCTGCAACCAACTCGCAGAATCTGCTATATGTAGTGTTGTAATATATCTAATGTATAGTCTCCTTTTGTCCCATGATTTTTGCCATGAAGGTCATCACTCATGAAAAATAGCAGCAAATTCATCCCAATTGTTCGTCACATGACGCAATTTCTTTACGGAAATCCATTGAGCGTCCTAGTGTGCCGTATAACAAATAAGAAAGCGTACGGGAAAAAGCATGCGCCATCCAAGCATGTACCAATAGTGGGTACAGTAATAGTAAGGTTTATAAATTTCCAATCGATATTAACCAACCTGCTGGGAGCATGTTGTTACTATATAATTTTTTAAAACATACAGATTTATAAATACTTAGAAGCAACTTGCGAAAAACAATATACACTAAATTAAACTTCTGAGGCTACCTACCTACTTAAATATCTATATTTAAAAAAGAATACCATATTATTATGCGCAACAAATGAAACACAGATAATTTTGCAATTAAAACTAAAAACCTATATTATACACTTACAAATCAAACTCAAACAATCTTATTTAATTATTATAACAACAAATTAAAAAGAAATTAAATTAACTACACTTAAAATATTCTAATGAAATAGTGAAAATGAACTTCCAAACAAATTATACAGCAATCGCAAATATTCGCTAAGTATTTAATCTAAGAGATTTCCAAGGAATTTTCGAAGGAAAATCAAGGTTTATGGTAAGTTTTTCAATCAAATAATCCAAGAACAAATAAAATTGTAATTTAAAAATCAATTCACATTTAAATATTTCTTTTATATTTGACATTTCAATTTTAAAGAGTATTGCACACAGTACAATTATGTATTGCATTGCACCAAGGTTTTATGTGAGTTTAACGTTTTGAGTTTTAAAACATGTGTCAAAATAAAATGTCATTTAAATCAAAAGCATTAAGGAGTATTGATATCTACTACAATGCAAATCACCCCCAAAATAACTTTCTACCCCTTTTTAACCCCATTAGGTGATCAGTCGAGTGAAACACGTCTTCCATAAATTCAGTTAAAAAATCATCATCATCATCATCATTACAGCCTTTCACAAGTCCACTGCTGAACATAGGCCTCCCCCAAGTAATGCCACAAAGCACGGTCCTGAGCCACCTGCATCCATCGACTTCCTGCATGTCTTACCAGGTCGTCACTCCATCTAGTGGGGGGTCGCCCTACACTACGCCTACCGGTACGAGGCTGCCACTCGAGAACCTTTCTTCCCCATCGGTTATCGGTTCTTCGAGCTATATGGCCGGCCCATTGCCACTTCAGCTTATTAATCCGTTGGGCTATGTCGGTCACTCTGGTTTTACTGCGGATATCCTCATTTCTGAGTCTATCACGCAGAGAAACTCCGAGCATAGGCCTCTCCATAGCTCGCTGAGTGACCTTAAGCGTCCTCATACGGCCAGCAGTGAAGGACCACGTCTCAGATCCATAAGTCATCACTGGCAACACGCACTGGTTGTACAATCTAGTTTTTAGAGATTGAGGTATACCTGACGAAAAGATATGTCGTAATGTAAAGATATGTCGTATGCAGTTAAAAAATGTTTACGCAAAATTTGAAGTAGATTGAACTAAGGAATCACTTTGTCCCATACGAACTTTGGTATGGTATAATTTCGGAAAATGCTTTCTTATCTTGCCTACGTCATACAAAGTACTCGCCCTCCAAATTTCAGGTCTCTACGATCAGCGGTTTAGGTTGTGCGTTGGATCCGTCAGTCAGTCATTCAGGACAAAGAATTTTAAGTTAGACGGCATACATGTAACCGAATTTTTATTTAAGTACGAATATTATCATAAACATAACTGACTGGCTCGTAGGTCTAGTGGTCGTAAACGCGATAGCTTATCATGAGGTGTCGGGTTCGAATCCCGGGTTGGTCCAAAATCAGTGTTGGGTTTTTCTGTCAAGAAATTCTGTCATGAGTCAGAAATTTAGCGGTGTTTCATTCACGCCCGTGCTTCGGAAAGCAAGTTAAGTCGCTGGTGCCGCGCCTGATCTCTCTCCGGTCGCATACACTCGGGCACCATAGACCTACTGTCCTATGCAAGTGGTTAATCTCATTGAAGACTGGCCACCGTGACCGAAATTTGGTCTGGAGGACATTGTGAATATTATTGTATTTAGTCGCAGATTACATCAGAGTGTGATACAATTAACATCTCTTATTTAGTCACATGGTGACCTGCCAGTAAGCGATCGGGTTTGCGCTAGATTCCGATCGACAAATTAGGAAGTATAATAGTAAAACACTTTTGGTAAATCCAAATGTGCATGTCTTAAGCGCTCATGTTATACGTCAATTTTTAAAGTATTTTAAATACGCACAAGTTTTCACAAATAACCTTATTACTATTACATACTTATAACTTTCCAATAATTTTCAAACTATGTAATATGTCAGTGCACGACTCAGAATGCTCATAAGATCGTGGAAAAAATGTAGAAAAAAATTCTCAATCAACAATAGAAAATATTTTTTTACTTTTATTATGTTATTATTTTTGTCATTCAATCTTTTTATTATTGTTAATTGAAATAACTTTTAACAGAATTATCTAATAACGATCAAAAATCAACTTTAATATTACTTTAATTTTTATTTTTAGGCATTTGTACCCAATTATCGTAAAAATTAGTCTTTTTTACCTGACCCGTTAATAAAAAAATTGGTTGCCTGTAAAGTCGGTATACGGCATTGATATATTAAAAGGGAAGATATGTTACACGCTAATATCGCAATCACTAAACCTGGGCTCGGCGCACGACTACAAGCACATCTGTTATCTTAAACGCAAAATTATATTTAACGATAGACAAGGACAGAAATAGGAAACGTCGTACTTGTGCGAGCGAAATCGCGTCATCGCGAAATCGGGCATCACGTGCGTATCGTGTCTCTCACGCATGTTTTTATTATCTATCTCGCTCTTACAAACGAGCCAAGTACGGGCAATCCCGTAGTTATGTAGGACCGGGCGCTTTGATTTAGTAACCTATCTTCCCCTTTTAATATATCAATGGTATACGGGCGAAAGTTTTACGTGACAACGACTTTGAGTGGTAAAATAATTTTAATGTGAATATTCATTCGTATAGTAGGAAGAAGGATGAAATAACACTTTTTATGTCTGTCTCTCTCGCTCTTAGGCGGGCTAACCATGCCCGAGTGGAAGGGACGCATGCCTCTCACTCGCTCTCATTGTGAGCGCATAACGTGAGCGGAGCGTAACGCAGTTTCTTGAAGTGTCACCCGGCAAACCAATTTATAAGACGTTGTCACGTCAAAAAAATTCTTATTTCGTTTTGAAAAAGTTGCTATTGAAAATAAGTGCTCTTGAAAATACGCATAAAAATTTAAATGCTTATCTTCAAATTTCCACTCCCTCGCATTGTTATTGGTTTGACCAATAACAATGCCAGGGACTGGAGCATGTGGGTTCCGTAATAGAATTTTACTTAACTGTATATTCCTAAAAAAATTACACCGTACAAACTTGTTTTCGGTAAATCTTATAAACTAGCTAGTAATTCAACTCAGAAATTAGAATTTTTTTACAACTGTGATGATTATCCTATGACTAAATACAGACTACAAAAATACAGATTACAAAAATCACACGAACAAGCTAAGCTACATTTGTTATTTCCAAAAGAAAACAAAATCAAACTATGATAAAAATATTAATCCGATCGTGTATAAGTATAAGTTTTAGAATGTTTACAATCGTCCGTATAAAGTAGCGAGGGATATCTCCCTAAATGTTTGTATTATAAAAGACATCAAAATTAAGTCTGTACACAAAAATAGAACAAAGCTTTGTTATTTTCAAATTAATCATGTTATAATATATGATAGTATTGATTTTTTTTTTCAAAAAATCATGAAATTATTTTTTTCTGAAATAATGAATATTGAATGATTATAGTGTAGTAGTACATATTAATATAAATAGTAATAGATAAAATTATACAACATGTAACCGAATCAGTATTTAAATATGAATATTATTGTCTTAAGTAGCAGATTACATCGGCGTATGATACGATCAACATTTTTTATTTCGTCTCTACGCGCCTATCCTACTCTCTTTAAACTGTACTAACACGTTAATATACAAATTGTTTGAGAACTAGAAAATGCTATTTTTCTAATTAGCTGACTCAAAGATACCTTTTTACTAAAGACATATTTTAAAACACGTAATATATAACTGATGTTTTTATTTGAAGCTTACGTATTGAAAATTTTAAAATAACGACTCAGGCTTTTTGCTGGATAACAAAACCAGTCAATAGAGCTTTTATTGAATTTGGTAAAATTTCAATTTATTTTTTAATTAAAAGTTCAAATAAGACTATCGAAGCGAAAGTGCATTATAAAAAGGTTTCGCATGCTTTAAAAAACGAAATATTGCGTTGATAAGCTATTAATTAATAAACAAATTTATGCAAAGCGGACATCTTATATACATGTAATAAAATAAACTAGCTTCTTTTAAACTTTTTTTCAATAGCATAAGTGTAACAGACGAGCACACAGTCCACCTGATGGAAAGTGGATGCTGTGGCCCATGGACATCTACATTTATCCTCGATTAAGAATCAAAACGCAGATGCGTTGTTATCCCCGAGGACTAAGATGGAATTCCTCGTTTACAGTAAAAAAGGATCTCTGGATCTCTACACTCACCATACGAAACATAGCAGTATTAAGCTGCTATTTTACGCTGGTATTCTGTGAGAGCGTGGTCCCTCCCCGGTCGAGCCGACCCATTCGTGCTACAACCATAATACAGCTGCAGCGTGTCTCTACCACGTATAAAACTTAGAGGGTAATACCACGCTATTAAAACATAAATAATCATTTTTAAATGTTTGTCTATCTGTTTGTACGGGCTGATCTCCTGAAAGGCTAGGCTGATTGTAATGAAACTTTACAAACAGAAAGAGAGCTGTGCCAGGGGCATCTGGGTATATTTTATAAGCAAAATCTTAAATCTAAATACTGAAATCTGCTGGCTGGTCGCTAGTTGAAAATAAAATCGGTTCCATTCACCGGTTTAGGTACATTTGACAGATACGAGAGGTTTCTAGCGCCATCTATTAGAGGTTCTAAATTGATCTTGGTATTTCCTATAATCAACTTTCACAGGAAGTAACGGAGCCATGAACTCTTCCACCGCTACCACAAGGGTAATAATTGTCAATCAAAATACATATATTTTCTTTTTATTAAAACGTTACCCCCACACTAGGATTTTCTCCTGTATCATAGTATCAGTTTACAAACAAATTGCACAAGAACAAACATTCGGACCCGGAGTAATTATTTGTAGACCATACAAATACTTGTTCCTTGCTGAATTCGAACCCACAGCTCTCAGCGCTGGAACTCGTTGCTAAGCCACTGCGCCTCAGAGCCGTCTGGTGAAATGATGAGGATCTAAAAACTAAGGAAAAAGATAGAATAACATACAAACACACTACCGTAGTGCACGCACACAATACTAATAAGTAAAATCGTTACATAAAAGACAAAGACACAAATAATTGAATTACAAATAGCTCCTATTAATGAACTTTAAGCCAATTTTAAGTACACACCATCTATAAGTGAGAAACCTACTTAAAGCCTGCCTGTTTGCTCAGTTCTCCATAGAACTTTCTCTCACAGGAATTAGTTCTTCTGAAACCAACTTTAGCTAATTTAGGGCGCGGTGTTTACGTGTGCACAGCTTTGTAAATAGGTAAAGTCGAGAATAATGGAAATCCGAATTATCTACTCGGAGCCTTCCTGCTATGGAGTGTATCAAAATACAATCCAATTTTTTTTTATAGATTTATAGTGACTAACGAGCACACAGTCCATGTGATGGTAATGGTTTTATGCTAGTATTCTATGAGAGCGTGATCCCTCCCCGGTCGAGCCGATCTCCTCGTGCTACAACAATAATATAGCTGCAGCGTGACTCTACTATCTCTTTTTTCGCCGAGAAGGCTTACAATTCAACTGTATGGTTTTTCAATTATTTATGAAGTATGCTACGCGAAATCTTTTCCAATTACGAACCAATTTAGTGGTTATTTTTTATAAAATAGGTTATATTTCCGAGCGGGTAGTATGGAAATTTGGAAAAAAATAAGAAGAAAAAGTTGTTAAAAAAATCAACTTTAAGCAAAAAGTTAAAGTCGACTATATCCAACTAAAAAGGATAAAATAATTTCGAATTCTCAAGTCGTGGCTTCAATATTCTTATACACAATATCTAAGCGGCTTTACACTATGAACTTATTTTATTCTTTTTAGATTTTTGAAGTCGTCTTTTACTGCTCAGAATACAGATGGTAGAAGGTAGTAGCAAATTAGTTACAGTATGTAAATAGGCAAAACATAACGATTTTTATTTACAAAAACTAAAGCCAGTCTTGTGGATAAATTTGGCACTTTTTTATTATTTCTTCACATTTTTGTTCTGTAGTGGCGCCGCGGGAGAATCCACCACCCGATATCATTCCGTGGATGTCGTAAGAGGCGACAATTGAAGTGAAACCGAAGATTAGCAGCATCCTTCTTATAACATCTCAATATAATAATGAAACTGCTATCGCCAACTCGGCGGCCTCATGTTTTATTTTTTGTTAACAGTTATTTTTACGCATTAAGAAAATTTATTAAGACTAAGGAAGATGTCAGAGATACGAGTATCTTATGAATTCCGATAGATGGCGGTAATAATTTCGCTAAGCCAACGAAATGGTTAACCGAAATAAATCATTACGGTAAACCCTTTCGTCGGCTGTTTCGCGTCCTTCCTACAACTGGAGAGACCATTTTCCTGCAATGGACTTTTGCGGGCTGAAGGTATATTACAAAAATTCTAGACCAACATAAAAAATAATGTGAGTACTAGAAAAACAATTATCGGACTTATCGGAAAACCTACAATGTGTTTATGGCACAAAACATTCGATTTAAAAGTGAAAAAACGAAAAATTGTTCATTTCTTTCGAAAGATCGCACATTCTATAAAGTAAGTGGGACATACTTTTAAGCAAATATATACTTGTCAGTCGTAAAGTATCCAGACCATGACGGGCAGCAGCGTCAAAGGTGCGAAATATCAGGTACTGCATTGTCAGTCCACCTGCCAAGCGTATATATGGTTAGGATCCCATAATTGATCAAATTAAATCCAAACCCAAGCATCCTACTGACTTTAAGATACTGTAAGATGTAGATCGGACTAAAATTAATAATCATAAAAGTTGATGGTAGCCTTCGTTAATTACTTCATTTTAATTATCCTCTCCCAATTCGGGTAACATTATCAAAGGCAATACGTATTATCCACTCAGTTTTATAACCAAAAGCTCAGTAGATAATGCTCTGCTGGATTTTATTGCTCTTCATAATCTCGCTTATTATAACTATATTTTAAATGACAAAGGTAGAATTCTTGACCTCGGTCTCTCCAGCACGGTGAAGGTCAATGGTGTGGTGCGTAATAACTTTCTTCTGAGTAACCCTGACTCACCACCCGCCCTTAGTTCTAACATTCTCGTGTTGTGATCCACCAAGTATCACCTAACGCTCAAAACAAAAGATATAACTTTCACAAGGTGCATATAATATAAAATAATTCCGCACTTAAATTCAGTTTCATGGGAACGTATACAATCTTCATGTTTGGTGAATGTTATGGTAAGAGAATTTTATGCTACTATAAGAGACACGATTGCTAAGCACGTTCAAAAATGTAAACTCTCCACAAAAAAGTTTCTAGTATGGTACACAAAAGATCTCATTAAACTCCTCATGGAAAAAAAAAACTTCGTTCAAGATACCATAAATACAATTTCGATGATATCCCGGATGTCAGTCTGAGCGAGATTAGAATGATTCTCCAGCACCTTATAATTACAGGTAAAGGCTATAATTACAGCGGAGCTTCTTAAAGCAGGTGAAAGTCCTTCAGAAGCTCTACAATTCGGTCCTCCATAGAGGCACTACTCTGGACGCGTGGAGCGGAAGTGCTGTGGTTTTGTTTTTCAAGAAAGGCGACAATGCTCTCTTGAAGAACTACAGAACCAACTTCCCTTCTGAGCCGCGTCTACGTGCTGTTTTCGAGAGTCATTATGAATCGTCTCGCCAGCAGACTTTCAGCCCTCCGAACAAGCCGGTTTCCGAAAAGGCTTTAGCACCATAGATCACATACACACCCTTTGGCAAATTGTACAGAATTCCGAAGAGTACAATCTGCCACTTGGTCTTGCGTATGTGGATAATGAGAAAGCCTTTGATTCTGTCGAAATTTGGGCGATGCTGCAGTCCCTTCAGCGGTGCAAATTGGACTGTCGGTATATCGAAGTGCTGAAGTGTTTGTAAAGTAGGGCTACGATGGCTATCCGAGTACAGAACCAGACCACGAAACCTATCCAACTGTAGAGAGGTGTAAAACAGGATAACGTAATATCCCCGAATTTCTTCACCGCTGGATTGGAAGACGTTTTCAAGCCACTGGACTGGAAAGGATACGGTATAAACGTCAATGGCAAGTACATCACTCAACTTCGATTTGCCGACGATATAGTCCTTATGGCGGAATCGCTGGAGGACTTAAGTACTATGCTATGCTCAATGACCTCAATAGCGTCTCCCAATGCAGATGAATATGGACAAAACAAAAGTCATGTGTAATGTCCATGTCACAGCTATGCCGGTAGTTGTTGAGAGCACTAAGCTCAAAGTTGTAGACGAGTATGTTTACCTGCCGAAAAAAACTAAATTTTTTCGTATAAAATAATGAATTTTATTTGAAATTGGAAAAATCTTATAAAGTCTATTAATTAATAATCAGCGTTGCTACGTTAACTACACATCCACATCTATTGTTCACATTTAAAATAAAATTGTCAATGTCTTGCTGCGGTATGAAGTCCCATGTGTTTTGCAAGTGGTCGTAAAGTTGATGTTCCGTCGTCAAATTTGACGGGAAATCTCTCAAAGCTTTTCTTTGTAACATGTCCTAGGCATGCTCAATATCATTTAAGAGACCTCTTACATTTCGGCGTTAGGCAAATTTAGGTAGGTATTTTACTCACCGAGCGGGCCACGAACTACGCGAGCGATGCTTTTTTCATATCTATGCACTCGCTCGCGCTTTGATACTGTGAGTATAGCGACTAAACGATCTTGATCTTCCATTATACAAGTTTTTTTAGGATGGAGTTCAGTGGATGGAAAAATTTTGGTGTGTCATTTTTTTAAATTAATTTATTATATAATCTATTTCATATATTTTTCATTATTTATGAACCTTCGTGTTGAAATAAGTACACATAAATACTTTAATTGTTTCGCAGTAATCGATTGTTAAGCGATGTTAGTTAATAATCGATTATATCTACTGACGGTAGCATAGTGGTATAAATAAATAAATAGTACGGTTGCAACCTGTTTTAATAAATACAGTAACTAACTGTAACTAATATTGTTTTAATCGGTACTTACACTTAATAATCATATTTTTTATAATAAAAATATTTGCCGCATCGGCATTGACCGAGCTTATCTCGAGTCGATAGTTTCAGGCACATTTTTCATAAACGCTAGTAACTTGGGTAACATATTCAAAACCCAAAATTGGTCGTCTTTGTAGATTTTTAGTACTTTTACTGCATAACCTGGGCCAGTCCATATGACAAGCAGACATTTTATTCTCCATTAATATTTCTCCAGAGATAGGATATTTCTTTCTTTACGTTTAGTGACGCATTAATACTTGTATTTATTTTTCCCTATTCCGACTGGTATGAAAGCTGAGCTACTATCAAAATAACTATAATGATTTAACTATCCGGAATAATGATAATGTGCGAACTTTATACTAATTGAAGTATACTGTACAAAAGTAAATACTTCCAACAATCAAAAACTGCGGTCGTAGTTGACTCTTGTTGAGATGCTTTAGCGCGAATAAAATAACAGCGCCTATACGGCAATCGACGCACACTACGATAGTATCGAAACGACGCCGCCACAGATTAATAAATAGTTTACCAAACGCAGCCCTCGAAATCAATTGACACAGGTCCAACTTCGTAAAGCGCTCGCGCTATAATGATCAATGATCGCAGGTGGCCAACGCAGTGAAATATAATACGGTAATTTTATTTAATTTATTAAAAAATATTAGTAATAATTTAAAAAATAAAAACAATAGTATAATTTAAGAAAATATTGATAATTATTTTGGTATAGATTTTACGTCAAATTGATGTAGAACTTCGGAGATATTGAGGCTTGTACATACATACATATATAAACCCAGAGGGGTAGGCAGAAACTACAGACTTTCATTTAGCACGATCCTGACATACCTCTCTTGCCTCCCCCACATCCATATACCTACTTAATATTTCGCCTAGGACGTCCCTTTCCGAATCTTCCATTCACTTCTGCAATATATATTTTCTTTATCACTCTTTCCTCATTTATTCTTTCTACATAACCAAACCACCGAATCATTCCTTTCTTAATCCTGGTCACAGCGTCATCTTGCAAATCACACTCTTCTTTTATCACACCGTTTCTCACCCTGTCACTCAGATTAAAACCTAACATACTCCTTAGCGACCGCATTTCTACTGCATTTATTCTACATTCGTGCTTCTTCTGTCACACCTAACTTTCACTACTATACGTTAAAGTAGGGACTAACAAAGCATTGTTAATTGCCCCATACGTGCCTTTTTTGACACATTGTGACTTTAGTGTAGAGCCCCGTTTACTTTATTTCCTGCATTCACTCGTCATTCTATATCCTTATCATATCTCCCGTCCCTGCTGAATACACATCCAACATATACAAACTCATCTACTTACTCGAGCAACTCCCCCTCTATTATTATTTCACATATCGTTCTACTTTCTTGTTTTTCAAAAACCATAACTTTCCTCTTACTTGCGTTCACTTTCATTCCCCTTTCTTTTAACGAGCTGTTCATTAATGTAACCATCATTTGTAACTCGGCCGTCGACGACGCAAATATGACTTGATCATCGTCGTACAAGAGGCATTTGACGGTTAACTCACCCATTCTTAACCCGCATTCTTCAAGGCGTAGACCCCTAGAACAAACAACTTCTTTAGGCCCACTTTCATTCGAATCCATAGCAGTCTCGGGCTTACACGTTCATACTACACATTGACCCATTATTTCTGAAAGGATGAAGGGGCTTGTATCGAAGCTTTTTCGGTCGTTAATTGAATTATGTCGATTTTTTCCCCACCTGAAAGGTATATAACGAAAATGTAATCTATGATAATTAAAGTATATTTGAAAGATAAAAATATATTTTTTGATGGTCGATATGCAATAGAATCTAGAATTTAGAGCTCCCAAATCACGTCTCTGTGAGTTTTGGTCTAAACATGCATCGGGAGAATGATAATTACTAAATAAGTAATTAAGTTATCTTAAATTCCTCTGAGCTTATTGTAGTAGAGAAAACGACCTATTTTACCAAGTAATTGTTATTTCCAGCAACGAATGAAAAACATATAATTTCAACGAGGAATACTTGTTATTTCACGTTTTTATTTTGTAATACTCCTCTTAAGTCGGGCGATTGTGCAGGCTAATTCAAAACTTGAATATTGTGGCCTCGGAGAGCGACCGATACCAGCCGCGACGTATGGGAAGGAGCATTATCGGACATCAGTAGAAATTCCTGGCTTTTCGATTCTGTGTGGGACAATAATAGGCTCTACTACCTCCTGGTGATATTTTTTGCATGCATTGCATTCATACTGCTTTAGATCCAAACGAGCTGGGTTCGTCGGCCAAGACGAACCTCCTTTCGCATGGTTTGATCGCTTAGCAGCAGCTGGTGATCCTCCTGGAGCCTGTGTAGTAGTTGCATCACTGTGATATTGGGTTGTCTTCTGGCGTTCGTTTGGAGATATCGATCCTTTCTCTGCGTATTAACACGATATCTACCCGTGTGCTGTTCAGTCACATCCCCAGTACTGCGATAATGTGACCACAACCTTGATATCACGTTTTGGCTTATGTGTTTAGCACCATTTTCTAATATGCCCACGACTCGTAACATTTCATCTCGACTCAAATGACGACGTGACGTGGATCTTAAAGCTTACACGGCGCGTTAATTTAAAAAAGAAAAACAATCTAATCCATTTCCATTATAAATATCAGTCGAACAATTTTAATTTTCCTTGTCGTAACGAATTACTAACATTTTGCCGCCGTATTTTGTTTTTTCTTTTGTTTTTTTTTTTTAGTTAAAAATTAATTTTTGATAATAGAATAAAAGAGGTTTCAATCTGTATAAAAACCTTTTTATGGATACTAAAAGATTTTAAACTATAAAGTCGTAAATAATTTAGGATTAAGGTATCCCTAGATTCTGTTGATGTGTTTAGATAAAAGAGTTGTACTCACCCAGATGGGTACTTAGGCAGAAAAGAAGTCTTACCACCAAGTTCTTACTTTAACATCAGGTGGATATGGAGACTGCCAGGTTCATATTCAAATTCGAATTCGAGATATCTGGTTTGAATCCCACACGGAACAGGTATTTGTATGGCCTAATGACATATAATGGTTCCAGTTCTGGATGTTTGTTCTTGTGCAATTCGTGTATGTAAACTGCCTCTACGATACAGGAGAAAATCCTAGTGTATGGGGTAACGTTATAAAATAAAAATTTTGAATGAATTAAATTGATTAATTAAGTTTATTTGTCAATTCCAATTGAAAAAAAAAAGTTACAGAGACCGACTCTTTTCAACTTCGCTTTAGCAAAAATCATAGAAATCAATTCAATAAATTCTTCGAATTTTGGTTATATCACGTTTTAGAGAATTAGGCTGGAGTCCGCAGGCAATCTAGACGCACGACGGCGTAAGTAAACGAACTACGTTTACATTCCACTCGCACGTCACCTACATTCGTTACACGTATTGGAAATCGACGCTTCAATTATTTTACCCTGGATTTATTTGCTCATGGTGTTTTCTTCCAGGATTTTTGAATCCGTTACTTTTTTAACAGTTTGACTCGGTATGTCTAAAATAACAGTGGTGGCTCAACGGCTTCTCGTCGTAAATTTTAAAGTAAATAAATAACCAGGTTTGATTCCCGCCGGTATCAATGAAATTGTTAATTGCAACTTCGACTTGAACAAAACTGATTTACCTACTTCTTGTTTGACATAGTTAGCCCGGCTACTTTCAGCTTTTGAATTATAATATTTGGTCCAATCTACGCATTAACGAGCTTAAAGCATTTAAGAGCCGGGATAACTATGAAATCAGAACGCCAAACACCGCCTCAGTTCACCCTGTGATCATGAGTGCTGTAAAGCACCCGAAACGTCGGGAATTAAAAATAATTTAAATAATGAATATACGCGAAAACTACACGTTGAACAAAACTATTTTACGGGTTTTATCGCGTTTGTTTACTTATTTTTTATTTCTCAAAGTTTCGGTTCCTTTGCAGCACCTATGGTCTCGAGGGGATTGAGGTGATTGACGTCCCGATATCTAAGTTAATCCGGAGCCTATTAATTATTTATTCTTGTCCATTCTACGTAGTATAAAAATAAGTAAATTAATTAAACGCAATAAATTCCATAAAATTAGTGTTATTCAATATTAAGTATTATGTGTAAATATAAAAAATCATTATGTTATTTTAAGTGTCATTTACTAGGTACTCGGCGGTGAAGGCAAACATCGTGAAGAAACCTTCCCATCTAAGAAAATGAACATGCTGTGAAGACCGCCAACACTACAATACGTGTTGGTTGACACTTGACAGCGCGGCGGACTTATTGATTCATAGCCCACTCCGGAATGAGAAGAAGTAGGTACCAAGAATTTGGGTAAGCAAAGGCAGCCCCCACGAGATGGAGTAACAACCTGGTGAGAGAAGCAGCTTATAAAGAGTGCAGTAACAAAGTTACATCTTTTCAAATTATGTAATTCTTTTTTTTTATAGAATGAGGGTGACAAACGAGCACAAACATCCAACTGGTAGTAAGTGTTTTTTTATAGGATAGGGTGACAAACGGGCACACAGTGCACCTGACGGTAAGTGTTTGCTGTGGTCCATAGACATCTACATCTATCCTCGATTACGAATCAAAATGCAGATGTGTTGTCACCCGTGAGGACTTAGGTGGAATGCCTCGTTTCCAGTAAATAGGGTCTTCGGTTCTCTACACTCACCATACGAAACACAGCAGCATTAGGCTACAATTTGATGCTGGTATTCCGTGAGAGCGTGGTCCCTCCCCGGTCGAGCCGACCCATTTGTGCTACAACGATACACTAATAATATCACTGCAGCATGGCTCTACCACGTAAAAAAGAGAGAGTTGCTGTGGCCCATAGACATCTACATCTTTCCTCGATTACGAATCAAAATGCAGATGCGTTGTCACCAGGACTAAGATGGAATTCTTCGTTTCTAGTACAAAGGGTCTCCGATTCAAGTAAAAAGGGTCTCAAAGAAGATATAGCACATATGTTCTCACCCTTGAGGACTGAGATGCCTGGTATTAGAATTCATGTAAAATGTCATCCTGTAAACGTTCTAAAAATATTCACTACCGCATTTCGTTAAAGGCGACAGAGTAAAACAAACCAAGGTAGCAGTATCCTAACAACAATAAAAAATAAAAAGGGTTGTTGCTAATCTGCCTCCAAACCGTGGCAACTATTGCAAATATCCCCTTTATTAGTCAACATGTGGAGGAGCTCCATATTCAGCAAAGGACGTTGATAGGTTGTAAAAAGTTAAGTGTTAATTTTCGAATGCCTCAACTGTTAAACAAGTTTTGAACCGATTTAAATAGAATTAGGCGTTACTTTGCGTCTCACTGCTAATCTCTTTGTTTACTTAACGGTCAGCCACAGCAGTGTTCTTCATCTGATGAACCTGAAGATGCCTAGTTAAAAGGCAAACTACGTACCGTATTATCGACGGTTCTGTGTCTTTCCTAGTGTAGTGGTGTTGAGAGTAGTGGTGCTGGGGTTAGTGGTGACGAGGACAGTGCATGCAATTGAGGGAGGGCGGAAGGTGCTTCTCAAACTAAGTAAGACACATCATTTTATTTTATTATACGGCTCTTAGCCTACTAATTTTTAACATCTTTAATATTTTAATGATCTTTATTATGGACCATGTTATACGAATAAATAAATAATAATATGTTCAAGAGTTGGACTAAACTAAATAATACTGAATAAAAAAGTCAAACGAGGTCAACTTGCAGATCAATCCTACTAAGTTACTACTTTGCGGGATATTTACTGAATAACTCTACGCGGAATTTCATTAGGTACGTTCCATTGGTTACTCCGTTCATTTTGTTGGTTTATATGAGTGTTGTTAAGACATCATCTATACATATAATAATCTGTAGAAAAGTCGTGTCTGTAATTTTAATATTTCCTGGAAAAAACAAGTCCATGGGACTGAATAAAGGACACTGAAGCCAAATTAATGGTTGTCAGAATGTTTGTCTGTCTGCCTGTCGGCCTGTGTATTCACGACACAAGAACAACTAGACAGATCTTCAAGAAATTTTGTATGTACGTAGTTAGTGACCCGAAGCAACATATATATATACACACACATATATATATATATATATATATATATATATATATATATATATATATATATTACTTTTATCCGATTACGGAACTTAAAAAGGAGGGTTAAATATTTGCCTTTCTTTCAAAATTTATTTTCTAGGTTATATGATTCAGTTAGTTATAAACAGGACAATGTAGTGTTTTTAAATGAATGAAATATTTAAAGTTAAGTTTAATTTTAACTGTTACGTACTAATAATTCAAAACTACGGCAACGGTCTACGTTGTACGTTTCCGAAACAGTGACATCTGACATTAAAAAGTAAAAAGTGCTATATTTTGTCTTCAGTTAATAATTAATGAAATAACATTAATAACTTAAATGTATATGTTTAAATAATTATATTTATAAAATGATTTATTACGATTTTTTCTCACGATGTTTTCCTTCACCGCCGAGCACGTGGTAAATCAGCACTTAAAATTGCGATTAACAATTTAATTGGTACCGGCGGGGATCGAACCCGGGTTACTCGCGTTTTGTTATATTTACAGCGAGCGTTAACCATCTGAGTTACCACGGCTCATCATGAAGAGCCTTGACGAAATCAATGAAAAGACATTATTTGAAAAAATTAACAATTGAACACAATATTGCAACTTTATGATATGCTGATTATTACCAGAAACTATTTTTAATAGAATCCACGTTACTTTGTGCCTCATCGCAAACTATTATAAAAATGTTCGCGGCTTTGAGGTGACCCAAAGGCCGCCCAATATAATTAATAATATTTAAGATTAAATAAAATGCTACTGAATACTTATTCTTGCAAGATCAAAAACTTAAAATATCCAGCCATTATCGGTATAATTTATATATACTGAAGAAAAGCTCTTTAGTTAAATATACTTATTGGATAAATATCGGCATAGCTGTAATTTCACTAACCATTCCATTGGTATTAAATTATCCGATGTAAGGAATTGAAAATTAAGTGCACTGTGAGATTTTTATCCCTATTTGATGAAATCATTCTTGGCATCGTTAGATGACTAATTACTAGGTACCTGTATGTTATCCACAATTACGTATGAACTTATATTCAGTTTTTATGAATTTTATTTAATTAAATACGAGAGTCGTGTTAACTTGCCGTATGATTTCATGACGCGGGAGCAAAACATGTACGATCCCCGCGAGAACCAATGAACTTGTTATAGGAAATTTTTCCATGTGTGACAATGAAGGACGTGTTCTGTGGTGAACCTGTGTAGAATAACTTCATGGAAATCGTACATACCTAAGTAGTTATAAAAAATTTGTAAACATGTGAAAACCGTTAATGTGCATTGGAGCATTGCGGCGGACTTTTTTCAGTCCAAAAAGCACTACACTCGTAGATAGTGAGGAACCATGTACACAGATGTGAGACGAATGTGGGATGCCACTTCACATTTTTCTTGTTTTAAAGAGACTTATGTGTATAATTAAGTCTGTCCTTTATTAAAATAATTTTCATATTTTCAGATTTTTGTGGTAGAACCGGTTTCATAGCTAACTTGAGTATACCTATTAAGCAAATTCCACTCAAGCGCAGATTTATTTCTATTTTAACTATTAGTTGAACTTCACTGATACAATTTTGAAAGTCTCTTGTCAAAGTCAATACTCGAACCGATCTCAACGTAAATTTAATACTACGTACGCAAGCAACCTGAATTCAATCGACGCCGACGCCACTTACTCAGGCGGTGAAGGAAAACATTGTTAAGAAAACTGCATATGTGAATAGTAAAAAAAATATTTTATTCGTGAAGTCCGTCATCCAGCGTTTGCGATTATTTTTACTCCTTAAACACTCTGCGACCTGTGCCTTATTTACTTTTAAAGGGGTTATTATATACTTTATATTTCATTCATATTTTCAAAAATTTTACATGTCCGTTTTTATTCCACCGTTAATATTAAGAGTAGCGAAGATGAGTAAAATTCATCATCGTCATCGTTACAGTCTGGCAAATGTCGACTGCTGAACATAGGTATTCCCCGCAGATTGCCAAACAGGCTGGATATTTGCCGTTTTACAGGCGGGTTGGCATCCGCAGCTCTTATATTTTTAGCTGTTATGTGGAGGATGCTGCTGCCCATTTCCTGTTTCAGTTTAATTCTGTGGCCTCTTACAAGACGCACGAGGAGATATGAGATAGTGGTTCCTTTTTCACCGTCACTAAAAAGACTTCATGAACGGGGGCAGAAATATATTCAATTATATTGAAATATATTGAAATAAAGTTCACGAAAGTAGTTCTTATCACATTCACCGTTAATAATATAAACAAGTTTAATGTTAATGTTACAGCCTATATACGTCCCACTGCTGGGCACAGGCCTCCCCTCATTTCTGGGAGGGTGTTAGGGTAAGGAAGTGTCCACTGCGCTACCCCAATACGTGTTGGCGAACTTCACGTGTCTTCGATTTTTTTTCTTATTTCTCAGACATGCAGGTTTCCTCACGATGATTTCCTTCACCGCCGAGCACGTGGTAAATCAGCACTTAAAATTGCAATTAACAATTTCATTGGTGCCGGTGGGTTTCGAACCCGGTTTGCTCGCGTACTGTGAAATTTACAGCGAGCGCTAACCATCTGAGCTACCACGGCTCTCACAAGTTTAATTTTTTTTTTGAATTCGAAAGAAATTGTTTACGTTTTGGGACTGACGTCTTATTTCTAATGTCATAGTTAAGGAAGGCTTACGTCAACTTTTAATTCATCATCACCATCATTACAGCCCTTCACAAGTCCACTGCTGAACATAGGCCTCCCCCAAGGTATGCCACAAAGCACGGTCCTGCGCCACCTGCACCATCGACCATCGACTTCCTGCATGTCTTACCAGGTCGTCACTCCATCTAGAGGGGGGTCACCCTACACTTCGCCTACCGGTACGAGGCTGCCTTGACTTTGCTGACTCGAGAACCTTTTTTCCCCATCGGTTATCGGTTCTTCAAGCTATATGGCCGGCCCATTGCCACTTCAGCTTACTAATCCGTTGGGCTATGTCGGTCACTCTGGTTTTACTGCGGATATCCTCATTTCTAAATTTATCATGCAGAGAAACTCCGAGCATAGCCCTCTCCATAGCTCGCTGAGCGACCTTAAGCGTCCTCATACGGCCAGCAGTGAAGGACCACGTCTCGGTTCCGTAGGTCATCACTGGCAACACGCACTGGTTGTACAACTTAGTTTTCATGTTTTGAGGTATACCTGACGAGAAGATGCGTCGTAATTTCCCGAATACTTCCCAGCCGAGTTGAATCCGTCGATTTACCTCTCGGTCGAAGTTGGACTTACCTAGTCGGACTATTTGTCCCAGGTAAACGTACTCGTCAACAACTTCGAGCTTAGTGCTCCCAACAACTACCGGCATATGTGTGACATGGACATTAAACATAATCTTTGTTTTGTCCATGTTCATCTTAAGACCTATCAGTAGGGAGGCACTATTCAGGTCATTGAGCATAGTGCTTAAGTCCTCCAGCGATTCTGCCATAAGGACTAATTCGTCGGCAAATCGAAGGTGAATGATGTACTCGCCATTGATGTTAATACCGTATCCTTTCCAGTCCAGTAGCTTGAAAACGTCTTACAATGCAGCGGTGAAGAGTTTCGGGGAAATAACCTTTAATTATTTTTTTAAAAATTAATTTTTGGTTCGCTCTACGCAGATTGAGTTAAGAGTATTTTGAAGTCTTATAGTAGTATGGGTGCTGTAAAGTACCCGAAATCTCAGAAATTAAAAAAGTTTAAATTAAAGGCAATACAATCCGTAAGATTGGTTTTATTACATTCGCGTAAATATAATAAATCATTAGACGCTGTTTTATTACAATAGAGTTGTGTGACGCATCGCCATCCGCACACCACCTGTATTGTAATTTAATTGTAGGTTATTTTAATTTTTATAACAAACATAATATTTTGGATATATTTGATTTGAACATATTTAAATTTATATATGCCACCGAGCAAGTTATATAGTTCCTAGGTTTAATCATTCTCTTTGTCAGACTGTTAACTTCACCTTTAAAATACGTCACATTGAAATTCCGCCCATTGATCAATTATGTTATCATCAGACAGTGAACACTTAACTGGTTTTTGTAACAGTTTAATATAAAAATTAATAATGTATTATTATAGCAGTAAGTAAGGTTAATATGGTGTAGTAGTTTTTACTGAATTGTGTTATCTTAATGTGATTTATCAAACTCTAATTTCAAATGCATTGTTTTTAAATAACAAATTATAGCACTTAGATTTATACAGTTAGAAATAAATAAACAAAATACTTTTAGTGTGTATAAAGACAATTAAAAAAGCTCTTTTTAATACATTGCAAAAAGCGTGGTCTTTGCAGAAGCTCTTACTTAGTATTCTACTTCACGAGTCCGAGCGTACGGCTCACATAATCGCTGTAACGTGGTGCGGAAATGACTTGAATATTTTCCTGCCAACTTTGCTATCGGTAGAACGATCTTTACTTTTTCTTTTTCTCTTTATCTTTTTCTTTTTTCATTTATTTTTTAATGGAAGCCTCAACGTGTCTGCTGTTGATATGTCACCAAAGATCCATTAAATTAAATATCATTCTCCATCATTGTCTTTGGCTTAAGAAATCACTACTTCCAAGGGCTAGATCATCTGCAGAGGAGAGCTAGCAACAAACTCGAAGTCATAGTATTTTCTATTTAAGAATAACTAAGTATATACCTACAACTTTAAACACGCTACATAGAGCCATGTTACAACTATACTATGGTTGTAGCACGAATGCGTCGGTCGGCTAGTACCACATTCTCACAGGTTATCAACGTAGAGTAGCAACTTAATGGTGCTGTGTTTCGTATGATGAGAAGTCGGGATCACTGGTTTTTTGCACTCACTAAAAATATAGTTTCAAAAGCGAGACTTAGACATAAAAATGTTTGCAAGAATAAATAAGTATTTACATATACCTATAAATTTATATATGAGAAAGGGTCATGTTTAATATATAACTTGAAAAGTATATACGCAAAAGTTCAGAAGTCGTAGATTTCATTCTATATACTATCTTAATATCGACTTCAGACATAACATTGTGTTGCAATTATTTTATTCTTGGTCATTTTTTACTTTTTTTCTAGGATATGGTGATAAACGAGCACACAGTCCACCTGATGGTAAGTGGATGCTGTGGCCCATAGACATCTACATCTTTCCTCGATTACGAATCAAAATGTAAATGCGTTTTCACCCGTGAGGACTAAGACGGAATGCCTCGTTTCCAGTAAAAAGGGTCTCCGGCCCTCTACACTCACCATACGAAACACAGCAGCATTAAGCTACTATTTTACGCTGGTATTCTGTGAGAGCGTGGTCCTTCCCCGGTCAAGCCGACCCATTCGTGCTACAACTATACTACTAATATAACTGCAGCATAGCTCTACCACGTATAAAACTTTCTAAAGTTTAGACTGTTTCGAGTAGAGGTATATCATAAGCCTTGGACTTGAAAAACATAAAAATAAACAACTGTTACCGTTACCATCACAGCCTATCAAAGTCCGCTACTGAACCTAGGCCTACCCCATAGATTTCTTCACTTGGGTTAACAACCACTTTATAGGTCGTTATTAGGAAGACGTTGCTGTCCATATCCTGATTTGTTTTCCTCTGACGACTCTTACGACATTCAATGAAAAGAATGATACGGTATATTGGATATTCGTACACCGCTTCTTAAAAGTTAGAAGCTCCTTATCAAAACACTAAAACTGTATAGAGACCATTCGAGGTGACGTAGATAGCGTATCTACGTAAATTTATGCATTTTGCATACGCAAACACGCACAAATATCAAATATATAGAATACAGACACATAATTACAACTTCAAAATATTAAGTTATTCAATTTTGAATCCATTTATTTGCCATAAACAGGGTAAGTAAGTAATTAACTATCAGTACTGTAAATATAACGACAGTCGAATCTCCGGTCGGTTAGGCCACTTGAATATTATGTAGTTATCACGGTTCCGTACGTACGCCTACGGTGTAATGGATGAAGCACCATCAATCTTAAAAATATGTCGAACCTTTTCAGCGTGGTATTACTTTGAGTAGAGCCTATGACGCATTACAAATAATGTTGGTTCAGTCTTATATAAAAATTTTAGAAATAAAAATAAATGGCTAGTCATTTTTCATCAATTCAGCTCCGTAACATTACCTCGTTTAGAGGAGAAACACGTGTCGCATTATCAACGGTTGTGTGTCTTTCCTAGTATGGAGCTGTTGGGATTAGTGGTTACAGGGATAGTGTGCTATGGCGAATAGGTTAGCTTGATCGGAAAAGGACCATGCTCTCACAGGATCTCAGCAATTCCGCTGCATTTCGTATGGTGCGTAAACTGAATAATTTATTGGTAGGCCTGTTATTCTTAGTCTGTCGTAGTCTCAGGAGTCATAAGGTCACAATGCTAAGACATTTTCATTTATCCCCGATTAAAAATCAAAATGCAGATGCGTTGTCACCACTGAGGACTAAGATGCCTCGTTTCCAGTAAAAAAGGTCTCCGGTTCTCTACACTCACTATACGACACAGCAGCGTTAAGCTGTTTTACGCTGGTATTCCGTGAGAGCGTGGTCCTACCCCGGCCGAGCAGACCCATTCGTGCTACAACTGATATACTTGCAGCGTAACTCTACCATGTATTATAGTTATTACAAATTGATATTTAATAAAAATTAAGAAAGAATGAATAGAATCGAGCGTCACTTTGCAGAAATCTATTAAAATAAAGATGTTAAAAAATGAATTAGTTAAGATCCGCGCAATAAAAGGGTGTGATCCACCGCAGAGTATATTTAAACTGAGGATTCCTCGATTAGAGGCGAAACACGTGTCGTATTATCAACTGTGGTGTGTCTTTCATAGTGTATTTTTGTTGGAATTAGTGGTGACGGGAATAGTGCACGCAATTAAGCGAGTGCGGGAGGTGTTCTTCAAACTAGGCAAAGAACATCATTAACTTTATTACGGTCTTTAATTAAAAAAGATGCTGTGCCCTATAAACAAAGTAAGAAGATTTGTTTCTCAAACTCTTTAATATTCATTTATTCCTTGACGGATTACGCTTTGTAAAGGGAAGTTTGAAAGTTGTAAGAAATATTTAACGTAGCCATTTAAATATTTCGTTTTTCAAATACTTATCATATATGTCATCTAACCGTTTAACTTGGAAGTTAAATATTTTTAATAAATAATTGCACATTTACTCACTGTTAAACAACGCTAAGTCATAATAAAAACAATTATAGATGACATAATGTCAATGAGTACAAGTGATAATCAGAGATAGATATAGGTCTTTGTCTATGGGTCACATTATCCTCTTACCGTCAGAAGAACTGTGCCTTTGTTTTATTCCTTTCTTTGAATAAAACATGAATTCCATTAAGAGAAAACAGTTGCAGGTTTAAACTTCAAACCGCTTAGATCGGTGACAGAAGGAAATTGAAACAAGAGATGGGTAGCAGAATCTTTCAGAAAACACAACTAAATAAATACAACTGTGTAAAATATACCCCCTCCCCCATCCGAGAATAAGGTATATGTGATTAGATTTTAAAAAGAAACACCTTAATTTCATTTGAGAAGATAGATGGGTTCTACCATCTGCTTGGGATTGACTTTAAGATACTGTTAGCTCGTTCTGCGTAGATTGGAGCATAAATTAATATTCAAAAGCTGAACTATGATTTAAGGATGCAAAAAACACCTAATCCTCCTGTAACCATGGGTGTTGTGAAACACTCGAAACGTCGGGAAATAAAAATTTAAATTAAAGTGTTTAAATTAAAACGTCGGGAAATAAAAATCCGTAAAATTATTTTTATTTACTGTGTAAAATTCGCATTCGCATTGTGTATAATTAAATATAGTACGTGAGGGTGTAGTGGTCATCCGGTTAATGTGGACACATTCTTATAACTCAAAAACTACAGCCCAGTTGTGATGCAATAGAACTATGTTTCTGTTTCCGCAACTGCGGAAGTTATACTTGGTTTTTAACATCCATTTCTGATTCTGTTTCCGCAAGTTTTATAACGGAATTTTGAACGGAACTCGGTGTGTAATTTAATTGCAATCATGAAGCCAAAACCAAGTTCCGTTTGGAACCATTAATTTGAGATTGATGATTAAGCAGCCAGATGTAAATTACGTGACAAAAGATACTCGCGAAAAGGCTGCACAACTACCACTTTAAAGAGCCATCTTAAACGCCGAAGAGTTTTCTGAGTTTGGGAAGTTAGTTGGAACTGTAAAAATTTCATCGCAAACTAAAAAACAAACGATTAGTCAAGGAATCGCATACCTATTTTGCAAATTGATTGGGTAGCAGTAATATTTGCGTGTAGTTTATATTATTTATTTTTTACTTGAAGTATAAATTAATTATTTTTATTGATTAAAATTACTTTTAGGGATTTTACCACGTTTATTTATGTTATTTTTAATACACCACGTTTCGGGTGCTTTCTAGTACCCATGGTCACGGTAAGAAATAATTATTTTTAAAGAAACTTTAATGAGTATTTTGGATTCAAAGTTTATTTACGTCGTACTTTCGTGCTAGGGCTTTACTAAACTACCTACTCGCTAAACCTAAATGTGGCTCTCTAAAGGGTTTGCCCAAATTCCAGTGTCAATTTAGCTTTGGTATATATGTGGTACGTAGCATCGCCAGTGAGCAATAATTGCTATAGCAATAATTATTATCTTTCGGAGCTGGACTTATATATGAAGAACAATGGAACATA
The DNA here is from genome assembly GCA_036936625.1 of Parnassius smintheus behrii. NCBI lineage: Eukaryota > Metazoa > Arthropoda > Insecta > Lepidoptera > Papilionidae > Parnassius > Parnassius smintheus. The sequence goes on along the minus strand of JAUPFT010000003.1, from coordinate 56,207,918 downwards.
TAGGTGTAAAAGTGGCCTAACTACTTTTCATAAAGTATAACTTACCGCTACTTAATTTTGAATGTTAATTAAAAGTTTTATTTGTAATTTTTTTAAATAAGTATTATTTCTGTTTCCGTTTCTGCAAAAAAATATTTTTAACAATCTGTTTCCGTTTGTGCTTCCGATATGACACTTCCGTTGCATCACTACAGCCTAGTTTGCATATATGGCTCTGTGATATGATAACTCTTCACGAGTCAATCAAATAACAAAGGATTTCAATCAAAAAACTCTCGACACCATTATGACAGTTGACATTATAGTAAATATTTTAGTCGATTTTAGTAATATGTAGTGTAGTTAGTTTTTTTACGTTAATTTTTCGAAGTGTTACTAATTATTGTTGAAGCTTGTATACTATTTTTTTTTCTTAATATTCTAATTATAATACACAACTTTGTGTCTTTGCCTCCATTCTCCTCTTAATTTTGGTTTAATAGGGCGACAAAACATAAAGTGACCATATTACCCTCACGTACCTTATAAGAGATCATTATGTGTACGTTAACCAAGTTGTTAGAGGTTACATGGCTTTATTTTAATCGGTTGCCTAATAATCATATTTATACACTTCGACTTCTTCTACGATAACTATGTTTATAAGATATTGTTATCATTAGAAAATGGCGCCAATATTGTTGCAAATATATTCGTATAACCCAATAAGTCAGTATAGGAATTGAGCGACCTTTTTGATAGATCTTAATGAAGTTACAAAGAACTGGGGATCGAAATTGAGGAAAACAAAATTTTCGTAATAAATAGCATTTGGCAACAATAAATTCGATTCGATCTAATTTGAAGAACTCCGCGAAGGTTACGGCGCGTTAGGTTTAGGACGACTCATTTTATTTCATTGCGGTGGATTTATTCTCGATTTCATTGCATTCCTATGACTGGCGAAAAGAGGTTTTACCTTACAAATTTTTTGAATAGAAATATAAAATTTGTTAAAAAGAAAAAGGGGAAAATGTGTAAATATTACACGTTAAAATTAATTCATAATGTATATTGATGACTAGCCACCTGCCCAGGGTTTGCCTGGATAGAATCTATTAATATAGCGTAATTTAGATTTGAAATATTCAAATACTATTTTAATCTATTTTAATGAAGTTTTTCGTATAATATATAGCCTAAATCTTTCATGGCGTTGGTCATTATTTGTTAATAGCATGCATATAACTCCGAGCTTAATGCCAGTTTCAAGTTCAAAACCAACTGGATTCTCCCGACTCTGATAATACCGTAAGGCGAGATCTGTCGTTTTATATACTGAATACATAAATAAATATAAGTGAAATAAGGTTATATGTCAACCCTTAATAATCTTATTCATTCATGTATTAAAATCAAAATCCACTGCCGAAAATAGGCCTCCCTGTAACCAGGCCTATCTCTATTATTTGGCATAGTTGCCACGCTTGGCAGGCGTTTTGGCAACCGCAATTTTTTTTCTAGTTGTTTTTTTTTATAGAATAAGGGTGACAAACGAGTGCACAGTCCACCTGATAGGAAGTGGATGCTGTGGCCCCTAGACATTTACATTTATCCTCGATTAAGAATCAAAACCCAGATGTGTTGTCTCCCCCGCGGACTAAGATGGAATGCCTCTTTTCGGGTAAAATAGGATCTCCTGATCTCTATACTTACGATACGAAATACAGCAGTATTAAGCTGCTATTTTACGCTGATATTCTATGAGAGTGTGGTCCTCCCCCGGTCGAGCTAACCCATTCGTGCTACAATCATAATATAGCAGCAGCGTGGCTCTACCACGTATGATTTATTAGGAAGGCGCTGCTGCCCATCTCCTGTATGGTTTCCCTCTGTCGCCTCTTACGACACCCACGGGATCATATGGGGCAGTGGATATAGTTACACCTCCACTACACGGTCAGTAAAGTGTAGTAGGCCCGAAATAGCGTAAAATTAAAAATAGTTAAAATAAACGCGATATAATCCGTAAAATTAGTTTTACTCAATGTGTAACATTCGTGTAAATTTTAAAAATCGTTATGTGAATATTCGCCATTCATGTCTCTCCCTATCTACTCGTACGTTTGTTTCTCTGTATTATTGATCTAGGGTAGGGGGGGGGGCTATTCTTTCACCGTCACTACACTGTTAATGACTTCGTCACTCCATCTAGTAAAGAGTCTCTCTGTACTCTGCCTCGTTGGTCTAGTGGTTGTAGTAGTATGACTGCTGATCATGAGGTCCTGGGTTCGAATCACGGGTCGTGCCAAAACAATTAATTATTGAGTTTTTACGTCAAGAAATTCTCAGTAGTTGCTCGAAGTCAGGAAGTTGGCGGTGTCTCACCCCCGTGCCTCGGAAAGCACGTAAAGCCGTTGTTCCTGCGCCTGACCTCTCTCCGGTCGTGTCGATTTACCGTCCCATCGGATTATGAGAGTGAGGGAATAGAGAGTGCACCTGTTCTCGCGTATACACTTGCGCACTATAATCCTGTCCTGCGCCGATGGATAGTCTCCGTTGAGGCAGGCCGCCGTGGCCGAAATGCGGTCTGGAGGACATTGTTATTATTATTACCCTGCTTACCAGTACGAATACGTATATGTAATTACTATTATTTGGTATATAATATTATTTACATATACTTTTTCGTATTACGTCGTCATTCAAAACTCTAATGAATGAAAAAGCACTAAAAATCACTTTTACCAACGCTGAACTCTATGCGATCTAAGATGATTTGTTTATCGATAAAAATATCGACATAGCCCTCGCCATACGTTGCTTACGCATGTGGGCAGCGGCACCTAAGTATCGATATATGTTTAATGTGAATTATTTTTTGATAACAGATGTAGATATCTATGGGCCACAGCATCCACTTAGCATTACATGAACTGTGTGCTCGTTTGTCACCCGACTCTATAAAAAATAGTTTTAGGAACCTCAGCGTGTTGACGGTCCTCCCATGCTCTCATAATATTTCTAAATATCTCAGAAAATCTGGCTTCCGTAGGATGTTTTGCATTACCGCTAAGCATGCGATAAATAAACATTTGAAATTATGAACAACTGCAGCGGTGCGCGGGGATTGAACTCGGGAACATATACATTTCAACGCCTCCGAGCAAAAAGTCGGTAATCATAAAACTTAAATTTTACAGAAAAAATGATTTACTGTTTTTGTGTTATAACCCAGGAACGCGTTGAAATATTTAAGTGGTTGATATATCAAATGAAAGTAATTTTTTTGCAGAATCTGATCTTAATGTTGGCGTTGAGTTAAATAATTTTGAATGTAAGCAATATGGAAATATAAAACTGAAAATGCGGAAACAATATGTTCTTACGAGTGACACGAGATAATTGTGGTAACTTTTTTAAAGTGATGTTATAATAACATCATAACTACTACCTTATTGGAGCTTTTTGTATTGAAGTGGCATAATTCAATGTACTATAATAAAGTTATTGCTGTACTTTAAAAAAAGATTTAGACAAAGGCAAAGACACAAAAGCCTGTTTTTGCAGTAAAAGTCAAAATTTCATTTTTTAAGTAATCGTCTAATACTAGCAAACTTTTTGAAACAACTTGAAGTATTAATGTCAAAGTTTATGAACTAAAGTATGAATATAATCATATTAATTTCTTTTATATTATCAAATTCAAAGTCTGCATTGTAGGCGTAAAGTATTTTAATTTTAATAAATATCACAAGTTGTTATGATATCAAAAAAGGAGTATTAAACTTAGTTTAGATGTTAAGTTAATAATAATTTAGTTTTGAAATTGATTTGATTTATTATTAAAAATGAATTAAGGTAATAAAATAAAAGTCTCTTCAACCGCATTATTATTACTTGTTGTAAAAAAATTTTCAGTATTGCAAAAACAGGGATTTTGGCAATTCAACGTTCTCCAAATGTATGGGTACGCTGCTTTGATCTTATTCGTTATATATATATTCGACAGTGGAACTTTTTATTTAATTTTGATAATGAATCTTAAAAACCATACGTAAAAAGAGTATATTTTCTCGTAAACGTGAAACACTGACCTCCACAAGATTCTATAGTATTATCTCTGTGCCCTTATAAAGCATCCGCGATAATAATTGATTATTAAATTGATGAAGTAATTGATATATTCACCGGTATAGAATTCAAAATAATGTTGTGGATTCATTGACAACTTTTTTTTCATGTTTCTGGGAATCGATCTCATTTTGATCATGCCCAGTTTCGAAAAACCTGTGCGTAATGGAAATCGCAAATAATTTATATTTATTGTTATCTGGCCATTGCGGCCCATCAGTATAAAATGAAAAATTGTAAATGCCTGTTCCATTTTCAATGTTAAAAAAAATCATCTAACTACACAGCATCAGTTATCACTGTTGCCACATTTTGTTATTTTAGTGTTATGCACGTATGTTAGTATGTTTTTATCAGAAGGTACCCGGAAGGTACATTAAATTGTGGTATTTTAAAAACTCCTCGGTAATCAAAATAGCAATTGTCCATTCCTTCATCTCAGTCTAATCTTTTGTTTCTCTCTAAATAATACCGATGAATTTTTCTAGAGATGCTTTTATTGTGTGGTAAGGTTGTTAAAAGGATCAATCTCAGGATCGATCTTTTCATGCTCTAAGCACGTTATACGTGGGGGAGCCATGCTGCAGATAGTTGTAGCATGAATGAGTATACTCGACCGGGGTAGGACAGAACACTCGCGTGAAATGGATTTTTATTTATTTGGATAACGGATTTTCTTAATTAAGAGCCCTCGTACATTTTTGCGGAACGCAAATTTAGGTAATTTACGCACCGAACGGGCAACGAACTACACGAGCAATACTTTCTTTCATATCTATTCACTCGCTCGCACTATGATACTGTGAGTGTAAGTAAGCATAGTGTAAACAATCTTGATCTTCCATTATACAAGTTTTCTTAGGATGGAGTTCAGTGGATGGAACATTTTTGGTGTGTCATTTTCATGTTATCTAATTAATTTATTATAATCTATTTTGCATTATTCATGAACCTTAGTGTTGAAATAAGTACACATAAATATTTTAATTGTTACGCAGTAATCGATTGTTAACCGATGTTGGTTAAAAAATAAAAATCGATTATATCTGCTAATGGTAGCATAGTGGTATAAATAAATAAATAGGACGGTTGCAACCCGATTTAATAAATAAAACAACCAAATGTAACTTATATTTTTTTACACTTAACAGTCATTTTTATTCTCCATTATTATTTCTTCAGAGATAGGATATTTCTTTTTTTACGTTTTGTGGCACATTGATACTTGTCTTTATTTTACCCCATTCTAAGTGGTAAGAAAGCTTAGCCACAATATTATTTATACAATAAAAAAAAACTACCGCTATAGAGCGGGAACCCCGCCCTTTGTTTGCCACTTGTCTTGGAAAAGGTTCGGGAGAAACCACCACGACAACGCCTTGTCGCACACCGCCAAGCAAACAATCGACTACTTAGCGATATCAGACGTGGAATTACTGGGTCATCCGTCCTATAACCCCGACCTCACCGTTTTAAAATGCCGTCAAAGAGACCCCTAAGGACGAGTGGGTAAAGTGTTTTTCTCAGTGATTCCATCGGATGTGGCGATGTATTGATGTAAATGGACATTATTTTGAAAAATTATAATAAAACTTGCTAGTTTGTTCAGTTTTTTTTTCTAAGAATTTTTCTGATTTTTTAACAACTTTTAGTGTCACCCTTGTACTTAATAAATAAATAAGTCACCTGAAATTTGCTCTGAGTTTATTTTAGTAAAGAAAACGCACTATTTTTATGAAGTAATTGTTACTTCAAGCAACGGACGAAAAATTTAAAATTTCAACGATTTTGTAATACTCCTCTTAATTCTTCCCTCACCTTTCCACCATCAGACAACCACAAGCAGTCGGTAGGTTTTAACTCCTTTGATATCGATAACCCATGCATTCGAATCAAACGGTTTATTTAGTCTTTCGTAATGCGTACAGCAAAGGAAAAGGAATGGAATAATTTGCCGGCGTCTGACTTTCCGTTCGAATACAATCTGGGTGGGCATTTGTTACGATACGACACTGCGATTTACCGTCTAGAGCTATATCACCTCTTACCACTGGGGTGGTAAGAGGTGATGGTGGTGGTGTGGTTGTCGTCAAGCACTGACTTATAGTAAGTAAAAAAAGAAAACGTTTTTTTACAGCTTTTACAATCCCTTGCTGGTGGATATATAGGCCATTTCAAGATCTCACAAACTACGAAAACTACTTTAAAAAATATTTGTACACTCCAAAATGGGCAAATGGAGCTCAAAGTTTTACCTCGCGCTGCTAATCATCATCGTATTTCATACATCATACATCACCATTAAATGCCATGCATGATGTGTGGTAGCGTAAAAGAACCCATCACCACCTTTCGTCCCGTAGGTGTAAGCGCAACAATGGGATAAGTTTACGATAGATTACGGTATAATCAACTCAACGCCAAGCGTAAGATACTCAGCCCGGTTACGGGATGCACCGTCAACGGAGCAAAACTTCTAGTACTGCTAACGCCAACGCGTCTGCGAAACGTGACGATTAAGACAATTCTTTCGAAAATAGAAGAAAACCATCGCCTAGCAGTAGACTTTTCAGGTCTGACAAAGAAGAGGAAGATTACTTATACGTACCAGAACCATGCTACAGCTTTATTAGTTGTAGAACGAATGGTTTGATCAGGGAAGACCACTATCTCACAGAATACCGGCGTAAAATAGCATCTTGATGCTACTGTGTTTTGTATGGTGACTGTAAAGAACCGGAGACCGTTTTTACTGGAAATGAGGTGTTTCATCTTATACGTCAGGGGCGACAACGACTCTGCATTTTGATTTTTAATCGTCCATGAGCCATAGAATCCACTTACCATCAGGTGGACTGTGTACCCGTTTGTCACATTTATTCTATAAAAAACAGCAAAAAACATTAGTGTAATTAAAGCTACTTATATATTAAAATATTGTAAATGTCATTTATTTGTTGCTGTCGTAAATATTGTAATGTTATTTAAAGTAACAAATGATCGTAAAATGTGCGATAAACGATTTTCTTATCAGTATCGTTACTTCCATCCAAATCTCAAGCCGTATTTGTGTGCGTACGAAGAAGCAGCATGTAAAAGAAATAAGAATGCTCATTTTATTTATTTACAAATACGCACGCAAATAAAACAATTTATTACTTTCTTATTCGAGACAGAGCGACCTTACGATTTATTTTATCCGATCTGTAGGTAATCTAATCCAACACGCTACAAGACCGGTAAGTAATTATTTTTACAAGCCCTTTTTCTATTTTAGGTACTTAAAGGAATCTCAGTTAATGCCAAGTGATAAAATGTTTTTTTTAATAAAAGTTATAAACGAACCCACAGTCCATTTGATGGTAAGTAGATGCTGTGGCCCATAGACATTTACATCTATCCTCGATTAAAAATCACAATTCAGATGCGTTGTCACCCCTAAGGATTAAGATAAAATGTCAGTGCTAATGGTCTGCGGTTATTTTCACTCACGATACGAAACACAGCAGCATTAAGCTGCTATTTTACGCTAACATTATGTGGGAGCACAGAAGGACCACGCTCTCACGCATAGAAATCTAAGTAATAAGGCACTTAGTGCATTATTATTTAGATTTCTATGCGTGAGAGCGTGGTCCTTCCCAGGTCGAACAGACCAATTCGTGCTATAACCGTAACGCGGCTCTACCATGACAAAGTAATACCAAAGAGCAGACTAATTGCTGATAGACATATGCCTTTCTTTACTTATACATAACAGCATATAAAAGTCCATTATTGAACGTAGGCCCCTCCAAAGATTGTCTCATAGGGAGTATTTTGCCATAGTTGCCACGCTTGGCAGGCGATTTGGCAACCGCAATTTTGATTAATTTGAGTTGTTAGATGTTGTAATAGGCAGATGCTGCTGCCCATCTCTTACGACACCCACGGGACCATACGGGGTGGTGGATATTCTTACACCGCCACTACACGGATAATAATAACAAATATTTGCCATTGAATAACACGGAGATATCCTCAAATCCAAACTTCGGGCGGTTCATTGAGCCCAAGACCAAAGCAGCTGCAAGGGAGCTAAAAGTCCTTGCAAAGGTGCGGCGATACTTCACGCCAGGACAGCTGCTTCGTTTATATAAAGCGCAAGTACAGTCGTGCGTGGAGTATTGCTGCAATATATGAGTTAGTACTGCAAAATGTCACAGAGCAGCATTTGACTCAATGGAAAGGCGTGTTAAGAGGTTTATTTTTGACTCGAATTCGGATAAAACCAATCTTACCAGCCTCCAACACAGGCGCAAAGTAGCCAGTTTGCGATTTTCTACAGGATTTCGGAGAGTGTGCGCAGAAATTACATAATTTGATTCCTCCTCTCCCTTTCATCATCGGATATTCAGACGTTCGGCCAGTCTCCACCCTTTCGTTTTTGACGAACCAAACGGTTTGATTCATCATTCATCATACATACAGCAAAGGAGTGGATTAAGTTGCCAGCATCTGTCTTTCCATCAGATTACAATGTGGGTGTTTTCAATCACCACTTACCATCACGTGGGATTGTAGTTAAGCGCTGGCTTAGAATAATTATTAAAAAATAAAGTGAATTGGCGCTGAAAAGGGCCCAAAAAGTTGGAAATTAAAAAAAATTAAAATCCATAGTTGGTAACGCCAGTTAACAATCTACTTTATCAACATTACATTACATATCGCATTGAGTTCGTCCTAAGTTATATCTACTTTATCAACATGACTAGTGCATATTTTTTGTTTCCTTCCTTCCTTCCCTTTCCTACCACACGCACTGCCGCCGAGGTGAAAAAGAGGATCTCGGCGCGCGTCATTATACTAAGTGATATTACGTTCTCCGCACCGCACGGCCAGCCGTCGCGTCATATATATATATATTAACCGCAAACCGCGCAGGACGAACATTGAGTTCTCCTGTTTATCTTTAATACTCACCGCATCAGACATTGTGTCTTTGTAACTCATAAAAGTGTGAGACGCCCCCGTAAGGGCAAAGGTGGAGAGAGTGGGACTTCACGAGACTGTTCCGAGAGTGCGTGTGCCCCGAACCACGTGGCGAGCTCGCTGCATAGCAGACACTCCAGGAGGAAGGCGCGGCAGCCCTCATCAGGTCAGTGCGTGCTATCCCACCTATTTATTTTCCCCTTTGCCGTATGCACCAAAATTACAGTCCACTAAATCTTTATCGAAGATACCTTAAGTTACTGGCGTCTCCATTTTTAATGGTCCTTCGAGCCGGATTGACCTTGACTTTCCATTTTTAATGGTCACTTCTCGCTGGATTGACCTTGACTTTCCGCCCTTATTAGATCGTTATCGTAATAAGCGTTTATATAATTAATTATTTATATTTTAATCCGACTTCGGATTAACCCCGCCCTTATTAGAACACTAGAATAGGTCCTAATAGGTGACATTCATAGTAATTTTAAAACTATATTCATAGAATGAATAAGCATATAATTATCTATATAAATTATTTGTTGTATGTTCACATCACGTCATCAACTTTTAACTACATCTATAGATTATACTGTTAAATTACATTTATTATTTGCACATATATTTAAGCATTATATTCGTTATAAATAACTTCATAATTATTATAAAAGTTAACAATTAAAGTTCATCGTTAACAAAACTAATATCTAATAATTCAACCGCGTAGCGAGGTCGCTTACTGACTACCCGCTTATAATTATATTATTTTTGCCGCATAACTTAAGTTGTAATGCCGCCTAAAAAACAAATAGCATCGAATAATAGCGATTCCTCGGATAATGAGGGCACACCTGATGCTGAGTTGGTTTTATTGTTAGCTAAACGAGATGCTTTATTTGAAATAGTGCAAAAAATATATGATATGTCCTCGGACATCCTCACAAACACTTCAACGATGGAGCGTTTTCTTGATGGAAGTTCTAATATTAATGCTTTACGTATTGAGTTTAAACAGGTCTTAGATAATTATAATTCACATTTATTAAAAATAAACCCTATTGCTAAACCTGATTATAACAGCCTCATTGCGTTTGAGTCTCTTTGCGGTAGAATAAATAGGCTTTATTTACAATATTCGCAATCTAATTCACAAAGTACTAGTACACCATCTAAAGCCAGATTCTCACTTCCGCCTATCGAACTTATGCCATTTTCGGGTGACATTCGCTAATGGCCTTTATTTTATGCTAGCTTTAAATCAACCGTCCATGACAACACATCGCTTACCGACGCTGAAAAGTTATACTATTTGCTAGGTAAACTAACGGGCAAAGCCCTATCTGTATGCTCAGGTATAACTCCTTGCGCTGAAAATTATAAAATTTTATTGCAAGCACTCGTTGACAAATATGAAGACCGGCGTATGCTAGCATCTACATATATTAATCAGATGTTCGAATTTAAGCCATTGCAATCGGCCACCGCAAATAATTTTGATTTATTTACTGATAACTTTATAAGTGCAGTGCGCGCTTTACAAAACTTAAAGTTAGATAATCTCGCGGACTTAATTGTTCTTCATATCGCGCTTAAGAAGCTGGACCCGGATACCATTCGCTCTTTCGAATATAGTCATAACTCGATGGTACCTACCTTTGATGATTTAGTAAATTTTATTAAGACCCGCTCCAAAGTTTTGCAACGCACCGATTCTAGTACAAATTCTAATAGCGCACCAAACAATCGACGAGATAACGGTAATAATCGTCGCTGTAATAATACTTCGTCGCCGAAGTATCAGGCGTACGTAAGCACGACGACTAGTTGCTCAAAGTGTCTGTGCGATAATATTGTGCATCAACACCTATTTAAGTGTGCAGACTTTAATAAAATGACGCCGCAGGAACGATTTAAATGCGTAAAGAGTAACAATGCATGTGTGAATTGTCTCAGTTTAAGTCATCGAGTGTCTAGTTGCTCTTCAAATTATAGTTGTCGAGTTTGTAAATTTAAACATCACACATTGCTGCACTTCCACCGCAGAAGCGATAATGCTTCCCCTGCGCTGGCGCGTTCTCCACCGCTTCAGCCAGTTACACTGAAGTCTACAACCCCCGCGCCCGCACACTCGCCACCCCTCACCGCAGGTGCGCGTTCAGACGTCGCGCTGTGTACTTCGTTCAAGAATGTTTCTCAACGTTCACCGCCTCCCGCGCGCGCAAGTCGTTCGCAGAGAACTGTTTTATTATCAACCGCTCAAGTATTTGCTTACGATGCTAAGGGAGAGAAACAAATTATTCGTATATTATTAGACTCCGCGGCTCAAAGCCATTTTATGACTAAAGAGTGCTGTCATCGTTTAGGCGTTCAACAACACGATACCGAATGTACTGTAGTAAAGGGATTCGGTGGAGTTGAAAAAATTGTAAAATCGAAATCGATTGATATTAAAATTTTCTCACGGTTCGACTCGAATATTAACTTCAATATTTCAACGCTAGTTGTTGATCAAATCACCGACCTTTTGCCCACCGCTGTGGTAGACACATCTGTCTTATCACACTTCCATGGCATAAGACTCGCTGATGAATGTTATAGCATGCCTAATAAAATTGATGTTTTGATAGGCGCATCCCTTTTCCCGCACTTACTATGTCCAGACGTAATTTATTCGTCTAACGACTTGTCCAGGCCCTCGGCTTTGAATACGGTATTTGGTTACGTTATTATGGGCTCAGTGCCGACACTTCAGGTAAATCATTCTTTAACGTGCTGCTCAGTTCTAGAGTCTCCTATCGTTGACAAATTAGTGCAACGATTTTGGGAGCTTGAACAGCCACCCTCCGCACCGCCCATTCAGTGTCCTTCAGACATTGAATGTGAAGAGTTTTATAAATCTACGACATCCCGCGATCCTTTTACTGGTAGATATATTGTTGGCCTGCCATTTAAAGATGACGTTTACTCTCTCGGAGATTCTTATGAAACCTCTCGACGACGATTCATGTGCTTGGAGAGGAAACTTCAAGCCTCGCCTACATTAAGGTTAGCATATGATAACGTCATAAAGGAATACTTAGCTAAAAATTATATATCCCCCGCACCGCCGTATGACTCTCATGAACCCGCTCCAATATATGTCATACCGCATCATGGAGTCTTACGCGAAGATAAGAAGTCAACGCGTCTGCGCATCGTCCTGGATGCTAGCAGTAAGACTAGCACTGGGCGATCATTAAATGATATTCTTCATTCAGGACCAAATTTGCAAGGCGACTTGTTCAATATAATTTTAACTTTCCGCTTACATCCAATCGCTATGACAGCCGACTGTCGCCAACAATTTCTGCAAATAGTTGTTCGCGATTCTGATCGTCGTTACCAATGCTTCCTATACCGCTTCCGTCCACAAGACCCACTTGTGTTATACCACTTCAATCGCGTGTGCTTCGGTTTAACTTCGAGTCCATACCATGCATTGCGCACGGTAAGACAGCTCATTGATGACGACGGCGCAAAGTATCCACTTGCGAGTCGTATCGCATTTACTTCGCTATATATGGACGACATCGCGTTCTCTATGCCCAGTGAATCCGAGGCCAGTGAGACCTCTCGGCAGCTGATAGACTTATTCAAGGGTGCCCAATGGGACCTGATAAAATGGCATAGCAACCGTCGATCTGTTTTAGATGACCTCCCTACTTCCCATAAAATTACAGGAGAAGTAGAGTTCGATAAATCAATGCCACATAAAATACTAGGCTTGCATTGGTCTATCGATAGTGACGCCTTTTATTTTAAGATATCTGTTCCCGCTGATGTGACGTGCACTAAGCGCGCCATCTTATCTACTGTCGCTCGCCTGTGGGACATAATGGGTTTCGTTGCTCCCACAGTAGCGTACGCCAAATTGTTAATAAAGCAGCTTTGGCAACTTAATTTAGATTGGGACGACATACCACCGCCGCCAATTATTAAGATGTGGAGGCAATTCTGTGCTGAATTACCAGCTCTTAATGATTTACGTATCCCGCGACATGTTGGTGTATCCAAAAACTGTACTGCGTCACTCCTGGGGTTTTCCGACGCCAGCGAGCACGCATACGGTGCCGTAGTCTACATACATGTAAAGAGCGTCAATGGTAACACCGTCCAGTTGATTTGTGCAAAGACTAAAGTCGCACCGACGAAACCACTATCTATTGCACGCCTTGAGCTTTGTGGAGCGGTTTTACTCTCAAAATTGCTTCGCAGAGTACTCGACAATTATTCTCTTGACCTTGCAATATCAGTCTATGCCTTTGTAGATTCAAAAGTAGCTCTGTACTGGATAAAGAGTTCGCCACACAAGTGGCAGACCTTTGTTGCAAACCGCGTTGTTCAGATTACCGACAATATTCGCGCTGATAACTTTTATCATGTCGCAGGTACTGAGAATCCCGCTGACATACTTTCACGTGGCGTTACGCCAAATAAATTAGTTTCAAACCCCCTATGGCTCCATGGGCCTCAGTGGACTTCGTTAGATCCATCTCAATGGCCTCTTCGTACTTTAGACAATGAGGTTATTGCAAATATGCCTGAGAAGAAGATTTTGTCGCACACTGTGTGCACATCCGTCTGTAATTCTGCGATTTATGAGCTCGCACTCCGCATCTCTTCTTGGAGTAAACTTCTACGTATAATTGCGTACGTGTGTAAGTTTGCTAAATTATTGCCCCGCCGCAACACTACTGTAGTGACTGCTGATGATCTCAGTTTCTCTGAGGTTATAATCCTCCGCGCCCTGCAAAAACAGCATTTTGCAGTGGAATATTTAAATATTGAAGGTAACAAACCTTGCTCGCCCGCTTTCAATCGTTTAAGGCCTTTTATTGAGAATGGTTTAATCCGGATTGGTGGTCGTCTTTCGAACTCCGCATTAGATTACACGCAAAAACATCCAATTATACTCCCGCGCAGTGATCATGTAGTGAACATGATCATTGACTATTATCATATTAAAAATTTACACGCTGGGCTTGTTATTGTCATTGCTCCGTCAAAAATTTTGGATACCTTCCGCACGCCGCACTGTGAGAAGCAGAGTCTACAAATGTAATATATGTTTCCGGCTTAGACCCCGTCCAACTTACCCTTTGATGGCTGATCTTCCCCATAGTCGTGTAAGACAAGCTATTAAGGCATTTACACACACGGGCTGCGATTATGCCGGTCCTATCGCATACACTCCTGTACGTCGACGTGGTGTACGCAGCGAGAAGGCGTACTTATGTGTTTTCACATGCCTCACGACTCGAGCTGTACATATAGAAATCGCTACAGATCTTAGTAGTTCTAGTTTCCTCGCTGCGCTTAAACGTTTCCTCTCTAGACGAGGGCCGATTCAGTTTTTATATTCGGATAATGGAACGAATTTTAAAGGTGCCGCTTCGTATCTTCGCGATCTCTATAAATTTCTAAACGTTGAATACCGCCCAAAGCTTGAGCAAGAGTGTGCTGAGAATCGTATAACATGGAAGTTCATCTGTCCCAACTCTCCTCATTTTGGAGGCGCCTGGGAGAGTATGATCAAAGTCGTAAAAACGCATCTGTTCCGAGTTATCGGACATCAGTTACTTTCATACGAAGAGCTTAATACTGTTCTTGCGCAGATTGAGTGCTTGCTAAACTCGCGGCCCTTGACAGTATTGAGTTCTGATCCTGCAGAGCCTTCAGCTCTTACTCCGAGTCATTTTTTGAATACCGCACCTTTATTGTCATTACCCGCACCCAAAGTCAAATCTGACTCTACCAGTCTGTTACACAGGCATTCTTTACTGGATAAATTAGTTCAGTCGTTTTGGGACCGGTGGAGGACGGAATACCTTCACGGATTACAAGTTCGTCAGAAGTGGAACACCCCGTCTACGGCTATCGTACCAGGCATGGTTGTAATTGTGATAAATGATAATGAACCGCCCCTTGCTTGGCCATTAGCGATTGTCGAGTCTGTTCATCCTTCGAAGGATGGCGTAGTTCGAGTAGTGACCGTGAGAACTACTAAGGGAACATATCTCCGTCCTGTTGCTCGTATTTGCCCTCTCCCAAGACAATAAATCACGATTATTTTGATTATAATTATTTATCTAAATTAGGAATTAAGTTTATATTTATATATATTAAAAAAGCATTAAACCGCAATATTATATTTATGTATACATTTTCTCGCTTACCAAGTAAGGTTAGTAGATGAGACATGCGCATTGAGCGCATCCTCTCACTTTATATACCGCTTATTTATTTGTTTTCCTTTTACTTTTTATATTACGGTTGTCTTTTAAAGGTGACCCTTTAAGGGCGGGAGGAAATGGCAACGCCAGTTAACAATCTACTTTATCAACATTACATTACATATCGCATTGAGTTCGTCCTAAGTTATATCTACTTTATCAACATGACTAGTGCATATTTTTTGTTTCCTTCCTTCCTTCCCTTTCCTACCACACGCACTGCCACCGAGGTGAAAAAGAGGATCTCGGCGCGCGTCATTATACTAAGTGATATTACGTTCTCCGCACCGCACGGCCAGCCGTCGCGTCATATATATATATATATATATATATATTAACCGCAAACCGGTGTGGTTGTAGCACGAATGGGTCGGCTCGACCGGGGAAGGACCACGCTCTCACAGAATACCAGCGTGAAATAGTAGCTTAATGCTGCTGTATTTCGTATGGTGAGTGTAGAGAACCGGAGACCCTATTTACTGGAAATGAGGCATTCCATCTCAGTCCTCACGGGTGACAACGCATCTGCATTTTGATTTGTAATGGAAGATAGATGTAGATGTCTATGGGCCGCAGCAACCACTTACCATCAGGTGGACTGTGTGCTCGTTTGTCACCCTATTCTATAAAAAAAAAAAAAAAAAAAAAAAAAAACCGCGCAGGACGAACATTGAGTTCTCCTGTTTATCTTTAATACTCACCGCATCAGACATTGTGTCTTTGTAACTCATAAAAGTGTGAGACGCCCCCGTAAGGGCAAAGGTGGAGAGTGTGGGACTTCACGAGACTGTTCCGAGAGTGCGTGTGCCCCGAACCACGTGGCGAGCTCGCTGCATAGCAGACACTCCAGGAGGAAGGCGCGGCCCTCATCAGGTCAGTGCGTGCTATCCCACCTATTTATTTTCCCCTTTGCCGTATGCACCAAAATTACAGTCCACTAAATCTTTATCGAAGATACCTTAAGTTACTGGCGTCTCCAATAGTATTAATAAATCATTGTGTGAATATTCGCCATTTTGCGAAGCGAGTCCAAAATATGGAAGCAACAATTTCACAAAACTTATCAACAGTAAAATGACTAATCTCACCCGAGAAGTATAAACGAATTCCATTCCGTGATTTTATGTTCAAAACTGATTTTCTTGTTAAAAAGTTTTATAATGAATACGTCACTGAATTAATATCTAGATAACTTTCATAGCGTTACGCGGCTTACATCTCGTAAATTTACTTTTCAAAACTCTATAAAGTAATTAATAGAATCGGGCATTACTTTGAGGAAAACCATTATATAATATAGATAATAAAGACATTAAAAATTAATTAGCTAAAATACGCGTTATAAAGAATAATGTGTCTACCTAGTTTGAAGAGCGCCTCCTGCCCTCCCTCAATTGCATGCACTACACGTACCCTGTCACCAATACTCTAAACGACACTACGCTAAAAAAGACACACAACCATCGATAACACGACACGTGATTCGCCTGTAAATAAGTCATCCTCAGATAAAGTTTTTCTTACGTGGTAGAGCCGTGCTTCAGCTATATTGTGATTGCAGCACGAATGGATCCGCACGACTGGAGTAGGACCACGCTTCTACAGAATACCAGCGTAAAATAGCAGCTTAATGCAGCAGCATGTTGTTTTGTACATGAGTGTAGAGAACCGGAGACCCTTTTTACCAGAAAAGGGGCATTCTCTCTCAGTGCTCAGGGCTGGCAACGCATCTCCATTTTGATTCTTAATTGAAGATAAAAATAGATGTCTATGAGCCAAAGCATCCAATTATCATCAGGTGGTTTGTGTGCTCGTTTGTCACCCTTATTCTATAAAAAAGTTAGACTTTTCGGTGGCTGAATGCTAAGTGAGCCAACGAGGAAAGGAGGTGCTCCTGAAACTAGGTGAGACACATCATTTTATTTTGTTACGCGAATCTTAGCTTATTAATTTTTAACATATTTAATGTAATGGATTTCGGCAAAATAACGCCTGATTCTACTCGTATTAATTATATAACCGTTACCGTTACGGCCTATTAAAATCCACTGCTGGACATAGGCAGCAGATTGCTTCATATGGGAGTATATTTGCCATAGTTGCCACGCTTGGCAAGAGGATTTTGGGGCAAGAAAAAAAAGATTTTAGTGTATGAACACCTGAAGGTTTGGAAGAAAGAGTTGATGAAGCCAATGCTCCGTCTCCCTCGTGCTTTGATCCAAAATCCCGAAACCTTTCAGTTCGAGCAAAACCGTCTTCGGCGCCTAGAAGAATGCAATTCAGTGAACGATATCAATGACAAGCTCGTGGAAACTGTCCGTGCGTTCTATCAGGTTGTTAAGTTCTACAAGACCCGCCACAGAAGAACACAAAAACTCTCCGATCACACTCTTAATCTCATGGCTGTTAGACGGGAAATGAATCTGCAGTCGTCAGCAGATTTGGCAGCATACAGTCAACTTAACAGTCAGGTCTCCAAATGCATGCGGCGGGACTTACGCAACTTCAATACAGCTTGTATTGAAGAAGCGATTGAGCGGAACCAGGGCTCCAAAGTCTTTGCCAGAGATCTGTCTGACAGAAAGAGCCAACTATCACAGCTGAAGATTGAATGTGGCAGCATCGTTTCCGAGACACATGAGATTTTTAGTGAGGATGAGAGGTTCTATGGGCAGCTGTACACATCATAGTTGGAGCCACACGTAAGTGTGAATAACGATCCAAGAAAAAGTCTTATCCGACACTATTCCGATAATATCCCAGACGTCCGTCTGAGCGAGATTAGAAAAGCTCTCCAGCGCCTTAAAACGGCAAAGTACCCGGTGAGGATGGAATTACAACGGAGCGTCTGAAAGCGGGTGGAACACCGGTACTTAAAGTCCTTCAGAAGCTCTTCAATTCCGTCCTCCATGGTGGCACTACTCCAGAGGCGTGGAGCAGAAATACGATTATCTTGTTAAGTCGATGGATACAGGTGGCTCAGGAACGTGCTTTGTGGCATTGTCATCAATACGTACTTTTTGGTTTCTATTGGAGAGATGATCTATAAACCAGTCCAATGCTATTCCTCGAATGCTAAAATCCTGAAGGTAGATTATAAGAACAGGAATAGATACAGTGTCAAATGCTTTTTGCAAATCTAGGAAAAGTCCCAAACATTTTTTACCTCCATCTAAATATTGTGATATTTTAGTTGTCAAATTAAAAACCACCTCTTCGGGTGAGTGATTTGTTCTAAATCCATATTGATTATCAGAAAGAAATTTGTTATTTTCTAGGTATTTAATTGGTCGTCTATTTACAAACGTCTGTAGTATCTTAGAAAGTGATGATAATAGAGCTATAGGCTTATAATTTGATGGAGATGACCTGTCTCCTGATCTATATATTGAACAGATTATTGCTTGTTTAAATTGATCTGGGTATAACACCAGATAGAGAACTTAAGTTACATATATTATGGGCTATGTGAGGCGCTAACAAAGAGTTAATTTTTTTTTAAACCCACAGAGATGTCGTCCCATCCCGTAACACTAATTATGAGTCTAACTTCTTCCGGATCTGTTAAAAATAACGACATAGATTAGGCTGGACCAATTTGATTAGCTTCCCTGGCAAGTTGAAGGTCAGTTTTATTTAATTTTTTAGAATAATATTGGTTAATTGACTTCCAATTGATATAAATAAATTATTAACTATGTTGAGAGATACTTTTGGTGATCCAGCAATTTTACTCAGTTCTGCGGATGTATTTCTAGGTTGATTTAAATAACATACGTCTTTTATTAATCTCCAAATATTTTTTGAATTCCCCAAATTTCGTTTTAGTTCATTTTGATAATACTGCATTTTAACGATTTGATAATGTTTGTATATATTACATTCCTATTAAATTTTTAAACAAAATAGACTACCAAAATACTATAGATAAACAAAAAGAAATCATACATACCCATACATACATTTGGTTGTGTATGATTTCTTACACCGCCACAACACGGTAATAAAAATTGATTATATTAACTGGTACTTAAATTTGTAATAAACGATTGTCAGCAGGGATCGAACTTGGGTTGCTTGCGTACTGTGAAATTTACGACAAGCGTTTAACTCTTGGACTGCCACGCCTCTACTGCATGCATATACATATGTAACAAAAACTCCGAGGTTTCCGTTAAGTGCATTTATCAAAATCAGTATTCGAACGTATAGAAATTACTTCAGAAAACTCCTCCATAAAAAATCAAGAAAAACATTTTAATTGCAAATTGTATGTGGGTTTATTACCTCTGTCTTTTCCGGGAAATAAGAGACCTCGTTCAGATGTAAATAACATTTTTTCAAAAGATTCAATTGAGTTTAGTTACTTATTATGAAACACAGATTACCTCCTAATAGATACCCCATCATGGAGTATTTGTTCTGTTTCGATTTCACCAAATTTCGGGTTTAGGAGGACGTGTCAAATGCGCTGTGATTGGATAATTCAAGGTTGAATTTAGAATGTTCCGAATCATAGTGATGGGACAGGGTTGGGAAGTTGATCGATAAATTTGGGATTTATTGATTGTTGATAAATAAATGAATTGATCAATTTTTATTTTAAATTTATTAAAAAATAAAATAGTGTATACATAAATAAAAGAATATATATTTGTACATGTAATCTAATGATTTCTTAAATTTACGCGAACACTACACATTGAATAAAACTATATAATTATATGGATTTTATCGCATTTAATTAATTTATGGTCACGGAGGGGGGGGGGGAGTTAAATGTTTGACATCTCAATATCATCCCGGCTATCTTCACTTTTTGAATATTGATTTTTGGTCACGTCCTACATAAAACGAGCTTACAGTATCTTGAAGTCTTGCAGTGCTATGCTTGGTTTTGGATAGATTTTGTTAATTATAAGATCCCAAGCAGATGGCAGCACCCATCCACCGACTGTGGCCGGCTTCACTCGGTCGCTGTGACGTAGGCTTGGGACCCAAAGTTTGTTGTCTTGCAATACTTGATTGACATGCTGAAGCTTGGCAGCCAGATGTATTCTGTCACAGATCCCTTGTGCTCTCTGAAATAAATATTTATCCACAGTAGCAAACTATGGATGTCTTAGCTGACTTGCCACACCATTTCACTGCATAGGAAGCCATTTGTAATGTATGTTGGATACCAAAATTATTTTAAAATTTTCAAAAACTCGAACATGCCTACGGGTCACAAACTTGGTCGACAATGATATCGTGATTCTTAGCGTCACTTCATTTGCTAGCTAAAGCTAAGTATGTGTTGCGCGCGTTTGTGGCCCTGTATGCGGAATCTATTAGGAGGTAATCTGTGTTATGATACGACCAAAAAATTTCACTGTCATAAATTACATACCTATTTTTTTAAAGTTACCTCCACACTAGGATTTTCTCCTGTATCGTGAGGGCAGTTTACAAACATAAATTTCACAAGGACAAACATCCAGTCCCGGAACAATTACTTATAGGTCATACAAATACTTGTTCCGTGCGGGGTTCGAACCCGCAGCCCTTAAGCGCTGTAAATCATTGCTACGCCACTGCGCCACGGAGCCGTCGTACCTATATACTGTATATAAGCAGTAGGTCACCTGCTTCTCCTTCTTTATATAGTAATGTGTTTGTACGTTTAATGTAAAAGTATCTCTCTATCAAATCACTATGTCGGTGTCTTCATAAAAAAGTGGTTCTACTAAGCTAAGTTAGTATGCTTTACATCTTCGGTTTCATCACAAGTGGGAAGTTAAGCACTGGCATTAAGTAGTAAAAAATGAATGTGCTCATAATGACAACACTCTTCGGCTAGGTAAATGAACACAGAGTTCATACGCTCAATTGTTTGTAGTATACTAAAGTGTGTTTCTCCCAAAATATACTGCCGCTCACGACGTCAATATGGAATTTACTGTCGTCAGCCACTCGGTTAATACATAGTAATAAAGGTGTCAGACATATTTGTGTAGCATCCTCGTGACTATTCAATATACTGCCAGAATATACCGAATT
Organism: Parnassius smintheus behrii; assembly: GCA_036936625.1. NCBI lineage: Eukaryota > Metazoa > Arthropoda > Insecta > Lepidoptera > Papilionidae > Parnassius > Parnassius smintheus. The sequence goes on along the minus strand of JAUPFT010000003.1, from coordinate 56,186,523 downwards.
CAGCTGTTAGGAAACTTTGAAAGTGACTCATATTTGCGTCGTCAGAAGGCGATTTGCAAATGACGATTACATAAATGACAGTTCATTAAAAGGAAGGGGAAGAAAAGTGAAAGAAAGCTAAAAAAGTGATGGCTTTTGAAAGAGAAGAAAGTAAAACGATACCTATGTGAAATAAGAAAAAAAGGTGATTTGTTTAAGCAAGTGGATGTGTTTGTGCACTTTGGATGTGTGTTTAACAGAGATGGTAAATATGACAAGGATATAAAATAAAGAGTAAATGCAGTACTCGGAGTGAAAAGGGCTCTTTACACTAATATGGAAAGTCAGAATTTGTTAAAAAAGGCACGTACGGCAATTCACAATGCTTTGTTAGTCCCTACCTTAACACGTTCACTGTCCCGTGTCATTACTATGTCTTACTATTGTGTCTGGATACCAGAAAGTGAACGTATTCAAGTATTTATGTAAAAGTAGAGTGTGGCAGAAGAAGCATAAGGGTAGAACTAGTAACGTATAAATGCGGTCATTAAAGAGTATGTTTATTGATCAAATTGGTTATATACTGAAGATGAGTTAAATGAAGAGAACATTTAACCGAAGAGCATATTGGTATTTGTGTAGGTATGGACGTGAAAGAGTCAAGAGAGGTGTTCCAGGATCGTGTCAAATGGTAGTCCGTAGTCTCTGCCTACCCTTATTGCTGATAGGCGTGAGTGTATGAGCTATGGCAGAGGTGTTTGCGTAGTACTCAGTATATATGTATCAGTAATTCATAAATAACTAACAACCATCATAGAAATAGAAGACAAAGTGGCATTCTGCATAGTACACTGATGTATCAACTCCGTAAATACAATAAATGTGCAAATCTCCCGAGCTTTTGTTTTGTACAGCTGCTAAACAAGCCCGTCACTATCCGACATCAGTTTGTGAAAGCTTTTAAGAGCGCGAAGCTTTCAGACATGATTACCTTTTTAATTCAGTAACGAGCTTTACAAACAACAAGATATATACATTTGTTATTTGACACCCATTTGTGTATTAGTTAGTAAGAGATCATTCTATTCCATTCCATTACTCCATAGATTGCCTCATGAAACGGATTTTTATATAGTGGTCACGCATGGCCGCGGGTGGACAAGCGCATTGGCAACCGCAGTTTTTTTATTTACCGCATTTTTTTTACTTACAAAAAATCCAAAATGCACACAAGGTTAAATTAAAATGCAAAAAAGATTTGCATATTTTTTACTATATGTGTCTGTTCTTTGGGAGAAGATTTTTTTTAATATTAGTAATCTTATTAATTAACATTACTAATATTCTTTTTAACCACTCGGTAAGCTTGAAACGCTTGTGTTAGAAGTGATTCACGACAGTAGTCAAATGGCCGATTCGAACCCACGACCTTTTGAGTTCGTGATCCGTTCCCTGCCATTAGGCTACTGTCCTAAAAAATGCATATATTTAAAACAATAAAAATTAATAATCATAGATTGAATAATTATCACATAATAGTAATAAAAATCTCGAAGCTTTTAGCAGCCCGTTTCTAGAAATTTACTAATAACAGTAATAAAGCCAATAGAAAGAATAAAATATTAATAATTGTACAATATTTAAAAAAGAGGAAGTTCGGAATCATACAATGTGCGGCTAGGAAATATTTTGTCATATTAATTAATAATACAATGTCAATGAAAGCTAATTGCAATCCTAATATGTCCATTAAGTTAAAATATCTAATTAAATGTCATATCGTCAATACTTGTATAGAAAATAGTCAGCAGACGTATCACACTGTCTGCAAATATGTCAGTTTAATCATGCTAAGTTAGCATGTGCCCTTAATATTTTGTATTGTTATCAGGAAGACTCTACTGACCATCTTGGTTAAATAAGAGATATCCCCAGTTTATTCTCTACACTGATTACAAAAACCCGCGTAAAATGTTTGCTGAACAGGTATACGTCCCACTGCTGAATATCACTTCAATTTCAGAGAATATTTAGGGCCGGACGGCAAATGCAGTAAATATCTTTAGTGGTTATTTTTACGTTGTAAAGCCATGCTGTAGCTATATCATAGTTATAGCACGTACAGGTCGGCTTCACCGGGATAGAACCACGTTCTCACAGAATACCAGCCGAAAATAGCAGCTGCTTGGCTCTTCCACGTATATAAAATGATATAAAAGGAAAGCAATATACATAGCCAACGCTCAAATGGGAATGAAGGCTAATAATCTTACGGTCACCAGATGTCGCTATTTGGGACTAAGATGAACTTATTTGTTACGCGGTTGGTCACACAGTGTCATCATTATTGCAAAGTTGCGTTTTAAGTAAAAGTTTTTGATTTGTAGTATATATACAAACACACATACACAAACATACACACACACATATATATATATATATATATATATATATATATATATATATATATATATAATAATGCCTCTGTGCTGTATTCTTTAATTTTTAACACATATTTAAAAAATTATTCTATTTTCAAGAATATTCATAACTCAGTTTTCCCTTTCAATCTAATTTATATAATATATAATTAATATTTCACAAAGAAATAGTAATCTCCAAACTTTACTAACAAATAAACTTCCCCTATATGAAATCTGTCAAATATTTCATCTCATTCATTTGGTGCCGCCGTGGTGGCAGAACAAGTTGTGGATCATTAGCGCACTTCACAACATTGATGCGTTCCTTCACCTCCACGCACGAAGTAAATCAACGCTTAAAATTGCAAAAGCAACAGAGGTACTGCCAGTGATCGACTTCTGTTGCCTGCATACTATGAAATTTATTTCGAGCGTCCCACTTTTTTTTAAAGAAAAAGGGTAGACGAGTATTCGGCTCACCTAGTCAATGTCAAACGCCACCCATGAACAACTGCAACACCACAGAATTGCAGCGTTGCCAGCCTTTAAAATAGGAGAAAACCAGTGTTGCCATTTTAGTGCATTTGTCGCTAGATCTAGTGCAATTCTAAGATACTCGTATATAGCGCTTTTATTAAATATGTAAGTGCTAAAAATATATCGTGGAATCTGGCGGAAAATTTTACACTAATAAAAAACACTAGCGACTCTATCGTTCGGGTATTCTCCGACCAAAACGTTGCTGATGCGTTAATTGTTTCATCTCCCTTTTGCATTATGGATGTAGCTATTTTGCTTTTCATTATCAACTAAGTTTTAATACCTGAGAACAACTGGTTTTTGCCATCTGTTTGTTTCGTGAAAATTTTAAATAGTATTGCCACCGAGGATGAATAACCAGAAATATAGATTTGAGTGGGATCAAATGGCATGGAATTCAATTAGTCAAATAAAAAGATGATGGTGATGACATAGTGAAATTTTACATAAAAACTTACCTAAAAATATCCTCAACAAATTACTAACTCTGTGAAAAAAGATTTGAAGCGGGTGTAGGCTCATCATCGGTATCTGGATGTAATGATGACCATGAAGACGTAGTGGAATTATCTAAGTTAGTTGATTTAAGTACCTAGTATTACTTAAATAAATGAAGATGTCTTTAAATAATTGCATTTTTTCTTATTTCCTTATACATTTACAGGACAGGTGTAATTTGGTGCATTTTAGAAAGCAAATTTTTGTAAAATATAGCGCTATTTTGATAAAGGTTTAGTGCATCTTGTTTTCTTCATACGGCAACACTGGAGAAAATCGGACCTTGAAGGTCCCCAAGTAGTATCGGCCCGAAAAAATCGCTGGTGGTAGCCAATTCCACAAAGAAGTCATGCGAAGAAGAAAACTCCCAGTAAATCGCACAGTAGTGGACAGCCAATCTTCCAGATGTTGTGTATAGTAACATGATTTTTCTCGCGATATGCACTGAAGGAGTCTGAGCTACCAAGGTGGTATTATTCAAATTCGAAGCCAAGACATTCTTCAGAGTAAATATGTTTGTTGTTAAACATTACACTCATACTACAAATAGGTCAACTCGACCGGGGAATGACCACGCTCTCATAAAATACCAGCGTATAATAAATGCTCAACGCTGCTGTGTTTCTTATGGTGAGTGTAGAGAATCGGTGACACTTTTTACTGGAAATGAGACATCCTTTTTTGGGCCCCAGGGTTGACAACGCATCTGCACTTTAATTCTTAAACGAGGATATACATTGATGTCCATGGGCCACAGCCTCCACTTACCATCAGGTGAACTGTGTGCTTGTTTGTCATCTTTATTCTATAAAAAATATTCCTATACTCAAAGGTCATATTTTTAAAGCTCTTCAGAAGTTTAAAACTCTGGATATAAACTCGAATGAGTCAGTGTCGTAAAAGACGAAGCGCGTGCGTTGACGCGAGCCCGGCCGAGCAGGCGCGCGCAATGTAAACACACTTTTGTAGCAAAATGGATGATTTGAACTTGAATTTTATAATGTACACTGTAACACCTTTTCGCTTAGTACTGCTTCGTTTTTAATCTATCGTATTCAAGAGATTGGCGAGTCCCGCGGAAATAATTCTAAAATAAAGTTTGAAACATTATTTCACCTTTAAAGATATTGAAAATTAAATATATATATATATATATATATATATATATATATATATATATATATATATACATATATATATACATATATATATATATATATATATATATATATATATATATATATATATATATATCAGTGAACTGGTGCTGAACTACTAAACTAATAAACTTTAAAGCCATTTATTTGTGCTAAAGGAGCGTACGTTTATTGATAGTCTTTCTAAAGATACTTAGTATGTAAAAAAGGCCATTTTGGCGCCAGTGTTTTATTATTTTGAGTTGTTATCGGGAAGAAGCTGCCACCTATCACTTGTTTCAAATTTTCGTTGCAAAAAAAATGTAGCCAAACGGATTGCGGGCAGCCGAATTCGTAACCGCAATCTGTGGTTGAAGAACCGTTGCAATTTGCTGTCCACATTCACGCGCATTACATAGAGAAGAAAAACAAATAACGAACTACTGGGTGCATCCTTATTTGCAAGCATTAGATGAAAGCAAGCATTTTGAAATATTTTTTATTTCATTTTTATTCATTTGAAGCTTCTCGGCCGACTCTGGATTTCGATGATAATTTTTTCAGTATCCATCATAAACGTACCACGTGCACACAATCTTTCTCAATGGTGGACAGCTGCAAACTGAGTCGCACAATACAATGCGAAGAGCAACCGTCCGGCTGGCCGTCATTCGGACCGCAGCCCAGGGATATGAAAATTGTTGTCTGAATGTTTGTATTTGTGCAATTTTGCCTCCACGATAGAGAAACGTGGCTCAGATTGTTAACGCTCGCTGTAAATATAACAGAACGCGAGTAACCCAGGTTCGATCCCCGCCGGCACAAATGAAATTGTTAATTGCAATTTTAAGTGCTGATTTACCACGTTCTCGGCGGTGAAGGAAAACATCGTGATGAAACCTGCATGTCTGAGGAATAAGAAAAAAATATTTTGAAGACATGTGAAGTTCGCTAACACGTATGGGGGCAGCGCTGCGGACACTTCCTTGCCCTAAAACTCTCTCAGAAATGAGGGGAGGCCTGTGCCCAGCAGTGGGACGTATATAGGCTGTAACTTTACTTTTTTATAGAGACAAAGCTCCTATTGTGGGTTTAAAGTTTTTAAAAAGAGAAAATCAAAAACGAAAAACCAAGACCATAGAATTTGAATTTAATAGTAAGCTCTGTTTCATATTTTATACGGATTGATTCATACTTCGGTTAGGTTGAACAGGTGACCGCCTCTCGCGCGGAGCACATGGTGCCAGTAAAGGCGGTAACGGTACATAAATAATAACCGCGCTACAGATCGTAATATACACTGCGAGTAGAGATCTATTTAACCGTGCAAATTTAAGATATTAAATTTATAAACAGTTCTAAACAGATCACGACTCTAAATAAAGTTTGGGCGGTGAATAAAACTACGTCTATTTTGTATCTATAGTGTTTGATTTTTAATATTAAATTTAAGTTCCATCATGTGGTTATGATATAAATTAGCCCAGAGTGTTAAAATTATAAAAAAATTGTACAATCGACTTCAATATAAATAAAATAGGAACATCAACAATGTAGTTGAAGTCAATCAAATACGCATTACTAAGGTAAATCCAAAAACTACTCGTCAGATTTTAATCAAATTTATATGGGATCACATGAAAAGCACCGGCTTTTATAAAAAAAGAAGTCATCTAAATCGGTTTGCATAAAAAAGTTCTGAGGTAACACATTTTTGTGTGTGTAAGCTATTATTTGAAAAAAAAAGTAGTCCAGCTGGGTTTCTTGTTGGTTCCCAGCACAGAGTTTTTTTTGTGATCCAGTGGTAAACGAAAAAATTGACTTTCAATAATTATTGTTTATAATTTACATTGAATAAAAAAGTTTCTGTTTCTGTGTTACCTCAGAACAATTTTTTTTAAATACAGTCTAATTGAATACCTCCTCCTTTTTGAAGTCGGTTAAAAATACAACTATTCTGGTGATGCCTTAAGGGAAAATCGATCGGTTTTATAATTTGTGTTACGAGCTTAGGGTTCGTGACTATAAAAACTGCCAATTTAAAAACTGACAACCAATTGGGAAGATAGGTTCTCGAGTGGCAGCCTCGTACCGGTAGGCGTAGTGTAGGGCGACCCCCACTAGATGGAGTGACGACCTGGTAAGACATGCAGGAAGTCGATGGATGCAGGTGGCTCAGGACCGTGCTTTGTGGCATTCCTTGGGGGAGGCTTACGTTCAGCAGTAAGCTTGTAGAGGAATGTATTTAATGAATGAAATGGTCAGAAAACAGACTGAATCAAACCAAGGTAATTTTTTTCTTAAGTCTCTTCTTTGTTATTTTCTTGCTGGTTCTTCCCAGAACGGAGGTATTTTCCGAACCAGTGGTAATAATAAAATTGACCTTCAATAAGTATTAAGTACTAAACTATATTGAATAAAAAGTATTCTATTCTGTTCTACTGCTCAACATTGATCTTGCTATTCTTTGCTATCTGATTATATTACGGCGGTAATTTCCACCTGCTGCGTAGTAACTGGCAATATAGACGGGGGGCCAAAGTCAAGCGAGTTCTATCGGATCAATTCACCGCATCGTCTCTTTTCTTCCACTTTTATTAACTGTTCATCTCTTATCACCTCAAACGCAATTGTACACAAGTTTCACGGCTTGCGGCTTACTAACCCTGCCCTTTAGCAAGCAACTTTTTTATAGAATAAGGGTAACTAATGAGCCACATTCCACCCGATGATAAGTGGATGCTGAGGCTTGTACACATCTACATTTATCCTTGTTTATGAATCGTTACGCGGATGAGTTATCATCCCTGAGGACTAAAACAGATATCCGGTTATCAAAATTCACCATACGAAGCACAACAGCGTCTAGCTGCTATTGTACGCTGGTATTACAGACTATTATATAACGGAATAAAACATGAAGTAAATTGAGGCAGAATACTATATATAATAATATAATATAATTTAGAATTTAATTTCAAAATTATTTAAAATATTATTTAAAAAATATTACTCTGCACTTCTGAGAACTAAGACGCAATACCTCGTTTTCTGTGAAAAAAGTTCCAGTTCTCTCATACAAAACAGTGAAGAATTTGTGAAAACTAAGATCCCAATCTTCGATCAACAATACCAACTAGATAACGGGTCACGTACAAAATCATAGCTAAATACTGTCCGCATGAATATAAACTATGAAAGACATAAATTAAATAACATTTAGTGTGTAATCAACCTTAAGTTATAACAAATAAAGTTCTTTTTCCCGTATTGCCTTGAAAGCTACACTCTCACGTGCAAGAGCCCACGTCTCATGTGCGCTCTTATTTGCTGAGATGGATTTCTTGCGCCGACCCGACATGTAGTTGGTATTGTTGATCGAAGATCCCAATAGTGCGATGGTAGGGTTCTGTCGCGTAATGATAGTTAATGTAATATCCTCTAGACCGAATTTCGGTTAAGATGGCCAGTCTCAACGGAGACTAGCCACCTGAGCTGGACGGGATTACGCACTAGTGTATGCGTAAACACAGATGCACTCTCTATTTCTTCAACCTCATAGTCTAATGAGATGGCAGTCCGATAGAACTGAAGGGAGATCAGGCGCAGGACCAATGGTTTTACGTACTTGCCGAGGCACTTATATTTTATTTTTATAGAAGAGGGGGCAAGCGAGTATGCGGTTCACCTGATGATAAATGTCGACCGCCGCCCATGTACAACTGTAACACCACGGGAATCGCAGGTGCATTGTCGGCCTTTTAAAAAAAGAGCCTCTTTTTTTGAAGGTCACTAATTCGTATCGCTCCGGAAAAATCGCTGGTAGTAGTCCATTCCACAAGGAAATTGTGCGAGGAAGAAAAGTTCTTGTAAATCGCATAGTGGTGAGCCAGATATATAGATAGTACCGCAAGTTACGTCACAATGTGCGGTGGTGAAATTGAGAGGCTGGAATTAGTCCGAACAATTCCTCAGAGATGGTAGACGCGTTAAAATACGCAAAGAGATGCAATATCTCTTCACAACGCCAGTGAATCATGCTGATCAGATAAAGCTCGGTCGCTGACCATTCAAATCGCTGTAGTGATAAAATTCAGGGAGCTGGCACTGGGGAACTCCGGCCCAGAGATGGTGAACAGTACAGCCCATATTTGCTTCGGGCGCAAATAAAAAGAGTTTATTTCATCTGAGAATGTCTAGTTTAGAGGCGAAACGCGTGTCATTTTATTGACGGTAGTGTGTCTTTCCTAGTGTTGTGGTGTTGGGAGTAGTGGTGACGAGGATAGTGCATGCATTTGAAGGAGGGAGAAAGCGAGGCGCTCTTCAAAATGGGTTAGGCACATCAGATTATTTTTATAAGCGGATCTTTACTACAACCGCGTAGTGACGGCGTAAGGACGCATGAGCAATACGCGGTTACCCGCAATGCGGTCAGCCGTATGGTTGACCTCAAGCAAAAATATATGCGTAACATTTATTTCTATGTTCAATGCAATGCGGCTAGGGCTGCGGCATAGATAATATACTATATAGAGCATAGATGAGCCACGCTAACAAATTATTGGTGGTAGGTTGGTAGGTGACGAAACGAGGGAAGTTTCTTCTTCACTCTAATAGATGGCGTTGGGATTATAAATTACCGAAAAATATACTATAGGGCGCTATCAACTTGGTTCGGGTATTATTTCGTATATTTAACTATATTTTATTATAATATTTAATTTAATATAAATAATAGAAAATGTTTAAAGTTAGTAATTAATTAATTCGCCATGTACAAAAAACTCTCACATCGGTTTTCATTTCATTACTATGACATGTCTTACATTGATTGTTAGGCAAAATTAATTTATATATAAACCGCAACATTTCAAAACTTTGATAGCGTGTTCCAGGTTTCAGTTTAAATAATAAATGTTATCAGTGGTGCCATCTCTTTAGGAAAATATGTATTAATAGTAAAGAAAATAGTGCTTTTTACGACTGTGAGATTGTGCTAGTATCAACGTAAAAGTAAGCTACTGAGAACTTTCATATCCCTGGGCTGCGGTCCGAATGACGGCCAGCCGGACGGTTGCTCTTCGCATTGTATTGTGCGACTCAGTTTGCAGCTGTCCACCATTGAGAAAGATTGTGTGCACGTGGTACGTTTATGATGGATACTGAAAAAATTATCATCGAAATCCAGAGTCGGCCGAGAAGCTTCAAATGAATAAAAATGAAATAAAAAATATTTCAAAATGCTTGCTTTCATCTAATGCTTGCAAATAAGGATGCACCCAGTAGTTCGTTATTTGTTTTTCTTCTCTATGTAATGCGCGTGAATGTGGACAGCAAATTGCAACGGTTCTTCAACCACAGATTGCGGTTACGAATTCGGCTGCCCGCAATCCGTTTGGCTACATTTTTTTTGCAACGAAAATTTGAAACAAGTGATAGGTGGCAGCTTCTTCCCGATAACAACTCAAAATAATAAAACACTGGCGCCAAAATGGCCTTTTTTACATACTAAGTATCTTTAGAAAGACTATCAATAAACGTACGCTCCTTTAGCACAAATAAATGGCTTTAAAGTTTATTAGTTTAGTAGTTCAGCACCAGTTCACTGATATATATATATATATATATATATATATATATATATATATATGTATATATATATATGTATGTATATATATATATACATACATATATATATATACATATATATACGGTTGCTCTTCGCATTGTATTGTGCGACTCAGTTTGCAGCTGTCCACCATTGAGAAAGATTGTGTGCACGTGGTACGTTTATGATGGATACTGAAAAAATTATCATCGAAATCCAGAGTCGGCCGAGAAGCTTCAAATGAATAAAAATGAAATAAAAAATATTTCAAAATGCTTGCTTTCATCTAATGCTTGCAAATAAGGATGCACCCAGTAGTTCGTTATTTGTTTTTCTTCTCTATGTAATGCGCGTGAATGTGGACAGCAAATTGCAACGGTTCTTCAACCACAGATTGCGGTTACGAATTCGGCTGCCCGCAATCCGTTTGGCTACATTTTTTTTGCAACGAAAATTTGAAACAAGTGATAGGTGGCAGCTTCTTCCCGATAACAACTCAAAATAATAAAACACTGGCGCCAAAATGGCCTTTTTTACATACTAAGTATCTTTAGAAAGACTATCAATAAACGTACGCTCCTTTAGCACAAATAAATGGCTTTAAAGTTTATTAGTTTAGTAGTTCAGCACCAGTTCACTGATATATGTATATATATATATATATACATATATATATATATATATATATATATATATATATATATATATATATATATATATATATATATATATATATATATATATATATGTATATATACAGTTCACTGATATATATATATATATATATATATATATCAGTGAACTGGTGCTGAACTACTAAACTAATAAACTTTAAAGCCATTTATTTGTGCTAAAGGAGCGTACGTTTATTGATAGTCTTTCTAAAGATACTTAGTATGTAAAAAAGGCCATTTTGGCGCCAGTGTTTTATTATTTTGAGTTGTTATCGGGAAGAAGCTGCCACCTATCACTTGTTTCAAATTTTCGTTGCAAAAAAAATGTAGCCAAACGGATTGCGGGCAGCCGAATTCGTAACCGCAATCTGTGGTTGAAGAACCGTTGCAATTTGCTGTCCACATTCACGCGCATTACATAGAGAAGAAAAACAAATAACGAACTACTGGGTGCATCCTTATTTGCAAGCATTAGATGAAAGCAAGCATTTTGAAATATTTTTTATTTCATTTTTATTCATTTGAAGCTTCTCGGCCGACTCTGGATTTCGATGATAATTTTTTCAGTATCCATCATAAACGTACCACGTGCACACAATCTTTCTCAATGGTGGACAGCTGCAAACTGAGTCGCACAATACAATGCGAAGAGCAACCGTCCGGCTGGCCGTCATTCGGACCGCAGCCCAGGGATATGAAAGTTCTCAGTAGCTTACTTTTACGTTGATACTAGCACAATCTCACAGTCGTAAAAAGCACTATTTTCTTTACTATTAATACATATTTTCCTAAAGAGATGGCACCACTGATAACATTTATTATTTAAACTGAAACCTGGAACACGCTATCAAAGTTTTGAAATGTTGCGGTTTATATATAAATTAATTTTGCCTAACAATCAATGTAAGACATGTCATAGTAATGAAATGAAAACCGATGTGAGAGTTTTTTGTACATGGCGAATTAATTAATTACTAACTTTAAACATTTTCTATTATTTATATTAAATTAAATATTATAATAAAATATAGTTAAATATACGAAATAATACCCGAACCAAGTTGATAGCGCCCTATAGTATATTTTTCGGTAATTTATAATCCCAACGCCATCTATTAGAGTGAAGAAGAAACTTCCCTCGTTTCGTCACCTACCAACCTACCACCAATAATTTGTTAGCGTGGCTCATCTATGCTCTATATAGTATATTATCTATGCCGCAGCCCTAGCCGCATTGCATTGAACATAGAAATAAATGTTACGCATATATTTTTGCTTGAGGTCAACCATACGGCTGACCGCATTGCGGGTAACCGCGTATTGCTCATGCGTCCTTACGCCGTCACTACGCGGTTGTAGTAAAGATCCGCTTATAAAAATAATCTGATGTGCCTAACCCATTTTGAAGAGCGCCTCGCTTTCTCCCTCCTTCAAATGCATGCACTATCCTCGTCACCACTACTCCCAACACCACAACACTAGGAAAGACACACTACCGTCAATAAAATGACACGCGTTTCGCCTCTAAACTAGACATTCTCAGATGAAATAAACTCTTTTTATTTGCGCCCGAAGCAAATATGGGCTGTACTGTTCACCATCTCTGGGCCGGAGTTCCCCAGTGCCAGCTCCCTGAATTTTATCACTACAGCGATTTGAATGGTCAGCGACCGAGCTTTATCTGATCAGCATGATTCACTGGCGTTGTGAAGAGATATTGCATCTCTTTGCGTATTTTAACGCGTCTACCATCTCTGAGGAATTGTTCGGACTAATTCCAGCCTCTCAATTTCACCACCGCACATTGTGACGTAACTTGCGGTACTATCTATATATCTGGCTCACCACTATGCGATTTACAAGAACTTTTCTTCCTCGCACAATTTCCTTGTGGAATGGACTACTACCAGCGATTTTTCCGGAGCGATACGAATTAGTGACCTTCAAAAAAAGAGGCTCTTTTTTTAAAAGGCCGACAATGCACCTGCGATTCCCGTGGTGTTACAGTTGTACATGGGCGGCGGTCGACATTTATCATCAGGTGAACCGCATACTCGCTTGCCCCCTCTTCTATAAAAATAAAATATAAGTGCCTCGGCAAGTACGTAAAACCATTGGTCCTGCGCCTGATCTCCCTTCAGTTCTATCGGACTGCCATCTCATTAGACTATGAGGTTGAAGAAATAGAGAGTGCATCTGTGTTTACGCATACACTAGTGCGTAATCCCGTCCAGCTCAGGTGGCTAGTCTCCGTTGAGACTGGCCATCTTAACCGAAATTCGGTCTAGAGGATATTACATTAACTATCATTACGCGACAGAACCCTACCATCGCACTATTGGGATCTTCGATCAACAATACCAACTACATGTCGGGTCGGCGCAAGAAATCCATCTCAGCAAATAAGAGCGCACATGAGACGTGGGCTCTTGCACGTGAGAGTGTAGCTTTCAAGGCAATACGGGAAAAAGAACTTTATTTGTTATAACTTAAGGTTGATTACACACTAAATGTTATTTAATTTATGTCTTTCATAGTTTATATTCATGCGGACAGTATTTAGCTATGATTTTGTACGTGACCCGTTATCTAGTTGGTATTGTTGATCGAAGATTGGGATCTTAGTTTTCACAAATTCTTCACTGTTTTGTATGAGAGAACTGGAACTTTTTTCACAGAAAACGAGGTATTGCGTCTTAGTTCTCAGAAGTGCAGAGTAATATTTTTTAAATAATATTTTAAATAATTTTGAAATTAAATTCTAAATTATATTATATTATTATATATAGTATTCTGCCTCAATTTACTTCATGTTTTATTCCGTTATATAATAGTCTGTAATACCAGCGTACAATAGCAGCTAGACGCTGTTGTGCTTCGTATGGTGAATTTTGATAACCGGATATCTGTTTTAGTCCTCAGGGATGATAACTCATCCGCGTAACGATTCATAAACAAGGATAAATGTAGATGTGTACAAGCCTCAGCATCCACTTATCATCGGGTGGAATGTGGCTCATTAGTTACCCTTATTCTATAAAAAAGTTGCTTGCTAAAGGGCAGGGTTAGTAAGCCGCAAGCCGTGAAACTTGTGTACAATTGCGTTTGAGGTGATAAGAGATGAACAGTTAATAAAAGTGGAAGAAAAGAGACGATGCGGTGAATTGATCCGATAGAACTCGCTTGACTTTGGCCCCCCGTCTATATTGCCAGTTACTACGCAGCAGGTGGAAATTACCGCCGTAATATAATCAGATAGCAAAGAATAGCAAGATCAATGTTGAGCAGTAGAACAGAATAGAATACTTTTTATTCAATATAGTTTAGTACTTAATACTTATTGAAGGTCAATTTTATTATTACCACTGGTTCGGAAAATACCTCCGTTCTGGGAAGAACCAGCAAGAAAAATAACAAAGAAGAGACTTAAGAAAAAAATTACCTTGGTTTGATTCAGTCTGTTTTCTGACCATTTCATTCATTAAATACATTCCTCTACAAGCTTACTGCTGAACGTAAGCCTCCCCCAAGGAATGCCACAAAGCACGGTCCTGAGCCACCTGCATCCATCGACTTCCTGCATGTCTTACCAGGTCGTCACTCCATCTAGTGGGGGTCGCCCTACACTACGCCTACCGGTACGAGGCTGCCACTCGAGAACCTATCTTCCCAATTGGTTGTCAGTTTTTAAATTGGCAGTTTTTATAGTCACGAACCCTAAGCTCGTAACACAAATTATAAAACCGATCGATTTTCCCTTAAGGCATCACCAGAATAGTTGTATTTTTAACCGACTTCAAAAAGGAGGAGGTATTCAATTAGACTGTATTTAAAAAAAATTGTTCTGAGGTAACACAGAAACAGAAACTTTTTTATTCAATGTAAATTATAAACAATAATTATTGAAAGTCAATTTTTTCGTTTACCACTGGATCACAAAAAAAACTCTGTGCTGGGAACCAACAAGAAACCCAGCTGGACTACTTTTTTTTCAAATAATAGCTTACACACACAAAAATGTGTTACCTCAGAACTTTTTTATGCAAACCGATTTAGATGACTTCTTTTTTTATAAAAGCCGGTGCTTTTCATGTGATCCCATATAAATTTGATTAAAATCTGACGAGTAGTTTTTGGATTTACCTTAGTAATGCGTATTTGATTGACTTCAACTACATTGTTGATGTTCCTATTTTATTTATATTGAAGTCGATTGTACAATTTTTTTATAATTTTAACACTCTGGGCTAATTTATATCATAACCACATGATGGAACTTAAATTTAATATTAAAAATCAAACACTATAGATACAAAATAGACGTAGTTTTATTCACCGCCCAAACTTTATTTAGAGTCGTGATCTGTTTAGAACTGTTTATAAATTTAATATCTTAAATTTGCACGGTTAAATAGATCTCTACTCGCAGTGTATATTACGATCTGTAGCGCGGTTATTATTTATGTACCGTTACCGCCTTTACTGGCACCATGTGCTCCGCGCGAGAGGCGGTCACCTGTTCAACCTAACCGAAGTATGAATCAATCCGTATAAAATATGAAACAGAGCTTACTATTAAATTCAAATTCTATGGTCTTGGTTTTTCGTTTTTGATTTTCTCTTTTTAAAAACTTTAAACCCACAATAGGAGCTTTGTCTCTATAAAAAAGTAAAGTTACAGCCTATATACGTCCCACTGCTGGGCACAGGCCTCCCCTCATTTCTGAGAGAGTTTTAGGGCAAGGAAGTGTCCGCAGCGCTGCCCCCATACGTGTTAGCGAACTTCACATGTCTTCAAAATATTTTTTTCTTATTCCTCAGACATGCAGGTTTCATCACGATGTTTTCCTTCACCGCCGAGAACGTGGTAAATCAGCACTTAAAATTGCAATTAACAATTTCATTTGTGCCGGCGGGGATCGAACCTGGGTTACTCGCGTTCTGTTATATTTACAGCGAGCGTTAACAATCTGAGCCACGTTTCTCTATCGTGGAGGCAAAATTGCACAAATACAAACATTCAGACAACAATTATTAGTAGCCGTACCTGTTCCGTACGAGATTCGAATCCACTACTCTAAGCGCCGTAACTCAATGGTAAGTTACTGCAGTACGGAGTAGTCGAATTAAATGTCTTGTTATAAAATCTCATGCTAGAATAGAATAAAATGACTTTTATAAAATATAGATTATTACATATGACTTATTGAAAGTTATTTTTTTATCTACCACTGGTTCAGAAACACCTCTGTCCTAGGAAGAACCAGCGAGAAACCCAGCGGGACTTTTTAAACATATTAAACTTTACAATAATTTCGTTTGTACAAATTTTAAGTGAGTTTTAATAGAACCTGCTTGGTGCCGATAGCCTCATTCCTAAGGTTTTTTTTTTCATTTATGTATTGTTTGATATTATAATAACCCTGTTAGTACAATTTTCTTTTAATAAAACATTTAAACTTGTTTTTTGACAAATTTTGTACATTTTCTGGGATTTTGTTGTAAAAGAGTATACATTGCCCTATAAATGACAATTTTAAACTACTAATTTTGTAGAGTCTAGTAACTGGTACTTGTAGTAAGTACCATGTTATGCTTATGTTCCTAGTGTTTAAAGTATGAACATCTTTATTCTTATCAAAACTATTTATGTTTTTATGTACATACATTAGATTTTCATAAATATATTGCGATGCGAAAGTTAATATGTTTATTTATTTAAATTTTTCTCCGAGGGCCTCATTACAATTTAAGTTCTAATTCGCCCGTGCGGCTTTCTTTAGCAAAATTCCATAAGACATCACGCAATGAATGTAACTAAAATTTACTATGTGGCCGTCTCAAAATTTGTGAGCTCTTTCTTATAGTATGTGCTGCAGAATTAAGTCAGAAACTTCGCGTCAATATTAATACCAAGAAAAACAGTGGTATCCACAAGACTCAAATCCTCCCCAAGAGAAGAAAGTAAAACGATTTGTGAAATAAGAATAGAAGGTGAGTTGATCGAGCAAGTAGATGAGTTTGTTTATTTGGGCTGCGTATTTAGCAGGGATGGGAGATATGATAAGGATATAGAACGTCGAGTGAATGCGGGAAATAGTGTAAATGGGGCCCTGCACTCTATTGTGAAGAGTCAAAATGTGTCGAAAAAGGCACGTATGGCAATTCACAATGCTGTGTTG
The DNA here is from genome assembly GCA_036936625.1 of Parnassius smintheus behrii. Taxonomy (NCBI): domain Eukaryota; kingdom Metazoa; phylum Arthropoda; class Insecta; order Lepidoptera; family Papilionidae; genus Parnassius; species Parnassius smintheus. The sequence continues at coordinate 56,169,483 of JAUPFT010000003.1, read as the reverse complement.
GTCCCTACTTTAACGTATGGTAGTGAAAGTTGGGTGTGGCAGAAGAAGTACGAGTGTAGAATGAACGCAGTAGAAATGCGGCCGTTAAGGAGTATGTTAGGGCTGAATCTTAATGACGGGGTAATAAATTGTGTAATAAGAGAAGAGTGTGGTTTGCAAGATGATGTTGTGACCAGGATTAAGAAAGGAATGCTTCGGTGGTTTGGTCATGTGGAAAGAATGAATGAGGAAAGAGTGACAAAGAAAATTTATGTTGCAGAAGTGAATGGCAGAGTCGGAAAGGGACGTCCTAGGCGAAAATTTATCAACCAAATTGGCGATTTATTGAAAACGGGCCAAATTAGGAGTACCCTTAACCGACGAGCATGTATGCGGAGGTGTATGGATGTGAAGGAGGCGAGAGAGGTGTGTCAGGATCGTGCCAAATGGAAGTCTGTAGTCTCTGCCTACCCCTCTGGGTGACAGGCGTGAGTGTTTATGTTTATGTTAAGAGCACATTGGTATTTTATTGTTTAACATTAGGTATTGTAAATTTAATACATTTTGTCAAGCAAATAATTGGCGTTAAACCAATGTACTAATTTCGATAAAGCATTATTCACATTGTCATAATTAATTGACTGTCGTTTGAGTTTGAAAATTAAAGAGTGATTGCCCCTTAACAAAATAAGGTCAGTCATTAATATAGACTAAGAACAGAAATGGGCTAATAATCGAGCCCTGAGGAACGAACTAATTTAAATATCGTAATGTTACGTTATGCATACCGGTATCAGAGGCAGCTGAACTAAGCGACGCAAATATAAGTCCCTGTGAGATAACAACATATTTGTGCCACTTGAAACTTCTATGTACTACTGGTTGTCACTGGTGGTGATAAAGAGAGCTAGTTCTTTTTTTTTGCTAAAAGGCTAAGTACAGCTTTTCAGCGAGAAAACGCAGTGTAATAGTTTAAGAGATATCGTGATGAGTGTTTTACGTGGTATTTTGCTTACACACATACGCACACGCACACTCACACGCACACACCCACGCACACGTGCACACACATACACACACACACACATATATATATATATATATATATATATATATATATATATATATATATATATATATATATATATCCGGTCTCTACACTCACCACACAAAACACAGCAGCATTAAACTGTTATTTTACGCCGTCCTTGTAAAAGTCAAGAGTTATCGACTGTTCCATCTATTTTAAAATTATTTTGGGTCACAAGGGGAATTGATCTCTGTATCCTTCACTTCAGTCTTTTTATCCTTAAGTAAATCAATGTACACATCTTATTTTATTTATTTATTTACCTAATTTCATTTACACACACACACACACATATATATATATATATATATATATATATATATATATATATATATATATATATATATATATCCGGTCTCTACACTCACCACACAAAACACAGCAGCATTAAACTGTTATTTTACGCCGTCCTTGTAAAAGTCAAGAGTTATCGACTGTTCCATCTATTTTAAAATTATTTTGGGTCACAAGGGAAATTGATCTCTGTATCCTTCACTTCAGTCTTTTTATCCTTAACTAAATCAATGTACACATCTTATTTTATTTATTTATTTACCTAATTTCATTTACACTGAAATGTATATAGGCGGACTTAATGCCCTAGGGCTAGGCATTACGTACAAGTCTACCTTAGAGTGGTGCAGAGATAAACAGCACGGAATGTCTATATACAAACGTATGACTGAATTCATATTAACACAATGCGCATATATACACATATATAAAAATAAATACATATATTCAAATATATATAAATATTAAGTTAACTTATACGAATATATATAAAACTTAAAGTCAACTAAGAAAGAAGAAGCTGTTTATGGTATCATAAGGTATTACGGAAAAATATTATCGTCTAACTAATTTATTTTCAAATTTCTGATAATAGATAACTGAATACGCCTAAAAAATCTATTTGGTCGTGACAGAGTTCATTATGGGTAAACTGCAAATAGCTCGGTCTGGAGAAATATATAGGCCATATAAATACTTATTCCGTGCGCGATTCCTAACAGCGGTCTTGCGGCGCCATAGTTTTTTTTTTTATAGAATAAGGGTAACATACGACTACACAATCAACCTTACGGTAAGTGGATGCTGTAGCTCATATACATCCACACCAATCCTCGATATATTTTATAATCGATATATTTTAGTAATCGAGGAAATATAATATAAAATATAAATAAATAGAAAAAATGTAATAAATAGAAAATATTTTAGAATATTTAGGAAATGCAAAAGGATAGTAGTAGGCAAAAAAGTGGTACCTTAACAACCGGCACAGGAACCAGGCAAGCAGTTAACTGCACTTCACCGGGATACCCACCGGGAGTAGTATTAAAAGGGGTAGGTGATGTGGGCAGAAAAAGTATCCGAGCGTCCATATGTAAAATATTGCAGAGGATTTGAATTTAAATAAAATTGAATTTTCGCAAGGAAGTTTAAGAGGTTCAAGTTCAAGGTAGTATTAAGATTTATGCGAGAGTTACCACGAGAAATTAATTCAAGCCTTTTGTTCATTGTTTTGTACCATTTATCCAATATAAAAACGCTCTTACTACATTATCTTCAAAAGAGTTTTGGCGGGAAGTTATCCGCCAAAACGGGTTGCTTCTCATGTATTATCGTCTAAATAATGGGTCGAAATGTATTTTATTAAATCATTTGTATTAAATGTCTGCATGTGAAATATTATTGGAAACGATAAAAGTGATCTGATATCCGACGGTGATATGAAACTCAAGTTATTTTGTCCGCTTAGTTAAAAAGTCAGACCGCGATAAAAATATAGATGGAACACTGCCAAGTACCAACATGATGCTACAAAAATCATGTGTTACTGAATCCACTCGATTTTCCCATCCTAATTAAATTTCCCTATAATTTAGCTAATTAGTCCAATATTATACTTGGAACGTGAACCGTGTCTAAGACAATTTAATACAAGTATTATTGAAGAAGATTAGAAGAAAAATTTAATCGAAGAATTCAAGGTCCAACTACATAATGTGAAATTATTTTACTATTTTAACCGACTTTAAAAAGGAGGAGATACTTAATTTGATTGTATGCATTTTTAATTTATTATTTATTTATTAAAACTTCATACAATGTAATGTATAGGCGGAATTTAGATCAAAATGTTTTCTTTATGAACAGATTTTGATGATTGCTTTTTTATTTAAAATAATATAATAATAATAATAATAATATTCACACTCGGACTGGTTTGGCATCCAAAAAGGTGTCAGACAGGGCTGTGTGGCTTCCCCTTGGCTGTTCAACCTATTTATGGACCGGTGTTTGCAAACTTTGAAAGATGAAGAATGTGGGTTAAGAGTGGGCGAGTTAACCGTCAAATGCCTTTTGTATGCCGATGATCAAGTCATACTTGCGTCATCGGCGGCAGAGTTGCAAATGATGGTTACATTAATGAACTGGGAATTGAAAGAAAGGGGAATGAAAGTGAACGCAAGTAAGACGAAAGTGATGGTTTTTGAAAGAGAAGAAAGCAAAACGGTATGTGAAATAAGAATAGAAGGAGAGTTAATTGAGCAAGTGGATGAGTTTGTGTATTTGGGATGTGTATTTAGCAGGGATGGTAGATGTGATAGGGAAATAGAACGACGAGTAAATGCAGGGAATAGAGTGAATGGGGCACTACACTCTATTATGAAGAACCAGAATGTGTCAAAACAGGCACGTATGGTAATTCATAATGCTGTGTTAGTCCCTACTTTAAAGTATGGTAGTGAAAGCTGGGTGTGGCAGAAGAAGCACGAAAGTAGAATAAATGCTGTAGAAATGCGGTCTTTAAGGAATATGCTAGGGTTTAATCTGAATGACAGGGTGAGAAATTGCGTGATAAGAGATAAATGTGGTATGCAAGATGATGTTGTGACCAGGATTAAGAAAGGAATGCTTCGGTGGTTTGGTCACGTAGAAAGAATGAATGAGGAAAGAGTGACAAAGCAAATTTATATGGCAGATGTGAATGGCCGAGTCGGAAAGGGACGCCCTAGAAAAAAGTTTATCGACCAAATTGGCGATATTTTGAAAATGGGCCACGTTAGAAGTACCCTTAACCGACGAGCATGTATGCGTAGATATATGGATGTAAAGGAGGCGAAAGAGATATGTCAGAATCGTGCCAAATGGAAGTCCGTAGTCTCTGCCTACCCCTCTGGGTGACAGGCGTGAGTGTTTTATGTAATATTCACACAACTATCACACAACGCCATCTAGTCCCAAGCTAAGCAAAGCTTGTGTTATGGGTACTAGACAACCGATAAACATACTTATATATTTCTAAATACATAAATATTATAGATAAATTACACCCAGACACAGAACAAATGATCGTGCTCATCACACAAACATTTGTCCTGGGTGGGAATCGAACCCACGACCTCCGGTATAGCAGTCAGGGTCACTAACCACTAGACCAACAGGCCTGTTCTCGTGTAGTAGTTTTTGAATTATCCTTAATTACTTACTTAATAAGTATTTAATTGACTTCGAATACATTGATGAAGTTTTCGTTTTATTTTTATTGAAGTCGGTTGTACATAATTTTCATTTTGCCATTTGTTACTTGCTTAAGTCGGCTTTTTTAGCAAAAGATTTTTCACCATTTTGAGTGTACCAAGCAAAACCAAGCAAGTAAGCGAACATTCTCAATGTTTACTAAATAGTTTAATGAAAAAATTCTTCACCTATTTGCCACCCTTGGGGATGTAATTTCTTTTAAAAAAATATGTAGACCCCCGATGAATAAGCTATTTAATAAAAAAGTAATAATACATTAATAAAAAATAGTAATTGGTAAACAAGTGACAAAGATACCGCGTAACATACATCCCAAGCAACACACAAGCATTATGAACATCAATATACCAGCCCACATAGAACTTTTAAAAGGGTGTAAAAGTGTAGAAAAGAGGTTGAATCCTTATAAGAGTCGTTTATTATACAGCTCAAGCTGTATAAAGTCTGTATTATGGGCTCCACTACTACTACTACTGTACTACGAAAACTCTAATATACAACTTCAAGAATCTTGTAACACTTGAATCTGATTTTATCATTAAATCTGTATAGAAGCTGTTTTTCATGATGTTACTTGCTTATTACAGCACTAAGTGTTATTATAGTTTCACTCAAATCTTATTTCGGAACAATGGTATAAGTGAAATGCCTTCTAAAACTTATTTTTATGGTGTGTTTGTACACTCTTATAAATACAGTAGTTTTATTACTTCTGTCCATGAGGGTGATATGAAACTAAAAAAAATAACAGTCATAGTACAATCTAAAGCTGTGTAAGTGATAGAATATCGCCATTTTGCACGCGTTTCGTATTTATATTATGCTAATGAACAAAATAATTTGTTATCAATGTGTTGAAAAAAAAAAGATTTGGTGCAGTTAGAAGATCATGTTGAATCTAAATAAAAGTTAACCAACCCTGTTTCCTAGGCAAGGTATTTCATCTTTTATACCTATCGCTAAAGATAATTAATAATGTTACGTTGAAACAAAACTGCTATACAGCGTAAGCAATAAAAATATTCTATTATACAACTGATTAAAAACGAATGGCTGTATGACAGAATCCATAACATACATAGTACAACTACTAAGACTATAAGATCTTCAAAATACGGTTTAGGATGTTTAGCAAAATGTCGCCATTTTAGGACCCATATAACATAATTTAAAATAAAATTTTGAATATTAGACATTATGTTTAGCCTATACTATTATTTTCAGTTTGACTAATGATCACTGTGCACCAATGTGCATCCATATCCACTAAATAAATATATTTTATTATTCTAACCTACACAAACGATATTTAATTACCATATTTAGTATTATTTGGTTATTTTACTGGTGCGACAATTTTTTGATAACAACATGTACAAGTTGACCGTAAATCTAATTTTGCACCATCAATTCACCAACGATCACCGTCAAAACTCAAATCCAATTCGATAATATATATATATATATATATATATATATAGTACCCGGTTGACCGAGCTTTGCTCGGTATTTTTCGCTCGATTTTTTTAATTCGTGTGTTTTGGAAATTATATTTAGATACAAATTACATACTGATGAATTACAAATAATATTTTTTGATCTTAGCGACATAACAGAAAAAACTGAACTGGTTATTTGAATAAAAAATCATGAGTGCATTTATTTTTATTTAAATTTTCGTGTTTTTAAAAAATACTAAAAAAAGGGCTCGAAAAAAATATATTTTCTCAAAAAAGAAAGAAACTTGAAAAAAAAAATAAAAAAGTCGGTCGGTCGGTCTGGGCTCGAACCGGGGTTTTACGATTTTGTGACCGCCCATTATACCAATAAGCTATTTATAATCATTACCAAACTGTCAAAATTTACCTTCTTATTCTAACTATATTGTAGCAGTTTTTAATTGCCTAAAAACACGGACAAAAAGACATTTTCTAAAAATAAATCTTAGCTAGATCGATTTATTATCCCCGAAACTCCCTGGACACTAAATTTTATGAAAATCGTTGGAGCCGTTTCCGAGATCCCGATTATATATATATATATACATATATACAAGAATTGCTCGTTTAATAGTATAGGATATATGTATATATATATATATATATATATATATATATATATATATATATATATATATATATATATATATATATATATATATATATATATATATATTTTACTCTAAAAATAATCCAATCGAATTTAGTACGCTTATCTTTAAAACAACATCTGTAGTGTAACAATTTCCTTGCACACCAAACAAGACCTGTAATATAAAGCTATATTATTTGTGCCAATTATTGCTTATAAGAACTGTATAAGTGCTTATGCAGCCAGAAAATACAGCCTCTAGTATATAAACGAACTTCAATACAGCTCGTATACAGCTTGCATCCTGCTTGGGATACAATAAAAATGCATTTAGTCGTACTGAAAATATGCTTTTTTGCTGTCAGCTAAAAATAACTGTGAACTTAAAAATTACAGATGTAGACTTTTATGCGGTTTTTAAAAGTCCCGTGCAGTCAGTAAAGTATCTCCGTACCTCTATATAAGTACCGTACCTCTATATACCTAGACGCAATTGCCGCCTATCAAATAATCAGAAAAATAAACATGGTTCCGATGATAGTTCAAATTATGACAGGACGTGGTGGAATCTCTGAATATTATAGAAATAAAAACATAATTAAGAAAAGAAATAACGGATGTAAAGCATCCAAATATATATATATATATATATATATATATATATATATATATATATATATATATATATATATATATATAAGTACATAAATATTTGTAATACCTATGACTAAGATATTATGAAATTGCCTATAAATTCCTATTTATTCCACACTGAAAAAATCAAAAGTGAAGTAAGTACCTAAGCCTAACAACCGAGATTTTCTCGAAGGTTAAAGCTTTTGGGATAGAGATCGGAAGCTCAACTGACATCTATTAATCTTGCTTCCTGTATCCGTGTCTCTCAAGAATATTACTATAGTTCAGGGGTGGCCAACTTGTGTACATAATATCTACTTTATGTCTTAAAATGTGTGGCGATCGATTATTGTCATAAGCTTTACGTGCTTTCTAAGCCATAGGGATAAAACACCATCAATTTTCTCATGAAAATATCTTAACCAAAAAACCCCACAACTGATTTTGGCCTGATCCGGGATCTCACGAGCAGTCTCGAGTACTGATCTCGCCAACGAGGCCTAAGCGACCGCTTAAGTATAGTATATGTATAAAATGAGTATTAATATTCCATCTTAGTCCTCAGGGGACAACGTATCTGCATTTTGATTCTTAATCGTGGTTAAATGTGGATGTCTATGGGCCACAGCATCCACTTACCATTAGGTAGACTGTGTGCTCGTTTGTCACCTTTATCCTATAAAAAATAATGAATAGTTATAAGACGTCGTAGCCTCCAATACATGGCAGTATATCATCTCGTATATGCCCGACGTAAAGTACTTATACCGTCAACGGGGAACAGCTTTGATGCTGTGAAATACATCTGGCACTGCGAACTTTCATAAGTAGAAGGGACCTATGTCGATTTAAATTCTCCATAATGTACTGTTTTATAACATCATCGTCATCACTATTACAGCCCTTCAAAAATTTTGTGCTAAATATATGTCTCAGTGATGTCACAAGCCATGGTTTTGAGCTGCCTGCATTCATCGACTGTTTTTATACATAAAAGTTTTAATATTTGGACATAAAAGTACCAACAAAAAAAAACACCGGCACAGCTTGCAACAACGAGGCTTGGAGAGTTAGGCGTATCCCGAAAATTAATACTTTTGGCTATACTCGTAACTTAAGTGTGTTAGGATAAGCCATAAATTCAAAAACAACTGAAATTTTGAACCGTAGTTAGATATACATATATTTAATATTTGCTTCTATATAGTACACATCAGAAAAGTATTCACTCTGTAAATATCTATTAGGCAAATTGTTATGATCGCCTTATAACTAAGTTACATAACCGTATAATTATGAACAGAAATTTTCGCTAGTGATTATAATCGTAAAAGTAGGTGCTGTGCTGTGTAATCACTGTGTGCATAATCACTAACTTAAGCCGCACATAGTCCAATTAATGGTAAGTGGATGTTATGGCCCAAAGACATCTAAAGACATCTACATTTTTCTTAATTTAAAAATCAAAATGCAGATGCGTAGTGACCCCTGAGAACTAAGATATATTCCTCGTTTCCAATAAAAAGGTTATGCGGGTCTCTACACTCACCACGTGAAACACAGCAGCATTAAGCTGCTATTTTACGCTGATATTCTGTTAGTGTGCTCTTTCTCCGGTCGAGCTGATCAAATCGTGCTACAACCATAATATAGCTGCAGCGTACCCCTACCACTAAAAACATAAATATAAAAAGGGGACCGACGTTAGAGATAGTTGGCTTCGCTGAGAAAAGGGGTGCAATCTGCCTAGAGCCAACTCCCATAACAGTTTTTTTTTATAGAAGATGTAAAGTGATTGATGTGATCATCTGATGTAAAGTGACTACCGCCGCCCATGATCAACCGCAACACCAGGAGAATTGCGGGTGCCTTGCCGGCCCTTTAGAAAGGAGTAAGCTCTTTTTTTGAAGGTCCCCAGGTCGTATCGGTCCGGAAAAATCGCCGGTGGTAAACTATTCCACAAGGAGGTTGTACGTGGAAGAAAACTCCTTGTGAAACGTACAGTGGTGGACCGCCAAGCATTCAGATGGTGTGGATGGTATGGGGACGTTTGCCGTGTAGTGCGTTCACGAAATTTGGCGGCTGGGATTAATCCGAACAATTCCTCAGAGCACTCCCCGTGATAGATGCGATAAAATACGCAAAGAGATGCAACATCTCTTCGCAGCGCCAGTGAATCGAGCCGATCGGAAAGCACTCGGTCGTCGACGATTCGAGCCACTCTGCGCTGGATGCGGTCAAGTGGAAGGAGCTGGTACTGGGGAGCCCCAGCCCAGAGATGGGAACGGTATTCCATGTGCGGCCGAACCTGCGCCTTGTAAAGTTGCAGGCGGTGTGCCGGCATGAAATACTGTCCCGCTCTGCTGAGCACGCCAAGCTTTTTAGAGGCCAATTTGGCCTTCCCTTCCAAGTGACCACGAAACTGCACATCACTCGATATGTCGACGCCGAGGATTCCGATACTGGCTGAGGCAACAAGGGGAGTGCCTTGAAACTGAGGGGATACGACAAAGGGGTTCTTTTTAGCGGTTAACGCGCAAACTTGTGTCTTCTGGGGGTTAAACTGGACTAGATTTAGTCGTCCCCAACCCGAGACTCTGTTCAGCAAAGACTCGACTTCAGACACAAGTTTGTCCCGGCACTCGGAGACGTTTTCCCGAGAAGTATTGGCTCGGCCGGTGTAAAGAGCATCACCAGTGCTGTCATCTGCATAGCAATGAATGTTACGGGTATGCAACATATCATTGAAATGCAGAAGAAACAACGTTGGCGATAGCACGCAGCCCTGTGGAACACCAGCATTAATTGGCTTACAATCGGAGCTTGTACCGTCTACAACGACCTTGATGCTCCGATCTGCAAGAAAGCTGGTGATCCAATCGCACAATTTCTCGGGAAGCCCATAGGAAGGGAGCTTCGAAAGAAGCGCTTTGTACCAAACCCGATCGAAGGCCTTCGCAATGTCCAAACTAACAAGGGGAGTGCCTTGAAACTGAGGGGATACGACAAAGGGGTTCTTTTTAAAAATTTGTGTTTTTAACGATCTGACCAGGTAACGCTGGTGGGTTTTACTACGGCTGACACAAGTATATTAAGCTGTCAAAATAATTTTAGCTGATTTTACTTGCTGGCAGAAAATAAAAAAGGTATTTAATTATTTTCCATTATAAAATGAGTCTATTTTTACGAGCAACATACATACCTATCAATAACAATAAAATTTGTATGTATTACGATTCACCTCCATTAAAACACGTTATTCATTACATATGACATTAAAACGGCGCCATTCCCCTCCCGAAACGTCGAGTAATTTCATTATAATTAGAGCAATTAGATCAGCGGTGCTATAATTTATTAGTTGAATTAAATTACTTGTACAAAGTGTTATATCGAATTTCATTTTTTTAATATATTATTTTTGCTCAGATCTGTAAACAAAATGATCGTCTGGAAGATTGTAGCTTGTGAGCGGAATTGTAATAACTTGGCTTACCATGTAAGTACAACTTATCTGAAAACAAAAATGGTAACAGTTCGCGCTTGTTTTATATCCATGTCGCGTGTTGGTAAGAGCAAAAGTGTTGTTGAAATAAAATTAATTCAATGCATTCTGTTATAGAATAAGGCTGACAAACGAGAATCCTCAGAAACGTCACTTAATGGTAAGTGGATGATGTAGCCCACAGGCATCTACATCTATCCTCAGTTAAGAATTAAAATGCGTTGTCATCCTTGAGGGGTAAGATGATCTCTAAATTTCGATCTAAGTACCGGTTCACTATACGAAACAGCAGCATTAAGAAGGTATTTCACGATTGTATTCCCTAAGAAAGAGGTTCTTCCCCGGTCGGGCCGACCCATTCGTGATACAACCATAATTTAACTGCAGCATGGCTCTACCACGTATATCGAGTATCTATTATGCTAAAATTACTTACATAATACATACATAATCAAGCTTTTTTGATGAAATTATAGATGCAGCACGAATGGTTCACCCCCGGCATAATAACAGCATACTTTCGTAAGGTTAGTAACGAAAAACTGGAGATCTTTTTTATCAATAACGAGGCATCCATCTTACCTTTGTGGCAATCCTTAAGGTTGGCGGTGGGCCATGTTCAGGGATTTAGTGTATATATATAATTATATATTTATATATTATTATTAGTATATATTTGTCACAATCTTGCCATGGGCTGTAATAATGATGAAAGATGATGATTCCATTTAAAAGATGTTAAAAGATTAGTTAAGGCGCGTGTCGTGTTATCGATGGTGGTGTGTCTTTCCTATTGTAGTGGTGTTGGGAGTGGTGGTGACGGGGACAATGAGCGGCAGGTGCTCTTCCAACTAGGTGAGACACATTACTTTAATTATTATGCGGATCTTAGCCTATTTTTACGTCTTTAATTTAATGAATTTCCACAAAGTAACGCCACATTCTGTTGGTTCCATTTTCGCCCTTAAGGCGTGATAGCGCATCAGCATTTTAATTCTCAATCAAAGATAGATCTGAAGGCCACGGCATCAACTTTCTATCAAATGCGCTATATAATATAATTGGGCTATGTATACCGAGTTTGGGGTATTTGAAAAGGGCTCGAGGAGCGTTTTTAGCTGTTTTTGTGAAATAGACTCAAGGATTCGAAATAGACTCAAAGACTCATAGAGCCAAAGAATAGTTAGCCTAAAACTCGGGGGAAAACCGTCTTACAGAGAAAAACTTACGCTCACCTGCACATATTTTTCTTTGCTATTGACCAAGACTACATAGATTAATAATTGTATTTCTACTACTACTGTTATTGTTTGTTACTCTTATATATATAAGAACGAGCCAAAATATTGTGGTAAACGTAAAAGATGACTTTTATTAAAAACTACATGTAATGTATATTAAATTAAGAAAATATTCTATTCTATTATATTTGCCAACAGTTCACATAACCATGCTATTGCAGCTAATGCCACCTACAACCAACACAAATGTGCCACCATGAAAACTAAGATCATTAAGGATGCCTTACAGCAGTGAGCGCCAATCAAAGAAAACTCCTAGATGAATAAGGAGTAGATAAGGCCGTATCCCTTAGTGATTATCTAAGTGTATATATATATATATATATATATATATATATATATATATATATATATATATATATATATCTCAATCAACATGCGGTTTGAAAGTTCAAATTAAATTAAATCAAATCATTTATTTGCAATCTAAGTGTACATAATTGGTATTAAATTAAAAATGTGCTTACAACTTAGACGCCCTTTTCAGGCACTGCAAATTTGACAAGGGCACTGCTTATATACTATTAACATACATAAAATAAAATAAAATTAAAAGCTATAAAAAGATATAAAAATATATAATAGTGTTATTTTTTATCTAAATACTCTTCTACTGAGTAGAAGGGGTTTTGTTTTAAATATTTACCGAGTCTTGATTTAAATTTGGTTAATTCTGATATATTTTTTATTTCCTGTGGTAATTTATTATATACTTTTATTGCCATATAGTAGGCGCTTGTATTTAATATTTTTGTTCGCGACTGTGGTAGGTATAATTTATTTTTGTTACGTGTATTTAAGTTATGGGTATCTTTAATTTTCTTAAAACTATTATTATTTTTGTGGACAAACAGGCATAGATCATAAATGTACATACAGGGTAAGGTAAGAATATTTAGTTGTTTGAAATACGGTCTACAGCTAGTAGTGTTATCTATCTGGGCTAGTATTCTAACGCACTTCTTCTGGGTAATAAAAAGCTGCTGCACATCGACGCTACTTCCCCACAACATAACTCCGTACTTAAGCCACGAATGAGCAAAGGCATAGTAAGCTGACAATGCCGTGGCTGTGTCAGTGGTGTATTTAATTTGAAATAAAGCATACGTAAATTTTGAAATTTTAGTCTTTATATAATTAATGTGCGTTTTCCAATTGATGTTTGAATCTACTTTCAAACCTAAAAGATTAAAAGTATCAACTTCTTCTAGTTGTATATTATTAAAGTTTATGTTTAAAGCTAATGGGCTGCTTTTATATGTTTTAAATTGCATAATTTTGGTCTTTTTAAAGTTAATTTCTAAGTTGTGATCTTCAAGCCAATTTGTTATAGTTTGTAGAGTGTTGTAGACAATATAGTTATAATTTGTGTTTTTATCGCAGTTCACTAACACTGACACATCGTCGGCAAAGAGTACGCTTAATGTGTTTTCGTTATTTATTATCTTGGGTAAATCGTTTATATATATTAAAAACAATAGGCATCCTAAGACACTACCTTGAGGGATTGAACATGTGAGGTCCCGGATTTGAGACTGTACTACAACGATTTCCCGTTTTTCATCGTTGCGGTGTTCGATTTGAACTATCTGCTTCCTGTTTGTCAGATATGATTGGAACCATTTATAGGCCGTTCCACGAATTCCCGAACCCTTTAATTTATTTAAAAGTATATTAAATTGAACTTTATCGTATGCTTTCGTCATATCCAAAAGGAGGCCTATGGTGGCTCTTTTATTATCAATATTTTGCACTGCAGTTTGGATATATTTATATACTGCCAAAGTTGTTGATCTACTTTTTCTAAAACCGTTCTGTGATTCGTCTAATATATTGTATTTTTCTAAATAATGATAGAGTCGGTTACACATGGCTTTCTCAAATATTTTAGCAAACGTGGGAAGCAGGGCTATGGGTCGATAGTTACTGAGCGTTAGGGGGTCGTCTTTTTAGGGTTCCGTAGTCAACTAGGAACCCTTATAGTTTCGCCATGTCTGTCTGTCCGTCTGTCCATCCTCGCTTAATCTCTGTGACCGTTAGCACTAGAAAGCTGAAATTTGGTACCAATATGTGTATCAATCACGCCGACAAAGTGGTCAAATAAAAATTGGAAAAAAATGTTTTATTAGGGTATAATATATGTAAAGTGGGAAGTGATTTTTTTTAATTTCAACCCTAACGTGTGATATATTGTTGGAAAGGTATTTAAAAATGAATAGGGGTTTACTAAAATCATTTTTTGATAATGTCAATAATTTCGGAAATAATCGCTCCAAAATTAAAAAACAATGTGTCCCCCCCCCCCTCTAACTTTTGAACCATAAGTTTAGAAAATATGAAAAAAATCTGGAATGTAGAACTTTATAAGGACTTTCTAGGAAAATTATTTTGAACTTGGATGGAAAGAACAGTTTTTGTACAAACTCATAAGTGGGAACACTTACTGTGACGGACGGGAAACTACGGAACCCTACACTGAGCGTGGTCCGACACGCTCTTGGCCGCTTTTATTTAAATATTGGTTTTATTAGTGAAATTTTTAGTGCATCCGGAAACTGAGAATTTTCAAAACTTTGGTTTATAAGTGAAGCTAAAGGGATAGCTAATATTTCTGCACATTTCTTTACCAGGATTGGTGGTATATCATCAATGCCACAGCTATGTTTATTTTTAATATTTTTAATTATATTCATTATTTCTCTTGGATCAACAGGGGTTAAAAAGAAAGAGTTTGTTGGTGGATTTATAACGGGATGTCTATTTACCATATTATTGGAGTTAGAACATTGACCTACAGTGGCAAAGTAGTCGTTGAACATATTTGTTACGATGTGGGGGGAAGAAATTAATGTATTATTTTCTTTTAAAATTATATTTTGAAGTAATTTCATTTTATTTTTACCGGTTTTATTATTAATAATTTTCCACATCGTTTTAGTTTTATTGTCAGATTTTTCCATTTGTTTAATGTAATCTATTCTTTTGGATATTTTTATACATTTTTTTAACATTTTACTGTAAGTATTGTAATGTGTTCGTATAACTTCGTTTTTAGTTTCATTTTGCATTATTTTTAATATTCTTTTATGTCTGCACGATTTTTTTAATCCCATCGAAAGCCAACTTTTTTTAGTACTGTAGTTTTTAATTTTAATTTTTTGTAGTGGTATATGGTTATTCAGTATTTTTGTTAAACTGGCTAAGAAATGCGAGTAGTTTTCATTTAATCCTTTATTACTGTTTATTATATTCTCCCATTTTATTTTATTTAGTGATTCCTTAAATTTATTTATATTGACATTGGTAAATAGTCTTTTTTGTTTAAAGTACGTAATATTTTGTTTTATTAATAAATTACTTGTATCAATTTCTATGTTTATTGCTTTATGATCTGAGATCCCATAGTCAATTACTTGAGATTTCTTTACAAGGGATGAATAATTAGTAAATAGTAAGTCAATGCAAGTGGAGGACTCTTTAGCAATTCTCGTTGGTTTATCTATTAATTGTTTAAGGTTGTATGAAGCCATGAAATTCAAAAAGTTACGTGTAATTTTGTTTTTATTTAAAATATTTATGTTAAAGTCTCCCGCGATTATAATATATTTATTTTTTTCTTTTGTGTTAAGTTTATTTAGAAGTGTATCTAATTGCTTAAAAAATAATTCTAAGTGTCTATCAGGTCTATATATTCCTATGATAATGCAATTCAGTTTGGGAATTTCTATTGCACATAGTTCAACAATAAATTCTTTGGAATAATTTACAATATCAATTCTTTCTATAAACTCTAAATTGTTTTTTAATATTAAGCAAACTCCACCTCCTTGTTTATATTTCCGGCAAAAGTAAGATGCAATTGTATAGCCTGGGATTGTTAAGGAATTAAGATAGTATTCATCTTTCCACAATTCAGATAATGACAGTATATCAACATCTGTTTCTAACATTATTTGTTCAAGTATATCAATTTTATTACCAATACTTTGAATATTTTGAAAACTTAAAGATAACTTATTGAAATTGTTTTTGAAATGTCCCGATCTGCTGACGCGTAGTAGAGTTATGTGGCATGGTATCTGGCGAAGATTGTTCTTGGTATTGCATAGAAGTTAGTGGGGTAGAATCAGGAATATCGACGTCCTTTGTGGATATGCTTGCGCCTTCCGTCCGGTTCGTAGTTGTAGATTTACAGGTATTTGTGTATAGTTTCCCATCAACATAGAGTTTATTATTTTTTATATACGCGTTTTGTCCATTTGTCCTCGCTGTTTTCATATTTCTGATGAGTTCCTTCCTTTCTTCTAGCGTTTTTCCACTGACGAATTTTCCTATGGATAATCCAGTATTTTTAAACTTGATCGTATTGTTAATTACAAAATCGGACATCCTTTTACTTATTAATTCTATCGTAATAGGCCGCCGACGGTTTCCACGTCTCCCAAGGCGTTTGATTTCTTCTATGTAAGGGCATATATTGATGTTTAATATATCATGGAACAACCTTGAAACACGACCTACTAGCTCGTTTTCGGTCTCAGAGTACCCTTCCATGAGGCCATACAGTACTATTTTCTTTGAGTTTTTTAAATTGTAGAGTTCTTCTTCAATATTCATAATTTTTTTGTTGAGATTTTTTATTTCTTCTTGAAGTTGCTTTTGAGAATCTATTAATTTACTGTTTAGATCGTTTTCTATTTTATTTTTAAAATCTTTTAGAGAATTGTTAATTTCATCTTGAATTATGCTCCTTACATCTGAAAGTATACAAGTTTTCATGCGCTCCAGTTTTGTATCCAATAAACTACCAATTTGTTCTAGCGTTAGCGATGTGCTAATTCCCACGTCTTCTGCGAGTGTTGTTGCTGTGGTACTTGCATTTTTCTCAATGGTTTGACTCAAAAGAGTGTTTTCCGCTATGTCATCTATGCTAATATCGCTAGCATTTATGTTAATATGTTCATTTATAGTTTTTTTCCTAAATGTTACGTTTGGATCTGCTAATTCGTTATTTTGAAGTAAGGTCTTTATAGGGGTATTTGGATTCGTAATTTTTGGTATTTTGCAACGACAAGCCTGACATTTCCAATTTTGTTTCCTTTCAGCTGGCATAATGTTGTAAAAATATTTTTCCGTAACATTTGCGCAGTTTAAGTCATAATAATAAATAGGTTTACAGCATATATTGCAGTAAACGTATTCTACCACGTTTTTATTAAATGGCTTTCGTGTAACTGCTATCCGATTGAATTTAATAATTGGTTTTAAACTGACTTCCCGATGAGCTGGTCTTGAAATTTTGAACATAGCTCAGAATCTGATGACAATATAAGAAAAAAACGTGGTATATAAAAATATGTAAATAATTTTTAAAAATTGCACGTGTATTTATATTGTAAACATTGGAATATATACAATATTAATAAGCTACTTATAATAAAAACCAACGCTAAAAACTTAAACTATCATACAGTCTAACTACCAGCGGTATCGTGCCAAGAACGCTGGCTGCGTTTCCTCACTGAATGACTATACTTAGCTATGGAACGAGAAAAACCATTGTAAATATCAAAACAATTTACAATATACATTTCGGCTTAAAAATATATTGAGTTCTGTTATGTCATAGTAATGCACAGATATTTCGAGCGTAAATAATATTCTCCTTAAAGCCCTATAATCTCCCTATTCTGAACCGATTATCTGGGACAAAATCGTGCGATTTGAAAAAGACGCAAACATAATGACATCGATAAATCTACGAGTACGTCCTTACTCGGCCAAAAAGAAATTCACATCAGTTGTATTATTTTAATGTTATAAATGCGATTGGTGAGCGTATACGAAGAATGTTTTTTACTTTATCGAAACACTTTATTGCGAAGTTAAGCCCGTATGGAGTACAGACAATAGACACATCATTCAAGAGCCGTCCCGCCTGTATTTTTAGTACTCCATCTTAAAGGGCGAGTAAAGAATGTTATCAAAAAAGATGTCTCAGGTAAACAAAAAGTGTTATTTTTCAGTTAAGTTAAATTTATAAACGCTGTAAACCTAATTAACATTTTTCAGCAACGATCCGCTGTCTCACAGTTATTTTAATGTTAAAAAAGCCATGTATGTTTTGAAAATAGAGCTTTCATGGGGCTTTTTCGAAGTTAGTTTGGTAGGCTGGATGTCGTCAAGTATATGTGCAAGACGATTTGTAACGACTCTCGAAAACAGCACGTATACTCGACTCTAAAAAAAATCCATCTTTTGTTTTTCAATAGACCGTTGTCGCTTTTCTTGAAGAAAAAGACCACCGTACTTCTTCTTCACGCCTCCGGAGTAGTGCTATCATTTAGGATTAAATTAAAGAGCTTCTGAAAGACTTTAAGAATTGATTTTCCAACCGCTCTCAAAAGGTACGCTGTGATTCCAATCCTCGCCCGGGCCTCATCATTTTTAAAAGTACAGCCATTCTTATCTCGATAGAACTGACTTCCGGAATATCACAGAAATTGTATAAACATTTCATAAAAGACCAGAAAAATTTGAAGCATTATTATAGTAAAACACTCGCATAATTTACAGCATAAACAGCTTTTTCTTAAAGTAGACTATTAAAATGGAATTGCGGCAGTAAACAGATTCCGAGTACCGTCCATTTCCTTTTCTTATACGACTAAAAATAAAAACGACCACATTACGTCGTTAGGTACTTTATTGTGTCCAAAAATAGTCATACTTAAATTTTATCCACGACTTTATAATATTCCTTACGTATGTGTGTGCAACCGTGTGACCGTGCTGTAAGAGGTGCCTGAGAAAAACAAACCAGAAGATGGGCAACGGCATCTTCCTAATAGCAACTAAAAAATAAAACCTGCGGTTGCCAACTTACTTGCCAAGCATGGCAACTACGGCATCGATCCCCCCTATACAAATAAGTAATACTTAAGTATAACTTCGACACGATTGCTACATTATATAACCCTATAAAGATATCCACTAACCCCTATCATCCTGTGTGGATCTCGTAACAGGCGATCGAAGTAATCTGAACAAGGAGATTGCAGCAGCATCTTCCAACTGAATAAAAAAAATTATGTTTGCCAATCCGCTTGTCAGGCGGGCTATAATAGCAAATGTACCCCGCATGGGGGGCAGTCTATGGATGCCTAAGTTCAGCAGTGGAATTTTATAGACTGCCACGGTGTGTTACAACAGAAACACACTTATCACAGACATCATTATCGTTGTCATGATTTATACGTGGTAGAGCCATAGTGCAGTTATATAGTATAGTTGTAACACGATGGGGTCGGCTCCACTGGGGAAGGACCACGCCCTCACAGAATACCAGGGTGAAATATTAGCTTAACGTTGTGTTTCGTATGGTGAGTGTAGAGAACCGGAGACCCTATTTTACTGGAAACGAGACACTCCATCTTAGTCCTCAAGGGTGACAACGCATCTGTATTTTGATTCGTAATCGATGATAGATGTAGATGGCTATGGGCCGCAGCAACCACTTACCATCAGGTGGACTGTGTGCTCGTTTGTCACCTTATCCTATAAAAAAATCCATTTGCACCCACTGACAACTATAGCCTTTCAAAAATATTCTTTTATTTACTTATTATAAGCCAGTGCTTGATCACAATCCCACCTGGAGGTAAGTGGTGATAACGCCTTAGATGGTGAATTGCACCGTCGTAACAAAAGTCTATTCACTCTTGCCTTGAAGTAGGGGTGGGCCTTGTGACGACGAACCATTTACAAAGACCATTTTGTGTTCTTCGACGATGAAACCGTTTTACGTACTGGTTTCAAACAGTCTTCGTTGCACAAATCAGTCTTCAAATTAGTTGGTGCGATTTTTCATTTTACGCCTATTAAAATACAATCGAGAATGCAATGATTCAACTATCTATTTCACTCGTCGCGTCGTCGTCATTAACGTTCTGCGTTATATTGTAGTCTTTGGTATCGCGTTCGTTTACAAACGTATTCGGAGACTAAACAATCGTTACGATAAAAAAATGAACTTTTTGTCAACAAAATACAGTCGTTAATGTTAATCGCTAATGTTAATGGTAATGCTAAGTCTGTCCCAGCCAGTCCTAAGCCTGGAAAAGTATGAAGGGAAGTTCATTTCATCGTTAAGTAACTCGATCTATAAAATGAATTATTTAGTAAACCATTTCATACATTTCAGAAGTTGTAGGAAACTGCTACCATTTCACTCGACGAAAACGCAATTCTATTCCATGTTGGATAAGTTTCGTCCTCTAAGCCGTCTTTAAACCGGTTGAAACGACGACCGTTTTCTGCAACCGTTATCGTCGTCGGGAAAACGGTTGCATTTCGTCCGTCAAATATTCGACAACGACCGACCACTACCTTGAAGACGCCCAAATCGTACGAGTATTCGAACATTCGAACGGAAAGACAGGCGCCGAGAAATTATTCCACTCCATTGCTGTACGCATCACAAAAGAAGAAGGAAACCGTTATAAAATAAAATTGCAATGTCCGTGTGTAATATTTAAAATAACTGGCTTTTATTTGCATACTAGTGAGATATATATAACTAATAGTAGTAATAGTCTTTGATTATCATAAATCCAAATAACACCACATTAGTGGATCCTCACATACGTTGTAAAGCCATACTGCAGCTATATTATAGTTGTAGTAAAAATGGGTAGGCTTGACCGGGGCAGGTCCACGCTCGTTCTCTTCTACCAGTGCAAACTAACAGCCTAATGCTGTTGTGTTTCTTATGGTGATTGTAGAGAACCGAAGACTTTTTAACGGCAAACGAGGTATTCCATCTTACTCCTCAGGGGTGACAACGCATCTGCATTTTTATTGTTAATCGAAAATAGATGTAGATGGCTATGGGCCATAGCTAAAACTTACCATCAGGTGGACTGTGTGCAGATTTTATGTTAAACTTTTAAAACTTAAATGATTATATAGATATAAAACCCTATTCAGGCGTAACCGGGGCGGGTTGCTAGTGCTTGGAGCTAACTTTAAATTCCCGTTAAAATGTAATAGCTTCCGTTGTGTTGTGTGAGCGTAATGTAAAATACCCAGACTGGCGACAGAGCACATTAGCAAAGATGCGACTGCCAATCCACTTTTCAAGCGTGGCGATTATGGCGAAACACTTACCACCCGGTGGAATTGTAGTCAAACACTAGCCCATATATAACAATAAATAAAATTGAACTGTCAGTCCATAATATCGATATACCTGTCTTTTATTGAGCTAAGAACATTATTTGTGACCGTTAAGTCAAGGGAGTAGTGGTGCTGGGATTAGTGGTGACGGGATTAGTGCGCGCAATTGAGGGAGGGCGGTAGGTGCTCTTCAAATTAGGTAAGACACATCATTTCGTTTAATTGAGCGGATGGTTGCAAAGTAACTATTAATATCTTTATCATTATTTGTATGTCATAAAGACGTGAGTAAACTTTTTTAAATATTTGTCTGTAAATCTGGCTGGCTGAGTGGGCTGAACTTCGGCTGCACCGATTGTGACCAGACTTGACCAACAGAAATCAATACCAGAAGTGATCTATATTATATTTTGTCTAAAAAACTTGGCGATATTTTTTTTATAAATCAAAAAATTGATAAAATAAAATCATATTTTATGATTATCTTAAACAAGACCACATTAATAAATCTCACCCAGGAAAAGCCTGGACAGCCGCTAGTAATAAGTAAAACGCATTCCTCTAGCAGTTATAAAATCAGAAAAAATACGGACGTTCCTGTTATAATTTTTTTTAAATAAGCTGAATCAAACGTGACAAAATTTGTATTGTTACAAGAAACTATTGAGTTGTGTTCGGAAAAACTACGATGGAATATGTCCTTTGTCATGTCCTATTAAAAATCCTTAAATTGGCAAAAAAAAATGTTTGGTCACTCATGGGCAAACAAACTATCCTATCTCTCAAGTTGGACCAAACTGCGCACGATGTGCAAATTTTATTAAAATCGGTTTAGTTTAGGAGTTCATCACGGACGAACAACGTGACACGTAATTTATATATATATTCCTCGAAACCGTGAGTCTTGTTCTTTATTAGCGGTATAAGCGGGATATTTAAGCTTTCAAGGGTCATTTTCAAACCATCATAACTTCTAAACTATGTCACTTAGGGCTAAGATGTAAGACTTATTTTTAAGCACGTATTCCGTACTAACTTTTAAAAACAAAAAACATGTAGCTTTACGGTTTAGATTTTATGAAAAAGCTAATAATTTTAAAAAATGAGATAAAAATCATTTTTTTTGTTTTGAAAATATTCTTATGATCTTTTATAAAATAATAAACGGCAAATTTGTTACCATTGATTCATTGTCTACATTATTAGCAACAAACGAGTCCTCTTTCGTTTTCCTGGGACTTCTATATGGGTAGCTATGGCACGAGCACCCGTGCCTCGCGGCGAAAAAAAACAAAATGGTTGCTATTTCATCATGGAGAGAGAAAAAACATATAGGGATTTTTTTTTTATAGAATAGGGTGACAAACGAGCACACAGTCCACCTGATGGTAAGTGGTTGCTGCGGCCCATAGACATCTACATCTATCTCCCATTGCAAATCAAAATGCAGATGCGTTGTCACCCACGAGGACTGAGATGGAATGCCTCATTTCCAGTAAAAAGGGTCTCCGGTTCTCTACACTCACCATACGAAATACAGCAGCATTAAGCTACTATTTCACGCTGGTATTCTGTGAGAGCGTGGTCCTTCCCCGGTCGAGCCGACCCATTCGTGCTACAACTATACTACTAATATAACTGCAGCATGGCTCTACCACGTAAAAAAAGTGATAGTGATTTGATAATGATTGACAAGGGATAGTGATTTGTGAATAAAATTTACCGTATTTCAACCCCCCAAAGTCTTCGATACCGATGAATGGTCAGATTGTATACATATATCTATTAGAGCCTGTAAAAGTACTTGCTGAACATAGACCTCCCCCATAAACTCCTTTATATATTTTTTATTATATATATATTAGATTTTGCCATAGTCGCCACGCTTGGCAAGCTGGTTGGCAACCGCAGTGTTTTTATTTTTAGTCGTTACCTACGATATTTCATTTTCATCATCGTCATTACAGCTCTTCACAAGTCCACTGCTGAAGTAGACCTCCCCCGGGGCATGCCACAAGCCACGGTCCTGAGCCACCTGCATCAACTTCCTGCATGCCTTACCTGGTCGCCACTCCACCTAGGGGTGGGATTCGCCCTACACTTCGCCCACTGGTACGAACCTGCCACTCGAGGAACTTTTTTCCACATCGGTTGTCGGTTTTTCTAACTATATCGCCGACCCATTGCCACTTCTGGTTACTAATCCGTTGGACTATGTCGGTCGCCCTGATGCTACTGCAGATATCCTTATTTCTAAGTTTATCATGCAGAGTAACTGTGAGTATAGTCCTCTCCATAGCTCCTCATACGGCCAGCAGTGAAGGACCATGTCTCAGATACGTAATTCATCACTGGTTGTATATACCTGATGAGAACATGTGTCGTAATTTTCCGAACGATATTTTTTGTTTACAGGCGTAAAAAATACCAATAATTTGCACATGGACCATCACCCGAACCTGGAATAACAATTTGCTTCCTTCCGGAACCGAACACTGATCTGAAGTAACGCAATAAGCTTTTATTCACTCCTACACTACGAAGCCACTGAAAAGTAAATTGCTTAATTAATTTTATACTTAGTGAGTGATTGCCTCTTTAGTTTCGCTGATCATGAAATCCCGGGTACGATTCCTGGATCGGACAAAACAACAGTTATCGAGTTTTACTGTCGAGAAATTCTCAGTACCCCGGAATCAAAGAAATTGGCAATGTTTCATTCCCGTGCCTCGAAAGCACATATAGCCATTGGTCCTGCGCCTGATCTCTCTCCCGGTCGTATCGGTTTATCGTCCCATCGGACAGAGTGTGGGAATGGAGAGTACACCTGTGCTGGCACATACACTTGGGCATTATAATCCTGTCCTGTACAGATAGCTAGAATACGTCAAAGCTGGCTGATGATGATTAAGGAGAGATTTTATTGCCGAACTTGCCAATAAAAGAATTCTTATTAGTAATTTTTAGTTTGTTTTCAATCAAAACTACCAAACAGTATCGAACTCGTCACCAGTTTATGTATTTGTTAAATTTTTCTCATAAGTTCATTTGTTGGATTTCCACCTAAACAATTTTTTTAAATTATCAATTAAAAACTTTTAAATATACCACGTACTTTTTCATAACCGTACACTATCAGGTATAGGGTTCTGATCTATGTTCAAAATTTCAGGCCTCCAGCTCATCGGAAAGTTAGTTTAAAATCAATTCCTATATCCCACCCGAACAGACGTATACACGATAGCGAGTTAATAATAAAAACGTAGTAAAATACAACATACGTTGAAATATTTACTTGTACTTATGTTCTAAACTCAAATTCAACGCGGGCAAAGCCACGGTTACAACTAGATTTATAAATAAAATTCCGCTTAAAAAATTATTTTCTTACAGAACAGTATTTCTTCAGCAGCTTCCACACCTGGTCCGTTTCCGGATCCGCTAAATTACTTTTTACAACTGTTGTACTTTTTTCTTCTGCTTTTGGTACGACGCTTACATTGCACCACTAGTGTACACCGTTGTTTTATTTTCCAAATGTAAGCTCTTTTTAACCGACTTCAAAAAAGGAGAAGGTTCTATGTTCGATTGTATGTGTTTTTTTATTTATGTTCACATGTTTATTTTTTTATAGAATAAGGCTGACAAACAAGCATACAGTCCACCTGATGGTACGTGGATGCTATGGACCAGACATCTACATTTATCCTCGATTAAGAATCAAAACGCAGATGCGTTGTCACCCCTGAGGACTAAGACGGAATGCCTCGTTTCCAGTAAAAAAGGGCCTCCGGATCTCTACACTCAGCATACAAAACACAGCAGTATTAAGCTGCTATTTTACGCTGGTATTCTGTGAGAGCGTGGTCCTTCCCCGGTCGAGCCTACCACGTATAAAAATGATGATTTTTTTTGAAAGGTTACTTTAGGGTAAACTTTAGGGGTGCTCCCATATAAACTTAGAGAAAAATTTCGCCCCTAAGGGTGACGATATAAGGGATAAAGTTTTCGATGTAACAATTTTAGACAATACTATAGTGAGATTTTGATATTTTTTGACCACTCAAAATGTTAAAAAGTTAATTTTAAATCGAGACGTTAATTCTTCTTAACAATATATCTTAGCGCCGACTACAGATTGAAAAATATTTTTTTTTGATAAAAGTCATTGTTTGGTTCGTTATTTCCGTCAACAGAACTGTTAATTCAAACAACGTACACACCATTACCACAGAGCTTTGTCAACGGCTATAAATGACTTTAAGACACAAACACGTAGCGCGATGTAGTTTACTCACCCTTCAGAGCCGTGATGTGCCGGTAATTACACAGGAAATTGGCAGCGGGAGAACATAAAGTGCGTTTTATATATGTTCTTGTAATGCGAGAAGTGGTGGTGAGTCACACCGGCTGCCGTCCAGATGGCTTGGAGTCGTTACCGGTGCGATGCATCTTAACGTGATACGTGGGTATAATTCGGATAAATCAATGAGTTTCAATATGCTATAATATCTGATCAATATAACCGAAAGCTTAGATTTTACTTACTTTTAAAAATACGTGTTTAATACGTAACGCAATATAAAGTTGGTCTCACTTACAATTTAAACATAGCCCAACTTAAAACTTACAAAATATCTTGCATGAAACTTTTTGAATATCACCAACAACAAGTGAACGATGTGTTTGGAAATGATTTAAATGTATAATGAGCTTGGTTGTGTGCTGCTTAAAGGCAAGTGAAATAAAGTTGCGATAAGTAGAGAAATACTCGAACCTCCTTGATGAGGGAGAGTCGCCGAGGGCGGGCGGACGCAACCGACGGCGCGTGCATCGCGGCGCGGCTCCCCGACACACTGGCCGCCCGTAGTGATGGGCCAAATCGACTTTTCAACTTGATTTAACTCGAGTTGCACTTACTAAAGGTTCCTCGAGTTAACTCTAAGGAAAAGATAGAACTTAACCTTAAAAAATTAATACTAATAAGTGATAATGCTATTGAAATTACTAAATACTCTCGCTAACCATTTAAAGTAAGCTTTTACATAGTAGAGTCATGCTGCTGCTATATTATGGTTGTAGCACTAATAGGTCGGCTCCACCGGGGTAGGACTACGCTCTCACAAAATAGCAGTATGAAATAGCAGCTCAAGCGGAGACCTTTTTTACTAGAAACGATACAATCCATCCATCTTAGTTCTCAGGGATAGCAACGCATCTGCGTTTTGATTTGTTGGTCACCCTTATTCTGTAAAACATGCTTGAAATGCTTGCGTGTTGTGTCAGTAGTGGACAGCAGCAGATGAATAGCGGATTTGAACACATAACATTTCGAGTTTGTGGTCATCCTTTAACTTTTTTTATTAACTGTTACACGATAAAATCTTACTACATATATATAAATTACGTGTCACGTTGTTTGTCCGCGATGGACTCCTAAACTACTTAACCGATTTTAATCAAATTTGCACACCGTGTGCAGCTTGGTCCAACTTGTGAGATTGGATAGTTTTTTTTTTTTTGCCCATGAGTGACCCAAATTTTTTTTGCGAATTTAAGGATTTTTAATAGGACATGGCAAAGGGTCGTCGAAAAGGGCAGAACAACGTCTGCCTGGCAAGCTAGTCTATTATATAAATTTGTCAAAACGGCGTGTTTCTGTCCAAGATATAGAGAAATGCGCAGAAAGATTTGCTAAGGCTAAGGCAGTAAATTCAAAGCGGCATGTTACTAAACTATTGCACCACGAGAGCTCAGAACAACTCGAAGAGCTACGTGTACTCGAAAGGACTGCTTGGCTCTTCGAAGTTGCGTTTACCTAGAGTTAGGTGTAGTTGGATTCTCACCAACTCGAGTAGGACCTGGCGGTAATGAGGGCTAACTCTTTACAGCTCTCCAGGTGTTGCTAGCTGGATCTGAGGTGAAGATAATTGTTACAAATTGTCACTTTTAGTGAAAAGTTGTGTTTTAAACAAAAGTTTCTCTATTTCTTTCTATAGATACTATAGAATACGTGGTAAAGCCACGCTGCAGCTATAATATGGTTGTAGCACGAATGAGTCGTCTTGACCGGGGAAGGACCACGCTCACAGAATATCAGCGTAAAATAGCAGCTTAATACTGTTGTGTTTCGTATGGTTAGTGTAGAGATCCGGAGGCCCTTTTTTACTAGAATCGAGGCATTCAAACTTACTCCTCAGGGGTGAAAACGCATCTGTGTTTTGATTCTTAATCGAGGATGAATTTAGATGTCTATGGATCACAGCTTCCCCTTACCATCGGATGGACTGTGTGATCGTTTACTACCTTTATTCTATAAAAGAGATAAATATATACAAAACAATGCGTCAGTAGGTACTCTTTATTTTTTGGCGCATTTTTACTCTTTTTAATTATTTTACCTCAAGGAATATCGTAGTAGCTTGGTTTGTCAATTTTTTACAGTTAAAAATAAAATACAACTAATATTTCTTATTTATTCCTTCTCTAAAATCTATCAAATATTGCACTTAATTCCAAAGAGGCACTGCCCTGGTGCCAAAATCTTCGCGGGTTGAACGAAAAGCGATCATTGAAACAAACAGTTAATATGATATGAAAGATAGTATAAATACCTTTTCAATTAAATCCTAACCACTTAGTTTAGTAATGACAATCACCTTATCGCCTAACCTAATCGCCTTATCAATTCGAGTTGTATAACCGGAGTTAGTTCAATGATAATAATTTCGGATTTTTTTTTTGCTAAATTAAGTGTTTGACACGTTAAAAAATTAATTCATGAAGTTACAAAAGAAGCCCCCGGCTTTACACTACCCATGGTCACGTCAGATAAATAAAGAAACTGAACTCGGGAAAGACTGAGGTGTTTGACGTCCCGATGTCATTGTTGGTACGGAATAACTTCAGCTTTTGAATATTAATTTTTGATCCGATCTACGCAGAACGAACTTACAGTTTCTTGAAATCTTGCAGTGTTGTAAAGCACACGAAACGGCTGGAATTAAAAATTCAAATTAAACTCAATAAAATCCTTGTCAGTGACGTTTAATATGTAATATTTGCGTAAATATATGAAATCATTATGTAGGTCAAGTTAAGTTCGAGTTACGAAAATTTCAAATCGAGTTAATTCGAGTCGAATTTTTCCCGAGTTTGGCTACATGTCATAACGCACGAGCGATTGCTTATTTCGCGCCAACTTTTCCTATCATTGCCGCCACCGCAGGACTTTTCTCGGAAGCATTGAGCACAGAAACACTTCAATAATACAACTTTAGCAATTATACGCGTGATCTACTTCTTGAGTGCTTCATCGAACACATTCATTTGTTATGTATTTTTGAATTGTTATTTTTGAATTTCGAAGCACCTAAGATTTTTTTGTGGGAGAGGGATATTTTTTATACAAACGTGTATGCAGCTCACCTGATAGTAAGTGTCGACCACCGCTCATGAACAACTGCAACACCAGGGAGATTGCAGGTGCGTTGCCGGCCTTTGAAAAGGGGGTAAGCTCGTTTTTTGAAGGTCCGGAAAAATCGCCGATGATAAACAATTCCACAGGGAAATCGTACGAGGAAGATGTCATTATTGCAGTGACGCTTGTATAGAAACTTTTTTATCTCTATCTCTTCTCTCACAGTATAAAGTAAAATCGATGTCCACGTCTGTCTTTTTGTTTATTCACTAACTCCTCCTAAACCACGCCACGGATTTTCATGCAGTTTTCATCGTCATTTCAAATAATTAAAATGATAAATAATTATAATATAAAAAATCACCTAAGGTTTATGTATAAAATATATCCCAGCTAAGCTTATAAATAAGTATAAAAAATTTATATTTTGTAACCAAGTCACCAATAAATCAATTTTCATGGCTTACGCTCAGCAGTGGACTTGAAGAGAAGTAATAATGATGATGATGACGTTGGCTTAATCTTAGTTGGGGTTATCTTATCAAAATTATCTACAATAAAATTTTACTAGAGAAAACGCCGCGATGGCATATCTCTATCTTCTTCTGTTTAAAATTAAAAATTTAAATTAAATATTAAAAACAAGGGTGAAAAGTACTTTTAACAATGTGATATTTTAAGATAACAAACATTTTTTTTTATTTCATACTCACATAATTAGTCAAACTATCATTTGTTTCGTCCTCATTAAAAACAACAAATGGTAAAATTAAAAGTTTTATACAACCGACTTCAATATAATAACTTTGATACAAATGAGGATATACGTGTACCTTTTAGAAAGTACAGACGTGATGTTATGTTGTGTGATTGCGTAGAACATGCATAGATTGCGATAGCAGCAATCAGGTTAATTTGCTGGCATTTATTGAAGAGTTCCGTTGTCTGTCTCCGAAACTCATCATCAGATCTTTACGAAATTTAAATGGAATAATTTCTAACAAAAAATTTTGCATATCCGTTTATATATGACAAAATATGCCTGAACATAATATGTGTACATTAAAAAAATCATCCAAATTGTTAACCTACTCCTTTTTTTAAGTAGGTTAAAAATTACGCCCAACCGAAAAAATAACTCTTAATCGCAGCTAACTTTATTAAATGGAAGTAACGTTAAAAAATTATTATTCTAATTTTTCTTGTTAAGCGCACTTCTTTTTTTTTGCATGCCTTAAGCGCAAAGCGCACACTACTAGCGGCTAAAATCAAAACAATCAAACAATCCAACGTTTATATATTAAAACATTATTAATATTGAACATACAAACGATGTAGAAACATATTGTCAGAAAGATATATGAGTGTTGAACTTTTTTTTATCGATTAATTGCTGTTTTTAGATTAAAAATGTGGTTTTAGTGACTTTTGATGTAGATTCGTCAAGTCCGCGTGACGAGTAAACACAATAACTTTTGAAAATATCAATTGTTCAACTCAATCTATTTTTTAATCTCTTCATCTATTATGTGGGAAGCCATAGTATGTGAATAGCTGTTTAATTTTGTTTTGATTATATTTTTTTTCGGCTGAGGAATTCAAAATTTTCGGTGTTTGAGCAGCCTCGTAATACTATATTTTACTAAATACAGATTCACTTCGACTCACTCCGGGCTCAGCCGATGTCGTGAGTTGGTTACTGTATCGTATGTTTACAGCGCCTCGTGATAAAAATATCGATTGCTGTAGAAATAGGAAATATTCTAAAACCAAATTTGAAACATACTTGACCAAGATAAGATATTATCATTATTTATATAATCACAGATTTTCAATACAATATAATATTGTTTCGCTAAGTACGTAGGAAAATTACGCTTGCACATACTTTGCTACTCCCTATCCTCGACTATGCTGACATTTGTTACCTTGATATCACCGAGGAGCAACTTAATAAACTTGAGCGACTCCAAAATCTCTGTATACGCTTCATATTTGGGCTTCGTAAATATGACCATGTCTCGGAATACCGCACTAAACTCAAGTGGCTCCCAATCCGTCTTCGTCGGAATACTCATATACTTTCTGCGCTCTACTGCGTCTTATTTAATGTATCAAGTCCTCCCTATCTGAAAGAACGTTTTAAATTTCTTAGCTCTTGTCACGATTTTTCCTTACGGTCCAAAGAAAACCTTTCGCTCCAATGTCCTGTACACTCCTCGACATTTTATGATAAATCTTTTGCTGTTCTTGGAGTAAGACTCTGGAACTCCTTACCCCAGTCCATTAAAAGTGCTCAATCTTTAAATGTATTCAAGAAACAAATTAAGGAACACTATTTGTCTCTTTAACTCCTCTCTCTTTCTGCTCTTAGTTATGGTCACTAATATTCCTTAAGTATGTTGTCATTTTATAGTATATAAGATGTATTTTTTGTCTAATTTAGTGCACCCTACCCATTAATCTTATTTTTATTTTTATTAATTTCCTCTTCTGAGTTGTCTGGAAGAGATTGCTATGTAGCAATAAGACCGCCTTTTGTTTATTCCTCATTATTTGTTTATTATTGGTATATTTATGTTTTGTTGATGTACAATAAAGTGTGTTGTATTGTAGGATTTATATACAAATATACTTATAAGTCTTGAACTTTATGGAGTGACCTGAAGGTGTCCTTGGGTGAATGCTAAATAAAAATACTGGTTATGACTAGATGAAAAACTTTTTGAAAATAAAGTTGATGAGAAAAAATATAACCGATTGAGGTAAAAAGACTAAAATAATGCCTGAAAACAAAATACAAATACCTAAAAATTTGGGTAATATTAAAATTGATTTATGATAGTTTTAAGATAGTAAAATAATAAAATAAATTTAGAATATCAATAATAATACCATAGGGCCCTCGCAAATCTAACTCCACTTCCGCGCATGACATGAGAGACAATTACGTAGTACTATTATAGGGCCGCTACCCGAGGGTGAGCGTTGGGGCACGTCTAGAGCTGACGTTGGACGTGACAGCGTACGGGCCGTCAGCGCCTCTCTGCTAAGCAGGCGAGAGTCGGGGAACCCGAAAATATTACGGCCGATCAACGGGAAGGGATGGGTATGAGTGATGCTTTGCAGAGTACGGATTTACCTACAAGCTCTGCCGGTTCATCTTCAATGACCACAAATAGTACAGAAAATGATGATAGAAGAAGAAAGTGGTCAACAGAAGAACTTCAAGAATTAATGTTTTGTTACTTTAAAGCCAGATCAGATATTGGACCATGATACATAGGCAGGTTACAGAAACGTTTCACAGAAAGAAACTCGAATAACCCTAAAATTCATAAGTTTAACGGAAACACTAGCAAATCAAGCGCGAAGGATCATTAAGCAAAATGTACTATCACAAGAATTACTAAACAGAAAACAAAAATAAGTAGAAGGTATCACACCTGTAGATAACTCAAATTCAAACGACATTGGAGTACATGATACACAACCTACACTCACACACATTATGGAACAAAATTTACAACATACGCAACACACAATTGAAGAAGCTGAAACAATAGAACAGATGACAAATAATATAGTGGTAAATTATGATCAAGTTCCATTAATCTTGCACTTCCTTCAAATAATAGCGAAAACTAATGAAACCAGACTTGAAGATCGAGTATTTCTACCTTAAGCTAAAATCAATAGGCGTTTCTTAGAAAATCTACACACATTAAATAAGTATTTACCTAATCTTTTAATTACTTATAATAGTTTGCGCGAGATAAATAATATAATATACGCCGCGGCTAAAACTCTTATATTAAACAACAATCAAAAACCTTATACCACTAATAATATTAAAAAACCAAAATGTGATCCACCATGGAAAAAAGAATAAAAACTAAAATAGATAAATTTAGGAAGGAACTAGGACAATTAATAGAAATTGAAAAGGGATTCAAAACGCGCAGGATGATGAAAATAAAGGAAATATTATAAACCAAATACAGCATTCGGAATGATAATGATCACAATGATATAACATTGTAATTAGGCAAAAAGTTAAAGCTTAAGCTGGTAGAATAAAGAGATACGTAGACAGTAACACTAGAAAAGCTCAGAATAGATTATTTAATGAAAACAAGCATAGACTGTACAGAAGTTTAGGATGCAATAACAACAAAGACATAAAAATACCGAGTAAAGAAGAAGTGGAAGTATTTTGGAACTCAATTTTATCAAACCGAATGCAGTACAATTTGGAAGTAAAAATGCTGTCAAGTGAAATACACAGAGAAGATACACAAGAGATAACAGAGGACCAAGTTAAATTTGCTATCAGAAAACTGTTAAATTCGAAATCACCTGGAATGGATAAAATACAAAATTATTATTTAAAATACCTAACCAGTGTTCATAAATACATAGCTTCGTTATTCACTAACATAGTTTAAGGTACAGAAATAATGGAAGAATGGTTCGTTACAGGACAAGTTATATTAATATCCAAAAATGAAAACACCGAAAACTCAAAGAACTGGAGTCCAATAGCATGTTTACCTAGTATGTACAAATTACTTACTTCCATATTGGCCAACGTATTGTATAGCCATTGCGATAAGAATAACATAATGGTTGTAGAGCAAAGGGGATGTCGCCGTGGTGCCAGGGGATGTAAAGACCATCTAATGGTTAATAAGGCCATATTGAAGGATGCACATCAAGCTCAAAAAAACCTAGGTATAGCGTGGATCGACTATCAAAAAGCCTTCGACGGTGTATCTCACGAATGGCTTTTTAAAGAACTGGATGTCTATAGATGTCCACTAATGAATAAGCTTTAACTTTTTGCCTAATAGTTTCTGTTATATTATTGTGATTATGATATTACTAATATATATAATAATAAAGCCAAACATGTTGGTAATTATGATATTAAGAATAGTAACATATTTTTAAGTACCTACTCTATCAAATAGTTTTAATTTGCAAAATATTAGCTGCAAATTCACTTACTTGTGGTATGTTATACCACTATCCTATTGGTAACGAGTTTTACAGATTACCCACACTCTCTTGATTATTATTAGACTCCTTATTATGTAATTAAAGTTATACACAATCAAACCACATAAAATACATTCGATTTTTAGTTTAAAAGTTCAAAATACAGCGATAAGTTTTATAAGACAACGGAATTTTGACATATTATGTCAATTTTAGTTCCCAGTACTGCAAATTGGCACAGATATTTTGTATGGTATAGCCAGTCCAGCGTACTTATATATATAGAGGTCAGTGTCTATAAACCACGTTATAACATTATAGCCGTGAAAAAGGGGAGATCACCCACTGTTCAATGTCTGCAGCCCGGGAAGCGGCCCAGGTTCCTTGTGTTATTTCGGAGCTGTTCTATATTATAGAGGGCATTCACTTCAGAACTTTAGAACGCGATTTAGCCTTCGGTGCGACGCTTGTAGTTCGGAAAATACCTCTGTCCTGGGTAAAACCAGAAAGAAACCCAATGGGTCATTAAAAAACAGTTTACAATAAATATTTATAGGGTGACAAACGAGCACACAGTCCACCTGATGGTAAGTGGTTGTTGTGGCCCATAGACATCTACATCTATCCTAGATTACAAACCAAAAGGCAGATGCGTTGTCACCCTTGAGGACTGAGATAGAATGCCTCAATTCCAGAAAAGAGCGTCTCCGGTTCTCTACACTCACCACACGAAACACAGCAGCATTAAGCTACTATTTTACGTGTGGTATTCTGTGAGAGCGTGGCCTTCCCCGGCCGAGTCGACCCATTCGTGCTACAGTTATACTACTAATATAACTACAGCATGGCTCTACTAGCCTTTTAAATTGAGTTGATATGACTACTATTTTTGAATATTTTTAATATAGGAGTGCTAAGAATCAAAAGATAGTTAACATAAATAGCTGCTCCAATTACAAAAGATATACAATAATTTATTAATTGCATTTCTCCTAGGCTTTGTTATGAACCTGATGACATTAGATATCTCGGTGCATCAAGCTTTCGCATCATCAGAGCTGGGACATAAACTTTAAGATCCAACTGATGAAAAGGCATGCCCGTTAACGTTGACTCGCCGACTGCCATGTATAATATTTTGTTATTTATTTTATTATTAGATTTAATTATTAGATTTTTTGGATATTGTTCATTGAATTTAGGAAGACGTGTGGAACTAATGACATAATATGTAAGCGTTAAACTTAGGGACTAACTACATTTATTCAGCTCCATTCGCGTTTCGCTAGTTAAAATGGATACACTTATACAGTTCCGCTTCTATCATCCGGTAAAGTGCTTCTATCTGCAGCATAAAGCACTGGATGACTGAGAAGCGATTATATGCTCACGGTGAACTACTTTCATTTAGTATTTGATAATACTCATCATGGACAGATCCAAGTGTGATATTATTATCGTTACGCTTCTTTCAGAAGAAAAAGAAAAACTGAAACGTAATAAACGCAAACGCAAACGACAGTGGGTCGACCCTCTTTAGGGAAACAGAAATTTAGTTGGAGAATACGTGTTATTGATATAGGAACTAAAAGAAAACAATATTAAATTTGAAGATCGTTTTCGGATGAATACTCAAAATTTTAACGAAATTGAAGAGCTATTGCGACCAGGGTTACAAAAGCAATACACAAAATAGTTTCGGTTTACTCATTCTTTAGATGATTGTATGCGAAACGATTACTAATCAAATATATCAACCACTGTCGTGGAGCACAGTCCGCATACAGCGCTGAACGCTTAAAGTGCAGAACAGCGCTGACGACGGAGCAACGATGAACGCGGCGGGTCAGCGCTGTGATAAGATCAACTCACAAACCTATGTAAATGTGCCACAATGGAATGCGCAAAGCATTCGACCTAAACGTATAGAGTTAGAAGTTCTATTAAATCAAGAAAAAATACACATTGCCGTTATAAGCGAAACTTGGTTAGACCCGGGTAGTCACTTTCACATTAGCCGCTATAACGTCTTTAGAAGGGATCGTGCTGACGGATTTGGAGGTGTAGCTATACTGACTTACAGGTCAATTAAGGCACAAAAACATAATGCTGAACTGCTAAATTCATAAATTGAGATCCTTCATATTACAATTTTAAATCTCAGACATATAGAAAATGTATACTCCTTATACTGCCCACCATCCGCTCGTACCACTTTGACAGACTGGGACCAAATCTTCAATATTGCCAGACGAAAGACAATAATTGCAGGAGATCTTAATGGCCACCACACCAACTGGTCAACTAGAACGGACTCACGAGGTGATCAAATTTTAGATTCCATTTTAGACAACAATTTTGTTTCACTGAATGACGGCTCACATACTAGAATTAAACTGGTTAACGGCACAGTACAAAAATGTGCTCCTGACCTATCTCTAGCTTCTCTGGATATAGCTTTGAAGTTTGACTGGATAGTACTAAATGAAAACTTGGAAAGTGGTCACTTAATGATTAAGATTAAAACTAATATTGGCACTTCCAATGTCTAGAAAAGAAAACACAATTTTAAAAAGGCTGACTGGTTGCAGTATAAGTCACGTATAAAGAGCAAGCTTGAATGTTTGGGTTTTCACCAACAAAAGTTCAATCCTAGACCATATTGGAATCCGGATATCTCAAAAGCTGTAGCGGAACGACGTCGGGCACTTGCTGTTTTTAGGAGAAACCCTACACCAGTAAATTTTGAAGCATTACAAAACAAAGTCAGGTTGGTACAAAAAATATTCGAAGTAGTAAAAATAGGTCATGGCAAGGTTTCTGTGACAGCATTGGCAGTGTGTCAACATCAAGTGAAATGTGGGCTAAAATGAAGTGGCTGAAGGGGTGCAGGACAGAGCAAAGTAATATTATCCGCGAGTCCGCTGATTCCTTACTGTGTAGTTTAGCACCTGATTATGCAGATCCATCGGCTCCTGTGTTTACTAGCGAGAACGTACATCTATCTTTGCCTGTCTCGGGCCATGAACTCGCAAACACAATTAAACAGTCCGATACAGCACCTGGCGCAGACGATATTTCGTAACGATTGTAATGTGTGCTTATATATATATATATATATATATATATATATATATATATATATATATATATATATATATATATATATATATATATATATATATATATATATATATATATATATATATGTAGGATAGAATAAGAGAGTATTAGTATTAAACCTACAGTCTAGACAAGCGGTTCTCAAACTTTTTTGGTCACGGAACCCTTTTGACAAGCAAAATACTTGACGGAACCCTACAATAAAATAATAGTTTTAAAAAGTGTATTCTTCATTATATAAGCATAATAAAAGTACAGTGTAACAGTTACTAATTATTACTTATTTTACCACATGGCAAGTACAATAATAGAATATATTAAAAATGAAAAAATCTTAACTAATGGGAGGTATGAAACTGTTTTTTTATTTTTCATCAATTGTTTGACATCAGGTTTGATAGAAGACATTTGAAGTCTCATATCAGGTTCGGCGTCCAGTCTATTGCGATATTTTGTTTTCGTGGCTGCATAGGTTGAGAATCCTGTTTCGCACAAATATGTTGTTGGGAACGGGAAAAGAATATTCAGAGCCATTCTGCCAAGCATTGGATATTCATCACGAATTCTGCACCAAAAATGGTTGAGATGCGTCGTTTTGAACAGTGACTCCATACTTGTGTCTGATGATATTTCTAAAAGACATTCATATATCTTGTTTGACATACTTTCGGGCTTTTGCGAGTTGGGTAAAAAAGGATTATGAATCCATGAATTCAGCTTCATTTTTGTATTCTGTCCTTCGGGAAAATACTTTTCAAAAGATGTGCGCATCGAAGTGAGATATTGGACCAATTCTTCAAACACATCATCTTGAAACATTTCTGAGTCATTATCGCTAACAAACTCACTAAGTGACGCAAAGCTTTCTATTTCTTTCTTACCAACGCAAATAATCCAAAAATCTAATTTTCTTTTGAAGGCAGTTAATTTGTTATAGGCCTGGAACACTGTTGTCTGTTTACCTTGCAATGATAAATTCAATTCGTTCAGTTTTTGAAAGATAACCGCCATAAAAGACAATCGGAACAAGCAAGTATTATCATACAAACGGTCTTTCAAATTAAAAGAAACTGTATCTGTTGAAAGAAACATTTGTAACTCGGCTCTAAGTTAAAATAGCCTTGTTAAAGTTTTACCCCGAGACAGCCATCGCACTCCTGTATGGAGCAGCAGTGTTTTATGTTTGCTGCCATAATCTTCACACAATAATGAGAACAATCGGGATTGTAGTGGTCGTGATTTGATAAAATTAATTATTTTTACCACTTCATCCATAACTAATTTTAGATTTGACGGCATTTGCTTCATCGCAAGTGCTTGTCTATGCAGAATACAATGGCTGGAACTACAATTAGGCGATTTACTTTTTATTGGTGATACTGCTCCTACTGTTTTACCTGTCATCGCCTTGGCCCTATCTGTA
The DNA here is from genome assembly GCA_036936625.1 of Parnassius smintheus behrii. Classification (NCBI taxonomy): domain Eukaryota; kingdom Metazoa; phylum Arthropoda; class Insecta; order Lepidoptera; family Papilionidae; genus Parnassius; species Parnassius smintheus. Next base: position 56,131,185 of record JAUPFT010000003.1, on the reverse strand, counting down.
CAAATGTCAATGCAATCGTTCCAACTAAGATTATTTTCTTTAAAAAATATGTTTATTTTATTAAAAATTTCTTCCCCGGTAGTATTTATGGGCAGCGGCGAACACATAAGCATGTCTTCTTCAAAAGAACGTTCATATGGAAATCTCGCGATAACCAGCAAGATAGCCAGACCAGTGACATCAGTTTTTTTTTTTTTTTTTTTTTTTTTTTATAGAAGAGGGGGCAAACGAGCATGCGGCTCACCTGATGTTAAGTGACTACCGCCGCCCATGATCAACCGCAACACCAGGAGAATTGCGGATGCGTTGCCGGCCCTTTAGAAAGGAGTAAGCTCTTTTCTTGAAGGTCCCCAGGTCGTATCGGTCCGGAAAAATCGCCGATGATAAACTATTCCACAGAGAGGTTGTACGTGGAAGAAAACTCCTTGTGAAACGTACAGTGGTGGACCGCCAAGCATCCAGATGGTGTGGATGGTATCGGGACGTTTGCCGTGTCGTGCGTTCACGAAATTTGGCGGCTGGGATTAATCCGAACAATTCCTCAGAGCACTCCCCGTGATAGATGCGATAAAATACGCAAAGAGATGCAACATCTCTTCGCAACGCCAGTGAATCGAGCCGATCGGAAAGCACTCGGTCGTCGACGATTCGAGCCGCTCTGCGCTGGATGCGGTCAAGTGGAAGGAGCTGGTACTGGGGAGCCCCAGCCCAGAGATGGGAACAGTATTCCATGTGCGGCCGAACCTGCGCCTTGTAAAGTTGCAGGCGGTGTGCCGGCATGAAATACTGTCCCGCTCTGCTGAGCACGCCAAGCTTTTTAGAGGCCAATTTGGCCTTCCCTTCCAAGTGACCACGAAACTGCACGTCACTCGATATGTCGACGCCGAGGATTCCGATACTGGCTGAGGCAACAAGGGGAGTGCCTTGAAACTGAGGGGATACGACAAAGGGGTTCTTTTTAGCGGTTAACGCGCAAACTTGTGTCTTCTGGGGGTTAAACTGGACTAGATTTAGTCGTCCCCAATCCGAGACTCTGTTCAGCAAAGACTCGACTTCAGACACAAGTTTGTCCCGGCACTCGGAGACGTTTTCCTGAGAAATATTGGCTCGGCCGGTGTAAAGAGCATCACCAGTGCTGTCATCTGCATAGCAATGAATGTTACGGGTATGCAACATATCATTGATATGCAGAAGAAACAGCGTTGGCGATAGCACGCAGCCCTGTGGAACACCAGCATTAATAGGCTTGCAATCGGAGCTTGCACCGTCTACAACGACCTTGATGCTCCGATCTGCAAGAAAGCTGGTGATCCAATTGCACAATTTCTCGGGAAGCCCATAGGAAGGGAGCTTCGAAAGAAGCGCTTTGTGCCAAACCCGATCGAAGGCCTTCGCAATGTCCAAACTAACGGCCAATGCCTCCCCCTTGAACTCTACTGCCTCCGCCCATCTGTGAGTGAGGTAGACCAGAAGATCACCAGCTGACCGACCATGGCGAAAACCGTATTGGCGGTCACTAATCAGCTGGTGATCCTCAAGGTACCTCATGAGCTGGCAGTTTACAATGGACTCCATTGTTTTGGAGAACAAGGAGGTGATGGCGATTGGCCGGTAGTTGGACGGGTCTGAGCGGTCGCCTTTTTTAGGGATCGGGTGGACGAAAGCCGTCTTCCACGATTTTGGGACTACGCCTAGGGAGTAGGAGTACCGGAAAAGACGCGTTAAAACCGGTGCCAACTCTGGAGCACACGTCCTCAGCACAATTGGGGGGATTCCGTCAGGCCCACTCGACTTGTGGATGTCCAGGGAGAGGAGTGCTTTGCGAACCGAGCGCTGTGTGAACTGCACTTCCGGCATGGAGCACTCACACCGCGGGATGGTCGGCGGCGTACTCCCCCCGTCATCGAGAGTCGAGTTAGACGCAAAGAAGGAGCCTAGAAGATCGGCTTTTTCCTTTGCAGTATGGGCCAGTGAGTCGTCCTCCCTGTGCAGAGATGGAAGAGATGGCTGACAGAAATTCCCCTGGACAGCCTTGGCGAGAGACCAGAATGCACGGGTTCCAGAAGGAAGGCGAACTAGTTTCTCGCCAATTCTGCCTATGTGCTCTGACTTTGCCTTGGCAATGACTCTTTTGAAGGACCTAGAGGCGGAATTATACTTCTTTTTTAGAGCGCTGGTGTTTACATCCCGGGACGCTGATGCATCAACCCAGGCTTGGTAGCACTCCTGCTTATAGCATGATGCTATTTTACAGGAGCGACCAAACCATGGCTGAGATTTGCCTCCAATGGGCACCACAGAGGAAGGAATAAAAAGTTCCATACCCTGAAGTACCACATCAGTAACAGAATCCGCAACAACGTTGGGATCATCCGGCGAGAAGCAAACCCGCCCCCAAGGGTAGGATGCAAAGAAAGACCGCATCCCATCCCAATCGGCTGACCTATAGTGCCAAACACGGCGGCAGCCTGCAGAATGCAACCGCGATTTCAGCGTGAGTGGCACAACACTCCGGATCAGACAATGGTCCGAGGAGCCTAAAGGGGCGTCGACGGAAATCTGATATCCGTCCGGGTGAGAGGTCAACAGAAGGTCCAACAGGGAAGGTGCATGATCCTCCACATCTGGAATCCGCGTAGGCGAAGTAACCAGTTGTGTCAGACCATATGCCAAGGCAAAATCATGAACAGATCTCCCCGCATGATCGGTTAAACGTGAACCGAGCCATTCGGCGTGATGGGCGTTAAAGTCGCCGAGGATCACGATCTCTGCGGAGGGGATCTGCTGTAGCAACGAATCCGCAGCCATTTGGACGTGGTCGAAGAGTCGGTCTGTTTCGGCATTACCGCTGTGGGACCTATAGAGGCACCCGTAGACGCGCGGATGGTCGTCGCTGTCTACGCGTAGCCAAAGGATGGACAGGTCCGAACCTTCAAGTCTGCCGAGGCGTCGAGAACAGATGTCCTCTCTGACGTAAACGCAAACTCCAGCCCGAGGCACAAAGGAGTGTTCCAGTTTGTACCCCGGGAAGGAGAGATACGAAACATCAGCCGGAGAGGACACCTGCGTCTCGGTCAGAAAGAGCAGAGCCGGCCTCGCCGTCTCGAGATGGTAGTGGACGGCGTTTAGGTTGGAGTGAAGTCCCCTGATATTGCAGAAATTCACGGACAGCGTGGCAGGGGTCGCCTTGGTCTTGTTGCTCCGTTTGCCCCGAGCAGTTGCAGTCTTGAGCGGAATTTCGCCCCCCCCAGAATACGCGGGGCAGCCTGATCAGTTGACTCATCCATTTGCAAGGCGAATCGTGTTTTTTGTAGACGTGCAACTAGTTCTTGTTTGACGTAGCTTGCCAGATCATGGATTCGCCGTGAAACAGTATCGTTTGATAGCGGTACAGTAGAAAGATGCTTTGCAGATTTTTCTTACATTTTGTTATGTCTAACACACATGGCTTTATTAAATTCTCAGCGATAGTGTGCGCTTCACCTGCTTGTGCAATGCGATAGCTAACTAAATATGATGCCTCCGTGGCCTTTTCATTGATAGTTTGTGTTACATGCATCATATTTTTTGACTTTCCAATAACTGTTCTTTTTTACGAACAAAAAATTCATTGATAGTTTGTGTTACATGTATCATATTTTTTGACTTTCCAATAACTGTTCTTTTTTACGAACAAAAAATTCTTTATTCTTGTCTTTAGACTCGGGGTGTACAATTTCTAAATGTCTGCGCAATTTGGCAGGTGGTGCCATGGAACTATTAGGAAGCAGTTTTCTACATAACATGCAGAGAGGTAAGCTGTTGGAATCAACAAATCCGAAACTGATACATGATTCATCATACTTCCTTTTTTTGACGTCGTGGCATCATCGTCTGGATCGGTAATAGCTGTATTCTTTGCGCGTACTGCTTTTGAACATTCAGCGTCATTAGAAGATGTTGATGCAACACGTTTAACGCCTTTAATCCAACGTTCCATTCTTCATTATTAATAAGTGTAACATTATTAATAATGTTACACGTCAGGATTGTGGGGTCAAAATAATGCACAATCGTTACTGCGTTTATGAGACAAAGTTTAGTCCAAAGAAGAAATGTACAAAACTGATACAATCAGAATACAGCAGGCAGTAGAACAATGAAAACTAGTTTCATATCACGTTTCACGTCTAATTCAGAGGCGGCTTTTATCAAAGGGACTGCGCGCTCACAAGTATACGCGTGGCGGGCGGAGTCAAAAAGTTTTTTTTGCGCCCGAAGCAAATATGGGCAACCCTCCGGAAAGCGGGGGAGGGAGGTGGGGAATCCTCATAGCATACCACGCAGCCGGCTGCGTGGTTATGTGGAGACTTTTACCCACTAAACCCCACCTTTTAGGGACTGGATTAACGGTCTAACTAGAGATCTCTAAGCCGTATACGGACGCGACCCTCCTTGGCAGATAGGAGGGCGCAAGTCAAAACGTTCGAACAGTGACCAGAGAGAGGTGTTTTGATTTTTTTTCAATACTTGTGGAACCCCTACAGGGGTATCGCGGAACCCTAGGGTTCCGCGGAACACACTTAGAGTACCGCTGGTCTAGACTACTGGACGTTTTATTTATTCCCCGAACCACCCAACACTACACGATCAAGAACCTTCCAAACGCTGCTAAAATTGTTCTCGTATTTTTATACAACAGATTCTTGATTTCAAGGTTTGTAGCAAGACAATGGAGAAATGTAAAAATAATGCCTATACCGAAACCGAAAATTAACAATATGTCAAATTCAGGTATTAGGCCATGCAAGATTTTTCATGCAATTATTACGTGCAGATTGGAATGGTATCTTGAAAAAAAAATAATTGCTTACCAGATGAAACAGTAGTCTTTACAAGATCGCGATCTTGCTTGGACAATTTGACTAGGTTAGTGTCACGAATACAGAGTGGTTTTGGTAACGGAGATGCTATTGTAGGACGTTTTGTTGATATCGACGGCGCATACAACAATGTCAATATTATAAGTCTTTTAGGTGCGCTAGATAATTTAGGAGTGGGCACCGTAATATGTAATTACCTCTACCAGTATTTGCACTCACGAAGGTTATGTATCGGACTAAGCAATGAAGAGTGTGTAAGCAGATTTACAGGAACCGGTATAGCACAAGGTGACCCCTTATCTCCATTATTATTTAACGCAGCAACTATCAACATCCGTAAAAATCTGAATCAAGTATTTATGTCTCAATACACTGATGATTTTGTACTTTATACTAGCAGTAAAAATATAATGGATGCATTTGGTGTTATTCAAGATGCTCTAGTTGCTTTAAACTCTATGATAGCAGATATCGGCTTAAACATCTCTCACAGAAAAGCCAAAGTTTGCGTATTTACAAGAGGACACTCGAGAAACTCAAACAGTAGTAGTATTACTTTAAACAACAACAACGAACGTATTGATAGAGTCGATAGCATTAAATATTTAGGCGTGTGGCTGGAGCATGGATACCGCGTGTACCTCGGTAGAGTTTCCCCAGAATATGATGCCGTATCTTATCCAGGCAGCTGCGTGGCCGTGGTACGCATTAAGTGCGCACTGCTCGTTAGTATTGTTACGCCGCGCTCAAATCAGCGCACTAGCGCCATCTAGTGTCAGGAGATGTATTTGACTGCATCTTAGAAATTCAGAATGCTCTAAATGAAGGAAGATGTGCTATAGCTATTTTTATGGACATATCCAAAGCATACGATCGCGTTTTGCATGGACCCTTGCTGGAAAAGCTATATTCGCTAGGTATACGAGGGAAACCGCACGAATGGCTCTCTTCTTATCTTGCGAATAGAAAACAGTACGTGCAGGTATCACATTTAAATGAATATCGAAATTGAACTGATAAATGACATAAATTCGTCCACCACAATAGTAACAGGTTCTATACCGCAGGGTAGTGTCCTAGGATGCTTGTTGTTTTCTATTTATATCAACGAACTTCCTTCAGTAGCACCACATAGAGTCGTTTTGTTTGCAGATGACGCGACAGTTATAATTACTTGTAAACAAAAAATAATCTAAGTAGTTTGCAGGAAAAAATAACCCAATGCCTTAGCAAAATTGTGAATGAATTAGAGGTTTTAGGCTTATTACTAAATTTTGAAAAGACCAAAATAATGCAGTTTTGTCCATAAAAATGATCAGAAGTTCCACTTGCTATATCTTACGAAGGTATAAATATTGAGGAAGTTCGCACATTTTCATTCCTCGGGATAACAATAGACTCAACTTTTTCATGGAAAAGTCATGTAGAAAGAGTTGTGAGTAAGTTGAGCAGTTTTTGCTTTGCCTTGCGTGAGCTACGTAAGGATACTGTTACGAGCTTGAGGTTCGTGACAATAAAAATTGCCGATAAAATTACCTAAATTAACACTTTAATTTACTTTACACAAATTAAAGTTAAAACACTAATAATTAAATACACTAATTCACTTAATTCCGCTCCGAAGCTTCGCTTGTGTCGCCGAGTTCAACTCTGTCTCGATCGCATCTTGCAGCGCCTATTTATTTAATTAGCAAAGAAGCGTCCCGAACATTCAGGTAAATGCGCGCCAGGCAACGAGTATTCGAGTGTAGATTTTCTAGAAACTTTGTTCTTCGGATGGCGCTGTCGGTTGAAAGATTTGTGATGTCATTTTCTGCAAAGCTCCCCTCGCTCTCGTTCCTGACACTAGATGGCGCTGGTGTATGACGTTGACTTACTCACGCAACAGTATTATAATTATAAATTAATAATAAAACAAGTTATTCCTAAGATGCCATCTTGTGTCATGTAATATAGATTATGGAATTAATTTGTTCAGATGCGACATTTCTGTGGGTACTTAAGTATAGGACGAATATATTATTATACACAATTTTTTTTTGTAGAAACATATATGAGTTATCATAATTCGGCCAATTTTTTTTATATTTAAATCTGCTCGTTATTCTTTTATATTAAGTCAAAGTGGAATACATTCGTCCATTTTTAACTCTCGCGTGCCCAGCATTTATGAACGACTCTTATTCTAATTTAAATAAATATATTTGTAATTTAAATCTTATATTAATAAGTTTTGTTAAACATACATTTAGTATGTTTTTTTTTATATTTGACATAGATACCTTTTAAAATATTCAGATAGAAATATCATTAAAATGTAATTGTGATATAATATTATGTAATATAATATTAAATAAGCAAATATAATATACAAAATAAATGACAAAATTTGAAAATTGTTCTCGATATAATTTACCCATTTAACAATACAATCTATTATTACCTACTGATCATTCTACCTATGTTTATTCTATGATAAAAAAACCAACCGCGCGAACACAGAGTAGCGCACATGTTTTGTTTGAAATAGCTGTTCTAGTACGTAAGTACATATTACTTCAATGAATTTACTACATATTATTTTCTCAAAAATTTTTGAAATTACAGATAGTAATGCGATGGGGCGATAATTAGATACAGCAGTTTTATCGCCTTTTTTAAAAATAGGTTTTATCACGGCTAATTTTAGATTTTTTAGAATATGCAGTTTTATATTTTGCGTAACTTTTTCCCTCACTTTTCCTCCATTTTTTCTATTGCAGTTTTCTGTTCATCTAATTCTCTTTAAAATTTTCGAAGCTCGTGCATAATTTCCTCACTTTCCGTATCGTTTTATAAATTATATTACAAAATTGAAGCGATTGTTATGGTTACTGCTAGCGCCCTCTTGAGTTCCTGTTCCGACTTGCTAAGATAACTAGCTCCTTGATATATGATAGTTAAAGTCACGGAGTACGTTATATATACCTGGTTAAAGTAGATCGAAGATGGTTCGGACTTATATCTTTCCACAGATGTCGCTAGTGCTTTTGTGCGAATATGCCACCCCTTTCTATTATTATATTATTGCTTACAGATGAACACTTTTTCAACTATTGTCCTATGAGAGATTGTTCTCCTTACCTCTACACTCCATAGTTAGAAGGTTTAGTTAGCAGAAATAACGCAATCCCGAAAAATTTAATTACTAATCAACAAACCGACGAATGGTCTATCAGCCGAAAATAAATACTCGAAATTCAGAAGTGCAATTGTCTTCAATCGGCAATTTAATTTACGATTTAAAATTGTTGTTAATTTTTATTGTGATAATTAATTACCATAAGTAAATTAATTTCGTATCCATTTTCAATATTCGTAATATTGAAAATGGATTGAAATTGTTTTATTCATTAATAATTATATTGTTTCAGTTTTATCTTGATCAATAGCTTAAGAATAATCTTATCGGCTTACGGTACTTCGTATTATGGTTATGGAGTGTAGAAATAAGGAGTACCAACTCCCATAGTAGAATAGTTCAAAAAGTGGCCATCTGTGAGCAGTAAATAACAGTTCAAAAACTCTCCACAACAGCGCTGGAGTAGCTAATGGGATGAAATGAACTTAGCAGTTGTCGACGGTATGAAGTGTGCTGCTAAACTGCTCAGTAGCTCTAAAATCTAAAATAATTTTATATTGTAAATATAACCTCGACAAAGTCGTCTATCCTACTAATATTTTTCGGCACGTTCTTGAAAATTTAGCCCGTAGCTATTTTGGCACTACCGTTATTTAACGGTTTTTTATGGACACTTTTTAATACACAGTCTGTATTCCTTACTTCTACACTCCATACTTCGTATTTCGTTACAATCACTTTTCTGAAATTTTGATTTTGACGGATGACAGAAGAACTGACGGATGATTCACCTGTTTGCATTTCGGCAAAACATACTTTCATAGATGTATTCAGAAACGACGATAATACTGAAGGTGACTTCTATACGTGGTATGGTCATACTGCAGTTATATTAGTAGTATAGTTGTAGCACGAATGGGTCGGCTCGACCGGGGAAGCACCACGCTCTCACGCAATACCAGCGTGAAATAGTAGCTTGATGCTGCTGTGTTTCATATGGTGAGTGTAGAGAACCGGAGACCCTTTTTACTGGAAACGAGGCATTCCATCTTAGTCCTCACGGGTGACAACGCATCTGCATTTTGATTCGTAATCGAGGATAGATGTAGATGTCTATGGGCCGCAGGAATTACTTACCATCAGGTGGACTGTGTGCTCGTTTGTCATCCTATCCTATAAAAAAGGTGACATATGGAACTACCATAAATAATTAACGCACCACAACATAGTAAATAAAGCTAAAGATAAAACTAAAACAGTAAAAGTGTTTCATATATTAATGTAATCGCCTGTCACTGCTATAAAGGGAGGCAGCCCCGGATCTAGGGGGGGGGGCAAACCGGGGCACCCGCCCCGGGCGACAGTTTCAGGGGGCGCTATAATTATAATATGATTGGAAAAAATAGTTTAATTTGCTTCATAAAGCGCCTAGTATCCAGCGCACGTTGTTCTGCCAATTATTCACTTGATTTTAAAACACCCAGTTGGTTTTTGAACACATCCTAAGGGTTTATTCCGACTTGCGTTGCCAGCAGCTGTAGTGCAGTTGATTGTTCGCAACATCTAATGGCGTGAATTTGGATTTAAGCAATTTATTAATTCTATAAAGAATTACTGTTAACAATTATTTAAAAATTAATTTTATACTTATTTTCTTATTTATTAGAATTATCATAAAATTATAACAATTAGTAATTGTTGTAATGGATTTCCGCAAAGTAACGTCTGATTCTATCAATTATCACAAAATTAATAAATTATTTAAATTCAAATGAAGTGGCTTCATGATGGAGGCTCCTCCTTAAGCTCCATTCATAGTTTGATACGATTCCGGGTATTCCGAATAACTCTTGTATCTTGGACATTGGAGTTAATTAGACTGAACAATAGATGGTAAACAGTCTTCGTCGTCGGTATTATCTCAGCCGGACGATGACGTTCAGCTAGCATCTAGTGAGTTATTACAGTCAAATAGCAAAGAGAAAATTATCGATGTAATTGATCCAGGTACATGCCCGGACCACAAAAAATTACAGATCAACAAAGATCATTCTTCAGCAAACAAGCTATATTATTAAATGATGAACATCCAAATAACATACAGTTTATGTCAATTGAACGTAACGGTCGGCCATTTGACGAAGGTTCGGAACAATGGTATCATAAGAAAAATATTAAAAGAACCTGGCTTGTTTATTCAAAAACAAAAATGCCCTTTACTTCACTGCCTGCAAGTTATTCGCCAGCACTTTTACATCAGCCTTTTGTAATGAGAGTCTTATTATTTGGTAAAAGACTTCGGAAAGATTAGCTGAGCATGAAGGAAAACTCGTCAACAGCAAATGAAATTGTGTCAGGGCACCGATTGCAAGATAGAGCGATTAATTTTCACTCTGAGAAAGAAAAGTAGAGACATATTCTACATATTCATATTCATCGCCACAAATTGTCTTCTTTTTAAAGGTTCTAAAGAAACACTGACAGATTTCACCGAAAGTTTTCCTCAACCTAGTCAAGGCAACTTCCTTAATTTGATAAGTCTGCCCACTAAATACGATGCTCCTCTCAAATACCATTTAGATCACGTAAAAAAGGACGGGAGTCCCATTTGCTAAAAACGATACAAAATGACATTATAGATATAATGGCAAACAAAGTTCAAAATACCATTATTAATGACATCAAGGAGGCCAACTATTTCACCATCATGTTTGACTGCATTCACATGAAACAAATGAGCCAGGTGATTCGATTTATAAAAATTACAGAATCTGGATGTGAAATAAAGGAAAGATTTATTGATTTTATTAAAGTTGGTGGAAAGACTGGAGAATATATATTACAAAGCGTAATTTAGAAAAATTAGAGTCTGATAGTTTAGATGTGCACGGATGTGACAAAGAATCTAATATGGCTGGCAGATATACATGATTTCAATCCAGTATTATGCAGATTAACGAGATGGCAGAGAAACTTTTTTATTTCTTTGTTGGATCCATCACGGTGTAAAAGAATGCAAAATTGTACAAAAAGAAACTTAAAAGGAAGTAGTCATAGTATTAGCTGTAGAAAATTTATTAAAGGGTTCTTATTGTCCCGATCACAAAAAATACCACACATTATGTATTAATGAGTTTTTTTAACAAATCTCAAATGCCGAAGAGAGGAGGCGTCACTATGAAGTTTTTGCCCCGGGTCAAAAAAAACGTAGATCCGGGGCTGAAGGGAGGTGCATTGGAGATGTGGAATTGACATGAAAGGGTTAATTACCGGGCTTCATAGCCTAGCTTAGATCTATTTGCGTATCGTGGCAACCTCGGTACCTCGTGAACTGTTATCCACAGAGACTGGATCTACAATCACCTAGGAGAGAAACCGCTTACTAGGCGCCAGGTTGTCAAAATTTTTATTTTAAAATTCAATTCTAAATAAATAAACGTAAAAGTAAAAAAATTATTTATTATTTCTTGTTTTCTGTTGAAAATTAATAATTATACGAAAAAATTTAATGTGTAAAAATAAATAGTGTAAAACTTCCCAAAATAACATTCCACATCTCCAATACACCCCCTTTATAGGAGTGACAGGTGAGTACATGAATATATGAAACACACAATTTTTTTTAGTAAATATAACCTCTAAAATGTAGTCTAACCTACTAATATTTTTCGGCACTTTCTTGAAAATTTTACCCCGTAGTTATAGTGGCGCCACCCTTATTTAACGGTTTTTATGGACACTTTTTAATACACAGTCTGTACTGAGAACGATCGCTACGTATTAAAGCATAGTCCGCCTGTCAATGTCAAATCAAAATTTGTAGAATTTATAGCGGCGCTGCCATCGGTGAGTAGTGGCTGCGAAGTGAGCTGTTTATGAGTACAAGTAGATGAAGTTAGTTGAATAATGTACAAATTTTCTTAGCAGCATTGGTGAGAAAATTTACATGCTCCGTAATTTTTTAATTTTTGACGAAAAGATACATTAAGAAATGGAGAAATATTTTATTGTGTGTGGATGTACAAGTGGTTTGGCATCTGATCGGAAAAGTAGACTGAAAATGACTTTCATTGAGCGAACTTAGCGATCGCAGCGCCTCACTAATGATGTCCATATTTTTGGGACCGTAGACAGAGAAACCTATAGACAAATTGACGCCTTCTTTCGAATTCGCACACGAAAAAGATAGATTTATGCATACGTCTCGCATAGAAATGAGACAGGGCGATGTGATAATTCTCCGTGCCGGTTTTTTGTTTAGCAAACTACACTTTGCTAAACAACTTTGACAGTTCGTAGCGATCTAAGGAGTTTACAAGTTGATTTTACAGAAAAAAAAGTGTTTTGTGAGCTTACGATTGGTGAATCTTGTTCAGTTCAGTTCTTAGAAGGATTAAAAATGTTATCTAAATATGTTTAATATTCATAAATATTATTGTATAACCTAGAACTACGTTATCGTCCTTTCTCACTCGAGGCCACGCTAATCATTAGTCCATAGGTTTCTCTGTCTACGTCTGGGACACTATTTTCTACGGCGATCGTCTTTGAGTATTAAACCAAAGGAGACGGCATCGCAAGGCATACCCCTCTGTAAAAGGTACGAGAGTCCAACTCATACTCGTTATATAAAACTAGTTGCTCCGCGTCGTGCGTCATTCCGAAATGATCGTGCCAGTAAATCGAGCTCCGACAAAATGCCGAATTTTAGTGTATTTACATGAAAAGAAAACAATCAAAAACGTCAAATATACAAAAGGACAATGTGAATTTTCATTTGTGAGTATTTTTAACATAATATTAAAGTAATTTTATCATTAAAACTCGTACTTTGTGAATATTTTCGTCCAATACTAAGTGTGGCCATCATAGTTCATAAAGTGAAAAATAATCTATTTTTAAATAAATATAATTTACTACACAAGTTAAATATGTATATTAACGAAGATATATTTTCTTAATAACTAAATCAATTTGTGATAAGTAATAATCGTAGTGATTATAGATATAGAGATATATATATATATATATATATATATATATATATATATATATATATATATATATATTTATATATATATATATATATATGTGTGTGTGTGTAGTGGATTTTGTTAAATGATTTACATATTCAGCACAATTACAACACGATACTGAATATTATATAATTTAATATAATCCATAACTAGTATTTATCAAAATATTATACAAAATAAAGGCCAAATAAGTCAAATCAAAACTTGCTACTTCGCAGCAAAAGTGTGCAATTTTTATAAAAATAAACTGGTGTCACTGCATTATTATTGTGCTTATTATTGTGTTACTAACCCACATATGGATTTTAATTATCTGAAATAAAGAATTTATTATTACAACCGAAAGTATTACACTATAGTGATGGACGCCACAACTTTAGCTATCGATAAGTTAGTTAACCATGCGGGTTTGTCTGCCAAACCGGTTTGTAGTTTTTATTTAGCTTTTACAGTAAAGTATTACAAAAGTAGTAAATTTCTCTATTATTGGTTTGTTTTTACAGATTTCTAAAGGATCCTTTTAGGCAACAAACTTGGATTGTAGCTTGTAGCAACCATGAATCTTGGATACTCAAGCGGACTAGCACAATTTGCTCCAAACATTTTGAAGAATCATATTTCATACCCAAAGCTTACAATAAAAAAAGCTTAGCTGACACTGGTGTACCAACCATGAACTTGTATGATGTAATGTTTGGCTGTAATTAGATTTAGATTAAATATTTTGATTATTACCTTTGTGACCCCAATATTGTTCTAGTTGAAAATATTTTTATATTTAAATTTAATTCATATACTTATATACAATCTAAAATCTTTATATAGCCCAAACTAGACCTACTCTCACTGCGAGTACGAGCCAACACTTAGGCCAAGGAAAATTAAACTGAAAAAATGCCTTAACATAAAAAACAATAGCATAAACAGGCTTCACAAGTTTTCAAGAAATACTTTGCCCTAACACTTAACTATTACTCACCAAAAGCCTATCGCTATGTACGTAAAACTTTTGGAACATGTTTGCCTGCACCATGGACATTGACTAAGTGATACACTACCATCGATCGCCGACCAGGGTTTACTCAAGAAGCGCTGACGGCATTAAAATTGAGAGCGGAGAGTAACCCTTATAAATTTTTTTATTGTACCTTGGTCATGGATAAAATGAAAATTAGGCAATTGATGGAATACCATGCTAGCAGCCAAAGGCATTATGTATATACCCAAAATGTCTTTTAGAACTGGCATAGTACTCCGTCAATTGTTTTATTTTCATTTCATCTATCACTAATATACAATACAATTTCTTGTCAGGGTTACTCTCTAGTCTAAGTTTTAAAACAGTTAACGCTTTTTTGTGCAGCCAAGTCGTCGGCCATCAATTGTACATTAGTTTAGCAAACATCTTTCTGGGGAATAGTTAGCCCTAGGTAGATGTCACATTTTATTTTTTAGCTGCTATCTGTTTAAAGTTCACGTTGTTCAACTGTTATACATTGTAATACTTTTTGTATTTTCCTAATTTATTAAATATTTCCCAGACAGTTCATTTAAAAACTCTTCAAAATCAACAACATTTTATAAATAGCGGTTTTGTGATTGAAGCCTTATAATAAAAACAAAAACTTGGTTAACACCATCTAAGATGATAAACTGATAGGATTTTTCTTTTCATAGATCTGATTTTTAAAATATGTTAACTAAACCTCCTATTTTGATTTGTTAAATATTTTAAATTTTATCCTGCGTAATGTAAAATAAACCTGTAGCAAAATAATAAAGTTTCTTTCAATAATTTATAAGTTTTTTTTCCGAAGATCATTTTTAAATACTTTAAAAAAAAGAATTTCAAATAACACCTTGGTATTATTTATCTATGTATTACTTATAATCAAATAAAAACTTGTGCGGACTATCGTATAGAAACTTGTACGATATATATGCGGTGATTTGTTTATCGATAAAAAATATCGACATAGTCCACGCCTTACGTTGCTTACGCATTCAGCCAGCGCTATCAGTGTATCGACACGTGTACGATTTGATGGTATGCGTTAACGCGATGAACACAAACACAAATGTTGTAGTGTGTGTTTATAGTGACACGATTTAATTTCGCATTTGTAGTTAAGTATACAGTTGTGTGTTTATCTTGCGCCCCCCTGATGTTGACAGAATTTTTGTTTAGGAATTAACGCGCATGGCCTCTCCAGTTGGTTGAATACTCAAAGGCGATCGTTCTCCTGTTCTCTAAACTCCATGGTCTATAGTATAGACTCTATACTATGGAGTGTAGAGGTAAGGAGTACAGACTCTGTATAAATAAGTGTCCCTAGGAAAGCGCTAAATAAGGGTGGTGCCGCTGTAGCTACAGTCTAAGTTTTAAAGAACTTTTTATAATTTTCTTATTGCACAGACTTTCACCATAATTCTTTCTACAATAATTATTTTATTGCTTTCAAAATTTCCGCTTTCAGTGCCTAGAAGATAGCAATGCAGTGGACGATATGAATGACAAGCTCGTGGAAACTGCCCATGCAGTTGGAGCTAAGTTTTGCAAGACCCACCGCAGAAGAACACAAAAACTCTCCGATCACACTCTTAATCTCATGGCTGTTAGACGGGAGATGAGGCTGCAATCGTAAACAGATTTGACAGCATACAGGCAACTGAACAGACAGATCTCCAAATGCGTGCGGCGAGACTTACGCAACTTAAATACTGCTCGTATTAAAGAAGCGATCGAGCGGAACCAGGGCTCCAAAGTCTTTGCCAGAGATCTGCCAGAAAAAGCCAACTGTCAAAGCTGAAGACTGAATGTGGCAACATCGTTTCCGGGACACCTGAGATTTTGAGTGAGATTGAGAGGTTCTATGGGCAGCTGTACACATCATCGTTGGAGCCACACGCAAGTGTGAGTAAAGATCCAAGAGCAAGTCTTATCCGACACTATTCCGATGATATCCCGGACGTTAGTCTGAACGAGATTAGAATGGCTCTCCAGCACCTTAAAAACAGCAGGGCCCCAGGCGAGGATGGAATTACAGCGGAGCTTCTGAAAGCGGAAAAACACTACTCCGGAGGCGTGGAGCAGAAGTGCGGTGGTCTTGTTCTTTAAGAAAGGTGACAACGCTCTCTTGAAGAACTACAGACCGATTTCTCTTCTGAGCCGCGTCTACGTGCTGTTTTCGAGAGTCATTGCAAATTGTCGCGCACACAGACTCGACGACTTCCAGCCTCCCGAACAAGCCGGTTTCCGAAAAGGCTTCAGTATCATAGACCACATACATACCCTGCGGCAGATTGTACAGAAGACCGAAGAGTACAATCTGCCACTTTGCCTGGCATATGTGGACTATGAGAAAGCCTTTGATTCCGTCGAAATTTGGGCGGTGCTATAGTACCTTAAGCGGTGCCAAGTTGACTGTCGGTATATCGAAGTGCTGAAGTGTTTGTACAGTGGGGCTACGATGGCTATCCAAGTACAGAACCAGAGTTCGAAACCTATCCAACTGCAGAGAGGTGTAAGACAGGGTGACGTTATTTCCCCGAAACTCTTCACCGCTGCGTTGGAAGACGTTTTCAAGCTACTGGACTGGAAAGGATATGGTATTAACATCAATGGCGAGTACATCACTCACCTTCGATTTGCCGACGATATAGTCCTTATGGCAGAATCGCTGGAGGACCTTAGCACTATGCTCAATGACCTCAATGATGTCTCCCAACGGATAGGTCTTAAGATGAACATGGACAAAACAAAGATCATGTTTAATGTCCATGTCACACCTACGCCGGCAGTTGTTGGGAGTACTATGCTCGAAGTTGTTGACGAGTACGTTTACCTGGGACAAATAGTCCTACTAGGTAAGTCCAACTTCGACCGAGATGTCAATCGACGGATTCAACTCGGCTGGGCAGCGTTCGGGAAATTACGACACATTTTCTCGTCAGGTATACCTCAATCTCTGAAAACTAAAGTGTACAACCAGTGCGTGTTGCCAGTGATGACTTACGGATCTGAGACGTTTTCCTTCACTGCTGGCCGTATGAGGATACTCAAGGTCGCTCAGCGAGCTATGGAGAGGGCTATGCTCGGAGTTTCTCTGCGTGATGGACTCAGAAATGAGGATATACGCAGTAAAACCAGAGTGACCGACATAGCCCAACGGATTAGTAAGCTGAAGTGGCAATGGGCCGGCCATATAGAAAGAAGGATACGGCGCTTTATCATTCCCTGTAGCTACTCGAGCTTTGTTGTGGAAAGTTTTTGAACTGTTATTTACTGCTTACAGGTGGACACATTTTCAACTATTCTCCTATTAGAGATTGGGCTCAAAATTTTTATTTTTTGTTTTTCAAATTTCGTTATCACATATCGTTAGTTCGTGGTTTGTTCTTGATTGTTCTCTACCAATAATTGTTTGTTCGTCAATAATTTATTTCTAAAAAATTAATTAAAAGTCTGCCTTATAATTAGCCCCCCACTCCAATTTATAATTTCTTTCGTTATTATTGGTCTTCTTATATTCATCAATGTTTGTTCTTTGATCAGATACGTTTGTTCTATCAAGAATATATCTATTTTTTGGTTTTTTTATCGATTTTTATTTATCTACATACTTGTAAAGACGTTCCACGCATGCGTCAATGCTACGTTTGAAGCGGTTCCTTTAAAAATCAAAAAAGTTTTAAAGAAATTTTAGGTTATACCGATAAAAAGAAAGTGTAATTTATTTTTGTCACTTTTATCACCATTAAGAATAATTTTTTTTTGTTTTTAAATTAGTAATAAAATTCGTATACAGTTATATTTCTCATTAACATAGAAGATGTGTTACAGTTAAAATAAAAGAAAAAACTTAACAAATCTACTTATAGATAATAATATTACATTATCACTAATAATCCCAATAATCAATTAATCGATCAAACATTATTGCTGATGTATTATATCAAATGAATTGGCATTTATGTAATGAGTGATGGTTACACATCGGTATTGTATACTATATTTTTTGGGAATAATTATTTATAAAACATAACATTAATATAAAATTAATAAACAACTTCATTAAATATATTATTAAGATGATTTATATTATAGTTCGGCCGTTCGGAGAATGCGTTCCTGACACGTCGCGATTGAACTGACGACGTAACTTTGTAATGGCGTTGCAGTTACGATAAAAATATTTTTGCTGCTTGTTTACCGTTTTAGCATTTGATGAGCATTAAAACAACATTATTATATCTATAATCAATGCATGTTATAATTTTGTGCCAAACTGAGTGTCAAATAACTTGGTAAACAATATTTTTCTAAATCTATACTGCGCTATCACAAGGTTATGTCAGCGCTATATATATTTGTAGTGCTGTGCTAACAATAACAGGCAATAACTATCGTAATCTGTTCGTAAATGAAGAATTTGAAAATAATGGACTATAAGATAACTTTTATTAAATATAAAAATAAAACTATGACCAAACCGAACGCGCGAAAGAAAGTAGCATTTTTATATTTAGGTTGAAAATGGTAACCCCAAATGGCGTTATGGGCCGCCATTTTGTGACGCTAAAACAGTCGTCTGTTGTCGTTTCGTGCGCATAGACCACGTTCTTCAAGTGTTTTCGATCTGTTTTTACTTGATTACCCGGCTTTCGTTTAATGGACTGTTTCTGCTTTTCAAACTGACATCGGCGCTAAATCGGACTTCGATTGTGTTTTGTATTGCATTCTTTTTACTTTTGGTGCATAATAATGCCTAAACGTGGACAAACATTGAAAAGTGGAGCCCGTGAGTTAATCATGAAGATGCAAGTTTACTTTGAGCGGGAGCGGTAAAATGGCGGACCCCTGTTACCTGTCGAACAAGTACAAGAACGCGTCTCTCAGGCGCTTGGATAACGATAACAAATATTAATAAAGAAAATTTCAACTCTACTGGCACGGAAGATAATATTTTACGTACTCCAAAGAAGAAACGTAGAACTAAACCCGTGAAAGATATTGACATCTTTGACGCCGATGCAATCAGAAATCATATATATGGTTACTATTCCAGAAATGAATATCTCAACAGGAAGAAGCTCTTGGCATCGTTAAGAGAAGCTGGACTGTTTAGCGGGGGTAAAACTGCTTTAACCAAAATCTTAAAAGATATAGGTTTTTCGTATAAAAAACAGACAAAAGAAAAATTTTATTAGAACGATACGACATAATTTTAAAACGGTTAAGTTTTTTGAGAGAAGCAAAAAATATTGATAACTGGGATAATGTCGTGTTCATTGACGAGACATAGCTAAACGCCAATCACACGGTTTCCCGTTCCTGGACGGATGATACACAAGCGTCGACGTCGAAAGTACCAATGGGTAAGGGGGCCCGCCTGATAATATGCCACGCAGGTTCTACAAAATACGGCTTTGTGGAGAACTCGTTACTGGCATTTCAATCAAAAACCACACATGACTACCACGAGGAAATGAATGCCACTACATTTAAAGAGTGGTTCCCGAACGTGCTTCTGCCCAGCCTACCAGAGCCTTCTGTAATATTCATGGATAATGCCTCCTATTACTCGGTTCAAATACAGAAACCACCTACCCAAGCTAATAAAAAAGAAGAAATGGTGGCTTGGTTACAAGCAAAAGGCATTGACGCAAATATCCAGATGCTTTTTTTTATAGGATAGGGTGACAAATGAGCACACAGTCCACCTGATGGTAAGTGGTTGCTGTGGCCCATAAGCATCTACATCTATCCTCGATTACGAATCAAAATGCAGATGCGTTGTCACCCGTGAGGACTAAGATGGAATGCCTCGTTTCCAGTAAAAAGGGTCTCCGGTTCTCTACACTCACCATACGAAATACAGCAGCATTAAGATACTATTTCACGCTGGTATTCTGTGAGAGCGTGGTCCTTCCCCGGTCGAGCCGACCCATTCGAGCTACAACTACACTATTAATATAACTGCAGCATGGCTCTACCACGTATGTAAAACCAGACGTAAAACTGCTAAAACCAGAGCTAATTAAATTAGTTAAAGAAAATAAAGCGGCAAATGTGCGATACGAAATCGATGAACTGGCTCTGGAGTACGGTCATCGCGTTCTAAGTATTCCACCGTATCATTGCCAATATAACGCTATTGAGCTAATCTGGGCTCAAATAAAAGGTTACGCCGCCCGCCACAATACTTCTCCGCCATTCAGCACGAAAAAGATGATGACCCTATTAAAAGAAGCCTGCGGGGAAGTCACAAGAGATGACTCGGCAAAGGTTGTTGAGAAGACTAAAAACCTGATTGTGGAACATTTTGACCGAGATATCAGGATTGATTCTGTTATTGATAATAATATAATTATACATGTAGGCGAAGATGATGATGAAGACACCACCTCCTCAAGCGAATCGGAGTCTGATTAATATTCTGTACGCACATTCAATTCAATGTCCTTTATTACATAGAAATACAGACTGTAACTTTGTAACAAAGAATAAATAAAACAATTTTATTATATTAATATTACCTTTTTTAGTTTCCACCTAAATTACTAAAATAAAAATTTTAAATGATTCCGCCAATTTAAAACGAAAATAATCTTAAAAATAACGCGGCGGTTCATTTTGGAGGACCGGTAACGAACTCAGTGTTATGTTGTGCCCATCACTAGTCGTGACTAACTGATAGGTGTCAGGAACGCATTCTCTGAACGGCCGAACTATATTCTAAAATATAAAACGCTCTATGGACCTCAATGTTAGCATGAGTAGACGCTGTTTGAGATTTTGTTCTTAAATTATTGTAGAGTTCCCAATTATCTGCTAATCTTCGGCAATAAACTAAATAATGACCCGTAATATAAGCTGCTACTCCAGATAATCTAAAAATGGATAAATGTGTAATGAATCAACTATACCAAAATAATACAATACAAATGTTGTAAAGAGCAATAAGCATACCGATATCATAGATTAGTTTCGGATCCATCATCATTATGAAGTTTTAAGTGCAAATGAATAGGAAGTTCTTTCAACTTACACATTTTAACCCTACGTTGGCTATGTCTGTATAATTATGTAGCTAAATAAAACATAACATAAATACTCACGCCTGTCACCCAGAGGGGTAGGCAGAGACTACAGACTTCCATTTGGCACGATCCTGACACACATCTCTCGCCTCCTCAACATTCACATACCTACGCATACGTCGGTTAAGGGTACTCCTAATTTAGCCCGTTTTCAATGTATCGCCAATTTGGTCTACAAACTTTCGCCTAGGACGTCCCTTTCTGACTCTGCTTTTCACTTCTGCAACATAAATTTTCTTGGTCACACTTTCCTCCTCCTTCCACCGAAGCATTACTTTCTTAATCCTGGTCACAACATCATCTTGCAAACTACACTCTTCTCTTATCACACAATTTCTCACCCCGTCATTCAGATTCAGCCCTAACATACTCATTAACGACCGCATTTCTACTGCGTTTATTCTACTCTCGTGCTTCTTTTGCCACCCCAACTTTCACTACCATACGTTAAAGTAGGGACCAACACAGCATTGTGAATTGCCATACGTGCCTTTTTTGACACATTCTGACTCTTCAAAATAGAGTGCAGGGCCCCATTTACTCTATTTCCTGCGTTTACTCGTCCTTATCATATTTGCTATCCCTGCTAAATACGCATCCCAAATATACAAACTGATCTACTTGCTTGATCAACTCCCCTTCTATTCTTATTTCACATATCTTTTACTTTCTTCTCTTTCAAAAACCATAACTTTCGTCTTACTTGCGGTCTCTATCATACCCCTTTCTTTTAATGATCTGTTCATTATTGTAACCATCATTTGCAACTCGGCCGCCGACGACACGAGAATAATTTGATCATCAGCGTACAAAAGGCATTTGACGGTTAACTCACCCATTATTAATACGCATTCTTCAACTTTTTCCTTACTTTAATCCCAGCATCAACCCAGCGCTCAACCCAAATGAGTTCAGTGTTTGCCATAACATATCCCTGTCCACTTTGTCATAGACTTAAAAGAAAAGAAGAAAGAAGAAGAAGATTTTTAGAAGTCCATGAACGCACAAAAACCATTTAGTATTTGGCCAAAAACTTCTCCGCGATCATGCGCATGGAAAGACTTCATCTGTACACCCCATTCCCTTTCTAAATCCCGGTTACACAACCCAAATTTTTCCATCAATTTTTTTCATGACCCTTTCAATTAGTACAGTTTTCCCACAATGCTAAGAAGGCTGATACCACGGTAGTTTTTACAGTCCTGCTGCGACCCTTTTCCTTTATATATTGGGACTATCACGGCTTTGCACCAGTCTACCGGTACCGGCTTCAATTCCCAGCATAAATTAAGCAAGGTGCGCAGCAGGCCTGCCATCTCTTCCTCTCCAGCCCTTAGAATTTCGAGTGAAACTCTATCGGCTGCCTTACCTACTTTCGTGCTTTTAATTGCTTTCATTATTTTATCTATACTTATATCGCTACCTCTTTCCTATTCTTTCGAAGTTTCTATTTCATTTAATTCATACATCGTCTCCTCACTCATAAACAAGTTTTCAAAATATTCCTTCCATCTCTTTAAACTCAAAACTTCATCATTTAGAATATAGCCATTCTCGTCTCTTATAGCATTTATTACAGCCTGTTCTTATGAGTTTCGAGAACATTTTAATATTTGCCTGGAAATTATCCGATATTCCTCTATCATTCTTATCCGTTCTTTCTTGCTTTTTCCTTTCAACTACTTCTTTTAGTGTCTTATTTAGATGTCTAAATAATGCCTTTTTTAATATCATCATTCGTACCGCCTGATTTACTAGTCTTTGTTGCTAGTAAATTTAGCCATGCTCTCGTCTTTGCTTCAAATTCCATACATACCTCATCATCCAACCATAACGTATTATTTTTCCTTTCATTCTTTCTCTTACTAACACTACATACTTCAGTAGCTGCATCCACTAAACCTTTCTTAACTTTTTTTCATACATTCTCCAAGTCTAACTCATTCATACATTATTCATCCAAACCACTAATATTTTCTCATAGTCTACATTTGTACTTGTTTTTCTTACCTTCATCTTGTAACCTTTCTGTTCTAATACGCTGTAACGCTGTGATAAACACAGATGTCCGATGGCGCCAACACCTGAATAAATCATTAATTTGGCATAAAATTAATGATCCGTTCCTACGTTAGACCCCGGTAAACCTATGCATCTACCATTGCGCAACTCCTCATTATTTCATCCACAATTATGAAATCTATCATGCTTCTATCATCACCTCTTTCCCAAGTAAACATTTGAATCCTCTTGTGGCGAAAGAAAGTGTTCGTCACAAAAAGAATCTTTTCCATACATAAGTTGAGGAGGCTTTCACCATTCTCATTTATACTTTCATCAGCAAACGTTCCCAATATCCTTTTATAACCTAGCCTCTTCACCCTAACCCTTCCATTAAAATGTCCTAGCATCATCCTTACTATTTCCCCAAACTGCTTATGGATATAGACCCCTAGCACAAACAACTTCTTTAAGCCCACTTTCATTCGTATCCATAGCAGTCTTGGGATTACACATTCATACTCTTACACACATTGGCCCATTCTTTCTGAAAGGATAAGGACCTAGTCCCTGGCATGCCCGCTCGGTCTCGTCTATACCAGACCAGTATGCGGTATACATGCCATGTGTAGTGACATCCTTCCCTTTCCGTTTCGTCTCATTTACACATAACACATCTATAATTCCTCTATCATAAATCATATCGCATACTTCACCCATCTTATCATTCATTGCTCTACATACATTCAGGCGGGCTTCTGCAATCCACTTTTCGCTCCTCTGGGAGACAGAAGCGAAATAAAAATTGTTAATTAAACCAAAAATAGATAAATTCTTGATAGAAAAAACGTATTTTATCAAAGAAAAAACATTAATTAATATAAAAAGACCAATAATAACGAAAGAAATTATAAATTGTAGTAAGGGGGGGGGGGCTAACTATAAGGCAGATTTTTAATAAATTTTTTATAAATAAATTATTTATAAAAAATTAGTACTTGACGACTGGCTCGGGAGAAGGCACGGCGCCCTGTCGTTTAGGGTCACGCAGGTGCTGTCGGGGCACAGCTGCTTTGGCAAGTGCCTGTGCCGCATAGACAGGGAGCCGGACGCTCGGTGCCACCACTGCGTCTATTGCGGGGAGGACACGGCGCAACACACGCTCGCCGAGTGTGTAGCTTGGGAGGAGCAGCGCCGTGTCCTCACAAATGAAGTAGGAGGCGATCTGTCGCTGTCGGCCTTGGTGCGGAGGATGTTCGGTAGCGCAGAATCGTGGGATGCAGTGGTGTCCTTCTGTGAGGACGTGATGTCGCAACAAGAACAAACCACAAACTAACGATGTGTGATAACGAAATTTGAAAAATAACAAAATAAAAATGTTTGGGAGGCTAACTTCAGTAAGCCGGGAGATTGTCCTCATTACCTCTGTACTCCATGGTCTATACTTAGAACGACTTAGAAACTTAGAATCACAGAGTACTTTTTCTATGGTACTTTTTATATCCTTAGAATAATAATATTTAATTATAAGCATTGAGCTATTGGGTGCGTTTGCCAGAAAAAAGCGCTAGCAAACGCTTGTAAGCAAAATGGCGATGTGGCGGCGTAAGCGGTAAGCGCTGTCAAATCGTAAGTAGCCATTTTCCTCCAGGACACGATGTTAGTTTTAACCGGGGAACCTAACCTAATTTAAATAAATGTTTGTAAAGTATTTGTATTAAAAACTTACCGATCATGAATTTTTATTAACATGTATATGTTTATTCATGTCAATATATTACTTAAAACTAATATTGCACAATACAACTCATAAACTCTACTTCAAAACAAACAAATTAAATAAGCAAAATGGCGGATTGTGTCAGCGCTACTGAAGTAGCAATAGTGTCCTGGCCGAAAACTATTTCAGCCCTTGTAAGCGCTTGCTAGCGCTTTTTTCTGCCAAACGCACCCAATAATATGCAGAGTAGCACATAATATACAGTAATATAGTAGGAGTACATAATATGTACTACGTACTAGAGGCGACACTCACTGACCTCTATATATACAAGTACGCTGGACTGGACGCACCGTGACATGATGAAGCGATTTGATTTCCGCCATTTTGGCGCTGACAGCAGAAGTGCACGTTCACGGAACTAATAATAGGGATGAGACAGTGTACTAAATTATATCGATAAAATTCTATACCCTACCTATACCTAAATAGAATGGACTCTATGTATGGACTCTATAGATCTCTATAGATGGACTCTACCCGTAACGTCCATTCTATTTATGTATCATATCAATGTAATGCCATTATCATTCATCATCACTAAAGCCTTCACAAGTCCTCTGCTGAACATAGGCCTCCCCCAAGAAATACCACAAAGTACGGTCCTGAGCCTCCTGCATCCATCAACTTCCTGTATGTCTTACTAGGTTTTGACTCCATCTAGTGGGAGAACGTCACTTCACCTGCCAATACGAGGCTGCCACTCGAAAACCTTTTTTCGCCGTCGGTATTCGGTTCTTCGAGCTATATGGCCGGTCAATTGCCACTTCAGCTTACTAATCCATTGGCTGATGTCGGTCACTCTGGTTCTGCTGCAGATATCCTCATTCCTAAGTTTGAACCCCTGAGCATAGCCCTTTTCATAGCTCGCTGAGCGACTTCGAGCTTCCTCATATGGCCAGCAGTGAAAGACCTCGTCTCAGATTCATAGGTCATCATTGACAATGACTGACGAGAATATGTGTTGTAATCTCCCGAACGCTGCCCAGCCGAGTTGAATCCGTCGATTGACCTGTCGGTCGAAGTTGAACTTTCCAAGTTCCAAGTTGACTATTTATCCCAAGTAAAAATACTCGTCAACAATTTTGTTTTGTTGTGGAATATTAATATTATTATTGACGTTCATACCGTATCCTTACAATACATATTTAAAAAACACTGAATATGCTCTCATTAAAAACCCAAAAAAATTCTGGTCATATGTCAAATCCTTACGTGGAGGTCTTTCCAACTTACCGTCTGAGATGTATTTGGACGACAAGGAAATTCGTAATCTTTTTGCAACACGTTTTTATTCGATTTACTCTCCCTCAGACAATTCAACGCAACCGGATCTTGGAGATTGCTATCCACAATTAAATCTAAGCAATGTTGAAATTACAGAGCGAGACGTCGAGAAAGTATTAAAGTCAATTGAAACCTGTTGAATTGGATAAAATCCTACTTATTTAATCCAATTCAAAGAGTAACAATACAGGGTTTCAAGTCTTTTTCGTTTTATCCAACTTCAGGCGTTCCACAGGGGTCGCATATCGGCCCGGTTCTCTTTTTGGTATTTATAAACGACATTTCTGCTCACATTTCCTTTAGTAATTACTCAATATTTGCAGATGACTTAAAATTGTATAAGGTTATAGAGTCTCCAGATGATGTAGTTAGATTACAAACAGATCTCACCTCTATCTCAGATTGGTGCAAAAGTAACAAAATGCTACTAAATCCTAAGAAATGTCTGTTTATAAAAATTACCAGAAGGAGAAACACTATTCGCTCCAGTTATTTTGTAGACGGAGAAAAATTAACAGAATCCGAAGTAGTCCGTGACCTTGGCATAATGATCGATAAAAAATTAAATTTCAACATCCATATTGATAATATTGCATCCAAAGCATGGAAGATGGCAGGATTCGTAAAGCGAATATGTAAGGATTTGCGGAACCCTATATCTATTCTCACTATATACAAAGCTCTTATTTGTAGTACACTAGAATATGCATCACCTGTTTGGAACCCATCATACCAAATCACAGTGATCGAATAGAGCGTATCCAGCGCAATTTTACCCTCTACTTAGCCTTTAAAGATCAAACTTGTCCTTACCATGCTGACTATAATACTAGGCTAACCCACTTCAAATTAGAGTCTCTCGGAAAAAGACGTCGACTTAGTGATCTTAAAACACTTCATAAGCTAATTCACGGCCTCCTACTATCACCGGCACTGTTAAATCAATTAAGTATCAGAGTTCCAAGATCTATTCCAAGACATCCGATTACCAAAATCTTCTGTTTACCCAACCAGAGAACTAATTTAGGTAAACGAGCCCCAATAAATAGGTTAATGCAAACGTATACACAACATAACCACCAACGGAGACGTCGACATTTTCCATACGGATAACGTATAAAAATTTGCTATATTATGTAATAAGTACTTATAACTATTTCTCTCTTCTTCAAGTTTAGCATTAGTTTCATTGTAATCAAATTACTTGTAAATTTGTTAATGATATTGTTCTAGTTAAGTAAGTTAACAACTGTCTTATACTAGCTGCACTATTTTTGTGAATGTTGTATATACCTTTAAAGGCGAATCATTTTGAACAAAACCAATTGTGTTATATTTAACAATGTCTAGCGATAAGCCAATGGTGTATCTGTTAAATAAATAAATAAATAAAATAAATAAATAAATCCTTTCCAGTCCAGTAGCCTGAAAAGGTCTTCCAATGCAGTGGTAAAATACTTCGGGGATGTTACGTTACCTTGTCTTACACATCTCTACAGTTGGATTAGTTTTGTATTCTGGTTCTCTCGTATTCTGGTACTCGGATAGCCATCGTAGCCCTTAGACCATTCAACTAAAAATTACTAAGATTAAACTAACTACACAAAATAAAAATAAAAACATAATTTCTAAAATAATTTATTGTCAACCGTTCATTTAGTTCTAGTATTATAAAAAACAAATCAGCTGCTATAATAACGCCTATTCTAATCAACTACAGGTCTGTCTACAGACAGTAAAATATTTTCTACTATATAATTTTTTTTTTTTTTTTTTTTTTTTTTTTTTTTTTTTTTTTTTTTTTATAGAAGAGGGGGCAAACGAGCATGCGGCTCACCTGATGTCAAGTGACTACCGCCGCCCATGATCAACCGCAACACCAGGAGAATTGCGGGTGCGTTGCCGGCCCTTTAGAAAGGAGTAAGCTCTTTTCTTGAAGGTCCCCAGGTCGTATCGGTCCGGAAAAATCGCCGGTGATAAACTATTCCACAGAGAGGTTGTACGTGGAAGAAAACTCCTTGTGAAACGTACAGTGGTGGACCGCCAAGCATCCAGATGGTGTGGATGGTATCGGGACGTTTGCCGTGTCGTGCGTTCACGAAATTTGGCGGCTGAGATTAATCCGAACAATTCCTCAGAGCACTCCCCGTGATAGATGCGATAAAATACGCAAAGAGATGCAACATCTCTTCGCAACGCCAGTGAATCGAGCCGATCGGAAAGCACTCGGTCGTCGACGATTCGAGCCGCTCTGCGCTGGATGCGGTCAAGTGGAAGGAGCTGGTATTGGGGAGCCCCAGCCCAGAGATGGGAACAGTATTCCATGTGCGGCCGAACCTGCGCCTTGTAAAGTTGCAGGCGGTGTGCCGGCATGAAATACTGTCCCGCTCTGCTGAGCACGCCAAGCTTTTTAGAGGCCAATTTGGCCTTCCCTTCCAAGTGACCACGAAACTGCACGTCACTCGATATGTCGACGCCGAGGATTCCGATACTGGCTGAGGCAACAAGGGGAGTGCCTTGAAACTGAGGGGATACGACAAAGGGGTTCTTTTTAGCGGTTAACGCGCAAACTTGTGTCTTCTGGGGGTTAAACTGGACTAGATTTAGTCGTCCCCAATCCGAGACTCTGTTCAGCAAAGACTCGACTTCAGACACAAGTTTGTCCCGGCACTCGGAGACGTTTTCCCGAGAAATATTGGCTCGGCCGGTGTAAAGAGCATCACCAGTGCTGTCATCTGCATAGCAATGAATGTTACGGGTATGCAACATATCATTGATATGCAGAAGAAACAGCGTTGGCGATAGCACGCAGCCCTGTGGAACACCAGCATTAATAGGCTTGCAATCGGAGCTTGCACCGTCTACAACGACCTTGATGCTCCGATCTGCAAGAAAGCTGGTGATCCAATCGCACAATTTCTCGGGAAGCCCATAGGAAGGGAGCTTCGAAAGAAGCGCTTTGTGCCAAACCCGATCGAAGGCCTTCGCAATGCCCAAACTAACGGCCAATGCCTCCCCCTTGAACTCTACTGCCTCCGCCCATCTGTGAGTGAGGTAGACCAGAAGATCACCAGCTGACCGACCACGGCGAAAACCGTATTGGCGGTCACTAATCAGCTGGTGATCCTCAAGGTACCTCATGAGCTGGCAGTTTAAAATGGACTCCATTGTTTTGGAGAACAAGGAGGTGATGGCGATTGGCCGGTAGTTGGACGGGTCTGAGCGGTCGCCTTTTTTAGGGATCGGGTGGACGAAAGCCGTCTTCCATGATTTTGGGACTACGCCTAGGGAGTAGGAGTACCGGAATTTATTTTTATATAGTAGAAACGATAGAACTTTCTACGATACTATACCGTTCATCAGATTACGGTAAAACTTAATCAACTTATTGATTGCACTTGTGCAAAGGTTATATGCATGGTACAATTAACTGACATTAGGTGGCGTGCGTATAATACTAACTATTTATTTGAAAGTTATAGAAAGTTATATATGATATTTCAATGATAGTATTATCATTCCTAATTATACAATATAACCACAATTACTTCTTCTGCGGCAGCAACGCACCGGGTACGAGCTAGCAAAATAATATAAAAAATATAAACTTTGAATTACATAGTTATCAGTTATTTACAACGTCATTTTCGAAATTAAAATAACAATATTTAAAAAAAATAACAGAAATTATCATACAGTCCTACTTTCCGTGGCATCGTCCCAAGAATGCTGGCTATGTGTCCTCTCTGAATGGCTATATTTAGCCTTCAAGCGAGGAAACAACAAACTAAACAACTTCTTATTATCAGTAGCGAAGATCAGTCGCAGATACAGTTTTTCAGGAACTACACCGCACGTGCACCCTACGTACCAATAGTCTCTACAGCAAATTGCTCAAATATGTACTTCTAGATATTCTGGGCTATTTACTTAGTTCAGTTGTCTCTAATGCCACCTCTGCTTTAGACAAGGTACCCCTAAGATGGGATGCTGTCAAAGTGTTCGCAAGTAGTATCCCACACTAAAACGTTATCTCTCTCTCTCTCTCTCTCTCTCTCTCTCTCTCTCTCTCTCCATCAAGCAACCAAACCCATACCGTCGAGTCTCTTGGTATCGTCTCTAAATATTCACTCTTCGGGTGACATTGTCCAAGAACTAAGGACAACATTATATTAAAGAATACCATAACATTATTACACGGTTATTTAACGTTCAAACGAGATTCAACCAAATAGTATGTTAAACCAGAGTAACTAACCCTCCAATAATTTTACTGTCTTATACCTAGATAACTTCATTTTGCGTTTTGTAACACAAACGTAGAGAAGCTAATACTGGCTATTGTTACTCCAGAGTTGGTAGTTGGTGGTAGAGTTTATTCATTCAAACAAGTAAACCAACTTAAACCAAAATACAAGTGTTGCAAAGCACAATCCATGATTTGAGGTCCACATAATTTGCCGTAAGTGTAAATAATGCCGCCCAATGGCAGCCCTTCCTTAGTTGCTGACTTCTCCCCCCCTTTTCATTCTCAGATAAGGCGCACCAGAAACAAGCCAAACTTCCCTTCGCGTCCTCTAACTCCACCTGCACTATGGACTCCCCGAGCCCGATATGTGAATGGAGCCAGGGAAAAATATCACTTGGAAGCATCAAGTGGTGCAGCCTCACCAAAGTCACGAAAGATAGTCGAGTGGCGCATTGCCAATCGCCATACCAACAATCCTCTTTCCTTACGACTCCACCTCGACTACAGCGGTACAGGGAGAGGAATCTCCTCTAGCCGCAGCCCACTAAAATACATACAACGTGGCTCGACATCATCAGGCGACCTTTCGACACTTGGCTATGGCCCTCGAGTTTGGTGAAAAATGAGGAAAGAAGAAATAAAAAAAACATTCGAAATAATAATCTAATACTTTTATACTTACTGGTACTGGTACTACCAGAAAATATTGTCGGTATACTGCACTTTTTCAAAGTGGTGCAGTTCTCATGTCTAATAAAACAGTCGTCTGTGAAATGTTTGGAACAAATATGATCATTTTGTTTCGGACGCCAATTCACAATATTTATGCTTTTAAGCCATAATTTTAATCTAGGTTCATTTGGAAACCTGTTAATTAATAAACATTTGATAATCGTCTGTTGTTGGTGGCTATGTTTGTTAACAGATATAGGTAGGAAAGAACATCGATAAGTATTATAGACAAGTAATTCGACAACCCTATTGAATTTTATTGTTTATCAAAACTCAGTAATATACAGCCAAAGATGTTGGTATATATGATATTAAGATTAGTAACAAATTTTTAAGTACTTATATTATCAAATAGTTTTAATTTGTTTGTATTTGCTGTAAATTCACTTACTTGTGAAATGTTATACCACTTCCCTTTTGGTAACGAGTTTTATATATTACGCACACTCATTATTAATAAAAATAATTCTTATTATGTAAATAATATTATACACAATCAAACTACATAAATATTTTCGTTTTTTAGTTTAAAAGTTCAAAATACAGATTTATTAAATAAGACAATTTAAATATGACAACAGACTTTGGCACATTATATCATTTTTATTTTTCAAGACATCCTTTAGCGGCGCTTCAAATTGGCACAGTCATTTTCTATGGTATAGCCAGTCCAGCGTACTTGTATCTATTTTCTATGCTCAAAGACTTGTATATATAGAGGTCAGTGGCGACACTGCATTCAGCTACTCTGTTCCACTCAACTGCGGTGCATACACCGCACTTTAATCAGTTACTCGCTAGACGCTTATAGAGTTGTCACGTGTTGTGTTGATTTAACAAAAATCTCTTGATAAAAAATATGCCGTCGTGTGTACTTAGATATTGCACAAATAATTCAAGAAATATCAGTTACAACCAAGGAATTACTTTACATCGGTTAATAAGAGAGAGATGTATTAATAATAAAACAAATTATTCCTAAGATGCCATCTCGTGTCATGGAATATAGATTATGAAATTAATATGTTCAGGTGCGACATTTCTGTGGGTACTTAAGTTTAGTTTAGAATATATTATTACACTCATTTTTTTTTTGTAGAAACATATATTAGTTATTATAATTTGGGAAAAATTTCAGGTTTAAATATGCTTATTATTCTTTTATTTTATTTTTAGGTTTCCACATCAAAGTCAAAGTGAAATAAATTCGTCCATTTTTAATTCTCGCGTGCCCATTATTTATAAACGACTATAATTCTAATTTAAATAAATGTTGTACTGAAAACCAACACAAATCAGTTGTTGTTATTAATATTTTAAAACAATTTATTGGTACTGACAACGTTTTCTCTAAATTGCAGACTGAGCACAATTATGCTGGCCAAGAGCATAAAATAAGCTTCATAAAATGCATAATTGAAAAATATTTATCAATTCGTTTCCACCATATTTCTAAATTGGAAACAATTTCCAAAACAGTGGACGGTAAACGGCAAGATTTCAAAAAATTGACCTAATAAAAAGGCTATTAAAATAAAAACAATGTTTCTTTCATATTACTATTGTTTTATTTTTCCCCTACTTAGTTGAAATAAACATACTTACATACTACTTAAAGTGAGGTATAAAATTAAAAAATTGTCAACTTATCTTTTTACTTATCCATTCATCCTGAGTACTTATACAATAATATATTAGGGTAATAAGTTTTTACTGCACGGCAACACTCAGTGTTTACCAAAACCAAACGGAGGACTTTTGGCGGGAACTCCAAACGAGGCGGTCGATTTAATAATTTTTATTGTTTTTCGTTAAAAATATCCTGTGTGAATATTACCAAAACTTATTTTAGTCAGTGTAAATAATTGTACATTGTGTGAATTATCAAAATGAATGAACCGAAGCACCCAGGTGGAACTCCGAAACGATCCAAAATTGTTCGTAAAAGAGGTACGAAGGAATGTGGACCTGAAGTAGGCGGCGGTGAGGATGACTTTATTCCGTTTTTTAAGCCAGGTTATCTGAGACTTTATCCTGAACATTGTATAAATACGGACTTCAAAGTTTTTGTTGAAAGCCGGGACCAACAGGTTAAAATTGGAAATAAAAGCCCAGTTTACTTAAATCATATTTTTACTTCGGAGGTGAAAGGTGTGGTAGCTTTACATAGAGTCAATGCCAATAAAATTGCGGTTGTCTTTAAACAATACAACACTGCAAATAATTTCATCACAAATACAGACTTTTAACAAAGCACAACTTGAAGGCTGTCTGTCTTGAACTGTCTTCGATCTATGAAATTATTTCAGTGAGAGATTCACGAAAAAAGTCGGTCAAAGTACTGTAGGTCTCGAGACTGTCAGTATAACTTTCTTGTCAAATATTCTGCCCGATAACGTCCAATATGACCTATTTTCGTTCAGGGTGTTTGAATATGTCCCGCCGTTACAGCAATGCTTCCGATGCTTCAGGTTCAACCACCCTACGAAAATTTGTAATGGTAAACAACGTTGCTCGATATGTGCTGGGGAGCATAATTTCAGAGACTGCGATAAAAAAGAGAACCCGTGTTGTGTCAATTGCAGTGGCCCTCACCTGGCTATTTCCAAATCGTGCCCAATAAAAATGAAAAAAATACCTGAAAAAAAGGGTAAAATTACTTATGCCTCTGTTGCAAATACAATTACGTCATCTGATTTTCCGTCTTTACCGGCACAGTCGAGCAGCATTGTTAAGAGCCTACTATCATCATCATCATCATCATCATCATCATTACAGCCTTTCACAAGTCCACTGCTGAACATAGGCCTCCCCCAAGTAATGCCACAAAGCACGGTCCTGAGCCACCTGCATCCATCGACTTCCTGCATGTCTTACCAGGTCGTCACTCCATCTAGTGGGGGGTCGCCCTACACTACGCCTACCGGTACGAGGCTGCCACTCGAGAACCTTTCTTCCCCATCGGTTATCGGTTCTTCGAGCTATATGGCCGGCCCATTGCCACTTCAGCTTACTAATCCGTTGGGCTATGTCGGTCACTCTGGTTTTACTGCGGATATCCTCATTTCTGAGTCTATCACGCAGAGAAACTCCGAGCATAGCCCTCCCCATAGCTCGCTGAGCGACCTTAAGCGTCCTCATACGGCCAGCAGTGAAGGACCACGTCTCAGATCCATAAGTCATCACTGGCAACACGCACTGGTTGTACAATCTAGTTTTTAGAGATTGAGGTATACCTGACGAAAAGATATGTCGTAATTTCCCGAACGCTGCCCAGCCGAGTTGAATCCGTCGATTGACCTCTTGGTCGAAGTTGGACTTACCTAGTCGGACTATTTGTCCCAGGTAAACGTACTCGTCAACAACTTCGAGCATAGTGCTCCCAACAACTACCGGCATAGGTGTGACATGGACATTGAACATGATCTTTGTTTTGTCCATGTTCATCTTAAGACCTATCCGTTGGGAGGCACTATTGAGGTTATTGAGCATAGTGCTTAAGTCCTCCAGCGATTCTGCCATAAGGACTATATCGTCGGCAAATCGAAGGTGAGTGATGTACTCGCCATTGATGTCAATACCGTATCCTGTGTGCTGTTTTCGAGAGTCATTACGAATCGTCTCGCACGCAGACTTGACGACTTCCAGCCACCCGAACAAGCCGGTTTCCGAAAAGGCTTCAGTACCATAGACCACATACATACCCTGCGGCAGATTGTACAGAAGACTGAAGAGTACAATCTGCCACTTTGCCTGGCGTATGTGGACTATGAGAAAGCCTTTGATTCCGTCGAAATTTGGGCGGTGCTACAGTCCCTTCAGCGGTGCCAACTTGACTGTCGGTATATCGAAGTGCTGAAGTGTTTGTACAGTAGGGCTACGATGGCTATCCGAGTACAGAACCAGAGCTCGAAACCTATCCAACTGCAGAGAGGTGTAAGACAGGATGACGTTATATCCCCGAAACTCTTCACCGCTGCATTGGAAGACGTTTTCAAGCTACTGGACTGGAAAGCCTACTATCAATAAGCCAAAATGTACATAAATTAAATGAAAATGTAAAAATTGCAAATAATGTAAATAAAACAGTGCCTGAACCCAACTTGAACCAAACTCAACTTAAGGCTCAAATTGCAAACAATAAGAATATTCTGATGGCAATGGTTCAAACTTTAGTTGAATTGGCTAATAAAACAGATAATGAACCTGTGACTACTCTGTTCATTAAAGATTTACTTTTAAAAAATCTGTCACATTAATGGACAGTATAGTACAGAACATACAGCAGTTATGTATAGCTCAGTACAATATTCAAAGTATACATAGGAAAAAACCCTTACTGTCTAAATTTTTAGCTGAACAAAATGTTGATATATGTCTACTCAATGAAACTTGGCTTAAAGATACTCAGCACTTTAAAATTTCGGGATATAATTCCCACTATCATAATGCTCAAAATGAGCATGGTGGAGTAGCAATTCTGATCAAACCGTATTTTAAATATAATATTATTCAAACCAGATTTTACCAAGATATTCAGACTATAGCATTATCGTTATATGTAAGTGGTAAACACTTAACGATTCTATGTGTATACTGCCCTCCCTCGAATGGTAACTTGAGAATAAGTAAACTGCGTAATATAATTAGAGATTTTCCTAAGCCAATATACGTGGCTGGAGATTTCAACGCTCACCATGTGGCATTTGGGTGTATGACCACGAAAAGTCGGAGTCATCAATTATACGATTTAATTGATGAATTTGATCTGTGTGTCCTTAACAATGGAAGCTTCACTACTATTAATTATCCTAACCGAAATCCTTCGGCTATTGATGTCAGCTTTTGTAGTGCTCCAATCACTCCACTATGCGAATGGTGGGTGCATGATGATTGTATGGGTAGCTATCATTTTCCTACGCTTTCTCGTGTTTTATTGTCCATTGATAGATATCAAATTAATCCTCCCATTGAAAAATTCTTATACAACGAGACAAACTGGACGAAATACAATGAGCTGTCTATAACTGCTTTTTCTAATTTTGAAGTTAATAATGAGAATCCATTACAGTCATATGACGAATTTATCGAAAGGCTTGATACACTTAAGAGGGATACTGTACCAAAGTTTGTCAAAGCAAATAATTATTGTTGCAAACCTCCAGCACCTTGGTGGAGCGACATATGTGAACAGAGTGTTATTAAAACTTATGAAGCTTTAAAACTGTACAGAAGGGATCCAACCATTGTTAATTATATTAATTACAAAAGACTTAATGCTGTTAAGAAAAAGATTATTTCAGAACATAAACGCAACGGTTGGGTGAACATCTGTAATACTTTTAACAGAACTACACCTGTTATTGGAAATACATCATGTTATTTAAACAAATAAAATGTAATAATAGAACATATAAAGATGAATTTGTTGTCCCTCTCTTAGAAAAATTATCTCAAAATGGATGTAGGGTTATTGATAATCTAGAAAGTTATTTTCAAATTAATAATAGACTTCAGAAGTCCAGTTTCCTCATAGAACCCTTTACTTGGAGTGAGTTTTGTACAAGTTTACAATCCAGACGAAACACAACCCCTGGTTTAGATGATTGTCCATACATTTTGATTAAAAACCTAAATCAGTCCGTTCAAAAAAAACTATTAGCTAAGCTTAATGCTCTTTGGCACTTTAAAAAAATTCCTGAATCTTGGAAAACACAGTGTGTAATCCCTCTACTTAAGCCTGACAAGCCACCTGAAGATCCTAACTCATATCGTCCCATATCATTGCCATCTTGTGTTGGAAAGCTTAATGAAAACATGATAAAGATGCGTCATGAGTATTATGTAGAGGCGAACAACATCATTCCACATGTTCAATATGGCTTCCGGAGAGGGCGAAGTTGTGCTGACAGCTTCATCTCTCTCTTGTCAGATCTGAAATATGCCAATAATAATAATAATAAGTCCAGTGTTTGTGTTTTTCTGGATGTTCAAGGTGCATTTGATAATGTTGACCCTGGCATTTTGGTTCAAGTTCTTTCTGACATTGGTATACCAGGCATGCTTTGTCATTGGTTATTTAATTTTTTAACAGATAGAACTTTGTATATAAGATATAATAATATTCTCCATGGTCCCAGAAAGGTCTCCAAAGGTACAATGCAGGGGGCTACATTATCTCCATTGCTGTACAATATATATACTAGTCAAATTCTTAATTTTGTAAATATAGAAGGTGTAAATATTCTACAATTTGCGGATGATCTTGTAATATATTGTACAGACCATAATGTAGATAGAGCTGTAAATAATATAAATAATGCTTTAGACCAATTGTACATATATTATAATGACAGGTTGGCTCTAAAGATTAACCCCAACAAAAGCAAGGCCATGATTTTTAGTAAAGATTTCCCCTCTAATGGCATACTCTACAATAATCATCCAATTTCAGTTGTACCTAACCATAAATTCTTGGGTGTTGTCATTGATGACAAACTTTGTTTTGATTTACATATCAATCACATTATAACTAACTCTCTTAAGGGTTTAAATATTATAAGATGTTTAGCTGGTGTGACTTGGGGTGCAGACCCCAAAGTTTTAAGTATGCTGTATAAATCTATAGTCAGAAGCCACTTCGACTACAGTTGTTTAGCCTACACAAATAGTAGTAGTGTAAAAATACTAGACATAATTCAAAACAAAGCTCTGCGAATTATTACTGGGGCTATGTGTTCAACTCCCATACGAGCTATGGAAGTTGAAACCAAAATAATGCCACTGTGTCTCAGAAGACTTCTACTAATAGAGAGATACTTACTAAAGCTGTTATCTGGTAATGATAATGTTCTCAAAAAAATAATACCTTTTCCTGTACAATCCTCGGCACAGCAGACTTCGGGAGGTGAGCTTTTACGAGGTTATTTCCCAGTATTGCCTCTCATTGTACTACAAACGAATGAAGATTTTAAAAATGTAATTAAACAATCAAAGTGGACATGCTACTCTTACTCATATTCCTGTATTATATTTGAGACCAATATTGTTACTAAAAAAAATTTTAATAACTGTGAATTATTAAGTTTTCTTTCCGATAAATAACTACTATACTTTGTATACAGATGGTAGCAAAAGTGAGCTCTTTGTGCGCAATGCTGTCTATGATCCCCAATCCAAGATTGGTCAAAGTTTTCTTTTGGATCCTAAATGCAGTGTTTTTACTGCAGAGGCATATGCGGCCCTCGAGGCCCTGAAGAGGATCGCACATATAAATAGTTTTAATAATTTTTTAATTTTAACAGACAGTTTAAGTATGGTCCAAAGTTTAACCAATCTCAGATTTGACTTTAAAAAAAACTATATTTTGTATAATATTAAAAAGTTGTTATTTAGTTACGCACAAAAGGGTATACAGGTCTCTTTCATGTGGATTCCATCACATAGGGGCATAACAGGAAATGAGATAGTAGATAAAATTGCACGTGATGGAACCAACATGTTGGATGTTAGCTCCATAGTAAAAGTACCTTTGACCGACTGTTATGAATCTATTGACAACCAGGTCAATAGCTTAGGGGTCGAATTTTGGAAACAAGACCAAGAACAAAAGGGTAAATGGTATGGAAATGTTCAAGAAAATCTGCCTGTAACACCATGGTATAACAAACTGAAAATGACCAGTCGGGACTTTATTACGACTATAAATAGACTGCGTTTTGGTCACTCCATCGTCCCGGTCCACCTGGCTCGGTTGGGCATAATGGAGAGCAGCTACTGCACCTACTGTAATAATTCTGTTGGTGATATCGAACATTTCATATTTATATGTGAGTGCTTTTTAGACGTGGGCGTTATTTCACGTCACTAGATACAGTAACTGGCTACGCGGCATGTATCCGAATCACTAGTTTCGAGTCATATTACAACTAGTGATTTTTGTAAATGCGTTACTTATTACTGTTAACCGTGATTATTGCGAGAGTCGACTGTCGGCCGGTCAAACGCAAAGCGCACATGTGGCATACAACAATAAACAAAACAGCGTTTGTAACAGTATTATTGTACTTTTAATTTTCATACGTAAGACTATATACATAGACAGTAAAATAGAGTAATCTCTGTTTGTAAATAATTTCAACGGTCGATTCCGGGAAGCGGGCGTCACATTGAACTTAAGTAAAATAATTTTTAAAACATTTTTGACGGAGTCATGAACTTGTTTATTCATAAAATCA
The DNA here is from genome assembly GCA_036936625.1 of Parnassius smintheus behrii. Classification (NCBI taxonomy): domain Eukaryota; kingdom Metazoa; phylum Arthropoda; class Insecta; order Lepidoptera; family Papilionidae; genus Parnassius; species Parnassius smintheus. The sequence continues at coordinate 56,091,777 of JAUPFT010000003.1, read as the reverse complement.
AAATAAAACTAAAAATATATACAAAAAATTTAAATGTTTATAATATTATAAAACTTAAAAACTGTGTGTAAATAGCCAAACAAACAAACAAATTAATTGTACAGTGTAAACTCACATGAAGTAAAAAAAGGTAGATATCGCACCTAGAACAAGAAACTGTAACCACTTTTATAACTTTGTGTGAGTCAGAGGAGTGTTGCCACTTTTTTTAAAAGTCCCTGAAAATCGAGATACAATACTACACAATTATAAGAGTAATATGCGATGCGAATGTAAAAGTATATCTGTCTGTTTTAATAAATTTCAACAATTTGACAATTCAAAAAAAGATAAAGCATGTAGGAGGCGACTGTAGATATATAGATTGTCCAGTGAGCATGTAAGCATCGATAAAATATAGAACATATGTAATGTATATCATGTTTATTATAAAAAAATTACTCAACACTAAAAAAACTAGTTGGAATAAAAAATAAATTTTCATGGAATTAAAAATATACTTTTCTAAACGAAAAAAAAGTATATTTTAGTAAATGCAAAATAGAACAAACTCCAGCCGAGGGCACAAAGGATTGTTCTAATTTGTACCCCGGGTAGGAGAGATATGAAGTATCAGCCGGAGGTGACACCTAAGTCTCGGTTAAAAAGAAAGGTATTCTGTGAGGTCGTGGTACCACCCCGGTTCAAGCTGGGCCTGTCCATGCGATATCAATAGCCGCTGCGTAGCTCTACTACTGTCAAGTCAAGAGGATGGCTGCCATTTTGACTCATTTCGGCTCAGTTTTACAGCAGCTACCCTTCATTTTTTTAAAGGATAGGGAAACAAACGAGTATACAATCGACATGATGGTAAGTGTTTGCTGTGGCAAATAGACATCTGCATATATCCTTAATTACCAATCAAAATGCAGATGCGTCGTCACCCGTGAAGACTAAGATGGAATGCCTCGTTTCCAGTAAAAAGGGTCTCCGGTTCTCTACAGTCACCATACGAAACGTCGGAATTAACTAAATATTAAAGAATTAAATAAAATTTTCAACGTGGTAGAGCCATGCTGCAATTATATTAGTAGTATAGTTGTAGCACGAATGGGTCGGCTCGACCGGGGAAGGATCACGCTCTCACAGAATACCAGCGTGAAATAGTAGCTTGATGCTGCTGTGTTTCATATGGTGAGTGTAGAGAACCGGAGACCCTTTTTACAGGAAACGAGGCATTCCATCTTAGTCCTCACGGGTGACAACGCATCTGCATTTTGATTCGTAATCGAGGATAGATGTAGATGTCTATGGGCCACAGCAACCACTTACCATCAGGTGGACTGTGTGCTCGTTTGTCACCCTATTCTATATAAAAAAAAATTAAGCACTATTTTACGCTGGTATTCTGTGAGACCGTGGTCCTTCCCTGGTTGAGCCGACCCATTCGTGCTGTAACAATACTACTAATAGTATAACTGCAGCATGGCTTTACCACTTAAAAAAAATCATGTCTTACTAAAATATTCGTTGGTAGCCTAAAATATAAATATTTTTTGATGGTAAAATAGTTTATAAAGTACTCAACAATTAAAAAATTTTATATTTATCTTGACTTCAATTTGATGTAATATAATAACAACTAATTTAAAAAATATGCTGATTACATATATTTTTATAACTTAGCCTAAAATTAATTACCCAAATCTTGGATCATTAGAAATAAGAAATACTGGCAACATTCTCCTGTTACGTAATCTCGAAACATTGACATTCGTGGTTCGAATAACCTTCAAAATTGTGTTGGAATAACAAATTAAAATATAGTTAAATGAGTGTTTACGAGTGAAACGACTTCATCTTCAGACTTTTTTATTCACTTTAGTAATGTTTTTGTAACATTTAACTACACAGGACGGCATTTTGTAGGCAAATTTACTGCACAACGCCCCGGGAAGTACTAAACGAAAATGAGCGTAGTTTGATGCACGTATGTGCGTGAACGCGTGTGCTTACATAAAGGAGCGGAGTTTTTTCGCTTCACCAATAACAAAGGCCGCGCTGTATCTACCTTTTTTTACTTCATCTGAGAGTGTAAATAAAAGCGCAAAAACAAATGATAATATTGAAAACGTTGAAAAAGTGTAAATAAACTGTAAATATCAACAATCATTGTATAAACAATCAAATTGACTTGCCTGCATTAATAATTTTATGAAAATCTTAGTGTCATAGTAAACGCAAATCAATCATAAATACATTTAATGCAGTCAGTCCTAAACCTGAATAGAGTATGAAGGGAAGTTAATTTATTGATTTAACTGTATAGCTACAAACACTTATATTGTGATTAAATTTATTTTGGTTTCGTGTGTAACTGTGGTGACATTTATCCAACCAATCACAGTAGCCGAATAAAAATAGCCAGTTACAAAAATCACTAGTTTTGAAACAGGTGACGCCAACCAAGTCACTGGTTCCGTTACGTTTCTTGAAAATGACGTAACGACCCACGTCTAGTGGTTTTCATTTGACAGATTGATTCTTGTCAGTGAAATAAGTGACATAGTGCAAAATCAAGTGACAGTACAAGATCCCTCCCGCCGCTTGAGTGATATGTTAAAAAATAGATCCTATTACGTGCCTCTATATAAAGTTATCAAAAATACAGTGGGGAAATTATAATAAACCGAATAAAAATACTCAAGACCTGGCCTAAAGGTTTAGAACCAGGCCATAAACTCCAAAAAAAAACCAAACCGACCCACAGAACACTATAGTGCGCGCAAGATAACTCTGCGCGCGACTGATGGCGTGCTTAATGTTGCCAGCTTAACTAATATTTTTTCCTTCGTTTAATCTTATTACTGAAATTGTATAATTATATCAAATTACATAAATTACCTAATTGATTACCAAATCTCAATTAAAAAAACTGTAATGTTCAGCCGAAACTTACAAAGACCCAATAATTTTTTAAACCCCATATTTATTGTTTAAGATCCGCGTAATAAATATATTTCTTGATTCTAACTTTCATAAGTTTGATACCTCACTACACAAGTTTAACTACGCCACTACAATTTTTTTTACACAATTACAGGTACCTATTATATGCGTGTATAAAAAGGACTAATACTAAGATTAATGACTACTGATATTTTGTCTATAATAAATTTTTCCAAAAAGGTATTTTGAAACAACTGAAATAGCATTATAATATTTATTATAAAGAACGAAATAAAAAGTCCAAGGAAACCTTGTAAATCTTTTATTGAATACCTATTATTATTTATAAATTTGGTGTAACAATGGTCCTGCAGTGGATCAACGCCTTCCATTCGCTTATCTTCATCAAAATCCATGCTAGAGTCTTCATCAGATGACTCGGATGTGTCACCTGTAACATTAATTACAAATTCATCCATTTCCATATCCATCAGCCTATCTGATTGGAAATATTTATTTTCTATTTTTTCTACATGTTGGCATACGTTGAACCATTCTTCTGTCGTTACTGTTCTAAACGCCGCCTCAGTAATAGCAGCTATTTCGCTAGGAGCTTGAGTGATATTTTTCTCTGCAATGCGTCTCTTTACTATTGCCCAAATTTTTTCTATGGGATTTAAATCGCAGTGGTAAGGCGGCAAACGGAGAACCTCATGTCCATATTCATTTAGCATTTGATCTATTTCGTACTGTGGGTCTCCTTTGTATTTTTTAATTAATTCGTATAATTGCGCTTTTGTCCAACAGTCTTCAAATGTAATACCATTTCTCGTAAGCCATCCTTGGAGCTCTGCTTTTGTATTGCCAATTGTAGGCGCCTTGTTGATCTGTGTGCAGTGGTATGACGCATTATCCATCACTATAATGCAATTCGTTGGAAGATTCGGCACAATTTTTTCTTTCATCCACCGCATGAAGTTAGCTGAATTCATATCGTCATGATAGTCATTCGATTTGGAGTTAGACCTGAACAGCAGCAGTCCGTTTTCAACAAACCCAGTTTTACCTCCACCATGGGCTATTATCCATCTTGCACCGACGCTATCAGAAGCAAGAATACCAGGCTGTTCCTTCGATTGCCAACATTTTTGAAGGTGGTATGAAGCATGTATATACGTTTTGTCAACATAAATTACCGGTCGATTTTCTTCCTGACGATTCTTGCATAACCTCAGAATATATTTTGCTCTCCAAGCTGCAATATCACTGCCTTCTACCAATACTTTTCGTTTAGACTGCCACCTTTTGTATTTGTAGCCCATAGTCTTTAAAATACTCCTCAACGGTGTTCTGCCATATTTAAAACCAATATCAGTTTTCAATTCCAACCAAAGTTTATTTATGGTAGGAATCTCCTTCTTCACGACGTAAAATGATTGAATTAAATGCCTTATAGCGCACATATCGAAATCGTCTAAATCATAATTTTTTTTCCTTCGGTTCCTAGTTTTTCCCGGCGTCACAATTTTAGAAGATGAAGCTTCTGCTATATTACCCTCTTGACTTATCTGGGTGACGGTGCGTTCAGAAACACCTAAAACAAAATAAAAACAATGCATTATAAATACATGATATTAATGACACAAGGAAATTAAAAAGGAACAAATAGAGAAAATTGGGGAATTTTATTGTAATGGCATCCCTAAAAATTACCTGTTAAATATGCAACGCGGGCTCTAACTTTGGAAAACGGTACTATAGGCCCGTTATTGTCTCGTTCTTCTTCACAAGCACGTTTGACCTTCAAAATAACATCCCTGCCAGCACTTTTAATCACTTTCGGCATAATGATAACGATTAATTACTGCAAAAAAGAATAAAAACAGGACACCTATCACTCTGTTTAGACACTTGCCATAAACAGTAAGATGGCGGCACTAGACGTGGGCGTTATTTTACGTCACTAGATACAGTAACTGGCTACGCGGCATGTAACCGAATCACTAGTTTCGAGTCACGTTACAAGTAGTGATTTTTGTAAATGCGTGATTATGATTACTGTTAACCATGATTATTGCGGGAGTCCACTGTCGGTCGGTCGGGCGCAAAGCGCACATGTGGCATAAAACAATAAACAAAACATCGTAAGTAACAGTATTATTGTACGTTTAATTTTCATACGTCAGACTATAGACATAGACAATAAAATAGAGTAATCTCTGTGTGTAAATAATTTCAACGGTTTGCGATTCCGGGAAGCGATTCACATTGAATTTAACTAAAATAATTTTTAAAATATTTTTGACGGAGTCATGAACTCGTTTATTTATAAAATTAAAATAAAACTAAAATATGTGTATAAAAATTTAAATGTTTATAATATTATAAAACTTAAAAACTGTGTGTAAATAGCCAAACAAACAAACAAATTAATTGTACAGTGTAAATAAAAGTGCAAAAACAAATGATAGTAAATACGTTGAAAAAGTGTAAATAAACTGTAAATATCAATAATCATTGCATATACAATCAAATTGATTTGTAAATATGCCTGCATTAATAATTTTATGAAAATCTTAGTGTCATAGTAAACGCAAATCAATCATAAATGCATTTATAATTTTTCATATAATATTTATATTCAATTTTTCATAATGCAGTCAGTCCTAAACCTGAATAAAGTATGAATGGAAGTTAATTTATTAATTTAACAGTATACAGTTACTGTATAGCTACAAACACAGATTGTGATTAATTTTATTTTCGTTTCGTATGTAACTGTATAGTTGGTGGTGATATTTATGCAAACAATCACAGTAGCCAAATAAAAATAGCTAGTTACAAAAATCACTAGTTTTGAAACAGGTGACGCCGATCAAGTCACTGGTTTCGTTACATTTCTTGAAAATGACGTAACGACCCACGTCTAGGCGGCACACGATTAGTTCCAATTTTGGCCGCGCGCAGAGTTATCTTGCGCGCACTCTAATACCCTTAGGCGGGAACCAGCGTTGTTCTTGATACGGCAATAATATACGGCATTCAGGCATCTTAAGCAACAAAAATACGGTATACGGCAGCTATTTGATTACCGTATTAAAATATATGGTAATTGTCTAAAGTAAAAAAAATATATTTCGTATAATGGAACACACCAACTTGTTAACCATGAAGATTAGAGAACAGGAGAACGATCACCACGTATAGTTGCCGGCACGAAAAGTGAGTACAGATGAACTATGGTGGGGGTTGAACCAGCGTAGGTACGCTGTCGGCCAAAATTATTAGGTACTGTTGTTATTTCAATTCATAATTGAATATTTTCGCTGACTTTTTTTCGAAATTCTGAGTCGTTTACTTATTTAACTATACGACGTACAGTAGCTACTTAGACTTTAGTCGCCTTAGCAGTCTGTTTATAAACGTCTATCATGTTTTTCCCAATACCTAATTATTTCATGTAACAAAACACTGAATAGACCATTTGTCGGGATTGTTTATTTAACACCGAATTCTTTCTTCTCTGCATATTTAGCCCAAAATCCGAATGTTGAAATTATAACATAAAAAAAATTAACAACAAGAAATATCAAAAACAATTAAAAACAAGAAATACATAAAAAAATTAACAACGAGGTAACACTACAATTAACAAAAAAACTAATTAAAGAGTTGTCACTAAAATTGCTCTCAAGTGTACGGTGGTCGAATGATACGTGCGAACCCAATAGTCGATGAGAATCGGCTGACGAACCAATCACCTCAAGCGTCAGCGTGGTCAACGTCATATCAACCAATAAAAAGTGTGCTCACGACTCGTGGCGGCAATTATACTAAAGCATAGCCCACCTGTCCTTGAAAATTGTAAAATTTATAGCGGCGCTGACGTCGGTGAATAGTGGCTGCGAAATTAGCTGTTCATGAGTATAAGTCGATGAAGTTAGTTGAATAATGTACAAATTTTCTCCGCGGCATTGGTGAGAAAATTTTCATGCTTCGTAATTTTGTAATTTTTGACCAAAAAAAATTGAAAAATGGAGAAATATTTTATTGTGCGTGGATGTGCAAGTGGATTAGCATCTGATCGAAAAAATGGACTGAAAATGACTTTTATTGACTGAACTTAGCGATCGCAGCGCCTCACTTATTGTGTCCATATTTCTGGAACACTATTTTCTATGGCGATCATTCTTCTGTTCTCTAACCTTTAGAAACATGGAGATCCGGATCGATAACTGTAATTGTACAAAATTTCAAGTGCCAAACTAAATGATTCGTAAAATGAAAGATAAAAAACAGTATAAAAAACGACCCAAATGCAACAGAATCAGAAGTACTGGAAACTATTCAAAACCTATATGGTGAAGAATAAAATTAGTACATTTATAGTACACACTTATTTATTATGTAAACAACATGTATTTCACGTGTTTTTTTTATTGTAACCTTCTAAACAAATATTTTGTACAATACGGCATTTTTGTTTGTTTTCCCTATAAATCCGGCAATTTTGGAGTTAGAATACGGCAACTCTAAATTTGTCAGGAACAACGCTGGCGGGCAGTGTTGCCGTTTTAGCGACTTTCTCGCTAGATCTAGCGGATTTTAACAATGTTTAGCGGATAAAAAAATCGTTTTAGCGAGAAATAATTATTTAGCGACTTCTAGCGACATTTGGACTTTTGAGATGGCGACTTTCTTTTATGAAGTAATTCATTTCAAATAAGTAATTTATCATATGTCCAATTTTGTAATCTACCGTTGGTAGCACTCTATATATAATATAATTTCACGGGAATTCCCGAACATAAACTAACAATTCAATGTCGTTAATTCACTTTCTCTGTTTCGACCTGAAACCATGTTCTAAGGTTTCGACATACAAAAATGCAGCAGGAGTAAACATATTCGAAGATTTATGTAATTTTGCAATAGTAATATTATCACTACCGCACTCAAATGCAGAATTTGAACGCGTATTTGGTGCCATGAATGTAGTTAAAAGCAAACTGTAAAACAAGCAATCAGAAAAACCTTTAAATTCCATTCGTCTAATTAAAAATCAGTTAAGGATTAAAAAAGAATTGCGCAACGTATGATATTCCCGAAGATCTTGTCAACCAAGTCGGTAAAGATAAACCAAAGATGGGAACTGGAGACATTGGCGAAGCTTCAGCTTCCGCTGAAGTTCTTTTTGAAGATCTGGATCCATACTTCGCTATTAATTTTGAAATTTAGGTACAAGAACATACTGAGCTAATTATTTTATTTTTAATAAGATGACTAATGTTTAAACGTGGTTTAAAGAGATTTATTTTTTTACAATATTTTTTATTTTGTACATGAATAGTTTTTGTTTTGGTTGTTATGTCATTAACCTACACTATATATAAGTAATTTATATGAAATAGAGTCCGCTCTTTTTAAGGTTTTCTGAATTTATAGATTTAGATTTTCGGTATTCATTGTATGTATATATATACATATATATATATATATTGTATACCATTTGGCAAGATTTTTCAGTTAGACAGTTAGTTTAGTTAACGGTACCACGAAAATGTACCTAGGGACATCTAGCGGATTTTAAGAAAAAGAAAAATCCTGTTTCTGGCGGATTTTTTCTGTTAGTCTAGGGACTTTAAAATTTATAGAACGGCAACACTACTGGCGGGAACCGACCTCACTTCATTGTTGACACTTGACAGCGCTCTGTCTTGAGTTTTTCGTCTGAGGTTTGAAATAGCCACAGCCAGATAGCTGTTCTAGTAGGTACGTACATATTACTTCAATGATTATAAGTTAAAAAATTGTTCATCAACCTCAAGTTTTAATAAAGTGATCTCTTCACTTTTGCTCACTTTACCTAATACATCTTTTTTGATATAATTGTGTGTTTTAAATTGTAGGTAGGTACTAAATTTCTTTTATTTTGCTACTAAGATTAACTTTTTTTGCGACAAAATTATTTTTTCGGTTATTCCTTTTCCCTCCACTACGCCCCTCCTTAAATATAAGCTCCAAAATGCAGATTGGACTAATTTCACTAAATTCTTAAATTCTAAATTTTCCCAAATGCAGGTTGACTCCTCAACCAACCCAATAACTTCTTACTCTTTATTGGTACAATATATAACTGAAGCAGCTGACTTATTTATCCCAATCAAAAAACTCTACAGCAAGAACCTTGCCTCCCCTCCATGGTGGGATGCTGAGTGCACCACTATGATTAAAAGAAGAAAAGCTGCAGAAAAACTTTACAATCACTGTATGACAACCGATAATTTTATACTATTTCAAAAAACCTCTGCTCAAACAAGGAGACTTCTTTCCAAAAAGAAAAAAAAGTGGATGGAAAAAATTTTGTGAATCCATGTCCCCTAATACACCAGTAACAATAGTTTGGAAAAATATAAAAAAAATTTCGTGGATCTCTTCCTTCTGATAGCAACATTTCTGATAACTCTTTATCATGGTTAGAAGTCTTCTCTGATATGCTAGCTCCTCCTTTTGTTCCTAATGAAAATGCAATATGTCCACACCGATTCCAGTCCCGGGTTAAACTTTCCAATATGGACCATCGATTTCAAAGCCCATATTTTTTTTTGTAGATAGTACTCACTAAAAAAAAGCGTTTTGCAAAGTTTTAGGTTGCGGAAACTTACGGTTGATGAGATATTTTTTTTTAAACTTTTCATACAAATTGGCAAATAACACGCAATTACACCAATTACAAAATGAATTTGACAAATCATTGATGTCAAACGTCAATTAGTGTAGGGTTCCGAATATTTTGAAAGTATCGATACGTACTCGATACCAAGTATTGTATCAAAAGTATCAATACTACTTGGTATCGAGTACAATTCGTTAATTTTGGAGACTAGGGGGGTAAGCAGCCCGGGAAGTTGTGCTCCGGCACTCCGTGGCAGCTCCGGCGCTGCGGGATAAGCAGTGCCTCCGCCCTAGCGTAGGGAAGCACGGGCACCTGGGCTCGCCTTCGCAGCTTCGGCTTTTTGGTCGCGGGCGTTTTACGGCGGGTGGGCACTGCTCTCCCTCCGCGCCTCCGGGCTCTTATATACACTCTAGGGGTAGGGCAGACAAGACCACGTGGATAGTGGGGTGCTCTGATTCGGTTTTGGGTACTTTTTGAATATTAAATAAGTAAGTCAATAAGTAAGTAAACACTTTATTGTAGTAAGAATTAGATAATACAGAAAGTTGCAAACAATAAAATAAAAGTACAAAAGCTGTACTAATTAAGAAATACAAACAAGTTGCAAACAATGAAATACAAGTACCAAGATGGAACTTAAATAGAGTAAACTTTATTCTACTTTATATACATATATACATATATAATTGCACTTATCAGCTCTTCCTATGCATCTAATTGTTTTGTCATAATTTTTCGTCTCCAAAATTAACGAAATGTACTCGATACCAAGTAGTATTGATACTTTTGATACGATACTTGGTATAGAGTAGGTATCGATACTTTCAAAATATTCGGAACTCTTCACTAACTGACGTTTAACATCAATCATTTGTCAAATTTATTTTGTAATTGCGTGTTATTTACCAATTTGTATGATAAGTTTAAAAAAATATATCTCATGAACCGTAAGTTTCCGCAACCTAAAACTTTGCTAAACGCTTTCTTTTAGTGAGTACTATCTACAAAAAAAATATGGGCTTTGAAATCGATGGTCCATATTGGAAAGTTTAGCCACTTTTTGTAAAATTTTAGAACATTTAAAAACAGACTTGAATGGTTTTTGGAACATAATAACGTCCTTGCAAAAAGCCAATTTGGTTTTCGAAAAGGGAAAAGCACATTAGATAGTTGAGTATCCTAACTACAGATATTAGGTTGGCTTTTTCTAAAAATGAATACTTGGTGTGTTGTTTCCTTGATATATCATCTGCCTATGACAGTGTTCTCCTTCCGGTGCTCAGGCAGAAAATGCTCCATCTAAACATCCCTGCGAAGACTGTACACTTCATTTACAATCTATTCATGGGACGATCTATCAAAATTCGCAATAAAGGAATCTTAAGCTCGCCCGGAACAATTTGGAGGGGTCTACCACAGGGCTCAGTTTTAAGCCCTATTCTTTACAATATTTACACATATGACCTGGAACATTCAATTTCGTCTTTCTGTGACATATTACAATATGCAGATGATCTTGCTATCTATGTAACGGCTCCTGATATTCTAACTGCCTCCCATCATCTTAACAGAGGCTTATATTATCTTAATCAATGGCTTACTGACCATGGCCTCTCTCTTTCACCTTCTAAAAGCAAAATAATAACATTTAGTAGAAAATGTGTTATCCCTACTATTGATATCTCATATAATGGTGAATCTATTCCAGTTGTTAACAAAGTAAAATTTTTAGGTATTTACTTAGATTGTCATATGACCGGTACTGCTCACTTTAATTACATCAGTGACAAATGTGAAAAAGGTGTTAACATTCTTAGATCTCTCTCTGGCGTATGGTGGGGTTCTCACCCCATGTGTCAAAAAATCCTATACAATGCCATCATCCGTAGTCACTTCGACTATGGTTCTTTTCTCCTGGAGCCCTGCAACAAATCGGCCCTTAGTAGGCTTGAAGCTATCCAAACAAGATGTTTACATGTTATCACAGGCGCAATGAAATCAACTTCTAAAAATGCCTTACAAGTAGAATGTGTTGATCCCCCTCTCTCTTTACGAAGACAGTTTCTAACTGATAGATTTATCTCAAAAACTCTACAACTAACATCTCACCCCTTACATCGTAAACTAGAATCCTTGCTACTATTAGTTGTAAACAACTCCTATTGGTCTAATAAAAGCTGGCCCCCTATTCTTAAATCTCTTAATAGATTAAAAAATATTGAGTATCCTTGTGTTACATCCCCAATTCTACCCTATTTTGAAACCAGCTATGATGCTATATTACTAAATCCTAAAATCACTCTGAATTTAAACATTAATGAAAATTCTCCAACTGCAAACAGAACTTTCTATAACCTAGTGGCAAAAAAATGGCCTGATTGGCTATATATTTTTACTGATGCTTCCAAATTGTCTTCATTCAAATGTGTCGGTTCTGCAGTCTGGATTCCCAAACATAAAATTGTCCTTAACTATAGATGCCCTCCTCAGGCTTCTGTTTTTACAGGGGAAGCTGTATCCATATATGAGGCTATATCCTACATTTTTTCCCATAAAATTCCTAAATCAGTTTTATTTACTGATTCAAAAAGCTGCCTAATGTCGTTACAAGAGCAATATATCTAAAATGAAATCCATCTCCCCATTGATACTGAAAATTAAAGAACTCATTCTAAATTGTAATAAGAGTGGGCTTGAGGTAGAGATTGTGTGGATTCCTAGTCATTGTGGCATAGAAGGAAATGAACAGGCTGACTCCTGGGCCAAAGGAGCAGTAGATACTGGCTTCCCTTCTCATTTAATGAATTACTCTCATGATTTAATATCATTAGCTCAAATTGAATTAAAGAATTCTTGGGACAGAGATTGAAGCATATCCAGACATAGTAAAGGTAGCTACTTTGGTAAAATCCAACCCCAAATTCCTCCAAAACCTTGGTTTTTAAATTTAGGTTTCTGAACAAACAAATCACATCTACAATTTGCCGTTTAAGGCTCGGGCATGTCTGCACTCCTGTATTCCTAGCTAAAATTAGAATCAAAGATCATTCCCTCTGTGAATGTGGTCTGGATGAAGGTTCCCCAGACCACATTTTCTTCAGTTGTCAAAATCACCCAATTTCTTTATATGACATCCTTCCCAAAACAATCCCTCGACCAGTTAATATCAATTCCCTCTTAACTATCCCCGATTCCATATATGTCAATACAATCTCAAAATATATTCGAATGTATAATATTAAAGTATAATTATTGTGTACTAAATTTAGCTTAACCTAATTCTATATTCCCTGCCCAGACTAATACCCTCCTATAACTAGATTTTTACTGTATATTGTGTGGTCCACAATTCATATATTTAGTTGCTTTGTTTTTATCCACATTCTCACCTAATAACCACTAACTCTTTTTCCACCGGAAAGCCTCAAGACAAGGTGTGACAGACCGAAGACCGGACATTGGCAGAATTATTGTGAGATTATCACAATACCAAGGGCCATATAGTTATTTAAAAAAAATAAAATATATTTTTTAACTTTTAAACTTTAATAATTTTCTTAAAGCCTTTTTTGCTATTTACGTAGACAAGGCAAGGGGCTGCTTTGTACAATCAATGTTATATTGTTATAATAGTGTCTACCTAGTAGTAGTGGGTATGAGAACTTTTATAGAAACTCACTGTTTTATAATGTAGTTATGTCCACTGAAACTACAGTTACCAGTTCCCACATGGGGACCATGATAGTGGTCCACAAGCCTAGATCAACTATAATGGTAATAGTATTGGCACATCTGCATTATTAAAACAGTGATTTAAATATGTTTTGTTTTGTTGACGCTTTCTCACATGATTCACAAATGACACATGGTACGGTGCACCTGGGACAGCAGTGACTGCCAGTATTTTGAACATATGCAGCTCTAATTTCTGATGTCACAAAAAAATTAATATTCCATTTCCTTCTCAAAAGTTTGACTTGTCTTGTAATTTTTGTAATGTGAAATATACATTGGATAAGCATATTATGTTGTTATATATAAGCATATTAGTCTTATTGGGGTGGCTTTAGTACCTAGTGTCACAAGGAAGCAGGGAGGGAGAGAAAAGTGTTCCTAACTTTGACAGGCCAGTTGTTCTAGTGGTTAGTGACCCTGACTGCTACACCGGAGGTCGTGGGTTCGATTCCCACCCAGGACAAATGTTTGTATGAGCACGATCATTTGTTCTGTGTCTGGGTGTAATTTATCTATAATATTTATGTATTTAGAAATATATAAGTATGTTTATCAGTTGTCTAGTACCCATAACACAAGCTCTGCTTAGCTTGGGACTAGATGGCGTTGTGTGATAATTGTGGAATATTATTAAAAAAAAATATAAAATAAACTATCCCCTATTCCTGCACTTCGCCCTTGGTGGTGTGGAGACCATATCTTTTACCTGGCAGTCACACCATGTATATTTGAAAATACCAAAACTGATGCAAAGTTAGAAATGGACATCACATTTTCGAGAAGTAGGCAAATGAACATGCAACCCACCTGATGGTAAGTGGAAACTGTAGCCCATAGGCACATACATCAAAATGCAGATGTGTTGTCACCCACAAACTGAAAGGATTCGCCCCTGAGGACTAAGATGAAGTGCTTTGTTATAGATATTTTATCTTGTAGAGGCAAAGGTTTACTTGTTCTTGTGTCGTGTAACCTTGTGTTGTACACTCGCTTGCGTATGTAACTGTAGATATCACTAGCTAGCCTATAGACCAAAATAATATAAATTGCCTAAGTATTAAATATTTATAATTAATTAGCTAAGATCTGCATAAAATATAAAAATTATGTGTCTTACATAGTTTTAGAGCACCTCCTTGAATTGTGTATATTAATCGCAATACCACTGTACTAGGAAAGGCACATTATTATAGATGATATGACATGTGTTTCACCTCCAAGCGAGACATTATCAGAAGCTCCAGGAGGAGAAAATCAGCTGCCTACACTCTTATGTAAGACTAATGTGCCATCATAAGATAAAATATTTTACCAGTAAAAAGGGATCTCTCTACATTCTTCAAACACATTCCCTGGTCAAGCAGATGCAGCTGAGATTTATGTTGCATTTAACAAGCAAAGTGTACTTTACATGACTTCAATGAAGGCATACTGTGAACTAATTATTGTACTTATTGTGAATTTAATTTTCTTTTTTTAAATAATAATTCTATACAGCTTTAGACTAGCCAAATAAGTTCAAGCTGTTATTGTGGTATAATTTTAACAAAATTTTTTTATATGTTGTTTAACAAGAACCAACAAGGGATTATGGATGATAGGAGGAAGTGAGAGATACAAGTGTTATGCCTTTTTTGCTTAAAATTTATTGTTTTATTAAGTGTTGTTGATTTACTATAGTAAATTTTTCTGTCTTGGTGGAGGTTTTAACATCTGTAAATTAGTAAGTGTTTGTAGTTGTGCCGTTTTTATGTAATTTTTTGTTATAGTAATATAATGGAGGACGAACCTCCCGATCCCGGAAGGGTTCGCAATGATTCCTTTTCCTTACCCATTAACATTGATAATGTAGAACTAATTAACCGTAAACGTGCCCAAGTAAGTAACGAGTCTGCCCATCCTCAAAAAATAGTTATTACTGATCCAAATCAACAGTTTCCTTCAATACAATCCTCATATACCCATCCTGATTTTATTAATAAAAAAGTTAAGTACTCTCAAGATGATGCCGCTCCTTTTCTAGTTCACGTAAGTAAAATCTCAAATGATCAGCTGTCTGGAGTAAACCATCTTAAACCAATTAAACCAATTAAATTCGGTCACTTTCTGTATCATAACAATATTAAAAATATAGTTCATGATGGAGTCAAAAAAGTTGGACGAAATAGAATATCAGTGGAGTTTAAAACAGCTGCAGATGCAAGCACCTTTATCGATCACCCAGCTCTCCAAATTTCTAAATATGAAGCAACCATCCCCTTATATAGTATCACTCGTAGCGGACTGGTTAGACAAGTTCCCATAGAGTGGACACTAGAAGAATTAATAGCAGCTATAGAAATTCCCTCTGGCTACGGTTCTATAATTAAAGCACGGCGACTTAATAGACGATCAGTGAGTGACAGCAATAGCGTTTCATGGGTTCCAACTCAGACAGTGGTTCTAACTTTCTCTGGACAAAAACTTCCTCCCCATATTTACTGTTTTTACACCTCAATGCCAGTAGAAAAATATGTTTTGCCACTAATTCAGTGTCATAAATGTTGTAGATTTGGCCATGTTACTTCCCAGTGCCGATCATCACAAAATCATGAAGGTTTATCTTGTACTCGACAAACTCCTACTTGCCTATTCTGCTCTGGTCCCCACACCGCAAAAGACCCTACGTGTCCTGAACATCTAAGGCAAAAATCTATTAAACTTGTTATGTCACAAGAAAATATTTCGTATTTAGAAGCTTCAGCTAGATTCCCTCAGACAAAAAGATCCTTTGCTGATACAACAAGAATCCAGCCTCGTAATTGTTCTCAACAGTCCCCTTATACTATAACTGACAGTCTTTCAACCCCTTCGGCTCAGCTCTCACAAACTGCGTCATATAAAAAAACAATTTTTATCCCTCAACATACCTGCAGCCAATCATTAAATTCTGGATATGATATGGCAGCCCATCAGGCAATTGTTGAGAATCCTAATTCTTCCCTTCCTAATGGGTGTGCTCTACTGGGAAATGACAACAACTCCTCTAGTAATGATAATTTCTGCGAACTTATGATATCAATGCGAATTAACATGATCTCCCGATTTAGTGACACGGAACTTCCTCTCAGCTTACACCAAAAACTTATTAAGCTTTCCTCCTTAGCCCGTAACATTCGCAGTCCCGCCAATTCTTCAATGGAATTGTCGGAGCATTAGAAATAAAAAAATGAGCTCATTTACCTCATTAATAAATTTCATCCCTTCATTCTTGCCATCCAGGAGACATGGCTTAGACCTGAGTCTCATTTTAGGGTTTCAGGCTACGCATGCCTCCAGGATGATAGGAGTGATGGTCGTGCTGGCACCTCTATTTTAATTTCAAGAACAGTTACATTTTCACAAATTCCTCTCCCTTCTCATAGTGCAGCAGTAAATGCTGTTGCTATTAAGGCCCTTGATGTCTCTATTCTCTCTGTTTACATTCCTAATCCTGATGTAAATGTTTTAACAAAACTTGCAACACTTATTTCTTCTATGTCACCTCCTATGGTTATTTTGGGAGATTTTAATATGCATCATACTGTTTTGGGCTCCCATCTGTGTGATTCACTGGCTCCCTTATTTTTAGATCTTATTGATAATTTTAATCTCTGTATTCTAAATGACGGGTCTCCTACCCGTTGAGTATCCCCATTACAAAATGTTAGAAGTGCCGTTGACCTAACTCTCTGTTCCCCAGATATTGCTTCCCTTCTTTTGTGGCAAATATTACCTTCTAGCTACGGCAGTGACCATTTTCCTATATTCATCACTCCTCCTACTTCACCTAGAATAAATTTTACATTTTGCCCAAGACTAAAGTATAATCTATCCAAAGCTAATTGGCAATTATATTCTACAGTTTTGGAACAAGAGGTTTCAACTCTTCCCCCAATTAACAATGATAATATTGCTCCTGTATATATAGAGTTCAGAAATGCATTTATTTCTGCTGCTAATAAGTCAATCCCCTTAAAAAAACCTTTCAAAAATAATTATCCTTCCCCTCCTTGGTGGGACCAAGATTGTTCAGCAGCTTGTAGGAGAAGAAAAGAGGCTGAATTAATATACTCCCGTTCTATGACTGCAGAGAATTATATCTCCTATAAAAAAAATTGCTGCAGAAACCTTAAAATTACTGTCAGACAAAAAGCGAACTGGTTGGTTTAAATTCTGAGTCACTGTCACCTAGGACTCCCCCATCTTTGGTCTGGAGAAATGTTAAAAAATATCGCTGTGCAGTTTCTAGTGAAAATATAATTTCTAATGATCCTTCCCTGTGGATAGATGAATTCTCTAATAAACTTGCACCACAAACAGTCCCATCTTATGATGAATGCCTAGTTTTTAATTCTGCTTTTTTAAAAACAAATGATAAATTTGATTCCCCCTTTTCTTCTCAGGAATTGTTTACTGTACTCAATGGCCTTAAAGACTCCTCACCAGGTATTGATGGGATTCCTTATTCGTTTATAATTAATAGTAGTGAGAACACTAAAACTGTCTTACTATCCATTTTAAATTTTATTTATATTACTGGTGATCCTCCTGCTGAATGGAAAACCCAAATTATTTTGCCCATTCTCAAACCAGGTAAGTCTAGCAATGACCCTTCCAGTTACCGACCTACTGCCCTTTCTTGTACTTTGGCAAAAATCTTGGAACATTTAATAAAAAATCGCTTGGAGTGGTTTTTGGAAAGGAATAATCTCTTACCTAAAAGCCAATTCGGTTTCCGAAAAGGTTTAAGTACCATGGATAGCCTTAGTACTTTGGTCACAGATATTCATATTGCTTTTTCAAAACATGAATTTCTCATAGGAGTTTTCTTGGTTATTTCTTCTGCATATGATAATGTGCTTCTTCCTGTGCTCAGGCAGAAAATACTTAATCTGAGCATTCCAGTGAGGATAGTCAATTACGTCTCTAACTTTCTCTTCTTCTTCTTCTTCTTCTTCTTCTAGATCAATATCTATAAATGTTAAAAATCTCCTGCTTCCCCCAAAAACTATATGGAAAGGACTTCCACAAGGCTCAGTTCTTAGTCCTCTCCTTTATTCTATATATTAGATTATTAGAACTTTCAGTAAATTCTTTTTGTAATGTTCTTCAATATGCAGACGATTTAGCTCTATACATCTCCTTAAACAACTTCACAGTGGCATGTTCCCGTCTAAACTCATCCATGGACTATTTACAAGAATGGTTAACTAATCATGGCCTCTCTTTATCTGTGGCCAAGAGTAGTGTGGTGATCTTTTCCCGACAAAGGCGAGTTCCCGATATATCTGTTGTATATGATGAGCAACCTATTCCAGTTAGAGGCAATGTTAAATTTTTGGGAGTTATCCTTGATTCGAAATTGGACTTCGGTCCATACATTGAATATATAACACAAAAATGCGAAAAAAAACATAAATATTCTTCGGTCTTTGTCTGGTGTTTGGTGGGGGTCCCATCCTTTTTCTCAGAAATTACTGTACAATGCTTTAATACGAAGCCACCTTGACTATGGATGTTTTCTGTTGGAGCCTTGCAATAAATCATCCCTGAAAGTAATGGACAAAATTCAATCGAAATGCCTTCGCATTATTACAGGGGCAATGAAATCCTCACCTATAAATGTTCTTCAGGTTGAGTGCGTAGATCCTCCTTTAAGATTAAGAAGGCAATACCTTTCAGACAGATTCTTATTTAAGATCTGCCAGCTTTCAGGTCATCCCCTAATTCCTAAATTGCATCTTCTTTCAGAGTATATCTCATCTGACCGATACTGGACCCATAAGGACTCTTCCTGCTTGTTTAAATGTTTTGTAATTTTTCTTCAGCTTCCTTACCCAATCTTTCAATGTAAAATAAATCCACTCTTTGATGTTCCTTACGAGGCTATTGTTTACCAACCCGACATTCATCTAGATCTAGTCAATGGCAAATTTGAAATTAAAAGAAATTATAGAAAACACCTTTAAAGATTGGCTTGTCATGTACACAGACGCTGCAAAACAGTCTGATGAAGACTATACTGGAGCTGCTGTTTGGGTTCCTAAGTTCAAAATCATTCTTAACTTTAAATGCCCCTCACTATCCTCCACTTTTACCGGTGAAGCAACTGCAATCAGTGAAGCTTTGTTATATGTAGAGTCACATAATCTTAATAAAACAGTTATTTTCACAGATTCAAAAAGTGTTTTGTTAGCTATTTTGTCCAATCAATTCCATAACAAACATAAATTTCCACTAATTCTTAAAATAAAAAATACCCTATTCAGATGCCATCTTAAAGGAATCCATGTTTCAGTGGCCTGGATTCCAGGCCACAGTGGTATCCATGGTAACGAAACAGCTGATGTACTCGCTAAAAATGCAATTGCTAATGGCATTCTACAAAATTTAATTGTGTGATGTGAGTATGAGTGTAACATGACCTAATTTTGATAGCTAAAAGGAAAATGAATGAAAATTGGAATAAATTATGGGAAGTTTCCAAAAATGTTAAAGGTAAGCACTATGCTGCCATCCAAGAGGTTATTCCTCCCAAGCCTTGGTTCTTTAAATTTAACAAAGCAAATGAACATGCAACTTCAATCATTTGTAGATTAAGAATTGGACATGCTTGTACACATGCACATCTGGCAAAAATCAGAGTAAGGGATAGCTCATTGTGTGAATGTGGCTTAGATGAAGGTTCCACAAACCATATTTTTTTCAACTGTCCCAAATTATCCTCCTCCCTTTATGATTACCTTCCTCCTTATATTCCTCGATCTATAGATTTTAATTCTCTTTTAACATATTTTATTAATACTAATAATATGAAACTTTAAATCCTTGTCACTTTTAACATACGGGTAAGAGTCTAACGCCTGTGTTTGTCATATTTGTTCTAGGTAATTCAACAAATAGATTTGTCAAAATTCTCGGAGGAAAACTGAATCCTTGTATTATCACAGACTCTTATTTTAATTATACTCATAAGCTTTCATTTTCCACTCAATACGCCATTGGCGAATTTTATCAAACCGCCACAAAAGAAAGAAGACGAAGAAGAACCAACATCAAATATGAAAACGGCCGTAACGGTGTTACAGGAAATGATGATTAAGTTGAACAAAGTTCCTGAATATGAGTGCATTGCACAGGTAAGTAAATTAAAATAAATAAAGCTGCTTAATATTTGTATTGATGTGAATAAAATTAACTTTAATTACAAAAAAAAATGATGTAGATTAAGAAACAAATTCTTTTGATAATATAATTATCATTGAATAAAAATTATACTTCACTATTCCACTTAGATATAATTAGAAACATAAAAACAATCAGACACAAAAACATCTTACTAATTGTGCTTTACTTTATTGTTCACCCCAACTAGAATTCAAACTCAATTATGTAATTTATTACTTATATTGTTTTGATATTTATACATCAAAACAATATGAGTAATAAATTATGAAGGAAAGTATTGTCTCTTAGTGTTTCAGAAATAATGCTAACAAATAAAGAAAAACATTCTGAGCTTAATAATAAAATCAGGCGTTATTTCGTTTTTAATTTATATTATCCATTTTTTAACAGTTGTTAAAAATTAATTTGCTAGGATCCATGTAGTAAAATTATATGTCTTACATAGTTTTAAGAACACCTCCCGCCCTCGTTAGAGCAAATTCTTAGCAAATAAATTTTTAACAACTTTAACATTCTTAGCCTTGCCTTATTTTAAATATCGTGGTTCACAGGCAGGACCACAGCACCTGGCAATGTTTGAGTACCGTTGCAAGGCAAATGGAGTGACAGTTACAGCAATAGCTCGATCAAAAAAGGAGGCAAAGCAAGAGGCAGCACGAATCATGCTACTGCAATTGGACAAATGTGGTCTGCCAGTCCCACCACCGTTTCGCCACGGTGGAGCGCCGAGCCAAACTTTGGTTAGTTTTATATATTTCACATGCTCACTTATCCGTCAGCCAAAATAAATCTACTGTTGAATGCGGGTTTCCCCCAAAATTTCATGATTAAAACAACCTATATATTAACCGTTATTAATATGATTTGCAGTAGATTTATAAATGCAATGTCAGGTGTTGTCGCTCAGGATATGCTGGCTACAATAAAGTTCATCCCTTACAGCCTATAAAAGTCCACTGCTGAATGTAGGACACTCCCATAAATTGCTTTATAGCGAGGATTTTGTCATAGTTTCCAAGCAGATTGGTAAATTTTTAAATTTTTGGTTATTAGAAAGATGCTACTGCCTATCAGCAGCTTTCTTTACCTCCGTCGCCTCTTACACCCACTACATGGCTTACCCATACGGCACAACATACTTCAACTACATGATCTACCTTTAGGTTAGTTCAAGTCAAGATTACTTTAAAAGTGAATATCGACTGAATATGTTTATTAAATGTTACAGGGTCCATCAACAAGTACTAGTAGTGATCAAGCTTCGTCCATTGGTCCTCTATCATCCCGTAGTTATGTTGCACTTCTCAATGAACTTTGTGAAGAATACCATCTTCCAGCCGTTGAATATGAACTGACAGCAGACACAGGACCACCGCACGCGCGCCATTTCACAATAAGCGCTCGCATGGGAATGTATGAACGCCACGCAACGTCTACCACCAAAAAGGCCGCTCGTCAACTTGCTGCTGAACAGCTCTACACCTATTTGAAAGGAAACCTTTCGAGGGTCATAAAAGATTTTGTTGAGGTAACTAATCCATAATAGTTTTTAACGCGGTAGAGCCACTCTACCGCTATATTATAATTGTGGCACGAATACCACACTCACAGAATACCAGTGTAAAATAGCAATTTAATGCCGCTGTGTTTTGTATGGTGAGTGTAGAGATGACTATGGGCCACAGCATCTACTTACCATCAGGTGGAATGTGTGGTTGTTTGTTACCTATTTTATATAAATAAATTTAAAAAAAAACCTTAATGTAAATGTCTATAGGCCACAGCATCCACTTGCCATCAGGTGGTTCGTTTATCACCTTAATTCTATTTAAAAAAAGTTGTAATAGTGTATAGATTAGATTAAAATTCAATTTTCTTTCATATAATGTTCTGAATTGCAAATTAAAATTGGGCATAATATATGAACGACGTAACAAAAAGTTGCAGTAAATAATAATAATAGTATATTAATTTGAGACCGCTGGGCAAGACAGGTTCTTGAGTGGCAACCTCGTACCGGGAAGCGAAGTGTAATGCGATCCTCCACTAGATGGAGTGATGATATGCGGGAAGTTGAAGGATGCAGGTGGCTGAGGACCGTGCTTTGTGGCATTCCTTTTCCCTATGTTTAGGATTAGACTAGTATGTAGCTGTAATGATGATGATGATATTACACAGGATGATGCACTGGTCCGAGCACATGAGAAAGCAATGGATCGCTATGTGGAAGTTCGCGAGGACCTTGCTTGGCGACCCAACCTCGGTCAGAAAATCGCCGACTACCATTTAGGTCTGTTGACCCACATCGGTAAGTACACTGTCACTAATAAGTTCCCATTCTTTGTTCCTTGCATTGGAGTTTGGAAGTTGTGTGAGTATTCTATATATTCTTCTAATTTGGCAATTCGGTTTTGCATAGTTATTAACACATGATTAATTAAAGTACAAACAGTGGCATAGCTAACTTAATCACTTGCTGTTGGTCAGCAGCCATTTGGTTCAAACTTCTTAACACTTAACGTTTTAACTTCTTTCTTCGTAACAAGAATAGCATCTTGTTATGAAGAAAGTGTAATCCAACAACTTCTAACAGGACACTTAAGTATTCTCGTATTATTATTAAGCCTTAACTTAACAAAACACCTTAAACGTGTTGAGCATAATATGGCACAGGCTTGAATTCCGCACGGAACAATTATTTATAGATATTAGTATTTGAATTACCTACAAAATAATTCTTCCGGGTCCTTGTACAATATAAACTGCCTCCAAAATACGGGACGAAATCCTATTGTAGGGGTAAAGTTTTTTTTTTTTGAAAAAAAATTAGCCTTGTATTTATGCAAAAGCAAATGGTAATATTTCATACATCATCATCAACCTAGCCTTTCATAAGTCCATTACGAAATATAGACCGCTCTTACGGTGAATGCCACTAAACACTGACGAAATCCACCTGCATCCATTATCCACCTGCATGTTTTACAAATCTGTAGTGTTGGGTGGTTCGGGAAATAAATAAAACGTCCAGTAGTCTAGACTGTAGGTTTAATACTAATCCTCTTTTATTATATCCTACACAAATATATATATAAGCACACACTACACGCCCATCGGCAAAAAGAAAAAAAAATCATTCACAAAAATATTTTTTTTAATGTAACATAACTTGGTGTATAAAAAAAATAAAAAAGGTGTGCACTTTTTTAAATATTAAAATTCTTATACTATAACATACTTATATCATAATAAAAAAAATCGTAAACACAGTAATTTTTAAATAATTTTATTTGTATTTATAGTAATAATAACAATTTTATTGATTTATGTATAAGGTCTAGTGCGATTTTTATGTATAGACTTATGTTTACCTTTGTAATCTATTGTTACATTTGGTTCACAATCTTCGATAACCTTAAATGGTCCTATATAAAGAGGATCAAATTTGTTTACACATTGTTCATTCTTAAGGAGTATCATATCACCGACATTATATTTAATTGGATTGGTATAGTAATCATATTTAGTTTTCCTACTTTGTTTGCTTAAAATTAAATTATTTCTTGCATCATATTGCGATTTTTGAAGTCTATATCTAAGTTGTTGTGGATAATCATATGGGTTATATAAGGGGTCTATATCTAAAGTTAAATTAGTTGGCAAACGGCAAAGCTTCCCAAAAACAAGTTCATATGGAGTATATATTATTATAACCAAAACACCAATACTGTAACCAAGTGCTCCAGTTATGTGGTTCATTACCTGTTTGAATTCTGAGAAATGACATCAGATGTTTGTGGCTGTTTTCTAAGGAACCTATGGATTGGTGATGATATGCTGTTGACGTTACCTGTTGAATATTGAGAATACGGCACACATCTTTCATGACGGTTGAAACAAATTCAGTCCCTTGGTCAGATATTATTTGTCGAGGAATACCATATCTCAAAATAAAATTATTGATAAAAGACGATGCCACCGAAATAGTATCCTTATGTTTAAGCGGATAGGGTTCAACATACTTACTTAAATCACACTGTAGTGTGAGTATATAAACATTACTATCGCTATCTTTACATAAGGGCCCTACTAAATCTAAATAAATTCTATCAAAAGCAGAATATACCGTATCGGTTATAACCTTTGGTTCTTTTATATGCTTATTTAAGTGCTTATATCGCAAACACTTGTCACATTGGTTTACATAATTAGTCACAACCTTCTCTAACCCGGGCCAAAATAATCTTTTCTCTATATTGTTTATCATTCGCCTTATACCGGCGTGACCACTAGTTGGCAATAAATGATAGTCGTTTAATATTATGCGTTTTGTCTCACGATCGTCGACTTTATGGACACCAT
The DNA here is from genome assembly GCA_036936625.1 of Parnassius smintheus behrii. Taxonomy (NCBI): domain Eukaryota; kingdom Metazoa; phylum Arthropoda; class Insecta; order Lepidoptera; family Papilionidae; genus Parnassius; species Parnassius smintheus. The sequence continues at coordinate 56,066,867 of JAUPFT010000003.1, read as the reverse complement.
TTAAAATTAATATTCGCGGTCCGGACCTATTTGGTGTCTCATTTATAATACGAGTTAACTCCTTAATTAATATATTGTTATTATTATTTTGTAAAATATACAGACGATCTATCTTTCGCTTATTACAAAAGCAATCCAACTCCCTCACAAAGGCATCTCGTGCACAATATGATCGGAAAGAAGGATTTACATAAATTGTTGATTTTCCCATCTCATTCCGCATCCAGCTTGTATGGCAACTTTTATATATTTTGTATACACCGTAGAGAAGAGCCAAGCCCAAAACTGTGCATATTATAATCAGCACGACGGATATCCCGGATAAGTGGCTTTTAATTTCTTCTTCATGTGCAGATTTTGAGCCTCCTGAAGTGTCTTGCGTAATGAACACTTGGTCTTTCTTGAGTTCAGAACGACACATTTTTTTTAATATAAGTTCAATATTATTTATTAATCATTTTCGTACTTAATTTGAATTCCACATATTTTTGAACGCGGCCCGCGACCGAACCCAGGCAGACCGCCGGTGAACTGGCAGGGTCGCCATGTAGTGTTGGGTGGTTCGGGAAATAAATAAAACGTCCAGTAGTCTAGACTGTAGGTTTAATACTAATCCTCTCTTATTATATCCTACACAAATATATATAAGCACACACTACAAATCGCATCACCTTATCTAGTAGGGTGGCACTAATTGTACTTTATATAAATAAAATGTACTGTGACAGTGCTTGTGTTCGTCAGAATGCAGTGTATTTACAGAGGGCACCCCAACCATACCTTAACTCACTGTGCTTGAACTTTCTTTAAACTGGAATACCTTCCTACATATATTTAATTTGCATGTTTACTAAAAACATACTTTTCTTATTAATTTAAAATTAGTGACTTGGGTAGGATCTAAAGATCATTTGTTTAGATTTGAGATATATAAAGATTGTTTTATAAATTTTTATTTTAATATTTTTTTTATTAATTTTTTAAGTAAATGTTCAAGTTTGATCTCATGAAGTTTAACCCGGACACACAGATGGACAAAACTTATAAAAAGGGTTTTCATGACTTAATAGCATACAAATAACTCGGACAGACAGATGGACAAAACTTATAAAAAGCGTTATTCATGACTTAATAGCATACAAATAACCTGGACAGACAGATGGACAAAACTTTTAAAAGGGGTTATTCATCACTTAATAGAATACAAATAACCCTGACAGACAGATGGACATTACTTATAAAAAGGGTTATTCATGGCTTAAAAGCATACAAATAACCCGGACAGACAGATGGACAAAACTTTTAAAAGGGGTTTTTCATCACTTAATAGCATACAAATAACCCGGACAGACAGATGGACAAATCTTTTAAAAGGTTTATTCATCACTTAATAGCATACAAATAACCCGGACAGACAGATGGACAAAACTTTTAAAAGCCTGCTCCTCCTGTCGGCGAGCCTGGTCCTCCTGTCGGCGGGCCTGCTCCTGCAGCATCACCATCAGGGCGCCTAAATCAGGTGCAGCAGATGCAGGAGCTACGGACGGACCGGCATCCGTTGCCGGCCGCTGGCCCTCCGACGTCTGCGGCGTTGCATCACCAAATCTTCATTGGTCCGTCTCCTGCTGGCGTTGACTTCGGGTACGGACACCCTCCGTTTCCTCCTTAGGTAAAATCGGCATTATTTTATCCCACTTCTGACACCAATTGTTACGAGCTTGAGGTTCGTGACAATAAAAATTGCCGATAGAATTACCTAAATTAACACTTTAATTTACTTTATACAAATTAAAGTTAAAAACACTAATAATTAAACACACTAATTCACTTAATTCCGCTCCGAAGCTTCGCTTGTGTCGCTGAGTTCAACTCTGCCGATCGCATCTTGCAGCGCCTATTTGTATAATTAGCAAAGAAGCGTCCCGAACATTCAGGTAAATGCGCGCCAGGCAACGAGAACTAAGTTTCTGGAAAATCTACACTCGAATAGTGTAGATTTTCCAGAAACTTAGTTCTTCGGGTGGCGCTGTCGGTCGAAAAATTTGTGATGTCATTTACTGCAAAGCTCCCCTCGCTCTCGTTCCTGACACTGGATGGCGCTAGTGCGCTGATTTGAGCGCGGCGTAACACTGCCCCCTCCTAAGACATGCTCGTCCCGAGCATTATCGGCCCCATAATAACGCGCTAGGCGATCCACATGGACGATCTTAGGAGTCCCTCTTGCGCCTTTCTGTATCCGGTAGGTTACATCGTTGATCCTGGTCACAATCCGGTACGGGTCGTCCCATTTAGCTTGAAGCTTAGGAGATTTCCCTTTGCTGCGGACTGGATTATGCAACCACACTAATGAACCTTCGTTGAACCCTTTATTGTCCATTTTGCGGTCGTACCGGGTTTTCATTTTCTCAGACATTTGCTGGCCCGATTGTCTGACGTGCTCATAAATGTCATTCGTTTTGTTCCGCAAGTCATTTGCATAATCGGTTATACTGCGTGGGGCATCAGGTGGTATCCCGTGATCAGGTCCGCAGGCAGCCGTAATTCCCTTCCAAAGTTTGCGAAAGCTGGTGTCACTGCTGTACTTTCGTGAACAGAACTTCGATATGACAACAAAAACGGTTGTATGTGCTTGTCCCAATCTCGTTGCCGATTGTCTACAACTTTTGCTAGGTACCTCTCCAATGTCTGATTAAATCGTTCCACCATTCCATCAGATTGCGGGTGATAAGAAGTCGTTCTTGTTTTATGAGTACCCATAACTCGGCAAGTTTCCTGGAATATTTGAGACTCGAAATTCCTTCCTTGATCGCTGTGAATCTCTAAAGGTACACCAAAACGACAGAAGACTTCATGAACTAGTTTATCAGCAACTGTTGAAGCTTCTTGATTTGGAATGGCGAAGACTTCTGGCCACTTAGTGAAGTAATCCATCACAACCATGAAATACTTGTTACCGCTTTCACTCTCCGGAAACGGTCCCGCCACGTCAATGGCTATTCTTTCCCATGGTGCACCAACATTGTACAACTTCAATGCACCTCTACTACGAGTCTGAGGTCCCTTTACAGCCGCACAACTTGTACATTTGCGACACCAGTCCTTGACATCGTTTCGACAGTGGACCCAGTAAAACCGTTCTCGGATCTTCAGTAGAGTTCGTTTTACTCCCAGATGGCCTCCTGAACAATCATTATGGTACAGCTGTAGAACATCCGGTACTTTAGCTTTAGGGACAACCATTTGAAAATGACAGCTGTCTCCCCGAACGTTTTCCCATTTACGACACAGAACTCCATCCTGAAGCAGCAAGCTGTCCCACTGGGCCCAATAGCTTTTAGTGGTCGAACTCATCGCTGAGACTTCACTCCACTTGGGCTTGGGAGCACTGGCCTTTATCCATTCCAGAATCGGCTTGATGTCCGGATCTTCCTGCTGTGCATGTAGTAAGCTGTCCTTCCACTCGTTGCTGAGGTGGTCTGCCCTGAGCATCCTCACGGATACCACTTCCTTACTCTCTTGCCTAGTACAATGTTTGCAATCTTCAGGACAAGGTCTTCTTGACAATGCATCTGCGTTGCCATGAGATTTCCCGCTGCGATGTTCGATCTCAAAGTCGTATTCCTGCAGTAGTTCAATCCACCTCGCAACTTGTCCTTCTGGGTTTTTAAACTGCAATAGCCATTTTAATGCAGCATGGTCAGTTCGTAAGTGAAATTTTCGTCCCAGAAGATATTTGCTAAAATGTTGCAACGACTTTACCACAGCTAGCAATTCGCGTCTTGTGACACAGTAGTTCCTTTCCGGTTTTGACAACGACTTGCTGAAGTACGCTATCACGACCTCTTGGTCACCATTACGTTGAGACAACACACCGCCAAGTCCTATATCACTTGCGTCTGTGTCAACTATAAACTCTTTGCTTACATCTGGGTATCCCAAAATAGGTGTCTTGCACTGACGGTCCTTGAGCTCCTGGAATGCGATGTTACAACTTTCATCCCAGCAGAAATGTCGCTTCTCCTCGATTAGCTTATGCAGAGGTTTGGCTATATCTGCAAAGTTCTTCACAAAACGTCGGTAATAGGAGCACAAACCCAAAAATGCTCTAACCTGCGTCTTGTCTTTTGGAATCGGCCAATCCTTTACAGCTGCGATTTTCTCTGGATCCGTGCGGATACCTTCTTCCGACACTACATACCCCAAAAAGTTGACTTGCCGTTTGAATAGTGAACATTTCTTCGGACTCAACTTGAGGTTGGCACTCTTAATCTTCATGAGCACGCATTCCAAGTTTTGAAGGTGTTCCTCAAACGTACGGCCCACGATGATGATGTCATCCAAGTAGACCAGACAGGCGTCGCCAATTAGCCCGGTAAGTACAAGTTCCATCAGCCTTTCAAACGTTGCTGGAGCATTGCACAACCCAAACGGCATTACTTTAAATTGCCACAGACCCTTTCCCGTCGAGAACGCAGTTTTCTCCTTGTCCTTAGGGTCAATTTCAACTTGCCAGTAGCCACTTTTTAGGTCCAGCGTGCTAAACCACTTTACTCCTGTAAGCATGTCCAGCGTGTCGTCAATTCTTGGCAAGGGATAGCTATCCTTCTTAGTAACGTCGTTCAGACGGCGGTAGTCAACACAAAACCGCAAGCTGCCGTCCTTCTTCTTTACCAGTACCACGGGTGAACACCATGGAAGGTTCAATAACACCATCCTTCACCATTCCCTTAATCATGGTTTCCACTTCCTTTTCACGTGCTACCGGCAATCGTCTTAGCCGCTGACGGATAGGCAACTCTTCACCTGTGTTTATTTTGTGTTGAACTAAACCAGTCTTTCCTATGTCAGCATCGCTTGATGAGAATACATCGGCGTACTCGAGTAACAACTTCTTCGCCTTGACCAATTCGTTCGGGGAGAGAACACTGCGACAGTCTTCCAAAAGTGTGGTCACTCTCGTTTCTGAATCCTTGCTGGGGGTCCCACTCGATATATATTGGCACTGACGTAACCAATCCACTTCCTCACAAGTACCAACCAGTGTGCCTTTTTCTATAATCTGTTCCCGGTCGCAAAGGTTCAGCACACGTACTCCTGAGATGTCAGTGGTCCTGACCAAGGTTCGAGCTACTTTCCATGGAAGATCATTGTTTACCCTTTCCACAAGTACACAACGGTGAGCTTGCCCAGCGTTTCGAGGAAGACTAACCGGAACAATCGTTTCCGATCTCGGCGGAAGAACAATCTTCTTGATGCTGTACACGTTCCCTGGTAACGCACCTTCCATAAAAAGATCCTCCTGTCCACATTTCAAAACACCTTGCTTAACGTCGATCTCACAACAATTATTCCTCATAAAGTCTAGGCCTAGGATGCAGTCGTCCATTATATCAGCCACGATGACATTATGCAGGTAGATCACGTTGCCAAGCTTCAACTCCATCTCCTTCTCTCCACGGACGGGTATACGCTGACCGGTGGCTGTTACCAAATTAATGCGTTCACGGTTGTATGTGGAGTCCCCAAGGAACTGACTTATAAGTTGGGAACTAACAACCGTACGAGAGGCTCCAGTGTCTATGGTCAGTTTACACGGCATTCCATTGACCTCGCCCATGATGGCTGTTTCCATCATGGGTTTGTGAGATCGAGATCCTTGGGGCTCTTTTAACATCAGCCAGCACCCGCCCCGCAGTTCTGGCTTTTACTCGTTTCCCTGCTGCTGCTGGGCGGTGCTGTTGGCCGCACTACCCTCCTGGGATCGTTCACCTTCCCTTTCTAGGGTTCGCTTAGGGCAGCTGGATCGAAGATGGCCCTTTTCCCCACAGCCATAGCACCTTGGGCTGTATCCTTTGTTGCGGTCGCGAACTGTAGCTGCTGCAACCTCCCTGACGCGATGGGAACGATGATCCTGCCGCACGGCTTCCACTTCCAGTGCATGGGCCAAGGCGTCCTTAAGCGTCTCGTGGTGCCCGAGCCTCACAGCAGCTCTGACTTCCAGGTCGCCGATGCCGTCGATAAATGTCTGCACCAGGTTCCCTTCAATGAGCGCAGGTACAGACCGGTATGCTTTTCGCACCAGCTTCTCCACTTCTAGAGCCCACTGCTGCAGGTTTTCGTTGATGCGCTGCACACGATCTTTAAGCTGCGCACGAAAGACATGTTCCAGGTGAGCGTCGCCATATCTCGCCTCCAATGCCTCAAGGAGTTGCTCATAAGTCACTTCCTCACCGAGAGCTTCCAGAACTGTTAAGGCCTGGTCGCGCAGGCCTAGTGTGAGAGCAGTCATGGCCTGACTTTTATTCCAGCCGTTCGCTTTCATAACAGGCTCGAACTGGATTTTGTAGGCTGACCAGGAAGAAGTCCCATCGAACGGTGGCACCTTGAACCCACGTAGCGAAGGTGCTGAAGCTACTACGGGAGCTGTAGTTCCATCCCCAAGTTTGAGTTCGTTCAGCGTTTTCTTCACGTCAGCCATCACGTTGTCAACCCGATTGTTCACATGGTTGATTCGGGTTTCATGTTCTTCGATTCAGGTTTCAGCTTCCGACAGACGGTTGTCGTGTTGAGCAACCCTATCCTTCACCTGCCTTATCTCTTTCCCAAAGGTAGCGTGAAGGTCCTTCATGAGGAGCATCTGTTCTTCCGACCGACGAGCCTGTTCCGCCTGCTGACGGGCCTGTTCCGCCTGCTGACGGGCCTGTTCCTCCTGTCCGCTCTGCAGCTGCTCTTTCAACTGACGGACCTGTTCCGCCTGCTGGCGAGCCTGCTCCTCCTGTCGGCGAGCCTGGTCCTCCTGTCGGCGGGCCTGCTCCTGCAGCATCACCATCAGGGCGCCTAAATCAGGTGCAGCAGATGCAGGAGCTACGGACGGACCGGCATCCGTTGCCGGCCGCTGGCCCTCCGACGTCTGCGGCGTTGCATCACCAAATCTTCATTGGTCCGTCTCCTGCTGGCGTTGACTTCGGGTACGGACACCCTCCGTTTCCTCCTTAGGTAAAATCGGCATTATTTTATCCCACTTCTGACACCAATTGTTACGAGCTTGAGGTTCGTGACAATAAAAATTGCCGATAGAATTACCTAAATTAACACTTTAATTTACTTTATACAAATTAAAGTTAAAAACACTAATAATTAAACACACTAATTCACTTAATTCCGCTCCGAAGCTTCGCTTGTGTCGCTGAGTTCAACTCTGCCGATCGCATCTTGCAGCGCCTATTTATATAATTAGCAAAGAAGCGTCCCGAACATTCAGGTAAATGCGCGCCAGGCAACGAGTATTCGAGTGTAGATTTTCCAGAAACTTAGTTCTTCGGGTGGCGCTGTCGGTCGAAAGATTTGTGATGTCATTTACTGCAAAGCTCCCCTCGCTCTCGTTCCTGACACTAGATGGCGCTAGTGCGCTGATTTGAGCGCGGCGTAACAATAGCATACAAATAACCCTGACAGACAGATGGACAAAACTTTTAAAAGGGTTATTCATCACTTAATAGCATACAAATAACCCTGACCGACAAATGGAACTTTTAAAAGGGTTATTCATCCCTTAATAGCATACAAATAACCCTGACAGACAGATGGACAAAACTTTTAAAAGGGTTATTCATCACTTAATAGCATACAAATAACCCTGACAGACAGATGGACAAAACTTTTAAAGGTGGTTATTCATCACTTAATAGCATGAAAATAACCCCCTGAGCTTAATTGACATGAGAGGTTAAATCGATATGGGAGACAGCCACTTTAATTTTATTTATATGTATTAGAGATGGGCCCAATATTCATTTCATATTTGATATTCGGCAGCTTTACCGAATATTCGTATTCAGCCGAATATTTGGCTGAATCACCGAACATTCGTCAAAGTGTCCACCACTTTATTGAAATGTATGAATTGAGTAATGTCATATCTTTCGTAATTTTACTGTTGAAAGTGTATTTTATTTATGGGTTAAATTTACTTGTATTGCGTTATGTTTTTGAGGCACTATAGATTTGTTCCCAATCATGGCAAATAGAGAGCTTGATAAAATGTTTTTGGAATCAAACCATGAAACATTACATTAATATCTACATTTCACATTACTTTGGTCGTCAGTTTCTCCAAATATAGATATATAAAATAGATAATAGATAGTAGATCTGCCACTCATTTTTATCATATAATTAATTTTCACTAAGAATAAAACAACGAAATACTTTTTTTCTCACAATAATAGTCAAAACATATGCATGTGCCGGCATTTTGCTTAGTACAAGATGATGCAATATCATGTCAGGCGTGGCGGGTGAGCGTGAAGCAGGTTTCGACGGCTAATCCCGCGCGCTTCACGGTAACAAGTTTCAACATAAATTGCTTAGGTATCGAAGTAATCCTGCCGAATAATGTTCGGCTGAATATTCGGTTCGGTAAAAGTTTTAAATAACTTTCGACCGAATATTAGTATTCGGTGAAATCCATATTCGGCCCGTCTCTAATATGTATGTAACATATACATAGAAAAACATTGAAAATAAGTTTTGGCGTAACATGTATTTCATTATTATTATTCTCATTACAGCCTATGAATATTCCACTGTTGAACATAGACTTCCCCCCTTACCTTATTGTGGAGAAATTGTAGATTTAAGATTTAATTTGGGGAGAAATTTAGATTAGAGGAGCAAGAGTTATCAGGTAGATGCTGTTTCCATGCCGTTTCATTTTTCTCTATCGCCTCTTACAACATCCATAGGATGATATTGGATAGTGGTTCCTCTAATGCCATATAATATGGCGTTGTATTTTATATTTTCGAGTCAATTATTATTATTAGTTTTAGTCCACCTGTTGGTAAGTGGCAATTGCAAGCCAGCAACCACATCACATGCGTCACTAATACAAAGTCATCACTGAGAACCAAGATGAAATGCCTTACAGTCTCTGAACCATATCTCTTATCATTCACAAGTACAGAACTTCTTTATCACCAAGGTGTGTGTCTAGGTATGTACCATTGTTTTACCTCCTTCTGTCTCCAAGCGACAGTGCATGCACTGATTTGTTTCAGTCTAGGTATTGAGAGGCTGTGGGGCATTCCATCTCGGTCCTGAGAGGTGACAACGCATCTGTATATTTTTTAGGTTTGGTTAGATGTCCATGAACCACAGTAGCCACTTATCAGGAGTGCTTTAATTACAATTGTCATTTCAGGTTTGTAAAAAAAAACTGTAAGTAATAAATAGTAATAATATTCTCTAAACCAAACTTCGGTCACTGCGGTCAGTCTCAGTGGAGACCAGCCATCTGTGCTGGACATTATCATAGTGCCCGAGTGTATGCGCAAGCATTGGTGCAATGGGTGCGTTTGGCAGGAAAAAAAGCGCTAGCAAGCGCTTGTAAGCAAAATGGCGATCGTAAGCGCTGTCAAATCGTAAGTAGCTATTTTCCTCCAGGACACGATGTTAGTTTTAACCGGGGAACCTAACCTAATTTAAATATATGTTTGTAAAGTATTCATATTAAAAACTTACCGATCATGAATTTTTAATAACATGTATATGTTTATTCATGTCATTATATTAACTAAAATTAATATTGCACAAAACAACTTATAAACTCTACTTCAAAACAAACGAATTAAATAAGCAAAATGATGGATTGTGACAGCGCTACTGAAGTAGCAATCGTGCCCTGGCCGAAAACTATTTCAGCGCTTATAAGCGCTTGCTAGCGTTTTTTTCTGCCAAACACACCCATCCTCTATTCCCTCGCTTTCATAGTCTAATGAGACAGACATCCGACAAAACTGAAAAGAAATCGGGCGCTGGACCAACGGCTTCTTGCACTATGATTAAACATCGTCAACTTCCTGACTTTGAGATGCTACTTAGAATTTCTTGATAGGAAAATCCAATAACTGGTTTTGACCCGATGGGATTCCAAATCGGAACCTCACAATCAGCAGTCACGCTTATGGTAAATAAGTAAAAGCGTTACTTCCTAACCGAGATGGATTCCTAGGCAAATTTGCTACAACTATGTGTAAAATAATGAAGTCATCTGTAAATTAAATAACAACACTTAATAATTGAAATAATTTAACTGTATAATATTAATACCTAATGGTTGAATGCAGCAACCGTAAATTGCAATAACTAAAATTCTCAAATACTACAAAACAATATTATACTAATATAATGTTTTAATTAATATAATATAGTTATTTGTAATATAACAGTAACATTATCAGCACCACTTTCGCTTCACTTACCTTGCATATTGATAATACAAGCTCGGCGAGCCGCCACTTCTAATACCATTCTTTATCAAGTACTAATTTGTTAATTAGTTACTTGACCCCAAAGAGTCAGTAATTCCTTCGTAGGGCAATGCGCATTTATAACAAAACTCCAGAAAATATTCAGACCTTATCTACTGTCAAAATGTTTAAAAAAATTGTGTGTGTATTATCAATCATGTACTACTCAAGAGTACATGATTGATAATAACATCTGGGAATTAGGTGATCGCTACCATACTGTTTCTAAATTTTTTCATACTAATTACGTAAAATAATATATTGTAAATTAATCAATATTATTGTACGCTTTTTTCGTTAAAAATGTGTTTAATTGTATTATTAATGTGAAGGCTCTTAGATTCTCTTATAAATATTGGTAAATGTTTATGCATGCGAGGGCCCATGTATAATTTGCTTTTCTTAAACAAACGAACCAGTGGTGAAACTTTTTAAATGGCTTTCAATAGGTATTCTTATTATCTATATTGAATAAAATGATTGTATTCTATTAGACTCTGAGAAGCATGCGCGAGCGCTGGAAGCGCTGGAGGCGTGCCGCGAGCTGGAGGCGGAGCGCGCGCTGGCAGCCGTGGCGGGCGCGCTGGGGCTGAGCGTAGAGTGCCGCGAGCTGGTGGGGGACCGCGGCCCGCTCAGCGTATTGTGCCTGACACCCACTGCGCCCGCAGTAGCCCTCGTCGCCCGAGACCCCTCCGCCGCTGCGGCGACCGCGCTGCGATACCTGCGTCGTTCCCTCGCTGCAGATCCAGAGCCCCCGCTCTAAACATGCCAACTGTCTCTACGTGGTCAGCCCTGGATGCGATGCTATAGTGTGTGACACAAGCTTTCTCCAGTGCCAGTGATTGTGAGAGTGCCGAACTGACTATGTAGCTTGATGGGATTCTGAATGCCATACTATAGTGTATGACGTAAGTTTTCTCCAGTGCTAGTGAGTATTTAAATGTGGGTGTGGAGCTTCGATACCAGCGTCACATCCTCGCAAAAGACAGGACTTTGAACCTCGCACTGCTAAGTGCACCAAGGATAGACTTGAAGAAAGATAGAGAGGTCACTAAGTGGCTTGATGCATGCCTGGATGTAATGCTAATGTTGGTTTGGGCCACAAACTGCCAATGACCTCACTATAATATAAACAAACATGAAGAAAAAGGAACGAGTGACTGCTTGATCCAGGCCTAGATTTGATGCTATGATGTGTGACAAACTGTCCATGGTCCCAAATTCATATGCAAACTTGGATACGGAGAGAGGCCCCTAAGTTACTTGGTCTGGCCTTAGATGTGATACTATGGTGTTAGACACCGGTTTTTCTCCAGTGCTAGTGTTATTAGTTTTTATAATCTGGAATGAGTGACTCGTTAAAACAAAGCTCAAAACCATTATGCTGATGGATTTTCTTCAATTACTAGCAATCCTGTCTGGCTTTGCATAGACGATTTTATATCTTGATAACAGCAAAACCTACCGGATTCAATTGTAAATTTAAACTATTTAGGGACATACTGAAACACAAAAAATAATCAAAATCGGTCTAGCCATCTAGCAGTTCAGTGACAAACCCACACATAGAAGATTATAAACATATACATATAGATTGCTAAATTGCAAAAATGGAAGAAGCATGGAAAAAACTGCATGCAATACAACAAATAGGCTGATATATAACTGCAAAAAGAAAACAATCTATGGACACATATATTATGATGTAGTTTTTTAGGATTTTGTAACTTCCTTATTCACATTTGTACAAAACCTGTGCCCAACTGTGGAATAATTATCAGTTATCGGCTAAAAACTTAAGTGTCTTCTAATTATATGTTATAAAATTAGAACACTTAAGTTTACTATGTATCTATTCCAAATAAAAATTAACCTGTTAGTAAATGTTTATTGTTAGTGATAACTTTGGTTTACTTGCATATTTTTTTAAACAATATAATAGCTTAGTTGCTACATAATTTCAACAATTAGTTGAATTATTTTCAGTGTTTCTGTTAGCTATGTTTGCTAACACCAGTAATTTTTTTTACTTTTATTTTTGTCAATTTCTTAACTGCTGCTGTTAATTTGGCACATTTGATGGTAAAGGAAAGCATGTTGAACAAACCATTTCTACATAATCATAAATATTTTGTGAATGGCAAAAGTCCACCAACAAATATTAGGGCATTGAGAGAACTTCCCAGCAATAAAGGAATTGCTTTTCTTTACTTTAAATATATTTTATTTATGTATAAGGTTACTATTACAATAATAAATACTTTTTTGTTAATTGGTATATTTTATTTATAAAAAACTCATTTATTTACTCTTATTAATATCTCATCTAGATGTTAGAGGGATTTAATGATTTTTTCAAGGGCAAACCTCATCATCTCTTAGTGCAAAGATCAATAACCATATTTTGAGACAATGTTTTTTATTTATATCACAAAATATAGTAAGTAGTAAACATGTATAAACCTATGTGTAACAATATAATATAGAAATAATAGTAAAATCAGTCATATAACTTAGTCGGAGATTTCGATTTCTGAAGAGTCCCGACGCCGGCGTAAACTTCTCTCGGCAGTTAGATTCTGCAGCCACTTGGTGGTTTTTTGAGCGGCCGAACGACGAGGCGTCCGGCGCTCGGGAGATGGTGTGGGTGGCTCCACCGCCGCTGCCCGACCTCGTCCCCGTCCCCGTCCCCGCGCTGTACGACCTCGTCCACCCCTCCCACGACCCCTTCCACTCTCCGTAGACTGCTCCAACTCTGGCTCCGATTCATCACTTTCCACAACTACTTTAGGACGACTCGCAGCCTTCTCAATCAAACCCTTTAACTGTTCCTCATCTGTTGCATCCAAACTCTCTTTGCAGAAACGTATTTGCTCCCTTACCTCATCTTCTGTTTCAGCAGTTGATTCGAGTAGGAAATCGACACAGCGCCGCCTATGTCCCTCCAGTACACGACGAAACACACCATCATCCCGTTTCAGAGTGAAATCACGTACGGCTTCTGTAATAGCTCTTACAGATAATACAGCGAGGCGTTTTTCAGGCGGTATAGCCGCGTAATATGTGCGAAGAAGAGATTCAACATCATTTGCTTCTACTGCTGCTCGCCCCATATCAACCTCTTCAATGTCTTCCTTTTCTTTGTGCTCTCTGATCTTTTTTTCCCTTTTCATGATTAGGATATCATTTGGATTTGCCACCATACCATTAAAATTTTGACCAAATCTCATGCGGTTAAAATCTTGTCCCTCATGTTCATAAAACACAGAAAGCCGCACTAAGGGAAGTTTAGGTTGTTTAGGATCACCACTACGAATTTTATTTGCTTCTTCTATGGCTTCTTCTACCTTTTGTTTCAAAAAAGCTTGCACTCTCTCATTTTCTTTAATGTTATCCTCACCTAAATTTTCTTCAGACAAAACAACAGTTTTGAAAATAAAGGGTCTCACAGTTTTCAGGAGCAGTGGAGTTAATATGTACTCTTTTTTATGTAATTGTAATAAAATACAATGTTTTGGTAGGGCTTCTCCTGCAGCTAATGATGTAGCAACAGTACTGCCTGGTTGGACTATGCAGAAGCTCTCATTCTCTCTTTTTATATCTTTTATAGCAAACACTTGACTGTCATGCTCATGTCCCCAGATAACCAGGTCCAAAAATTTAGGTAACACACTTTCTGGTATATAATTTCCGTGTCCCCTGTCAGCTCTATTTTGATGAAGCACTAGAATATTAAACCAGTCATTGTTATCTTCAAGAAGATCCATTTCTACTTTTTTCTCTCCAAATAAGCGTGAAAGGCGTTGGTCTTTGAGGTGACTTAAACCATACAGGGACACTTTTGTTTCCCCTTTTTGCATGAGTACAGGTGACACTCTAACTTGGGTGTAATCACTCCATTTACCAAAATAGTTAACAAGCCCAGTTATGGAAAGTATATCTAAGGAACTTATACTGCCTTGTCCAACAGGGTCATCATGATTGCCATGGATTGACAATATAGGATATGAAATATTTAAATTGGGGTCTTCATAATTAATCACTCGAGAAAAGTTTTGGAGTTGGTCAGATAACAGTTCTACGCCGATCGGCTTGTCGCCAAAGCAATATTTGCGAATTATTTGTGTACACTTGTACATACAACTGGGCGACGGTTTTGCGTGATCGAATAAATCTCCACCGAGCAAAATAAAATCCACGTCGTATTGAACAGCTAAAGATAATACTTCTTCGAAAGCGATAAAACTGTCTTCACCACGCACAGCATCATTTTCTAAATAACCTAAATGGATGTCTGATGCAATTAAAACCCTTAATGTGTCTTCAGAAGACCAAGTTTCACTCTCACTCTGCACCATTTTAACGAAATTCTGGTAATCTAATTCAGTTTAGTGACAAATATTAATTGATCTTCGGGCAAACTGCAAATGAAACCAAATGAAACAACAACAACAAAATAATGCCGCCAATATCAGTGCAGTGTTGCTAGATGACTATCTCGCAGTGTCGCCAACTCCTATAAATTCGAATCCCTAGACCGTAGACAGAGAAATGTAAAAAACTATAGACAAAAACAAAAGCAACAAACGTTGCTAAAACTGATTCTACCAGGAGCGGACTCAGGATTTTGTTCTGGGTGGGCCACAAGAGGCTAGTGGGGGTATTTTAATTATAATTTGAATACATATAAAATATTTATGTTTAATTAAATATATTACCATCATTGTAACAATCACATATTTTGTTCAAATGCAGTTGCATTTCACTAGAAATACTAAAAACATGCAATTACATTTGAAGTTTACGCGCAACTAGATTTAGTTTAGTGAGCAGTGGGGCTGCAACTAGTTTTATTGTACACTTAGATTCACGTAGCTTTGTACTTTGATAGGGAAAAATGCCTGCGTATTGCTTTTTTTACATGGAGAAATACCTACGTGTACCCGCCTCGCAAGGTATTGATGTGGCCAGAAACAAGCGTTCAGAAACACTAGCCTTTCCGGCCCCAGCGCCGGATCTGGTCTATGGCTCCGCTGCCAATCAAGATTCGGCTGTGGATGGTAGGAAGAGTGACGCCTTACAATACCAACCCGCCTCTCCCCCACAGCTGCACCACCACCGCATCAATGGTGCGGCCACGTCACAATCGCGGAGGATAGGGTAAGTGGAACATCACCATACCTATACTCATTTTTCTTCGCGGCTCCACCTCATCTATAGCAGTAGATGAAGAGGACACCCCTCTCGCCGCAGCTTACCAACACACATCTGAATTGGACTCGCCAAGCCCACCCGGAGTGGCTACTTTGGGTAGGCTCTCTCCTCGAGCCAATCGTGTTACGGCTACTATGACCCTTTGATGACAATGCGTTTTTTTGTTGATTGTGATAGTAATATTTCGTTGTAGTTAAAATAGTATTTGTTAAAAATATACACAATTTGAAATTCTGATAAAAAACAGAATTTCCGATACTGAAACTTGTTAGAGTTTCAGTATCCGAAATTCTATGTTTTTGTCGATAGAGAAATATTTCTACAATATGAGTGAATAAACCCTAATGACAACCGCATAGTGTCGGTATAAGAATATTCACTATCCCACATTGTCTCATGGGTGTCATAAGAGGCGAAAGAGGGATGCAAACTAGGAGATGAGCAGCCGCGTCTTCTCAATAACAACAAGAAAATAAAAAATTGCGGTTGCCAACCCGCCTGCTAAGAGTGGAAACTATGTCAAATATCCTCCTTATAAGGCAATCTAGGCATAGGCCCATGTTTGATAGGCTTGAAGTAGCCACGCAAGATGCAAGTCTACGTATAATAGGCGAGATTTGATAATTATACCATTTGTACGACATTTTCAATAAGTTTAGCATATACACGCATTTTACTGGAAACGAGACATTCCATCTTAGTCCTTACGGGTGACAACGCATCTGCATTTTGATTCGTAATCGAAGATGGATGTAGATATCCATGGGCCACAGCAACCATTTACCATCAGGTGGACTGTGTACTTGTTTGTCACCGTATACTATAAAAATATTATCGCAGTGCCGGGCTTCTACGCAAAAATACTATAATTTTATTTCTAGATATTTGGAGATGGATGTTTAGACCTTTTACCTACGACTGATACTTATGATGACGACGAAAGACTTAAAAATAATATAAAAACACAGAAAACAAAAATAAGGACCTGTTGTTAGACTTACTCATGATCGTCAAAATAAATTTAAAGCATGATGCAGTCTGTTATATTGCCATGATGATATACGCCTAACTCAGGGAGAGTTACAACGGCTCTCGTTTATGAGAGGTGATGAATTTTTAGCTGGTCAAAAATTGCGTCGAATTCATGCCCTATGCTAATGCATATCACGACATGCTGCTACGCATTAATGCCAAGGACATTGAAGTTCTCATTGAATAATTGGCTAACACAGAGTTTCTTATATCTTAATTTAATTAATTATTATTATCTGGGGTATCTACATAGTTTTCTCATATGGTTGGGTTCTATAAATATATAATTATAAATGAAAATGAAAAGATAAATATACATAAATATCAATAAAGTAAAATAAATACAAAAATACATAAATAAAAAAGCCAAACCAGATGGAAGCCCTCGGCAGGGAAGACCAAACGGCCGAGGGTTAGGGGGAAAAGGAAAGAAACCGGCGGACGATGCGGGCGGTATCGAGGAGCACCGTCTTCTGCATTTGAGCCCAGAGCGGTCCGTCACGGAGTCCCAATCGTCTCAGATAACCAGAGAGGCTAACTGGGATTAGCCCATTCGCAGAGATGACTACAGGAATAATTTCGGTCGGCAGACCACCCCACATGTCGGTCACCTCGTGAGCCAGGTCGACATATTTTGTTTTCTTATCTGATTTGGCTTTCACCAGGTTCTCGTCATATGTAATGGTATTGTTGACCAAAAATATCCTTGACTGTGCCCGGTCCATCACAAGAATAGTCCTGTCTGTGATGATGGCCCGGTCCCAGTTGAGCCTGGCGCAGTCATTTTCGAGCTCGGCTTCCGGTAAGTACTTATAATAAGGCAGTTTCCGATCCACGAGACCGTATTTCGGAGCGAGTTCCTGTTGTAGAATCCTGGCTACTAGGTTGTGCCTATGCAAGTACTCAGAGTTACCGGACTCCGAACAACCGGAGATGACATGCCTAAGTGACTTCCCGGGATGGCGACAAGCTCGTCAGATGTCGACGGTGCCATCCTTTTGGGATGTATCTCCGATAGTTGTTGGTCTTAATAACCTGATCCTGTATTGCACAGACAAAACCCTCGGTTTCCCCGAAGAGGTCACCGAAACGTAGCCAGTGGAGGGAGGCGACTGAATCTACGAAGGGCTCATGTAGTACCTCTGTAGTACCTCCCATGGAGCTCCTACTCCTTCTATACGGTCTCCCGATCGGAAATGTTCTCTACTGCTGGGTCCTGCTATTGCTCGTTGGCTAGGGATAGAGGGGTAAGCCATTTATCAATAGAAATGACGTCATTATAGAATGGATCATCCGATCTCGCCAGGAAGTAATGACGGAAGCTGCACACTTCACGATTATGCATGTTGAGCGTGCTCAAAAAGCCACGCCCACCATGCTTTCGCGGCAAGTACAGCCTCATTACCGACGATCTCGGATGATGCATCCTATGGGACGTTATGGTAGTGCCGACTTTTCTATCCAGGGCGTTAAGTTCAGTCTGTGTCCACCTAAGTATGCCAAAGGTATACATGAGGACAGGCATGACCCAACCGTTATATGCGTGTGTCTTACTCAAACCGGACAAAAGGCTGTTAAGCACTTTGGTCAAGCGTGCATAAAACACGTCGCAAACTGACTGTTTCATACCAGCTTCATCGATACCGATGTTCTGTGACATACCCAGGTGTCGGTATGTTTCAGCCTCGGAAAGGGTCCTTAAGTTGATGGGCATAGATAAGTCTATACCCTCAGAGCTAGCAACCCTTCCCTTTCAACGTGGATCGCACACTTATCCATCCCCAGCTCCATTCCAATAGAATTGCTAAATTTACAAGTGGTGTTTAGCAATTTCACAAGATGGGAGCGACTGGAGGCGAATAACTTGAGGTCATCCATATAAAAAAGGTGGGTCACTTTTGTACCTCCTTTCCGAAGCTGAAATCCCCTCCGGGAGCCCTCCAGTAAAGTACTGAGAGGGTTCAAATAGAAATATATATATGTATTATGTAGCCATTTTATTCAGATCAAAAAACGAGAAATACATGCCAAGCTTAATACTACTGTTATCCTTAATCTAGTCTTTTATTTGAGGTTTTCTTATTTTTTGAAGATCTGTTTGCCAGTCGGCAAAGGCCTCCTCCAACCTTTTCCACTCACGTCTTTCCTGAGCCACCTTGTTCCATGTGACTCCTGCCACTTGCCTGATGTCATCATCCCATTTTTTTGTGGTCTCCCTCTTTTCCTTTTTCCTTCTCTTGGATTCCATTGCGTCACATTTTTGCTCCATTTATCTCTTCCTCTTATCATGTGCCCCGCCCATCGCCACTTCAGTCTTCTAATTTTGTACGTTATGCCTGTAACCTTTGTTTTGCTTCTTATTACACAGTTTCTCAGTCGGTCCGATTTTTTCACACTCATCATGCTTCTTTGTCATCATGCATCATGTCTTGATAATATTTATTACTATTTCATTACAATAATGAATTAAAACTAATTCAATGCAATATTCACTTCCTTAACATAGTGATTACATTTACATTACTTCGATGTAAACTATAATGAATACAAATCTAAATGCAACGGCTTTTAAAACATGGTCAAAACAAGTCTGTTGACTGCTGTTGGTGGTTAACTGGCCGCTCAGGTGGTATCTTGAGGAACACCAGCTGATTAGTGACCGCCAGTACAGTTTTTGTCGGGGTCGCACAGCTGGTGATCTTGTTTACCTGACACACCGATGGGCGCAGGCGATTGAGTCCAAGGCGGAGGCTTTGGCGGTTAGTTTGGACATAGAGAAGGCTTTCGATAGCGTTTGGCACGAAAGGCTTCTTTCGAAGCATTCCCGAAAAATTGCTCAATTGGATCACTAACTTTCTTGCAGATCAGAGTATCAATGTCGTAGTAGACGGTGCATGCTCCGATGACAAGCCTATTAATACTACAAGTCTTCGTGCTATCACCAACGCCGTTTCTTCTGCAATCGGTAACAACCGGTAACATTCATTGCCATGCGGGTGATAAACTGGTGATGCTCTATACATCAATATTTCTCGGGAAAACTTCACCAAGTACCGGAACGAACATGTGTCTGAAATCTAATCTTTGCTGAACAAAGTCTTGGATTGGGGGCGACTAAATTTAGTCTAGTTTAATCTTCAGAAGACACAAATTTGCAAGTTTACCACTAAAAAGAACTCCTTTGTCATATCCACGGAGCAAAAACAAAGAGGAGGTGTTGTAATTAGATTTCACTATGTAACAACGCGTAACAATATGCGGGAGAAGGTGTTAAGACCCGCCTACTTAAGTATTTTCCCTCTACCAATAAAAAGTTAAACGACTCGCATCGTTCCATATCGATGTTGCAATGTAGTTTAGCTACATTGCAACTACTTTGTGTTTTTTTTTTATAGGAGAGGTGTCAAACGAGTCAAAAATCTCTGGTGGTTGTCGATTCCACAAGGAAGTTGTGCGAGGAAGAAACATATTTTAAATCGCCCGGTGGTGGATTGCCAGATGGTATGGATGGTATCGCAAATTTTATCGCGATGTGCGATGGTGAAATTGTGCGGCTGAAATTAGTCCGAACAATTCCTTAGAGAACTCCCCGTGGTAGATGCGACAAAATACGCAAAGGGATGCAACATCTCTTCGCAGTGCTAGTGAGTCAAGCCGATCGGAAAGGGCTCGGTCGCCGACGAGTCGAACAGCTCTGCACTAGATGCGATCAAATGGAAGGAGCTGGCACTGGGGAGCCCCGGCCCACAGATGGTAAGCCAACAGTATTCCACGTGCGGCTGAACTTGCGCCTTGTAAAGTTGCTGGCGGTGAACTGGCAAGAAATACTGTCCCGCTGTGCTGAGTGCGCCAAGCTTTTTAGAGGCCAATTTGGCCTTCTCTTCCAAGTGACCACGAAACTGCACGTCATTCGATATTTCGACGCCGAGGATTCCAATACTGGCTGAGGCAACAAGGCTAGTGCCTTGAAACTGAGAACATACGACGAAGGGTTTTTTTAGCGGTATACGTGCAAACTTCTGTCTTCTGGGGATTAAGCTGAACTAGATTTAGCCGCCCCCAGTCCAAGACTTTGTTCAACAAAGTTTCGACTTCAGACACAAGTGTGTCCCAGTACTCTGCAACGTTCTCCCGAGAAATATTGGTACGGCCAATGTATAAAGCATTACCTGTGCTGTCGGCTGCATAGCATTGAATGGTACTGGTTTGCAACATATCATTGATATGCAAAAGAAACAGCGTTAGTGATAGCACGCAGCCTTGTGGAACACCAGCGTTAATAGGCTTGTAATCGGAACATGCACCGTCTACTACGACCTTGATGCTCCGATCAGCAAGAAAACTGGTGATCCAATGGCATAATTTCTCGGAAAGCCCATAGGAAGGAAGTTTCGTAAGAAGCGCTTTGTGCCAAACCCGATCGAAGGCCTTCTCTATGTCTAAACTAACGGCCAATGCCTCCCACTTGGACTCTACTGCCTCCGCCCATTTATGAGTTAGGTAACCCAGAAGATCACCAGTCAAATGACCGCGACGAAAACCCTACTGGCGGTCACTATTCAGCTGGTTATCTTCAAAGTACCGCATGAGCTGGCTGTTAATAATGGATTCCATTCACATAACCAATAAAGCCTTTCAGCTATATGGTTTTGTTATGCGGACATGTTCTTCCTTCAAACATCCCACCACATTTTTAACTTTATATAAATCTCTAATAAGATCACTGGTTGAATATGTATCAGTTATATGGAGTCGAATATATAGTAAATATAGTTTGCAGTTGGAGCGTGTTCAACGAAAATTTTTAAAATCTACAATGTACAAATGCTTTAAAAGTAATTATAATGAATGTTATGAACTTTTATTAAGAAAATTTAGTGTTCTTTCTTTAGAATCGAGAAGGATGCTCTTGGATCAAACTTTGCTTTACAAAATCTGCCATAACGAATTTGATTGTAATGAACTCACCAATCAAATATACATTCGTATACCTAGTCGCTCGAATCGTATACGTGAGCTACATTCACATCAAATTTTCGCTCCAAAACCAAGTAAAACAAATGCAGGTGCACGTGCACTTCTAAATTTATAATGGAATTATACAACAACAAATTTAATGACATAGATATCTTTGGATTAACTTCTTCTAGATATAAAAAAGCTGTGTATGATGTTCTGTCTGAATTTGATGCAAGTTAATGTAATTGCTTATTTAGGTTAAATTTAATTTTTCACATCTGTGTATTATCTATATATGTGTATGTGCGTGTATGAATATGTTTGTATATATGTGTGTATGTATATGCGTGCACATGTACATGCATATGTGTAAATTAGCTTGTTTTTCTCTGTATTTATTGGTGAACGGGTCGTTTTTAATAGAACATTATATTTTAATTTTAAATTGTTACGTACACAGACCCAGTGGTAATATGTGGATAACGGTGTTGATTGTATGATTATTAAGCTTAAATATAGTATTGTGTTTAATAATAAGATTATATTGTACAATTGTTTGTTATTCCTAATAAAGAGAAAATAAAACCGGCCAAGAGCGTGTCGGGCCACGCTCAGTGTAGGGTTCCGTAGTTTCCCGTCCGTCACAATAAGTGTTCCCACTTATGAGTTTAAAGGTGGGTATCCATTATGTTCGCGCTCCAGCAGCGCTCCGCGCTCCTGCAACTGCTCCCGGTAGTGGGTACGTGCGCGAACATGGAGCGTGCAACATTGCACGCTCCGCGGCAAGCGCTCCGACTTTCCATCCAAGTTCAAAATGATTTTCCTAGACAGTCCTTATAAAGTTATACTTTTCAGATTTTTTTCAAAAGTTAGAGGCGGGGGGACTCATTGTTTTTTACTTTTGGAGCGATTATTTCCGAAATTATTGACATTATCAAAAAATGATCTTAGTAAACCCCTTTAAATAAACATTTAAATACCTTTCCAACAATATATCACACGTTAGGGTTGAAATTAAAAAAAAAATCACTTCCCACTTTACATATGGGGGGGCTACCCTAATAAAACATTGTTTTCGAATTTTTATTTTACCACTTTGTAGGCGTGATTGATACACATATTGGTACCAAATTTCAGCTTTCTGGTGCTAACGGTCACAGAGATTAAGCGGGGACGTACAGACGGACAGACAGACATAGCGAAACTATAAGGGTTCCTAGTTGACTACGGAACCCTAAAAAATGTGTCTGTGAAAAACATTTTGATATATTTCAGTTCGGCAATGAAGGCAGAAGACTTCTATACTCTTACCCGTCCTTGCTTACTGACAATGAAATAGCTCATGGTGTGCCTCTTACTGCAACAGTTGAGTCATTTTATTACTTTCAACCATGGTACTTAAAGGAGAAGGAGACGTCTCTATACCTTCTTGGGCCCAAGTATTAACAAGATAAAAGTACGACCATTTGTAAGCATATACTATATAGACAATTCATAGCTGAAAATCTTGCAAGATTTGTCAATGTAGGAAATGAGTTATTGTAGAATAAGTAAAAGTGAGATTATATATTGGCTGCACTGTAACAGATGATTTTTCACTATTATTACACAGTTAAAGGCTATTTTTCACTATAATTACTTAAATATATAAATGCAGGATCAGTAAAAAATCACCAAAAAAGCTGTGGTTAATAATGAAACGATATGGTGAAACGATTAATGAAAGTTAAAACAACAACAACTATGTGAAGTGAATATTAGGGATTCTAATCTTATAGATGTGCCAACTTGGAAAAATTACGAATTGATTTAACTCGAGTTGAAATTCACGCAACTCGAGTTAGCAGTATGAATCAGAGTAAATGGTTTGTTACAAATTACTTTTTTATAAATTTGTTTTTCTCTCTAGCTCTTTGGTGGGTTGAGATAATTGTAATTACCTTTTTATTCCTATTAAAACTTATTATGTAGGGTTGATATAAAAAGGTATATTTAGTATATTTTTGGATTAATCTTAGTTATAGTAAGTACTTGTATTTAACAACAAAACTAGCTATATAACAGTCTTCATGAAATAACATTATTCTAGCTTGAAGATGTAGGTACATAAGCTATTAATAGTTTAATTGTGAGTTAAGTGTTACATTTGGCATTAATTTAAAGTATGATTACACTATATTGATCATAATTAATCAAAATTATAAAGGGAATTAAATTACACAACTAGCTGTAATAAAATTCTAAATAACAAATTGTTTACACCAGTAATATACCTGCAGCATGGCTCTACCACATACAATTGCCATATAACTTAGTTATATGATAATATAGATCACTTTTTAACTACGATTATACTAAACTGTTGTTAACAGTAGCCACACAGCATTAATATATACAATACAGAAGTATAACATTATATATTTATTCTTTAAATTTGGGTTTATGTATAAGAACATAAAATTCACAAATATTGTTTGTTTTCGGGAATAGAAATCTAACGCTGATGTGGTGAGACAAATGTTGCCAGAAGATAACAAAATGTACACATTGGCAAAAAGGTATGATAAATTCAGTTTATTCTTAGACATAATTAAGTAAGATAAGATAACATATCTATTATATCATTATTCAGCATATCTATCCTCAAATCACGATAACAGTTCTTTGTTCTTCATCTAATCTAAAGATTACGGTTCCACTACACTTCAATGGTTTTATCAACAACTCCTTTAGTAGTATGGTTACACTTATTTGGAACTCCATGCCTGAAGACATTGAGAAAGCTCCTGATAATAGATGTATACAATGTTAATATTTATATGTTTTTTATTTCTTATTTACTGCATCTACCACTTTATTTTCACCACACCATGAGTTGACTGATAAAAAATGCCAACTGCCATGAAGCCACCCTTTGTTACCTTAATATAAATAATATATAGTTTATGATTATCATTAAGTCATAAAATATGAATATTGGACTTTATTTTTATTTATTTCTTTTCAGGTTACGTGGTGTAGAAAATGAAATTAAAGGAGAGAAGATGTTTTTTTAATTTTTGTAAAAGAATTGCCAGGTGTACCTCAGATGAAAAATAAATAGCATTGCTTCTAATAAAAAATAACTTGAAAAGTAAAATATTAAGCACTTAAATATGATTCCTGTGGTTAAATTTGCTTCATTTAATGAACTATAAATATTGCTCCGTTTCTCGTCAAATTGTACTTATTTATGTAAAATGTTATGTACAATTTTCTAATTTGTTTATATAACTTAATGTGCCTTTAATTTAATCCTAAGATTACGTTTGTATGTATATGATGTTGGTGTGCTTGAATAAAAAATAAATAAGGTAGATGTATTATAATTGTTTCATTAAGTAATATTATTCCTGTGTAATGCACTTATGTCGATATCGATAAAATAAGAACACCGCTAAGTATCGATAATTTGAAGGATGTGTGCTTGCAATCCCTAAGCTATACATAACTATACTAAATTATATAGTCATTACTCATCTGTCAAATTGGGCGGCTGCAGCGCCAAAAGGCGTAGTTGGGAAACTTGACTAAAAGTCACTGTCGTATCTGTAGCTTGCTTGCTACTTTCAGTATATTAGAAAGTACTCTGTGCTTGCTATTGCTACATATTTATTTATCTATGGTGACAACAGACAGAATTGTGTGGACATAAATTTCAATACAAATATTTCATCGATATTTATAAACATGTGTTTAGAACATAAATTGTGATGATGTGACAGACGTGGAATATTAGATTAAGCAAAATATGGTTATATCTTATCATAATGGTGTTTGTTTGGGGGAGAAAGTGTCGTGTGAAATCAGAGAGTGGCCTTCAATGATGTGGAAGAAGTGGATTGTGCAAGCAACAGCGGCAGTACTTACGGCACGAAGTCCATATCTGGTCCGTGCAGCTGCCTTCGTGTTAGTCATCACTATTTTTACTGTGAGTTTTGTTACTTGGTAGTTGCAATAAATCATCGGCTAGATGTTCTAAATTCTTATAGGTACTTCAGGTGCTTTATAAAACAGTTTTCAATTTTAGCATTTTGCCTAGAACTAGTTAACCAGTTAACAAATTATAAAACCAGTTACTTAACTGTACACAAATGGGCACATTTTTATCGTTTAAGTATAGTTCGTTCGTTTATGAATGTTTCTGTCTGACACAATCAGTTAGGGCTTCTTTATAACAAATTATTTCTCGTAAATATATATAGGTAATAACTTGTTATGATGTTGTAAAAAAGACCTTTAGACCTCTTTTCAAGCTGATTAAAATTTTTCACTCACTAAAAGTTTTTCTGAAGTGAAAACTTCTTTGAAATTGTTGTAATTTGAAACTTGATGAAATGAAAAAGCAACACTTTAAAGAGACAAACATACATCTATAGGATTTAGCCTGCAACAGTATACAGTGTTTCCTTTTATCTCGGTCTCCTTTTCTGAAAGTTTCACTTTAGCAGTGTGTGAACTGCACATGTTTATTTTTTTTTGTTCTTTTTGGGTTCTTAAATCTAGCTAGAGAAACTATTAACAAATTTTAAAATCATAGTGTAATCTTTGAGCAGAGACCACCAATTAAGTGGTTTTTTTTAAACAACAACAATTTAACCTGTACGCCAAGCGAGCGCGCGCCATGTTACACTCCCGTTCACTCGGGACCTTTTTGGCGGGAAAATTTCTAGGTTAGGAAATTTTTTGCAATATTGCAAATTTTGCTATATTTTCACTTTGAGACAATATTTATGGATAAAACTTACAGGAAGTCTTGTTGAATGTATAAACTATCGAATAAAATTATTTTTGGTTGCTAGAAATTGTAATAAAGTATATAAATTACACTGTATAGCATAATAGTAGTATAAACTTCAATTTTAGTGACAAAATTACTACTAATTTGAATTCTACACCTTTGTTTTTGTAGAAATTTATATGAAATTGTTTGGAAATATGTATATTTTATGTTTTATGTGTTTCCATTCGTTACTCATACCAAAATATTAAAATATTAAAAAATTAAAAAAAAAAAATAAAATAATATTTTATCTGTGACATTTCGAACAATATTTCTAAAATATGTTCGTGTGAATTTGAAATAAATACAACGTCATGTTATTTCAAAATATGTAGGAAAACTATTTTTACTTACATTTTACACTAAAAATAAATGAGAATTTGAAAAATAACACATTTATAACCCGCCCGCCAAAACAGGCCTTTCGGAATTTGAAGTACTTTTGGCAATTTACTTTTCACTTTTTATACCACAAATTACATATCTACGTGTTGACTATATTACAAGGAATATAAAAAAGTATAATACTTTCGTTTTTAGTCCAGACACAAATATAAAATTCTATAAAAAAGACGGACGGACCTTCATCAAAGTGACACGTGGAACGCCGGAAGTTCAGAGTGATTTCTTTTTTTTTTTTCTAAGAAACATTGCCAGGTTATGGTTTAAAATAAAAGAACATATCTTTGTCTTTGATACTAATATCTATTGCATAGTGTCTTTGGTTTTGTTTAAAACGAAAAAATAGTTTTTTCATAGGTAGACATGTTTACATAATTCTGATCTAATTCGATCACTACTTGGCGGGCGTAAGGTTGGTATTGCGCGATCGAAAGTGAGCATGGCTTGGCGTACAGGTTAAACTATTAATTTTTGTGATGGTGCAATAACACAGTGCACCTGTAAACATGTTATGCCACTGACATTTTTGTTCAATTATTTTGGTACTCACTGCTTTATAGATACTAAATTGACCAAGATAGACCAACATTATTTACCACTGACCTTAATCTATAGCTGCTAAACTGTACTTTGACATGGTTCAATTTCCACTATAGCCTTAATTGTAGATTATCCTGTTTAATGATGAAATTTCCAAAATGATAGCTCAAAAGCATCTATTCAAAACCTGGTTTGATATTACTTAGAATCTATAGGTTAAATATTTTAAATTAATCTTCATGCAAATGCAATTTAGGCCAAAATAATCCCCTTGGTAAAATATAAAAAGAATTGAATTCAGTTTGTAACACACACACACTCATATATATATAATATATATATATATATACATCCCATAACTTATTGTACGTCTGCTATGGCCAATTTTGCATATTTGCAATTTTACATTATGGACGTCATTTTTCTTCCAATGTTGCTGTACTGAATATTTATGTAGTTCCGCTAATTTTCGTTGAAAAAATAATAGAGCTGCTGTCGATTTGTGAATACTTTCATTTATGGCCGTATTTGACTTCCGCACAAAATTAGGAGATGCGACATTGCCGTTCCATCACCATTGCCAATGTGTTACTTGTATTTGGTGATATATGGTTATGACTGCCTCGTTGGTATAGTGGTTGTAGAAGTGCGACTGCTGATCATGAGGTCCTGGGTTCGAATCCCGGGTCAGGCCAAAAAATCAATTATTGAGTTTTTCTGTCAAGAAATTCTCAATAGCTGCCCGGAGTCAGAAAGTTGGCGGTGTATCACCCCCGTGCCTAGGAAAGCACGTAAAGCCGATGGCCCTGCACCTGATCTCTCTCCGGTCGTGTCAGTTTACCGTCCAATTGGATCATGAGAATGAGGGAATGGAGAGTGCACCTGTGGTTGCGCATGCACTTGGGAACTATAATCCTGTCCTGCGCCGATGGCTAGTCTCCGCTGAGGCAGGCCGCCGTGACCGTAATGTGGTCTGCAAGACATTATTATATGGTTTATACTGAGCTTGGTACTAGTAATTTTACTTTTAAACTTGTTTTCTTAACCTTACATTTACCTACACATAATATGAACGTCCGAATATCCTAAAACTTTCATACTGAATGATATTTGACACCCGTATTTTTGAATGTAGTTATATTTTTATAAATGTAGATGCGGGTGGTGGCTTAACGGCTTATTTCATGCTGCACTATATTTTAACATTTTACATTTGGTACTAATGTGTCTAAAATAACTCTTGTTAGGTATTTCGTAAGCAACCCAACTTCCGATTGAGTACAGGAAAATGGACTCAATTGTAGATATTGACAGGTTTCATAGAAGTTTGTTTTATTATAATGAGACTAATAACCTCTGACTTATTAGTTATTACCTAATATGGTCTGGCGAGGAAACTCATTTGAATATAAAGTTTTACTGTTTAAGGTTGTTAATTTCTACAATAGACCGTAGCATATTGTTGCCATAACTCCGAAAATATAATTTATCTACTTGATCGTGTTGAGTTTTGGTGCTCTCACTGCATCTTAAGGATGAGTGAGAGTGAGGAAGAGAGACTATTGTACCTAATACGTACGAAATTACTCTCTACTTAACTACATTCATTTTTGTGAAAGGCAATTTTTGTTAAATTATGATATTATGTAGTATTGGTTTTGCAGTTAATTGAAATACAATTTAATTTTTCACACACGTTTTCTAAGCTTCTAAGCGTTTTATCATTTCTAGAACAAAACATTTTATAAAACACCAAAGTGACTATTTTACACTGCATGGCCTCCCTACACTAAAATAAGAATAAAGCTATAGCGAAAAATGTCATTAAAGCAATGATCATTAATGTATGTCTTACACATAAGGAATTTAAATATAAATAAGTATAATCATGGTTATACGGACGTCAAATATCGTGCGGTATGAAATTTTACCGATAATCTGACATCAACATATAGAAATATAACAAAATTCAAAAATATGAACGTCAAATATCATTCAGTATGAATTTTTTAGGATATTCGGACGTCCGTATTACTATGTGTACACAGGTAGTAATTTAAAGTTAAAACTTTGGCACACACAGTGCCCGAAAAACTGCTACAAACGGCAACATTTATCAAAAAAGACATAATAAAGGTTTTCTAAGCGTTGTATCGTTTCTAGAATGGAGCATTATATGAAATACCAAAGTGACTATTTCATACCGCATGGGCTCCTACACTAAAATAAAAATAAAACAATAGTGAAAAAAATCATTAAAGTAATGATCATTAATGTGTGTCTTATACACAAGAAATTAAAATATAAATATATTCATGGTTATATGGACGTCAAATATCGTGCGGTATGAAATTTTACCGATAATCTGACTTCCACATATAGAAATATAACAAAATTCAAAAATATGGACATCAAATATCATTCAGTATGAATGTTTTACAGGTAGTAATTTAAAGTTAAAACTTTGGAGCACACAGTGCCCCAATAACCGCTACAAACGGCAACATTTATCAAAAAAGACATAATAAAGGGTTCCTAAGCATTTTATCGTTTCTAGAATGGAGCATTTTATGAAATACCAATGTGACTATTTCATACCGCATCCCTACACTAAAATAAAAATAAAACAATAGCGAAAAATATCATTCAGTATGAATGTTTTAGGATATTTGGACATCCATATTATTATATGTAGCTAAATCTAAGGGCACGAAAACAAATTGGAAAGTAAAATTATCTACTAGCACTGAGAACAGTATAAACCGACAAAAATACCAAAATATGCCTTGAGCACTAAATAAATAATCAACATAAATTAATACCAATTCGCACACAAATATTTTCCCTTTTTGGGTCCATATCTATACTCTAAAGTCAGCAAAGTTATGGACATATGAAGCTTAAATATTAGAGACTGTAAAAGGAAATTATTCGAATATATTCATAAACTAAACTATAACGAAACCGAACAATTACTTAATGTACCTAGATGAATATTATACTCAACCTCCTACACACATACACACACTATCACTCTACACACAAGGAGGCTCACCTACACTCCACAACTGTAAGTTAATGAAGTTTGATCTTTTATATACAGTGAAATGTAAATCTTAAAGGGAAGAGCGCTGCTGTCTGAAACACAGATATTAAGTTATCTAGTTCAGACACAGATGTTCACTGAATTGTATTTATTGTCAAGCTGTATCTTAAAGTGTTTGTATCCTAGAAATTAAGATATTCTTTGTTTGTTTGAATAAATAAATAAATAAATAGTAAAATGCAATAATCAACCACCACTTTGGATATCAGATATCGAAGAAGTGGACGTCAAATAAAACTTAGTGTGAATATATTAGGATATTCTTACGTCCGTATATGGGTAAATACAAATACATTAATCAACTTACACAAGTTTATTTACCTAAGTTACTAAATATAACCAAAGAAACTTAAATGCAAGCAAGCAAATTCTCAATGTGCGTAGGTAACAATACGGACGCCAATTAGAGCACGATATGCATGTTTTTAGTAATATAGCGTCCAATATTTATAACAACAAACACAAGCAAATTGTATTTCAACTAACTGCAAAACCAAACATAATAGCATAATTTAACAAAAATAGCCTATCACAAAAATGAATCTAGTTAAGTAGAGAGTAATTTTGTACAGATTAGGTAAATAGTTCGCACTCATCCTTAAGATAGTGATCATAAAAAGTAAACTTGCAGTGAGAGCACCAAAACTCAATATGATCAAGTAAATAAATTATATTTTCGGAGTTATTCATGTCAGCAACAATACGCCACGGTCTATTGTAGAAATTAACAACCCATTGGCAGTCAATGCAGTGAAACCTTATATTAAAATGAGTTTCTTCCCAAGATCATATTAGATTATTAGTCACAATATAAGAAAATGAACACCTGTCACTATCTACTATTAGTATTTACGAGGGCTGCACTAAAAGTATCGGGAATGGAATATTTCCACTGTTCCTGTCATATTAAAATCTTTTTAATTGGAAACACCTTGGTTTTAAAAATCGAATAACATATATTTATTTAAAAAAAGATTCTCGGTCTCGTCATAAGGTTTTGTCAAACTTGTTTAGTCGTTAAGAAAATGGAATTGACTCGAGAAAATTCAAGAGCGATGATTTATTATAACTTTCGAAGTGGTTTAATACAAAAACAGTGTGTTGGCTGGATGATTTCTGCATTTGATGATGAAGCCCCATCCAAAACCACAATTTATCGCTGGTTTTCTGAATTTCAACGTGGATGTGTCAAGCTCAGTGATGATCCCCGTCAAGGTCGTCCGAAAACTGCAGTCATCCAAGAAAACGTTGATGCTGTGCGTAAGCTGATTGAGGAAAATCGACATGTGACATACCGTGAAATTCATGCAACTTTAGACATTGGCATGAGTCAGATACAAATAATCTTGCATGAACAATTAGGTGTAAAAAAGTTGTTTTCCCGATGGATTCTGCATTCGCTCTGTGAAGAGCAAAAAGCGCGCGAGCCGCTTACTTGGTGCGTCAGAACTCTCGAAAGATTCCACGCAGGATCCTCAAATGCTGTATACAACATTGTATCAGGTGACGAATCCTGGATATACGCGTACGAACCCGACAAACAAACAAAAAACCAGTCACGAGTTTGGGTGTTCGAAAATGAGTTAAAGCCAACAAAAATTGTTCGTTCACGGAGTGTTGCAAAAAAAATGGTGGCCACGTTTGTCACCAAAACCGGCCATGTTACGACTATTCCTCTTGAGGGACAAAGAACGGTTAATGCAGAATGGTATGCTAGCATTTGCTTGCCACAGGTCATTTCTGAACTCCGTAAAGAGAACTGCAACCGCCGCATCATCCTCCATCACGACAATGCGAGTTCTCACACCGCACACAGAACAAAAGCGTTTTTATAGCAAGAAAACATAGAATTATTAGACCATCCGCCGTACAGCCCCGACCTAAGCCCTCATGATTTCTATACTTTACCTAAAATAAAGAATAAATTGCGTGGACAGAGAT
The DNA here is from genome assembly GCA_036936625.1 of Parnassius smintheus behrii. Classification (NCBI taxonomy): domain Eukaryota; kingdom Metazoa; phylum Arthropoda; class Insecta; order Lepidoptera; family Papilionidae; genus Parnassius; species Parnassius smintheus. Next base: position 56,034,541 of record JAUPFT010000003.1, on the reverse strand, counting down.
TTTCATCACCTGAAGAAGCTGTGGACGCCTACAAAACGGCCATTTTGGAGACCCCAACTTCCGAATGGAATGGTTGCTTTAATGATTGGTTCCATCGTATGGAAAAATGTGTCAAATTTCGCGGTGAATACTTCGAAAAGCAATAAATACATTTTAAAATAGTAATGTTGTGTCACTTCCTTGATTCCCGTGAAGTGAAGTGACAAGATAATAATAGTTAAAATAAGAGTTCTCAATTTAATGAGTGGGTTCACAATCTACAACAAAAGACGTCACATATTTAAACTACCATCACCAAAGTTGTTAAGTAATTTTACAGTTTAATATTATTAGTACGAATAAAAGCACATAAAATATTTACGAAGGGAGTGTACACTAGGGTTAGCAAAAATTGGAAATTTACTGGACGAGGGATGTAATTGGGCAGGATATCATAGAGAGAGAAAGAAAGTTTAGGACACTCAAAGAACAGATGATTGACAGATCCTTGGTCTAGGCCACATTCACAGATTGAGCTATCCCTAATCCTGAGTTTGGCCATGTGTACAGGAGTACAAGCATGACCAAAGCGTAGGCGGCAAACAGTAGAGATGGTAGCTTTACTAAAGTGGCGATATTGAAAGAACCAGGGTTTTGATGGGATATTAATTTGGACTTTGGAATATTGATTACATTTTAAAAATTTAGACTGATGCCAATAACTTTGTCAAGAAGACAGAAGGCCGGAGTTGGCCTTGAAGTCTAGGGATAGAGCCAGATTTTGTGGCATCTTTAGCTAAATTATCAGCAATTTCATTGCCCTGAATCCCGCAGTGGCTAGGGATCCAAGCCAATACAATGTTCAGCCCTTTTTTATGACAATAGTACAGAGACTTTCTTATATTTAAAATTAGCGGGTATCTAATCTTAGAGTGAAAAGGACTGGATAAAATACTTTGAAGGCAACTAAGATAGTCCGAGAAAATTAGAGTCCTTTTCAGTTTCATGTGATTCTTCATATGAAACTGCTTCTAAAATAGCCAAAGCCTCACCTGTGAATACAGATGAGTTAAGGGGAGAGTTAAAATTTAAAATAATCCTGGTCCTGGATGTCTCTCCACCACCTCCCCCGAGACAAGATAGTGTGACCAAAACCTCGAAATCACATTTTGCCTAGTGCCTATTGCCACAGCAACGTCACACTGAAAAGTATGAGCCTGCAGCATTCCCACTGCTCTTAACGTCTCTTCTCTATAATGATTTCTTAAATTTACGTGAACACTACACATTGAATAAAGCTATATTTACAAATATTATTGCGTTTAATGACTTATTTTTAATTCCCGAAGTTTCGGGCACTTTACATATCCATAGTCTCTCTTAAAGTTAAATGAAAAGATCTATAAAAGCCCGCGTGAAAGAACATGTAGCTGACGTGAAGCACTGACGCTCCAGGAAGTCTGCAGTCTGTGAACGTGATCATAATTACATCAGATTTGATAAACCACAAATCCATTAAAATGAAAGAACATTCTAATATCAATAGAGAAGATGGATGGGTGGCTGCCATATGCTTGAGATTTTATAATTAACAAAATTCAACCCAAACCCAAGCCTACTACTGCAAGACTTCAAGATACTGTAAGCTCAATCTGCTTAGATGGGACCAAAAATTAATATTCAAAAACAGACAACAGGCTACCTAGCCAGGCTAACTATGACATTGGGACGTCAAACATCTCAGTCCCCCCCCCCATGACCATGGGTGCTGTAAAGTGCCCGAAATGTTGGGAATAAAAATAAGTTATTAAAAGCGATAAAAGCGGTAAATATAGTTTTATTCAATGTCTACTACATCAGTTAGTTTAGTTTAGTTTAGTTTGCGACGGGCTGTTTTCCGCAACTCCACCTCTATGCGCGTATTTTGCGTGTGGGCAGGAATAATGTGATTATTCGAGGCATGAGATCTCCCCGAAGAAGCTCAACAGTCCCTTGATGTTGCATGCAACTTCGGGGAGTGATCCCGGCGTGCCGAGATGTTTAGCCCTGTACGTAGCGACCTCCGGACATTTCAGTAGCACGTGGGCCGCCGTTTCTTCCTCCCCCATACGTGCCCTGCACAGGGGACTATCTTTAACACCTATAGTAAATGAATGTTTGTTAAAGGTGCCGTGTCCTGTGATAGCACTTGTTACTATCCTGATCTGCGGCTTGTTCAGTCTCATTAGAACTTTGGTTAAGCAACTGTTTATTACAGGTAGGGCCTCCCTAGCTTGTCTACAGTCTACTAGATTTTTCCAAAGCTGAGCGTGTTGATTAGTGAAGTGTCTACGTACCATTGAACGAACGTTACCAAAGGGAATTGGTATGATTGGTTCCGGCCCTATAGTGGCCAGAGCCGATCCTCTTCTGGCCAGTTCGTCCGCTGCATCGTTGCCTCTGGATCCACTGTGTCCCTTTATCCATTGCAGAGTCACATTGTTGTTTTTACATACCTCATTTAATCGTTGATGGCATTCATATATTAGTCCCGAGTTCACCCCATTGCAACTCAGAGCTTGTAGTACCGCCCTACTGTCGGTCAGTATTCTGATGGGGAAGTCATTAACCTTCCTAGCATCTATTGTTATGGCCGCTTGAATGATACCCATACATTCCGTCTGAAAGACCGTGTTATAGGTACCCAGCGGTGTTCATATGTGAATATTGAGGTCTTCAGAGAAAGCTCCAGAACCTACACCTTCATTTGTTTTAGAACCATCGGTGAAAATTCTAAGCTCTTTTGGGCTTAATCCTTCCGGCTGGCTGTTTTCATTTAATTGTATCTTGTATTTCTTATCGAAAACAAATTGTTTAGGAATCCTATCGTATTTGGCTTGTAGGATAGGAATTTCTGAGTGAATTCTATCAATTATGCCTGTATGAGGGACACTATTCTAACTCTAAAGATTTAGGGTCATGAGTCTGATGGCAGCTAAAGTCGCTTCTTGTTGTATATGTAGTTGAAGCGGAGTTACCTCCAGCATCGCTTCCAAGGCTGCTGTTGGCGTAGTTCTTATGCAGCCTGTGGCAGCCATACATGCCAGTCTCTGGTAGCGCTGAAGCTTCTTAAATGTGGTGGCTTCATTTGTCTTGGTCCACCATACCAGAGCTCCGTATGTGATCATGGGCCGAATTACAGTTTTGTAAAGCCACAGTATGATTTTTGGCGTCAGTCCCCATCTTTTGCCAATCATGTTTCTGCATTGCCAGAAAGTTATACTAGCTTTGTTGATTTTGTTTTCTATGTGTTTATTCCAGTTAAGTTTGCTGTCCAAGGTAAGACCTAAATATTTTACCTCAGAGGATAGCTGGAGTTTTGTGCTGAAAAGACTTGGAAGATGATAGTTATTCAGCATTCGTTTTTGTGTGAACATTACTAAAACCGTTTTATTTGGGTTGACGGTTAAGTCGTATTCCCTGCACCATCTCTCCACTATACGGAGAGCCGCTTGGGTCAGGTCGCACACTATGCTTGTTGTCTTTCCCAAGACCAGTATTGTCAGGTCATCAGCATAACCTACTGTATAGAAGTGATTAGTATTTAATTTGCTGATGAGTTCATTAATGACCATATTCCACAGGAGAGGTGAGAGGACCCCACCCTGCGGGCAGCCTTTCTTAATTAGGATTGGTTGAGATTCACCAGCAATCTTTATTATTCGTGTACTGAGCATGCAAACTATCCAGTCGATCAGTGTCGGTTAAACTTTATGTCTACTGAGTGCACCTTTTATGCTGGAGAAGTTCATTCTGTCAAAAGCACCTTCTATATCTATGAAGGAACCTAGACATATTTCTTTGTTTTGGATGGCCTCTTCAATCTTAGTAATTACCTGATGAAGTGCCGATTCTGTTGATTTGCCTAGACTGTAGGCGTGTTGCTTGTCGTGTAGTGGTAAGTTCATTAGCGCCGACTCCCTTAATTCCCTTTCACACATCCTCTCCATCGTCTTTAGGAGAAAGGGTGTGAGGCTAATGGGCTTGTAGGATTTAGGGTCAGTGTAATCGCTCTTACCTGGTTTGGGTATAAATGTGACTTTCACTTCCCTCCATCCCCTAGGAACATATTTAAGAGCCAGACAGGCTCTCATTATGGCAACAAGTCTGACTATTAGGGCTTTACCCCACCCACTGTAGGAGTGCCGGGAATATGCCGTCAGGTCCTGCCGCCTTATAGGGGAGGAAACTGTGAATGGCCCAATGGATTTTGTCCATCGTTACCACTCTCTGTGCTAAATTCCAGTCTTCTACTGTTGGTGTCAGTATGTCGTCATGCCGGTTTGCCTCCTGGGTTACGCAGCAACCTGCAAAGCAGCAACCGGGAAGTGCGTTTTAATTAGGATGCGTTGGGCTTCATCCGGCGATGTTGAGTAGCTACCGTCGGGTTTCTTTAGAGACATGGATCCCGACGTGTTCTGTTTAGCTAGAATATTCCTTATCCTATTTGCTTGTTCGCAGGTTTCTATGTTGCCACAGAATTTACGCCACCCAGTCGAGCGTCGATACCTGATACATTTTTTGTATTCAGACTTAGCTTTCGTATATAGTAGCCAGTCTTCATCCATTGAGGTATTCATGGCCCTATTTAGGGCTTTTCTTACCTTCTTACGTTTCCTATCGAGTTCTTCACCCCACCACTGTTGCTTTACCTCGGCATACCTTGGTGGAGTGATTTCTGGACATGATTCATGGTAGCTATCTATCATGGCCTTAGTAACAGCTGCTACCTGTTCTTCTAGGAGTGACTGATCTGCTATAGTATTTATCCCCTCAAAACCCGCGAGCGAAGACGTCAGCCTATTTAGGTATTTTGTTTTATCCGTCTTGCGGGGATTTCTCCATGGTGGTGTAGAGGGGATATCGACCTGTAGTGCGAAGAAAATCCATCTATGGTCTGAGCATGAGGCCTCTTTCGACACATGCCATCCCGTAATTAGTTTGGCTGCTCCTTCTGTTGCAAGTGTGAGGTCGATTATAGTGCGACAGCGTTTGTTTATGAAAGTAGGTTCAGAACCTATGTTTAAAATGGTTAGGTTAGTACTAAATAAATATTCAACTAAAACCTTACCTCGTTCATTTGGTTTTTCCATTCCCCAAAGGCGATGATGTGCGTTAGAGTCCGTCCCGATCACAACCTCTAGTCCGGTCCTCTCGCAGAAGTTCACCAGCCTGCCGAGGTCATGAGGGGGAGGAGTGTCTTCCTCCGGCATGTAGACCGAGGCGACGACTGATCTTCTCTCATGTGTGTATTGTATTGCCACGGCATGCATGTCTCTGGAACATAAATCTGTTAATGGTTGTGCACAGATATCTTTAGTAGTGTAAATACACGCTCTAGGCTTGTCGTGTTCAGAGCTGTAGAATAGCTTACCTTTTAGGTTGATTAGGCCTTTAATTTTACCAGACTCAACCCACGGCTCCTGGATTGAGGCTATGGCAGTCCTTTGAACCTCCAACCACTTGCGTAATTGAGCCGACGCAGTTTCGCTGTGGTGGAGGTTGGCCTGCACTAGGCTAGTTTTGGACGAAGGGCACGCCATCATTGATCGCGTTCTCCCCGTCCCCGCCCAAAAATAGGCCTGCCAGAAGATCTCGGGTCTCATCGTCAGCCACCGAGTCGGAAGTGGTCGGCAAAATGCAGTCCTCTTCGTCACTCAGTGAGCTGCCGCTGAGCCCGATCTCCACTGGGGGCTTCGGCTCAGTTGTGCAGGCCGTGTTTTCACTGGACTTGGCCTCCAGTGATTCCGCTGTACCGATAACCGTGGCTCCGGTATCCATAACTTCCGTGTTGTTTTCTACCTCTGCTCGGTGGAGTGTCAAAGAATTTACCTCCACGACCCGGAATTTTACGTATACCGCCCCGCATACACATGCGAGATGGCGTCCGGCCTTCATCAGGGTCGGGATATGATCCTCCGGCACCGAAACAACGAGGAACCACCCGTCCGTCTACTTATCAGCCTTGAGTAACAGCCAGTCCCTGATGTTAACCCAGCGGTTCTGGTACGCCAGCACGCGACCAATGTCACGTGAGTCTTTCCAGGCTCCTTGGGCATCAGGGATTAGGATACCACATTTGACTCTTTGTGGTATCTCTGACTGTTTATTGTCAGCAAGGTGTTGGATTTGAGATCGAGGGTAGCAATATTCCCCTTCAACCAGTCCAGAGCCTTCTGATCGTCGCACCACAGTTTCAGGACACCCTCCGTATAAACGGGTTTGCCCCTAAAAACTGGGCCCGACGCATCAGGGTCCTGGCTACTCCACGCCTCGCTGATTATCTTCCTCTGTATTGCTACGAGGATGTCGTCTGCTACTTCCTTCGTAATGTGACCTGAACGCGCACACGTTAAGGCAAATCTGCTCTAGCAGCGGAACCGTAGCTCGTTCTTGCAGCCTTTGGTTGCTGTTCGAGTCGCACTTTTTTGTGTTCCCCTCTAGGCGAGGTGGACTCTTCCAGCATCCTTTTGGTTGCTCTTTCCTTCTTCCCAGGACGCTTGGCCACTCGCTGCTTCCTGGCGGATATCCTAGATCTGGTTCCCGCGGCCGCGACTTCCACTTGGGTTGGATTTTTATCCTTCCCAGCTTCAGTGCGGCTACTGGTTCCAGCTCCAAGCACCCCAGTCGCAGTAGCTTGCCCAGCCTCCTTGGTTTTAGTTTCGGAAGCAGCCAATGCGGCTCGTTCTCTTCGGCCTTTTTCCCGCTGCTTCTTGTTCTTCTTTTTGGCCTTTCCACTACTGCCTGCAGGGATAGTCCCTCCTGATGGTCCGTCAGGTCGGCAAGTCACCTTTTTGGGTGCCTTGCCTTTCCCCTTACGGCTCACCACTTGCCAGGCAGCAGAGAAAAGGTCGTCAGTTCGTAGTGGCTCCGCAGCTTTGTTACTCGCGGGCTCTTGTTCTTTTTTCTCGTCCAGCTCCTTGGAACTGGTTTTGGAAACGTTCAGCGAGGTAGTTGTCCTTTTGATGGGGGCACCTACGCTGGACGGTACTGTCCGTGGAACCGTCGGTTTAGTGACGGTTCCTCCTTGTTCTTTGGTGTCTCTGGTAAGCACCTCTGACACCTCTCCCTCTTTCTTATTGGGCCTTAAATTGTCCATAATTTTTTGTTCTTTAAAATTCATCCCCCCGGCTTCCCACCCTCCATGGAGCCCGCACCTTTGGGAACGCCCTATTTCAGGCGTTAGGATTACCGGGAGAATATAGGGACGCGAAGTTGGCTCACAGCGCGACATCGGGAGCTCGATTCAGCTGGTAGATGGGGCTGACAAGGCGCATCCCCACCACCCGAATAAACTGTCACTTGCTCCGTCAGCATGGCCTTTACCACCACCCAGCCCCCTTTTCAGGAAAACTAGGCAGCCCCCACATCCCTCGCCTGCGACCCTCTGAAGGGGCGCTTGGCCATTTCCCTATCTGTGGCTAGCAGATAGGGCCACCGTTTAGCTTGAAATCCGGACCAAAGAGGGCGTGTTGCCTCTCGCCGCTATATACCCCAGCGACGATCGGCTCAACCCTCCAGGACTCCTTCATCCCCGCGTATGGCGCTCGACTGCGCAGGTCCTAGCGCAGGTGGGTGTGTTAGTCCACCGGATACACCCACTCTCTCCGGCGGAACCGTCCCCTCCTCCTTTCTCATCCGGGCTTGGGACCGGCAATGGCGGAGTTTACTACTACATCAGTTAAATGTTAACTTTGCATTGCAATAAAGTCTCATATTATCAGAATCAACCCAAATTGAATCAAAAAGAAGTTTAAATAGCAAAGCAAAAAAAAAAAAGCAATTACTCCGAGTTCAAAATTCACTCTCTGTAGTTCAATTCAATTTTTATTGCCAACACATTTTATTTTTTCTTTGATCTAAATTTGCAATCAAATTAAATGATGAACAATTTAATATTAAAAACATTTTAAAGTGGTCATTACTTTTTTAGTTAGTCAGTGTTAATATATCTCTAAACAATTTTGTTATGTTTATATGGTTGAATTAAATAAACTATATGATAATCATGTAAATAAGAAAAAAGTAATCCTACAATTAACATATGTATAGTCACTTTCTAAAATAATAACACATTATACTTAATCTGCTGTGTTTTGTATGGTTAGTGTAGAGACCCTTTTCACTGGAGATGAGGCATTCAATCTTAGTCTTCACGGGTGTGCATGTATGCATGTGCATTTTGGTTCTTAATCGAGGATAAATGTAGATGTCTATGAGCCAAGGCGGATGCCTTACCTCACTTACCATCACATGGACTTTATGCTTTTTATCATCCTATTGTCCCAGGCAACAATGTGGTTCAAATTCAAATTTATTAATTGTCAGAATGTAGTACATAATATTATGATGTTGTTGTTTATTAATGAGACCTTACATTCTACCATTATAATGGCGTGCAATATACAAACAAAAATATTATTAAAATTTAGTGTGCGGTAAAATTATTGAAGAAAAATAATGATGTTATCATTTAAAAATATTTCAGAGCCAAGTTTTAAATTGCAATAAATACATGTCAAAATCCTATACCCTTAAACGAGCAATTCTTGTATATATATATATATATATATATATATAATCGGAGTCTCGGAAATGGCTCGCAACGATTTTCATAAAATTTTGTGTGCAGGGAGTTTCGGAGGCAATAAATCGATCTAGCCAGGATTTATTTTTAGAAAATGTCTTTTTGTCCGTGGTTTTAGGCAATGAAAAAATGCTACAATATCTTTAGAATAAGAAGGTAAATTTTGACAGTTTATTAATGATTACAAATAGCTTAATTGGTATATTGGGCAGTCACAAAATCGTAATACCATGGTTCGAGCCCAGACCGACCGACATTTTTTAATTTTTTTTTTCAAGTTCCTTTCTTTTTTGAGAAAATCTATTTTTTCATGCCCTTTTTTTAGTATTTTTTTAAAAACACGAAAATTTAAATTAAACTAATTGCACTCATGATTTTTTATTCAAAAGTTGAGTTTTTTCTATTATGTCGCTACGATCAAAAAATATTATTCGTATTTCATCAGTATGTAATTTGTATCTAAATATAATTTCCAAAACACACGAATTAAAAAAAACCGAGTGAAAAATACCGAGCAAAGCTCGGTCAACCGGGTACTTTTTATTAATTATGTAAATGCGTATATATAAATGTCAAATATCTAAAAAAATTTAAAAAATGTCTAAAAAAATTAATATTAAATACCAAAAAAAATTATCAGTTTATCTATAATTGTCATTATTGTAGATTTCTTTATAAGTCATATTCGTCTAAACTATAAAAACATTTTGTTGCCAGTCATTCTGTGAGTTTCCTTTTAAAAATAATGAAAGGTAGGTTTTTAAAAGTGTTAGGCAATTTATTATAAACTCTAATGGCATTTATGAATACATTTCTTTTATATATATCAAGTCTGCATTGAGGCAGATTATTTGTTGGCATGGCACTTCTACTGACTAAATTTGAGTTAATGGTGAAATATTGTGTATGATGTTTGACACAAAGTTCCCATATGTACATACAAGCTAGAGGCAAAATTTTTGAAATAAAGATTTGCAACTATCTAAAGACCAAGCTCCACAAATGGCCCTTACACACTTGTACTTACTTTGAACATGAAGGACCTTGCTAAGCTCAACCGAATTGTCCCACAACAAAAGGCCATATGAAAGAACTAAGGAGATATAGACGTAATAAGCGCTCAATGCCGCTTCAGTAGGCACTGTCAACCGTAGATGTTTTATAGCATAAACAAATCCTTCAAGTTTATTGCATACATACTCTATATGAGTCTTACAGTCATAGTGCACGTTAACCATTAATCCTAAGAATTTGGTAGAGTGGACCTCTTCAATTTTTGTATTATCATAACAAATGTTCAGTCCAGTAGGTGGAGTTCTATAATACCTAAATTGTATCATTTTGGTTTTATTTTACGTTATTTTTAAATTGTTACTTTTGAACCATCTAAAGATTTTGTTGAGTGTAATAGATATATCATTTTCATCGAATTTTCTATCCTTACACTTAATAATTACTGTAGTATAATCCGCAAACAGAACAGTTTCGTGGTCAGTGACGTTTGTAAGATCATTCATGTATATTAGAAATAAAAAGGGATCTAACACACTTCCCTGTGGGACCCCGTATTTATTATTTTGTAACAAAGACCTGCTTGTAATTTTCTTGACCTTTTGATTTTTAGCAACTTCTACACACTGTTCACGACCAGTTAGATAACTCTCCAGCCAGTCATGTGCTTATAACCTGATTCCATATTTTTCAAGCTTATATAGTAATAATTTATGGTCTACGAAATTCTAAATTCCTTTGTTTGTGTGCCTGTTGAGCAGTGCCTTTAATCATTGAGTTCGTGGGGAACCCATTTGTCAATTTTTTTACCATGCCAATTTGAGGCAAATAGACCAATATTATTTTGATGCTAATATCGAAAGCTGCCGCTAATTCAGTCTTAGATTGAGTGTCAGCAGCTTCCACAATCGCCTTCAATTCGTCACTGTCGACCAAAGTTTTCGGACAACCACTGTTCAAATTTTTCAGGTCGAAATTTCCGGAACGAAAGTGGGCAAACCATAACAGGTGGTGCGTTGGTTTGTAGTATTCGCTCCAAAAAAGCCGTTCATGTTGCGTGCTGCTTATATTATGTTTATATATTCCATAATTACTCGAATTTTTAATGGATACATTAAAAATTCGAAAAATGATGAAAAAGGTCAAAGGCGCTGAAAACATAATGGTAACAAAAACTAATGAAAAAAAAAAAGAATTCCATGATTTTTAGATATAATTAATTAGAAATTAGAATTCTGAGCCAAATTATTATATAGATTATTTAGATTTGAAGTGGCTAGTACTGCAATAAGGCAATATCATAGGTGATTAAAGTTTATTGTGGAACTTGTCGACTTTCAAATGACCTTGCCCGTATGTCATTAATGTAATTATTAATTGTTTTTGTCAAACACCATACACAATATTTCACCATTAACTCAAATTTAGTCAGTAGAAGTGCCATGCCAACAAATAAATTTAAGCTCTATCTGCCACAATGGAGCCGTGGTAGCTCAGATGGTTAGCGCTCGCTGTAAATTTCACAGTATGCGAGCAAACCGGGTTCGATCCCCGCCGGCACCAATGAAATTGTTAATTGCAATTTTAAGTGCAGATTTACCACGTGCTCGGCGTGAAGGAAAACATCGTGAGGAAACCTGCATGTCAGAGAAATAAGAAAAAAAAATATATTTCGAGCACATGTGAAGTTCGCCAACAATATAATTGATAACATTGGGGCAGCGCGGTGGACACTTCCTTGCCCTAAATCCCTCTCAGAAATGAGAGGAGGCCTGTGCTCAGCAGTGGGACGTATATAGGCTGTAACTTTACTTTTTTTTGCTTTACTGCCTCAATGCAGACTTGATATATATAAAAGAAATGTATTCATAAATGCCATTAGAGTTTATAATAAATTGCCTAACATTTTTAAAAACCTACCTTTCATTATTTTTAAAAGGAAACTCACAGAATGACTGGCAACAAAATGTTTTTATAGTTTAGATGACTTATAAAGAAATATAAGAAATATGACTTATAAAGAAATCTACAATAATGGCAATAATGTTTACCGTCCCATCAGATTATAAGAGTGAGGGAATAGAGAGTGCACCTGTGCTTGCGCATGCACTTGGGGACTATAAAAATATATAATAAAATTTTAGAATGTATCAAAAGAATAAATAGTCCAGGCGGAATCGGCGCATGAGTACCGAACACTATTCCATCTTAATTTTTTTGTGTGCCTCTGCTCAAATTGTTCTACTGATGATATAAAATTTATATCATCAGTAGAACAATTTGAGACATGCATGCATGAGACATGCATTTAATGCATGTTGCCATAGGGCAATCAGTGCCGTATTGTTTAAACCGATTTTTTTTCACTAGCAATGAATTATTACTTTCAAACGGTATTTTCAATTTATTTTATGTTCTTTGATGAAATACAAGTTCTATGTTGTTCGATAAAGTTAATAATATTCGGAGTTATGAATTTTTAAAGTTTTGAATAATCCAAAATTTGGGTACTTTTGAGCCGTAAAAATGCATAAAGAAAAAAACTAAATTATAAAATATATTTCTTTATATTCTTTGATCAAATAAGAATTAAAAAGGTCCTATGACTTTTTACGATAAAGTTAATATTTTCGGAGTTATAAGTTATAACCTTTTAAATGTATGAAAAATCCTTGTGATATTTTTGACCCATTAAAAATATATAAAGAAAAATAATAAAATATATTTTTTTAAAAGCGCAGGACCTACGGCTTTGCGTGCCTTTCGAGCCACAGCGGCAAAACACCACCAACTTCCTAACTCCAAATAACTGATTTTGCCTGACCCGGGATTCGAACCTAGGACCTCATGATCAGCAGTCGCACTACTACAACCGCTAGGCCAACGAGGCAATTTTCAGATATATATAGGTATGTAGCGGCGCATCCATTCCATTCCATATTCATACTCCAATCGGCTTTACATAAACAGCAGTTTCATTTCTCCACCTTAAAACCACTCGGAGTCTGTTAATAGTGGACCGTTCATCTCCACTATTACAGTGGTGACCATCCGACGTGATCTGAACACGCAACCAAAACAACCTTCGGAAACTTCAAGCTTCATCATCGTCATAGAATACACCACCCATTCACTCCCGAGCAGATATCGTCTGCAGTCTTCATATCCTGCAAGCCATCTAGCTTCACAAGGTGCATCGCAGCACTGGAATAATAATGCTTCCTGTTCCTTCAAGCTACTCTCTGCGCCATACAGTGTTCGGCACGGCTCTGAGCCTTACTGCTCGCCTCTGCTCCACGGCACTCTCGCAGATTACTTGCCTTCTTCTCGACTCACCGCAAACTACAAGGCAATCTCCTGGCACTTGCACATTCGTCGGTAACGAGGCTGCACTATCGACCTCCGGTCTGAGCAGGAGGGTGATGTAGCGGCGCTGTCGTCGCGCCACAAGCGAAACACACCGAAGCCTAAATCACGCTATCAATATTCCGAATCATAAACAGTATATATAGAACTTCTCCGAACTATCACTCGGAGCGTTGGCCGCTCCCCGGGCACAACACCTTGCCCGGCGGGAGATCTCCCCTTTTCCTACTACGGCCACAGGTATATAGGGAGTATTTAATTGTTAAAGTAATTTGTACAACTTGTCATCCAGTCCATATTTAGACTGTTTTTGACCTACGGACGAAAACAGAGTAGTGTTATAAGTTTATAGTGTTTATCTGTGTGTTTGTCTGTCTGTATACCTGTAATAAGGTTCTACTTATTCCATAATTAGCTGAAATATCTTCCAGTAGACCCATAAAGGAAATTATATTGAAATTACAAACTTAGTGCATACAATTAGTACTACTAAAAAATAAATAATATACACAATGTTACGTAAATTATATAAAATACAACAATAAATACAAATAAATTAAATCAATACATAATAATAATAATATGTTATGTGTATGTCTCAAAAATTTGTTCAGCCGTTTGAAGGTTATGAACTCCTTTGTTTCGGGAGTTTATAAAAAATTTAATTTATTAAGATAATTTTTTGACTTAGTAGATGTGATTATAATGTTATGTTTGTGGTGGTACCAGAGTGGTGGCGCCTATGGCGCAGACCTGGTGATCGAGATCCCGGCGTCGGGCGCGGGCGCGGACGCGGCTGGCGCGCGCTACCGGCTGGACTACTCGCCGCCGCACGGTTCGCCCGCGCCCAACTTCACCGTGCCCGCGCGCGCCTCCACCATCAACTTCCAGGGCCTGCCCGGCACCAAGTACCACTTCATGCTCTACTACTCCAACGCCACCTTCGCAGACCTGCTCACTTGGAACCAGACCATCGTCACCGGTCAGTTATCATGTATTTGTACAAGTCTCCTACATCAGTAATTAGGTTTTGCCTTCTAGAAATTCAACCTGATGGTAAGTAGATAATGTGGCCCACAAACATCTAGATCTATTCTCGATTAAGTTTCAAAAATCAGATGCGTTGTCACCCTTGAAAACTAAGACAAAATGCCTCGTTTCCAGTAAAAAGAGCTTCCGATTCTCTACACTATTATCCCCTCACCTGATACGCGCGCCGAGCGCTGCAAGGCTTAACTTGATACGGCACTCGAGCCGTGGCCGCGCCGTTTGTTAAGTGTTCCACTTTATTGGTTTTTTTGGTCTTTCCCTTTATAAATACCCCACACATTATATATTGTTGGATTTGTGGATAAATTATCTACAACATGATATTACTTTCAATAAAAAATATTGTACTATAATCAAATAGTATGCAAGTGAAAGTGAAAAAAGGTTTATTTCTGACTTTCCTATCGAATAAAAACAAAATTAATCAACTTATAGATTTTATTTTGTATTTTATTTACCCTCTTATTATATAGTAATACAAATATTAAAAAAAACATTTACATCTTTTAAAGTCAAATGTCAAGAAAAACAATAATTTCCGCATACAGATATTTTTGGCCGCGTAAAAACATCTCTAAAATAGCTCAACTTTGTACCTTGATTTTGTTTAACTTACTGAATTAAATCTAAGTAATGTATATATTTTTGAAAAGCTTATTTCATGGTTAAAGGAATAAGTTTACAATTAGGACACAACACTGCGTTTATTTCATACAGTAGGTAAAATCTCAAACCCTTCGCTTTGGCGGTGGGATGAACGACCTTCAAAACTACGCTCTTAAGAAATAAACAAAGCCAAAACACGAAACAATGAACCTTTATTCTAAAATTACATGAGATATGCTTTCTATACCACACAAAAAAAACACTGAACACTGTTATAAAAAAGTATAAAAAAGTTGCTTGCTTGCGTGCTTGATACCAGTCATAATATGACCGGCCAGTCCCAGCAGTACATTTGCCGTAAAATATTCAAATTAAAATAAATTTAAGGAATTCTGCATATAACTACTGTTTGTTTATGTAATTATTCACTCAAAACAACAAAAACATTTCCAACAAATCAAGAATTATTATGTAAAATACAAATAAATATGTTGCGTACCGGCGAATTGATGGTAGTAATCAATGAAAATATTAGTTTACCCTGAATGACAGCCACGAATATGTATAACTTTGAGTTAAAACGACAAAACACTTACCTTGGCATGATGTTAACGTAATTTAATAAGACACAATATCACAAAAAAATAATTCGGAAGCACTTCACGCACACCACGAAACTACGTCCTCGAAAAGATTAAACAAACATATTTTTTTTCTTAAAGGAAGTCTGTTCTCACTGACTTAAATGAATAAGCACAAAATATAGAGCCATACTGCCCTACTCACACGATTCAAAACATCAATTGGTTTAAGAAAACAGACTTGAATTCGGAGCTTGCGACACGGTCATAATATGACCGGTATCAAGTAAGGGCTTACATTTTGCGGTCATATTGTTACGCGCTCAAATCGGCGTACTAGTGCCATCTAGTCTCGAACCGAAGAACTAAACTTCTTGAATTTTAAAACTCGAACTCTCGGTACCTTGCGCGTGTTTACTTCAACATTCTGGATATTTTGCTAATTTATATAAATAGGCGCTGCAAGATACGATCGAGCAGAGTTGAACTCGGCGACACAAGCGAAGCTTCGGAGCGGAATTAAGTGAATTAGTGTGTTTAATTATTAGTGTTTTTAGTTTTAATTTGTGTAAAGTAAATTAAAGTGTTAATTTAGGTAATTTTATCGGCAATTTTTATTGTCTGAACGAACCTGAAGCTCGTAACAATTGGTGTCAGAAGTGGGATTAAATCATGCCGATTTTACCTAAGGAGGAAACGGAGGGTGTCCGTACCCGAAGTCAACGCCAGCAGGAGACGGACCAAAGAAGATTTGGTGGTGCAACGCCGCAGACGTCGGAGGGCCAGCCGCCGGCTGCAGGCCCGTCAGCAGCTCCCACATCTGCAGCACCTGATTTAGGTGCTCTGATGTTGATGTTGCAGGAACAGGCCCGCCGACAGGAGGAACAGGCCCGTCGGTTGGAAGATCAGCAGGCGGAATAGGCTCGTCGGTCGGAAGAGCAGATGCTCCTCATGAAGGACCTTCACGCTACCTTTGGGAAAGAGATAAGGGACGTGAAGGATAGGGTTGCTCAACAAGACAACCGCCTGTCGGAAGCTGAAACCCGAATCGAAGAACATGAAACCCGAATCAACCATGTGAACAATCGAGTTGACAACGTGATGGCTGACGTGAAGAAAACGCTAAACGACCTCAAACTTGGGGATGGAACTACAGCTCCCGTAGTAGCTGCAGCACCTTCGCTACGTGGATTCAAAGTGCCGCCGTTCGACGGGACCTCTTCCTGGTCGGCCTACAAAATCCAGTTCGAGGCCGTCATGGAGGCAAACGGCTGGAATAAAAGCCAGGCCATGACTGCACTCACCTTAGGCCTGCGCGACCAAGCCTTAACCGTGTTGGAAGCTCTCGGTAAGAAAGTGACCTACGAGCATCGACCTTGAGGCATTGGAGGCGAGATATGGTGACGCTCACCTGGAACACGTCTTTCGCGCGCAGCTTAAAGATTGCGTGCAACGCAGCAACGAAAACCTGCAGCAGTGGGCCCTTGAGGTGGAGAATATGGTTCGAAAAGCATACCAGTCTGTACCTGCGCTCATTGAAGGGAACCTGGTGCAGACATTCATCGACGGCATCCGCGACCTGGAAGTCAGAGCTGCTGTGAGGCTCGGGCACCACGAGACGCTTAAGGACGCCTTGGCCCATGCCCTGGAGGTAGAAGCCGTGCGGCAGGATCATCGTTCCCATCGCGTCAGGGAGGTTGCAGCAGCTACAGTTCGCGACCGCAACAAAGGATACAGCCCTAGGTGCTATGGCTGTGGGGAAAAGGGCCATCTTCGATCCAGCTGCCCTAAGCGAACCCTAGAAAGGGAAGGTGAACGATCCCAGGAGGGTAGTGCGGCCAACAGCACCGCCCAGCAGCAGCAGGGAAACGAGTAAAAACCAGAACTGCGGGGTGGGTGCTGGCTGATGTTAAAAGAGCCCCAAGGATCTCGATCTCACAAACCCATGATGGGAACAGTCTAATCATCAAGGGCGAGGTCAACGGAATGCCGTGTAAACTGACCATATACACTGGAGCCTCTCGTACGGTTGTTAGTTCCCAACTTATAAGCCAGTTACTTGGGGACTCCGCATACAACCGAGAACGCATTAATTTGGTAACAGCCACCGGTCAGCGTATACCCGTCCGTGGAGAGAAGGAGATGGAGTTGAAGCTTGGCAACGTGATCTACCTGCATAATGTCATCGTGGCTGATATAATGGACGACTGCATCCTAGGCCTAGACTTTATGAGGAATAATTGTTGTGAGATCGACGTTAAGCAAGGTGTTTTGAAATGTGGACAGGAGGAACTTTTTATGGAAGGTGCGTTACCAGGGAACGTGTACAGCATTAAGAAGATTGTTCTTCCGCCGAGATCGGAAACGATTGTTCCGGTTAGTCTTCCCCGAAACGCTGGGCAAGCTCACCGTTGTGTACTTGTGGAAAGGGTAAACAATGACCTTCCATGGAAAGTAGCTCGAACCTTGGTCAGAACCACTGACATCTCAAGAATACGTGTGCTGAACCTTTGCGACCGGGAACAGATTATAGAAAAAGGCACACTGGTTGGTACTTGCGAGGAAGTGGATTGGTTACGTCGGTGCCAATATATATCGAGTGGGACCCCCAGCAAGGATTCAGAAACGAGAGTGACCACACTTTTGGAAGACTGTCGCAGTGTTCTCTCCCCGAACGAATTGGTCAAGGCGAAGAAGTTGTTACTCAAGTACGCCGATGTGTTCTCGTCAAACGATGCTGACATAGGAAAGTCTGGCTTAGTTCAACACAAAATAAACACAGGAGAGGAATTGCCTATCCGTCAGCGGCCAAGAAGATTGCCGGTAGCACGTGAAAAGGAAGTGGAAACCATGATTGAGGGAATGGTGAAGGATGGTGTTATTGAACCTTCATCTAGTCCATGGTGTTCACCCGTGGTGCTGGTAAAGAAGAAGGATGGCAGCATGCGGTTCTGTGTTGATTACCGCCGTCTGAACGACGTTACAAAGAAGGACAGCTATCCCTTGCCAAGAATTGATGACACGTTGGACATGCTTACAGGAGTAAAATGGTTTAGCACGCTGGATCTAAAAAGTGGCTACTGGCAAGTTGAAATTGACCCTAAGGACAAGGAGAAAACTGCGTTCTCGACGGGAAAGGGTCTGTGGCAATTCAAAGTAATGCCGTTTGGGTTGTGCAATGCTCCAGCAACGTTTGAAAGGCTGATGGAACTTGTACTTACCGGGCTAATTGGCGGTGCCTGTCTGGTCTACTTGGATGACATCATCATCGTGGGCCGTACGTTTGAGGAACACCTTGAAAACCTGGGACGCGTGCTCATGAAGATTCAGAGTGCCAATCTCAAGCTGAGTCCGAAGAAATGTTTACTATTCAAACGGCAAGTCAACTTTTTGCGGTATGTAGTGTCGGAAGAAGGTATCCGCACGGATCCAGAGAAAATTGCATCTGTAAAGGATTGGCCGGTTCCAAAAGACAAGACGCAGGTTAGATCATTTTTGGGTTTGTGCTCCTATTACCGGCGATTTGTGAAGAACTTTGCAGATATAGCCAAACCTCTGCATAAGCTAACCGAGGAGAAGCGACATTTCTGCTGGGATGAAAGTTGTAATATCGCATTCCAGGAGCTCAAGGACCGTCTGTGCAAAACACCTATTTTGGGATACCCTGATGCAAGCAAAGAATTTATAGTTGACACAGACGCAAGTGATATAGGACTTGGCGGTGTGTTGTCTCAACGGAATGGTGACCAAGAGGTCGTGATAGCGTACCTACTTCAGCAAGTCGTTGTCAAAACCGGAAAGGAACTATTGTGTCAGAAGACCCGAATTGCTAGCTGTGGTAAAGTCGTTGCAGCATTTTAGCAAATATCTTCTGGGGAGAAAATTTCACATACGAACTGACCATGCTGCACTAAAATGGCTATTTCAGTTTAAAAATCCAGAAGGACAAGTTGCGAGGTGGATTGAACTACTGCAGGAATACGACTTTGAGATCGAACATCGCTGCGGGAAATCTCATGGCAACGCAGATGCATTATCACGAAGACCTTGTCCTGAAGATTGCAAACATTGTACTAGGCAAGAGAGTAAGGGAGTGGTATCCGTGAGGATGCTCAGGGCAGACCACCTCAGCAACGAGTGGAAGGACAGCTTACAACGTGCACAGCAGGAAGATCCGGACATCAAGCCGATCCGGGAATGGATGAAGGCCATTGCTCCCAAGCCCAAGTGGAGCGACGTCTCAGCGATGAGTTCGACCACTAAAAGCTATTGGGCCCAGTGGGACAGCTTGCTGCTTCAGGATGGAGTTCTGTGCCGTAAATGGGAAAATGTTCGGGGAGACAGCTGTCATTCACAAATGGTTGTCCCTAAAGCTAAAGTACCGGATGTTCTACAGCTGTACCATAATGATTATTCAGGAGGCCATCTGGGAGTAAAACGAACTCTACTGAAGATCCGAGAACGGTTTTACTGGGTCCACTGTCGAAACGATGTCGAGTACTGGTGTCGCAAATGTACAAGTTGTGCGGCTGTAAAGGGACCTCAGACTCGTAGTAGAGGTGCATTGAAGTTGTACAACGTTGGTGCACCATGGGAGAGAATAGCCATTGACGTGGAGGGGCCGTTTCCGGAGAGTGAAAGCGGTAACAAGTATTTCATGGTTGTGATGGATTACTTCACTAAGTGGCCAGAAGTCTTCGCCATTCCAAATCAAGAAGCTTCAACAGTTGCTGATAAGCTAGTTCATGAAGTCTTCTGTCGTTTTGGTGTACCTTTAGAGATTCACAGCGATCAAGGAAGGAATTTTGAGTCTCAAATATTCCAGGAAACTTGCCGAGTTATGGGTACTCATAAAACAAGAACGACTTCTTATCACCCGCAATCTGATGGAATGGTAGAACGATTTAATCAGACATTGGAGAGGTACCTAGCAAAAGTTGTAGACAATCGGCAACGAGATTGGGACAAGCACATACAACCGTTTTTGTTATCATATCAAAGCGCTGTTAACGAAAGTACAGCAGTGACACCAGCTTTCGCAAACTTTGGAAGAGAATTACGGCTGCCTGCAGACCTGATCACCGGGATACCACCTGATGCTCCACGCAGTATAACCGATAATGCAAATGACTTGCGGAACAAAATGAATGACGTTTATGAGCACGTCAGACAATCGGGCCAGCAAATGTCTGAAAAGATGAAAACCCGGTATGATCGCAAAATGAACAACAAAGGGTTCGACGAAGGTTCACTTGTGTGGTTGCACAATCCAGTCCGCAGCAAAGGGAAATCTCCTAAGCTTCAAGCTAAATGGGACGGCCCGTACCGGATTGTGACCAGGATCAACGATGTAACCTACCGGATACAGAAAGGCGCAAGAGGGCCTCCTAAGATCGTCCATGTGGATCGCCTAGCGCGTTATTATGGGGCCGATAATGCTCGGGACGAGCATGTCTTAGGAGGGGGCAGTGTTACGCGCTCAAATCGGCGCACTAGCGCCATCTAGTCTCGAACTGAAGAACTAAACTTCTTGAAGTTTAAAACTCGAACTCTCGGTACCTTGCGCGTGTTTACTTGAACATTCTGGATATTTTGCTAATTTATATAAATAGGCGCTGCAAGATACGATCGAGCAGAGTTGAACTCAGCGACACAAGCGAAGCTTCGGAGCGGAATTAAGTGAATTAATGTGTTTAATTATTAGTGTTTTTAGTTTTAATTTGTGTAAAGTAAATTAAAGTGTTAATTTAGGTAATTTTATCGGCAATTTTTATTGTCACAAACCTGAAGCTCGTAACAATATTATGACCGATATCAGGTGAGGGGTTATATTAAAACGGTTCTATTGATGTGTCTGCGTGCCATTTTAATTCGGATACCAATGTCTCCGGTTTTCTACACAAAAACTAAATAGGGTGCGCCAGTCCCACACCAGGAACCAGTAGTAGAACATTTCAATCTCCAAAGTTAAATGTTAATCTTCTTTTGAATTACCCAACATTTTTTGTACGTTTGGTAGCCATGCCGTACTTCTGCCAATCATGTAATCATAACTAAAAGCTATATACGCGCCATGTACATCGGTAAAACACATAATCTAAAAGGACAATTCTTCAATATTCACTTCGTTCCCGACGGCCATTTTATTATAATATTACGTCTTATTTCATCAGAAAATGCTAACTTATATCAATAGTTGTCATTGGTAAACCAATTGAACACAAATTATATGATTTCCAGCAATATTCCATTTGGTCAACAACTGATGATTAGGATTTTTGATATATTTTTTTTTTACATTTATGTTCACTTAGATACTTCAATACATTTTTATAGTAAATTCTTCAAAAATTCACAATGTTCCAGTGGTTGAACAGTGGTTTATTACTGGTAATATCTACACTACGAGTTTGTTACAGTAATTGACCACTTACACTTTTTTTTACAGACGTAATGCCACTGAAAAGAACTTTTATTTCATATATAAGGTGTCATAAAAGCGATAGACGAGATAAATAAAGGCGCGAAAGTTAGAGAAACATGCATAAAATATAATATACTTTTTACAACTATCATAAATAAAATGAAACTGAAAAACAAAACAATATTATGAGCATTACATCTGTGATTTAAAGTTGTGATGATTACTGATTATAAAATTTAATTAAGTTCATTAGTATTAATAATAAAATTATTCTTCATTATGTTCGTGGTAGAGCTACGCTGCAACCCTGCAGCTATACTATAGTTGAAGCACGAATGGGTTGGCTCAACTGGGGCAAGACCGCGCTCTCACAGAATACCAGCGTAAAATAGTAGCGTAATGCTGCTGTGTTTCGTATGGTGAGTGTAGACAACCGGAGACCCATTTTACTGGAATCGAGGCATTCCATCTTAGTCCTCAGGGGTGACGACGCGTTTGCATTTTGATTCTTAATTGAGGATAAATGTGGATATCTATGGACCACTGCATCCACTTACCAACCGGTGGACTGTGTGCTCGTTTGTCACCCAATACTATACAAAATTAAAATCATTCGTATTATTTACTGCTTTACTATTGGCACAATGTTTGGTCTATTACTGCTACAATCTGGTCTACTTTAGGCACATTGCGAATTGCCACATTCAGTTTTAAATAAAAATAAACTCAATAACTATTAATTTTAATTATTACTGCGTTACAGCGTATGAGAACAGAAAGGTTACAAGATGAAGGTGGAAAAAAACAAGTTCAAATGTAGACTGAAAGAAAATATAAATGGTTTGGATGAATTATGTATGAAGGAGTTAGACTTGGAGAATGTATGGCAAAATGTTAAGAAAGGTTTAGTGGATGCAGCTACCGAAGTATGTGGTGTTAGTAAGAGAAAGAATGATAGGAAAAATAATACTTTATGGTGGGATGATGAGATACGTATGGAAGTTAAAGCAAAGAAGAGAACAAAGGCTGGTAATTATAGCGGTACGAATGATGATATTGAAAGAAAAATGGCAGTCTTTAGACGTCTAAATAAGAGAGTAAAAGAAGTAGTTGAAAGGAAAAAGCAAGAAAGAACGGATAAGAATGATAGAAGAATATCGGATAACTTCCAGGCAAATATTAAAATATTCTGGAAACTTGTAAGAACTGCCAGGGGGGACATTCAAAACAGCTTATATTGAATGCTATAAGAGACGAGAATGGCTATATTCTGAATGATGAAGTTTTGAGTTTAAAGAGATGGAAGGAATATTTTGAAAGCGTGTTTATGAGTGAGAAGACAACGTGTGAACTAAATGAAGTAGAAACTCCGAAAGAAGAGGAAAGAGGTAAAGGAGATAAATATAGATGAAATAATGAAAGCAATGAAAAGCATTAAAACAGGTAAGGCTGCCGGATATGAACTCGAAATGCTAAGGGCTGGAGAGGAAGTGGTGGCAGGCCTGCTGCACACCTTGTTTAATTTATGCTGGGAACTGAAGCGGGTACCAGTAGACTGGTGCAAAGCCGTGATAGTCCCAGTATATAAAGGAAAAGGGTCGCAGCAGGACTGTAAAAACTACCGTGGCATCAGCCTTCTTAGCATTGTGGGAAAACTGTATGCTAAGGCACTGATTAAAAGGGTCATGAGAGAAACTGATGGAAAAATTTGGGATGTGCAAGCGGGATTTAGAAAGGGAATGGGATGTACAGATCAAGTCTTTTCCATGCGCATGATCGCGGAGAAGTTTTTGGCCAAAAACGAAAAGGTTTTTTGTGCGTTTATGGACTTGGAAAAGGCCTATGACAGAGTGGATAGGGATGTCCTATGGCAAACACTGAACTCATTTGGGTTGAGCGCTGGCTTGATACACGCATTGGAGTCTCTTTATAGGGACTCATGTGCTTGTGTTAGGATCAACGGGGTCTACTCGGACTGGTTTGACATCCATAAAGGTGTCAGACAGGGCTGTGTGGCTTCCCCGTGGCTGTTCAACCTATTTATGGACAGTTGTTTGCAAAATCTGAAAGTTGAAGAATGCGGATTAAGGATGGGTGAGTTAACCGTCAAATGCGTTTTGTACGCCGATGATCAAGTTATTCTTGCGTCGTCGGCGGTGAGTTGCAAATGATGGTTACATTAATGAACAGATTGTAACGCTCTTCCCCCCTCTCTCTATATAATAAAAATTTTATAATATTAAAAATATCCCCTTTTCAATAACATTATATATATGTGACCAGGATTATTAAAATATATTTTGATCTTTCTAAATGATCTTTCAAAAGGTTTATTAATAGGCCGTTTTTAATATTTTGTCGTGATCGTCTTAGTTAGGACCCTTATTTACGTTGTGTTTGTTTAGTAACTTAGTTCTTTTAGGTGTCTTTTGGAAGAATGAATATTCACTAGAGCAATTGAAGGCTGTTGGTAGTGCCTTATAAGCTAAGTGAACCCCGTTCACGAAGACAGGGCTTGAGAAAGGTTAGGAACATAAAACGTCTTATTTCCACTTGTATCAGGTTAACATTATTAATTTATTATTATTTATCCCTTCCCGCTTGGAAAAGGCTCACAATATATTTATACAAAAATACCCGATACAAGGGCTTCGCTCTCCTACATTTATTTAAAAAAATGTAGGGGAGGTACACGGCCCCACACACGCCGTGCACGGTGAGTGCCAACCATTTTGATGCACTCCCCCCGAAGGGAACGCTAATTCGGGAACTGGACCGTAGTCCACAGCAAAATAACTGGCGAACCAGTAAAAGAGGCTTGGCCCCTTGTTAGTGCGTAAGCACAAACATCGACCGAAGTCGCGCATGTCAATGCGTGTAAACGCCATACAGAATACGAACGAATCCAGCCACAGTGAATGTACGTCACACGGTTTAGGCAAATAGGCACACTGGCCGTAAACCCTCCGTGAGCGCCACCACCTGCCAGACCGCCGCTCCTGCAGACGTGATGTAAGTGTATGGCATTACCACCAATTGCATGATCAGCACGGCTACTAGCCGCAGAGCGTGTCATGAGACTACTGCTCACCTCAAGGGAATGGGGTCCCACGTTGTGCGGCTTTCGGCCGCAGCCTTGAGAGTCTCCTCAGATCCTCCCGCCAGCTACCACCCGCATGAGGTCGACACATATGCTCCACCAACCAATACAACGGCAGATATAGCCAAAAGGCAGTTATAAGATAAGAGTAATAATTCGCCATCAGAAAGGGTTTGTGTCACTGACGTTGAGTAAATGCATTTTCGATCATGTTTGTCTCACCCACCAACAAGTTGCCTTCAATCATTCAAAGGTGGGAAAGTTACAGAGATATAATATTATGTTGTTATATAAAACATCGTGGAGGGCAAACAGTCTGCAGCCCCGCAATGAAGGGACCCGACTTGGGCAAAGCTACTTAGGTGTGAGTCAAACCAAGACGCAGAGAGCGCCATTGAGAATAGCGTCCCACCAAACAACCATCGCAGAGACGCAATGCTGCAGAACGCAACAAGCATCAATACGACTATCGTCGGGCTTACACCATTCCAAGGTCCCCCATACATCCCAGCAGACATCACCACCCGTATACCTCCATCGACCAGAACCACAGAGAGCGTCGAATCAGGCGCAGCACACCCGTAGATCCATCACAAGACGCAATACCGCCAGTAGCAGTAAGCATCAATGCAACTATCATACGGATGGCGCCCCCTCACAACACACCCAACATGATCCCTATCGACTTTGGTAACAAAGTTGGTATTGTTGTTATATTAAAAATATCACCAACGTATCATAGTAGCACGCTACTAAGACGCCAATGAACAAAACTCCACGTATCATAGCGCTAATGCACTAAGACATGAAGCTGAGTATGCCTGTTACACTTAAAAGTGCTACCAAAAACACTCAACATCCCCATCCGAAAGATAGACGACGCATCGCTATGCGCTACGACGCCGCCAACAAACGGTATGGGTGTGCGATGTCCACGGGAAAGCCGTATTGCTACAACAAACCCGCTTACCACCGACACTAAGATGTTAATTGTACACCTCCATCGACCAGAACAACAGGAATGCGTCGAATCAGGCGCAGCACACCCGCAGATCCATCACAAGACGCAATACCGCAAGTAGCAGTAAGCATCAATGCAACTATCATACGGGCGGCGCACCCTCACAACACACCCACATGACTCCTATCGACTTTGGCAACAAAGTTAGTATTGTTGTTATATAAAAATATCACCAACGTATCATAGCGCTAATGCACTAAGACATGAAGCTGAGTATGCCTGTTACACTTAAAAGTGCCACCAAACACACTCATCATCCCCATCCGAAAGATAGACGACACATCGCTATGCGCAACGACGTCGCCCACAAACGGTATGGGTGTGCGATGTCCACGGGAAAGCCGTATTGCTACAACAAACCCGCTTACCACCAGCACTAAGATGTTAATTGTATACCTCCATCGACCAGAACCACAAGAATGCGTCGAATCAGGCGCAGCACACCCGCAGATCCATCACAAGACGCAATACCGCAAGTAGCAGTAAGCATCAATGCAACTATCATACGGGCGGCGCACCCTCACAACACACCCACATGACTCCTATCGACTTTGGCAACAAAGTTAGTATTGTTGTTATATAAAAAATATCACTAACGTGTCATAGTAGCACGCTACTAAAACGTCAATGAACAAAACTCCACGTATCATAACGCTAATGCACTAAGACATGAAGCTGAGTATGCCTGTTACACTTAAAAGTGCCACCAAACACACTCATCATCCCCATCCGAAAGATAGACGACACATCGCTATGCGCAACGACGTCGCCCACAAACGGTATGGGTGTGCGATGTCCACGGGAAAGCCGTATTGCTACAACAAACCCGCTTACCACCAGCACTAAGATGTTAATTGTATACCTCCATCGACCAGAACCACAAGAATGCGTCGAATCAGGCGCAGCACACCCGCAGATCCATCACAAACTTTTAGTTTATAAAGCTGGAGCAGTTGGAGATTTTAAAAAGTAATAATGGTAATTATACACTGCTGAATGAACAAACAAATGTTTCTAGTTCACCTTTGTTAAACATCTTTAAGGCCAATCTTTAATAATAATTTTAAGATTAATAATAATAAATAATAATAATGATATCAATAAAACAATAATAATAATAGTATTTAAAATATTAATCATAACAATAATAATAATTAGTAGCAGATTTGTTATCGCACGGCGCGGTCACTCAAAACAATAATAATAATAGTATTCAAAAATAATCATAACAATAATAATAACTGTTGGCAGGTTTGTTATCGCACGACGCGGTCCCTCGCTACTTTGGTAGGGAGCGATTGTGTCAGCGTGTATAAATAGCAACTGTTTCGACTCGCCGCTCACTTAGCGGTCAGCCGCCGTAGAGTCTATATTACCTGAGGATGCCTCGTGTAGAGGCGAAACACGTGTCGTATTATCGTCGATGGTGTGTCTTGCCTGGAATAGTGGTGTTGAGAGTAGTGGTGCTTGGTCTAGTGGTGACGGAGTTAGTGTATGCAATTGAGGGAGGGCGGGAGGTGCGCTTCAATCCAGGTAAGACACATCATTTTATATGTTTAGCGGAAAGTTGCAAAGAAATTTATATTTTTATTTTTTATTATAATGGATTTCCGCAAAGTAACGCCTGATTCTATCAATTATCTTAAAAAGGCTAGCACAGCCGAACAGGCAAGACTCTATGTTAAAATAACAAAGCTACATCGTATTGCTGCTCAAAATGTTTGGTTTAATCAGCAGTGTAAACAACTCCATGTTATTCCCAATTATATCCAAATACGTTCTAACACACATAGTCGAGCGGCCAGTGTTGCCATTTCCAAAGCTCAGAATATTTGGCTTAATGAGGAATGTCGTCGTTGGTTTTCCAATAGAGATAACTTAAAAACCCACCTTAAAGTATTATATTCTGAACTTTCATATAAATTACATAATATTGAATTTGATATTTTGGATGGGAAAGCCAGAGAACTTGCGTCAATGGCTATTTACGAGAAATATCAAATTCAATCCCATAAGTTAAAACGACTTGTATCTTCTTCGTCCCGTAAACGTAACAACGACACACATACTGAATATCACCAATTTTATCCCCGTGTTAAAAATCTTTCCGATGTCCAGTTTCCAACGGATGAGTTGTCCCTTTTACACAAAGGCCTAAAGTATAATTTAACACCTTCGGTCTCCCAAAGATCGTTAGAGACTGTAGCCGTTGACGCGGAGGTGGCTGTTGTGATCGGGAGGAAAGATAACATCGTTAAAAGTTTGTTAGCTAAAGAAATTCAGGAGGCACCCGCATCTTCCCATTGCAATCCTGAGTTCCCCATTTTTATGTCACTAAAACATAGAATAAAAGACAATAACCTTATTGTTACTAAGGCCGACAAGGGAAATACTGTTGTCATTATGGAGAGTAGCGGGTATAGCCAGAAGGTTAACGATGTTATCCAAGGTGACGACTTTCAGCTGTTAGAGTCTGATCCAACCAAAAAGTTTACTTCGGATATTAAAGTATGTATACAAAAGTCGTCATATGTTTTTCCCGATCACAACTTGTCTCGGAGCAATCTTGTTCCAATGAATCCTCAAGCACCCACTTTATATGGGTTACCTAAATTACATAAAGAACATGTTCCTATTCGTCCAGTTGTCTCATATATAGGTGCACCAGCTTATTTCCTTGCTAAAAAATTAAACTTCCTCCTTCGGGAGAAATCTGGTTTCAACCCCACTTACAGCCTTAAAAATAGTTTAGAACTTATTTCCAAAATAAAAGATATTCGTATTCCACCTAAATCTATGTTGTTGTCTTTAGACGTTGATAGTCTTTTCACAAACGTCCCATTCCCTGACTGTTTGCGTATACTCTCAGATCTCTTTAAAAAACGTCGTCTGCATCCCGGGGAAACAAATGATCTTCTTAATTTAACCTCTCTCTGTATGAAACAAAATTATTTCCGGTTTAATAACCGTTTCTATCTACAAAAAGAAGGGTTAGCTATGGGGTCCCCTCTAAGTCCACTTATGGCGGACATTTTCATGGATGATTTCGAAAAACAACATATAGTTGTTAACCAAAATATCTTATACTATTATCGATATGTAGACGACATAATTATTTGCTGGACAGGCACAAGGAGACAACTGGATGTTTTCCTTAATAAAATAAATAGAGTCCACGAAAAAATTAAATTTAAGCTTGAATTGGAACAAGATGGCTCCCTTAATTTCCTTGATTTAACAATAACAAGAAAAGAGTCGTTACATGTTTTTCAAATTTATCGAAAGCCAACTCATACCGACACGGTCATCCCCGCATCATCGTGTCATCCATGGCAACATAAATTAGCCGCTTTTTATTGTTACATTAACCGTCTGTCTACTGTTCCATTAAAAACAGCGTTGGCGATAGCACGCAGCCCTGTGGAACACCAGCATTAATAGGCTTGCAATCGGAGCTTGCACCGTCTACAACGACCTTGATGCTCCGATCTGCAAGAAAGCTGGTGATCCAATCGCACAATTTCTCGGGAAGCCCATAGGAAGGGAGCTTCGAAAGAAGCGCTTTGTGCCAAACCCGATCGAAGGCCTTCGCAATGTCCAAACTAACGGCCAATGCCTCCCCCTTGAACTCTACTG
This sequence comes from Parnassius smintheus behrii, assembly GCA_036936625.1. NCBI lineage: Eukaryota > Metazoa > Arthropoda > Insecta > Lepidoptera > Papilionidae > Parnassius > Parnassius smintheus. The sequence continues at coordinate 56,005,141 of JAUPFT010000003.1, read as the reverse complement.
CCTCCGCCCATCTGTGAGTGAGGTAGACCAGAAGATCACCAGCTGACCGACCACGGCGAAAACCGTATTGGCGATCACTAATCAGCTGGTGATGCTCAAGGTACCTCATGAGCTGGCAGTTTACAATGGACTCCATTGTTTTGGAGAACAAGGAGGTGATGGCGATTGGCCGGTAGTTGGACGGGTCTGAGCGGTCGCCTTTTTTAGGGATCGGGTGGACGAAAGCCGTCTTCCATGATTTTGGGACTACGCCTAGGGAGTAGGAGTACCGGAAAAGACGCGTTAAAACCGGTGCCAACTCTGGAGCACACGTCCTCAGCACAATTGGGGGGATTCCGTCAGGCCCACTCGACTTGTGGATGTCCAGGGAGAGGAGTGCTTTGCGAACCGAGCGCTGTGTGAACTGCACTTCCGGCATGGAGCACTCACACCGCGGGATGGTCGGCGGCGTACTCCCCCCGTCATCGAGAGTCGAGTTAGACGCAAAGAAAGAGCCTAGAAGATCGGCTTTCTCCTTTGCAGTATGGGCCAGTGAGTCGTCCTCCCTGTGCAGAGATGGAAGAGATGGCTGACAGAAATTCCCCTGGACAGCCTTGGCGAGAGACCAGAATGCACGGGTTCCAGAAGGAAGGCGAACTAGTTTCTCGCCAATTCTGCCTATGTGCTCTGACTTTGCCTTGGCAATGACTCTTTTGAAGGACCTAGAGGCGGAATTATATTTCTTTTTTAGAGCGCTGGTGTTTACATCCCGGGACGCTGATGCATCAACCCAGGCTTGGTAGCACTCCTGCTTATAGCATGATGCTATTTTACAGGAGCGACCAAACCATGGCTGAGATTTGCCTCCAATGGGCACCACAGAGGAAGGAATAAAAAGTTCCATACCCTGAAGTACCACATCAGTAACAGAATCCGCAACAACGTTGGGATCATCCGGCGAGAAGCAAACCCGCCCCCAAGGGTAGGATGCAAAGAAAGACCGCATCCCATCCCAATCGGCTGACCTATAGTGCCAAACACGGCGGCAGCCTGCAGAATGCAACCGCGATTTCAGCGTGAGTGGCACAACACTCCGGACCAGACAATGGTCCGAGGAGCCTAAAGGGGCGTCGACGGAAATCTGATATCCGTCCGGGTGAGAGGTCAGCAGAAGGTCCAACAGGGAAGGTGCATGATCCTCCACATCTGGAATCCGCGTAGGCGAAGTAACCAGTTGTGTCAGACCATATGCCAAGGCAAAATCATGAACAGATCTCCCCGCATGATCGGTTAAACGTGAACCAAGCCATTCGGCGTGATGGGCGTTAAAGTCGCCGAGGATCACGATCTCTGCGGAGGGGATCTGCTGTAGCAACGAATCTGCAGCCATTTGGACGTGGTCGAAGAGTCGGTCTGTTTCGGCATTACCGCTATGGGACCTATAGAGGCACCCGTAGACGCGGGGATGGTCGTCGCTGTCTACGCGTAGCCAAAGGATGGACAGGTCCGAACCTTCAAGTCTGCCGAGGCGTCGAGAACAGATGTCCTCTCTGACGTAAACGCAAACTCCAGCCCGAGGCACAAAGGAGTGTTCCAGTTTGTACCCCGGGTAGGAGAGATACGAGACATCAGCCGGAGAGGACACCTGCGTCTCGGTCAGAAAGAGCAGAGCCGGCCTCGCCGTCTCGAGATGGTAGTGGACGGCGTTTAGGTTAGAGTGAAGTCCCCTGATATTGCAGAAATTCACGGACAGCGTGGCAGGGGCCGCCTTGGTCTTGTTGCTCCGTTTGCCCCGAGCAGTTGTAGTCTTGAGCGGAATTTTGCCCCCCCCAGAATACGCGGGGCAGCCTGAGCACCCACGCTCAGAAGTGGAGAAACATGGTCGTGGATGCTCAGCGAGGGATTCTCCAGGGGTGCTGGTACCCTCCTGGGGTAGTCTATCATTATTTAATTCCGCTACCATGTTGATGGGGGGGGGGGGATTTGGGCCTCCGGCCACCTGCACTCACCAGACGAAACGCGGAAGCAGAGCTTCCACTTCACGCCGGTATTCTGTGAGGTCGTGGTACCACCCCGGTTTGAGCCGGCCCATACGTGCAACAGCAAAGCTGCCGCGTGGCTCTACCACTGTTAAAAGGATTGTGTGTTCGTTTGTCACCTATACTCTATAAAAAAATGGGGCTTCATCAGGTTAACCTTAATGAAGCCTCGTGGGCTAATAGATTATCCGTTTATCTGAGCAGGGCTTTACAATGGTTTTGTCACTTATATGAAACAAATAAAGGTAATAAAATCAGTCTATAACTTGCCGGGCAGTGTGATTTGAGTTTGAGAAAGACTAGGAAAGACCTCGCGATCTCCGATACACTGCGGTATACCATCTCTTATGTGACAAATAAAAATTACTCAAAACGGAGGCGAGAAGATCGACTAGGCGCGTGTGATATCCGGTTTCTGCGATCGGATAAGGTGGTAAATTAAAATTAAAAAAAGAAAAAAACTAAACTCGCAACGAATAGTATATTCGGCCATAAGCCGAATACCGGCTAATGGCCGGTAGTACACTGCACTGGCTTCCTGGCCTAATTTCAGGCAAAAATATTCGGCCGGGAGGGAAGTATGTAGTGTCTATTTTGAACGTCTTTTCTCTGAAGCTGAGATTGTCTAGATGAAAATGAGTAAGCCATCGCCTGAAAATGCATAAAGTATATATAGTCTATATGCACCATAATCTTCCTCTTCTACATTGTTACTTATTTTTCGACGAAAACTGAGAGATGTTATTAGTTTGTAGTGTGTGCCTGTGTGTATGTGTCTGTGTGTATGTGTGCCTGTCTGTGCCATCATAGCTCCTGAACGTATGAACAGATTTTGATTACGTTTTTATCGTTTGAAAGGTGTCTTAATCAAGAGTGTTCTTAGCTATGTTTCAAGAAAATCTGATCATTAACTCTTTTTTGTTTAAAGTAATCGGTGTTCGACCAAATAAGATAAAAGTAGCCGAATAGGCCGAATAATACTGAATAATAGCCGAATATTCTTTACAAGTTTAAAAAAACACAGCTGTTAACGTATTAACTTTTGAATAATAACTTGCAATGTTTTATGTACTAGCACCGGAGCCACCAACGAATCTGAACGTGACGCAGGGACGCAACAAGAAGACAATCATCACTTGGTCCCCGCCCGCGCACGGAGACTACACCGGCTTTCGGTTTAAGGTATGCGTTACAGCTGTAATATTTCACTATTAATATGGTCAGAGCTCGAGAACAGGCGCTGAGTAGCCAGCCTTTCAGTATTCTATAGGATGCATTTCGGTGAGTGTGCGCAGGAATTACACGCTTTAATTCCTCCCTCTCCTTTCCACCGTCGAAGAACCAGACGGTCGGCGAGGTTTCACCCTTTTCTTGTCAACATTCCACGCATTAGAACGAAACGGTTTGCTTCTTCTTTTGTAATGCGTACAGCAAAGGAGTGGAATAATTTGTCAGCGTTTATCTTTCAAACAAGAGTGAATAGACTTTTGTTACGCTAAGATATTACGATACACGATACTAAATAAAACCTGTTGTATTCTTATAGTTTAAATTTGTTATGTAAGTGATATGCTTATCCCGGTTCCTATATTCAAGATACTTCCCGTTCTCCGTAACGATCCGTTTTATTACGTTCGAAGTGCATGTAAAAATAGTTTGTATTGCAAACTATTCATTCAGCAACAATGGATGACATAAAATGAAAAACCTTAAAATGGTTCATAAATAGTTGAACGTGTATTTAGTTTTAAAAAAGGGGTTTTCAAGATTTTTTTTAATTGAAAAACGGCTTGTCAAATAAAACGAAATTTTTCAAATATAGAAACGCGGCATTACGAGGGCGGCACTGAAAATTTCGGGAATCAAGGAAGTGACACAACATTACTATTTAAAAATGTGTTTATTGCTTTTCGAAGTAGTTTCCGCCAAAATTGACACATTTTTCCATACGATGGAACCAATCATTGAAGCAACCATTCCATTCGGAAGTTGGGGTCTCCGAAATGGCCGTTTTGTAGGCGTCCCACAGCTTCTTCAGGTGATGAAAATCTCTGTCCACGCAATTTATTCTTTATTTTAGGGAAAGTATAGAAATCATTAGGGCTTCGGTGCTGTACGGCGGATGGTCTAATAATTCTATGTTTTCTTGCTCTAAAAACTCTTTTGTTCTGTGTGCGGTGTGAGAACTCACATTGTCGTGATGGAGGATGATGCGGCGGTTGCAGTTCTCTTTACGGAGTTCAGAAACGACCTATGGCAAACAAATTACTTTCTTACCATTCTGGCTTACCATTCTGCATTAACCGTGCTTTGTCCCTCAAGAGGAATACTCGTAACATGGCCGGTTATGGAGACAAACGTGGCCACCATTTTTTTTGCAACACTCCATGAACTAACAATTTTTGTTGGCTTTAACTCATTTTCGAACACCCAAACTCGTGACTGGATTTTTGTTTCGGGTTCGTACGCGTATATCCAGGATTTTTCACCTGATACGATGTTGTATACAGCATTTGAGGATCCTGCGTGGTATCTTTCGAGAGTTCTGACGTACCAAGTAACGCGAGCCGCTTTTTGCTCTTCACAGAGCGAATACGGTATCCATCGGGAAAATAACTTTTTTACACCCAATTGTTCATGCAAGATTATTTGTATTTGACTCATGCCAAGGTCTAAAGTTTCCTGAATTTCGCGGTATGTCACATGTCGATCTTCCTCAATCAGCTTACGCACAGCATCAACGTTTTCTTGGGTGAATGCAGTTTTTGGACGACCTTGACGGGGATCATCACTGAGCTTGACACGTCCACATTGAAATTCAGCAAACCAGCGATAAATTGTGGTTTTGGATGGGGCTTCATCACCAAATGCAGAAATCATCCGGTCAACACACTGTTTTTGTGTTAAACCACTTCGAAAGTCATAATAAATCACCGCTCTTGAATTTTCTCGAGTCAATTCCATTTTCTCAACGACTAAACAAGTTTGACAAAACTTTGTGACAAGACCGAGAATCTTTTTTTAAATAAATATATGTTATTCGATTTTTAAAACCAAGGTGTTTTCAATTAAAAAGATTTTAATGTGACAGGAACAGTGGAAATATTCCATTCCCGATAATTTTAGTGCAGCCTAGGTAGTTGTACAAAGATGATTGACAATGACAATGGATAATTAAAGTGAAGGGCACACACAATACAAATGTTTTTATTATTGTTGACTGTAACAACCGGTATTCAATGGAGTTAAAGGTCAAACTTCACGTCAAAATTTGTGTAACGTAATATGGTTTAGAATAGCCGCAGAGTATGGTCTTATAGTAGACCATTATTCGAAAATCCGTCCAATTCGAGCCATAGCCTCTTTCCCTGGTTAAATTCGCGTACAGAGTTATAACGTAGTGCACATTCTCATTTGGCGTGCAGAAGGAAATCAATATAACACCTAGAACAGTATTATCAACAGAAAAAACTTGCATTTTGTGTTTTTCCCTAAGGCCCTGTTTACATTTTGAGAAGTGACGACAAGTTCGCATTTTATTCCCACTTATCGCTTGTCACTGCCTGTTCACACGCACTAAGCACTTGTCATTTGTCAGTTGCACTTGCTACTCGCACTTGTCACTTCTCAAAATGTAAACCGGGCCTTACGTTTCAACAAATCGCGCTAACAATCTTTTTCGTACCTGAACTTCATAACGATAAAAGAAGTGTTCTTATTGATGAGATTTAAATTTTTTCACTGTAAGGTTAGAGTATTAAATACCTTTTAAAGGCGACCTACACCTAACCTAAGCACTAAGAAGCGTAAAACAAAGACTTCTATGTATACTACTATTTAGGCTCTGTGGTCTTAATACATTGCTCACTAAGTTGCCGTCAATTCTCTGTAGCTCCTTGTAGTGTTATGCTTATACATACTTACATATCATTTTACACTATTTTAAATTTATTTTTCCATTCTGTTTTTTTTTCCTTTTTTTTCCACATTTTCCCCCCGGGGTTTTTAGTCGACTGCGAGCGGCCGCGAAGACTAGTTCTTGTTTAAACCGAGAACGTTGTACCCGACCATGGAACACTTGATTTTGTTTGATATGACTAAGAAAACACTGTCATTATTTATGTGCGCTCTTTGTCAACTTGATTTGATGTTCATTATCGTTCATTCGAAGTATTTTCTATATATATATATATATATATTATTTGTGAAGTACTCTCTATTGTGAAGAGTCAAAATGTATCGGAAAAGGTACGTATGGCAATTCACAATGCTGTGTTGGTCCCTACATTAACGTATGGTAGTGAAAGTTGGGTGTGGCAGAAGAAGCACGAGAGTAGAATGAACGCAGTAGAAATGCGGTTCTTAAGGACTATGTTAGGGCTGAATCTGAATGACAGGGTAAGAAATTGTGTAATAAGAGAAGAGTGTGGTTTGCAAGATGATGTGACCAGGATTAAGAAAGGAATGCTTCGGTGGTTTGGTCATGTAGAAAGAATGGATAAGGAAAGACTGACAAAGAAAATTTTTGTTGCAGAAGTGAATGGCAGAGTCGGAAAGGGACGTCCTAGGCGAAAATTTATCGACCAAATTGGTGATTTATTAAAAACAGGCCAAATTAGGAGTACCCTTAACCGACGAGCATGTATGCGTAGGTGTATGGATGTGAAGGAGGCGAGAGAGGTGTGTCAGGATCGTGCCAAATGGAAGTCTGTAGTCTCTGCCTACCCCTCTGGGTGACAGGCGTGAGTGTTTATGTTTATGTTATTATTTAAAAAGAGTAACCGTCGTGAATGAAAATACAACTGTGTGGCATATTTATCGTGATAGCTACTCGCCCTCGTGATCCACAGCTGTGACACAGTACTTGGTATAAATTGACGGTCAAGTAGAATACATAGAAGTATTTGTATTGTTACGAGCTTGGGGTTCGTGAAAATAAAAACTGCCGTATGAATTACCAAATGTGACAATTTAATTACCGAACCCTAATTACAACTTAAAACACGTTAATAATAAAACACAATTGTAATACTGATCATTTTAGTTCGCAGTTATATTGCTTCGAAGTATTCGCTGGAATCGCCAATTCAATACTCACGGTCGCGTTTCGTACAGGCCTTATATAGGCCTCTTCTACTGAAACATCTAGAATGTTCGAGTATTCATACTGGTCACGACTGACTAGGGGTACAAAGTTCTAGCATGGAAATTTCTAGAAAGATATTGACTTGAGTCCTGCTACTCGATACTAGATGGCGCTAGTGATAACTCGCCATGAACCGTTAATTAATTTAGTCGTATGTTATGTCTTTGTAATATAGAGAAGTCATTGAGTGCGTTGACGACATACGCTTGGCGGCAGGTGATCCCGCTGACTGAGGCCCGCGAGGGCGCTCGCAATATCACGGTGGAAGGGGGCAACGGCAGCTACGTGGTGCGAGACCTGGCCCCAGGTGCCACCTACCAGCTGCACGCCTTCACGCTGCTACACGACAAGGAGAGCGCCGCGTACGCCTCGCGCAACTTCACCGTCCGTGAGTACTCCATACTCCTACATAAATACACACACACACACATACATACACACACATACACACACACACACACACACACACACACACACACACACACACACACACACATACACAAACACACACACACACACACACACACACACACACACACACACACACACACACACACACACACACACACACACACACACACATACACACACACACACATACGTGCGCGCGCACACTCGAATATCACTCGTCGCGCGACCTGTGCTCGTCTTATAAAAGTCTCATTTAAAATATAACCTTGAGTAATCATCGGTCCTAGTTAAATAAAAAATAACAAAATCTGGCCACTTATGTTATTTATAGAACAAGTATCATAAACGAGCACACAGTACACCTGACTTAAGTGTAGGCTGTGGCCCAAAGACTACATTTATCCTCGATTACAAATCAAAATGCTATTGTGTTTCAAAATTCATTGTCAACCCTGAGGACTAAGATGGAAATGCCTCGTTTTAAAAAAAAGAGTCTCCGGTTCTCTACACTCACAATATGGAACACTGAGCTTGTGACAATGTAATGCAGCACTGAGTTGATATTTCTCGCTGGAATTCTATGGGCGTGGTTCTTTCCCGGTCGAGCTGACCATAATATAGCTGCAGCATGTCTATACCTCGTCAAAAATACTACTCATAACATACATCTGAACTGTGAAGCTCTTCCTTCATTAAAGTCGGTTAAAACCTATCTAATTCCTCTGCTGAATATAAGGCCTTACCCATATACTACATCATGAAGCGGACATATTCCATTGTTACCACGCTTGACTTACTTGAGGGCTTAGCCTGAACTATAGCCATAGCAGCAATCGCAATAGATCTTCTAGGTCGCAGTGATACTGATATTTTGGAAAACGCTTTTCCCCATCACCTGGTTTGTTTGCGTCTGTCACTTTTTACGTCGCTCACGGGACGTTACGGGGAAATGGATAATCTTACTGCGCCACTACCACGTTTGTCATGCGCACTTAATGATGTCGACTAGCTGCACTTCTGACCAGAGCAGGTAGTTAGACGATTGATAGAGGTGTTTTTATCACCAAAGTATTGTTATAGTAGGTCGACAAAAATGTAAATAGTTTTTATTTAAAAAAAAGTTTGTAAGTAAAGAAAGTCTATACTTTATTTAAAATAATGTTTACGTGTTAGAACCCTCTCACAAGAACAGCGTTAAACGACAGGATAGCGCCGTGTTTCGTATGGTGAGTGTAGAGAATCGGGGACCATTTTGTATTTTGTTCTCAGAGTCATTCATTTGCATTTTAATTTTATTTGAGAATAGATGTAGATATCTATGGGCCACAGCATTCAATAATAATGAGTGGACTGTGCACTCGCTCGTCACCCTTATTCAGTATATAAAAATAAATCCAATATTCGTATTACAATAAATAACACCGGTTTCACACCGGTTTCACTTACAAGTAAAAGGTTTTGAATTTATGAATTATTTATAAAAATAACCTCATGGTATTACGGACATTGTCAAAGCTTATATAGGTATTAACCACAGAACACCTAATTGCGCTATATTAGGTGTTCCCTGATATTAACAATAATAAACTTTGGCGATAGTTTTACAGTACAATATTTTGAAATGTATTAACAAATTTGTCTTAATGGGGGCTAACAGTATTAGTATTACGCTCACTAGATGTCGTTAGTTTGGACTATGGTGAACGAAGACGGTTACAAAGTCATCATTGGTGTATTTATACACAAACCCGTGCTGTATTAATTAATTTATTACACTATCTTACCTTTTTTATTCTTCTGCTCAGGGATGTCGATAGTTTGATTTATCCATTTCTAACCTAATTATCCCTAAATTTTTATCCCTAAAATTTTCTAACAATGTAATATTATTATTCATAAATTTTTCCAACACTATAACTTCCCCCACTATGAATTGTTCCAAATATTTCACCTCATTCCTATGTTAAGTGCCACCGCCCTAGCGGCAGAAAAGTTATGGATGATCCCACATTGAAATATAGACCTGCAAACTATGAGGTTTTTTGTTTAGTTTTATTTCGATTACACGTACTTTACTAACTTTTTGTGTAGTTTATTTACAAGTCATTTACAATGACAACAAATTACAATAGGCTGTGACACACGCTTAACATAATAAAGCAAAAAGGGTCTATCTATGTATACTTTATCTGATGTTGCTTGTCTATTGTAATTGTTTTTGAATAAATTTGCAAGTAAATGAAGTCTTAAAAGGATCTTCGTGTTATAAACAAAGCGTCGACTTCCTATATCCACTTAGATAATGATACTTTGTTTTATTTGTAAAACCAGCCACATTGTCTATTATTAAAATTACGATAAAATTTAATGAAGTAACGTAACACGATTTTTTTTTACGGAATTAGAGTGACAATCGCGCACACAGTCCATTTGACGGTAAGTGGATGCTGTGGACCATGGACATATATATCCTCGATTAAGGATCAAAATGCAGATGCGTTATCACCCCTGGGGACTAAGATGGAATGCATCGTTTCCAGTAAAAAGGAGTATCCGGTTCTCTACACTCACCATACGAAACACAGCGGCATTAAGCTGCTATTTTACGCTTTCGGTCGCTTCAATCGAAGTGATAGTAATAATTCATATGTTGGTGTAACAGCGTGTGTGTCCTTCGGGCCGGCTTCGTACAAGGTGTCAACTTCCCGTTATGCGATCAGTATGCAACTGTGTAAAAACAAATTTCCGTTCACCCAGCTAGAATTTGAGTTCATATTCCCATAGACGTAATACAATGTTTTAAAAAATGTTAATTTCAGAACATATATGTATATTGTTGGTTTTTGAAGTTGGGGAATATGTATTTGTAAGCCTGCATTCTAATAAAAACTCTTTAATTCAAATTATAATATTTATATGTATACACTTTATTCTAAAATATATATCTACACCATTACACGATTTGGCTTTATGATGTTAATCTTTGTTATCATAAAATATCGATTTTTCTCATAACTAATGCAATGAAAGTAACTATCTCTTTAATATATTTTACAAACGTGTAATTTAGAGATGTATAATCCGAGAGGTGGCACCTGGTGACATATAAAAGGGGTAATTGTGTAATGCCTTTACTAGGATATGTTTATTGTTGTTATAAACGGGTCGGATCGACCGGGGTTGGACCACGCTTTCACAGAACACCAGCGTAAAATAGCAGTTCAATACTCCTGTGTTTCGTAAGGTGAGTGTGGGGAACCGGAGACCCTTTTCACTGTAAACGAGGCATTCCATCTTAGTCCTCACGGGTTACAACGCGTTTGCATTTTGATTCTTAATCGACGTTGGTTGTAGATGTCTATGAGCTAAAGCATCCACTTACCATCAGGTGGACTGTGTGCTCTTTTGTCTCCTTTATTCTATAAAAAATACATAAAGTCGACGCTGAGAAGAGTGTATGCTTTTTAGGTAAATTAAATGTTAAAAATATTCTACATTGATTTACTTAAATGTAGAACATGTATCGTATTTCGGTATTAATGTTTATAACTGTTGTGAACGAGAGCGGAGAAATCGATCAAGTAATTTTTCCAAACGGCTCGGGTCGCTGCAAAGCGTTTCTACATAATTTGCGTAAAGTGTGACTAATGTGAAACGGAGTAAACGGTTAACCGCCTGCTCTTGATATATATTTTCGACTGCCTGGTCGGTCTAGTTGTCTTAAACACGCTTGTTGATGATGAGGATTCGAATCCTGGGTCTGACAAAAATCAGGGTTTTTATGTCAAGAAATTCTTCTTTTATGGCATTGGGTGACTAACGCAACATAACGTAACATCCGCATTTATCCTCAACTAAGGATCAAAATGCAAATGTATTATCACACCTAAAGACTGAGATGGAATGCCTCGATTCCAGTAAAAAGGGTCTCCGGTTCTCTACACTCACCATACGAAACACAGCAGCATTACGCTACTATTTTACGGTGGTAATCTGTGAGAGCGTGGTCCTGCCTCGGTTGAGCCGCCCCATTAGTGCTCTACATCTATAATATAGCTGTAGCGTGGCTCTACCACGTAAAAACGGTAACAGTCTGGAGTTGAGGAAATTGGCAATGGGTGCGTTTGGCAGAAAAAAGCGCTAGCAAGCGCTTACAAGCGCTGAAATAGTTTTCGGCCAGGACACGATTGCTACTTCAGTAGCGCTAACACAATCCGCCATTTTGCTTATTTAATTTGTTTGTTTTGAAGTAGAGTTTATAAGTTGTTTTGTGCAATAATAGTTTTAAGTAATATATTGACATGAATAAACATATACATGTTATTAAAAATTCATGATCGGTAAGTTTTTAATATGAATACTTTACAAACATATATTTAAATTAGGTTAGGTTCCCCGGTTAAAACTAACATCGTGTCCTGGAGGAAAATAGCTACTTACGATTTGACAGCGCTTACCGCTTACGATCGCCATTTTGCTTACAAGCGCTTGCTAGCGCTTTTTTCTGCCAAACGCACCCAATGTTTCCCGTGTCTCGAAAATCTCGTTGAGTTGTTGGTCCTGCGCCTGATCTCTCTCTGGTCGTGTCGGATTACCGTACCATCGAACTATGAGATTGAGGGAATAGAGAGTGCACCTGTGCTTGCGCATACACTCGGGCACTATAATCCTGTCCTGTCCGATGACTAGTCTTCGTTGAAACGGAAATTATTATTACTAATATAGTGTACTTATGGAATGTATTAATGAACGCGTCTTTCCTTCCCTGTGCTGCCAGAGAACGTGTAAGTGTACGGTGAGCGCCCCGTGCTACAGCATGTGCTTGCTTCTTGCAACGATATAATTTTGCGTGGAGTAATGAAGTAATCGTCGAGAGATGGCCCACGCGCATCTCTCGACGAAGCTAATGACGGAAAACCTGATGTTTATAGAATTTAGCCTTTAAAATATCAAAGATGAATCATAGTGGTTTTGTTAATTTATATGTTTCTAGGTAAAGACTTAATTTTATTATTGTAGAATGTAAATAAGGTTTTACAAAGTGTTATAAGAACTGCGAGGCTCGATTTCGGAGATTCTTTGTTCAGTTCTAGAAAATAGAAAACGATGTTTTTGTTTTGTTTATTATGAATTAGACGTGACGACATGGTAAGACATGCAGGAAGTCGATAGATGCAGGTGACTCAGGGCCGTGCTTTATGGCATTACTTGGGGGAAGCCTATGTGCAGTAGTGGACTTGTGAAGGGCTATAATGATGATGATGAATTACAAAAAAAGAGAGTATTGAAAATGAAAGCTTTAAAATTGTATGCTTCTAAACGAAGTTATTTTTTGCCATCCTTTGGGATGGTCTTTTTTCCGAATACATATGAGGCTACCCCTGAATTGTAACCTATTTAATTAAAAGAAAAAAACAGTCAGTTGGCAAAGATATCGCGTACATACGCACAAATACATACATTCAAATTATCCTCTTCTTTTTGAAATCGGCTAATTAACAAGTGGTAAAATTAAAAATTTTGTACAACCGACATTAATATAAATAAAATGAGAACATCCAAATGTAGTAGAAGTCAATTTAATACGCATTATTAGGGATAACTCAAAAACCACTGGTCAAATGGACCACACAAAATGCACCAGCATTCAAATAAAAAATTCAATCATCATCAATCATCAAAATCGAATCACCCAGAAAAAAGTTCTGAGGTAACACACATAAAAAAAACATACAGTCCTCCTTTTGAAGTCTGTAAAAAAACGAAAATATGATATCAACATTTTTGATATTAATTCGTAAAGTTCAATATGAAAATAAATAGTACTTATTGAAAAAAAAAATAATATGAAAATAAATATATATATCTATCTATTGATAAAATAAAATATTAACGCAGGCCTCATTTAAATCAACTTACCAATACTATTAGGCTGAGAGTCTCCTTAAATCAGTAATTTCCTAGCGTTTTCTCTTTAAAATGCTGTTTGTTATGGACATGGAGTAAAACAATAGTGAATAGGCTTGTGTTAAGTAGTACGCTACACCATCTTCGGTAGCATCACCGCTTACCATCACCACTACCATCAGGTGAGATAGTAGTTAAGCGCTTTTTTAAAATATTAAAAAAAAAGAATTAAGAAAATTATTATAATACCAAATACCAATATAATAAATTATTATAATACCACGTTTTTACCGCGCTTTAGTGTACATAATATGTCTGTTCGGGTATAAAGTAAGCAATTGATTTTAAACTAGCTTGGCGATGAAGCTAGAGACAGAACATAGTTCAGAATCCGATGGCAGTGTAAGAATATGAAATATACTTTTTAGTACATTTTAAAAACGTGGTACACTTTTTTAATGCATAAACTATGTAATTATTTTTGCTTATATGACTGCAGTGGCACGGTTCGTTTAAATAATTTTTAATCTGCATGCTCTTCTTTGTGTTGTGCTTGAACAGGTTTCCGTTAAATTGTAGTTTTAACATTTAGCGTATGTTACATAATCGTCACTTCGTCACCGTCCGATCACGCTCAACTCAACTTCATTGTTGTTACAAAATTCATATTATTTGTGTACGGACCTTGAATTAACAGTTAATATTTTATGTTCTAAATATGTGTTGGACTCATATTAGTTAAGAACATATATATTTTTTGATTTCTATTCTAGGGCCGTACTAAAACACGAGATTACAAATTAATCAACTACGGAATATTTGGAGATGTCAAAGTTAACCCGGAGTACCTTCAGCTTTTTTAATTACTGTCTTTGGTCCGTTCTACGCAGAATGAACTAACTGCGTTTTGAAGTCTTGCAGTGGTATGCTTGGGTTTAGTTTTAATTTTATTAATTATAGGATCCCAAGCAGGTGGTAGTACCCAGCCTTCCTCTCTATTGAAATTCGGATGTTTTTTTAATTTCAATAGCCTCACGTATCATCCTTCGTAGCTTGGGCCCTTGAATCACATCGAGCCCCGCCCTGGCTGGAAGAGCCTCACTCCAAAAACAGGGTCCGGGGTGTCTCGGGACTGCAATCGTTGACGTCAGAATCGTTGCACTCAATAGTTCATGGGTCCTTACTCTCGAGTTTATTTCGATGAAGCTGTAAAGGCCGCAGGTCCAAAAGTCATACCCTTTCAGAAAAAAAGATTATCACGTCAACGTTAGCCGCTCCCGGGGCAGAACACCTTGCCCGGCGGGAGATCTCCCCTTTTTCCTTCCTTCGGCCACATGTCTGTCTGTCTGTCTGACTGGACTAATATTCAAAGTGGCTGAACCGATTGTATTGAAATTTTACGAACAGATAGGGAGTAATGTCAGGAGGGATCTAGGCTACACTTTATCTTTTTTATTTTAAAAACGATAAATTGATAAAATAAATGGTCTTTGTTTATTTGAAATATAAATAACTCTACATTAATTTAATAGGTGGTTCTTATCCGGGCGAAACCGGAGCGGGTCGCTGGTCCAAAATACGTTTAATATTAGTAATACGTTTTTTTTTGGATATCTCAATTATTGTTAATTAAACTGTAAGCTCGTTCTGCGTAGATAGGACCAAAAATTAATATTTAAAAGTTGAAGTAGCCTCCGTTAACTATGTTATCAGGACTTCAAACACCTTAGCCCCGTGACCATGGGCGTTAAGTGCCTGAAACGTCGGAAATTGAAAATTTAAATTATGTTAAATAAAAATCCGCAAAATTAGTCGCATTCCATTCCAGTTCTTATAAGTATTTCTTTGTTTATTAAAAATTCAAATGGATCGACATTGGCCCAACAGCCAACTCATTAAAAACGATGGTCAATAGTCAAAAACATAGAATCGAGGCTAACGGACGGTTATTAGAGGTGATAATGTTTTACTACGTTATTGCTTGGTAGTCTAGTGGTCATAAACGCGATGGCTAGATCTTGAGATCCCCGGGTTGGGACAAAATAATTTTTTGGGTTTTCTGTCAAGAAATTCTCGGTAGCAGCCGGGTGCCAGGAAGTTGGCCGTGTCTCACCCCCGTGCTTCGGAAAGCACGTAAAGCCGTAAGTCCTACTCCTGATCTCTGAAAGCCCATCTGGCTATGAGAGTGAGGGACTAGAGAACGCTCCGGTGTTTGCGGAATACGTTCGGGCGCTATAATACTTTCCTGTGCTGATGGCTAGTCTGCGATCAGACTGGCCGCCGTGACCGAAATTCGGTATCGACGACATTACACGCACTCGAAGTCGAATCCGTTTTCGGATGTAAGTCCAACAAATTGATTGGTTAAAATGGCAAGTAAAATACGAAAATGATTGCAACATTACTATTACAACCTTAAAAAGTCTATTGATGGCCAAAGGATTCCCCGATAGATTGTCTCGTAGGGATTTTGCCATAGTTGCCACGCCTGGTAGGAAGGTTTTTTATTATTTTGCAAGCAATATATGCGCAAGCATACACACTCGTGCACTATAATACTAGTCTTCGTTGAAACTGGCTTCCGTGATCGAAATTCAGTCTGGAGGTCATTAATTAATGTTAATACGAGACATCGAAAAGGCTATCGCCGTACTGATCCGAGTGTAATTTCTATAAAAACTTGTAAAAACGCTGTCATAAGGTCTAAAATTGCGTAGCGCCCGCGACGATTAAAAGCGCTTATAAATTGTGAGAATCTTAAAGTATTTTTTTTAAATTATTAATTTAAGTAATCAAAATAATGAGCAAGTAAATTATGGACATTGATGTTATGAATATATTTGAGTGATTCCCAAGCATATAGATTAAGTAATTTCGTTGTAATTTCAACTATAGTGATTTTTTAGAGGTGTTTTCGCAAATAATTATGATCGAGTCAAAATTATACAATCGTGTTTTTGAACATTCAAATTCAAGATAAAGACATGAATTGACCTATATCAAAATTCCACTTTCGTTAGTGGTGTCATAGTCCTATACTATTCGATGAAAGGAGGTGCATTTTTTCACGGTGTCGCCTTAATACTGTTGTTAACTCGACAATGAGATACATGTTGAACTGATAAGGTAAACATGATAGATGTTTAACGGATAAGGAAAACATCGTGAAAAGGTTGAATAATCTCTGGTAGTTTATGGATAGATAAAGAAAATAGAATTCCATACGTTTGTTATTGTTATAAGCAATTTATAGCTACAGTAATTTTAAAAATGCCTTCGTGCTTTGTGATTGAACGAAGTAAAGATATGACAACGAGATTAGTAGTCGCTCTTGCATTTATAAAATGTTTTATATTTTTATTTATTCAAATAACCAACGTCCATCGCATCGCGCACTCGCTCATTCTTAATAGTTTGTTCAATTTCGGCGCTTGCTATAAATCTTGGGTTCAGCCAAAACTTAATGCACAATTTACTTATTTTAACACTCACGCCATGTATAAAACCTTACTTAAATAAAGACTGCTGTAAATGTGTTTCCTTTTGTCTTCATTGTGTATCGTCCTATATCAATGTCAAGTATATTCATTGTTAGATGCTTACTTGTTAATTTATTATGTTTTTGGAGAATTATATTTTTTTTAAAACACGCTTTAGCATGTTTGTTTAAGTGAATGTACCACATGACGTATATATAAGTGAATGTACCACATGTATTACATGCACTCTTAAAGTATCAGTAGAATAATGGCAGGGCGAACCGCGAACTCAAAAGGTCGTGGGTTCGAATCCGTCATTCGACTTCTGCCGTGAACCACTTTCAACATAAGCATTTTAAACTTACCAGGAGTGGTTAAAGGAAATATTAGTAATGTTATTAGCATTGCATGCATTAAAAAATTTAATTTCACAAATGGTTGTGTGGTTTGAAGTTCATACATAACAATACGCTGCCGTAGGTCCGAACACGCCGGGCAAGTTCATCGTGTGGTTCCGCAATGAGACCACGCTGCTGGTGCTGTGGCAGCCTCCATATCCACCTGGAGCCTACACGCACTACAAGGTTAGTTCAGACACATATAATGTATTTTTTTGTATATATATGTACGTTAACACTTCTCCCAATTGCGAGTTACAGAGTAATTAACTCGTAGTTAATTACTCTGTAACTCGCAATTGGGGGATCACACACGGACTTTTCAGTGAAGTCCCAAGCCTTCCAACTGAAAACCAGAGCTCACTTTGCAATATTTAATTTGAATATTTGTCTTTTACTATTAATTAATGATGCTTATAACGCGAATTCGCGTGCTTTGTATTTCTAAGGAAATAAAATTTGTAATTAGTAATAAAATGTAAATAAAATCATCCAAAATGTAATTTATTATAAATTTTTCCACAAAACGTCCAAATTAATGGCACAAGTAGTCATTTGTCTTAATTAAAGGAAAACCTTTTATTGAACTTGAATCCTTCGTCCAACGTATCGTAGATGCAGCTCTAGATTTCTGCTGAAGCTCGGTGCTTGGCTCTGCTTGGCTAGATTGACGCTGCGACTTAATGAATGTCACGGTTGGTGTCGTCCGGACAAGCTGAGGCTGTATTTGAGTGGACTGTGGCAGCGCAGACAATGGAATCTGTTTAGACACACCTTTTAACTCCAACTCCTCAGATTCTAAACTACTACCACCACCTTCGTCAGCTTTGTAGTCTATATTATTCACAACACTCCCTGCATAAACAATCCTAATATTTCTTCCATTTCCGCACTTTTTAGTCGTTTCCGTGCAGATATTCGCGAAGTACTGGGTATTATTGATCTTTTTAACTGTCTTGGTTTGTCAATCATTATTAAAAAAAGTTCCAAAACAGAAGCCAAAAGTACTGAAAAAACAATAAATAATACAAACAAAACAGACTATACCGCACTTTTTCGTTGAGTGAAATAACAAGCGAGTTTCAAGTAGAGGATGCAGAACCGGTCCGTATCTAAGAACCGGGTTTTTCGGTTCCGGGTCCATACAGAACCGGGTACTCGCTTCTTTTCGGTTCTTAATAGCAAAAAATTCCTTAGGACAGAATAAAACTACATTAACTTGGTGCTAATGATGATAGTGATGTGTATTTAATCAATTAAATGTGTTTCAATTCTAATTACGTAGGCCGTACTGAAAGTTTTGCGTAACTTATTAATTAAACTAAATTTATTTATCTTATTCTATTTATTATTATTTTTAAAATCTATTTATTAAGCACTCGTGTGTAAAAAAAATCATTCCAAATTCAAACAGTTCTGAGAAACCAGAAGTGCAATATTTTCAGTATGCCCCATGTGTTATAAAATCATAATATATTAACAAAACAACAAAAAACCAGCTTGTCTTTTGAGCTTCATACAGATAAAATTTAGAAAAACAATACAAAGAATTAAGGAAACAAAATCAACGAGATTTATTTTCTCACAGTCTCAGGATTCACTGGTAATAATAAAACAAATCAACACTTACTTACTGTATCTCTTTCTTATAAAATCAAACAAACAAAAATAATTAGATTTAGTCACCATCAACACTTAATTTTATTTTAGTGATGAACATAAGAGTCAAATTAAAAAACATTGCTTAAATTTATCCCATTGACCAAGAACCGGGTAGAACCGGGTATCATAATTTTGACCCGGTTCTTTTAGCTAACAAGGAACCGGGTATACCTGGTTTTTTCCAACCGGGTAGAACCGGGTGCATGCCCTAGTTTCAAGCTTTCAAGTTTTACGCGGGTTCTAAATCAATTAGAACCCGCGTAAAAGAACACATAGCTGACATGAAGCATCAACGTTCCGGGAAGTCTGCAGTTTGTGATCGTATCCTGGATGGCCATAGAATGGTCGGGCCATTACATGATATTTGGTAAACCACAAACCCTCGCGAAAGAACATCGATTCCTACCAAGGATGATACGAAATTAAAAACATCCTAATATGTTTTCGAAATTTTTCTTATTTTTCAAACATGTAGGAGGTTTTCTCACGATGTTTTCCTTTACCTCCGTAAATGGTTGTGCTAAATCAGCCCTTTAAATTGCATTTAACAATTTTATTGGTTTAGGCGGGATCGAACCCAGGTTGCACGCGTATTGTGAAATTTACAGCGAGCGCTTAGCCGGTGAGCTACCACGGCTCTGGGCATGATATTTTGCTCTATGTTATTTAACTAAATTACATATAGATATATCTTAAAATGAAAATATTTATTCATTAATACCATATGTATTTACTGATATAACTGAACTTTTGCAGGTGTCGATTGAGCCACGGGACGCGCGGGACTCCGAGCTGTATGTAGAGAAGGAGGGTGAGCCTCCCGGACCTGCACAGGCCGCATTCAAGGTAACACCTGGATTCTGCACAAGTACAATTTCAGCAATCATCTAAAGCTGCAGAATTGCACCGGTGATCAAGAACGAACACATGTATATGCCTTATTAAGTTATTATTATTAAAGGTTATTTTTCAAAGAGTATTCAAATTTTATATTTAAGTTCAAATTTATTAATAACAATATATCGTTATTGCAGTTTTTTAAAATATGACTAAACTAGCTTGCCAGGCAGACGTTGTTCTGCTCTTTTCGACGACCCTTTGTCCTCTTAAAAATGTGTCCTCTAAAAAATGTGTGTGATGTCCTCTTAAAAATCCTTACGTTAGCAAAAAAAAACTATCTTTCAAGTTGGACCAAACTGCCCACGGTGTGCAAATTTGATTGAAATCGGTTAAGTAGTTTAGGAGTCCATCGCGGACAAACAACGTGACACGTAATTTATATACATTAAGATAAGACTACATACTTCTTTTCTTTGATACTATCACAAATTGAATGTGATTTATGGGCAACAACTACGCGCACGCGCGCTCCTCTGTGTGCGATTCAATTCTCAACGTTTTTGCCAAACAAGCGACGCTTACGAATGCGTGCGTGCGTGTCCGAGTCCCTCTCCGGTCGTAACGGTCTCCGTTCCACTGGGTCCAGGGAGACAAAGACGAGTATGTGAACCTGTCCGCAAATATTCATAATCTCGAACAATTTTTAGATAGATTCGCAACGTTGGTAGCCGCTCTCAAAATTCTTAAATTTAAGTCTTTGTATGGTTTGTATGCTTTTTTAACGCAATGCGTTAAAAAAGCTAGACCTGGACACCATACGTTCGTTCGAAATGGAAAATCGTGGCTCTGACATACCCTCTTCCGATGCCTTATTATCTTTCATGTGAAACCAAATTAAAATAATGCAACCTTCACCTAATGCAAAATAAATACTTCCTCCATTTCCCAAAATTTGCGAACTAATAATTCGAGAGGTTCAATAGCGGTACAGCAATAAGAAATTACCGAAATATTATGAACAGTAGAAGTTACCCTTAACTTAACTTGTTATATACATATAACAAGATGTGAGGGAGAGTAGATGCCCCAATGAGCATATCAATGTTCCCAGGGTGGAGTAAGTGTCATCCGCTAAAGTCAAATTATTGAAATTGATCATTGCGGAGGCGAAAATAGTTGGCAGACGTTCGGTCACTTTGACTACAACTATTGAATTTATACTAAAGTTAACACTACCATCGAAACCCGAATAAAATTTTAAATTTATCGAACCTTTAACTGTTTTATTGAAGCCTCCAATTCCCTTCACTACGGCACATGAAGGCGTCTTATTTGCAAATAATCCTAAACGTTGACAACATTGATGCGTTATAAAATTACTTTGAGACGCACTATCTAACAATGCACGGACGCTAAGTTAGTTTCCATGCGAATCCTTAACTATAACGCGCGTGGTACCAAGAAGAACAGTAGTGGGAACGCGAGCAATCTCTTTCACGTTCGACAGTGAGCACAAAGTATCATCGCCGAGCGCGCGTGCGACGATGCCAATCGGGAGACGTGAAGTCGATGCGGTTCAACTTCATTGTTGATAAGACGTTCGCGTTCGGCCTTCGTGAGTGGAGAGTCACTCACAGGTTTGCTCAACGTGGGTGCGGAATTATTTCCAAAATGTAGCATCGTATGATGTCTACGACATTTTTGACACACTGAACTGGAATTACAATTAGAAATACGATATTTTTTACTCATACAATTTAAGCACAAGTTGTTAGCCTTTACTATGTTATAGCGCTCGCTCGGTGAGCGCTTGCGAACATTTGCACAATTATGTAAATTACAATGTTGACGAGTTTTACAAAAGAAACAGGCATTGTGCGAAAATGAACGTGCGGTGTTCACATATGTTGGCGATTTCGTTGGCATCGACGGTGCATCCATTCGACAGTCGGCGTATTTTTTACATCTTGTTTTGCATTAGATGAACGTTGCATTATTTTAATTTGGTTTCGCATGAAAGATAATAAGGCATCGGAAGAGGGTTTGTTGGAGCCACGATTTTCCATTTCGAACGAACGTAAGGTGTCCGGGTCTAGCTTTTTTAACGCAATGTGTAAAAACACAAAGTCCATAAGATCGTTAAATTTAAGAATTTTGAGAGCGGCTACCGACTTTGCGAATCTATCTAAAAATTGTTCGAGATTATGAATATTTGCGGATGACACAGCTATAAGATCGAATATTTGGTCTAGTCAACATTCGTTTATCTTCGTATTTATTTTTCAGCAATTCGAAAGTTAACAAATAGCTATTCGCGGTCGGTGTGAGACCGCGACCGGCACACACGGATTGTGCCTTGCCACTTTCTTTGTCAATTAAATAATATAATTTTTAGCATCCGATAAAGAGGTATTATTATGTATCTGGGGGCACGGCAGTGCCCCCGCCAAGTCGAGCAAAAAAGCGGCACGGCCGTACTATACTTTTCTCGAAGCAATTCAGGCGATTTTCGACCCCCTATAACTTTGTAGTGGATAAAACCATAATCCTGAATTTTCAGTAACCAAGTAGGCATTGCATAAACATGGTATATTTTAAATTTCATTCAATTTGAACCAGTAGTTTAAGAGTTATAACTAGTCAAAGTTTCTTAATTTTGTCACTCACTGACTGACCGATCATCAAAACTCTAAGGCACTTCTAGCGGACATAGAAGCTTCAAATTTAGAATGCAATTAGGGTTTAGTATATAAATCAAGGAAAAACTAAAATATTTTTTAATTTTGGTCCAGTTTTCTAGATACACAAACTGCATAAATAACTTTGTAATATGATATATTACAAAGTTATTTATGCAGATGCAGATATAGAATTACAAAGTTACATTTGCAGTGAATGAATCAGTGTACTTGTATATGTTTAATAGGTGTAGATAGACACGTTGTTGGTATTCAAGAAGTAGAAGGTACTGGAAAGGTAAAAAAGTAGGACTATCTTATCTACAAAAAGAAGTGACTTGGCAATCGCACTAAGCGATCTAATTTAATATAATATGTATTACTTGTGAGATACATTGTGTTTTCATGCGATGGCCAAGTCAATCTATATATTTAAAACATAAAAGATTTTTAACATTGATATGGGCGCTATAAAATATTGTTAGGTTAGCTAATTACGTAATAACTTAAAACAGAAGGACCCTTAAGTAGGGACTGAATAAATTAACCGACTTGGTATTACATGGATCTCACAACTTTTTATGGTAGAAGAACTAAGTTGCGAGACTTGGTTTTTTTTACAAGTTATGTTTTTGATGGCATAGTATTATGAAAACTAGCAATCAATAACGGCCAAGTTTTAATATCACCATTAAATATTGGGATATCGATAGGTGGCAATCTCGGTGCGTCGCGTGAGTGTACTTGAACTGCTGGCTTTGCGTCACTCTGAGCTACGGATTGGAGCCGCCTGGCAGCTCGCTTCACGCGGCATAATAAAACCTCAAACGACGAAAGCGATTGGTAATTAATTACATAATCGGGATCAATTTTTTTTGCAATTTGCAGTTCAAGACTATTAATTTTGTCTGATCTGATCGATCTATATTTTCTATTTCACACAAAAATGTTTCCTGACGGATTCTAAATGAATATTTTTTGCATGATCACAAATATTGTGCATACGAGAAACAACATGTATTTTTCTCCGTAAATGGCTTTATGTCGCATTTCATTTGTATTTACTTCCATTTTGCAGTACAATAATTAATATCAAACCAAAGGAGAGAATCGCGTAGCAGTGCAAAAAAGAAAATTAAACGGTGTATTTATTATGTACGAGTAGTTTACTATTACCCGGCGCTGAATCTGTTCCAAAACAACAATAAATCAGGAATTGTTTAGCAAGTGACACATTACTGTCCCACGAAATGATATTAGATCAAAATACTTTAATACAGGCAAACTTCTTATGCAGGTACGTACACAACGAGATGCAAAAAATTCCAACAAGAAGCGCGGTCGATTGCACATTGCACGTACAATGATAGATATGCAAACGAAATAAACGATTTATGCGTAAACAAGTCGAATGTGATTGTGGGCGATATTATACGACAGCGGGAGGCGTCTATTTGTAGCGTGCACTAATCAAATCAAATCAAGTGTTTATGCGGGAGAACACTAGTATAAAATTCATATAAAATATTATGAATTGCGATGCGCGATATAAGTAAATAGACATCTACTGCGGGGACGAACTAAATAAAATAGGCGTCTATGTACCTATAATAATACGAGTGCTGTTACTGAAATAGAAAGATAAAACTATTGCGTTTTGGCGATAAAATCAAACAATATAGCGTACAGTATCCCCAGTGGTGCGAAGCGAAAATAAAATCTACTAAGGAACTTAGGTGCGACTAAACCAAAGCATATTGTCCAAATTTAAGTTCAGCAATTCGACTTGATTGAGACATAGGTTGCTTGTTCGAATCCTGCTCGAAGGAGAAAAAGTATGGGTGCTCGAAAATGACGAAAGGTCGAACGATCAAGTGGACTGTATTAGTGTGGTTCAAGAGGAACCAAAACAAAATGGCGGACGTGGCACGTGGCGGACTTTGGACAATATACTTGCTATAAAATTAATTCGATGCGTTGGCTAACACGGCGGGATATGAGCTGCTGCGGATAAAAGCACAACAAACAAAACAGCTTATAAATAAGGATGGGCACTTAGCTGGCCTCTCTAAGGCCATGCCGGCACGATGATAATTGCGAACTGTTGTCGGCTTGGCGATGGCGCCGCGCGTCTTCTTATAGCTTCTGCCATCTCCCTTCCAACTTGGCGGAACGCGCCTCTCATTGGAGGGCCAAAGATGCGTCCACCAGTACCTAGCTCACCCCTACTAGGCAGGCCCGTGCGGGGAAGGAACGAAAGCGAGAGGAATTATGCCAGCCAACTCAACTAATTAATACATCAACAAATACGAAATGCAAGGGTGCGCGTTGGAGCAACCAATTACTATTGGGATTGTAGAGTTGATGTGGGATTTAAAATGACGTGGTGGGTTGGTGGAGAGTTGTTGTGCGTGTGGGTGAGCTGTGCGTCTGTGCAGGGGCTGGTGCCGGGGCGCGCGTACAACATCTCGGTGCAGACTGTGTCGGAGCCCGAGCTATCGGCGCCCACCACGGCTCAGTACCGCACCGTGCCGCTGCGCCCGCGCAACGTCACGCTGGATCCCCGGATGTTGCGCGAGCGCTCCTTCCGCGTCTCCTGGCTGCCGCCCACCGACCACAGGTACCAGTGTACAGTGTATACAGCGGAGCCGGAGCTCAGCCGCAGTACCGAACCGTGCCGCTGCGCCCGAGCAACGTCACGCTGGATCCCCGGATGTTGCGCGAGCGCTCCTTTCGCGTCTCCTGGCTGCCGCTCACCGATCACAGGTACCAGTGCACAGTGTATACTGCGGAGCTGGAGCTCAGGCGCAGTACCGAACCGTGCCGCTGCGCCCGAGCAACGTCACGCTGGATCCCCGGATGTTGCGCGAGCGCTCCTTTCGCGTCTCCTGGCTGCCGCTCACCGATCACAGGTACCAGTGCACAGTGTATACTGCGGAGCTGGAGCTCAGGCGCAGTACCGAACCGTGCCGCTGCGCCCGAGCAACGTCACGCTGGATCCCCGGATGTTGCGCGAGCGCTCCTTTCGCGTCTCCTGGCTGCCGCTCACCGATCACAGGTACCAGTGCACAGTGTATACTGTGGAGCTGGAGCTCAGGCGCAGTACCGAACCGTGCCGCTGCGCCCGAGCAACGTCACGCTGGATCCCCGGATGTTGCGCGAGCGCTCCTTTCGCGTCTCCTGGCTGCCGCTCACCGATCACAGGTACCAGTGCACAGTGTATACTGCGAGCTGGAGCTCAGGCGCAGTACCGAACCGTGCCGCTGCGCCCGAGCAACGTCATGCTGGACCCCCGGATGCTGCGCGAGCGTTCCTTCCGCGTCTCCTGGCTGCCGCCCACCGACCACAGGTACCAGTGTACAGTGTATACTGCGGAGCTGGAGCTCAGGCGCAGTACCGAACCGTGCCGCTGCGCCCGAGCAACGTCATGCTGGACCCCCGGATGCTGCGCGAGCGTTCCTTGCGCGTCTCCTGGTTGCCACTCACCGACCACAGGTACCAGTGTACAGTGTATACTGCGGAGCTGGAGCTCAGGCACAGTACCGAACCGTGCCGCTGCGCCCGAGCAACGTCATGCTGGACCCCCGGATACTGCGCGAGCGTTCCTTGCGCGTCTCCTGGTTGCCACTCACCGACCACAGGTACCAGTGTACAGTGTATACTGCGGAGCTGGAGCTCAGGCGCAGTACCGAACCGTGCCGCTGCGCCCGAGCAACGTCATGCTGGACCCCCGGATGCTGCGCGAGCGTTCCTTGCGCGTCTCCTGGTTGCCACTCACCGACCACAGGTACCAGTGTACAGTGTATACTGCGGAGCTGGAGCTCAGGCGCAGTACCGAACCGTGCCGCTGCGCCCGAGCAACGTCATGCTGGACCCTCGGATGCTGCGCGAGCGTTCCTTGCGCGTCTCCTGGTTGCCACTCACCGACCACAGGTACCAGTGTACAGTGTATACTGCGGAGCTGGAGCTCAGGCGCAGTACCGAACCGTGCCGCTGCGCCCGAGCAACGTCATGCTGGACCCCCGGATGCTGCGCGAGCGTTCCTTGCGCGTCTCCTGGCTGCCGCCCACCGACCACAGGTACCAGTGTACAGTGTATACTGCGGAGCTGGAGCTCAGGCGCAGTACCGAACCGTGCCGCTGCGCCCGAGCAACGTCATGCTGGACCCCCGGATGCTGCGCGAGCGTTCCTTGCGCGTCTCCTGGTTGCCACTCACCGACCACAGGTACCAGTGTACAGTGTATACTGCGGAGCTGGAGCTCAGGCACAGTACCGAACCGTGCCGCTGCGCCCGAGCAACGTCATGCTGGACCCCCGGATACTGCGCGAGCGTTCCTTGCGCGTCTCCTGGTTGCCACTCACCGACCACAGGTACCAGTGTACAGTGTATACTGCGGAGCTGGAGCTCAGGCGCAGTACCGAACCGTGCCGCTGCGCCCGAGCAACGTCATGCTGGACCCCCGGATGCTGCGCGAGCGTTCCTTGCGCGTCTCCTGGTTGCCACTCACCGACCACAGGTACCAGTGTACAGTGTATACTGCGGAGCTGGAGCTCAGGCGCAGTACCGAACCGTGCCGCTGCGCCCGAGCAACGTCATGCTGGACCCCCGGATGCTGCGCGAGCGTTCCTTGCGCGTCTCCTGGTTGCCACTCACCGACCACAGGTACCAGTGTACAGTGTATACTGCGGAGCTGGAGCTCAGGCGCAGTACCGAACCGTGCCGCTGCGCCCGAGCAACGTCATGCTGGACCCCCGGATGCTGCGCGAGCGTTCCTTGCGCGTCTCCTGGCTGCCGCCCACCGACCACAGGTACCAGTGTACAGTGTATACTGCGGAGCTGGAGCTCAGGCGCAGTACCGAACCGTGCCGCTGCGCCCGAGCAACGTCATGCTGGACCCCCGGATGCTGCGCGAGCGTTCCTTGCGCGTCTCCTGGTTGCCACTCACCGACCACAGGTACCAGTGTACAGTGTATACTGCGGAGCTGGAGCTCAGGCGCAGTACCGAACCGTGCCGCTGCGCCCGAGCAACGTCATGCTGGACCCCCGGATGCTGCGCGAGTGTTCCTTGCGCGTCTCCTGGTTGCCACTCACCGACCACAGGTACCAGTGTACAGTGTATACTGCGGAGCTGGAGCTCAGGCGCAGTACCGAACCGTGCCGCTGCGCCCGAGCAACGTCATGCTGGACCCCCGGATGCTGCGCGAGCGTTCCTTGCGCGTCTCCTGGTTGCCACTCACCGACCACAGGTACCAGTGTACAGTGTATACTGCGGAGCTGGAGCTCAGGCGCAGTACCGAACCGTGCCGCTGCGCCCGAGCAACGTCATGCTGGACCCCCGGATGCTGCGCGAGCGTTCCTTGCGCGTCTCCTGGTTGCCACTCACCGACCACAGGTACCAGTGTATACTGTGGAGCTGGAGCTCAGGCGCAGTACCGAACCGTGCCGCTGCGCCCGAGCAACGTCATGCTGGACCCCCGGATGCTGCGCGAGCGTTCCTTGCGCGTCTCCTGGTTGCCACTCACCGACCACAGGTACCAGTGTACAGTGTATACTGCGGAGCTGGAGCTCAGGCACAGTACCGAACCGTGCCGCTGCGCCCGAGCAACGTCATGCTGGACCCCCGGATACTGCGCGAGCGTTCCTTGCGCGTCTCCTGGTTGCCACTCACCGACCACAGGTACCAGTGTACAGTGTATACTGCGGAGCTGGAGCTCAGGCGCAGTACCGAACCGTGCCGCTGCGCCCGAGCAACGTCATGCTGGACCCCCGGATGCTGCGCGAGCGTTCCTTGCGCGTCTCCTGGTTGCCACTCACCGACCACAGGTACCAGTGTACAGTGTATACTGCGGAGCTGGAGCTCAGGCGCAGTACCGAACCGTGCCGCTGCGCCCGAGCAACGTCATGCTGGACCCCCGGATGCTGCGCGAGCGTTCCTTGCGCGTCTCCTGGTTGCCACTCACCGACCACAGGTACCAGTGTACAGTGTATACTGCGGAGCTGGAGCTCAGGCGCAGTACCGAACCGTGCCGCTGCGCCCGAGCAACGTCATGCTGGACCCCCGGATGCTGCGCGAGCGTTCCTTGCGCGTCTCCTGGTTGCCACTCACCGATCACAGGTACCAGTGTACAGTGTATACTGCGGAGCTGGAGCTCAGGCGCAGTACCGAACCGTGCCGCTGCGCCCGAGCAACGTCATGCTGGACCCCCGGATGCTGCGCGAGCGTTCCTTGCGCGTCTCCTGGTTGCCACTCACCGACCACAGGTACCAGTGTACAGTGTATACTGCGGAGCTGGAGCTCAGGCGCAGTACCGAACCGTGCCGCTGCGCCCGAGCAACGTCATGCTGGACCCCCGGATGCTGCGCGAGCGTTCCTTGCGCGTCTCCTGGTTGCCACTCACCGACCACAGGTACCAGTGTACAGTGTATACTGCGGAGCTGGAGCTCAGGCGCAGTACCGAACCGTGCCGCTGCGCCCGAGCAACGTCATGCTGGACCCCCGGATGCTGCGCGAGCGTTCCTTGCGCGTCTCCTGGTTGCCACTCACCGACCACAGGTACCAGTGTACAGTGTATACTGCGGAGCTGGAGCTCGGGCGCAGTACCGAACCGTGCTGCTGCGCCCGAGCAACGTCATGCTGGACCCCCGGATGCTGCGCGAGCGTTCCTTGCGCGTCTCCTGGTTGCCACTCACCGACCACAGGTACCAGTGTACAGTGTATACTGCGGAGCCGGGGCTCGAGGCGCCTATTCTTCTGTTGCCTCTTAAGACGACCACGGGCTAACATCTACTTAATATGACATATTTTCACATAGATTGTTTGTTAAAATTTTTTACAATCATTATTTTAAAACAAATTTAAAATAATGATTAATAATCATTATTTTAAAACAAATTTAAAATATGAACTATCGCTCATAGTAACCATTACAGAGCGTGGACTATAAACTCAAAAGATCGTGGGTTCGAATCCGCTATTGGACTACTGTCTTGAACTTCTTACAAGTATTTTAAACTTACTGGCGTGGTTGAAGGAAATATTAATAATGTTAGTAGCATTGCTAATGTTTCTTTTATTAAAAAAATTTGAAGATAAATAATTTGTCCCTTTTCATTGATTGTAACGTGTTGTGTCCCCGACAGCGAGTTCGAGAAGTACCAAGTGTCGGTGGCGCTGGCGGAGACCGGTGGCAGTGGCGGGGGTGGTGGTGGGGGCGTTGGGGCTCGCAGGCTGGCGCCCGTGGTGCGCGCGCGCGACGAGCCCACCACTGCCGCCTTCGAGGGCTTGGAGCCCGGCGTGCACTACACCGTCACCGTCAAGACCATGTCCGGCAAGGTCACCTCTTGGCCCGCAGCCGCGGACTTTACCCTCAGTGAGTATCGCCCCTCTTTCCATATTAGAGCCTGCAGCATTAAAGCAGTCTATTATTACAGCTGTATACAAGAACGGAGACAGAGATGACAGTAATTACAGACCAATTTCCGTTCTACCAGCAATATCTAAAATTCTGGAAAAATTACTTAATATTAGATTACTCAACTACTTAAATAAATTTGATATATTAGCACCCACACATTTTGGTTTCAGACAAGAAAGATACAGTAGCAGAACAACTCGACCAAAGTAAAAAATGTTTGTCGGTCTTCCTTGATCTGAAGAAAGCATTCGACACGTCCCTGTCACCATCTGAAATATTAAAAAAAATTGTCTAAATTATTGTTTATCCTAATAATTGCAAATCATTTTTCAATCAATGGGCAACAGCATCCACTAACCATCAGCTGGATTGCGAGCTCGTTTCCACCCTTATTCTATAAAATAAATCAATAAATAAATAACAATCTATAAGCTTACAGCTTACAGTAATGTTATAAAGTTTATTTTATATGCGTTTCTTTTTCTAATAGGAATGCGCTTTATTTTATTAAAGGCTTTTTAAATGAAAATGAACGCCTATGCCATGGAGTCTTTGACAATACATAAAAAATCTGTGATTATAATAAGTATTTTTAAAACTTTCAAACATTAAAAGCTTGATGTGATTACGATTTGTTGCACGTTAGACGGTAGATTTAGCACTTTGTTTACTAAGCGAGTGCTTCACCACAATACCACAAAAAGGGTGATGAAGCCCTAGATGCTAAATTATACTGGTCTTAGGGTAACAAGAGTCTATTTACTCTTGCATTGAAGACGCCCAGATTGTATTCGGATATAAGACAGACGCCAGCAAATTATTCCAATC
Organism: Parnassius smintheus behrii; assembly: GCA_036936625.1. Taxonomy (NCBI): domain Eukaryota; kingdom Metazoa; phylum Arthropoda; class Insecta; order Lepidoptera; family Papilionidae; genus Parnassius; species Parnassius smintheus. Next base: position 55,974,358 of record JAUPFT010000003.1, on the reverse strand, counting down.
TTGCTGTACTCATTACGACAGACTAAGCAAACCGTTTAGTTCTAATGCGTGAATAGCGACCACAAATGGAAGACTCGCCGATCGCTTGATTGTCCGATAGTGGAAAAGAGAGAGGGAGGAACCAAAGCACTTAAAGTAATGTACACGGTGTGTGATCTTGCAGAGCCGTTGCCGGTGCGCTCGCTGCGCTGGCACGAGGCCGGCGATGGGGAGGGGCGGACTGACGGAGGGGGGAGGGGTAGTGGCGCACTGCTAGTTAGCTGGGAGCCCGCAGAAGGCAGCACGCAGGACGAGTACAAGGTATCGCACTACTTACAACCTTACTAAATCGATTTACACTTACACATATTTCAAATGCGTATTGCCAACCGCCTTTTTCTAATTTACCACCCTCACAATGTTAAGCTCCTTTGATATAAGCAGTTAATTATAATCATTTATTGTTTCTAACTGAAAACATGTTTTTAATGATGTCAAGTTAAAACATATATATTGCAAAACTTACCAAAAAACACTTGTTTACAAGAATGAAAGTAAGTTGGTTGTTACCCTACTCGAGCATGTGATATAATTCTGAAAAAAGGAAGGATTTTACTTGCCTTTGAAAAATAGTTATTTTTAAATGAATCCTGGAGTGATAATGAACCGCTATAATTATTATATAATTTTTTTAAACTGAATCGTGCCATAAACATTAGTTTTAATCTATCGTTTTAAATTTTCGGGTCAAAACGCTAGGCGCTATGCTGTTCTACTCGTGACGTCACTAACCCAGAATTTTGCCGATTTTCCAAAGGAAGAAAATACTTTTTAACGTTTTATAATGAGTTATCATCTATATCATTGTTGTGTTGTATCTGAATGCAAAAATACGAGCATAAGAACGCCGGGAAAGTTATGGATTCAAGGGCCAACTGATTTTAATATAAGAAATACTTGATTAAAACTGGCAAGAAGATACCCCAATACATTGTCTACAAAACTAGACTATTCTTCTGTGAAGATTGTCTTATTACAAAACAAAATATCATGAGCTGAAGGGTATCTCAAGTCAAATTTTGTAATAAATTACGTTAAAACTAAGATATTACAACTAATGATTGCTAATGATTGTAATTGTAGATAAACTAAACTATGATAGCTACTAAACTGCTTTATAAAAATGTACTTTGACCTGGTATTATGGTTTGGAATAGGAACTTACATTGATGTTTTAACATTCCTCAACTCAGCAGAAAAAAATGGGATTGCATAAAAAAATTGCCACCATCAATTAATTTATCCTTAGTAGATTAGTACTTTCTGTTTTTATGTCTTCGGCTTCCATGATGCCTTTTCAATGAAATTGGGAATAAAACTCAATAATCGTGATACCTTGAAAATTTTCGAAGTAACACAGCACATTAGCTATCTTAATCAGTGACACAGAACACTAAAACCCTTAGCAGGGTTCAGTGACTACAAGACAGTACCTAATATGGGGGACAGCGTTGTGCAGATTTGAGGCACAGACGAAAAAAATCTTAAAATTAAAATATATAATTTATAATGCAATTCTATAAATAGAATTCAATGGGTGCGTTTGGCAGAAAAAAGCGCTAGCAAGCGCTTACAAGCGCTGAAATAGTTTTTTTGAAGTTGTTTTGAAGTAGAGTTTGTAAGTTTTATTGTGCAATATTAGTTTTAAGTAATATCATGACATGAATAGACATATACACGTTATTAAAAATTCATGACTGGTAAGTTTTTAATATGAATACTTTACAAACATATATTTAAATTAGGTTAGGTTCCCCGGTTAAAATTAATTTCGTATCCTAGAGGAAAATAGCTACTTACGATTTGACAGCGCTTACCGCTCACGATCGCCATTTTGCTTACAAGCGCTTGCTAGCGCTTTTTTTGCCAAACGCACCCAATATTACTCGATTACTTTTTACAAAATCTATCATAAATATATATTTTTTGATGTTTTTTTACATGGTGTAAAATACCCTATTCCCCTGTCGCATCGACTCATTCGTGCAGCATGGCTCTATTAATTATATGACCTTTGCAAATGTATTTTTCTAAGTTACTACTCTTACAATGTAAGGTAAGACATTTTGGGATATTCGATTGATGCAGATGGCTAAAGACCGTGCTGCCGTAACATTCCTTGGGGGAGGCCTATGTCCACAGTGGACTTGTGAAGGGCTATTAAAGCTTAAATATTTCAAAACCAAGCAATCCTGTCACATAATTTAGTCTAACGAAGAATGTTTTTTCTTTTCTTTTAAAAATACTAATGAAATGTTATACTAGAACCATTACATATCACTTTTGACTTTGTGCTACAAGAATTAATGATAAATTACACGAGTTACAAAACAACGTAACTATTTTGGCTCAAATAGCCAGTATAATTTATAGCCCGCAACCCAACTCTTGATTTCTGCCGACTATTTCTTACAAAGTTATATTGTAGACTTGCGAGGAGCGATATCTCGGTCTAAAAACTGATCTTTCTATATTTAATCCTCTGACACGTTCTTTTTGCTGCCTGATCAATTATTACGCATCCTAACTATCGTCGTCGTCTTTAAGAATTTACCTTTGCTAATTATATTTGGCTTGGAAACTGGCTGAATATTATAGTATATTCTGGACACCGACCTACAAAAATCACATTGATCATATCGAAAGGATACAAAAAAGATTTGTCAAATATCTAAATTTCAGCTGTAACAAGTCTAATAAACTGATTTCATATAAAAAAGATTTGTTAACTTCAATCTGATTGAGAAATTTGGTTCTGCCTGGCTAGGCACTAAGTTTACACTATTCCATATCAGTCCTGCAGCACAAACCTTAAGTCACACTATTCAATATCTCGTCTTTACAAGATAATCGATTTTGTTTTGTTTTGTAATATAAGTTACTATATATTAGTATAAGCTGTGCTAACCTGTAAATAGTAAGGCATTTACTTAGTATTCTTACTAATGTATTTGATTAATTTTAGTGTGCTAACTATTGGTCTGCCAAAGTAAATAATTAAATAAATAAACCGTTGACCGAAGCCTACGAGCACTTAACCCTATAGAGACGTAATACAAGGCGATCCGAACCTGTCAACTCGTCAGTGACTAGTCACTGATATATTTCGGAACACTTTTGTTTCCCGCCAGTTTGGACCAAAAACTAGAACCGAAGAGACGGCTTACATTTAAAATATAAATTAAAATCAATTTACGGCATCATGTCTTGTTGTGCCGTTAAATGGTGCAGAAACAACAGTAAAACATGTAGTGTAACAACAAACAATATTACTTTTCATCGGTAAGTACATTTCTTTATTTTACCAAAATATTTTCAACATTTTTATTACGCAACGAGGGTCAAGTTAAACTGGACGGTCCGCCACGCATCACTCTCCGTCCTTTTTGCATTTACTGCAAACATGTATGTCTGTCTCTCCTTATCATAATTAGCCTCGTGACTCTAATGACTAGTGCAGTGCGGTATATTTATTATTTATAAAATGATTATTGTATTTAGATATCGTTGTTTTGTTATTAGATATAGACAGATACATAATTTATTAATATTACAGATATATATATATATATATATATATATATATATATATATATATATATATATATATATATATATATATATATATATATATATATATATAATTTTATATTAAAATATTACTAAGAGTAGTAGATTATTATCTACTACTCTTAGTAATATTTTATAATAATATTAATTATAATTATTCTTTTCGTGTATGAGCATTGGATAAGTACGATAACAATGTTATTTTATTTAAACTGTATGATTTTTCCCTATAGGTTTCCAAAAGATGGTAATATGAAAAACAAATGGATAAACGTTACAAAAAGAGAAAATTGGTTTCCATCAAAATATATAACTCGTACGAATTAACTTGAGACCTGGGCCGATGACGTAATTGTCAATGTACGGTGTGCAAAATAATGCGTCGTAATATTTTTTTATTTGAAATTTTTGAGATTTGCATGAGATTATTAATAAAAACAAAATAAAATGTTCTGGCAAGGGGTGAAGTAATAAGTGATATACTGTTGCCATTTTTATATATTTCAAATATTTATTTTTTATAATATATATAATATTATTTTTAGTTAACGTGTCAAGGAAGGACAAAGAAATAAACATACACACTTTCTCATTTATAATATTATTAATTTATTTATTATACACTTTATTGCACTATAAAAAGTGTTACAGATTCGTACACAATATTGTCTTTCCTCCCATCTTTTTTTAAAAATAAAAAAGGCGGAGTGACTCCTAAGCGTCACAAGAAAACGGCACAACACAACGTCCAAACTTAACAATAAAACAACGCAATTAACAACAAACAATTATCAAAAATATCGAACTAGAGTCGAGACGCGTATCCGTAACAAAAATGCTATCAATACTGAGCGCGCACGGCCAGCGCGGGACGCGGTGCGGGGAGTCGGGAAGGGGGTCGCATTACAGCGGAGTCTCAAGTTAATTCGTACGTGTTGTAGCGTCATGTGCTCAAAACATTTTACTGAAGATTGTTTTTGATGACAAATAAGAAGCTGCGACTAATGAGAAGTGCAGTACTTACGCTGTTTTTGCCTCAGATGCAATACCTGTATAAAGGCTTTAGTGTCTATAAAAGAAAATAAAAAGAGTCTCATATTCTAAAAAGATAATGGAGGGTTAATTTATTCCTCACAAATGGTCGTTAAAATATGTCGGCGTAGCGAGTCCGTAATCAAGAAAGATTTTATTAATAGTGACTCTAAAGGAAAAATCACCCCTGAACTGTTGACCCATAAAGCTCTTAGCAGCTTTACAGAAGAACAATATTATTCCCGGAGTATATTTTTTATCAATTTTATGCCGAAGAAACCAATCATATTATTGATTTAACGAAAAGTGGAATGGAAATATATTGACACAAGAATGACATTTATACTTAAAAATCAAAAATTCGAATGTGCAGTGCAGAGAATATGTACAAAATTAATTCATTTTAAAAATAAATAATAGCACTTAATAAAATAAATATAACAAATAAACATGAAAATCTTTTTTATTCTTTTTTCAATCTCTCCGTGCTGCCTCGTAGTGCCTCGACCTTGAGCCGAACTATCTTGCGTATCTCCTACGGGGCCTTTTTATATTATAGGGTGACAAACGAGCACACAGTACATCTAATGGTAAGTGGTTACTGTGGCCCATAGACATCTACATCTATCCTCGATTACGAATCTAAATGCAAATGTGTTGTCACCAGTTGTCAACCATAGGGAATGGAATGCCTCGTTTCCAGTAAAAAGGGTCTCCGGTTCTCTACACTCATCATACGAAATACAGCATAAAGCTACTATTTTACGCTGGTATTCTGTGAGAGCGTGGTCCTTCCCCGGTCGAGCCGACCCATTCATGGTACAACTATACTACTAATATAACTGCAGCATGGCTCTACCACGTATTAAATATTTTATTTTTATGTTAAAGTAATTTTATGTTAAAGTTCAACAAATCACTAAAAGTTTATTTTAAACTCCTTTAATTTAATCTTGAATTTTTTTCGAAGTTGTCAATTATATTTTACCTGACTATACTGCTTAAAAATGACATTTAAAATTGCATTTCTTAGTTGCACAGGAAAATTAAAGTCACAGTCAAAAGCTAGTTACTGATACTGAAAGCATGTATTAAAAAAGCGAAAAAATTTATCAATATCGATAAAAAGCATAAAGTCATTAATTACAGTGCACCTAGCGATCGTGTTCGGAATCTCTTCGGAATAGTTCGGAGTACTTCGCAGCGATCACAGCTCCCCCCGCGCCGCAACTAGTTGAAAAAATTGTTTTCTTTTAAATTCGCATGTATTACTTCTCTATAGGGTTAAGTGCTCGTAGACCGAAGCCTAGGAAATTCAGTTCAAGATTGGCTAAAACTAATAATGTAAATTATTTTAAACTTTTAAAATAAAAACAGTATAATTAATATAAAAAGGTAATTTTAATCATCTCTAAAAGTTGATCTAGGGATCATTAAAATTGCGTTGCCACGTCTATCACGGTCTCGCTCATTCGTAACAGTTCGTTCAATTTCGGCGCTTTCTATAAACCTTCGACTTTAGCCAAAGCTTCGGCCCATCTTGGCCAAAGCCAAAGGTTTTGCCGAAAGTGGATTAAGCTGGAGGTTATTTACTGAAATAGATTTTTATATTAAAATAGATATTTATATTGTTAAATTTAAAAACTGTAAGTACTTAAACATGTCGTTCACAGGTGTCGTACTACGAGACGGAGCCCGCGCAAGGTGACAGTAATACGTTGAACACACCCAATACCAACGTCACACTTGAGGGTCTATTGCCAGGGAGGAATTACACCATTTCGGTATGTTCCACGATCATGATATAGCAATGTGACTAATTCCAGATATATGAGAAATAGTAAAACAGATCTGTTTACAATCATTTATTACCATAATACAAAAAAAAGAAACTAAACTTCTCGTGGTAAAGTGCCAAAAATGCTTTGTTTCTTCGCTGAAAGTGAACGTGAACTCGGGTAATAAAAATTAGTAGTGTTAAGTCACAACACACTGAAATAAAACAAGGCGTTCTGCAAGGCTTGATCTCTTGACTATTCGTATTCGTTTTATTGTTACTTTGTACTGTTTGCTATCGATACGGCTCTAGATTTTAAATTTGACAGAAAAAAAACACAATTTTAACACGTAAACAATACATGAGTTTGGTTTTAAAAAATAATTTAGCAATTAAATCATAACTATAAATTTTTAAGTGCAGGAGCAACTCGGGTGGATGTCCGTCGAGTTGCAACTTTGATACTAATTTACCATGTGTTCGGCAGTAAAGGATATCTTGAAATCTGTTGTCTGGGGAATGAAAGTATTTAGAAGACATTGGAGTAGCACATTTAACGAATTGTTCTGGGTATGTGGCTAGCTGTTGGACGTATATAGAGCATCGATATAAATTACAAGATATGGTCATGCGAACAAAAAATTTTGACGGTTAAGTATAGAATAAATCAGCGCCATCTCTTAAATACTCATGAACTACCATGGAACTAGTGTTTCCACTTATTATTTTGATTTTACCCTAGAACTAGTGGATATACTCCCTAAATTATTGCAAAATAATCAAAATAACCTTATTTATTGCATCTAATTTTCATAATTTTAAAGAACATCATTGCAATAACAACATCATGCATTGCATTATTCTGATATACAGAATGAAAAACTTTTTCATTTTGCACTTTTCTAGCTCTTTTGACCCTTCGATAAATCTTAAAAAAATTACGTTAGGGGGTTATAAAAACTGGGTTACCTGAAGTTCGGTTTTACCCCAAATTATCCAAAACCATGTCAACTTGAAGAAACGTCTATATTAGTAGATTTAACCTAAAATATATCAAAATATCTAAAAGAGGAAACAGTGCACCATAAACATTTTTGCACCAAGGAGTCGGTGCTATTTTGTTTGTTCAATGATCCGTAGGCTTACTCTTGAAAACAATTCCGATCGATCGGGATTGGAATTATGACGTTTGGTACTCTTGAAAGCGACTCTAGCGCTAAATTGGTTTAGTATTGCGTGATGATTGTGTGAACTAATTAGGATTGGAATTGAAATTGTCCGAGCGAAATCGGTACTCCCGACGCACTTTTGACAGTTAGTTGACAGCACCGTATTGTGTTTGATATTGTGTTGGAGTTGGAATTAAGGCAATATCAAAACAGTAACGTTTTAGGAATTGTGTTCATATTAATCTTTTTTTCCGGCAATTATCTTATTGTTTTCGATAAAATAGTGACATGTTTAACTCTTGTGTCTATTATTCTACGCCGTAAGAGTGCATTGCAATTAAAAAAATGACGAAATGAGCTTCAAATTATGCGTTTTAAGCACTTAAGTTTTTTTCTATGAGTGATGATGATTATGGAGCTAATAATTGTATTATTAAGGACTTTAGTGAGAAAATAGTGCATGAATAAAAACCTAAATATGACCCTCCGTAGAGAATATATTTTACATCATATTGTTACAGCCTTTATTTTTAATTCGTTTTAAAGTGGTTGTTTAGTAGAAGAAATATGTTCAATAGTTAGGCGGCGCAAAGGTTTAAAGAGGATTGTTTAGATATCTCAAGTATCCCACTGCTGGGCAAAGGTCTCTTATCATGTCTGAGATGTTTATTCGCAGGTTTCACACGTAAAGGAAATATAAATATAATAAATGTATAATTTTATAAGAATTAAAAATAAAATTATATAGCTAACTTTATTTATATAACACATAACTTAACACAACATAAACACTCATGCCTGTCACTCGAGGGGTGGGCAAAGACTACAGGCTTCCATTTGGCACAATCCTGACACACCTCTCTTGCCTCCTCCACATCATTATACTAGTACCCTTAATTTAGCCCATTTTCAATATATCGCCAATTTTGTCGGTATTCTTTTGCCTAGAACATGCCTTTCCAACTCTGCCACTCACTTCTGCAACATAAATTTGCTTTGTCACTTGTTCCTCATTAATTTTTTGTATATGACCATACCACCGAAGCATTCCTTTCTTAATACTGGTCACATCATCTTGCAAACCACACTCTTATCACGCGATTTCTCACCCTTTCACTCACATTCATACCTACCATACTCATTAATGACTGCATTTCTACTGCGTTTATTCTACTTTCGTGCTTCTTCTGCCACACCCAACTTCCACTACCATATGTTAAAAAAGGGACTAACAGCCATAATAATATGTGCCTTTTTTGACATATTCTGACTTTTCACGATAGAGTTTTAGCCCCATTTACTTTATTTCCAGCATTCACTCATTGCTTTTTAAAAAGGATTTTAAATCAAAGAAAATTCTGATACTGAATCATTTATTTAATATAATGCAAACATATTTTTATCAACCTATTACTATTAGTATATATTCTTACCTAGGTACAAAATCTACATTAAATCTATTTTTCATATTTGAAATTTGATAATATAGCAAAACATATTGATTATATATCAAATGGTAACACTATGAAATTAAAATCCTAAAATTATATCTTCAGTGAACCAAAAATCAGTTTCTTTTACAAAAGTAATTAAAAGAAAACAAATAAATTTAAAATACCATTAAAACATTTATAAAATTAAATGAAAGTCTTATTTTAAAATACAGGATTGTTATTGTTGTTGTACTCTGTTTGGAAAATTTAAAACAATAATATTAAACCCCTCAATTGTCCTGGCTATTTTGGACATTGCATTTGATTATAACTTTATTTTCGGATGCTCCATATATTGATCATTTCTTGTTGGTAGAGTGTTGTTGCTTGGGGAATGTGGTATGGAATTAAGTTGTGATTCTAAAATGAAAATAAATATTTGATAACATCCCATCTCTGTAGAGTAATGTTTAATAGTTGTTAATTATAAATCAATGACAAAATTAAGGTGGAATATTTGAATTAGAAGTTTTAATCCACCACAAACCATTCAAAAGAATGTTTAAGATTTATTGAAACATCTTTATTCTCTACACAAAGAGATAACACATATGAGGTCAATTTATGTAAATTATTGCAATAAAAAAATGATGGATTACCTTTTTACCACTTGAGTGTAAGACATACATATTGCAAGTTGCTTATTTTTATCAAACTGTAGGTAGGGGTTCGACCAAGTCCAATTTCTATGTGGCTAGAAGATAAAGTTCATCATAAAGAGTCTCTTTTCTCCACGAAATTAACCAGCTGTTGGCCCATTTGGTGCCGTGGCCCTAGCCTATCCATTAGATATTCCTAGAAAAATAAAATAATATTGAAATGTTTGTCTTTAAAAGTAAGAAAAAAATAGTTATTATTATTAGATGCCACACAAAAATATTGAGAAGTTAACAAATCAACATTGTTATTTGTAATAACTAAGTAGTGAGAAAGGTTAATTGTAAGTTGAGTCTTCAAAAGCAATACTTGACCATCTGTGACTGCATTCAATCCCTAGTTTAATGTTGTTCAACAGGCCAGAAATTGCTTTTTTTCTGTACCCAAATTAAAAAAAAACATATCTACCTATAAAATTTTTAAAAAACATTGTTATACTTACTTTAGCCTATCCTTGACCATTATTATTTATTTTGTTCCTCCTAATTAGCTAATAGTGTCCATTTCGTCTGTTTCATATGATGCTTAATTGTGTTAATGCTGTAATGAACTATTTCAAACTGTTTATAGTTGTACCCAAATTGAAAGGTCTATTATTAATTCATTCTACACATACTTAAAAAGCACTTCACCTTTAAACTTAAAAAGAGTTCTTCGAAAGTTGATATTTGTTTACATTTTTTCATGATCGTCGTGATAACAATTTTTTTCTGACAACAAAAAAATGACGCAAAGACACGCTCCTATACAGCCTTATAATTAATTAAAACTCGCAAATATAGCGTTTTTTTATAAGAACTGTATGAAAAGATGTTATGTTTGACGAATTACACCATTTATTAAGTATTTTTACTACTTAAACGCTCGTTTATGAAAGTTACAAAGGGTTTATTATGACTTTACCGGTTTAACGATAAATAAAACATGCCTGTTGCTAAGAGTAACGCAGCTAACTTCATGTGGTACAACAAAATTTTTGGCCAATCCGAGCGCAACTCCGATTTCAATCCAATGTTGTCAAAATTGTTTTCAAGAGTACGCTAATTTGTCAGCATTGGATTGAAATTGAGATTGGATCGAAATTGTTATTGGATTCAAGAGTAAGCTTGCCGATCCGTTTGCAGTAGTATAATTAGTTTATGATATAGAGCGTGATTAATTTGTTTCTTTTTTTAATAAGAACAAGGTTGACAAATGAGCACACGTTTCATCTGAGGGTAAGTGGATGCTGAGGTCCATAAACATTTATATCTATTCTCGTTAATCCAAAATGTTGTCAATACATTGTCGTTTCTGAGGACTAAGATGGAATGGTTTCAGTAAAAATGGTTTCGATTCTCTTCACTCATTATATGAGACACAGCTGTAGTGTTGCTGTTTTACGCTGATGTTTTGCGACAGCGTGGTACCCACCGTTGAGTCGACCTACGGTTAAATTGTATATAGTTTTTAAATTATTTTTTGTGAGCCAATCTGATACTCGTGCAAGAATATTGTTTATTTCGTTAAAATTGTGTTTTTTGTTCTTTTATTGTTCTTAAATATTAAAGAAGTTTCATCAGCAAAGAATACAATGTACAACACGAAGACAAATTGATTCCGAAAACAATCCTTGCGAAACGGTTTTATTTTATTTCAGTGTGGTGTGACTTAACATCATTGACTTCTTTTATCTGGATAAGCTCTTTGCGATACGACGTGATTAATTCGTGCAACAAGCATAATATAGTGGCAGCGTGACTCTAGCACGTATGAAAGTTTGTGACGTGCAGGTGCGTGCGGTGTCTCGCGGCGTGGAGTCGAACGCCACGCGCGTGTGGGCGGCGCGCCGCCCGCTGGCACCCGAACTGCGCGCCGCGCCGCCCGCCCCCGCGCCGCCCGGCCACACCCAGCCCGCCCTGCACCTCACCTGGCGCGCGCCGCCCGCCTCGCGCCAGAGCGCCTTCCAACTGCGCTACCGCCGCACCGACCCCAAGGATGAATACCGCACGGTACGACTCGCTGCATGACATCATACGACTAAACATTGCACACTACCGGACTCCTGCTCTCACTAACTCACACTAACGACAACTCACACAACAACAACCATACTTATTTAACCATGATTATCACGACGCATTCATATATGTTAAACCAACATTTTGAAAATAATGAAACACTGTGTCGTACGCTAGTGTCCCACCGAAGGTCGAAAAAAATTAAGAATTAATTAAGAAATTAAATTAAAGATCGGTTATAACCATAGAATACCATAATACATACATAACTGAACGGGGGAGTGGACGGAGCCCGCATAGCCACTAAAATGTCACTAACACGTCAATTCACACGTATAAATGTCAACACGAGATGTGTTTTGACGTTACAATCGCTTTCAAATTTCGCATGGAAATTATTTAGAAAACGCCAAATTTCACCCTATTTACAAATAAATATGTTTTAAAATTTAAACGATTTTTAATGATGATCTTGAACATTAATCAAAAGTCTAAAATGTGTAAATTTATTCATTCTGTCAACACAGTGAATCGGGTTTGGCAACGCCAGGCTTCGTACAAAATAAAGTTGACAGCCATTCTATTGTGCATTATAATGTTCTATGGCTATAACTAATAATATAAAACTTTTAAATTTAACACTTATTTACGGTATCTTTCTATTCTTTGCTCTATCGTAACATTTCGTTCAACCTTAGCGCTTAATAGAGACCTTCAACCAAAACTTCAGCCCTTTTGATCAAAGCCAAAACCAAAGTAAAGTTTCGACCGGACACTACCATATAACCATCACCGCTTTTATAACTACAACTCCCCCACCGTTCGTCGTGAACGAATGCATTTTTGACGAGTTCTATCTATAATGTTTGTTTTATTATTAAAATGTGTAAATTTTACTTATGCACAATTAAAGAATTATATATTAATTGATGATTAAAGTAAAATATGTTATTGGTAAACGAAGTTATATACAATCAAATACGCGTCATACATTTTTATGTATTTCTAATACGATTGACACAGCGGTGAATATAAAACTGTTTCGGAGGCTGCCCTAACGCCTGTGGGATGGCAATTCGTACATTGCACATGTGTTCTGTATCTTCGCTCGCCTAAAACACAAGCTTACTCATTGCTATTTCCATTGTTAAAATTCTTCCTTATGTTGTATAATGTATTCTATCTTCTTGCTTATTTAACTTCTGTATTGTGCTTTTGCTAGACTGTCCTTTCTGTGTGCTCAACGCAAAAAAAATGTAATGTATATTATAACTACATACACATTGTAAAGTAGCGGACCTAAACATACACCTTGTGGAACTCCCTAACCCCATTACTTCCCCTACACATTGCACTGCTAGTAGTTATCAATTGTAATGACATCGAATCTAAAATCGAAGAATGTAACGAACAACATGTATGCGTTCTAAAACATAAACGTGAAATATAGAAATTAAATGTAATCAACTTCCATACATAAAACATATAACAAAAACCATGTGGTTCTCGATAAATGCGTTATTAGAACCAGTATTCAAACGTAAAGAAAGATAAATTAACTTCAGAAAACTCTACCATAGAAATATTAAATTAAATTAAAACTTTATTTGCAAGTTGTATGTGGGTTTAACACCTCCACATTGGCCGGGGAGTAAGAGTATTGTCAAAGACCCCACTTTACTGTAGATAATAAAACCACATATAATTTGCAAATAAAAATATATTTAGAATTAATTTAATTTTTTATGGGCGAGTTTTCTACAGTTATTTCTATATGTTTGAATAGTGATTCTGACAACGCACTTAATGAGAACCACGCTTCTTGTTCCATGTTGTATAATTTATGGTTTTTTTATACACGAACTACTTTTGATAATAACGAAATATTATTATATTGATCATGGTGTTGAAATTCAAAAAAAAATATTTTGTATACTAGCAAGTTACATTTGTAAAAACATTATAAATTGTAAAATTAACGCTCGGGACTTCTCTTCCAAAGTTACAAATATCTATTGCAGATGTCGCTTTAATTGACGATTAAAACATATACTTAGTACGTAAAACACAGTAGTAAATAACTTTTAAAAATATGAAGCCCTTAGTGTTTATTTGATAACTTCTAACACTAACATGTAGATCTGTACTGTTTCCTAACTTTGTGTAACAATAACACTAGTGTAAGGTATAAATTAATTTAGTGACGGTGTTAAATCTAGATAACAAAGTTGTGATTAAGCAAATATAATTTGGTGACATACATTTGAACTAATTATTTATTTATTTACCCTCACATGATTTAACCATGCAAATGGACCGTTTTGTGAAGAAATGATCCAACCCACAAAACATAAAGTTATTCAAATTTGAAGGATAAATGCATTTTTCTTGTGACAGAAGTTTTGTTGCAGTTCCTTATCATCATTTTATCAAAGTGTTTGATTCTTTGGTCTAGAGGTCGTAAACACGACCGGTTATTATGAGGTTCAAATCACCATGTCCATACCAAAAAAAATCAGTTGAGTATTTCTGTCAAGAAATTCTCAGTAGCAGCCTAAAGTCATGAAGATGGTGGTGATTCACCCCTGTGTCTCGGAAAGCACGTAAAGCCGTTGGTCTTGCGCCTGATCTCTCTGGTCGTGTCGGACTGCCGTCCCATCGGATTATGAGAGTGAGGGAATAAAGAGTGCACCTATACTTGCGCATACACTCGAGCACTAAAATCCTGTCTACTGACTGTGAAACTAGTCGCCATGGTCGACATGGTCGACGGTCTGGAGGACATTATTATTATTTTATAGAAAATTTAAAGCAGATTTTGGCTATTATTTATTATTGTTCTGAAGTCTATAATAAACTAAACGAAGAACTTCTGTATCGTTACTTCAGCCGGTTTGTGAGTTGGAGATGCACAACATGGTCCGAATACATAATAATTTTTTAAACATTTTCTAAAAATATTAGCAACAAGGTGTTCATAGTGGATATCACTTAAAATAGAGAGATATACCAAAACAGCTAATTTTATTAGAAAATGTTTGTTTGTTGTTTAAAAACAGAGAATATGGTGGCGGACGGGTGAGAACTGGAGCTTGGGGTGTGTTGCACATTTTTGTAATATAAATTTGGTGTTGGTGAAAAAAAAAACAAATCGTAAAGTTCACTTTAAAGCTAATGCTTCATTTAAGTGACAATAACCTAATGGCAGGCTGCGGACCGCGAACGCAAAAAGTCGTGGATTCGAATCCGCCTGCCATTTGACTACTGTCGTGAACCACTCCTAACACAAGCATTTTCGGTTTACCAGGAGTGGTAAAGGGATTATTAGTAACTCTAAATAGCATTGCTAGTTTTTTTAATGATGCTAATGCTTCATATAATTTGTGTAACAAAGATAGGTATATATCGGGTGTTTGTGAAACGCTCCCGAAAATGAAGACAGACGATAGTACTAATGATATGACAAAAAGAAAATCGATCCCGAAAAAAACACATCTTTTTTACAACGTTTAATTAATTAGCTTTATTCACGCTCTATCATTTTAGTATAGCTAAATGAAACAATAACTTTATTTAAAAAATCATGAAAATACTTAAACATAAAACCAACAGTGAAACTTAAAATACCTAAAATCAGCTGACAAGGGTTAATATACGCCTAACGCCGAAATCGGGCGGTCCGCAGCATACAATACCTAATAATTGACAACACTTGTCTAAATACCTAACTTATCTACTTAACCTACTATTTTGTCACTGTGCTAGTCTCCACCTAGCCACTTTAATTCAAATTCACAGGTTAAATAAACAAAATATCAGGTTTGATACCCCGATAATGAAAAATTTACTTAAATGAAATCACATTGTTCGGTGTCCATACATCGTTGGCCTAAGAACCAACAGGGAGGTGAATTTACTTTTTGTGTTATAAACAATGTATATATTCGATTGAAACTAAATTAAAACTACGAACACTTCTGAGAATTCTAAAGTCAAAACACTTTCAGATTTTGAGATTATAGTTAGGTCAATTAGGTCAAAAGAAACACATTGTAAAAAATAGCCTATGAATCAACACGCATGACCTTTACAATAATTACTAGTTTTTTTTAAATAATTTACATTACAATTATTTCAAAAGAACGGACACTTCATACTTTCGAAGAAATTTTAAAAAGTAATTCAGTTCCGACTTATTCCCCGGTGTTATTATTTTTTGCTTTAATTGGAGGTTTTTAATAGGCGAAGGTATTGTAGCTCATACAGCCAAGTCTTCAGCAGTCATCAGTCCGCACAAAGTTTTTCGAAAACATCCACGATCCTTTGGCGCATTTCGTCAGCACTCTCACACTTCGATTAAAAACATTTTCTTTCACATACTCTCACAGAAAAAAGTCTAACGGAGTCAGATCTGCGAGGTGGCCAAGCGTGTGGTCCAAGTCTGCCGATCCAGCGATTATAAAATAGCTCGGTGAGGCGCTCGCGGACGAATCTTACGACATGTGGAGGTGCAACAACATGCTGGAACCATGTGCGGCGCTGAATATCGACCATATAATGCAATACGAGAATATAACCAACGATAGGTCGTCTAAAATGTCAACCGACTGTTAATTTATGACGTTTAGGTATCGCTGTCCGTTAAGTCGCTGTGTCAGAAACACTATACCTAGTATGCGATCCTTAACCCAAAAACCGACTGATAAACCTGCACATACGTTAACTGAACATCGGGTTTGGTGCCCGGTTTGTCGAACAGCGTGCGGGTTAAAACATTTTAAAAAGTAAGACTCGGCGATTTCCAGCCTCCCGAATAAGCCGGTTTCCGAAAAGGCTTCAGTACCATAGACAACATACATACCCTGCGGTAGATTGTACAGAAGACCTAAGAGTACAACCTGCCACTTTGACTATGAGAAAGTCTTTGATTCCGTCGAAAATTGGCCGATGCTACAGTCCCTTCAGCGGTGCCAAGTTGACTGTCGGTATATCGAAGTGCTGATGTGTTTGTACAGTCGGGCTACGATGGCTATCCGAGTACAGAACCAGAGTTCGAAACCTATCCAACTGCAGAGAGGTGTAAGACAGGGTGACGTTATATCCCCGAAACTCTTCACCGCTGCGTTGAAAGACGTTTTCAAGCTACTGGACTGAAAAGGATACAGTATTAATCAATGGCGAGTACATCACTCACCTTCGATTTGCCGACGATATAGTCCTTATGGCAGAATCGCTGGAGGACCTAAGCTCAATGACCTCAATGGTGTCTCCCAACTGATAGGTCTTAAGATGAACATTGACAAAACAAAGATCATGTTTAATGTCCATGTCACGCCTATGACGGTAGTTGTTAGGAACGAAGTTGTTGACGAATATGTTTACCTGGAACAAATAGTCCGACTAGGTAAGTCCAACACCGAGAGGTCAATCGACGGATTCAACTCGGCTGGGCAGCGTTCGGGAAATTACGACACATCTTCTGGTCAGGTATACCACAAACTCTGAAAACTAGATTGTACAACTAGTGCGTGTTGCCAGTGATGACTTACGGATCTGAGACGTGGTCCTTCACTGCTGGCCGTATGAGGTCGCTCTAGGTCCCTTAGCGAGCTATGGAGAGGGCTATGCTCGGAGTTTATCTGCGTGATAGACTCAGAAATAGGGATATCTGCAGTAAAACCAGAGTGACCAACATAGCCCAACGGATTAGTAAGCTGAAGTGTCAATGGGCCGGCCATATAGCTCGAAGAACCGATAACCGATGGGGAAAAAAGGTTCTCGAGTAGGCGTAGTGTAGGGCGACCCCCTACTAGATGGAGTGACGACCTGGTAGGACATGCAAGAAGTCGATGGATACAGGTGGCTCAGGACCGTGCTTTGTGGCATTACTTGGGGGAGGCCTATGTTCCGCAGCGGACTTGTGAAGGGCTGTAATGATGATGATGGTGCAGGTTAACCACTCAATGTTCGTGTGTATTTGTTCGGTTCCACAGGCCTTTTCTGGTAAAAGTCGACGTGTCCGTCCACATGATGTGCTCAATGAAACCGGGCACACGTTGTTGCTGGTCTCATAACTAACGGCAGAAAACTCGCCGGCGGTCGTGATCGCCGGCAGTTAAAGCTTGCACTTTGTGCACTTTATATGGTTACGCTTTAACACTTTGTAACTGTCCAGTATAACATACTTGTTCCATCCCGACGCCTTAACAATTTAGCGATACTTCGTGTACCTAGGTTCGGATTCCGGCGAACGACATCTAAAACGCACACCTCGGAGTGAACATCCACTTGACTTCCACCTTCTCTTGCTACCGGAGCAATGGGCCGATTTTCCAACACTCGGTGAAATGCTGCTGTAATCAGACGAGAGTCAGCTGGGTGTCGAGCAGTCGGGAATTTCTCTCGGGCAATTGTAATGCACCCAAAGCATTCCCGCGAGTTTCTCCATGGTACATTAACATGTTGCCGTATTCACGAGCACTATAAACGTACGCATTAGGCATTATTAAAACAAAACAAGAAACACAAAACGTAACAACAAGAATAATGACAACAAGTAATGACAAGTAATAACAACAAGAATTTATTAATTTTACGTGGTAGAGCCATGCTGCAGTTATATTAGTAGTATAGTTGTAGCACGAAGGGGCCGGCTCGACCGGGGAAGGACCACGCTCTCACAGAATACCAGCGTGAAATAGTAGCTTAATGCTGCTGTATTTCGTATGGTGAGTGTAGAGAACCGGAGACCCTTTTTACTGGAAATGAGGCATTCCATCTCAGTCCTCACGGGTGACAACGCATCTGCATTTTGATTTGTAATGGAAGATAGATGTAGATGTCTATGGGCCGCAGCAACCACTTACCATCAGGTGGAC
This sequence comes from Parnassius smintheus behrii, assembly GCA_036936625.1. Lineage (NCBI taxonomy): Eukaryota > Metazoa > Arthropoda > Insecta > Lepidoptera > Papilionidae > Parnassius > Parnassius smintheus. The sequence continues at coordinate 55,955,743 of JAUPFT010000003.1, read as the reverse complement.
TGTGTGCTCGTTTGTCAGCCTATTCTATAAAAAAAAAAAAACAAAACGATTGAACTGTCGCTCACGCGCACGTCAACACGGAACTGTCTCAAAAACTAAAATTAATAATCAATCCCGCCAAAACAAATGCTTACCGTAAATTTCGTGTGTCCTTGCAGTTAGCACTTTGATCATTTCCACATATCGTTAAACCGTTAAGACATTCCCAACTTGTATAAGTTTAGTTATCCCTACGACTAGTCTTCATATGGACTTTAGAAGCTATAGTTGTCATTTTTAATACAATTATAAAATTAATTGTACCCTGACGCAACAAGCAATTCGTTACTACAAAATGATGTTGAAAGTAATAAACGTACCTAATTGGACACTCACACAATTCTAAGCACTATTTCATCATTATCTTTGATTGTGAAGAAAATATTAATGAAATGATACTGAATAATTTTATAGTTTAATAATTCAATATAATATATTTCTTTTACTACTACTACTTACTGAATATAAAATATTTCTTTTACTTTATTTTAACTGACTTTCCTTTTTTTAATCCGTCCAAGACTCTGAATTTAAAAAGAGGTAAGTCAAAACTATTAAAATTACTGCAAGTTTTATTGTAATTGCCGCCTCTAATTCTTATGTCGCCTGCTAATTTTAGTTGGTAAATTTCGGTGCAACATGTACAGCGCTGCCATCACCAAGCTGTCAAATTCCCCGAAAATCCATGTCAATTTTTCCAATTTAGGGACAAAACTTCAACAGATTCCCCAATAATTCCCCTCAATTTTATTTTAAGAAACGAAACAACTTTCAACTAATTTATAATAACTAATAAATAATTATTGGTAAAAAGAAAGCATTTTACTCCATGGAGTATTTTTAACTCCTTCCCTTGTTGCCATTAAAAAGTACCACAGTATCTGCATTTACTCTGCTTTAAAATTAAAAAAAAATAAAGAAATGCAAGAAGATAATTAAAAAAGGGAGTCAATCGATATTCATAAGTAACCTAACAAAAATGTTAAGATAAGTATTTAGATTCATTGAAAAATGGTTCAGACTTGACCCCGGTAATCGATTTTCAAAATTCCGCATAATATCAATCCCCAAAAAATCCCCAACCAACTTTAAATATACCGCAATTTGGAGAATTCCCCACATGTTGACAACGTTGAACATGTGTAAATTGCGAGGTGACACGAGTCGACTGGGCGGCGGCAGCGCTCGTGTGAAAGGGAAGGATATAATGAGCGTATTACTGTACCTAATGCATTGTTTCAAACCGTGCTAGATAAAATGAGTTCTGCGTTCGCGCGATTTTTGACCCTATAGTCAGCTGGTTCTATTTTTTACACTAGGTAATGGTTTTATGTTTCAATATTTTCATGACTTTTTTATGAAATTATCGTTTCATTTAGCTGTATGTAGCGTGAATAAAGCTATAATACAAAAATAGAATGATGCCACTCTAAATCCAATACGGTGAACTCCCAAAGATTAAGAACTATGTTTTTCTATTCATACCCATGATATGAATGTCAAATGAAAGGGTTCGCTGAGAAGAAACGAATAAAATGCCGTCCGCGGTCAGCTCTTCGAGGAGATGGTGTACTATTGCCCAACTAAATGGTAAGACTTAGCGGGGACGTGTCTTAACTAATAATAACCTACATCGTGGGCAAATGCTGGCAAAAAAAATTTAAAATGGCGGAAAACAAGATGGCCGCCATACCAATTTTAAACCGACTCGCCTAACAAGCGTAGCAACTATGGCAAAAGTCTTCCAATAAGGAAATCTATGGGAGACTCCTGTGGACATTTATTTATAGGTTGTGATGGATTATATTCAATTTATGTTAATTAGCTAGTGTGGTGTTTTGCTAACAATCTAAAACTAAAACAGGTTTGAGAATAAAGTAAAAGAGGAATCAATTCGATACAAAAATATCTCTCCTTTTTTAAATAAATTCTTTACTAAATTATTAACTTCTGAGATCTTATTTTGAACTTTGAAACTTTGTAATAGAGTGTGCAAGGTTGAAATTTACAAATGTAATGATGATGATGATGGCGGATGAACAATTTATGCAATATGTACAAAAATTATCTTCGTTTAAGTTGTCGGTAGGTATTAATTCCGAATATAACTGATAGAAACACTGAAATTTCGTCAAAACATAGTTGCCAGTTGAAAATAATATAAGTAAACTGGTTTCGGTAAATAAATTATATTCAAATTTATAAATTGTTTATTTTTAATAATTTGTCAAATAAAAAAAACTTATTTAATAAAGATGAAGATAAATAATCTATTACCAATCAGGGCTAACTATATGTCGCTAGTTGGGACTAAGGTGAACCTATTTGTTACATAATTTTTTTAATAATAAATTTATTTATTGACTACCATATTGACACTACAAGGTTGAAGCCCTGACTCCCGAACTAGCAATAGCTGTGTGTCGGGAATCAGTTCCTTCCCGTTTCCATTAAATTACAATTGTCTCACAATATCATCATAAATAAAATTTTGCGATTTAATTATAAGATTTTCTGTTTCTAGTGTATGTATGTATAACATAATACACAAAATAATACCTCAGTCTTTAATTTATTAAACATTTTTAACATTTTCTTCATTGTTCTACTTTCAGGAATATCCGTAGTCTATGTCATGACTCCTAATTTTTAGAATTCCTAATTCTTATTAATATAAAATAATATATATAAAATATAACTATTTTATATTAATTCGAATTGGAAAGGTCTTCTGCACATCCTGACGGACTATGGATTCTTTAACCGCAAATGTAGCACTCATTTGGGAAAGTGAATATGCTCATAGTTTAGCAACTTCTTCAATTCATTAAGATGTAGAACTTAGCAGCGAACCGAAGCAGCGATCACAATAGATCATACTGTTCGCGGTGTTAGTGGTCTTGTAAGACTTGCAGCGCTGCTCGCACAAAAACAATACTAATGTTGCTATAGCATTTTTCGCTTCGTCATTCGTAAGCGAATACTGTTTAAAACTCACTGTGTGATTTGCAGACACAATTGTAAGACAATAGCAATGACCCATATGTGGGTCACGAGACAGGGAAAGGGTTAAGTTTAAAAAACAATGAAGTATCATCAGCAACTAACAATACATAATTAATATTCCCTACAAGGTAAGGTAAGTCTTTAAAGTAGACAAGCAATAGAAACGGTTAAAACCACAACACTGTAGCTTTCTGATTAATGTCTCACAGCGAACACAGTCACAGGCCTTGAAAATGTCACAAAATATGGGTACATATATTTCGTCATATCAAGCGTCTTCAGAATTTTCCTATGCACAGAAAATATTGTTACAACAGCCAGGTGCATGTTGCATCGGGTTGCGTGAGAATATTCCCGAAAATATGAGTAAATTAACTATATTTATTATTAACTTTTGCTATTTAATGTTAGTATCATCTACCAAACTCAACAAGGATGAAAATAGGTAAAAAATTAAATTAATAGCTAAGTTCTATCCGCAGCTGGAAACGAGCGACACAAACGCAACGCTAGAAGATCTGTTCCCGGGCACAGTGTACGAGATACAAATAGCCGCAATCAGTCACGGCCTGCAAAGCGATTGGTACACCATACTCGAACCAGTCCGTAAGTCTTGCACCATATAGATGCTATTGAAAATGTTAATATATCCTAATCATATACTACGTCTAGAGTATTATATCACAGATGGTTTAATCAAATATTACAAAGACTGCTATGTACTTATACTACTAGACTGGCAATTCAGAACCAAAAATGAATCGCAGCTCTGGATCGCGCGAGCGCGGTAAATGTGCCACACGAGACAGCAGTTTTATTTTCATTTACAACAGTTACTTTTTATAATAAAGTTAATTACCTATCCGAAATAAATTTCTAATCACGTTGACAAAGTCATAAATAATGACGGCGTTTTCTTAGTCATATTAAACAAAATCAGTGTTAGATTGTCGAAAATAACGGCTTGTAAAATAAAGAACTAGTCTTCTCACCCGCTCGCAGTCAATCAAAGAAGTTAGGGAAAATTGAGCGTAACTTAGTGCGCAATGTATAAGAATTGCATCATTCTTGATGCTGGACTTTTTTTTTTGCTGGTGCTTTGTTTCATTTGCTGGTGGACTATTTTTACCGTCTGGAAAATAATATAATATTTTGTGTAAGTGGAATAGAAGCTATCCTTGAAAGTATTTGTAAATTATAACTACTAGATTAGACTACTAGATAGGCCAAATTTCCTAATTAATCCTACGGCGTTAAGCTAAAAATAGGCTACGATCGAATATTTTAGAATCTGCTGCCGCGCGCCTTACGTTTACAAAAAAGTATTTTTCTCTTATAAGTATTTAGACACTTTTGATATTTTTTTAATTTTGACTGCCTCGTTTGTCTAGTGGTTGTAGTAGTGTGACAGCTGATCATGAGGTCCTGGGTTCGAATCCTGGGTCAGGACAAAAATCAATTTATTGAGTTTTTCCGTCAAGAAATTCTCAGTAGCTAAATAAGTAATTACCTTTCGTATCAGATTATTGTTTTTGTGATTTCGATCTTTCCTTCACACTTTTACGGGCTTAGGACCGCCTAATATGCTGTACTCGTAGTTGAGTAGAATTACATGTTAACTTTTATCTTGCATTATAATGAATTGATAAACAGTTTCTAATAATAATTTTATGCCTACCTTATACTGCAACATCTTAACGTATTTATGAAATCAACTTATTTACTAGCTACACTGATTGATATTTACAAAATTAGGTATACTATATGTTTGATATTTACAAATAAAAATTACAAATAAATTTAGCGATATTGTAGTAATTGTAATCATCAAATTTTTGTACGCCGATGATCAAGTTATTCTTGCGTCGTCGGCGGCTGAGTTGCAAATGATGGTTACATTAATGAACAGATCATTAAAAGAAAGGGGTATGAAAGTGAACGCAAGTAATGGTTTTTGAAAGAGATGAAAGTAAAACGATATGTGAAATAAGAATAGATGGGGAGTTGATCGAGCAAGTAGATGAGTTTGTGTATTTGGGTTGCGTATTTAGCAGGGATGGGAGATATGATATGGATATAGAACGACGAGTGAACGCAGGAAACAGAGTAAATGGGGCCCTACACTCTATTGTGAAGAGTCAAAACGTGTCAAAAAAGGCACGTATGGCAATTCACAATGCTGTGTTGGTCCCTACTTTAACGTATGGTAGTGAAAGTTGGGTGTGGCGGAAGAAGCACGAGAGTAGAATAAATGCAGTACAAATGCGGTCGTTAAGGAGTATGTTAGGGCTGAATCTGAATGACAGGGTGAAAAATTGTGTGATAAGAGAAGAGTGTGGTTTGCAAGATGATGTTGTGACCAGCATTAAGAAAGGAATGCTTCGGTGGTTTGGTCATGTGGAAAGAATGAATGAGGAAAGAGTGACAAAGAAAATTTATGTTGCAGAAGTGAATGGCAGAGTCGGAAAGGGACGTCCTAGGCGATAATTTATCGACCAAATTGGCGATTTATTGAAAAAGGGCCAAATTAGGAGTACCCTTAACCGACGAGCATGCATGCGTAGCTGTATGGATGTGAAGGAGGCGAGAGAGGTGTGTCAGGATCGTGCCAAATGGAAGTCTGTAGTCTCTGCCTACCCCTCTGGGTGACAGGCGTGAGTGTTTATGTGATATATGTGATGTAGTAATTGTTCAAAATGTTTACAGTTTCCTTTTAAACACTAACTAACACGTCTTTATAAATTCTTTGCTAATCTTCGAAGCGTGTCTCTATCACTTTTTATCACAATAAATACGTCTGTTATACGCTGCTTTAAATTACTAACACATTATGCTTCTTCTGTGTACACTATTCGTTTTAGTTCGGCCCAAAAGTAAAAGTCTTAAAAGTGTTATGTCTGTTGATATCGCCGGGCAGTTCACGGGTCAACTGCAATCTATCACCGAATTGGCTAGTCAATGTTAGATACTAGAGATTAGAGTATTAGTACATGTTTACGATACACAAGCGGAAACATAAACAATACGACGGCGACGCGGCGTCACGCCTTGGCTAATCACAGGTAAATGAAATGAGAGTTGAAGTTGAAGGCGCGAGCGGCTTTGCCCTTGAGCTTGTGACGGTGCGAAAGACAAAGATGCTTACTATATTTATTGTTTTATTGCCGTTCGTAAAGTAGGGTGGATATGATTTGAATTTCGATAGATTTTAATTGATTTATTTCTTTAATTCAGGATTTTTGTTTTTATTTTTTGTAAAATATCAGTGCCATAAGTTTCTACTCCGTTCACCTGTTACGCCCTATTGTTTTCCAGGCGGTAAGAATAGTCATCCAGTATAAGTACCGTAGTGCCGTGTTGTAGTATACATAGAAGTCTTTGCAAGATTATTATCTATTCGAAGATTACATTTATTCGCACCGGTAAAATGGGGCTGATGTGGTGCTGTGCTTTGCCACATGGCGTTGCACATATTTAACATATGTTGGTACTTACTACATCCGCCGTATACTACACGCTTTGGCATACAGTGGCACAGTAAAGTAGCGACTTATGTAGCTGCAGCGTGACTCTACCACGTATAATGATATGTCAAATTAATTTGTTGGGTCAAATAATTGTTTTTTCGTTTTTTTTCTTACTTAATGTGTTGGCGAATGCAGGTCCTCTGCCAGCACAGTGGCTGAAAGTGGAGCGCGCGACATCCAACTCGGTGTTGGTGCGCTGGCGCGGGCCGGCTTCCGGCGCGCTGGGAGGGCTGGCTCTGCGCTACCGCACGCAGCATCCCACCTCAGCCTGGACCAGTCTGCCGCATCTCCAGCCTGCACTCACCTCCACAGAGGTACCTACCGCCTCTCATATAAACTAATTTTACGAAATACTCATAACTATTTAAATTAGGCCTCATAGGCCTCCCCAAGTAATGCCACAAAGCATGGTCCTGAGACACCTGCATCCATCGACTTCCTGCATGTCTTACCAGGTCGTCACTCCATCTAGTAAGGGGTCGGCCCACACTACGCCTACCGGTACGAGGCTGCCACTCGAGATCTCGAGAACCTTTCTTCCCCATCGGTTATCGGTTCTTCGAGCTATATGGCCGGCCCGTTGCCACTTCAGCTTACTAATCCGTTTATATGGCGTTATAGGCCTATGTTCAGCAGTGGACTTGTGAAGGGCTGTAATGATGATGATGATGATGATTTAAATTAGTATGGGCGATACAAATTGTAAATAGATACAATATCTATATAACGGAGTGGGTAAATTACCTAAGTCATCCGAAATAGTAATTTTTTTTTCTTCAAGACAACTTCACTGTCCGACAGCTCACGATAATGTTTGTACAGCTCCGGTTGACCACTACGTCGTAGACTCTGTCTAGTGCCACCGGATGGCGCCTGCGTTCCGATTATTGAAAATAATCGTTCTGGTAGTGCCGACTCGATTGCGACATATATATCAGAATAATATCCAATATCTGCAGTGGGGTCACTCCACAGAATATCTTACATCAAACTCGAAGAAATAATAATAACGTAAAATATCTATGATATTATGCTGAACTAGTGGGGGAGTTTCAACGCTTTTTAATTGTCTACACTCACGTCTAACACTACGTGTCTGGGCTGGTGTGGATGTCGCGACCGGTCGTGGTCGTAAATACGGTTGCTTATCATGAGGGTTCAAATCTCGTGTCGGGCCAAAAATTATCGTGCATCGGTACGAGTAAAGCGGTCTCTTTGACAATAGTCTTACTCAGAGAGTCTTATGCAGAAATAATAAAATAAAATAAAACGAGGTAGAGCCACTCTGCAGCTATATTATAGTTGTAGCACAAGTGAGTCGGCTCGACCGGGGAAGGACCACGCTCTCACAGAATACCAGCGTAAAATAGCAGCTTAATACTGCCGTGTTTCGTGTGGTGAATGTAGAGATCCAGAGACCCTTTTTTACTGAAAACGAGGCATTCCATCTTAGTCCTAAGGGGTGACAACGCATCTGTGTTTTGATTCTTAATTGTGGATAAATGTAGATGTCTATCGGTCTCATGATGACCATCATCAATGACCATCAGGTGGACTGTGTGCTCGTTTGTCACCCTTATTCTATTTAAAAAATACAATTTGCAAATAACAAATTATTTAATTTAAAATATTTTCATGTTGGAGATTTCTGAAGTAAAGTAGATAATTACTATACTAACTTACCTAACTGATTCTCATAATGCATGATATTCAGCCGATGCGTCCAACACAATATTTCACCTATCCTGTAATATCAGCCACAGTAGATTAAAGTGAATGTCAGGTGACTATAATATAGCAATATGTGGTTAACACATAGCGCATGTGAGAGAGAGTGCCGTGGTAGCTCAGATGGTTAGCGCTCGCTGTAAATTTCACAATACGCCAGCAAACCGGGCTCGATCTCCGCCGGCACCAATGAAATTGTTAATTGCAATTTTAAGTGCTGATTTACCACGTGCTCGGCGGTGAAGGAAAACATCGTGAGGAAACCTGAATGTCTGAGAAATAAAATAAAAAATATTTCGAAGACATGTGAATTTCGCCAACACGCATTGGGGCAGCGCGGGGGACTACTCCTTGCTCTAAAACCCTCTCAGAAATGAGAGGAGGCCTGTGCCCAGCAGTGGGACGTATATAGGCTGTAACTTTACTTTTACTTTTACATAGCAGATAATTAGGCACAGACCAGCGACCGTCTCTCTGAATGAAACTAATAGGGCGATCATGCTATGAAATCCTGTCCCGCGCAGATTGAGTGTTTTTGAGAGTGATATATATGACCGAAATGCAGCCTGGAGAACATTATTATTGTTATTATTGTCCAATAGCAACTTCTGTTCACCGTGTAGTGGTGGCGGAAGAATATCCACTAGCCTGTATCGGCCTGAGGATGTCTTAGGACGTGACAGAGGGAAAATGAAACAGTAGATGGGCGGCAGGATCTTCTTGATGACAACGCAAAATAATAAAGAACTGCGGTGTCCAGCCCGCTTGCCCAGCGTGGTAACTATGGCGAAACCAAATGAGGAAATCTTTGGGTCAGGCCTAAGTTCAGCAGTAGACTTTTATAGGCTGTAATGGATGTATGTATGGAACTTCTGTGTTATTAACTATATCATCATCATAATCATAATTTGACGGCTCCGTGGCACCGTGGCCTAGCAATGAGTTGCTGTGCCAAGGGCTACGGGTTCGAATCTCGTACATGTCTAGATGTTTGTAATTGTGAAATTTATGTGTGTAAACTTCCCATGATACAGGAGATAATCCTAGTGTGAAGGGGAGGTAATGTTTTAATTAAAAAAATTATAACCCATCACAACTCCACTGTTGAACATAGACGTTAACACATCCCACCCGAGTTACCTGCGGTAATTGACCATCTACACGTCTCATCAAGTTGCTCCTCTATCTAATGACAGACTGCCCTGCGTTCCCTGCTGCCCTGATTCTTTGCGTTTTCAGGTACAAGGTTTTCATTCGAGAAAATTCCTTGCCTGTCGTGTAGTGTTCATATTTTTTAAATTTGAACCGCGGATTTATTAAAAGTTGACAAACGAAAAATTTACGATATTGAAATTTAACACAGCATTTTAGAATATTTTAATAAGAAGACAGTCTTTGCCTACCTCTCCTGAAATCATAACATCTCTAAAAAAATTCTCCTAAATTATATAAAGATACATCGAAAATCACAATATTTTACTTTTTTATAAGAAACAAATCATTTATTTTATAACATTGAAATCTCTTATAAACAATATTATAAAACTATTAAAATCTCGTATAAACAATATTGTTGCAAGCCATAATTGATGCCCCTAGCGCCATCTAGTGTCAGGGAACAGAGCGAGGAGACCTTTCTAGAAAATACCATGCCTGAACTTTCCACCAACAGCGCCATCTAGTATCGAATAGAAGAATTAAACTTTCTAGAAAAGTCCACGCTCGAATTTTCTACATCTAGTCGTTTGGGACCGGTATTTGCTGGAACCTTCTAGATGTTTCGGTGTAAAAGGCCTATATAAATCCGTTTAGGGCCGCGACCGGGGAAGTATAGCATTGGCGATACGAGCGAAGCTTTCGGTGGGAAATAAAGTGAAATAAAGTGTTAAGTGTGATTAATTATTAGTGTGATTTAAGTTTTAATTGGTGTTCAGTAATTAAAGTGTCGATTTTGGTAATTCAATCGACAGTTTTTATTTTCACGAACCCTAAGCTCGTAACAATATTATAACAACATTCGCCATTATACCGCATGTGTTCATCCAATAACATTGTTCGATCTGACGTATTCATGGATTCTGTGGCCTCCACAAAAAAAATTGTATCATTATCTTTATTCAAAGTATGTAATTTAATTTAGCCTTAATTTAATTTGGTATTTACTTTAGCATTAATATATTATAACTTCAAGTGCCTAGCTTCATTGTTAATTATTACATATAAATTTTGTGCGTGCTGTGTCTACATACATATTAGAGTACAATTTTGGAAATAATTTTTCTATATAATACATGTCAGCATGTTGTAATTATGTTTAGTCTTCTAGACCAAATAAAGAGAAAAAAAAACTAACACCAATAAACTTAAATTATCATTCAGTCCTACTCCCCGCGGTATCGTGCCTGGAACGCTGACTGCGTTTCCTCACTGAATGACTATACTTAGCCTTTGAGCGAGAAAAAAAGCCATCATTGTTTTCACTTGTCGCGTCCGCAGATCACTAATATGACGCACGGCGAACGTTACACCATCGAGCTGGATACTGTGAGCGAGGCGGCTGACCAGAAGACAGTCACCAGCGGGGAGCCGCTCACCGCCGAGCACACTGTCCGTACGTACACGCATCTTATGTAATTTATATAGATATCATTAAATACAATGACATTTTTGACAGTTTCATTTTTTTTATGGAACAAAAGTGATAAATGAGCACACAGTCTACCTGGTGGTAAGTGCATAATGTAGCTCATAGACATCTATATTTATTCTCGATTGAGAATCAAAACAGATGCATTGTTGCTCCTGAGAACTAAGATGGAATGACTCGCCTTCAGTGAAAAACTTTCCGGTTCTCTACACTCGGCACACGAAACACAGCAGCATTACGTTGCTATTTTACAATGGCAGGGCATCCCCCCACATGAGGTAATCAATGGGGGGGGGGCATCTATACCGCTGCAGTGTATCGAACTTCTCTGTTTTATACTCTCTTAGGAATGAGAAACAGGTCCGTGCTACACTTATCAGCGTATATTATGCTAATGTAAATTATGATCTCAGTATCTTACTCGTTAAGTAAAGGTTTCTGATTTTGAAATAGATGTCATTTACTTAACCGGAACAGTTTAATTGAGAATCACTGGCAGTCGAAACGTATTTTTTAAGATTGTGTTACTCGAATCGTATGGTACGAATTCGAGTAACACAATCTTAAAAAATACATTCCAGTAAAACGAGATCCACCAATATCTATCAGCCTGTAATTATCCTGGCTCTTTTTAATGTGAAACATCTATTGGCGCGCCTAGGCGCATCATGCTTTCTACACAACCGCTCTCGAGTTCTCTATATTTCTCGAGTTGCTTGAGTGTGAGTTGTGCAACACGTGTGTCTTTCTATTTTACTATAGTACGCGTAGTAGTGACGCGTTCACCGTTTGTATATACACTTTTTATTTCTATTTAATATTTTATTTATTTTAGTCCATATTTCTTTATTTTTTTTTCGTTACTTTCTACCGTCAACGATGATGTTTCACATCTGCGGAACGTCCCATGACGGCCAACTATTTTTATCCTTAAAATCCGGATACAGCAGTGAGGGCCCTGCTTGACAGCGGAAATAGATAACTGAATAGTACTATGAGTACTACTGCGACTACAAGATATGTTGTGAAATAATGTTGGAGTTGTATAATGATGAGAGTGTTATGATGCAGGTCCGAACCCGGTGTCGAATGTGGAGCAGCTGGCAGACACGTTGAACATGACATTGGAGTGGCCGCGTCCAGCCGGCCGCGTGGAATGGTACGAGCTGCGCTGGTGGCCCAGCGGCGAGGACGGAGAAGAGGGGGAGGCGGAAGGGCAGGGGGAGCGGGAGGGCGTGGGCGCGCGCAACATCAGCGCCGGGGAGGACGGGTCGCCGCGAGTGCGCGCGCTGCTCGGCGGGCTGCGGCCGGGCCGCGGGTACAACGTGTCCATCGCCGCGCACTCCTACAACCTCACCAGCGATCTCTTCACCATGCACGCGCGCACGCGTACGTATGCTACACATATTATACATTAAATAAGAAATTAAACACTTTTTTGTATACTACAAGATGTGGGTAATTCAGAACAAAAACTGTGTCAAAGCTGTGGTAAATATGACACGCGGTTGTTATTTGAATTACGACATTTAATGTTTTATTGTTATAATAAATGTCGAAAAAAGTTACATACTCATCTGAAGTTTTTATTTTTATATAAGAGGGGGCAAACGAGCATACGGCTCACCTGATGGTAAGTGACTAACGCCGCCCATGAACAACCGCAACACCAGGGGAATTGTGTGTTGTCGGCCTTTTAGAAAGGAGTAAGCTCTTTTCTTGAAGGTCCCTAAATTGTACCACGCTCACACCGCGGGATGGTCAGCGGTGTATTCCTCCGTCATCGAGAGTCGAGTTGAACGCAATGCCTAACAGCTCGGCTCTCTCCTTTACGGCATTAGCCAGTGAGTCGTCCTCTCTGTGCAGAGATGGAAGAGATGGAGACGGGTTTCCGAAAGAAGTTGAACTAGCTCCTCGCCAATTCTGCCGATGTGTTCAGACCTTGCCTTGGCAATGATTCTTTTAAAGGACCTGGAGGCGGAATTATACTTCTTTTTAAGAGCGCTGGTGTTTATATCCCGAGACGTTGATGCCTCAACCCAGGCCCGGTAGCACTCCTGCTTATAGCGTGATGCTATTTTACAGAAGAGACCAAACCATGGCTGAGATCTGCCCTCTATGGATACCACAAAAGATGGAATAAAAAGTTCCATCCTCTGAAGTATCACATCAGCGACAGCAACAACGGTGGGATCCCCCAAAGCACCCCCAAGGGTGGGATGCAAAAAAAGACCGCATCCTATCCCAATCGATCGACTTATAGTGCCAAACATGGCGGCAGCTTGCAGAATCACCAACCGCGATGATAGTTCACACTAACGCTCACCACACCACACTCCGGACAAGACAATGATGATACGACGAGACGCGCGTCGACGGAAACCTGATATCTGTCCGGATGAGAGGTCAGAAGAAGGTCCAACAGGGAAGGTGCATTATTCCCAACATCTGGAATCCGCGTAGGTGAAGTAACCAGCGGTGTAAGACCATATGCCAAGGCTAAGTCATAAACAAATCTCTCCAAATGATCGGTTAAACGTGAATCGTGGCATTCTACATGATGGGCGTTAAAATTGCCAAGGATCACCATATCAGCGAATGGGATCTGCTGTAGCAAGGAATCTGTAGCCATTTGGACGTCGATGGTTCGGACTGTTTCGGCATTACCGCTATAGAACCTATAGAAGCACCCGTAGACGCAGGGATGATCGTCGCTGTCTGCGCGCAACCATAGGTTGGACAGGTCCGTACCTTAAATACTGTCAATGCGTAGAAAACGGTTGTCCTCTCTGACGTATACAGAGCAATCCTGCTGAGTGAGCAAGCCTGGCTCCACGGTCTCCAGATGGCAGTGGACAGCTTTAAGGTTTTATTCGCGAGCGGAATTGCGTCCCCCTCCCCCCGAACTCGTAGCAACCTGAACACCCACGCTCAGGAAGAGTAGGATAAATTGGTCGTGGATGCTCAGCGAGGGATTCACCATTCACCAGGGGTGCTGGTACCCTCTTGGGGTAGTCTTTTATTTGAGAGATGTTAAGGGTGAGGGGGGTGGGGGAATTGGGCCCCTGGCCACCTGCACATACCAAGAGAAACGCAGAGGTAAACCTCTACTTCACGCTCGTAGTCTGTGAGGTCGTTGTACCACCCCCGTTTGAGCCGGCTCATCATTGCAACAGCAAAAGCCGCCGCGTGGCTCTACCTCTGTTACAAAAAGTTTAAATCACGTTTTTCAAAAGTGCACACATAAATAATGATAGCGTTTTCTTGGTCACATTAAACTAAATTAGATTGTAGAAAACAACGTTAGCGGTTTACAAAACAAAGAGTTAGAGAGAATTGAACGTAACTTAGTGCGTAATGTATTAAGACCGAAAAGCTGGTCTTGCAGTATACTTAGAAGTCTTGATACACAATTTAAGTTTCTAAGCTTTTCTGTCTTGCAAATTGCGGAGCCAGTTTTATTTTTAAAATATACAATGCAAAAAGAGGATTGTGCACTAACCGCGTACAGACGAAACCTGTAACCGTGTAAGGCAGAAAACGCTTCAAATATAGAGATATTATAGTTGTATACTTTTTAGACATTGTATTAAACTACGCCATCAATATTGTATAACGCTATTAACAAATTTTCAACGTTGATTGATTTTAACTTTTTTTTATTATTCATGTTGCAAAGCATTAAACATCTATTATTAATTATTACTATTATAAAAACATGATTCCTATACCAGGATGTTCCCTTAAGGCTGTTTAAATTCATAAATTTCGCAAAAACGAACATGCAGACTCGGAACAATTATTTTTAGGCTATACAAATACTTGTTCCGTGCGGGATTCGATCTCGCGGCTCTCAGCGTCATTGCGCAACAGTTATCTATGCTTCCATAAATCTATAAAATTTTACTTGTATTCGCGTAAATTAAAAAATTCTTTTTATAAAAAAATATTGTATACGCAAAAAAATCGTAACATTGACCGATTCTCGGCTATTCGATTTCTGGGCTTTTACTTGGTGTTTATAAATTTAAAACAGTCAACTGACTACAGAACAATTGGATAACAAAGACTTCCAATATAAATTGGATTGCAGGTCCCGTTATCCAGTCAGAGATGATCGTGAACGAGTCCAGCCGGCCGGAGTCCGACGACAATGAAACCGTATCTGCAGACTTGGTATGTACTATTGATAAGTTTTTGCGATAAAATTCTAATATCTCTTTAAAACATTTTAATATTATTGCTGGTACTTTTTGTAATAAATATCTAAATAATTTATGGACAATATTTGTAAACCATAACGTAATATCTTTTAAAATAGTTTGCAATGTTATAACAGAATATATTATCTTTACCTATGAAATTGCTGTTTTTTATGAAATAAGTTAACGGATTTCTTTTTCTATATTTCCTATTTCTATTAATCGAAATCACCCACGCGATCGATGCATCTTTGCCGACGCAGTAGCAATTTATTGAGGAAACAGGCATTTTGTACTGCCTCTCGGGTATTGAGTTTTTCCGCCAATAAGTTATCCGAACTCTGGAAAAAGTGAAAGTCTGTAGACGTAAGATCTGGTGAATACGACAGACGAATGACGAAGAGCTTGCAACCCCAGCGCTTGTAATTTGGAGATCGTCTGTTGTGCAGTATGAGGTCACGCGTTGTCATGCGGAGGCAGCAGGGACGAGCGATTGACTAAAGCTGGTTGGAGACGTGCGAGCTTCTCTATCATTGTGTTCAGTTCTTCTCAGTAAATGTCTGCAGTAATGCTCATCCCGTTTGATAAGAAGCTGTAATGAGTCATACCGCTGCTAGACCACCAAACAGTGACCATCACTTTTCTAGAGATAAGTTTTCGTTTAAGGCATTGTTTAGGTGCTGAACCAGAATCCCACTATCTTGCCGAGCTTTTGCATTTGTCAAACAGAATCTGTTTTTCGTCGCAGGTAACAATGCTGTTCAAAATTCCTTCGTTTGTGGGCCTGTTGAGCAGTTCAAGGCACGCCTCGACGCGTACTTCGCGCTGGTGATCATTGAGTTCGTGGGCACCCATTTGTCAAGCTTTTTTACCGTGCCAATTTGATGCAAATGGACCAATATTGTTTTGATGCTAATGTAAGCTGCTGCTAATTCGGCCGTAGATTGAGTATCATCAGCTTCTATAATCGTCTTTAATTCGTCATTGTCAACAAAAGTTTTCGGACGACTACGGGGCTTATTTTTCAGGTCGAAATTTCCAGAACGAAAGCGGGCAAACCAATAACAGGTGGTGCGTTTGTTTGTAGTATCCGCTCCGTAAACGTCGGTGTGATGTTTGTGTGTGCTTATACCGCGTTGCTACCACGACGGTAATCATGTTCTATAATTACTCGAATTTTTTATGCATCCATGATGACGGAAAAGATTGAAATGCGATAAAATCACAACGCTAATCAATAATTTTGAAAAAAGAATTCCATGTTATTAAAATAAAATTCATTTGAAATTAGAAGTCTTAGCCAAACAAAAATTATTTTGATTTGAATTGGCCAATACTGCAGAACGACAATTTCATTTGTAAACGCTAAAATATCAATTATAAATTCATATAAAAATTTCAGCTCGGTCTGATATCCACGTAAAATTAATCAAATTATCATTTCGTTTTTCCGTTTTTCGTCCTCCAAAACTAGACAGATTTTTGTTTCAAAAATAATCTAAGAAGGATTGTTTCTACGTCTGTGTTTTTCTTTTATTTCATGTTTTGTTTTTGCTGGATGTCTGAAAACGGCGGTTATAACTTGGCAGTTTTTAATTTAGAAGTTTTCTAGTTTTAAAAGAATTAATTCAAGAAAAACAAAACATATCAACAGCGCAGTGGTAGATATAGATTATATCAAAAAAAATTAAAGTATTTACTCTGATGTCATTATCTATGGGAAAATAGAAGAATACTGTTTGTTGCTGGGGACCTGTACACCTTGTTATAAGGAGAGCTGCCTACTCTGATGAGAATAAATTAAACTTTGACTGTTCTGAATTGGTTTAATTGGTGTTACATAGTTAACCCGACAATGCCACCGTGCGATCCATTACGTGAGCGAAGTGGTTCTCTCCGACCGGTGAACCGCTGCTTTGTCTTTGCCGTCCTGCTCCCCTCCCCCAGTGCTAAAACTACGCCACGCACGTTCACGCAGTGATGTCGGTGTCACGCGCAACCTTTTCTTCACCATTTGTGTAGGCCCCGAATGTTCCCTTAAGAATAAGTCGTTCGATACTGAAATGGATACATGTATTTTGTATTATTTTAGGATCAAGTACTCTAAGGAGGCAATAGAAAAGATCGTTCTAATACTGGGGCACAGGGGCCTTTTTCCATTTTTAAAGATCATGAAGCAGTTAGAAGTGCTGTTCTGGAGAGTTGGCGAATTTTACATATCATCAAAATCTTTCATTCCTCAGTTGTGTGTGCTTAGCCGAGTTTAATAATTTATTTTATATTTTTGGGAAAACTTACAGTTATTTGCAATAAATTATTTTTATATATTTATGTAGATAATATTAACTATTAAAAAGTTTTCACATGTAGATTATAAAAGAAAAGAGTACATGTGTATTTGTACACGTACGTGTACGTGCACGTGCATGTGTACCTGTGCGTGCACGTGTATGTATGTGTACTTGTACTTGATACGTGCGTGTGCAGCGCGTGGTGTACACGCGAACGCCGGCGGCGGCGGCGCAGTTCGACGCGTACCGCTTCCGGCTGGAGGCGGCGGGCGAGGCGCCGCGCACGTTGCAGCGGTCCGCGGCGGCCGAATCGCACGCGGTCGACTTCCGAGGCCTCGTGCCCGGCCGCCTCTACAACCTCACCATGTGGACTGTCTCGCACAACGTCACCAGCCACCCCGTGCAGCGACAGGCGAGACTCTGTACGTACTCACTCACACAGTTCCCGCAGCCCAATGCGTACCGCTTCCGGCCTACTCACACACACATTGATGTATTTTTTAAGTGAAAACTTCTTAGAGTTATTGTATTTTAAAAATTCCATAAATCGAAAAAGTGACACTAGAAAGAGAAAAATAATATCTATAGGGTTAAATCTGTAAGAGAATGAAATAGAATACAGTATACAGTGTTTCATATTTACTATTATATACTTTGGTCGTCATAAGCCACTCTAAATTGAAAACTTGGAGGCTGTATTATATGTTAATAATGTAATAATATTTATGTAGAATAAAATGTATAATAATTTTACATTTTACTAAAAATATTATAATAAATAAATCTACAATTGTCCTACTCCTGATGCTCTGCGGGAGTGAAAAGACTCGAAGTTTAGTTTTATGAAGATTTTAATTCTACCGCGTGTAACCTGAACATTTTTTATAGTGGATGATAAACAATCACACAGTGCATCAAATAACAACTGGATGCTGTGGCATTTTCAATCCTGAGGCTTTATTGAGCATTGGCACTGCACATAGAATTTTATATCCAAAAATGTTCTCGACCTTTTTATGTGTTATTGTTTGTATGAACCCCTCACGGACCACTTCGGGTGCCATCACAGATAACCAGTGGGCTATGGACTACCGGTTAAGAACCACTACTGTAATGATCTTTGCGTGGGAGAGCCATGTTGCAGCTATATTATGGCTGCAACGCAAATGGCGCGGTTTGACTGGGGAAGGACCATGCTCTTACAGAATACGAGCTTAAAATAGCAACTTAATGCTGCTGTGTTTCGTATGCTAAGTGAAGAGCATTCCATCTTAGTCTTTAGGAGTGATAACGCATCTGCATTTTGATTTTTAATCAAGGATTTTATACGTGATTGAGCCATGCTGCAGTTATATTAGTATAGAGTTGTAGCACGAATGGGTCGGCTCGACCGGGGAAGGACCACGATCTCACAGAAGACCAGCGTAAAATAGTAGCGTAATGCTGCTGTGTTTCGTATGGTGAGTGTAGAGAACCGGAGACCCTTTTTACTGGAAAAGACGCATTCTATCTTAGTCCTCACAGGTGACGACGCATCTGCATTTTGATTCGTAATCGAGGATAGATGTAGATGTCTATGGGCCATAGCAACCACTTACCATCAGGTGGACTGTGTGCTCGTTTGCCACCCTGTCCTACAAAAAAATAGGTATATGTAAATGTCTATAGGCCACAGCATCCATTTGGCATCAGGTAGACTGTGGAATAATAATTTGAAGTGCATTTTGATACGTCAAAGTGGTGTGTATTAAACGTTTGTGCATGCGACCTATTAGTGGAAAAGATGAAACGAACGCCTCTCAAGATAAGGTGTCTGATTAGGCGATCTCCTGACCTAGACGACGCTAAAATCTCCCAAATATTTCACAGTGAAGTTTTGAAATAAATTATTTTAAGGAATAATGTCTTAGTATACTTGACACTGGCAAAAGTACAACCGCATGGGTCCATTCAGACCCCCGTGCGGTGTCGGAGCTGCGCGCGACCGAGGTGGGCGCGCGGCACGTGGCGCTGGCTTGGGCACGGCCGCCCGGTGACTTCACGGACTTCGAGGTGCAGTACCTGGCGGCGCCCGACCAGCTGCAGGCCGTGCGCACCGACAAGCTGCACCTCAACCTCACGGCCCTGCGCCCGCACCGCGACTACACCTTCACCGTCGAGGTACCTATACCCTACCTTCATACTAGGTCCGCAGTTGTCCGCGATCCCGCGGTTGTTGTGTTCCTCTCACGATGTATTCAATCTACCTCCAATGTTATCGTCAAATCGTGTTACGTCTACCATCGTTAAAACACCAGCACACTTGGTGCTGTGCTATACGTTTGAATGATTTCATTCACAGAAATCGTAATAATAAGACAGTAGAAGGCGCATAGACGCGTGACCATTCACCATTTTGTGATTTAGTTGCGCAGGGAACGTCGTACGTGAATTTATGTTATTATAATTATAAACTGCAGCATAATCAGTTGTAAAAACTTATCAAGGACGTGTAATTCAATTAATAAAGGCATAACATTTCATCGGTAAGTTGATTACTAATCATCATTGTTTTAACTAATTTACATCTAGATGAATACATTACTATGATATTTACCTTTGTAAAATTTCATTTATTACTTTTCATATTGTACAATTACCATTGCTGCAACAACAAACTTGCCAAGCAGTGTAACGTGAACATTAGATGTCAATGTACATTTCGTATGTTTATAATACGGCTGGAGGCATCGGTCGCTTAAAGCGTATGATGTGTTAAGATGTGGCGACATTGGTTTTGGAAGTAATCGGGCGAAAATCCATTTCTATTGTCTTATTATTACTATTTTTGTGATTTCAATACCAGGAAAACACAATTACGTGTGCGAGAGAAAATTCTTGTTCTACTTGACGTTACACTACGCGGACAAAAGATTCATATTTCATGACCTGAGAGACTTTCCGAAATAGATTTTGATACCAACCGATATCATGTGGACTTTGTTTTCTTAGATCAGGTGGACCTCCGCACACTTATTTTAAAAACAAACCATCCAGAAACAAAGAATTTCAATAAGGCGATCATCTTTTAAATTTAACAACAACTTAATTTTCCATGATCAGGTGGGCTTTCAGATATTAATTTTGAAAACAATTGGTCAATATACAAGAATTATTGATACTGACGCGGTCGCGCGCGAATTAAGTTGACGACAACGACTTTATTTATAAAAATAATTTATTTATACAAAATTACAGAGTTACAGCTTATAATTACTTCCAAAACTAAATCCGTCTTACAGTTAACTTAGCCTAGTATTTATATTAAAATATCTCTTACTAAGCAACCCGTGCTATGACGCACGGCCTAATTCCTGTGATTGCTTGTGAAGCATATATTAGAGGGGTCATCACACTTAACCTCTCCCTCCCCAAGAGAAAAATTATCCGAAGGAGATGAAGTTGACTTCGGAGAATTTTGTCTCTGACTTAATCTATGAAATTTCCATTTAAATACAATAACAATTATAATTAAGAGTGCCACAACATAAAGACTTAAAGTCCATATACTTATTTTATTCGTCACTAGGGTTTCCACCACCATTTCACTATTACTATTTCTAACACTATTCATAATTTCTTTTACGTCACTAAAATCTACGTTTGTTAAGTCCAACTTCTTTACTTCTTTCGTCACGTCGTAATGCACCTCCGGAATCTTCACAAGTGGTGTCTGTAGACTGGCTTCCGACATGTTGCTCGACAGGCCAATGGTTATTTTTCCCATTTGTATGCTGCAACCTATGCTTGGCGTCAAAATGTATGTTCCTTGTAGATTAAATCTGTGGGTATCATCTTTGCACTGCTCCGTCAGTATAACATCGTCTTCTGCATAGAGTATCCAGTGGTCAAAAGTTATTTTCTGTATTTTCAAATTCTCTATTTTTATTTGATGTTGATGGCAATTACTGAGGCTATTTTTAATCAGCATTATTTCTTCGATGCATGTTTCTTCATCAACTGGTGCCATATTTTCCTCCGGACATAAGTGTTTGTTTGGTTCTATTTGGGTACACGGGCTTACCACGTTTCTGTATTTCAAACCATTCACTAATAGGTGGTAGGGGTATTTAGGAATTATGGTATAGGTGTTGGTTAATTTCTTTATAGGGATAGGAATAATCTTGTAATAGTTATACGTTTCTTTTTCTATTAATGGTATTTCTAAGATAAAAACTAATTTGTCTTTGTCTATATAACTTTTTAGAATAATGTTACGTTCTAATTTTAATAAGTTATTTTTTGTTACTGGGTAAATGGTTTGTGCGTTTTGTTCTATTGTTTTGAAAACATTTAGTAATTTCGAGTTTTCGAAATAGATATAATATTTATGTTTAAAATCGATATATTCTTTAAAAATATCTTTGACAAGTTTTTCATTACTTAAAGGCATGTGAACTTTTAGTATACGTTGTCTTTTATTTGAAATATCTTTAACAGATATTTTATCGCTAAACCATACAGAAACTAAAATTTGGCGTGGTTTAGTATCTATAGCTTTTTTCAAGATAGGAATCCCTCCATGTTCCCTGTTTGATACTGAGTTAGCTGTGTCACCATCATCTGATAATTCCATCAGTTCCATCGGTGGCTCGGCTTCGGTATCAGAAACAACTATAGATTTCTCGCTTTCCGTGTCGGAAATTGACATAACTGACGGTGTTCTAGGTATCTTTTCTATTATTGTTGAGGCTGTTATAAAAAAATTTCCTAATTGTTCATATTCTCTTTCTACCGAATGAGAGTTAAAATCACCCTGGTTTTGCGAGGTATTAGGTTGAATTCTATTTTCTGTATCGGTATAATTTACGCGTCTTGAACTAACTGTCCTCATTGTGACGTCAGTATTAGAGTTCGACGGCACTTGTGATGCACGGTATTGCCCATTGTTTCGCGAAAAATGCTGACGGTGTTGCGCCGATGACGGTCGTTCTGGTGACCCAGTTTCAAAGTTCGCATTAAAGTTATTTCTATTATTCATTGTATGATTACTTCCAAGGTGGGGAGAAATATTATTTGAATTAAATGAATTATTTTGATTATTCGATGAATGGCCGTTCGTTTGATATTGAAAACTTGGGCCTTTATATTTATTATTATGATTAAAATTGGGATGATTTTGGAAACGGCTTGGTCTAAAATTTTGATTAGACCTTGGGTTCCTATTTTCGTAAACTGTTTGGAAGTTCTGTTCCTCTAATACAATTTTTAATGCGTCTTCTAAAGTGGTTACATTACGTAGTCGTACTAGTCTCACTAAGTGAGCAGGTAAATTGTATAAAAAAACGTTTAATGCTGTGTTATCGTATATCGTTTGTTTAGCTTGCCGTAAGTCCCGATTATTAATGGTTTCGTTAATTTTTGAAAATAAAATGCTTTTTAAATGTTGCACCCGGTGACAAAATTCTTGATAACTTTCGTTTCTATGTTTCCTAAGACTCTCTAGCTCCATAGCTAAGCGTTCTTCAGACCTTGGGTCGCCAAAGTGTTGGTTTAACAGCGACTTGAGGTCTGCCCAAGAGTCTATCTGCTCCCTTTCTCCCACTAAACTAGCAGCTTCCCCTGACAAGCGACTGGTAATGACGTGAAATAAATATTCATTTTGTAAGTTACCCCCTTGGAATGTTTGTAAAATATATTCGCATTTTTTTATGAATAAAGGTAATAACCTAGCATCTCCATCAAAAATTGGAATAATTTTCGTCATTTCTACGGGAATTCTTTCAATGTTTTCCATTTTAAAAAATATATCAAAGTTTTTAAATACAAAGAATAAAATTAATTCAGCTAAGATCTACTAACAAAATTTTGATTGTTTAGTAGAAGAGTATTGTTATGGCGTTTTCTAATCCAAGACAATACCTACGTATAACTAATACAAGAGGGAACAAAAGGAAGGTTACGGGAAGTGAAAAGTTTTACTCACAGTCTCGCAGATCTGCCCATGTCCCTCTGGGATAGTTCTGGAGTCTCGGCTGTTTCTGCTGAAGTCGCGAAGTCCTTAATTTATTTATTTGTTCGGTGATATTCGTCCAAGCGTTGAAACGCACGTTGTCAGGATACTGTTGCTGGATCACGATGATAACCGACGATACAGACTCTTCCTAGACAACTACGAATATCCTACCGGCTGCGCCAATTAAGTTGACGACAACGACTTTATTTATAAAAATAATTTATTTATACAAAATTACAGAGTTACAGCTTATAATTACTTCCAAAACTAAATCCGTCTTACAGTTAACTTAGCCTAGTATTTATATTAAAATATCTCTTACTAAGCAACCCGTGCTATGACGCACGGCCTAATTCCTGTGATTGCTTGTGAAGCATATATTAGAGGGGTCATCACACTTAACCCGCGCGCTCGCTGACGGTGCGCGTGCTCATGTTGTGTGTGTACGTGTATGTGTACGTGTGCGTGCGTGTGCAGACACGGGCGAGGAAGCCCGGCCACGATCATGACGCGGTCGCGTGCGTGCTTGCTGGCGGTGCGCGTGCACATGTTGTGTGTGTATGTGTGCGTGTGTACGTGTGAGTGCGCGTGCAGATGCGGGCTGGCACGCCGGCCACGATCCTGACGCGGTCACGCGCACGCTCGCTGGTGGTGCTCATGGTGTGTGTGTATGCGTGCGTGTGCAGACGCGGGCGGGCACCCCGGCCACGATCCTGACGCGGTCGCGCGCACGCTCGCTGGCGGTGCGAACGCGCGAGGCGGCGCCGGGCGCGCCGCGAAACTTCGCGCCGCGTGACGCGCGCCCCAGCGAGCTCACGTTCGCTTGGCACCTGCCACCTGACGAACGCAACGGAGTTCTTCGACGCTACATACTCACCTATGCTCCTCGTGACCGTCCCGATGACGTGCACACACTGGAGTTCTCACCCGACGGTTGGTATTTATATAGCTATTAAAATAATATAAGCCGGATCACCATATAATAAATAGATCTTTGTAATTGTGTATTATCTTGTTCATTGCTAACTAAACTTGAGTATAAAGTTTAATTATAACTTATTTAACTTGAGCATAGTAAAATAATATGAATAAGTCTCAATGCTGAGCACTGCAAAACCCGACAAACAAAAATTCTACTTTTCAGTAGGAATAACAAAATAGTTTCATTCAATTTAACAAATCATTTTAATAATAACTAAGTACATAAATCATTAAACTTTTGCTATTTTTGTAATCAATTGAAATGGGTTTAGTAAATACTTATATTATTTACTTTACTGATTTTCTCCAAAAAATGTTCGTCTGGTTTTGCAGGCACAACGATGCATGTACATTTTTGAGACTTCTATTAACAATTCAGTTGTACGAGTGAGGATTTATACGAAATTCAATACAAGATCTCCCGAGACGCACTGTTGGTCCAAGGTTCATAACTTTGTAACCAAGTGTTTAATTTGTTGTGATTTTGTTTGCGATTCGCGTTTTTTTTTTTAATATACATGGGGTTTATTTACGATGAACGCAACGTCAATTACTAAATGTTTTTGACATGCTTGAACATAATACAAATCCTTATTTAAATATGGAACTATTGAAAAGTGTGTATTGGAGTTTGTTATTTTGATTTTCCCATAATTAATACCACGTTGTTAAGTGTTGGTATTTATGTGCGCACGTCACGTGGATAAACCACGTCATTTAAAGATTATATTGGATAAGTACGTAACCTTGTGTCGTATTTGCCTAAAACGGTAACTGTCGTAAATTAAAATACAATTATGTAGTGTATTTACCGTACCTGCTACAGAGTAAAAGTGCTACACAGTAGCTATGGCAAAGTTTTTGTTTCAAATTGCCGGTCTAGTAGCATTTATATATATATATATATATATATATATATATATATATATATATATATATATAATTAACATTGATCGTCGCTCCGTACGTATAGCGTGTACGAAGTACAGTGCATTTACGTCAGAGCGCGCGTAGTCATCGTTTACACGCTGACCCAAATTACTTAGTTTATAGTC
Source organism: Parnassius smintheus behrii (assembly GCA_036936625.1). Taxonomy (NCBI): domain Eukaryota; kingdom Metazoa; phylum Arthropoda; class Insecta; order Lepidoptera; family Papilionidae; genus Parnassius; species Parnassius smintheus. The sequence goes on along the minus strand of JAUPFT010000003.1, from coordinate 55,930,272 downwards.
CTTGCACTTCTTCCGCGTTTAGCATTTTTACGAATTAATTTTTTGGATTTACATGATCTACGTGATAGAATAGGTGTATGTATATAGGGTGCGTGTGTGTGTGTTGGCTAAGTACTTAAACGCTACTCAATGTTAAGGTATCGTTAAGTCTCGTGGTGTCAGTCACTTTGATTTAAGGACAAAACAAGACTTAACGTTATCTTAACAATGAGCAGTGTTTAAGTTTTTGGGCATATGTGTGGCAAACACACACACGCACACACACACATTGCTTATTTACGTACGTGTTTGTGCGTATGTATGGGTACAGCGACAAGCGGCACGGTGTCGGGTCTGGCGCCGGGCGGCACGTACGAGTTCACGCTGCGCGCGGAGTCGGGAGCAGGTGCAGGCGCGGGCGCGCGGTGGAGCCAGCACATGGCCATCGCCGCGCCGCCGCGTCCGCGCACCGACGCGCGCCCCGCGCACCTCGCCTCCACCAGCTCCACGGTACGTTCTTGTGCTGTAGCACGACACCTAACATAGAACAAAACACAACACACTTCACCATACTACACTCGGGCGTGCGCTGGAGCCAGCACATGGCCATCGCCGCGCCGCCGCGCCCGCGCACCGACGCGCGCCCCGCGCACCTCGCCTCCACCAGCTCCACGGTACGTTCTTGTGCTGTAGCACGACACCTAACATAGAACAAAACACAACACACTACACCATACTACACTCGGGCGTGCGCTGGAGCTAGCATATGGCCATCGCCTCCACCAGCTCCACGGTACGACCGACCACCGCGCCACGACTCATGCTGCAGCGCATGCCGTACACAACGACCACTGAGATGGACTACATAAGGACGACAAACGAGCACACAGTTCACCTGATAGTAAGTGGACACTGTGTCCCATAAACATCTTTATAATAATATATATTCTCATAAAATCAAAATGCAGATGCTTTGTCACCTCTGAGAACTAAGATGGAATGCCTCGATTCCACTATAAAAAAATCTTCGGTTCTCTACACTCACCATACGAACTACAGCAGCATTGACGAGTTGCTATTTTACGCTGCTAACTGTTTGTACTACTTTCTACCGACTACAAACTTACAAGCGACCCACTTAGGTCGAACGCATTGCTGTCACGTAATAGTAAATGCGAGTGCATTGCACTTACTATTAACATAAGAATTTTACATTACCCATATTTGGAATGGACCATTACTAACTTTATTACACTACATTTCCCACTTCTACAGCTTTTTTCTTAACACTCAGCATTTTTACTTTAGACATACTTGTACATTATAACATTATATTACTTCTGTGTACGGAATCACAGGCAAAACCTACATAACTTGCTCCTTCGAACCAGATTTGTATAATGAGGATTGTAGATCTATAGGTCACTAGACCTATAAATATACAGTCATCATTAAAACTGTTATTTGTAATAAATGTTATTAAATGTAAGTTTATTCATTATAAATTATATATTTTAATTGCCCTGTAAGCTGTAACGCACATAAATATTACTGCTCCGTTGTTTTAAAGGTAATTTATCAAGTAAAGTGAGTAAATTGTCAGAAAAATATAGAAGTTAGGTGGGTTTAACAGTGTCTTATAGTTATATAGTGTGAAATTGCGAATATTATTAACAATTGAAGTATAAAAAGTGTTAAAAAGGATTGTAACGGTCATAGACTCTTATAAAGTGAATACTGTAAAATATCTTAAAACTCTTAGTGTGGAACGTTATGATTATTTGAATACCAATAATAAGTGTCAGACTAAAAACCCAAAACGGTTAAATAAGTGATTTAATAACCTAAAAATTGAAAATGACTAAGCAATATTAATACGTCGATCTAAGGTCACTACACCGCCATCTATCGGTGAATACGAAAATTTACAACAATACTTCACGGCCCATCACAGTAAGGTTATTACTACTAAATAAAAGAGAATTAGCTTATTGTTGTTCTAAAGAAATATGGAGGAAATAAAAAATATGCTTCTTAAAATTCCGGCTGATATGATGTCCCAAAAAGATGGAAATAATGGAAAAAAATCACATCAAACATCAATAACAATATAAACGAAGAATTTAAAAAAATTAAAACAAAAACTAAACAACTGCAGGAAAAACTCGCAGAACAAGAAATGGCCCTGGAAAAAAATTGAGAGAAAAATTTGGTGTTGTTTGGAGTTGAGGAAAAAAAGGATTCATATTTTGATCTGGTAGATACCGTTTTGGAAATAATAAAAGAGTTTATGAAAATAACTTCCGAAAAACAAGAAATAGAGTCTGTTCGAAGAATAGGAAAAAATGGTGAGAAAGCAAGACTCGTTATAATATCGTTTACAACAATGGGCCGAAAAATTGAAGTTTTAACTAACAAAAAAGCTCTAAAAAACTCTCCTTACTATATTATGGAAGATTATCCTAAGAAAATATTAGGAAAACGAAAGCAGTTAAAGGAAGACCTGGCAAAAGAAATAGAGCAAGGAAACAATGCAGTCATCAGGTATGATAAAATTATAATTCTTAAGGACAAAAAATTACCGCAGCAAAATAACAAGAGAAAACTCTGGAACATCCAACTCTCCATTTACCAATAACATTACTCAGACTTCTAAAAGGAATTCCACTCTATTAAAGCAACAGGAAGAAAACTCTACAAAAACATTAAACACAGCTCTCAACACGGGTGGTCATCGCGAGAGCTTTAGACCAGAACCCTCCAGCGATAGTTTATCGAGTAATTTATCGAATAAAAAACAAACTCTAATAACAAAAACAGGTTCTAAAAGAAGAGATACAATCGAAATATTAACTCTTACACCAGAACTCTAAGAACAGAAGCAAACCTTCAGGAGCTTGAAATCGCGCTATCGGAACTACGATGGGATTTTGGGAATCAGCGAAACGCGCAGACTTGGAGAATCAATTGAAGACCGTAATCAATATATACTCTACTATAAAGGTTTAATTCCGAGACAAAGGGGAGTCTGATTCCTTATTAAAGCCTCGCTGAAGAATCAAATAAAGGAGTTCAGAGCCATATCTGACCGTATAGCCAATATGACATTACCTGGTTATAGCAAGGATTGGGCAATCATACAAATTTATGCCCCATCATAACAAGCTAACCCTAGCGACTTAGACCAGTTCTATCAAGCCCTCAGTGAAACAATAATTTAAATATTGACTTTAATGCACAGGTTGGAGTAAGAAGCAGTGGTGAAGAGAATGTTCTTGGTAGATTCGGTCACGGTAAGAGAAGTAAGATGGGCAAAAAATGATCGGTTTCATGCTAGAAACTAATTTAACTATACTATACAGCTTCTACAGAAAGAAATACAAAACCAAATGGACATGGAAATCACCGGATGGAAAATATAGGAACGAAATAGACTATATTACAACTAATAATCAAAGAGCTTTCACAAACACTGAAGTAATCCAAACACTAAACTTTAACACTAACCATCGTACGGTTCGTTCATCTCTTCTGTCGATACCTGCAAATAAATCACGCAAAATAATCACGGAAAACCTCGAAATAAGTAAAATAGTGAAAGAAATCAAAATGCCTTATTCTTCTCTTTCAAAGCATAGCACCAACAGTCAAGCCAACCAAGTCAACAGTGGTAGAGCCATGCGGCAGCTTTGCTGTTGCACGTATGGGCCGGCTCAAACCGGAGTGGTACCACGACCTCACAGAATACCGGCGTGAAGTGGAAGCTCTGCTTCCGCGTTTCGTCTGGTGAGTGCAGGTGGCCGGAGGCCCAAATCCCCCCCCCCCCCATCAACATGGTAGCGGAATTAAATAAAGATAGACTACCCCAAGAGGGTACCAGCACCCCTGGAGAATCCCTCGCTGAGCATCCACGACCATGTTTCTTCACTTCTGAGCGTGGGTGCTCAGGCTGCCCCGCGTATTCTGGGGGGGGGGGGGGCGAAATTCCGCTCAAGACTACAACTGCTCGGGGCAACAAGACCAAGGCGACCCCTGCCACGCTGTCCGTGAATTTCTGCAATATCAGGGGACTTCACTCTAACCTAAACGCCGTCCACTACCATCTCGAGACGGCGAGGCCGGCTCTGCTCTTTCTGACCGAGACGCAGGTGTCCTCTCCGGCTGATGTCTCGTATCTCTCCTACCCGGGGTACAAATTGGAACACTCCTTTGTGCCTCGGGCTGGAGTTTGCGTTTACGTCAGAGAGGACATCTGTTCTCGACGCCTCGGCAGACTTGAAGGTTCGGACCTGTCCATCCTTTGGCTACGCGTAGACAGCGACGACCATCCGCGCGTCTACGGGTGCCTCTATAGGTCCCATAGCGGTAATGCCGAAACAGACCGACTCTTCGACCACGTCCAAATGGCTGCAGATTCGTTGCTACAGAGATCGTGATCCTCGGCGACTTTAACGCCCATCACGCCGAATGGCTTGGTTCACGTTTAACCGATCATGCGGGGAGATCTGTTCATGATTTTGCCTTGGCATATGGTCTGACACAACTGGTTACTTCGCCTACGCGGATTCCAGATGTGGAGGATCATGTACCTTCCCTGTTGGACCTTCTGCTGACCTCTCATCCGGACGGATATCAGATTTCCGTCGACGCCCCTTTAGGCTCCTCGGACCATTGTCTGGTCCGGAGTGTTGTGCCACTCACGCTGAAATCGCGGTTGCATTCTGCAGGCTGCCGCCGTGTTTGGCACTATAGGTCAGCCGATTGGGATGGGATGCGGTCTTTCTTTGCATCCTACCCTTGGGGGCGGGTTTGCTTCTCGCCGGATGATCCCAACGTTGTTGCGGATTCTGTTACTGATGTGGTACTTCAGGGTATGGAACTTTTTATTCCTTCCTCTGTGGTGCCCACTGGAGGCAAATCTCAGCCATGGTTTGGTCGCTCCTGTAAAATAGCATCATGCTATAAGCAGGAGTGCTACCAAGCCTGGGTTGATGCATCAGCGTCCCGGGATGTAAACACCAGCGCTCTAAAAAAGAAGTATAATTCCGCCTCTAGGTCCTTCAAAAGAGTCATTGCCAAGGCAAAGTCGGAGCACATAGGCAGAATTGGCGAGAAACTAGTTCGCCTTCCTTCTGGAACCCGTGCATTCTGGTCTCTCGCCAAGGCTGTCCAGGGGAATTTCTGTCAGCCATCTCTTCCATCTCTGCACAGGGAGGACGACTCACTGGCCCATACTGCAAAGGAGAAAGCCGATCTTCTAGGCTCCTTCTTTGCGTCTAACTCGACTCTCGATGACGGGAGGAGTACGCCGCCGACCATCCCGCGGTGTGAGTGCTCCATGCCGGAAGTGCGGTTCACACAGCGCTCGGTTCGCAAAGCACTCCTCTCCCTGGACATCCACAAGTCGAGTGGGCCTGACGGAATCCCCCCAATTGTGCTGAGGACGTGTGCTCCAGAGTTGGCACCGGTTTTAACGCGTCTTTTCCGGTACTCCTTCTCCCTAGGCGTAGTCCCAAAATCATGGAAGACGGCTTTCGTCCACCCGATCCCTAAAAAAGGCGACCGCTCAGACCCGTCCAACTACCGGCCAATCGCCATCACTTCCTTGTTCTCCAAAACAATGGAGTCCATTGTAAACTGCCAGCTCATGAGGTACCTTGAGGATCACCAGCTGATTAGTGACCGCCAATACGGTTTTCGCCGTGGTCGGTCAGCTGGTGATCTTCTGGTCTACCTCACTCACAGATGGGCGGAGGCAGTAGAGTTCAAGGGGGAGGCATTGGCCGTTAGTTTGGACATTGCGAAGGCCTTCGATCGGGTTTGGCACAAAGCGCTTCTTTCGAAGCTCCCTTCCTATGGGCTTCCCGAGAAATTGTGCGATTGGATCACCAGCTTTCTTGCAGATCGGAGCATCAAGGTCGTTGTAGACGGTGCAAACTCCGATTGCAAGCCTATTAATGCTGGTGTTCCACAGGGCTGCGTGCTATCGCCAACGCTGTTTCTTCTGCATATCAGTGATATGTTGCATACCCGTAACATTCATTGCTATGCAGATGACAGCACTGGTGATGCTCTTTACACCGGCCGAGCCAATATTTCTCGGGAAAACGTCTCCGAGTGCCGGGACAAACTTGTGTCTGAAGTCGAGTCTTTGCTGAACAGAGTCTCGGATTGGGGACGACTAAATCTAGTCCAGTTTAACCCCCAGAAGACACAAGTTTGCGCTTTAACCGCTAAAAAGAACCCCTTTGTCGTATCCCCTCAGTTTCAAGGCACTCCCCTTGTTGCCTCAGCCAGTATCGGAATCCTCGGCGTCGACATATCGAGTGACGTGCAGTTTCGTGGTCACTTGGGAGGGAAGGCCAAATTGGCCTCTAAAAAGCTTGGCGTGCTCAGCAGAGCGGGACAGTATTTCATGCCGGCACACCGCCTGCAACTTTACAAGGCGCAGGTTCGGCCGCACATGGAATACTGTTCCCATCTCTGGGCTGGGGCTCCCCAGTACCAGCTCCTTCCACTTGACCGCATCCAGCGCAGAGCGGCTCGAATCGTCGACGACCGAGTGCTTTCCAATCGGCTCGATTCACTGGCGTTGCGAAGAGATGTTGCATCTCTTTGCGTATTTTATCGCATCTATCACGGGGAGTGCTCTGAGGAATTGTTCGGATTAATCCCAGCCACCAAATTTCGTGAACGCACGACACGGCAAACGTCCCGATACCATCCACGCCATCTGGATGCTCGGCGGTCCACCACTGTACGTTTCACAAGGAGTTTTCTTCCACGTACAACCCCTCTGTGGAATAGTTTATCACCGGCGATTTTTCCGGACCGATACGACCTGGGGACCTTCAAGAAAAGAGCTTACTCCTTTCTAAAGGGCCGGCAACGCACCCACAATTCTCCTGGTGTTGCGGTTGATCATGGGCGGCGGTAGTCACTTAACATCAGGTGAGCCGCATGCTCGTTTGCCCCCTCTTCAAAAAAAAAAAGCACGCCTTTAAGGGAGAGCCGGAAAGAGCTAGATCTACAGACAAGGTACAACTTAATAGGAAACCAACTGAGTGGCACATCTACTTCCTCAAAAGACAAAAAAACGTAAATTGAGTATAGAAACAATCGAAGTTATAGAGGAGAGAAAAAAATTAGTGTCAAAAACTTGGAAAGACGGAAAACTCAAAGAAAGAGAGCTTGCCACATTAAGTAAAACTATTTATAAATCCATTAAAAATGACCGGAAGAAACACAGATTGGAAGTTATCGATAAGCACATCATAAAATCAGGCGAAGTAAGGAAGGCACTTAAACACAAGCACAAGCTGCGGGAAGTTACCAAGGAATGGATCCCAGAAATCAGAAAACAGAATAAAGCATATACTAAACGTAAGGACATCATAGAGTGTGCCACTGATTTCTACCGACGTCTCTACAGTATAGAAGTATCGTTGCATAAAAAGTTTAAAACGGTTATTACAACACATGACAAGCTCCTATCTATATTATGTAGCGAGGTAGAGAAAGCTTTAAACTCACAAAAACTAAATAAAGCACCCGGACCAGACAAGATTACGAATGAGACTCTATAAGGAACATCTAAGGAGTTATGTCCAACACTTGCAAGAATGTTTACTGAATTATTATATAGAGTTCAAATACCGAAGCAATGGTCAAAATCTCACATCGTATTGATACACAAGAGCGGAGCAAAATATGAAATAGGCAATTACAGACCAATATACAGCTTAATGTCGAAGGTTTACAAAATATTCGCTAAAATAATTCTCGACAGAATCACTCTTCAATTAGACGAAAATCAACCAATAGAACAGGCGGGTTTTAGCCGTAACTTTTCAACCATTGAACATATCCACACGGTTAAACAGGTTCTCGAAAGGTACAATGAATATAATAAACCAATCTACTTAGCTTTTGTAAATTATAAAAAAGCATTTGACAGTTTATACCAAGAAATTATCTGGGAGAGGCAACGCATTCACAAAACGTACAACATAAACATTCTAAAACAAGTCTATGATAAATGCTCAGCAAGAATATACCTCGAAACACTAGGAGACGAGTTCCCTATAAGAAGAAGGGTCAGACAAGGTGACCCTATTTCTCCAAAGCTGTTTTCCTCGGCTCTAGAAAGTAAAAAAGCTGGTTTGGAAATGAACACCGAGAAAACCAAAATAATGTCCAATAGGGATCAGATACCAATAGTTGTTGACGGTGAAGTACTGAAATACGTGGAAGAATACACTTACTTAGGCCAAATCATATCACCCAAAGACCTAACTTCCAAGGAAATAAATAAAAGAATAGCGAATGGGTGGAAAAAGTATTGGTCACTAAAAGAAATAATGAATAGCAAAGAGGTGGGAATGGCAGGAAAACGAAAAGTGTTCGAAATGTGTATTCTTCCCTGCTTAACATACGGATGCAAATCTTGGGCCCTCACAGCTTCATACAGAAATAAATTGCTGACATGCCAACGAACAATGGAGAGAAGCATGATTGGTGTAAATAAAACCGACCGGATCAGGAATGAAGACACTCTGAACATAACCCAGGTACCTGATATATTACAAAGAATAGACTTACAAAAGTGGAGATGGACTGGATACATGCTCAGGAACCGTGAAGAAAAATGGAGCCAAATTGTCACAAATTGGTATCCAAGAGATGGCAAAAGAAGCAGAGGTGGCCAGCGTAGAAGGTGGGAAGATGATTTAAAATACACGGCTGGACCTTACTGGAGATAATTAACACTCGACCGGAAACAATGGAAAAGTCTGGAGGAGGCCTTTGTCAATAGAAATTCCGAAATCAGGGACTTTATGTAGTAAATAATAATAAAATAAATATTTAATATAGTTATGCTAATAGTTTCCTTATGCTAAGTCTTGTTTTAACTAATTTAAATATTTAATAATAATAAATTAAATAAATGTCATTGTTCTGATTAATTTATATAAGATGCAATGTCAAAGATTTATTCATTAATAAGTTAATTTTTAAATGTCATAATGTGTTATAGTATAATACGTTAATAATATTTCTTCTATTTATAATTGATAATGTTATTAATGATATCACTAATTGAGTAAGGCTAATTTATTAAAAAAAAAAGAAATTTTATTGTCAATTTTGATTTTGGAAATAAAAGGCTATTTTATATATTTTAATTACATAAATAAGATTCTAACATTAGAGTATACATAAGTAAGCTATAGAGCGCGCGTATCTATCTCTGATTGCCCATTATGCCAAGCTTAAGCAGGTGAGCTTGAGCGGGCAACAACGGTTGCAACTATGTATATACTAAAGTTATCATGGCACGTGGTGATGTACAGGTGGCGGTGCGGTTCCGCGCGGACTACTTTTCTGCGGCGAACGGCAACGTGACGGCGTACACGCTGGTGGTGGGCGAGGAACCGCGCAATGACACGCCCGCGCGCCTACCCTCCTGGCGCGACGTGCATCGTCTACCCGTCTGGCCGCCCTACCAGGTAAAACCACCACCCTTTCAACCCCACCACCCCACCAGCTTACTACCCCACCATTTCACAACTTTAATACCTCACCATGTCACTACCGTACTACCTCACCACTGCCATTATCGCCATTAAAATTACAAACCCAAAACTTCCTTGCACTTAAAAACTTTTTGACGTGAATACTTATTTTAAATAGCTTCAAAATTAAGATAGAACAACATGGGCCACTGTCGAACCGGAGGGGAGTAGCTATGTGCAGACGTGTGTTTCTCTGTCAAATAGCAGCCTGCATTGGTAGTAAATTCCACGCGGTATTTTGCGTGCAATATAACTAGTTGCAGCCGCACTGCTCACCAGCTAGATTAAATCTAGTTGCACGGCTGAAACGCGGTCCAATCAAGATGCCGAATGGTTTAGTTTTTTGCTGCAAAAAGAGATCTGTTACGTCAAAAAGATGGCATAACCTTTCATAAGATATATAAATATTTTTTAATGTAATTATTGCTATTTTCTTCTTTTTAAACTAAAAAAATAAAATTATAACGGTCGTGTTTTGTTTACCAACGCAGGCCGCTCGCCCTCATATAATATGCAGTTCGGTATAGCAATTGGTCTGAGTTGTCGCCGTCTATGTATATAATGTATCAATGTGTGTATGAAATTGTTAGTTTATTGTATTAATTGTTATTTGTGAATTTGGTAGTGACAGAGGATTCTGATTTAGTACGCAGATTTGCCTGAGTTGCACTATGAAAATTAAATAAATATAATTAAACTTTAACCTCACTGTTGTAGAGATTGACATTATCGATAATATCTTATCGAAATGTTCTTAACATGCAAAAGTAGGTACGCCTTGTATGCAGCCTTATTCAACCTAGTAATATTTTATTTTTATTTTAAGGATTAGCTTAATATTGTTCTAACCGTTTGAAAAAAAAGTGTTTTTTTTTTAATTAGAATTAGGGTGACAAACGAGCGCACAGTCGACCTGGTGTTTAGGCTTAAATATGATTGTGACATTTTTTTTGGTAAAGTCCAAATACCTTTTGAACTACTGAATATCGCATTACTTACAGGGGGGTTAAATCGATAGGCGCTGAGGTTCTCCAACCCCCAGCCACCGATGATTCACCCTTCAAATTATACCGTGTGTAATGATTTTATAATCGAACTAACGATCCGCCCCGTCTTCGCAGGAGGGGTTTTTGAATCTCGTCAACTTGTGCATGCATTATACATATAAACCTTCCTCTTGAATCACTATGTCTATTGATCAAAACCGCATCAAAATCCGCTGCGTAGTTTAAACGATCTAAGCATATAGCCGTCGGCAAGCGACTTTTTTTATACTATGTAGAGATATAAGATTTTAAGTGCTGATTTACAATGTACTCGATAATCGACGGTGAAGGAAAACATCGTGAGGAAACCTGCATGTCTGGGATATAAAAGAACGAAAAAATATTACAAAGAAATGTGAAATTCGTCAATACGCTTTGGAGCATCGCGGCGGACATTTCCTTGTCCTAAAACCCTCTCAAAAATGTAACGAGGCCTGTGTCCAGCAGTGAGACATAATATATAGGTTACATTACATCTTTTTTTTAAATCTTTATTAATATAAAATACACACATTTAAAATAATAATAAACATCGCCAAACTGTGCAACAGTTTGTTGGCGATAATGGCGCTCTTTTGTTATACATTAATATGTATTTTTTGTTACGTACATACTTTATTATTATTATTATTACTTAACAGGCTAGCAGTTGAAACAACTGATGTAAGCCCGTATCCTATTTTCAATATGTAATTATTCTTATTTTAGATGTTTGTCTAATCTGTTCTTGAATTGGTTAATAGTTTGTGCAGATATTACTTCTGATGGCAGTTTATTCCATGCTTCAACCACTCTTTGGCTAAAAAAGTGCTTGTGTGGGTTGTTATGTGACACGGTTTTGGTTAATTTGAAGTGATGTCCCCTAAGATGTGTGTTTGTTGAGTACTGGAATAAATCTCTGTCAAAATTTTCCAGATCGTAGTGTCCATGTATAATTTTATATGGTTCGATTAAGTCTCCCCGTTCTCTGCGATCCTTCAGTGTCGTTAGTTTAAGCTTATTCAACCTTTCTTCGTATAGTATGTTTTTCAATACTCTAGGGACCTTTGAAAATCTACGTTGAACTTTCTCCAGTAACTCTATATCCTTTTTGAAATAGGGGCTCCAGATTTGGAACGCATACTCCAAAATAGGTCGAATGTATGCCTTATGTATTTTTAGCATCATTTCTGGTATAAGATGTCCGAAGGCTTTTCTAATCAGGTAAATAAAACTATTTGCTTTTTTAGTTATAACTGTTATATGATGATTCCATTTTAAATCGTTACTTATATGTACACCTAAGTCTTTTTATACTTTAAGTTCTTCCAAAGGTATATCATCGATTTTATATATTAAACGAGGGTTTCTGTTTCCTATATGGAGGACTGTGCATTTATTTATATTTAATTTAATAAGCCACCTTTTTGACCATTCTGATATTTTCATTAGATCTGCTTGAAGGCGATCAAAGTCCACTAGTGGGTTTGCGAATATCTTCGTGTCATCAGCGAACATACTTACATTACAACTCAAGCTTTTTGGTAGATCAAAGGTAAACAGTATAAACAATACCGGTCCCAGTACAGAACCTTGTGGCACACCGCTTTGTATTTCTTTTTCATCTGACAATGTGTCGCTAATCCTTACTCTGAAGGTTCTTTGTCGTAGAAAACTCTCAATCCAAGTTAACAGTTTCCCTCGAACACCAACAAATTCCAATTTATGTAAAAGCCTGCCTATTGGTACTTTATCAAAAGATATATAACATCTATTGGTTCTCGATCATTTTGACTGTTGACCCAGGATGATAAGCAAGACATCAAGCTAGAAATCGTTGATCTATGAGGACAGAAACCATGTTGCTGTTTACCAATAGTTTGTTGTTTGTTAAGGAACTGCCTCATGTGCTTAACTATTATCTTTTCCATGACTTTGCACACCACACTAGTTAAGCTTATCGGTTTATAATTTGCAGGATCTAATTTGTTTCCCTTTTTGTAAATAGGAGTCACTAAAGCCGTTTTCCATAAATAAGGCAAAACTCCTTTGTCGTATGATGTTTGCATTACTGATGCTAGGTAACTATCAATTCCGCAGTTCTTTAAAACATGTACGGGTATTTCGTCGGGGCCAGGTGAAGAGTCTATATTCATTTCTTTGATAGCAGCTTGTACTTTGGATTCTGTGAACATGATGTCCTCTGTAACTTCAGTAGCTCTTAGGTTTGGGTCAAGCGCAGGAAGTTCTTCTAGTGGTTCTCTTTCAAATACATTAGAAAAATGTTCTGCAAATACTTCCGCTATGTCTTTAGAACGTGTCACAGATTGCCCATTACTGTTCCGTAAAATGTTTGGTGTACTAACTTTAGGGGTGATTTGCTGCCTGATGTACGAGTAAAATTTCTTTGGTCCTAGATCCAATAGTTGATTTTCGTAAACTGCCCTTGCCGTGCGCCTTAAATTAGTTTGTTATTTAGCTTCCTGTATTCCTTATAGATTTTATCTGACCCTGTTACAGTATATCTCTTCCAAAGATTTTTTTTCTCTTATTAACTCAGATATGTCATTTTTTATCCATGGTTTATTTACTTTGTTAAATGTTTTTACAAGAGGAACATGTGTGTCTATGGCATTAGTTATTGTTTTATGCATTATTCTAAACTGTTCAACTGGACAAAGTACATCTTTTAACATTTTTTTAAGCAGGAGTGAATTTCTTCTTTAATTTTGTTGTAGTCTCCTTTATTAAAGTTCTTTTTAGATTTAGATTGCTGCCTATTCTGTTGTTGTGTTTGTAACTGTATAGTCGATACTAAGCATGCATGATCGCTTTTCCCAATTGCGGCCTCATAATTAATTCCAACTATCAAAGACTCATCGTTTGTCAAGATTAGGTCTAAAGTAGATGGCTGGTGACCCTGGCGAAACCTCGTATATTGATCTACCAATTGGTATAGATTGTTGTTGTTATACCATTGCAAGAAATTGGTTTCTTTTGGCAGTAGATACACACAATTTGAAAGTGGCCACTTGACTCCACCAAAGTTAAAGTCACCCATTATTATTACTGTGTTTGACTGGGAAGCCAGTTCTAAATTTTGTAGAAGCAAGTTGTCATGATCGATAGTTGATTCGTGCCCTCTATATAGTCCACATAACAGTATTCTTTGAAAACCTACTTCAACGTCTACCCATAAACATTCCCAAGAGTCATACTTCGTATTATACTGACTATTTCGCTTTGATGTCATATATTATGTAATATTGTTCAATACATAAATAGCGACTCCTCCACTTCGTTTATCAATACGATCGTCTCTGTATAAGTCGTAACCCGGTATCTTTATCAGTGAGTCAGGTATATTTGGTTTTAGCCATGTTTCTGAGAGGACTATAATTGATGGTTTTAGTTGATCAACTCTTGCAATGAATAAATCCAGTTTAGATGTTATCGATTGTATGTTTGTGTATAAGATTGTTATTGTTAAGAGTGCGGAAGGTATCGAAGATCGCGTTTTTTTTTGTTAAAAAGATTTACTAGTGAGGGTTGGTGAATTTGGACTAGTTTTTTATCTCCCGTTTACAGATAATTTTAGGCTGCCCTTGTATATACTTGATAGTCAAGCCTTGTTCTCCATATTATTAGTACGTTTCTCTAATTCATCACGGAGGTATTTTAAGTACTCGCGTTGCATGGCAGTTTGGTCTGATTTAATAATTGACGGTTTATCCAGTTTAGTTTTGTTACGAAGTATCTCATTAGCATCATTCTTAGACTTTATTACCATTTTAATGGGACGAGGAGGAGCCCCAGCTTGAAACTTACCAAGACGAAATAGTTTCACATTATAACAGCTAACTTTGTTGCTCACACACGTTATTATTTTCCTGCACTCCTCTTTATCATGCTCCTGCCTTTGTAAAGGTTTATCCGAGGTTGATTCTGGTACGTCGTAAATTATTATATTGTTAGCTCTCTTAGTGCGCTCAGCCAATTCTTGTATTGCTCCTTCAGTTACAAGCATGTTTTGACGTAATCGCAAGTGGTGTACTTCTTTAGTAAGTTCCTCCAGTTGTTTCATTATATTTGGTATTTGTGCCATTAGTGACTTACAATCGACACATAAGAAAGAAACCACTCGAGCTATTGTCTTTAACTCGAACACTCTTACTTCAGTTGGTGACATTCCATGACAATCACCACATAAAATGCTCTTGCAGGAGTCACAACTTACTGATAGCTTCTTGTCGTTTGTGGTTTTGCTGTAGCAAAACTGTACTAAATCAGTAAAAAAAAATAAAAAAAATGAGTCCAAAAAGCTTCAAATGTTCTAAATACATTTAGAACATTTGAAGCTTTTTGGACTCATTTTTTTTATTTTTTTTTTACTGATTTAGTAGAAAATTTCTTGTAATGGCAACACTATTGTCTATAGTTCGCTTTCATTGACAGAACCGGAAATCAATGATGTAAAAGAAATATAAAATTATGAAGGTAGATTTTAAAAGTTCGTAATTCACGCGAATAATTTTTTTTAAAGTTTTGCCTCAAATCTACAAAAGAGCTGTCCGCCATATTAGATACTGTTATCGGCTGGGTCTTCTCGGACTCAGCAAGCGGCACCCGCCGCTGGTGGAGCACGTCGCATGCGTTGGACAAAAGCTATGACCGAGTTCGGTACATCATGCGCTCGAAAATATTTGATGATGCCGAACTCGAACGACTACGACGTGAGGCTATTCGATCATCGAATGCATCGGCTATGGCTAGGGATGCAGCTCCACATGTGACAGACCAGCATCCACACGTGGAAGCTGCCATGGATCTTCCAGTTGTGGTTGATTCGAACGACGATGAAATAGTCTCCCACGAACTAGAGCAAATGAGGAGCATATTGGATGAGGCGATTTTGGAAACGCGCAGCACCCCTCTCGAAAATCGACCGCGACTTCACCGCATACCCCTAAGCAAGCGAAATCGGGCTGTCGTGAGGGCTCTTAACCCAATGCTGGTGACCTATTTGGAAGCCAGCCGGGACCTTTGCGAGACGGACTCAATTCTGTTGCAAAGCAAAGGCAAGGGCCCTTGTCGGTAGACTGACAAGGCTATTCGATCATCGAATGCATCGGCTATGGCTAGGGATGCAGCTCCACATGTGACAGACCAGCATCCACACGTGGAAGCTGCCATGGATCTTCCAGTTGTGGTTGATTCGAACGACGATGAAATAGTCTCCCACGAACTAGAGCAAATGAGGAGCATATTGGATGAGGCGATTTTGGAAACGCGCAGCACCCCTCTCGAAAATCGACCGCGACTTCACCGCATACCCCTAAGCAAGCGAAATCGGGCTGTCGTGAGGGCTCTTAACCCAATGCTGGTGACCTATTTGGAAGCCAGCCGGGACCTTTGCGAGACGGACTCAATTCTGTTGCAAAGCAAAGGCAAGGGCCCTTGTCGGTAGACTGACAAGCTTTGGGTTAGGTCGGGTAATAGCAGACCGAGGATTGTGCGCACCGTTAGGATTTTTTTTTTACATGGGGAAATGCCTACGCATACCCGTCTCGCGGGGGCAAGGACGGGTTATGTCGGACTCGCACCGACTAAAACCCCATGTTGTTCCACCTTTGTCGCATATTGGTAGGGCTACGGGAACGCTTTCGCATACATCCGCGGCCCTACTAGCGCCTGCCGCCCCACGGCAGCACCTCCTCGGGAGAGGAAAATTCCTCCCCGTTCTCCTTCCCAGGTAAGGCGCACCAGAATACATGGCGCGCCTTCCTCCACGGCCTCCAATTACGTCTGTGCAACAGACGCCCCCGCGTCCGATGCACAAAGGCCATGGGGCCAGGAAAAACGAGCACTTAGAAGTACCAGCCTTCCCGACCCCAGCGGCGGATCTGGTCTATGGCTCCGCCGCCAACCAAAATTCGGCTGCGGAGGGTAGGGGAGCGGCACCTCGCAATACCGACAATCCTCTCCCCCCGCAGCCTCACCACCACCGCATCAACGGTGCGGCCCCGTTTGAGTCGCGAAGGATAGGGCGAGTGGCGCATCGCCGTACCAACACTCCTCTTCCTCCGCGACTAGACCTCGGCTGCAGCGGTAGAGGGTGCGCGAGTCCCCACTCGCTGCAGTCCACCAGAACACATCCGAAGTGGGCTCCCCAAGCCCACTCGGAGTGGCCACCTCAGGCCGGCCCTTCACCTCGGGCCAGCCACGTGGGTTCCTCTTTGTTCACCGTGAACCGACCAAGCCACGGCTACTAAGCCCCCCCGCCACGACAAGACGGGAACCCGTTCGGGGGGGACCGTTAGGATGGCGTTTGCTGGGACAAATATCAGTTTGTCCCAGCTCCCAGCCGGATATCACGCAGAAACTAACGGAGCGTATAGACGACCTGAAGCAAAATATCGCTGCTTGGAGAAAGCGGATTCGACGATTTACCGAGAGATCAAGGTGGTTCAACCAGAATCGTGTCTTTCAAAGTGATCAGAAGAGGCTCTATAAATCATTGGAGCGACCAAAGGTATTATCGCATTCAGGCGTGGCCTATGGTCAGAGCCCGTAAACCACAGCGTGGGTCCTTGGATGGAAGTTGTGGCGAACCAGGGTGCGAGTGTTACGCTTATGGACCCCATCACTATAACGCCGGAAGACGTGGCTGAGGTGGTCCTTAGGGCCCCGAACTGGAAAAGTCCGGGGCTCGACGGGCTGCATAATTACTGGCTGAAGGGGTTCATAGTGTGTCACGCTGTGCTCGCCTGACAGTTTCAAGAGGCTCTCGACCAGAAGTCGCTCCCAAGCCTCTTCACTACTGGGATCACTCACTTGATTCCTAAAGATCAGGATACCACAGACCCGAGCAAATACCGCCCCATCACGTGTCTACCCACCATATATAAGACACTGACATCCATTTTGAGCGCGAGAATCACTCGTCACCTAGAGCTAAACCAGGTGATGTCACGCGCTCAAAATGGATGTAGGGCTGTGGTCGTGGAACCAAGGAACCACTCCTCATTGACGCGGCCATAGGCAAAGTGGTGAAACGCAACCGTCGAAACTTCTCTGCCGCCTGGATAGACTACAGAAAGGCGTTCGACTCGGTGGCCCAAACATGGCCAAAGAGGGTCCTCGAGCTGTACAAGATTGACTGTACAGTTAGAGACTTCCTCGAGCACTGTATGGGGCAGTGGAGTACGATCCTTTGTCATCTGGATGAGCGGATGATGGCTGCGGAGAACCAAATAAGGATAAGAAGGGGTATCTACCAGGGCGATTGTCTGAGTCCAATCTGGTTCTGCCTCTCTCCGAACTCTCTCAGTACCTTACTGGAGAGCTCCGGGAGGGGATTTCAGCTATGGAAAGGAGGGACAAAAGTGACCCACCTTTTCTATATGGACCACCTCAAGTTATTCGCCTCCAGTCGCTCCCATCTTATGCAATTGCTAAACATCACTTGTGAATTTAGCAATTCCATTAGAATGGAGCTGGTGACGGATAAGTGTGCGGTCCTCCATGTTGAAAGGGGAAGAGTTGCTAACTCTGAGGGCACCTTTGAGACCCTTTCCGAGGCTGAAACATACCGATACCTGGGTATGTCACAGAACATCGGTATCTATGAGGCTGGTATGAAACAGTCAGTTTGCGACGTGTTTTATGCACGCTTGACCAAAGAGCTTAACAGCCTTTTGTCCGGTGTGAATAAGACACACGCATATAGCGGCTGGGTCATGCCCTGGATAGAAAAGTCCGCACTACCATGACGTCCCATAGGATGCATCATCCGAGATCGTCGGTAATGAGGCTGTACTTGCCGCGAAAGCATGGTGGGCGTGGTTTTTTGAGCGCGCTCAACATGCATAATCGCGAAGTGTGCAGTCTCCGTCATTACTTCCTGGCAAGATCGGATGATCCATTCTATAATGACGTCATTTCTAGTGATAAAGGGCTTACCCCTCTATCCTTAGCCAACGAGCAATGGCAGAACCCAGCAGTGCTTAGCATTTCCGACCGGGAGACCGGACCGGATGGAAGGAGAAGGAACTCCACGGGAGGTACTACAAGCCGTGCTCGAAAATGACCATGCCAGGCTCTACTGGGACCGGGTCATCATCACAGACAGGACTATTCTTGCGAATAAGCCTGATATTGTGCTGATGGACCGGGCACAGTCAAGGATATTTTTGGTCGACATTACCATTCCGTATGACGAGAACCTCGTGAAAGGCGAAACAGATAAGCGAACAAAATATCTGGACCTGGCTCACGAGGTGACCGACATTTGGGGTGGTCGGCCGGCCGAAATTATTCCTGTAGTCGTCTCTGCGAATGGGCTAGTCCCAGTCAGCCTCTCGGGTCATCTGAGGCAACTGAGACTCCGTGACGGACCGCTCCGGGCTCAAATGCAGAAGGCAGTGCTCCTCGATACCGCCCGCATCGTCCGTCGGTTTCTTTCCCTTTCCTTCTAACCCTCGGCCGTTTGCTCTCCCCTGCCGAGAGCTTCCATCTGGTTGGATCTTTATTTATTTAAGTTTTTTTTTTGTATTTATTTTTATTTGTAGTTATTTTTATTGATATTTATGTATATTTAACTTTTCATTTTAATTTATAATTATATATTTATAGAACCCAACCAGATGAGAAAACTATACTGATATCCCAGTAATAATAAAATTAGTCCATTGGTTTAACGCCTATGATTTGCTCTTAAACGGTTATAAGGCAAAATGTATAAAATTTTCAATACCTAATATTAATCATTCAAATACGAATGTTCTCTTAAATGAGGAATAATTGAGACTTGTGGATACTTGGGGAGTGCTTTCAGCCGGGATGGAAGATGTGATTTAGATGTGGATAGGCGTGTCGCTGCCGGAAACAAAGTCAATGGTGCCCTGAATGCATTAGTCAAAAGGCAAGGCGTGGTGAAGAGTGCACGCCTTGCAATACATAACGCAGTGTTGGTACCGACTTTGTTATATGGCAGCGAAACCTGGGTATGCCAGAAGAAGCATAAAAGCAAGTTGAATGCAGTGGAGATGCGATCTCTTCGTAAAATGTGTGGCGTTACCATAGCCGACCGAAAGCGAAACGAAGAGATTCGCAATATGGCAGGATTGAAAGATGACCTTATCACAAAAATTGATAGGGGCGTACTCCAATGGTTTGGGCACGTTGAACGAATGAGTGAAGACCGAATGGTGAAGAAAATATATAGAGCGAAAGTAAATATTAAAAGGTGTCGAGGTAGACCGAGACTAACTTTCGAAGACCATGTGAGCAAATTGCTCGAAGAGGGGAGGGTCAAGAGTACTCGGATACCTAGACGTGCATGTATGAAGAAGTTAATGAACCTGAAAGAAGCGAAAGAGGTATGTAAGGATCGTGACACTTGGCGATCTGTTCTCTCTGGCTACCCCGTTAGGGATTGTGCGTGACGATAAGTAAGTAAGTAGTAAGTAAGTAAGTGGATACCACTGTTTTTCTTGGTATTACTAATGACGCTAAGCTTCAATGGGGGCCTCATATATTTAAATTAGCAGGCAGACTTAGTTGTGCAGCATATGCTGTAAGAAAGATTAGAAGTCTCACCAATGTTGAAACAGCTCGATTAGTTTATTTTAGTTACTTTCATAGCGTAATGTATTATGGAATCTTACTATGGTAATGCGACTGACATTTTGTCATTTTTTTGCAACAGAGAGCCGTACAGGAGTTTTATAACTTAAATTGTAAAGAGTCCCTTACAGAAAAATTTAAAAAAATAAACATATTAACTTTGGCATCGCAATATATTTATGAAAAATTAATGTATATACTTAAAAAATAAATTGGTTTTTTTTTAAGAATAAAGATGTTCATACTTTAAGCACTAGAAACAAACATAAGCTTGTGGGGGCAATGTATACGTTTTTACAACAAAATCCCAGAAAATGTACAAAAAAAAAACAACAAAAGTTTAAATTATTTAATTTACAAAAAGGGTTATTATAATATCATAAATGAAAATAACCCTGAGAATGAGGTGATCGCCACCATGCTGGCTCTATGAAAATTCGTTCAAAAATTGCAAAAAAACAAATTTTTATAAAGTGAAATATGTTAAAAAAGTACCGCTGGGTTTTTTGCTGGTTCTTCCCAGGACAGAGGTGTTTTTCCGAACCAGTGGTAAATAAAAAAATGACTTTCAATAAGTATTATCTATATTGTATAAAAAAATCATTCATTTCATTTCTTTCAATGGGTCGGGTCTGCCGGGGTAGGACTATACAAGTACAGAAAACCAGCGTAAAATATTAGTTTAACGCTGTTGTGTGTCGTATGGTGGGTGTAGAGAATTAAAGACCCTTTTTACTGGAAACGAGGCATTCCATCTTAATTCTTAGTGGTGACAACGCATCTGCAGTTTGATTCTTAATCGAGGATAGATGTAGATATCCACAAGCTATATCATCCGCTTACTATCAGCTGGACTGCGTGCTCGTTTGTCAACCTTATTCTATAAAAACAAAACCAATGTGTGCACGTGCAGGTGACGGAGCCGTACTACCCGTTCCACGCGTCCGCGGTGGAAGAATTCACGATCGGGTCGGAGCGGTGCGAGGGCGGCGGCCGCGCATACTGCAATGGCCCGCTCAAGTCCAACACGCGCTACTTCGTCAAGCTGCGTGCCTTCACCGCTCCCGACAAGTTCACCGACACCGCCTACACGCAGATCTACACTGGTCAGTTCACGCACGCACATACGCGTACACGCACACATACTCGCACACGCTGACCAACACGGCCTGTACGTACATCTGCACCGGTCGGTGCACGCATCACACGTACGAAATACAACGCAAACACGAAAACGCAACTGCGTCGCATATTTACCGCGCCGGCCATCCACAGCTGTGACGTAGATTCTGTTCAGAATTACCAGTCTAGTAGTATACATAGAATCCTTTGTTATTACCGTGTAGTGGTGGTTTAAGAATATCCACTACCCCGTAACAACCCGTGGGTTTCTGTAGAGGCGGTAGAAGGGAACAAACCACTAGAAGGGCAGCAGCAACAGCGTCTTCCTAATTATGCGGTTGCCAATCCGCCTGCCAAGCGTGGCAACTTTGGCAAATATCCTAAAAGGCAATGTATGAAGGAGCCCTATGTTCAGCAGTGGACGTTAATAGGCTGTAACGGTAACGGTTTGTTACTTCATGAATAAATGTTGAGTAAGTGATATTATTATTTGTGAAGTGGTTTCGCGGCTGACGCAACTCGCGATATCTTGCTGATTCCGTTATCAGCTGATAGGCGAACTAGATAGCTTGTACTACTCTTAGTGCTTGTTTAACACTCGGTACTGAAGGCGATACTGATAACGCAGCTCGACCACGACACATGGGTACATATTTATTATGTTCAGTAGTTACAAAGCAAACAACTGTCAATTACAATATTAATATAACCGAGGAGAAAACTGCTCGTTTGATTCGTTAAAGCAGCATTCATTTCCGCCTTACGAGTGAGCAACCTTCATGCAAACATTAGTGACCAGAACATACATTTTGGTTATCATCAACACGGTAAGCGATTCCGGAACTCAAACAAGTCTTTGTTTAGAATAAACTCATACAAAAAAATTAAGTTAATTATCTGAGATTATATTTTAGTTTAATTTCTATTTAGCAAGTAGCAGTAATGGCATTTGGCATCTGGGATATGCATCGTCTCTCCTTATTCAATGAATTTCGAGAACCTCATTGAAAATACTAACTTTTGAATCCAACGAATTTTAAGAAATGCGACTTATCGAGCAGCCACTATTGTGTACAGTCTTGCACAGTATCTAGATGCATCGCTCCCCACAGACTTCTAGTTTTTTTGTTTTTTGATTTAATAAAGTTTATATAGTACTTATATGGATTTAGTAATCAAATACTCAGTAGCGGTTTGAAGTGACGTATAAAATAATTGCAAACTACACATAATATAAAACCCAAGAGCCAAAACAAACACTTGCCTTTTTAGGTTAAGTCCTTCATTTAAATTAATAAAATCGTAATAAATCCTTATGGAAGAAACTACGCGATACGAGGGCGGTACTGAAAATTTCGGGAATCAAGGAAGTGACACAACATTACTATTTAAAAATGTATTACTCTGTGTAAAAAGTATCGGGAATATGTCAATAAAAAGACCCGCGTAAAAGAGGTCGTTCTAATTTTTTTACTGCATGTTGGTAGCACTGTACTGATTTAGCGCGCAAAGTTTGAGCGGGATCTGTCATTTAATTTGTTTTAAACTACACTTTTTGTTGGTCATAGTTTTGAGTTCTCGGCGATTTTTACAATCGAAAATATTGTTGAACAAAGAGTGTGCCTTAAATTTTGTGTTTCGAATGATATTTCATGTGGTGAATCACTAAAAATGTTCCGAAATACCTACGGCGAATCGTGTATATCGAAAACAAGGGCTTATGAATGGTATAAGGCTTTTAAAGAAGGCCGAGAAGTAGTAGTAGACTTGCCTCGTTCTGGTAGACCTTCAACCGCTACGACCAAAGAAAACATCGACAAAATCAAGAAGCTAGTGCTCGAAAATCGACGTATGAGTCTGAGAGAGTTGGCTAGTGAGGTGAACATATCTTTTAAGTCCGTCCACAACATTCTCATTGACATTTTAGGCATGAAACGCGTCGCCGCTCGACTAGTTCCAAAAGAGCTCAATTTTGTTCAAAGAGCGCAGCGAAAGCATGTCGCTGAAGACATGGTTTCCCGAGCTTCTACGCATCCGACCTTTATGAAACGTATAATAACTGGCGACGAGACATGGGTTTATGAGTACGACATGCAAACAAGCCAACAGTCTTCAGAATGGCGTCTCGAAAACGAGCCGAAACCCAAAAAACCGCGGCAAAGTCGCTCCAAAATCAAGGTGATGCTGACAGTTTTTTTTATACACGGTAGTCATACCGTGGTGTGGTTCACTCCGAATTCCTTCCAAAGGGAGAAACAGTGAATAAAGAATATTATTTAGGCGTCATGAAGCGTTTGCGTGAGAGTATCCGCCGAAAACGTCCAGATTTGTGGCAACACAACTCATGGATGCTGCACCATGGTAATGCACCATCACACACAGGCATTATAGTGAAAGAGTTTTTAGCGAAAAATTCAACAAAAGTTCTCGACCAAGCACCGTATTCACCTGATATGACTCCGTCTGACTTTTTTTTATTTCCCAAGTTAAAATTACCACTTCGAGGAAAACGTTTTGAGTCGATAGAAGCCATAACAAAAAATTCGCTGAATGAGCTAAAGGCCATACCGCAAATAGCCTATGAAAAATGTATGGAAGACTGGGTGAAGCGTTGGAGATGTTGTATTGCAAGCGATGGGGCCTACTTTGAAGGCGATAAAATAAATTTAGATGAATAATTTGTATTTTTTGTTTTATTGACAAATTCCCGATATTTAGTACACACAAGGTATTTATTGCTTTTCGAAGTATTCTCCGCGAAATTTGACACATTTTTCCATACGATGGAACCAGTCATTGAAGCAACCATTCCATTCGGAAGTTGGGGTCTCCAAAATGGCCGTTTTGTAGGCGTCCACGGCTTCTTCCGATGATGAAAATCTCTGTCCACGCAATTTATTCTTTATTTTAGAGAAAGTATAGAAATCATTAGGGCTTAGGTCGGGGCTGTACGGCGGATGGTCTAATAATTCTATGTTTTCTTGCTCTAAAAACTCTTTTGTTCTGTGTGCGGTGTGAGATCTCGCTTTGTCGTGATCAAAGACTGACAAACAAAGATACAAACAAACCATGTACAAAATTAAAAAACAAATTATTTATATTCTAAATCGAATAGTCTCTCTTTTATCTGAGGAAAGATTTGATTACGTCCGCGTAAAATGTTGGTTAACGTTTTAATTGTACCAATAACTGTTTTTCAATTGCGATAATTGATAGGGATGTAGTTGATTTAGTCGTAGAATAAAATTATATTTTTATATTGACCCCATAAGGGAACGTTAATTAATTACGTGAGGCGATTAGGGGGGAATTTCACACAATCGGGGGAATTACGTGGGGGAGATGCGGGGGATCTCTCGGCAAATATAACTTTTTATTTTCGCAAGAAACTGCAAAATTGCTTTAAAATTGAATTCAAATGAACATTCTTTTATAAATTTTAGTAGTCGTGATAAAAGTATTTTATTGTTCGATTTCTCATTGTGTCATAATGAATACTGCTTTAACGAAATGGTCCGGCGATAATTGCGGGCGGGGCGGGCACGCTGCTGTTGCGGCGACGCCACGCGCGCTGTGTGTGTGTGTGTGTGTGTGTGTGTGTATGTGGTGGTGTATACATATAGTGTGCGTGCGCAGAGGCGGACAACACGGCGTGGATCGCGGGTGGGGCGGGCGCGCTGGTGGTGGTAGCGTGCGCGGCGGCAGGCGCGCTGCTGCTGCGGCGGCGTCGAGCGCGCCGCGCCGCACCCGCGCCGTCGCCACCCGCGCCTGTTGCTTCGCGTCCCGTGCGCGTCGCCGACTTCCTAGACCACTACCGCCTCATGTCTGCCGACTCGGACTTCAGGTAGGTGACATACACTACTGTATACAGGGTATCCCGAAACTCAACGACAAGCGGGTACGGGGCGATAAGCTAGGTTGTACCAGTTCTAGCAAAAAAATCCATGTTACTTGGTTAAGTGATAATAAGTATATATAGAAAGATATTAAATGTGAGGTTACATGAAAAGGCTTTTGAAATCATTATTTTATTCAATATAGTACTTCTACCACTGGTTCGGAGAAAATCTCTATCCTGGGAAGAACCAGCAAGAAACCCAGCGGGACTTTTCTTTTAAATAGAATTAATGTACAATATATCACTTCACACAATCATGAAATAAACAAATCACAGACAATCGACTATAAATTTTACTGGGACTAATTTAGTAGCTATAGTACGTTCCAAATCGATTGAGAAAAACGGACAATGACCTCAGATATGAGCCGGGTGTCAAAAGGCGTAGCTTATAAAATCTCAAGTTAGATGTGATAACAATATTTTAATATTGATATTATTCACACTTCTAGATCAGCACATATGTTTTGTTTTTTTGTTTCTTAAATAATACTATGGTTCCTATAACCATCGTAAAATCTTACGGTACATCGCGAAAAATGTGTTATACTTTTATATTTCAATTTATGGTAAGTAACGCAGCAATTCATTTAATAACAGTTTCATATTAAAAAAAATATTTGAAGCAATATAATCACCATATTGAGCTCTTGCAAATTCATCCCTTTAAAATAAACAAAACGCGCGTTACGTCAGTTTTCAATATTTTCAAAAGTATACCAATTATCACTTAACCAAGTGACAGATTTTTTTTTTTATTTTTGCTAAGACTGATACAATTTAGCTTATCGCCCCGTACCCGCTTGACGTTGAGTTTTGGAACAACCTGTACATTCTAATATGCAGTAAATCCTAGTGTGTATATCCACGTCTAATAATCCACGATTACATAACTTCAAGTCGTCTAGCGTCTATTTTTGTTCGATAAAACGACTTTACTTATGGAATGAAATAGATGGCCCTATTACAAAGCAATTTTACTCGAAAGAAAAGGTTTTTTTTAATTAATTACACTAAAATTAGGTCTATAAATAAAAATTATAACATTTATCTATCTATATAAAATACAAAATATGTTTCTACCTATGTCCGTTATAGACTGTATAATATGAATTGAAACCATCCAACCGATGTTCCCCAAGCCGGTTTCATTAGAAAAGAAATAATGCGAAGATAGTTTTAGACCACTAAAACAATGCATGAGGCTCTATAAAAAAACAGTAACACAATTTCCTTTTCTTTCAAGAAATAAACAGAATGTATTTATTTTTTAGCGTAGTAGCACACGCCGGGTTTATGCGAGTTTGGTATAAAATTAAACTTTAATCTTATATTTTATGCCGTACTTGAGAAATAGTCATAATAAATAAATCATTTGCCATAAAAAAAAATTATTTCATATTTGATTTCATTGAAGGTTCCATTACTACAGCGTGTGAACTGCACACATGTTGGTTTTTTTAATTTGTAAATGACTTCGGAATCTTATAGGTTCAGCGAGGAATTCGAGGAACTAAAGCACGTAGGTCGCGAGCAGCCGTGCACTGCGGCTGACCTACCTTGCAATCGTCCCAAGAACCGTTTCACCAACATTCTGCCTTACGACCACTCACGGTATAAACTGCAACCTGTGGACGATGAGGAGGGTTCCGACTACATTAACGCAAACTACGTACCAGGCCATAATTCGCCAAGAGAATTCATTGTTACGCAGGTGAGGTGACTACTTACGTTATCAAAAGCTTACTATGCATATAAATTAACGTCGTCTATTATATTAGCGGAAAATAAGAACAAGATATCATCAGCATTAAGTATTATTTACCTAATTTATTTTAAAAAAGTATAGGTATGGCTCTAATATACTACCTTGAGGCACTCCAAAACGAGTATTGTTTGTTCTAAACTAATGATCTTATCGCTTTTTAAACATTAGCATCAATTTTCTAAATAGTTCTCAAAAAGTTGAAGCTGCTTACCTAGAATGCTACTGTAAATTACTTAACAACTCGATCTATTTTCTAGCTTATTTAACAAGGTGCAAATAGGAACTGTATTGAAAGCTTTTGCTAGGTCACGGAAAATGCTAAATTATTGGTCGAAACTATCTAGTTCTTAAAATATGTAATTGGTCATTTCCTGCACAGCATCAACGTCATGTTAATAAAAACATTTTAAAACTAAATATGTTTTTTTTAAA
The DNA here is from genome assembly GCA_036936625.1 of Parnassius smintheus behrii. Taxonomy (NCBI): domain Eukaryota; kingdom Metazoa; phylum Arthropoda; class Insecta; order Lepidoptera; family Papilionidae; genus Parnassius; species Parnassius smintheus. The sequence goes on along the minus strand of JAUPFT010000003.1, from coordinate 55,902,846 downwards.
ACATTGTTCAAACGATAATATTTTCAATATAATATTCAGTTACACAAGAAGATGCTTCTTCTTGAGTTCAAAAATATTAATATCAGTATCTATACAAATAAATAAAATGGAAGTGTCGTTTGTAATTACAGCTTTTCTCTGATATATGGAAGCATATACGGTACTAATAACAAAAAATAATTTTTAAAATTTTTGTCTGTCTGTCTGTTTGTTCCGTCTAATCTCCGAAATGGCCGGCCCGATGTCGCCGGGACTTTCACTGGCAGATAGCTGGAGTTACAACACCGGCTGCCTGTCAGTTCTTACAAGGACAGTGCCAGTCCTTACAAGGAGTAATATAAAGTTATATAATAATAAGTTTAATTTTTTGTAAAACTATTTTTTTTTTTAAATTAAAACCAGTCAAATTTTAATTTTTAAAAGAGACAATCGTTTTTGGGCCCACTAGAAATTTTAACGACTTTCAATAGTATTAAACAACAAAAAGATACAAATTTATTATTATAAATAGCCTAAAGAGTATTTGAAAATCTAAACGGAATCAAGAAATGTGAAAAAAAAAATAGTTATTTTGATATTCGTGTTCAAGTCTACTTTTATTTTTTTTTAAAGAACATGTAGGTATGTATGTCTATTTTGTTGGCAACCTTTGTGGCCTTAACGTCGGGCTTAATAGATTTTATCATAAAGGATATCGTTAAATTCATCTAATTTGTGAGAGTGATATACGAAGAGGGTATATTTTTAACAACTTTCGCCACAGCTTCGTAAAGTTCGTAAAGTGAAAGAGTTGACCGGCGCACTATTTTGTCTGGCAGGGTCCGCTGCACTGCACGCGTGACGACTTCTGGCGCATGTGCTGGGAGTCTGGGTCGCGCGCCATCGTGATGCTGACGCGGTGCGTGGAGAAGGGGCGCGAGAAGTGTGACCGCTACTGGCCGTATGACACACGGCCCGTGTACTACGGCGACATCTCGGTGACAGCGCTCAATGAGAGCCGCTACCCCGACTGGACGGTGACGGAGCTGTGCGTGTGCCGCGGCGCCGAGCAGCGCGTGCTGAAGCACTTCCACTTCACCACGTGGCCCGACTTCGGCGTGCCCGAGCCGCCCACCGCACTGGCGCGCTTCGTGCGGGCCTTCCGCGAGCGCTGCCCGGCCGACAGCCGGCCCGACAGTCGGCCCGTCATCGTGCACTGCAGCGCCGGCGTGGGCCGCTCCGGCACCTTCATCACGCTCGACCGCGCGCTACAGCAGGTGCGCCCCCACCCGAACCCCATTTGCCACTTTACACATATTTATTTTGCAAAAGTGACCCGTACGGGCGATTTATAACTTTGCAAAGAGTCCCTCAGAGAAAAATTTAAAAGAATAAACATATTAACATTTGCATCGTGATATATTTAACGTTCAAGTAACGACTGTTAGCCTGAAAGTCACCGATACCCTGCGTTCTTTCTATCGCCTAACAAATTTTCTACCGTTTGAAATTAAGGCAATGCTTGTTTGTGCAAAGTTAAATTTTTCCTCTAATCGACTATAGTTATGTGTGTTATTTCGACCTGAATGCAGATCTTCTCGATCCAAATCTTAGCTTAGCTGTTTGATCTAATGACTGAGTATCATTCAGGCCGCTAGTTGAGCGGTGCTGTTTAGTAAAGAGGCTAGGCTGTTGATTTAACAGCTAAATTAAGCTAGTTGACTGCGACATATAAAAACTTTGATAAGATTAATGTTATATATTATAGATGTTCATAGTAACAAACATAAACGTGTAATACCAGTTACATAACTCCAGAGGATTACTAATTAATTTACCTGATAATGTATACGCTTTTATAAGAAAATCATGCAAAATTTGTCAATAAACAAGTTCAAATGTTTTATTTAAGAAAAAATATACAAAAAGGTTTATTATAATATCAAAGAATATATAAATGAAAGTAAAACTGGGAATGAGGAGATCGTCACAATGCTAGTTCTATTAAAATTCATTAAAAAAAATTATACAAAATTATTGCAAAATGAACTAAAAATAAATTCCGCTGGATTTCTTGCTGGTTTTTCCTAGGTTAGAGGTATTTTCCAAACCAGTGGTAAATAAAAAATGACTCAATTAGAATTATATGATAATCTGTAGATATTAAATAAAAATCATTATACTGTTTATATATTCCCACCCATCATCATCATCCCTAAAGCTAAACACGAGTCCACTGCAGAACATCAGCAGGTCTACCGTTTGGCAAGCTTCTGAAGCAGTTTTTTTCCTTCTTACCCTCTCCGAACGCCTCTTACTACAAGATATTATGGCGCAATGGGTTACGTGATCACTACACGGCATTCACACCATTATAACTTATAATTTTAGCCCAACAACGAGATGCCATTTTAACCTGTTTTATTATAATATACACTAGAAGATAACTGAAACGAGAGAGAATAACAATTGAAACAATACTTGCCGTCAATAGACTATCGTCATTAATGGCGGTACAAAGTGGTAAGAGGGGCCTAGTGTAAAGATGAAGTAGTTATTTAGGTAAATAATAAATATTCAGCAGCTGGTTGTGTTGGTTACAGCTGGCGGCGCACGCCGAGTACCTGGACATCTTCGGCATGGTGTACGCGATGCGGCGCGAGCGCGTGTGGATGGTGCAGACGGAGCAGCAGTACATCTGCATCCATCAGTGCGTGGCGGCCGCGCTGGAGGGCCGCGACCTGGCGCCCAACCACCACCATCCGCACCACAACCCCAACCACCACCACCACAATCCTGCATTCGAAGGTACGCGCTTCTGCTGTTGCCGTTGCCCCGACATCCTCAGGATCGCTCTTGTACCTCGACTGACGAAAGCAACTATTACGAGTACCGACTCTCACTAATAAACACCAACCACCACAACCCCGCATTCGAAGGTGCGCACTCTCGTGCGTCCTAGCGCCTCTGTTGTTGCTGATGCCCCAACATCCTCACGATCGCTTTCGTCACTCGACCGATAAAAAACAAACTACTTACTTACTTTAGGAGGAGTTAGATAGATATGTAAAGCGTTTGTTTGTTTCTCCAATCACACACTTAAATTCAGTGATTAAACTGCTTATAGTTAGGTACTAAGTAACGTATTACAGAAAAATTACAAAACCTTAAGATCTAAGTGTACATGTGTGTTGCCGTCTAACAAATGGTTCCTAACTCAGCGAGTTTAGTTACATAGGTACACAAGTATAGAACAATTATATATTATAATGAAGCAATACAATGAAAATGTGGCGATATTTTATTATAGGATAGTCAAAGACCATTTTTTTTTTACGTGGTAGAGCCATGCTGCAGTTATATTAGTAGTATAGTTGTAGCACGAATGGGTCAGCTCGACCGGGGAAGGACCACGCTCTCACAGAATACCAGCGTGAAATAGTAGCTTAATGCTGCTGTATTTCGTATGGTGAGTGTAGAGAACCGGAGACCCTTTTTACTGGAAATGAGGCATTCCATCTCAGTCCTCACGGGTGACAACGCATCTGCATTTTGATTTGTAATGGAAGATAGATGTAGATGTCTATGGGCCGCAGCAACCACTTACCATCAGGTGGACTGTGTGCTCGTTTGTCAGCCTATTATATAAAAAAAAAAATATTTTATGAAGTGTTCTTTTTTCAATCTCTCAAGATTTTCGAATTAAATATAGCCTATATCACTCGTAGCATTACTGTCCATTTGTTAGTAAAAGAACTTTCATTACAATCAGTTCAGCCATTTGAAAGATTATCTCGGACAAAAAGACAAACAGACAAACATTTTAAAAATGGTTACTTACGTCTCAATAGTATCGACATCTCAATAATATCGACGGCTCCGTGGCGCAGTGGCTTAGCAATGTGTTACAGCGCTAAGGGCCGCGGGTTCGAATCCCGCACGGAACAAGTATTTGTATGGTCTACAAGAAATTGTTTCGGGTCTGGATGTTTGTCCATGTGCAATTTATGTTTGTAAACTGCCCCCACGATACAGGAGAATATCCTAGTGTGGAGGTAATGTTTTTTTTAAAAAAGTATGCAAATAACCTCCTGAGCTTAATAAAAGCCAGTTATTTGGACATTACAGTCAATCAGTTTTTAGATAACAAACTATGGTTTATAGCAAAGCAATGTGTCTTTAATAAAAAAGTAAAAGCCGTTTTTACTACGTCTTTACTCGTTATTGCCCCGTACCGGTTTTCTGGAAATCATAATCGTTACATCGGTTTAGCCATTTCTAAGATTATTTCGGGCAGACAAACAATTTAAATTTAATGTTTATGCCTTAATAACATGCAAATAAACCCCTCAATAGAAGGAAGTTATTTCGATGTTACGAACCGATACCTCAATTTTATTCATATCTTTAGAGTAATTATTAGAATTAAGTTATCGTTGACCAAACAATTATTATATATCTGCAGGATTTTCAAAGTTCTGTGATAACACAGGTAAATTTTTGTTAAGCCACCTCTACACGTCGACGAATACGTTAGCAAATTTCATCTGCGGATGCGTCCGCCGACCTGTAGACAGGGGAATTTGCTCGTCTGTGTCCTAACGTCGGCACTCGGCAGATGCGTCTGCCACCAATCCGTTTGTTGTCGGTTATTGTGGCACGCAACAAAGGGTTTCAGTGCGAGCGCACGACGTCTCTCCACACGTCTGGCGACGCATCAATGTTATCTGAGTTGCGAGTTCCATTACTATTTAATAACTTTACTGCGACGCACACTCAAGCAGTAGTTAACATAAAGTACTAGATAAATAAATAGGTGCGGCAGCTACGGTCACAACATCCATTTATTAAATGCTGCGTGCATGCGAGTTGCGTCTATCGAGAATTAACACAGACTGAACGACCTACGAGCCCGCGACGTGTGGACGGCTCGTGCTGATTCATCTGCTGATGCATCTGTCGACGTCCGCTGACGCATCTGTTGACGTGTAGAGGAGGCATTAGAAATAGTTGTTAATAACGAGTTAGAACATATTAAAATGTCAGTAAAAATTTGTGGTTTTGGTGATTTGTTTTTTTTTTTATATGTTATAGGTAATTGAGAATTGTACATTCTAATCAGTGTAACATAATAGTTTTTAGGTAAAATATCTGTTATTGTTGATTCTTTGCATAAATTGTATATACGCATGAATATTTTTGTTATAATAAAGTGTTGTGGCGGTGTAAGAACTAAAAATATTCCCAACCACATATCGTGTCATGGTTCTCGTGTCGTAAACCGTCAGAGGGGTTCTAGAACGGAAGACGGACAGCGAGCTGTTGCTAATAACAATTTAAAATAATAGAAATCTGCGATTGCCAACACGTTGCCAAGCGTGCCAACTATAATCCTTCCTATGAGGCTATCTATGGGGAAGGCCTATGGGTTAGCATTGGACTTTTATAGGCTGTAATGGATCTTTTATAGAACACAGTGACAATCGAGCACACAATCCACCTGATGGTAATGCCATAGACACCTACATTTATCCTCGATTAATAATCAAAATGCAGAAGCGTTGTCAGTCCTGAGGACTAAAATAGTATGCCTCGTTTCCAGTAAAAAGGGTCTCCGGTACCCTAAACTCGCCATATGAAACGCAGCAGCATTGAGGTACTATTTCACGCTGGCATTTTGTTATTTGGTAGAAATGGTTAAAATATAATACGGACGTTGATAATTGAAGTATGTACTACGCATTAGAACACAAAATCGGTGCGGCAGTGAAGAGCACGTGGTTGGAGGCACAGAGTATCTCTTTAGTGCGTAGTGCATATTACTTCTAGGGCGTTGATAAATGTTTTAACGGTATTGTTGTACATAATATGGCGCGTCCCCGGTGCTGGGGGTGAAAACTGCGCGTCGCCAGCAAGCCATCAGCCCGCAAGTGAGCCGCCTGCAGCATGACTCACCTGACCTTCACCCCCCCCCCCAAGCTCTACTTAACCTTTACTCCTCGCTGACACTCACACTTCTAGTCGACCAACCCAATTAGGTAGAGAGACACCACGCCATCAATACTAATACAATAGTGTGAGAGTTTGTGCGAAGTTGGAACACTAATTAGAGAGCGTCCGTTAATTGCGTGAGGAGCTTTTCTTTTAATTTGGATTCCTTTTCCCCCTTGATGAGATTTCGTCAGAACCTCCGCTTCTCCTCACGTGAGATTTAGCCTATAATTTTTAAACATATAATTTAAAGTGCATTTAAACGTATTTATTTAAATTAACCCTTTCGCTGTCCCGTGTACTACACAGGTCATTATTGTCTTTCTATTGTGTCTGGAAAACGGACAGTAGAAGTGTTAAATAAGCGTAAAAATAGATTACAACACCACCTGCCCTCATCCTACCCCTAATCCATAGTCATTAATGTAATTTTTAATTACTAGAAACATCTTTCTCTTAAAAACTAAGTTTTTCTTTTGTTTATTCTCGAATTAATAAAAATTTCAGTATAGAAGATATTTTGAGATAGAGATTTTGCTGAACCCTCACCCATTTGAGCTCACGTAATTAATGGATGCCCCCTTACTCAGCCACGTGGCTGAATTCCCTGACCATCTCCTGAATAAACTCATGGGATACTTTTTAATGCCGAGAGATAAAAGAAACTCTGAAGTTTTATTTTCACCCATCGTAAAAAAAAGTAGGTAGAATGTTTTTTTCCTTAGATATCGCATGCAACATATACTCATCGATACAACATGGCATATGAGTGACTTCATGTTTAACAGCCTTCTAATAATTGAATGAGATTTTTTTTAATAATAATAATATCATTTATTCGCTAAACATGGTACGTTAAATACGACAAATAACTTATCGGATTTTATCCCGTTTAATGAACCTATTTTATGTTCCCGAAATTTCAAGTGCTTTGCAATACCCATGGACATAGTAACTAAGGCGTTTGACATCCCAATGTCACAATTAACTGTAAACTGAAGGTGGCCGTGATAGTTATGACAAAAGGGCGTAATATGTGGGAATATCCGTAAAAAATAGTTTTATTAAATGTCTTTTCATTAGCTTGATCGACTGGTTCACACATTCGTTTCGATCAACGTTTTATCGACTTTAAAGGGACATGAAGAAACGCAAATTGCTTCCATAATCAAAATTAATGCATAGTGAATCATTTAGTGTGAAGTTGGCTCATTAAAATTCTCGACTAACTCAACTCCCATTGTTGATTTTCCGTGTGTGCGTGGGTCGTAGACGTAACGTGGATATCCCGTATACACCTCACCGTTATTCTTATATTGCAGACGACGAGGGGATCGCCGAGTCAGGCATGTGATGGAGCTCTATCACATACTCTACTTGACCTGCCAGTGTACTCGCTCATGACGCCGCCCTGTACAATAGTGCTATGTTTTATATAAAATATATTTTTTGTATAAATGTACATTGAAATAAAGGACCAATCTTGTAAATTACTTGTAAATAAGGAGTTGATTCAACACGACTGGCGGTGAGATTGTTATTTAGTGCATAAATTGAAATATTGGTTTTAGATAATCTGTTGGAATGGCAATGAAGTTTGCAATCGCCGCCAGTGCTGTGTTGTATATTTACAATTTACTTTATATTTTGAGATTTTATCGTGAAATTTTGACTTTTACAATTTTATGTATTAGTTGATAAGTGTAACACTTTGAATCTCGAATTTGTACTTAACTATTTTGTAATGTTGTACGGTGTGCTCAATTGTTTACAATTACTGTTGTTTATTAAATTATTACGTAAGTATTGAAATAACTTTACATTTGGACTTAAAGTCATAAATTATACAATAAAGACTAAAAACGCAATTACAATATTGGTAAAATGCACCTATTGGTTAATATTAATACCATGTTTTTTTTTCTTTGCCTTTTCATTCGTCTACAAATGTTTTTTATTTACAACTTTACAGTGAAGACATTTAAAAAAATAACACAACAAATACAGCATATTAAAATTGTGTGTTAGAAGCTTTCATTTTATTGTAGAGTCCAAAAAAACTAAATTTTATAGAACTTTAAATATATAATTAATCAAAGGACATTATCCTACCCATCATGGTAAATTGTCTTACTAGTCTACCATTTTAGGATGAATGAGATGAAAATGCGAAACTAACTACTTAAATGTTTATATTTTCTGAAGTTTCAGAGTTGATTCGATCAACGGTCAATTATTTTCAGTTATACACTGATCATTCAAATGCACTGAAATAGTTTAAATGACTGCTTAAATAATTTTATGCTCTCTAAATAAGTTGTAAGTAGGTCTTGCAAACACATTTCCTTTTATATACAATATTATTTTAGTGACAAACGAACTGTCTGTTCGTTTTTAATTTAATTACCTTTTTATACAACAATCAAATACTGTTTAACTGAAAATAATTATACTGCTTACTACAATCGAGCACATTGCTTCCCTGTGCCGTCCACAATATTAGGTATTATTTTTTAATCTATTGTTATATATTTAAATGATATTCCATGATTTTTATGGTAATTATAAATTTATTGCACACCAATTTAAAATTGGGGGTAGGTATTAAAAATGCCTCGTGCGACAGTGTCCAAATAACATTGCAACAAACCTAGCCTTAACTTTGCGCAGGTATCATGAAATACATTATATTTTTAACTATTATCGCTGGTGTTTTATTTACTTATGTTTGTTTTACAGTAATCAGTTTAAAACTTAGTGATTATATACTCTTTGGATCAGTTAACTTAGGGAGAAGTATCATCATCATACATCATCATCATCCACTGCTGAACATAGGCCTCCCCAAAAGCGGACTGCCTAAGCCTTAGCTGGGCATCGAAGCTGACTTTCCAGAGGAGGCGGCTGTGCTGTTGAGGGCACAAAATGAAGGGCTCCATACCGAGCTCGCGAGAATCCTCCACCGTAGGGACAACGAGAATGAATTCCTAGTAACCTTTTCTCTTGAAGAGCCGTCGGTGGAAGCTCTTCGGAAGGCAGGCGACAAAGTCGTCTTTGGCTTTATAATGAAAACTTTTAAAGTCAAGAGAGATTCTGACGCGGTAATGGGGCCTGAACTGCCCTAACTCAAGAGGTGAGACTGGAACGTCATAAGCCAGTGACGAAGACCCAAAACGATGATCTCGCTCAATCCGAGGGCCTCCGCTGGTGTCTACCAGGGGTAAGTGGAAGGGAGGTGTGAGCGGTAAAGCGAAACGTAAGGCAGGGTCAAGAGCGCCAGTAATAGACGTGTTCGTCCTCAACAGGCGAAAAAGACCTCTGCCCCCCCACGCCTTCAAATGGCTAACCTCAAGTGTAAGACGAGGGTCTTCCAGGCAAATCTTCGTCATGCAGCAGCCGCTTCTGCCGTGGTGGAGGTTTGATGTGCAGAAGACAACATTGACCTCGCTCTCAGACAATAGCCTTTGGTGGCCAACGGTCAAGTGCTGGGATTTTCGGCTGCCGGTAAGACTAGTCTATACTAAAAGGCAGTATACCCAGAGCTCGTAAAATTTACAATAAAAAATAAAGAACTTTTAGCTTCTTCGGAGTACTGCAACGATGACCTGATTACAACCTTCATAAATCTGAAGGGATGTACAAGGCTAGAGTAATAATTTGCTCAGCCTATATTCCCGATGAGAACTCAGATCCTACCATCGAGTTAGAGCGAGTGGCAGAGTTCGTCCGAAAACACAACGCCGAACTTGAGGTGGGTCGTGATGCTAATGCTCACAACACACCCTGGGGAAGCACTAACATCAAAGAAAGAGGTAAGTTACTTTATGCATCCAACTGCCTGGTAAGCCTAAACCTAGGGTGTACACCAACCTTTGTAACGCGTACTAGGCAAGAAGTGTTAGACATAACCTTTGCTGCCAATAACATATCCTGGCGGATAATTGACTGGCATGTTGGTAGCAAAAACTCGATGCCTGATCACAAACACATTAAGTTTGTGATTGGAGCATCACCAACCTATGAAACTGTTGCTTTTAGGGATCCGAAAGCGACCTCCTGGGCTGTCTACAGATATAGCCTAAGGAGGAATTTGGAAACGTTTCCTAAAAGCATCAAAACGATTGACGAGGTCTGGAGTTAGCGACGGAAACAGTATCCGTACCGTAGGTGGCCTTCGAGAACAGTTGTCCCGTCTAAACCAAGACCTCAACACGAAAAGTTCCTTGGTGGAGAACTAAGCTAAAAGAACTTAGGGAAAAGATCAGGAAACTATTCAATAGGGTTAAAAAAAACAAAGAGTGGGATATTTATAGTGCAGCCCTAACTAAATATAATAAAGAAATTAGGTAACCCAAGCGAGTATCGTGGGGAAAGCTATGCGAGGAAGTTCAGTCTTTGCCTCACAGTGTAAGACTACACAAAATGCTATCGAACGCTAAACCTAATCGGATTGAGCTTCTTAAAAAGTCTGATGGTAACTTCACTGATACTGAAACAGAAACATTGGAGTTACTAGCGTCAACCCATTTTCCAGGGTCACATAAGACTTTTGCCTTTAATTCTTTCAAAGACCCACGAAGGTCTTGCAATGAGGACTAGTGTAGGGCTGCAAATATAATAGGGCCAAACCTAGCGCAGTGCGCTGTTGACTCCCTTAAACCATATAAGACGAGCGAGATGGATGAGATAATTCCTATTCAACTACAGAGGGGTATCTATATCCTTCTTCTTTATCTGGTGAAAATCTTCAGAGAAAGTTTTTCCTGGGGATATATTTCACAACGATGGACAATTGTCAAAGTTCCATTTATACCTAAGGTTCGTAGAAATGACTACGCTCTACCAAAGTCCTTTAGACCTGTAAGGTTATGTTTCTTTCTTCATAAGACACTGGAAAAGGTTATAGTTAGCTATATAAGGTATATAGCTCTAGCTACGAGGTCCATACATTACAACCAGCATGCTTACCGCAGAGGCACATCTACGGAAATAGCCCTAATCAGTGTTATTAACATGGAAGAAAAAGCACTGGAGGATAAAGAAATAGCTCTGTTTGCCTTTCTATATATTGAGGGCGCCTTCGACAGTAGCCCTAAATCACTGCTGATTGGGGGCCTGAAATCTAAAAATGTTGGCCCAACAACCATTAGGTGGATGAAGTCGATGCTCTCAAACAGAAAAGCAAAAATAGCGCTGTTTCAAACTTTGATTGAGGTTGCAACTACACGTAGCTGCCCACAAGGAGGTGTTTTGTCACCCCTTCGTTGGACTCATGCAATTGACCAACTTTTGTATAAGATGTTAGACCTTCGCCTTGACATACTAGGTTATGCTGATGACCTTGTAATCATTGCGAGGAGCTTTTGCCAAAGTACTTTATCATTAATCATACAAAGAGCTCTAAACACCATAAATAACTGGTGAAGGAATAACAGTTTATCAGTTAATGCTGATAAAACTGTTAGTTAATTAATCACACCAAAACTCAATGATAAAGAAGTACCATTAAAGTTAAGTAATTGGGCGTAACAATCGACCAAAAATCTAACGTGGAACTCTCAACTTAGCAACGTATGCCATAAGACGAAAATTGCTTTAGGTACTAGCAGTCGTTTGGTCGGGAACAAATGGGGCTTGCGTCCCAGTATGATCCTATGGTTGTACATCATCATATTGTTACGAGCTTAGGGTTCGTGACAATAAAAATTGCCGATAAAATTACCTAAATTAACACTTTAATTTACTTTACACAAATTAAAGTTAAAACACTAATAATTAAACACACTAATTCACTTAATTCCGCTCCGAAGCTTCGCTTGTGTCGCTGAGTTCAACTCTGCCTCGATCGCATCTTGCGCCACCTATTTATTTAAATTAGCAAAATATCCGGAATGTTCAAGTAAACACGCGCAAGGTACCGAGAGTTCGAGTATAGATTTTCTAGAAACTTAGTTCTTCGGGTGGCGCTGTCGGTCGAAAGATTTGTGATGTCATAAACTGCAACGCTCCCCTCGCTCCCGTTCCTGACACTAGATGGCGCTAGTTGTGTCGTCGACTGGAGCGCGTAACAATATTAAGGCCGATTCTCATCTACACCTCCACTGTCTGGTGCAACAAGGCCAATCAAAAGACGACTGCGTACAGAATAAATAGTCTACAAAAGACTGCTTGCTAACGCCCGTTGATCTTTATCTAGACAAGGAGGCGAGGGCTACTTTGTATAGAATGAACGCTCAGGGCGGTTTGAGCTTGCTCTCATTTCTCAGATTGAGATCCATGCTAGACTCAATTAAGGTAACACCGGTTTTATGCATGATCTCAGATATGCGTCCACTATACACTTTTAATAAAAAGTATATAGCGGAACTACGCAAACTAGCAAACTAACGCAAACGTTGCATTGTCAAGAAGGCCTTGTCTTGAAGATTGCAAGCATTGTATTAGGAAAGAGGGTACAGAAGTGGTATCTGTGAGGATGCTCAGGACAGACCACCTCAGCAACAAGTGGAAGGACAGCCTACAATATGCACAGAATGAAGATTCGGACATCAAGCCGATTCTGGAATGGATGAAGGCCATTTCCAAGAGTGACGTCTCAGCGATGACTTCGACCACCAAAGTTATTTGGTCCAATGGGACATCTTGCTGATTCAGGATGGAGTCCTGTGTCATACGTAGGAATGCTGCTGACTCTGTCATATACAGGGTGTTCGTGTAAACACCGTTGTCCTTGAAACCAGTGGTTTGGTTTCACTTATAGAACGTAAATTCAACGAATTTTTTCTTCGGCCTTATTAAATACGGCTCGAATAGTAAGAAGGTTCCTATCTTTGGATGCCTAACTTCACCGATGGCTTAGAATTCCTCGCCGCCGTGGATAATAGCCGAAATAATAATATTATTTATATAGATTGTATTTATATTTATAATATTATAGTTTTGTGATAATATTCGCGACTTCTAGCTCGTGCCAAACAAATTATACAACGGGTGCAAAACATTGATTTATATAACACTAGATCAGTAATAACCGCACCAAAGCGTTGCCACTGCACATATGGCCACAGCCATATGCCAAGCTATCGTGAGTTCATTGTTCAATGTGACGCCGACAGAGTTGAGCCGCGACAAAAATGGGTAAATGCGTAGTGAACACAGAACACTAATACCCTTAGGCGGGAAGAATGTCAACTTCAAACAAAGAAAATGGCACCCATAATGCACGCCATCTCTGTCGTGCCCCACTAAAACTTTTTTGCGCGGGAATTTTGAAACGTGATTTTCTTTTAGTTGGCGTCTTGGTTGTTTCGTTTCAAAAATGGCTTAAGAATGTAAAATACCATATAGATAGATATAGCTTGTAGTTTTTCGTTTCAATGATATATATTGCTAAATTAAAACGAAAACAAAAGCACAAAGTTATTTGTAAATTATGGTACTTTACATTCATAAACCACTTTTGAAACGATTAGCAATCATTTTAATATAAAAAAGGAACTATTTTTCAAATAAAAGTGGTTTTTGAAATACATAATTTTTATTTACATTACATACTTGTCCACATTGGTACATAGAAAAACCGTTGGTACATTGATGGACGTAAGTGACGTAGTAATTAACAAATTTTTAACTTTATGCATGTAAACAGTTCTCAACAGCTCTTAACTAAATATCGTTTTATTAGTTAAGTAGTTATGTAAAACAGAATAGTCTATTATTAGTTTATAGCTAATTAGTTCATCACTTCACCTATTAAGTAAACGGCATATGTAACATGACATTTTTAAGCAAAATGGAAAGTAAAGTTACATTGGTTTTATATAAAAAAGATTAGACAATCTAATATAAACACTTTTTTCTAACAAGAAAACATTATTTACCTTCACATTCTACAAACAAGGCAATAGCTTTGCAATATTATGTCTAAACTCCAATAACCTGATTATATTATAGATGCCACCAATAATATTACATTTGTAGAAATTATTTTCGTTATATTATTGTTATTGACTGCATTAAAAAATAATAAGTCAACATTTTCATGTCATTAATTAGCACTACCTGCTGCAAATCCATCCACGAAAAACAAAAAGGATAAAGATATGTTGATAAAAATGAAATATCATCTGAGAAAAATTAACAGGCTTCAAAAAACTGTAAAGCATCTAAAGAATGAAGCATTTCTCAAAGTATTGAGCAAAAATGATTCAGTAAATGAAATATTAAAATGTAAAATATCCCCCTCTTTTGCATTATTTTTGCAAGGAGAATTGCAAAACTATAAAAAAAATCAAAAGGTCGAAGATGGAACATGGACTCCAAAATAATAGCACTAAGACTGTATAAAAGGTCACCTAGGTGTTACAAATTATTAAGAAGGATGATTTGCCTGCCAACACCTAGTTCATTAAAAGCGTTATTAAGCAAGTTTCACATGAAAGTTGGCATTGACCAAATTTTTAATGTTTTGAAAAAAAAAAACAATAAAGCAACAGACTCCCTCAGACATGAGCATATCCTTATGTTTGATGAGATGTCAATAAAAAAGAATTTGTTTTACAACAAAAAGGAGGACATAATTGAGGGTTATCAAGACCATGCATTGCAGGGCAGGTCACCACAAATGGCAACACATGTCCTCGTGTTCATGATTGGCGGAATCCGTAAAAAGCTGAAGCAACCAATTGCTTATTATTATTCTAAGGTGAGCATTATGGTCTTTTATTTGTTATTATGTCAATATATGTAGTAGTACTTTTTTACCATATTTATTTACCCTTTTATCATTCTAGGTCCTGCAACATTGTTTTGATGTTGGAATTAATATTTCAACTACAGCGTGTGATATGGATGGTGTGAATAAGAGAGCTGTAAGTATCTTGGGAGCATCTGTAGAACAGCCATGCTCAGTAATCGAGAAGTGGTTACCATTTTTGATACTCCGCATTTGCTCAAATGCTTTAGAAATATGTTTTTAAAATATGACATTAAATGTCCAACAAATATAACATCAAATGATCAAATTGGATTTGGTAAGATATTTTGTTTTATTACAATCATAATATTATACGTATTTCCAATTTACTGGATATTTACACAAATGTTTTTTACAGGTGTTGCTAAATGGAGCCATATAAAGGAGTTTTATGAAACAGAAAACACCAATCCCAATTTTGTGTTTGCACCTTGCTTAAAACAAAAACATTTAAATCCAAATACGAAGCAGAAGATGAAGGTGAAGCTAGCTGCACAAGTGTTAAGCCAATACGGACAGCAAATATGGTAGATATTTACACAAATGTTTTTTACAGGTGTTGCTAAATGGAGCCATATAAAGGAGTTTTATGAAACAGAAAACACCAATCCCAATTTTGTGTTTGCACCTTGCTTAAAATAAGAACATTTAAATCCAAATACGAAGCAGAAGATGAAGGTGAAGCTAGCTGCACAAGTAAAAGGAGAGGGAGGATATGTCCTCTCGAGAAAGAGGCTGCCAAGGAGTGACTAGCGCTGATGAGGCTACGGATGTGTGTGAAAGTGTTCCCATAGTCCGATAAGTGGTGAAGTTGAAACACGTGAGAGTTTTAGTCGGAGTGGGTCAGATATTCCTTGCTTCCTCGAGGGAGATTATTTTTTACTATAAACCCACAGACATAGGCACATGCTTGTATTTCGCCACTGCTTTCTTCCAAGCTACATTCAAATGTAGAATTTACACTTTCTTCTAACTCATCAGTTAAGATTGTGGCATAAGCAGTGTGTGTGTCTGTGGGTGGAGACAATAAAGTTTTAAAATTTGTCAATATAACTTGATTTTGGTCTTCTTCACAATTTCCTGTCCCAATAAAAGATAAGTTGCTAGGGACAGCCGTTTTAAGACCCGCAACAAACTGCCCAGCGGTGGGATTTAAATTGCAGCCGCATTTGGCCCGAATGCATCCAAAAAGATTTTCTAACGGGTCCTGCTGGAGCCTTCTTGTTTCCAAACTTTTTATTGATTTATGTTTAGAACTGAGATTTTTCCAGATTCGTTCTATTCCATTGATGGACCATATCCAACCTTCTTGGGATGGAGGGGTTCGTTTGCATCCCAAAAACGTCATTTCTTTAAAAAAAATCTTCATTAAAGTGAAATGTTTGAGATGTCGTGTATTATTTGTCATGTTTGTCGAAAATGGTTTCCCCCTTCTTAGATCTGGTGTGCATGTGTTGACACAATCAAACAGCTTGTCCATATTTGCCTCTGAAGAGAGTTCCCCTGTAAACAATACATAATTTAAGATCTTACTATTAGGATTAAAGAAATATGATTTAAAGCACATTACAAGACAACTCAAAAAAAATATCACATATCACACAATAAACAATAATTTGTAATTGGGAGAGCCTAGTTCCTTTTTAAGTTAATAATTATTTTAATGGGTGGACATATGTTTAAATATTATACTTTAAATTATAAATTTAATTTACCTTGTGAAATTCTAGCATACATTCCTGCAGCAACTGAGTGGCTTAACACTTGTGCAGCTAGCTTCACCTTCATCTTCTGCTTCGTATTTGGATTTAAATGCTCTTGTTTTAAGCAAGGTGCAAACACAAAATTGGGATTGGTGTTATCTGTTTCATAAAACTCCTTTATATGGCTCCATTTAGCAACACCTGTAAAAAACATTTGTGTAAATACCAAGTAAATTGGAAATATGTATAATATTATGATTGTAATAAAACAAAATATCTTACCAAATCCAATTTGATCATTTGATGTTATATTTGTTGGACATTTAATGTCATATTTTAAAAACATATTTCTAAAGCATTTGAGCAAATGCGGAGTATCAAAAATGGTAACCACTTCTCGATTACTGAGCATGGCTGTTCTACAGATGCTCCCAAGATACTTAAAGCTCTCTTATTCACACCATCCATATCACACACTGTAGCTGAAATATTAATTCCAGCATCAAAACAATGTTGCAGGACCTAGAATGATAAAAGGGTAAATTAATATGGTAAAAAAGTACTACTACATATATTGACACAATAACAAATAAAAGACCATAATGCTCACCTCCTTTATAAGAACTAAAAGCCTATCTGCAGTCACAGATCCGCTAGAAAAATAATAAGCAATTGGTTGTTTCAGCTTTTTACGGATTCCGCCAATCATGAACACGAGGGCATGTGTTGCCATTTGTGGTGACCTGCCCTGCAATGCATGGTCTTGATAACCCTCAATTATGTCCTCCTTTTTGTTGTAAAACAAATTCTTTTTTATCGACATCTCATCAAACATAAGGATATACTCATTGTCTGAGGGAGTCTGTTGCTTTATTGTTTTTTTCAAAACATTAAAAATTTGGTCAATACCAACTTTCATGTGAAACTTGCTTAATAACGCTTTTAATGAACTAGGTGTTGGCAGGCAAATCATCCTTCTTAATAATTTGTAACACCTAGGTGACCTTTTATACAGTCTTAGTGCTATTATTTCGGAGTCCATGTTCCATCTTCGACCTTTTGATTTTTTTTTATAGTTTTGCAATTCTTGCAAAAATAATGCAAAAGAGGGGGATATTTTACATTTTAATATTTCATTTACTGAAACATTTTTGCTTAATACTTTGAGAAATGCTTCATTCTTTAGATGCTTTACAGTGTTTTGAAGCCTGTTAATTTTTCTCAGATGATATTTCATTTTTTTCAACATATCTTTATCCTTTTTGTTTTTCGTGGATGGATTTGCAGCAGCAACAGGGTTGATATTCTCAGTTACTTGAGGAATAGCACTAGTTTTGTCAGGAATGGTCTTATAATGCACATTCTCACACAAGGGTTGTATACATTTGGACGGACCTGCAACCGCCTCAAATACATTTGGAACAGTTATAGTCTTCTGAATATTTTCAGACAGTGGTTGTTTAGTAGTTGATGGACCCGCAATATGTTGAATGACATTCCTTTGTTCCAAATTATGGTCAGCTAATGTGATCTGAAAATTAGAGATTATCAAATCATTATTTATATCATGTATTCCAGCTGTTAGCGACGATAAGTGAATTTAAAAACATTTAATCTTAATTGTTTCTTATTTGTGATATAAAAGTAAGTGCTAGAAAGGAAAGGTGAATTTAAACGTTTAATCTCAATTGTTTCTTATCTGTGATTTAAACCAAGTATGAAAATTAATAGCATTAATACCAAGAGAGTGAAATAATAACTTATATTAGCTTCAATTCTTATTTTAAAAACTACGTAACGAAAATATAAATCTAATTGCTTATTTAGGTTTAATTAGAATATTTAAAACAAGATATAAGTTTAGTTACTTATTAGAACTTTCTTTTATTACAATTTTAGAGAGTTGTATTAAAGATATTAACATTTAAGTGTAAATTTAATGATTTGTTTAATTCTCTTTCTCTTATAGTAATATAAAATGATAATGTGTCAATTAATCTCTTATATAATCTAATTACTCATTATAGAAATAGATTTTAATTTAATAAGAAGTTGAAATATGTTCTGTATAGAGTCTTAAGCATAGTGTTAACGTGATAAGCGTTGTGCATTCCTGCCGCCTGGCGGCGCTACTTGTATGTTGAGCAAAAAAAGCTTAGCTACTCCGGAACTAAACCGTGAGGAGACCGCGCAACTATTTTTATTTTTTACAAGTATAAATTTAAGGTTTTATGAATGTTTTATATTTGAAATAATAGACATAAGTCATATCTATTGTCAGGAATGAATAAAAATATTGTAAGGTATGTTCTACCACACTTATTAAAGAAAATTGTAAATTTCTCTTAGAAAAGGTTGTTCTGTGCTCTGATTGGTCGACGGGTCATGTGCAAATTCATTAGTGCCGCGTGCAAATTTTCTCAATTCTGATTGGTCACAGCTGCCTATAAAAAAGGGGCGTTTTTTGTGGTAAAAGATTCCAAATCCGGCAATGTAATAATAAGGAATCAAGAAAATAAATAAGAAGAAACTCTCAAGAAGTGTTATTTATTGCTCATCTAACTGCTAATGTATTTATTTATTTATTTATTTTTATTCTTTATTGCATCCTTAACAAAAGAATACAAAGGGCGGACTTAATGCCTTGAGGCATTCTCTACCAGTCAACCCATGGAGTGGTGAGAGTTTGACGTAGGTGTGGCAATATAGAATAAGATAAAACAATACAAATGATAATTAACTACACAATAAATACAAACTACTAATAAATAAACTATACATATATGATCTATCCTTACAAATATACAAATATATAAATAAATGGATATACATACAAGTAAACATATTTAAGTACATATATAATTAATATATACAAATGACTATGAATATATACGTCTGTTCGGCAATACATATTAAATAAATGAGTCATGTAGAATGCGTTGTCTTTAATAAATGATCACGGACCAACTTTTTAAAAGCGTACTTATTGGGAGCTTTTCTGATGTCATCGGGCAAGGAGTTCCAAAGGCGTGTAGCCTGAACTGTGAAGGAGTTACCATAGAACTCGGTGAAGTGAACTGGAGTACAGATTTTGTTGTTAGAAGAAGAGCGTAGGACCCTATCATGAGATGAGGAAAGATAATGAAATTTACTCTTAAGATAAGAAGGCGAAGAAGGATCATTTAATATGGAAAAAAGTACAAGTAATATTCTGGAGTTGCGCCTCTGCCGGATTGTAAGCCAGTTTAGCTTAGATCTGTATTGCGAAATATGATCATACTTACGGAGCCCAAAGATAAATCTTATACAGTTATTGAAGAGGCGTTCCAGCTTGTTTAGAAGATCTTGGGACAGGTCTGGGTAACACACATCTGCATAATCAATTATGGGTAATATAAGTGAATGGACAAGCATGATCTTAGATTTTGTGGGGAGAAAATGCTTTAAACGATACAGAGAGCGTAACGTGGCAGTGACTTTACGACTCACATCTGAAACCTGAGTTCTCCAATTCAGCGTGCTGTCGATGTGAAGGCCAAGATTTCTAACAGAATTACTCAATGGAATTGTAGTATTATCATAGTAAATAGGAGGTAAGTCTGTCAGATTAATCTTAGCCAGCATCCTTGAGCTACCCACCAGTATAGCTTGGCATTTCAAAGGATTGACTAAGACTCCATAACGAGTAGACCAATCCTTGATAGCTGCTATGTTGCCGTTAAGGTTTTTGATCCCATTATGGATATCCCCAATCTCAGTTTGCACATAAAGCTGAAGGTCATCGGCATACAAATGGTACGAGCAGTCGATGATGGAGGTAATAAAGTTTATAAAAATTGAAAACATTATAGGAGAAAGAATACCGCCTTGCGGCACACCAGCATCCACATCAGCCCAAGCTGAGGACAGTTGCCCCACACTGACTGACTGCTGTCGACCGCGAAGATAAGATGCAAACCAATCCAATTCAGTAGGGCCAAAATTCAGATGAGACAGTATGGAAAGAAGGATTTCATGATCAACCGTGTTGAAAGCATTTGAGAAATCAACTAGTACCAGTACTGTTATTTTTTTTTCTTCCATGCCTTGTTTAATATTATCAATAACATTAATTAATGCAGTAGTGGTACTATGACCAGGACGAAACCGAGACTGATATATACTCAGTAGGTTATGTTTCGAAATAAAAGTAGAAATTTGCTTGTAAACACAGGATTCTAAAATTTTGGAAAGAAAGGGTAGAATGGATATTGGACGAAAATGATTGGAATGAATGGGAGTAGGAACTTTTGGGAGAGGCTTTACAAAAGCCCTCTTCCAAAGATTAGGATACTGACCTGAATCAAGGGAAAAATTAGATTATATGGGAAATTGCCGGGAGAAGGTGCTCTAGTATAAATACAACCATATGTCTACTAATCTCGTCGTAACCCACGGCTTTGGACTGGATTGCTAAAATCGACTTTTTGACATCATCCTGAGAAACAGGAGAAAAATTAAAGGTAGGAATGTTAAGAATTTGCATAGAAGCAATAGAAGCCATAGTTTGGGAACGAATTGTAGGGTCCAGTGCTTTTACAGAAGCGAAATGTTGGTTGATTTCATCAAGTGACACAGAAGGACCACAATCCAACGTAGCTGGTCTACAAAGACCGAAAGATTTTAGAAATTTCCACACTAAAACTGAAGAAGAATTATTAATACAGTTATGGAAATATCGGCGTTTAGCTGCACGTACCATCTGATTACACCTATTCCTGGCTGCTTTAAAAGATGTCCAATTTTCTTCAGTTCGATCTCTCTTGAAACGAAAAAAAGCACGATTTCGTCTAGCCATTGCCACCTTTACGCCCTCTGTCATCCAAGGGGCAGGGGGACGCTTCAATCTAACCTTGTGAACAGGAGCATGAGCATCATAAAGGCTAAGAATATTGTGGTTAAGGATAGTGACTTTATCGTCAACAGTAGATGCTGCTATTAAGGAGGCTAGATCAAGATTAAGAGCGTCATTCCTAAGCTTGTCAAAGTCTATTTTAGAAAAACTGCGAAGATGCATTACAGTAGGGGAATATTTAGGAGGTTTAAGCTTATATGATGCATAAATTAAGTCGTGGCGTGAGAAACCCAAAGCGGGTAACTGTCCATGCGTTATCACATGTTCAGGAGAAGCAGCAAGGATTAGATCAATCAATGAGTCATCGGTTCCGATATTATGATGCGTAGCCTTTAAAGGGAGAATTGAAAGATTAACCGACTCAATAATTGAAAGAAACCTTTTGGAACGAGGGCAGTTTTTCAACAGATCAGTATTGAAATCACCCATGATTATACAGTGAGTGTACTCAGAACAAATATCAACAAGAGCCATATCTAAAGTGGCGAAGTAGTCGGTAGATGGGGGGCAATACACTACCCCTAGAAGCATCCTGATGCCCTTGACATCGAGTTCCACAAATAAAAACTCGGAAGAAGCGGAATAGCAGGAGGGAGATGCTAAGACAATTTTATAAGGAATTGATGCATGTAGGTAGATTGCTACACCACCTCCACCCTTTCCAACACGATCATTCCTAACAAGTACAAAGCCGGGTAAGGGATATAAAGTTGATGGTAAAGTAGGTTTCAGCCAACTTTCCGACACTAATATAGCATGAATATACTCGGGGAAAAATGAAGCTTCAAGTTCGGAATAGTGGCTCGGGATACTTTGAGCGTTAATATGACATATGTTCACAGAGTTGTTAAAAGACGTAAAAACTCCTTTGAGTAGGTCGTGTAAATTAAGCATGCTATCGTTGAGAGAATCATTACAAGAGTGAAATGACAAAGTAGAAGAATCATTTGCAGAGCTAAACGACTCAACATCAGACATATTACATATACTAAAATAATAAATAAATTAAATAAATATATAGAAAAATAATAACAGAAAAAATAAAAAAGTAAGTTATGTAAACTATAACTATTAACTAACAATTACTAAACATAAGCATCACCAACCCATCAGTTCACTGTTTACAGAGTAAACTTAATATAAATAAAATTTTATATGCAAACTTATGATCTAAAATATCTAAAGTGACAAAAATAATCTTGACTAATAATAAAGTTCCTAAGTAGATGTCACACAAAATATTACAGGAAAATGTTTACCAAGAGAAAACCGATTAAAGCAAAGTATAAGATCGACGCTGGCTGAATGGGTGCGTTTGGCAGAAAAAAGCGCTAGCAAGCGCTTGTAAGCAAAATGGCGATCGTAAGCGGTAAGGGCTGTCAAATCGTAAGTAGCTATTTTCCTCCAGGACACGATGTTAGTTTTAACCGGGAATCTAACCTAATTTAAATATATGTTTGTAAAGTATTCATATTAAAAACTTACCAATCATGAATTTTTAATAGTATGTATATGTTTATTCATGTCATTATATTACTTAAAACTAATATTGTACAAAACAACTTATAAACTCTACTTCAAAACAAATAAATTAAAAAAGCAAAATGGCAGATTGTGTCAGCGCTACTGAAGTAGCAATCGTGTCCTGGCCGAAAACTATTTTAGCGCTTATAAGCGCTTGCTAGCGCTTTTTTCTGCCAAACGCACCCTATGGTTCATGTGTCCTTTGTCTATAAAAGGCAAAAAAAAAGTAATACATAGTTGTCATTGTCAAATCAAACAAATCAAAACCCAAAATTTAACAAAAAAAAATCAAATTAAAAATATGTGGTAGGTAAATTTATAAAAAGATAAGTATTGTTACCAATATCAAGCATAGTATAAACAAACCTACTAAGTAAGAAACCTCAACCAAGAAACAAAAGGAAACTAAACCCAAGCAAGTTATGTATTACAAGATAAAATCTCATTAAGTTTATATTTAGAGAAATAAAAATTCCTATGCAGACTATACTATTAGAAGAAAACAACTTAAAAAAAATTGCAATTATACTGCTGTAAAAAAGTGAACAACTTATGACTACAGTACAGACAATATTGTTCTGTGCTACAGTCATTACAACCAAGAAGATGCAGGACTATAAACACTTAACTAAATATATGTAAATCAATAATATAAAACAATGGATTACAAAAATAAAGGATACCTAGGAATACCATTATATGTAAATTAAGCAAGCTATTTTTTAGCAATTAAACGGCGGGACCTTTTAGAATCCTCTTTCTGCACCTCCACATCATCTTGATTGCGAGGAGAAGTCTCACACAGAATTTTTGTGCTTGAAGAACTTTGCAGTGCTTGTATGGGTTTCTTTACGCTATTAGTGATACTGCTGTTGGGGGCCATACGAAGACTTGCTGATGAAAAATCAACAGGAAACTGTTTAATGAGAGTATCAATCTCCTCTTCAGTGAAGATTTTTGCCCGTTCATTATTGGGAAGTTTGATGAAAATTGCTCCATCTAAGGTCCACACATTCTTCATTTCAAAATGCTTGCGGGCTTTTTTAAGAACAGATTGCCTCATTTTAGTTAAAAACTCAGACACAGATATTTGAGATCCCTTTAACTTAGTTTTAGCTTTCCACACTTCAGGCTTTGTGTTATGCTCATGAAATTGAACAAGAATTGGACGTGAACGACCATCCTTTTGAACACCAATTCGATGGCAACGTACTAAGGCAACATTTGTAACATGTGGGATGCCCATTTTCTTATGTATGATACCCAGTATTTCTTGTTCAATATTAACTTCTGGGGAGTCAGAGATCCCATTAAATAGAAGGATATTCTGTCTGTGCTGCATATCAATAGCATCAATTGACTTAGTGCAGGCTTGAATTTGTTGCCGAAGGAGATTGAGCATGGAGCAAACGACATCCTTGAATTCATAAAACTCCTCGCGGAGTTGATTAAGAGAGGGATTAGTAGGTGTGGAGGCAGCCTTTAATCTGTTTTCAAATTCAGCCATTTTGCGACTCCAGCTTCCTTCAAGTTCTCTTTGCATGACCTCCACATCAGTTACTCTTGCCATTTCTTCCAATATTTGCTGTGATATTAGTGAACACAAAGTGAAGTGCTAATAAATGATATAGTTTGCAAAAACAAAGTGACACTAATGGGTGGTATGTGAATGTCACAAATATTCTATCTGGACATATATTTCAATAGGACTTCAAAAGAAAAGGTAATAAAGATGTAATTGATATGTAAATATAGTCCAAACACTGGTTTAAAATAATTTTAAAGTATATAAAATATAGGAGCTAATAAGTCAGCTGTTACTTGTTACGCACCTACCCACGAAAAAAAAAAAAAAAAAAAAAAAAAAAACTGCTACTGTATGCTCTCCAGTTAACATCCCGCCAGCAAACCCGCTCCATTTATTAACATTCTCACACACGAGCATCTACACCAACATTGATCAACCTATCTCTAAATTTCAAATAGCCTTATAAATTTATAAACATTAAATACAACTTGTTTTTATTAATGAATGTTGCTTTAACCAATTACCACCACTACTTACTGTGCCACTAATGGCTGCGAAACTTGGGCACTTTCTAAGCAGCACAGAGATATGCTCGAACATTGTCAAAGAGCCATGGAAAGGAGCATGCTAAGAATCGGAAAAATAGATAAGCAAAGAAACACACACATAAGAACAAGAACAGGTGTGACAGATATTCTCGCCAAGATAGACCAAATGAAGCGGAGATGGATAGGTCATATGCTATGGAGCCCTTAAGATAAATGGAGCTATATTATTATTATTATTATTATATAATGTGATCTGAAAATTAGAGATTATCAAATCATTATTTATATCATGTATCCCAGCATTGATCAACCAATCTCTAAATTTCAAACAGCCTTATAAATTTATAAACATTAAATACAACTTGTTTTTATAAATGAATGTTGCTTTAACCCATTACCACCACCATCCTATATATTTTTTTAAAGTTTATATCTTTTGTTTTTTTTATGGTTGAGAAGTAATGGTAGGTTACGTCGCATACCCTTATATATCACCATTCAATCTGTTACCACCGTTTGTTAACTAGAAAATATTTTCACTGTATTATGAGAAAAGCTACACAAAAGAAAAAAATGTAGATAGTAACAAAAGAAAGATTAACTAACCTTATCACATTCCTCATCAGGTACTGCAGATTTGACTAGCCTCTTTCCAAAATTATCAATGAATGATGATTTCTTAAAATTTTTAGTGCACAACATTAAATGCTTAGAATGAAGCTTGTTTTGAAATTCTGGTGACCACCAAGAGTCATGAGGAAAACAGTACTTCGCCCATAATTCACATCTGAAAATTTACAATTAGATAATAATATACTACTGAGGTGCTAAAAACATGCTTGGAAGAAGAGTGCAATACAAGAGATTGTTCCTTTCAAACAATGTGATTGTATTGTATACATATATAAATATTATTCCACATGTTATTCCTATGTGTACCAATACATCTATAACTACTTTATTATGTTATGATTTCTATGTGATACACCTCATGCTGTTATGCATAATTTCTCTTTAATTTTCAGATTTATTTGCACACGTTTTTAAATCGCTTAATATGTATCTTAGGTTTTATCAGCCGATGCGGCCCATAATAATTTTTATTTCTGTTACTTTATTAATTCAGTGGTTCAAATTTAAACATTTTAAAACTGTTTTAATCAGTAACCAAAAAGCTATTTAGCATACGTACCGTAAGCTATTTGTTCTCCCAGGCTTAGGAAAACGATGCAAGGTGATGTTACGATCATGAGCAGGAGAACATCCACACTTGTAACAATTCCTTTCGTTTTCTTTCATGATGAAAGATAAAATTGAGTCTCTGTCTCTTTAGCACTTGTTTTTGAGTCTCTTTCTCACTGCAAACACTAAACCGGAGGAACGGGATGTCCAACTCAACGTTAGTAATGTAAGAAATAAGTAAATATAAACTTCATTTGCAACACAAATAAACAAGAACACAAGTAACACAACCGCAACATAGATAAATAAACATAGATAAATAAATATGTAGCAAGCTAAACCGCAAGCGCAAGGGGGATCAGCCATTTGTAACATAGATAAATAAATATGTAGCAAGCTATTTGTAATTTGTATTTGTGATTTGTAATTTTGTTTATTTGCCGTTGCCATATCTTGCCTTTTTATTAAAGTATGCAGTTTTATATTCAAACATTTTGTTACTTCAATAAAGACGTAATAGATATATGTTTAACGAAATATATTATATAATAAAGTATTATAATTAATTAAAATGATGTGTCATTTAAAATAATCCATCCATCCATCCATATCCAATCCATAAATCCATCTCGCTTCTTTAAAGCCCCCCAAGGTCATCTCCCGGTACCAATCTTTTATTAGGAAGTTGACTGACCCTGGTAGTGAAAGAATGCTATTCAAGGTCACAAAAACGTAATAAATCAAGCGGAATCACTTTCAACACATAGTTTTTAGTTCTTGTTTTCATATAAACGTAAAAAAACCTCAAATAATTAAATAAAATTATCGAATATTGCCATTTAGGTAGGCATGTCGATCTAAAATCGATTAATCGAAAAATCGATTCTTTGGAGTAAAATTATCGATTTTTAGATCGATTCGAAGCACCGCATCGATTCACTGAATCGATCCAAAAACCTCTTGAATCGGACTGATTCATTTGATTCAAGAACTAGCTAAAATTCCCAACCTGGCTGGTGGTATCTTAACCACAGTTTTTTAATTTCTTACTGTTGGGGGAAGCAAAAACAACCGGTCGTACTTGGTTGATAATTTGAACGCAATATATATTTGAATAAAATAAATGTTTATGAACGCATCCAACGATTCCCACTTTCCACTAAGGGATATAATGTAATTTATATTACATCTCGAGATATAATTAATATCGCTCACCATACTTTTAAATGGAACCGTTTCCACTGAGATGTTATATATATTACATCCCAAACTATAAATATTTTTTCGATCGACCGAGCGATATTTTCATATTATATTTCACCTCCTGTACTATAATATAATAAAATATTATAGCTGTGAACCTGTTTGAACTGTGAACTTATGAATTTACATTATTTATTATGAAAAATATACATACTGTGAGCTGTAAGTACATTAAGAGTACTTTTTAATAACCTAGATACTGTAAATAAATATTATACCGTACGTTGAAATTTGTAGAGGTTTATAGTAAGGAAATAACCAGTATTGTGTTTTTGTAGCATTCATTTCAATATGATAAATAGTGAGTTATTAGATTGAAACAGATTTATCGAGAAATCATGCAGTTTGCACTTTTGTTAAAGTATTGTTGTTTTTAGCCTAAAATGTCAAATAAAAGTGTTACGTGGAATCACTTTGTAAAACAAGGGATCGAGTGGAGTATGTGCGAACCACTCCTAACACAAGCGTTTCAAGCTTACCAGGAGTGGTTAAAAGGAATATTAGTAATATTAATCAATAAGATTACTAATATTTTATTTAAAAAAAAAAACATTACGGTTTAGAAGTTAAAGAAAAAATATAGAAAATTCTTGAAATTTCATGTTTGAAAATGTCGCGATTAATCGAAAATCGATCTTTTAATCCTCGATTTAATCGAAAATCGATGCAAGTACCTTCGATTCAAATCGCTTCGGAAATCGATTTTTTTAAGAGTGAATTGACATGCCTACATTTAGGTTCAATGTTGCCACTTTTCCGCATTTGTGATTATAATAATAATAATAATAATAAAAGGGCGTAGGGAAGTGACGACCCCATCGCCCGCTGATGTAACGGTTATGTGACAAAACCACTACGTCAGCGCAGTCAGTCAGCACCTTGCCAAGAGGTGTTAGTGCCGTGCCTCGGCAAAAATTGAAGGTGCCAAGGCCCGCTTGTGCACATGGCCTAACCATGAAACGGCGCCGGGTCTGGGCGTCTCCCGCTAAATGACGCCCTAAAATGGATGATGGAAGTAAATGGAACGCGCAAAGGGCCGCTGCCTGGAGGTCGCCAGGACGCGTCTGGAGCTGGCGCTGGACGCGACAGCATGCGAACCGCCAGCCGAGCGCGAGGTGCTGCACGACCACCCAGCAGCTCCTCGCATCCATCATCCCCACCAGCTGGCTTGGTGTCGGCAGGGTCTTCGCGGGCTCAGAAATCGGCACCCGCCACTGGTGGAGTACGCCGCACGCGTTGGACAACCCAGATGAACAGCAACGCATTGCGGGCGTATTTTAGGGCGAAGGGGGGAGAAACTGGAGGTTTTGCACATCGGGCAAGGATGCATCGACTTTTTGCTGAGCTGGAGCCATCTGTAACCGTCACCGAGCAAAACCTGGCAGACCGAGTTCGGTATATCTTGCGCTCAAATACATTTGATGTCACCGAACTCGAACGGCTACGACGTGAGGCTGTTCCTTCATCGGGTGAAAATGCTGCGGCTGAGGATGCGGTGCCACAACTTGCTGAGCAAACGGCAAAAGTGGATGCCGCCGTGAATACACCAGTTGTGGTTGATTCAAACGATGATGGAGCAGTCGCCCAAGAACTGGAACTAGAGCAAATGAGGAGTACATTGGAAGAGGCGATTGTGGAAACGCGTAGTACGCCTCTCGAAAATCGACCGCGACTTCCCCGCTTAGCCCTAAGCAAGCGGAATCGGGCTGTCGTGAGGGCTCTGAACCCAATGCTGGTTACCTATTTGGAAGCCAGCCGGGACCTTTGCGAGACGGACTCAATTCTTTTTGGCGCCGCACTGGCAGTCTGCCGTATTATAGGCGCCAAACTTTCCACGGCTGGACGCGCTACTGGACAAAGTAGTGCTATCCCAGCTTGTAGAATAAGAATTGAAGAATGTATCGCAAATGCTAGGGCCCTCATCGGCAGACTGATATGCTTCAGGTCAGGCAATACCAGGCCAAGGATTGTGCGCACCGTCAGGATGGCGTTAGCTGGGACAAATGTTAGTTTGTCCCAGCCGGATATAATGCAAAAACTGACGGAGCGCATAGACGACCTGAAGCAAAGAATAGCTGCTTGGGGAAAGCGGATTCGGCGATATACCGAGAGGTCGACACGGTTCAACCAGAATCGTCTCTTCCAGAGTGATCAGAAGAGGCTCTATAAATCATTGGAGCGACCAATAGTAAGTGGAACGGGCCCTGCACCAAATCAGGCCGACACGGTCGCATTCTGGCGCAGCCTGTGGTCAGAGCCCGTAAACCACAAAGAGGGCCCTTGGATGGAAGTTGTGGCGAGTCAGTATGCGGGTATTACGCCCATGGACCCCGTCATCATAACGCCGGATGACGTAGCTGAGGCGGTCCGTAGGGCCCCGAACTGGAAAAGTCCGGGGCTTGACGGGCTGCATCACTACTGGCTGAAGGGGTTCATGGTGTGTCACGCTGTGCTCGCCCGACAGTTTCAAGAGGCTCTCAACCAGAAGTCGCTCCCAAGCCTCTTCACTACTGGGATCACTCATTTGGTTCCTAAAGATCAGGGTGCCACAGACCCGAGCAAATACCGCCCCATCACGTGTCTGCCGACCATATACAAGACACTAACATCCATTTTGAGCGCGAGAATCGCTCGTCACCTGGACTTAAATCAGGTGATGTCGCGCGCTCAAAATGGATGTCGGGGCGGCGGTCGTGGAACCAAGGAACCACTCCTCATTGACGCGGTCATTGGCAAAGTGGTGAAACGCAACCGTCGGAACTTCTCCGCCGCCTGGATAGATTACAGAAAGGCATTTGACTCGGTGCCCCATACATGGCTAAAGAGGGTCCTCGAGCTGTACAAGATTGACTGTACAGTTCGAGACTTCCTCGAGCAGTGTATGGGGCAGTGGAGTACGATCCTCTGTCATCTAGGCGAGCGGATGACGGCTGCGGAGAGCCGCATAAGGATAAGAAGGGGTATATTCCAGGGCGACTGTCTGAGTCCAATCTGGTTTTGCCTCTCTTTGAACCCTCTCAGTACTTTACTGGAGGGCTCCGGGAGAGGATTTCAGCTTCGGAAAGGAGGTACAAAAGTGACCCACCTTTTCTATATGGATGACCTCAAATTATTCGCCTCCAGTCGCTCCCATCTTATGGAATTGCTAAACATCACGTGTGAATTTAGCAATTCTATTAGAATGGAGCTGGGGACGGATAAGTGTGCGGTCCTCCATGTTGAAAGGGGAAGGGTTGCTAACTCTGAGGGCATAGACTTATCTATGCCCGTCAACTTAAGAACCCTTTCCGAGGCTGAAACATACCGATACCTGGGTATGTTACAGAACATCGGTATCGATGAGGCTGGTATGAAACAGTCAGTTTGCGACGTGTTTTATGCACGCTTGATCAAAGTGCTTAACAGCCTTTTGTCCGGTGTGAATAAGACACATGCATATAACGGTTGGGTCATGCCTATCATCATTTATACCTTTGGCATACTTAGGTGGAGTCAGACTGAACTTAACGCCCTGGATAGAAAAGTCCGCACTACAATGACATCCCATAGGATGCATCATCCGAGATCGTCGGTAATGAGGCTGTACTTGCCGCGAAAGCATGGTGGGCGTGGCATCCTGAGCGCGCTCACCATGCATAATCGCGAAGTGTGCAGCCTCCGTCATTACTTCCTGGCGAGATCGGATGATCCATTCTAAAATGACGTCATTTCTAGTGATAAAGGACTTACCCCTCTATCCTTAGCCAACGAGCAATGGGAAGACCCGGCAGTACAGAGCATTTCCGACCGGGAGACCGTATGGAAGGAGAAGGAGCTCCACGGGAGGTACTACAGGGCTCTACATGAGCCTCACGTTGATACAGCCGCCTCCCTCAACTGGCTACGTTTCGGTGACCTCTTCGGGGAAACCGAGGGTTTTGTCTGTGCAATACAGGATCAGGTTATTAAGACCAACAACTATCGGAGATACATCCTAAAGGATGGCACTGTCGACGTCTGTCGAGCTTGTCGCCATCCCGGGGAGTCACTTAGGCATGTCATCTCCGGTTCTTCGGCGCTTTCTAACTCTGAGTACTTGCACAGGCACAACCTAGTAGCCAGAATTCTACACCAGGAGCTTGCTCTGAAATACGGTCTCGTGGACCGAAAATTGCCGTATTACAAGTACTTGCCGGAAGCCGTGCTCGAAAATGATCGCGCCAGGCTCTATTGGGACCGGGCCATCATCACAGACAGGACTATTCTTGCGAATAAGCCTGATATTGTGTTGATGGACCGGGCATAGTCAAGGATATTTTTGGTAGACATTACCATTCCGTATGACGAGAACCTCGTGAAAGCCGAAATGGATAAACGAACAAATTATCTGGACCTGGCTCACGAGGTGACCGACATGTGGGGTGGTATGCCGACCGAAATTATTCCTGTAGTCGTCTCTGCGAATGGGCTAATCCCAGTTAGCCTCTCGGGTCATCTGAGGCGACTGGGACTCCGTGACGGACCGCTCCGGGCTCAAATGCAGAAGGCGGTGTTTCTCGATACCGTCCGCATCGTCCGCCGGTTTCTTTCCCTTTCCCCCTAACCCTCGGCCGTTTGGTCTCCCCTGCCGAGGGCTCCCATCTGGTTGGATCTTATTTATTTATGTAGTTTTTGTATTTATTTTATTTTATTGATATTTATGTATATTTATCTTTTCATTTTAATTTATAATTATATATTTATAGCACCCAACCAGGTGAGAAAATTATATAGATACCCCATAATAATAAGGGTAAGAAGGGGTATATTCCAGGGCGACTGTCTGAGTCCAATCTGGTTCTGCCTCCCTTTGAACCCTCTCAGTACTTTACTGGAGGGCTCCGGGAGGGGATTTCAGCTTCGGAAAGGAGGTACAAAAGTGACCCACCTTTTCTATATGGATGACCTCAAGTTATTCGCCTCCAGTCGCTCCCATCTTATGGAATTGCTAAACATCACGTGTGAATTTAGCAATTCTATTAGAATGGAACTGGGGACGGATAAATGTGCGGTCCTCCATGTTGAAAGGGGAAGGGTTGCTAACTCTGAGGGCTTAGACTTATCTATGCCCGTCAACTTAAGAACCCTTTCCGAGGCTGAAACATACCGATACCTGGGTATGTCACAGAACATCGGTATCGATGAGGCTGGTATGAAACAGTCAGTTTGCGACGTGTTTTATGCACGCTTAACCAAAGTGCTTAACAGCCTTTTGTCCGGTGTGAATAAGACACATGCATATAACGGTTGGGTCATGCCTGTCCTCATGTATACCTTTGGCATACTCAGGTGGAGTCAGACTGAACTTAACGCCCTGGATAGAAAAGTCCGCACTACAATGACGTCCCATAGGATGCATATTCCGAGATCGTCGGTAATGAGGCTGTACTTGCCGCGAAAGCATGCTGGGCGTGGTTTTCTGAGCGCGCTCACCATGCATAATCGCGAAGTGTGCAGCCTTTTTTTTTTGCGGATGGAAAGTCATCTAATGACGCCTTTCGCTCTGGGTGGAGCGTAAGGGAGTGTCAGACTTTTACTGACTAAAAACCATCCGTGTTCCTTCAGTGCCCTTACGTTCCGGAGCCGCGGTATCTCTTTCGAACAGCCCGCAGCCCCGGCAGGCGTTGGCCCTTGCGGGCCCCTTCACGCTGCTGACAGCTCTTTGAGGCGCGCGTGGAACAAAACGCGCCGTCGACACGGCCTGTCGTCGTTAGACGGACGGACCGCGAGCTACCCATTGCTCGCCGTCCACAGGCCCGCGCCTACGGTGGCCGGAGGCCACGACGTAGCCCCCGACGCCCAGGGCGTCTCCCGCGGCGGCCGGGGAGGAAAGCTGCTGCTCTCTCCTTCTCCCGCTCCGCCACCTCCTTCGCTAGCATCACTGCTTCGCAGAAGGTGGTGACGGCATCCCATTCCGTCTCGCTCCGGACCATGGCTTCGACCAGGGCCGGACGCGAGAGGTCGCCGCCGCCTATCGCCTCTACGAGGACACGGCGGTGCTCCGCCCAATCAGGGCACACCTCCACGGTGTGTTCCACCGTGTCCTCCGGTCCATCCTCGCAGTGGGAGCACCCGGGCGTTTCCTCCCGCCCGATTCGGTGCAAGAACCTTCCGAACACACCGTGTCCGGTGAGGACCTGCGTCAGGCGGAAGGTGAGGATGCCGTGGCGTCTCTCAAGCCACTCCTCAAAGAGGGGTCTTATCGCCGCTATAGTGGTGTGCCCAGCACGGGGTTGCGACAGTCGCTGTCTCCATGTCGCCATGAGATCGTGCCGGAAGTCTGTCCGCTGCGCGACAACTTGCCGCGGCAGCGGGGTTTCCCCACGGCATAGTGCCTCCGCGCGCCATTCGTGCAGGCGCGCGAGGACCATCGCCTCCAAATCCCATGGTGGCAATCCGGCAAGGAGGCTCGCCGCCTCGCGGGAGATCGTGCGGTAGCCGCGAACCATTTTCACGGCAATCACCCTTTAGGGCGCGTTCAGGTGGTGGACGGCAAGCCGGGCCAAACCACGCGCCCACACCGGGGCCCCGTAAAGGGCCATGGACCGCACGATCCCCGGGTGTAGTGTGCAGCCTGCGTCATTACTTCCTGGCGAGATCGGATGATTCATTCTATAATGACGTCATTTCTAGTGATAAAGGACTTACCCCTCTATCCTTAGCCAACGAGCAATGGGAAGACCCGGCAGTACAGAGCATTTCCGACCGGGAGACCGTATGGAAGGAGAAGGAGCTCCACGGGAGGTACTACAGGGCTCTACATGAGCCTCACGTAGATACAGCCGCCTCCCTCAAATGGATACGTTTCGGTGACCTCTTCGGGGAAACCGAGGGTTTTGTCTGTGCAATACAGGATCAGGTTATTAAGACCAACAACTATCGGAGATACATCCTAAAGGACGGCACTGTCGACGTCTGTCGAGCTTGTCGCCATCCCGGGGAGTCACTTAGGCATGTCATCTCCGGTTTTTCGGCGCTTTCTAACTCTGAGTACTTACACAGGCACAACCTAGTAGCCGGAATTCTACACCAGGAGCTCGCTCTGAAATACGGTCTCGTGGACCGAAAATTGCCGTATTACAAGTACTTGCCGGAAGCCGTGCTCGAAAATGACCGCGCCAGGCTCTACTGGGACCGGGCCATCATCACAGACAGGACTATTCTGCGAATAAGCCTGATATTGTGCTGATGGACCGGGCACAGTCAAGGATATTTTTGATCGACATTACCATTCCGTATGACGAGAACCTCATGAAAGCCGAAACGGATAAACGAACAAATTATCTGGACCTGGCTCACGAGGTGACCAACATGTGGGGTGGTATGCCGACCGAAATTATTCCTGTAGTCGTCTCTGCGAATGGGCTAATCCCAGTCAGCCTCTCGGGTCATCTGAGGCGACTGGGACTCCATGACGGACCGCTCCGGGCTCAAATGCAGAAGGCGGTGCTTCTCGATACCGCCCGCATCGTCCGCCGGTTTCTTTCTCTTTCCCCCTAACCCTTGGCCGTTTGGTCTCCCCTGCCGAGGGCTCCCATCTGGTTGGATCTTATTTATTTATGTAGTTTTTGTATTTATTTTATTTTATTGATATTTATGTATATTTATCTTTTCATTTTAATTTATAATTATATATTTATAGCACCCAACCAGGTGAGAAAATTATATAGATACCCCATAATAATAATAATAATATTCCACAACTATCACACAACGCCATCTAGTCCCAAGATAAGCAGAGCTTGTGTTATGGGTACTAGACAACTGATAAACATACTTATATATTTCTAAATACATAAATATTATAGATAAATTACACCCAGACACAGAACAAATGATCGTGCTCATCACACAAACATTTGTCCTGGGTGGGAATCGAACCCACAACCTCCGGCATAGCAGTCAGGGTCACTAACCACTAGATCTACAGGCCAGTCAAAATTATTATATTGATTATCCTACATTAATGGGAGACTATATAATTAACGGAGTAAGTTAATTTGTTACCTCTGATTTTAAATATTTTGGAAATAATTTTTATTAGTGATCGATGGGAAATTATAATAAAAACTGCGTTTTAACTTTCATACATATAGAATATATAGAATTTATAATAGATTAATTATTCTTATTTTAGTTTATTCATGAATTATCTATTAAATATATTTTATTACGTATTTTATATTAATAATTTTATATTATTTATAATTTCATATAAATTTTATATTAATTATATTTTATTACCTATTTTATATTGTTTGATTTATTAGTACCATAAAATACGTTTTATTTCATCATTATGTTTACTTCTATTCATCTGATAAGCTTTGTATCCTTTTTTTCTAAGAGGACGTAATAAAGATTTTAAAATAAAATATACTTTTTTAATATAAAAACAATTAACTGCAGCTTAAAAAAAACTCATTTTTATTGCGTATTTTAGGTAAAATTTCAAATAGTAAGCCACACCAACCCGCCATTGCATGTTTGTGTGTCTATCTTTATCTAATCTTAGCGACGATATTGTCTTCGCAACTTGTGTAAGTGAGATAGATATATGTTTACTTAAAATTGTTATTATTTTCAAAGCTACGTCGTCGCGTTTGGATAGTGGTTACACTTTTTTCGACGCGCGGTAACGTGGTTTGCTCCTCTAGTGTTGTATAACTCAATGGTGCAAAGCGCCTGCGCGTGATTTTGCTTTAAGAGGGCCCTTCCCGGACCGTCTATCGTCAACGCGAGTTTGGTTGAAAAGCTTGTTGTTTCATCCAGCGCAATGTTAGAAAAAGAGGCAAAGCGAAAAGAGAGAGATAGCGCCTGAGCGCTCGGTTGGCATTCGGTAACTTTCGCCGCTCACTCGCGGGCGGTTGTGAGCCATTCTTGTCATGAATAATAAAATAATGGCGGCTGTACACTCTCGACGAGAGCACTCGCCATGCCTCTCGCGAGCCTCTCGTACGAGAAAGTGCTTTCACGAGTGTGACCTTGTACATTCTCGTTTATTCAGTTACGGTGAGGGACGGCGAAGAGATGGATGCATGATTTCCGACGGAGAATTTTTGTGTTTGTGGTAACGATGCGTGGGCTTCCACAAAATAGGTTCACTTTGATAAATTTCTAGAAAATTAAGATTTACATGATAACTTTGTGGTAGTAGGATAATCAAATATACTGCCCGCACCAACGTATTGCGGTAGACTGAACGAAGTGCGAGTGTACAGTGACTCGTGTCCACTCGCGAGGGAAGGCGAGGCCCTTTTACTCGCGCACCAAAAACCAACACGAGCGCGAGAGCACGCGAGGCGAGGCGAGGGAAGGCAAGGCTCAGTGAAAGTATCCTCCTCCTATCTCGTCCTCGTCTCGTGGACCCTCGTCGACTCGACGCGTCGACGTCGATGGTACCTCTG
The DNA here is from genome assembly GCA_036936625.1 of Parnassius smintheus behrii. NCBI lineage: Eukaryota > Metazoa > Arthropoda > Insecta > Lepidoptera > Papilionidae > Parnassius > Parnassius smintheus. The sequence goes on along the minus strand of JAUPFT010000003.1, from coordinate 55,866,054 downwards.
GGTAAGAGCTGGATTGAAAACCAGTGCTATCACTGAATCCGGTCTGTTTCGCAGTTTCATACTGCAGCACAGGGTATTTTTAAATGTTTTTCTTAAATTTATAATGTTTTATTTTATCTTTTTGGCATTTCATTAGATAATTTTATACTATCGCTGTCACCTCGTTTTTTGGCTCTAGAAAATCGAAAAATTATCCGATTTCGATGATATTTTTTTTAAATCTTCATTATTACGGCGGATTTATGAAAAAACTTACAAGAATAAAAAATAAAAATTTATATTGGTTTCAATGTTCATGAAAATGCACTCATTCACGTATAATTGTCACATTTTTCCATGCCTTTTTTTAAATGTTTGTTTTTTACAATAAATATACAAACTTCGTTTAACGCTTTACAAAAAGTTATGAACGATTCCTCTCATTAGTTTGTGCGTTCATTCAGTCAGTTAGTATACGATGACATGATGATTATGACTAAAATTAAATTAAACCTATCTTGATTGACATTGTGAAACTTGTTAAATAACTAAACAGAAAAATATTGTTAGTAAGAATAATAATTGAATACTATTGTGAATCGAAGGGGCATTCTGACTTTCGGAACGCACCCTGCTCCCGCCGTGTTGGTCGCCATTTTGTGTGGCATTTGTCTTGTCATTCATTCGGCTTCTAACCTCTGGTCTGATCGCTCGAATATTTTCTCTGCGCACTGTTCTTCCCTTGCTTTTCTTTAGTTTCATATAGGCCGGGAAGAAGGATTTGTAGAAGATAGTTTACTTGTGTTTGAGGCTAAAAAAGGAAAAGAAGATTACCATCGAGATATAAATTCTGAGTGTTTTGAGGAGTGGTTTAGTGGTCTTTTGCCCAAACTAAAACCTAATTCCGTAGTGGTGATGGATAATGCCCCTATTACTCCAGAAAGTTAGAATCGCTGCCTACAAAGTCTTGGAATAAACCAAGAATACAAGAGTGGATGGTGACCAAAAATATCCCATTCGAGGCACAAATGGTAAAAGCTACTCTTATGTACGGCAGCACAAACATGAACACTGCGACAAGTATGCCGTGGGCGAGATGGCAGCGGAGCGTGGAGTCACTGTTTTACGTTTGCCAATTTGGGCGCAGGCCAAAGGGTATGTTGCAAGAAACAACAATTCTTCAAAATGAAAGATGTAAGAAAACTTTTCGAAGAAAGACTAAATGAAGTGACTGCCGAAAAATGGTGTAGCTGCGTGGCTCACATAATAAAAGAAGAAAACAAAATGTTTAATCTCGACCACATTATCGATAGTGTCTCAGACAAGTTTATAATAAATGTTACTGACAGTGATGATATTATATCTGATGACGATGAATAAAAAATGTAATACTTAAGCGTAGTTTTTTTTTTATGAAATCCTTATGACGATATACACTATGGATAACTTTCGCCTGATGAACTGACAACATGGATGTACCTTAAATAATTGTTGTTTAAACGAGGTGTTTAAACGAGGCACGGGGATGAGACACCCCCGTGCCTCGGAAAGCACGTAAACCCCTTGGTCCTGCGCCTGATCTCTCTCCGGTCGTGTCGGTTTACCGTCCCATCGGATTATGAGATTGAGGGAATAGAGAGTGCACCTGCGCTTGCGCAAACACTTGGGCACTATAATCCTGTCTTGCGCCGTAGACTAGCCTCCGTTGAGACAGGCCGCCTTGACCGAAATTCGGTCTGGAGGACATTATTATTATTATTATTAAATGTTGACGTAATTTTTAAAACCTTCAGTTAAAAAAATCCCATTCAATCGTTTTCTTTATCAGTCAGTCATTTTGTTTTCCGTTCAGTCATTTAGTCACAACACTATTTTTGATTCATCAAAACCTGACAACCCAGTAAACGTCAGGCAGCTTCGTCTAATTAAAAATACGACTTTAGGTGTTGTAATTTGGATTTCAGCTACTCTAGAGCACATGGATCGTTCAGAATTGTGAAAAGGGTGCAGAGTATTCTAACATATCTGCGCTGACGGATAGGCAGCCAGCTTAGCTGAGTGCGAAAAAAAGATACATGGTCGTATTGATGAAGACCATAAATGTATCTAATGCAGTTGTTAAGCAGGAGATCTAATGTATTAAGATGATGTTGAGACAGGTCTGAGTAACACACATCGACATAATCAATAATCGGTACAATAACTGACTGGACAAGTAAAATCTTAGTATTGGTGGGTAGAACGTTTTTTAATCGATGTAGAGATCGCAAAGTTCCATTAGTTTTGCGACTCACCTCCTGCATATGTTTGTGCCATGTTAAGCAACCATTAATATACAGACCAAGGCTTTTTATATTAGAAAGGAAAGGTATGACATTATTATTAAACACAATTGATGGTAGGGTCTACTCTAGTCTATTTAATTTAGATAATAATCTTGGGCTACCTAAGATTATCGTTTGGCATTTAGACGGGTTCACGTTTATGCTGTACACATTGGATCATTTTGAGATATATTTCAAATCATAATTTAACAATGAGATAGCATTAAAGATATTTGAAGTTTCCACTTGCGCATATAATTGCAGATCTCGGTATACAAATGGTAAGAGTACTTGAGATTTATTGTGATGAGATTTATAAAAATTGAAAACAGAAGAAGAGAGACAATACCGCCTGGAGATATACTGTTTTTCTTGGCATTACTCTCGACGCAAGCTTCATTGGGGCCCCCATATATCCAAACTAGCAAGCAAACTAAGCTTATGCTGTAAAAAAGATTAGAAGTTATTTCCGTAGCATAATGTCTTATGGAATTTTCTATGGGGATATGCGGCTGATATAGAAACTGTTTTGTTTTGCAGAAGAGTAAATTTTAAAGAAATAAACGTATTAAATTTGGCCTCTCAGTATATTTACGAAAATTTAATGTATGTTCACAAAAACAGGTTTTTTTTAGCAAAAAAAAAGTGATACCTATACCACATGAGTAGAACAGAACAGAGATAACGATTAATACAACAGCGCGAATCGGTTGCACTACTACAAGTACGCGGGGCACGTGTGCGTGACCACTGGCCGCTTGTCGCGTACGTGACGGGACTGGAAAAAACTGGTTACGCTGGCACAGCCAGTGGACAATCTCAGGGTCAGTGCGACGCACGTTGTTTGTTTTGTTAGTTGCAAGTTTGAATATTTTAATGTAAAAACGTGGTATTATTAAAAATGGTTGTTTATTGTACTGTGTGTATGAATAACACTACAAAAAATAAAAATATGTACTACTTTAACTATCCCAAGGATTAAAATAGGTAAGTAAATATTTGATTATTATTTTTTCAAGTGAGTACCCTTATTTTATTGTATGACCCTTTTTTTAATAATTAGAGGGTGCTACACGGTGTGTTTTTTTCCTATTTATTTGTGCGGGCGTTGGGTGCGTATAGTATGGTTATTAACGTACTAGTTACTTATGCCTGATAGCCCCGTAAATGACTCGCAGAAGGTGCTTTGGCTTTTGGTGCCTATCGGGTTCAGTAATTCAAATCTCAAAAGTCACTGATGTTGTATTCAGAAATCACAATTTACAGATTAAGATATTTGCTATCGGCGATACATTATACTTTCTACTTGTTAGCGGCCTAGCGTGTGCAGTGACTGGGAACGACTGGCGTTCGCCGTCAAGCGTACTCCGGACACCAGTGCAAAATTTTATTTTACTAAATTGTTTCTTTAAAATCTAAAACGACTAAACTACTAAGACAAAACATAATGCTCACATGTGAAACTCTATACTCGGGATTGTTATCGCAAAAAGCTTATATCATATTTATATTGATTGCGAATGTTTTTCTTTGAATCAGATTTCAAATTAAAATATTGCATATTGTTTTTAACAAATAGACATAATTCCAGGATAAAGATTCCAGACAGTTTTAGGAAACCCTTTGTTCTGGAAACATCTATTAGTGATTCGGTACTATGCATGTTATATATTGTTCTAAGACATTTTTTCTGGAGAACGAATGTAGATCGTATATGTGTTGAGTTTCCCCAGTATATGAAACCGTTAGTTAGTAGTGGATAAAAGCTTCCGAAATTCCGCATTTCTAGTAAAACTTATATTTGTAGTCTCTGCCAGGATGGACAATGCGTAACATGCAATGGATATCTTTTTATTTATTTTTGCAATATGTGCCTTCCAGTTTAGATGTTGATCTATTTCGGCAACTAGAAAAGAGGCAATAATAGAAAAATTACTACTTTTAGTAATACTTTATTATCAAATCTGTACAAAAAATAAAAACCTGTTCGGCAGACAAACCCGAATGGGTTAATTAACTTATCGATAACTAAAGTTGTGGCGTACATCACTACATTTCAGTATTTTCGGTTGCAGTGCTACCAGCTAAATTAAAAAAATGCATACATTTGCTACGAAGTAGCAAGTTTCAATTCGACTTATTTGGCCTTTATTTTGTATAATATTTTGATAAAGACTAGTTATCTATTATATTAAATTATAATATATTCAGAATCGTGATGGGATTGAGCTGTATATTTAAATCATTTGTCAAAATCCACTACACATCTTACTGTGATTATTATTCATCACAAACTGATTTAGTTGATATGAAATAAATGTTCGTTGATGTATTTATTTTGTGTAGTAAATTATATTTATTTTAAAATGGCTTCTTTTTCACTTCATGAACTATGCTGGCGACGCTTCGTCGTATTATTTTACGAAAATATTCAGAAAATACGAGTTTCAACGATATTTTGCTAAAATATTCACAGACGAAAAGTCACGTTGTCATTTTGTAGATTTGACGGTTTTGATTGTTTTTTGCATGAAAATAGACCACAATTCGACATTTTTGTCGGATCTCAATTCACTGTCACAATCACTTGCGTATTCCCTATGTAATATTTTCTTGATAGTCTTGGCTTGCGTAATGGGGCACGACGTGGAGCAACTAGTTTTATATAATGACTATGAGTTGGACTGTCGTACCTTTTACAGAGGGGTATGCCTAGCGATGCCGTCTCCTTTGGTTTATTTTATTACTCAAAGATACTCAAAGATGGAAAATAATAACATTATTGTCTATAACTTACATAGAGCACCATTCTTCTGCGATTTGTCACGACCATAGACGATTCTTCCTCTACGGCTCCGTACCTTGGTTCTCTAACCTCCATTCTCCGTCTCCCGTACGGTCACGACAGATGTCACAGTGTGAGTGTCAGGTGTGCATGCATGTATAGTTAAACACTATACTATACACATTTTATTTTCGAGCAGTTGTGTGAGTGCAAAAGTGCTCGCTTGTCGCGTTGCAGTGCGTGCTTTCTACAATTTACTTTCATCGCCTCGTAAGTTGTGAATTTTACATATATTAGTGTTTTAAGTGTTCGCAATGACCGATGGAATATGTTAATCTTTAAAATTTGAAATAGCATCTTTAGAGATCTGTTAGAATATGCTAAGTTCATTCGATCGGATCGTGTCGATGCGTCACCTTTGTGAGCCATTTTACAAGTTCCTGTTATTCTAGAATCTGTATGCATCTGGTGTGTTCTTAGGCGCTCAATCTCGAAAGTATGAACAAACACAAAAACTAATTTATTAACATGACTATCACACAAGTGTAAATCGACAGTATTCTAACCTCGAACGTCGACGCTGAGGAAACGATTACATCCAACGGATCCTTTAACGCTACCACCTCTTTTTGCTTTAGTCTTTCCCTCACCCATTTTCAGTCTATAAAGAACATTTTGCCTGGGCTCATGTATGCTTACTGTGTTTTCAACAAGGAAACCAATATCGAGGTTATAAAAATGTCAAAAAATGTAAGTAATGTCCTTAAAATTTTTGTTAACTCTTGCAATACACAACTAATACAATTAATGCAACAAGTGCTTGTTTCTATCGTATTCCTGTAATGCCTTTCATCAATTTTTTTTAACAAGAACATTGTTCTTTGTCTTGAGAACATGTCAGTTATGTCCGCAAAGAAAGACAGCATAATACTGAGATATTAATTTAATATTATGAACTGAATGTAGCTGTGAAAGAACAAAAAAAGAACTAAACCAGATATAGTGAATATTGTATATGTTAGCAAGAAATATTTTTCCAGTAATTTGCGTGAATACTTTTGATATCATTAGCTAATCAGAACATTTTATTATTTGAATTCAGCAGTACTGTTATTATACTATACAATTCCTTGGTCTTAGTTCTTAGTAGTGTTAAAAAGTTATCAGCATAAGTTGCAATATTTATAACAATTTTTCTCTGTAGCACATTGATAGCGTGATTGTGAGTGTATGTCTCTTCACTCTTACTGGTTATGTTATGCTGATTAATATTTTATTTAAAATTTGCAATAAAAGAGGAATTGATAAAAGTTAGACATTTTAGATTTCTCTATAAGTGCTTACTATAAATATTAAGGTTATGGGGCAGTCATTCAGAACATTTTGACTAACACTTTAATACATAAACAAAGTTAAAAACTTTAGTTGGAATTAGTGCAGAGTAAACATATACAAAATCATGTTTTCTTACTAAAATAAATATAATAAAGTTAGATTAAATGGAATATGGGAATAATGATTTAAAAATTCTGAATTTTGTGGATATTTTATCTGTATTTAAATTCTCTTTTATTTCTTTTAAATATCTTATAAAAGTGTGTATTAGTTCAATCTACCTATATTCTGCAAGAGGGGAACACCATGGTTTTAGTCATTGCCAATCTGACATAACCCATTCATACCCGTATAGGAGAAGTGTATGTTAATGAGATTCAAACTTATCACTTGTTAGTTTTTTTTGTGTGTTTTATCCATCCATTAAAATTAGTTCCACTGAACATAGACTTCTTGGATTGCCCCATAAGGTTTTTTTTTTAAATAAAATTGAAGTGAGAAAACTAACTTCCAATAACAGTCCACATGATAGCAGGCCTCTGTCATTCTTGCTACCTGCATGAAATAAATACCTACAATCTACTTAACCTCATGTTGCATACGCAATAAGGGTTAGTGTGATTCAGGCTAGAGACATACTAGTAAATATTATATTATATATTATACATTGAGTTATACAACACTAGATGAGCAAACCACATTACCGCACGTCGAAAAAAGCGAAACCACTATCCAAATACGACAATGTAGCTTTAAAACTAATAACAATTTTAAATAAACATATGTCTATCTCACTTACACAAGTTGCTAAAACGATATTGTCGCTAAGATTAGATAAAGATAGACACACAACAGACATGCAATACAACATGCAATGGTGAGTTGGTATGGCTTACTATATAAAATTTTATCTAAAATATGTGATAAAAATGAGTTTTTTTTAAGCTGCAGTTAATTGTTTTTATATTAAAAAAGTATATTTTATTTTAAAATCTTTATTGCGAATAGAAAAAAGTATACAAAGCTTATCAGATGAATATAAGTAAACATAATGATGAAATAAAACATATTTTTATAAGTATTTTAATTGTACTAATAAATCAAACAATATAAAATAGGTAATAAAATATATTTAATAGATAATTCATGAATAAACTAAAATAAGAATAATTATTTTGTATGAAAGTTAAAACATAGTTTTTATTATAATTTCCAAAATATTTAAAATAAGAGGTAACAAATTAACTTACTCCATTAATTATATAGTCTCCCATTAATGTAGGATAATCACAAATGCAGAAAAGTGGCAACATTCAACCTAAATGGCAATATTCAATAATTTTATTTAATTATTTGAGGTTTTTTAAGTTTATATGAAAACAAGAACTAAAAGTTATGTGTTGAAAGTGATTCTGCTTGATTTATTACGTTTTTGTGACCATGAATAGCATTCTTTCACTACGCATTTACCCATTTTTGTCGCGGCTCAACTCTGTCGGCGTCACATTGAACAATGAACTCACGTTAGCTAGGCATATGGCTGTGGCCATATGTGCAGTAGCAACGCTTTGGTGCGGTTATTACTGATCTAGTGTTATATATAAATAAATGATATTATAATATTAAAAAAGTTTTTTAATACTATATTTGTTAATAAATTTTTTGTGAATACTTTTATAAATATTTTTACTTATTGTTTAGTAATTTATTAACACTTTTGAAAACATAATAATTATAATTAATAATGATAAAACCAGCAAATAATTTACAAATTTTTTTATCACTACATGTCAATGTTTTCCTTCACAGTATTTACTTAAAATTATATGTTAGATTTAGAGTTTTTTTCCACTCTTAAATTTGATAACCATTCTTTAAGACAATAAAAAATATGACATTATATTAAAGTAAAACAGTTATAAATTAGATAAATAATCAAAAGGTACTAGTGTATACATAACATATTTTTTTACTCTTTGTTGAAAGCCCTCTTAATAACCGTGAAATATTGTCTGTGAAGTAGGAATGGAAAAAAATGTAATGCCGTATGGACAGTGGTGCGCAGCAATAAGGTTTAGTTTAGCATGCATGCATGATTTATCTAATTAATAATAATTATGTAGTTTATTAAAATGTGGCAAGTAGAGTGCATCAAAGGAGTGCAACATCTATACTTATTATTATTATTTATTCTGTGCTGACAGTAAGTGGCTATTACAGGTCTCGAACACCTGCAACCTACTTCAAAAATAGAAGGCTACAGAGGTGATGCCACCACCGAGGTCTAAAATGGAATGCCTCCCAGCCTGAAATTATACTGCTTCACCTGTAAATATAGCCTGCAGACCGGAATACAGTGCATGCACTTTTGTTTGACAGTTCAAAAGGACTCCTACCACCTAGAATTTGCCATAGTTGCCACACCTGGCAGGTGGGTTGTAACCACAGCTTTTTGTTTTGAGTTCTTAGCAGAAGGATACTGCCACTCATATTCCATTTCATTTACCTTTAAAAGTTAAAGTGAAGCTACATCCTATATATTCCACTCTTGAGCATAGGACTCCTCTCATTTCTAAGACAGTTTTGGAGCGAGGAAGTCTGCTGCGCCAATGCATGTTAACTGACTTCATGTCTTGGATTTTTTTTTATTTCTAAGACATGTAGGTTTCTTCATGCTGTTTTCCTTAACCATGGTTAATCAGCACTTAATATTGCAATTGACAATTCCATTGGTGCTGGTGGACATCGAACCTGGGTTGCTTGCGCATTGTGAAGTTTACAGTGAGATCATAGCCTGAGATAACAAATCTCTTTCACAGGTGATTAAAAATTATAAAAAGAGAATACTTTGAATTGTTGTTTCTTCTCCAGTCACTGAAATTTTGTTTGTAAAACTATGGTAGATAATTAATAAAATCAAGCATTATGTTGTGGAAATTCAATCTATTAAAGATGCAAAAAATTAATTAGCTGAAATTGCACACACACATAATCAAATAAAATGATGTGTCTTACATAGTTTGAAGAGCACTGTCCAAAGAAATAGACTTACATAAAGCTTTTCTTTGCGGTCAGCCATCACAGACTATTTCATGTCTATGTGATGGGGATTGTGGGAGACCAGGAGGGGCTCATTAAACTAGGTGAAACATGTCATTTTATTTAATTATATGCGTCTTAGCTAATAGAGTTTTAACATCTAAAATACAATAACAGATGTTGTAAAAATTTATGTTTGACAAAGGAAACTTTATTTTCTTACATCATGGAAAAAATTAATATAAAGATTTTTTTATTACTATAATTTTAGGTAATTTAAATATAGAACATCATTATACACTCACCGGCACGGAAACTTGGCCAAGCGGTTATCTCGCGATAGCAAAAGCTTTAAGTGTTTCTGATGAATGTTTGTTATGCAAGTATGTCAAAAAATGTTTACCCTCAAGTTCAAGAGGGTAATTCATTATGTTTAAGTGCACCATGACGAATTCTTTAATTTTTAGTTGAATCCGGTCATTTGAGCGACTAAGTTCACATTTTAAATTTGTGTGTTGTGAAAAGTTTACTGTAAGGTTATTCAATTATTGTGATCTTGTGTCTTAATTAAATAACTAAAGGTGCTTTAAAGCCAATAAAAATGCCATTAACACCAGCACAAGTTGCACAAGCAGTAGCATTAATTGACCAAGGGCTGACACAGCGTGAAGTTGCTATTGTGCTTAACGTACCACGGTCCTCAATGCAGTATTCACTGAAACGATACCAGGAGACAGGCCGCTACACCCGCAGGCCAGGCAGTGGGGGCGTAAGGTGCACATCGGCCCGGGACGATCGTTTTATTGTTATGGAGATTTTGAGAAACCGCTACCTGACCGCTGTTGAGATACGCCAGCGGCTCCAAATCGCAAGAGGCGTTAATGTTAGTGAGCGTACGGTGAGAAGACGAATGGAGGAAGTGAATTTAAAAGCTCGTAGACCAGCACGAGGTCCAGAACTTCTCATACAGCACCGAGTAGCCCGACTTCAGTTCGCAAGAGAACATGTCAATTGGACCCACAAGCAATGGGCTAGAGTGTTGTTCACAGATGAGTGTCGAATAGCTTTACGTGCTCCAGACGGTCGAGAACGAGTGTGGAGAAAAAGAGGAGAGAGGTTTCTACCCATTACCACCACCCAAACTGTGAGTTTCCATGGAGGCTCAATAATGGTATGGGGAGGTGTAAGTTCCGACGCACGTACAGAGTTGGTCATCGTCGATAATCGGCTTACAGCTACTCGATACATCGAGGAAGTTCTTCAGGAGCACGTAATGCCTTATTCGGGATTCATTGGACACGACCAATTCCTCCTCATGCACGATAATGTACGCCCGCACGTCGCACATTGTGTAGAGGAATATCTGGAAGAGGTTGGAATACAAAAATTACAGTGGCCAGCTCGTAGCCCGGACTTAAATCCAATTGAGCATGTATGGGGTATGCTCAAAAGAAAGATAAAGTCCAGCTCCAAACCGCCACAAACTCTAAATGAGCTCCGAAATGCAGCGCTGGCCGCTTGGGACAGCATACCGCAAGTTGATGTCAGAAACATCATTCAAAGCATGCCAGATCGAATGCAAGCGGTTATCAGGGCTAGAGGAGGAAACACCCGATATTAAAACTGATAGACAATAAAGAAACAGACTTAATTTTTAACTTTGTAGTGTTTTTAAAGTGACAATGGAAAGATGTTAATTTTAGTGAAAACGTGTTATCTTGAAAAGAAAAATTTCGGTGAAGTAAACATTAAATTTCTATGTTCTAAAACCATTAGAGACACTTATTGAATGCATCTACCCTTAATTTACTGTTAAAAAAACGTTTCAGTGCAAATAATCAGCAAATTCACGAGTGGCCAAGTTTCCGTGCCGGTGAGTGTACGTAATTTATTAAACATTTTACATAAATGATTTTTATAAAATACCACAAAAACAAGAAAGTATTTTTTTACATTAAGAAGTCAGATATGATGACAACTCAAAAGAATTGTCATTAAAAAGACACGTTAATCCTTTCAATGTTTTTAAAGTTAGTTTTTCTTTCCATGGAATTCCTCTGTCATGACGATGTAAGGGCAGCTCCGTGGCGCAGTTGCTTAGCAATGAGTTACGACGCTGAGGGCCGCGGCGCGGGATCGAATCCCGCACGGAACAAATAATTGTTCCGGGTCTGGATGTTTGTCCTTATGCAATTTATGTAAGGAAACTCTGCTTCCACGATACAAAAGAAAATCCTGGTGTAATGTTTAAAAAAATATAAAAGAAATTTCTCTTACTAGGGCAAAGAGCAAAATCAGTAAGAGTATATTGGCACTTTGCGCCAAGTCGATATTAGGTAAATGGGAGGAGGTTGGATTGTAGGTCAGGCAGGCGACGGGCCTCCGCCGCGCAGGGATCTGGGTCAATGGTAGCGCACCACGGCCGTGCAACTGGGTCGCGCACCGTCCCCTCCCCCGCAACCCCCGTGCACACGTTCTTACCGTACCCCCTCGCCAGCACAGCGTATTGCGCTTCTGTTGCCTCGCGAGTATTGCGGATCGTCCGACCGAGTCGGTCTAGTCTCTCCGCGACTGACATCTGTTGATCTACAATGCATATATATTCTCGAAAATTTAACAAGATATTTTTTATAGTATAAGAGTGACACACAAGCACAAAGTCCACCTGATAGTAAGTGGATGCTGTGGCCCATAGACAACTACATTTATCGTCAATGAATCAAAATCCAGGTGCGTTGTCACCTCTGAGGGCTGTAATGGAATACTTCGTTTCCAGTAAAAAGAGTCTCCGGTTCTCTACACTCACCATACAAAATATAGCTGCATTAATCTGCTAATTCCGCTGGTATTCTATTAGAGCGTGGTCCCTCCCCCGGTCGAACCGACTCATTCGTGCTACAACCATATTATAGTTGTATCGTGGCTCTACCACGTATAATGCAATGCATTTGCTCTTGAAAATTGTAGAAGATGGTTGTCAAGGATTATCATAGCGTAGTCGTAGTCTAAAAAGCTTGGCGTGCTCAGCAGAGCGGGGCAGTATTTCATGCCGGCACACCGCCTGCAACTTTACAAGGCGCAGGTTCGACCGCACATGGAATACTGTTCCCATCTCTGGGCTGGGGCTCCCCAGTACCAGCTCCTTCCACTTGACCGCATCCAGCGCAGAGCGGCTCGAATCGTCGACGACCGAGTGCTTTCCGATCGGCTCGATTCACTGGCGTTGCGAAGAGATGTTGCATCTCTTTGCGTATTTTATCGCATCTATCACGGGGAGTGCTCTGAGGAATTGTTCGGATTAATCCCAGCCGCCAAATTTCGTGAACGCACGACACGGCAAACGTCCCGATACCATCCACACCATCTGGATGCTTGGCGGTCCACCACTGTACGTTTCACAAGGAGCTTTCTTCCACGTACAACCTCTCTGTGGAATAGTTTATCACCGGCGATTTTTCCGGACCGATACGACCTGGGGACCTTCAAGAAAAGAGCTTACTCCTTTCTAAAGGGCCGGCAACGCACCCGCAATTCTCCTGGTGTTGCGGTTGATCATGGGCGGCGGTAGTCACTTAACATCAGGTGAGCCGCATGCTCGTTTGCCCCCTCTTCTATAAAAAAAAAAAAAAAAAAAAAAGTCGAAACTTATACGTAAATTCTTCCAGCGGCACACAAAATTGCGGTGCAACGTACGATAACTGACCAACGCCAAGCGAATGCTTCCTCCTTATGAACAAACGAAACACAGTACAGTGTCTTAGAACGCGGACGCTGAAAACGGGCGTGGGTGACTTGCCGTGACCAGCTCACTAGCGACCTTGAACATCGCGGTACACGGGGTTAATGACCGCGCGTCGTCTAGCTACGAGATAATGTACAAGCGAATTTATTTTTGTGCGCAAACGACAACCTGCTTACGATTGATAATGTTCATTTTATTGTAAAGACTTTAAGCCGTCAGAAGTTGCGTAGGCGGCCGCTACAGAACTGCAGAGCGACTCATTCATTCCTCAATTTCATCACTTTGCTGTTTGTACTCTGTATAAATACAACTGCTTAAACTGAACAATCATGTTTTTTTTATAGAAAAAGGCAAACGAGCATGCGGCGTTAAATTAGAATACTTAATGTAACCTGTTAATCGCACGTCGACCCAGTGTCAATGTATGAATCCCAAGTGTAAGCTCCGCAGAATCCCTTAGTTTATATACTCCAGCTTATTGACATAAGATCTTAGATTATGGTCATATACTAGAGAAATATAATTATGTTGTATATTATAATCTGTACCACCTTTAGCTGTATATATAAACTTTATTTTCGACATACGAAAATAGGCAATTGGATTAGAGGCGCGGTCAAAATGTATTAAATCACGTCAGAGAGTGCATTTATAAATGGAACATTATGCAAGGCATAATATTCAAATATGCAATGCATTGTGCAGTCTAGAAGCTTCAGTATGATCCTATACTATTAAACGAGCAATTCTTGTATATATGTATATATATATATAATCGGGATCTCGGAAACGGCTCCAACGATTTTCATAAAATTTAGTGTCCAGGGAGTTTCGGGGATAATAAATCGATCTAGCTAAGATTTATTTTTAGAAAATGTCTTTTTGTCCGTGTTTTTAGGCAATTAAAAACTGCTACAATATAGTTAGAATAAGAAGGTAAATTTTGACAGTTTGGTAATGATTATAAATAGCTTATTGGTATAATGGGCGGTCACAAAATCGTAAAACCCCGGTTCGAGCCCAGACCGGACCGACCGACTTTTTTATTTTTTTTTCAAGTTTCTTTCTTTTTTGAGAAAATATATTTTTTTCGAGCCCTTTTTTTAGTATTTTTTAAAAACACGAAAATTTAAATAAAAATAATTGCACTCATGATTTTTTATTCAAATAACCAGTTCAGTTTTTTCTGTTATGTCGCTAAGATCAAAAAATATTATTTATAATTCATCAGTATGTAATTTGTATCTAAATATAATTTCCAAAACACACGAATTAAAAAAATCGAGCGAAAAATACCGAGCAAAGCTCGGTCAACCGGGTACTATACATAATTCATCATAATGGATTCAACTTATAAGAATAGACTGTTCAGCGCAACATAAGCGTAATAAGCTAATATCCGTACAAAACATTACGACATATCATACTTAGCTTGAATTTGAAGATCACCTCTCTTCCTGTCACAATTGTGTATGTAAAAATTGTGTACGTTTTGCAAGGCGGTACTCTATAGACATGTCGGACTGTGGCAGTACTGACATATCGGACTATAGAGTACTGCCACAGCCCGCTGGTAGTCCGGGACTTTTTGAAAAAGAGTATCTTGTAATTCGACAGATTACATATCAAATAGAAAAACTGTAAATAATGAATGCCCGCTAGGTCGCTACCATAGTCACATTTGAACTGAGACAATAGATAATACGCGTCGAGCTAGATTCGTGGTGGTGCCAACTAATAGTAACCTGTTTGTCCACGTATTCGCGAAGGACACCAATCCCTGGCGGATTCATAGCACGATTCGAATCTACCTACAAGTTAAAGACATGTCGGATTACAACCGGTGACGGATTAGCCAGGGGCCGGATTACTGAGGGTCCACCGTAAAGACAAGCCAAATCGAGCTACGTAATTAATACTGATTTAAACGTTATTAACATCACATTGTCTGGTCACAACATAACCTACCTTTTTTTACTCTGGCCAATATGGTGAGTGTAGAGATCCGGAGACCCCTTTTTACTGGAAACGAGATATTCCATCTTAGTCCTCAGGGGTGACAACGCATCTGCATTTCGATTCTTAACAGAGTATAAATGTAGATGTCTATGGGCCACAGCATCCACTTACCAACAGGTGGACTGTGTGCTCGTATGTCACCCTTACCTTATTCTATAAAAAAAATCCCTACTCATATTAGCCATTTCTTGGTTCTTAACTGCGCATTATCAGTGCCGTGAGATTTCTTTATTTTACATGCGTATCTTAGCTAGATATTTCATACATCTTTAAGATAATGAATCTCCACTAAATAACGCCTGACGCCACTAAATACGTATTCCTACACGCTGCCAATGGGTGGGCAGGAGTATTATTTCCAGTGTGAGCGAATCGCCTGCCCGTGTAAAATGTATCACAACCTACAAAAGTCTACTGCTGGCCATAGACCTTCCCCTCTAGATTGCCTCATGAGTTTTTTGAGTTGTAATCAGAAGGATGCTGCGGTCCATCTACTGTTTCTGGTTCCCTCTGTCGCCTGTTGCGACACCGGCGGAACGATATGGGGTAGCGGATATTCTTCCACAGCCACTACACGGTAAAATGTACATTATGTGCAACTTTTCTAACAAGCTCACACCAGCGAAGGCATTTTTGGAAAGGTAGATGCCCTCAAGCAATGAACTTGAATATGCCGATGGTGATAGCGCGTATTTTTACCTAAAACTTTAATTAACTTTGAAAGGCCAGTGTCAGCCAAATTTACTTTATATAAAACTTTTAACTTAACTTTAAAAATAAACGGGAATGATTTAAATTGAGGTATTTGTGGTTTTCCTTTATTTTTATAGTTTTCTACTTACGTTCACGTTTATACAAAATTAACTGCTAGCCCCGATTTGTATAATAAGCTTTCCTCGTATTGTTTTTTTTTTTTTTGAATTAGTTATGTGAAGTATTTTATGGAGTCTGTTCTACTATGCAAGATGTAAGGTGTATGGTTTCTGAACTTATTTGGACGAGTAAATTTTCGCTTCGGCAGAAACTGGCTGCATTGCACCTGCGGGCAAACCCGTTCCGAATACTCGCGACTGCCGCTTCGTATAGTATTTAATTGTTTGGTATTGCCGGACAGAAATTTAGATCTATAAAATATATTATTATCATTTTGTTCTCAACAATGTGATGCATTTCATATATATTATAAGGTATAGGTATACGAAATATATGTGATTACACCCGAGAAGACTAAGATGAAATATCTCATTTACAGTAAAAAAGTCACCACTTCTCTACACTTACTACACCATACGAAACACAGGAGCATTAAGCAGCTATTTTACGTTGGTATTTTGTGAAAGCCTGATCCTTCCTTTGTCGAGACGACCTAATGTTACAACCATATTAAAGCTGCAGAGTGGCTCTACCACGCATGAGCAGTCTCCATACGCTCCATCCCTAGAGTTTTTGTAACTCAGAGAACTTGCAGCTGGTTTTTGCAAACTCGGTAGACTTTGTCCATTCACACATATTGATTAGTGAAGTTTTTGTATATTTTGGACACAAGCATATTTAATAATAATATTTAAAATAAGGGCATCCACGACCTTTTCTGTCACCAAGGCGGCGTCAGTTAAGAATGAGATTTCATTGCAGAGGAAGTTAATTTGTTGGGGAAAAAATGTAAGGGTTATATTTTATATTAACTAGATTAGAAACGGATAATCCAATTTTATATACCTGATAGAGCTACGCTGCAGCTATATTATGGTTGTAGCACGAATGGGTCCGCTCGACCGGGGAAGGACCACGCTCTCACATAATACCAGCGTATAATAGCAGCTTAATACTGCAGTGTTTCGTATGGTGAGTGTAGAGATCCGGAGACCATTTTTTACTGGAAACTAGGCATTCCGTCTTAGTCCTCGGGGATGACAACCCATCTGCGTTTTGATTTTTAATCGAGGATAAATGTAGATGTCTATGGGCCACAGCATCCAATTACCATCAGGTGGACTGTGTGCTCGTTTGTCATCTTTATTCTATAAAAAGAAAGAGTAAGTTAATTTGTTCCGAAAATGTAAGAGCTTATATTTCTTTCTAAAATATTCGTTACATTTTATAATAATTCGATTACAAATGGATAATCCAAAATACGGATATTCCTAGTAATAGAAAAATAAATAACACAGTTAAAAATTAAAAATCAAACAACTGATACATTGTTTTGTGTATTTACACACTCTAGGAACCGATATACTTTTATTTAAAACGCAATTTCTCAGTTATTACAACATACAAAGAAGTAGCGGCATCTGGTGAGCGTAAAATTACAGCCCTCATTCGTGAAAGCGGAGAAAGAAGATTCGTTTGCAAATTTCACAAACGACAGTCAGACATTTCACCTTCATTTATCGGTAATAGTTGATAACAATGCTTATCGTAGCAAGTAAGAGGATATTTACAGAGGTCAGGAAAAGTTTGTTCTTGGTTTGTTCGTAGTTATCGCGCGATTGCACAACTTGCCGCAATGCCTTTTATTAATTACATTTTTCTTTATGATTATAATGTTATTCCGTAATATTGCTTAGCGGTACCGCTATACGGTATTAAAAAAGTAATACGGTAGTGGTTACTATGCATTGTGGCTTGTAATTGATATTTTAAGCAAGCTAGTTATCTGTTATTGGACTCGTGTCAGTAATTCCTTCATGGGGCAATGTAATACGCTTTTACAAGCCCCAGAAAATTTAGGAACTATCTATCAAAAAGTTTTTTTAAATATTTATGCAAAAATTGTTTAGTAAGGCTTATTATTATTATATATATTATTATTATATACTACTATAAATTACATGATTGATGATAATCCCTGGTAATGAGGTGATCGCTTCCATGCTGTTTCTAAATGTTTTCGTACTTTATATATTATAATATATTATATTATAATATAATAGCATAAAATATTATATTATAAATTAATGTTTCTAATAAGTCCCGCTGGGTTCCTTGCTGGTTTTTCCCAGGACAGAGGTTTTTTTCGAACTAAATATAAATTAGACATAAGAGTGACTTTCAATATGTATTATTTATAATCTATATTGAATAAGAAAGTTCATATTTCTACATCTATTTTAAAAAAGGACGGCTAGTAAATAGACATGTGTCAATTATGAATGATTCGTTCGTTTGAGCTGGTACATTTAAAGCATTGATGGTTCATTCATCTGTTTTTGAATGTTTCGGTACAACCAATCACAAACAATTGACGGACCCTATTTAACTTGTGATTGGTGTGAATTGTGAATGAGTCGAAAATCGACCGAATCCCGAATTAGCTGAATGAATTGTTTTTAGTGTAGGGTACTGGAGCCCGAAACCATTTAATGATCGATCCGAATGTATCGATCGATACGCGTGACGAAATGTACTAGAATGATTCGGTCACAAGAAATGAATGATTGACACATGTCTACTAGTAAATCTTACGATCATCAAGTGTAGGGTATTATTTGTTACACTAACGGTGACGGTGTTTTTATCACTGAAAAGTTAAGATTGAATCGGTTTCTAGTGTATGTACTGGGTATATAATATAAAACAACGCATTTTTCCGAGTCCCGAACACAGTGGTAAAGCTTATATTACTTTCAAGTACCCGGTTGACCGAGCTTTGCTCGGTATTTTTCGCTCGATTTTTTTAATTCGTGTGTTTTGGAAATTATATTTAGATACAAATTACATACTGATGAATTATAAATAATATTTTTTGATCTTAGCGACATAACAGAAAAAACGGAACTGGTTATTTGAATAAAAAATCATGAGTGCAATTATTTTTATTTAAATTTTCGTGTTTTTAAAAAATACTAAAAAAAGGGCTCGAAAAAAATATATTTTCTCAAAAAAGAAAGAAACTTGAAAAAAAAAATAAAAAAGTCGGTCGGTCGGTCTGGGCTCGAACCGGGGTTTTACGATTTTGTGACCGCCCATTATACCAATAAGCTATTTATAATCATTACCAAACTGTCAAAATTTACCTTCTTATTCTAACTATATTGTAGCAGTTTTTAATTGCCTAAAAACACGGACAAAAAGACATTTTCTAAAAATAAATCTTAGCTAGATCGATTTATTATCCCCGAAACTCCCTGGACACTAAATTTTATGAAAATCGTTGGAGCCGTTTCCGAGATCCCGATTATATATATATATATATATATATATATACATATATACAAGAATTGCTCGTTTAAAGGTATAGGATAAGTATTCTTTAGTTCATATTAAATAAAAATTATTCTATTCTAACATGAATTATTAGAAGTTCGGTTTAATACGTTAGAGCTCTTGCGTTGGGTGCAATCCTACTCCTAGCGGTCGTAACCCTCACGTCCTGCGCCCTCTCGTGGCCCGAAATCTGTTGAGGTGACGTGGGGTCAACGACCGCACCGCCGGGGGATGGCGCCGGTCGCCGACCTCGCACCGCATCGCCTTCGCACTATCCACATTGACGATTCGCGCCACGATGCTAATGATCCCGCGAATTTGCGTAAAACTGCGTAAGTGTATAGGTTCGGGTTTTTTCTTTTTCTCTTAAAAAATAACTTTACCCCAACACTGAAGCAACTCCTTCGATTCATTGAATATAGGGCTTAGCAGTACTTAAACTATAGCCATAGCAGCGATCACGATAGATCTTACAGGCAGTGATACTAGTCTTTTTAGACCTGCTTGCTCAATTAAAAAAAATATCTACACACTAGAATTTTTCATGTATATTGAAGGCAGTTTACACACATAAATTGCCCAATAACAAACATTTAGGCCCGGAATAGTTATTTGTAGGCCATATGAATACTTGTTCCGTGCGGGATTCGATTCCGCGGCTTTTAGCGCCATAACTCATTGCACTGAGCCGTTAATTCTCATTTATCTGTATATTTCATTTCAACGAACGTTTCCTTCGTTGCGATTATCGTGTGAAGAATAGCGTTATGATGAATAAAATGACTCACAGTCAGTGGGATCGCGTTGCGACCTTGTAGCGGCGGCGCCAAGGTCCAGTCGGTGACCCCGCTGACGTGCTCGGTTCGCCCCACTCGCTAGATCAGCTTTCCCCCCGTACCGCGATCCTAGTAGACCGGAGGCCCTTTTTACTGGAAACGAGGCATTCCATCTACGCCTCAGAGGTGACAACGCATCTGCAATTTGATTTCTAATCTAGGTTAAATATAGATGTTTATGGGCCACAGTACCAACTTAACTACTTGTGGCCTTTTGTCACCCCTATTCTGTAACATAAATAACCGGCCAAGAGCGTGTCGGGCCACGCTCAATGTAGGGTTCCGTAGTTTCCCGTCCGTCACAATAAGTGTTCCCACTTATGAGTTTAAAGGTGGGTATCCATTATGTTCGCGCTTCAGCAGCGCTCCGCGCTCCTGCAACTGCTCCCGGTAGTGGGTACTGTTGATCCATCCAAGTTCAAAATGATTTTCCTAGAAAGTCCTTATAAAGTTCTACTTTTCAGATTTTTTTCATATTTTCTAAACTTATGGTTCAAAAGTTAGAGGGGGGGGGGACACATTGTTTTTTACTTTTGGAGCGACTATTTCCGAAGTTATTGACATTATCAAAAAATTATTTTAGTAAACCCCTATTAATTTTTAAATATCTTTCCAACAATATATCACACGTTAGGGTTGAAATTAAAAAAAAATCACTTCCTACTTTACATATAGGGGGGCTACCCTAATAAAACATTTTATTTCCAATTTTTATTTTACCACTTTGTCGGCGTGACTGATACACATATTGGTACCAAATTTCAGCTTTCTAGTGCTAACGGTCAGAGATTAAGCGAGGACGGACAGACGGACAGACAGACATGGCGAAACTATAAGGGTTCCTAGTTGACTACGGAACCCTAAAAAATAGTTGTGCTCACATTTCGTTATTGAGCGAGCAGCCCTTAGAGTTAAAGGTAACGTCCACTGACCCGAGCACTCGCCAGCCCAGGCAGGTGTAACGAACTCTTCTGTCATTGTGGATATATTATTTTACCGTAAACCGATTTAACGAGGATAAGACGGGGTCAACCACCTGCTAGCACAGGGTACATTCGGCTCGATTTGACTGTCGATTGGACCAATAGTACGGGATAATCGAATCCAAACCAATTACTTTAATTATAGTGGTTTTTCTTATACTCACGCGAATACTACACCTTCAATGAAATGGATTTTATCGCGTCTTATTTTAACTTTTAAATTCGCTTCTGTCTAATGTTTCGGGTGCTTTACAGCATCTAAGGTCAGGGGGGGGAGGTGTTTAACGTTATAGTGAATCCGGCTACCTTCAGCTTTTTGATTTAATTTTATTAACCCGTGACCATGAATGGGTACCGCATTCAAAACGTCGGGAATCAAAAAGGTAAAATTAAACGTGGATAAAACCCTTATTAGTGTATAGATATTTAGAATACGATTTCTCGTTTTCATTAACAATTGGTTAAAACAATTTACTCTTCCGTAAACTTTGAGGGCAGCTGTGATTCAACATTTGATCTACGTCATATAAACAACGCCTACATCAAAATTCTTCTTTGATTTAATAAGTTGTACATAATTTTTTTCCAGATACACATAATATTATGTGCCCAATACTCAAACAAAGGTTATTCTTGAAGCAATCTTTAAAAAAATTGTTAACTTTTATTAAACAAATATTGTGCCTATTGATAGTGTTGGTTGATGTTAAGGGATCTCTTTTTTTTTTAAATAAAAAACACTAGCAATGCTATTACATTACTAATATTCCCTTTCATCGCTACTGGTAGGCTTAAAATGCTTATCTTAGTGTGTTGTTAGTGTGAGTGGTTTACGACATACGTGGTAGAACCATGTGCAGCTGTATTACCACAGAATAATGGCGTAAATAGTAGCTTTACGCTGCTGTGTTTCGTATGGTGAATGTAAAGAATAGGAGACCGTCTTTACTGGAAATGAGGCATTCTAACTTAGTCCTCACGGGTGACAACGCATCTGCATTTGAGTTCCTAACCGAGGATAGATGTAAATGTCTACGGGCCATAGCAAACACCATTAGATGGACTGTATGCTCGTTTGTGACTATCCTATAAAAAATCGACAGTCCGAATGACCGATTCGAACTCATGACCTTGAGTTCGCGGTCCGCACACTGCCATAAGGCTACTATCGCTTAATCTTTGATATATAAAACCGTTGTTTCATAAATTAAAAGTAGCTCAAATCCTGGAATGAAACTAGTTTTTACGAGATTTTCTCTCAAATTCTTAAATGACTATGCTTTAAGACATCTGTGATACATACTATAATGTTCGTTATTTTAAGTTGGTCGCTCCACGATACGTGTGGTTACCCCCACACTAAGATTTTCTCATTTATCGTGTAGGCAGCTTACAAACATAAATTGCACAAGGACAAACATCCAGCCCCGGAACAATTATTAGTAGGCCATACAAATACTTGTTTCGTGCGAGGTATTTGAACTCGCGGCTCCCAGCGCTGCAACTCATTGCTAAGCCATTGTGCCGTCGTAAAGTTGAGAAAGTTTCTTAATCGATCTAAGAACGCACAGACAGCATAGAAACAAGGCATTCCATCTCAGTCCTAAGAAGTGACAACGCATCTGCATTTTGATTTCTAATTGAGGATAAATGTAGATAACTTTAGGCCACAGCATCCACTTCGCAGCATTTACATCGTGCTCCTATGTAATAATTAATGCTGCTGATATGTTTCGTATTGTGAGTGCGGAGAATCGGAGACCTTTTTACTGGATACGAGGCATTCAATCTTAGTCTTCAGGGGTGACAACGCATCTGCATTTTGATTCCCAATAGATAGAGATATCTATGTGCTACAGCATCCACTTGTCGTCAGGTTGACTGTTCTCGTTTGTCACTCTTATTCTATAAAAAATAAATAAAATAAATTATCCTTTGTGCCGAGGACAACCATACTCGAAGCGCACTTGTGCTCGGGACTGGTTGTCGCTTTTTGAGGGGCTATTGTATATTTCAATGGGCTTTAGTAACTTGCTCTACCTGTAAAGGTTAACACATCTGATATGCTTTTTATTAACCCCCGACGAAAATAGAGGGGTGTTATAACTTGGGAATGTATATCTGTGTTTGTGTGTCAGGCTGTGGCATCATAGCCCTAGGACGAATTAATAGACCTTTTAAAGATCATTAACTTAAAACTTTTTCAGTTTCGGGGTTTTTTAAATTTTAATATTAATTATAATGTTTGCAACTTTTTACAAATTTGTGTCTCTATAGGTGCATATTGACTACTCACACTCTTCGTAATAATACAAATGTAAGATAAACGTTGTTAAATTTTACAAGTGGTGAAATTAAAAAAATTGTTCAAACGACTTCGATATAAAAAAAATGAGAACATCATCAATGTATTCGAAGTCAATTATATACGCATTACAAAAACGACTGGTTAGGTCTCGATCAAATTTATATGGGCACACAAAAATCACCAGCTTTAAAAAAAAATCATAAAAATAGGTTCACCTAAAAGAAGTTCAGAGGTACCGTGAAACTTAGCAACTTTGCCATTTTTGGAAAGACAAAACTTTAGGACCAAACATAAAAGGTACTCTCAGACTGGGCAATGTTAAACGTGACACTATATTCTTCATAGGTTTTGTATTTATTAGTGATTTAAACAAATATTTACTACAACTAGCTTGTCAGGCAGACGTTGTACTGCCCTTTTCGATGACCCTCTGTCATGTCCTTTTAAAAATCCTTAAATTCGCAAAAAAAATTTGTGGAGCATTCATGGTCAAGAAAACTATCCTATCTCTCAAGTTGGACCAAACTGCACACGGTGTGCGAATTTGGTTAAAATCGGTTAAGTAGTTTAGGAGTCCATCGTGGACAAACAACGTGACACGTAATTCATATATTATTATATAAAGTAGACATAAAACACTCAAAAGTAGAAAATGGCTCATTTTGTGGCAACTTTGTCATCAGGGTTTATAATGAAAACAATATGATTTGACTTCAAGGTTGACGGTGAATTTTATTTGGTTTGCTACTTTACTTGTGCTGCAAATAGCAAAATTTACACTTGTGGTAAAATTCTCCTCCCATTTAATGATTTCTTATATTTACGCGAACACTGTACATTGATTAAAACTACTTTTACGGATTTTTACGGACGTTTCGGGTGCTTTCCAGCACCCATGGTCACGGGGGACTGTCCCCCCGTCCCCCCGTGGGTGCTGGAAAGCACCCGAAACGTCGGGTATTAAAAATAAAATAAATAAAACGCGAAAAAATCCGTAAAATTAGTTTTAATCAATCTCCTCCCATTTTCAATTTTTCATACAAACTTGAAAATGTGAGTCAGGGTTGTCAAAAATTCTTGATGACGTACTTTACTTAATTTATTATTTAAATCTTAACAATAATTTCTTGGACAAAAATCTAAAATATATCATCAAACAGAAATACTCTCATTTAAAATTAAAAGTCAAATGGGTGCAATAATAAGCTTAAATCATTCTATATAAAACACAAAAAAGTCTACCCATGTCTAATATAGACTGAAACCATCCAATCGATTTGATAAAAAAAATTGTGTATGTTTGAATGGTTCCGTAGATGGTTCATACTCACAAGGACCCGGTAGGTGGCTCTGTTTTCGAGATCCAGAAGTCACCAGATCGCTAGTCAATTATTGCATACAGTAGTATCCCGATTATCTGTATCAAATAAAACCAGAAGTATTCCTTATAATCGAAAATCCGGATAATCGATTTCAAAGTCAAATCAAACAATATTTAAATTTTAATCAATTTTTATTATGTAATGTGTTTTACATATGTCGTTTAGACAATACGATTTAAAAAATTACGAGCTATAATGATAATGAAGTACATACTATCTACCTACATATGTAATTTAAAATTTTGATTGAAAATAACTTGTTATGGATCTTTGACGTAATGGATCACAGCTTTTCATTACAGTCAAGTACCTGATGCGCTTCAGTTGTAACAACTGTATGGATTCCTGTCTTCCTAAACCACTTAAAAGCAACATCTAGAGCTTCAGAAGCTTCTGCGTGAGATGGCACTTGACATACATGCCTAGTTTCAGTCTCTTATTCAACTTCTCTCTTGTTACTGTTGAAATCGTCAATGATTTCTTCATCAGTTAATATTTAGAATCCAGGGTCTTCACTATCGCAGTTCTGCCACTCTTTGATATTCTCTTCATTGCACCCTTCACCAATGCTAAGAATTTTCATTGCTTCTGTTATTTCTTTAAAATCGTCGTTCGGTATGATTGAAGAATTAGATAGAGAAAACTCGCCGTAACATGTCTTGTTGCGCCGTCAAATATTTTTAAATTCAGCAATTATAGCCGTGACGAATGAATCCGGATAATCGATGTTCGCATAATCGGAATCTATTGTAAAAAATCAAGTTTGTCACAATCATTTTAACAAGTACCTATTCGTTTTTTATTAGTCATTATCATCATTACGTTATTATATTACGATCAGGTAAAAATATAATCATTTATGCCACAATAGCACAACTAAGGTATGTATTATTTTATTCTATGAGCACATTCATAATAATTAAAAATGACACTGTTCTTTGGGTGCAATATAATATCAACACACTAAGTTGAAAATATGAAAAAATTCTGAGTAGTAATAATACCTATTATGAATACCCGACAATGCAGTAAAAACTCTTTTCTTTTCCGTAACTTTTAGTAAAGATGAATTGATTGATAATGTATTCAGTAAAGTTGGTCTAAATGGCTGCTAAGGTGAAACATCTATATATGAACACACATACATAGAATGTCAAGTACAGAATCTTTTCTTTAAATTGTCGTAACTAGTTATAAATATAGGTTGAAAGTGACAACCCTTGGTTGTAAGAAAACATGGCAAAGTTATCATGGCATCACTAGTATGGTAAATTTGCTAATTCAGTTTTATAGGCATACATTTCCTAACCATAACAATTACGTCACTACGAAGATATAGATACATACTCAGTATTTCAAATAAAATCAACAAAAGTTCTGGAGCACTGAACAATGAGGTAAAATCGTCGACACAATTCCACGTTAAAATAAAATGCCAAAATTAACTTTCATGTAGCCATAACGAAAACAATGCTGTCAATTAGTTATTAAATTTTCATCCAAAAAATGGCATATCTCGAAAAACGTTACTTTGTCCGTATTAATCGTAATTATGTACATCGTACATCGCTGATGGCAAAGTTAACTTCCATTGGTAAAGTTGCCAGATTTGACTGTAACACACAAGAAAAACAGTAGAATTGCGTACCTCCTCCTTTTTGAAATCGGTTAAAAGTATTTAATATTGCTTTTCGGTAAAATAATACATTTACATGGTAGAGCCACGTTGAAGCTATATTATGATTGTAGCACGAATGTGTCGCCGCAATCGGGGTAAAGGACCACGCTCTCACAGAATACCAGCGTTAAATAGCAGCTCCATGCCGTTATGTTGGTGAGTGCAGAGAACCGGCGAGGGATCAGTTAGAGTGCACCTGTGCTTGCGCATACACTTAAGCACTACAATCCTGTCATGCGCAGATGGCTAATCTTCGTTGACGACTGGCCGCCGTGACCGAAATTCGGTCTGGAGTTATTATTATATATAATTCTATGCGCTACGCTTAGATTATAAACGAGAACAGATCTCGACTCCCTGTCGTCTTGTCACCGGTTGCAAATATATAATAATAAATTAAAGTACGGCCGCTGTACCTGCTCTATTGCAATGCAATTTCCGTGTAGAAACAGCGCCCGCCGCAGCTCGGCCTTGGCTCAAGTAAAACGTTTTTAAAGGCATTGCCATTCATTCAGTTAAGTTATATAAAAGATTTAGTTTAATATATTGTTCGTAAATTCGTAATGTCCGTACGTCCTATTATAGAGAACGTTGCATGAAGTAGGTCATTTTTCTTTTACATTATTAGAAAGCATTAAGTATAAAAATAAAGTAACATAACATCTTAGAGTGTTCAACTAAATCATCTATGCATAACATAAACACTCACGCCTACGCCCAGAGGGGTAGACAGAGACTACGGACTTCCGTTTGGCACGATCCTGACATACCTCTCTCGCCTCCTTTACACACACACAAAAACGTGGTCGTCTGTTAAGAGTACTACCCTTAAATATGGCTCATCTTCAATATATCGCCAATATGATCGATAAACTTTCTTAAAGGGCGTCCCTTGCCGACTCTGCCGTTCACTTCTGCAACATACATTTGGTTTGCCACTCTTTCATCGTTCATTCTTTCTGCATGGCCAAACACACGAAGCATTCCTTTCTTAATCCTGGTCACAAAATCATCATCACGTAACAAGTCTATGTAATATGTCAATATGTCCCACGCACCAGGCTTTCTCTTGTCTCTGATTGAGTTTGCGGCAGCGTTGCATTGCGTCTAATTTTACCCGACTGCCCCAAAAGGAGAGTAATGTTCGAGAATACGTATGTCTATTTCTTTACCACGCTCTTTAGCTTAAACGGCTTGATGGATTTTAACGTATGCGGTGTCGTTATATTCATCTAATGGTAGAGGTGACGTAGACTACAAAATTTTTCTATTTGCATTAAACATTTTACGCAGAGGTATTCAATTCGACTGTATGTTTTTTTTTTAATGTGTTACCTCAGCACTTTTCTCTGGGTGAACCGGTTTTGATCATTCTATTTTTATCTGAAAACTGGTGCTTCTCGTGTGGTCCTATATAAATTTAATCAAGACCTGATCAGTAGTTTTTAAGTTAATTTAATAATGCGTATTTAATTGAATTCGAATACATCAAAGATGTTCTCATTTTATTTAAGTATATTGAAGTCGTTGCATAAAATTTTTAATTTTACTACCTGTTCATTACTGTTTTAACTATAGGACTTGTTAATTTTCTTAACATCTAAAAAATTCAGCTAAGATCTCATTGGGCCGACGTGGGTCAATGTCGGTTTGCTATTTGCAAACATAAGGTTATCACCTTAGCTACTGCCAGTGCACAAAATATTATTTATGTACTAGCGGGCCGCCCCGGCTTCGCCTGATGGTTAATATTAACATAGCGTTAGTTAAATATAATATGGTGGAGTTATCAATTTTTCGTTGTTTAAAAAATCTTTAAGTTTTTCGAATAAATACAGCCTTTTAATATTACGGACAGACATTTCAGTTTTGTATAGATTAACCCTTCAAGCGCCATAAAAATCTCATGCAGTTGCATGCGCCCGGAAATCCTGAGCGGTCATACGACCGCACCCACCCACAGCACTTAAACCATTAATACTTATATTTAGAGACGACTTTTCTACGAAGAAGTATAGCATTATAAAATCTATACAAAATTCTCTATCTTCTGGTCTAAACAAAAGTCGGGTTTAACTTCATTACAAAAAGAATTTATTGTATTTTGATAACAAAAAAAAAAAAAAACAAGCGAATGTCGGCAGCGTGAAAATAACTATTATTTCAATAATATTACTCGAAATTATTTACGTAAAAAGATAAATTATATCCACACAAAAACTTTCATTACAATTTTTTAATAAAACACTACACTAAAAGTAATAAAATACTAGAAAATCCAAAAATCAACACAATAACTTTCACGCGAAAATGGCGTACGAAATGAACGTAGATTATAAATAAATATTCATAGGATAACAGTTTTTTTATTGCACTAGAGGATAGAGTATTTCATATTGGTTATATAATACCAAACTTCTTCATAGAAAAATAGTCTTTATATACATATAAGTGTTTATGGATTAAAGATAAGTGCTGTGGGTGGGTGCGGCCTCATGAGACCGCTAGGGATTTGACGGAATATGGCCGCGGTCTCATGAGACCGCTAGGGGTTTGAGAGGTTAAACAATTTTTATGAAAACCACGTGTAAACCGGAGAGCATTTCGAGCTAAATTATAATTATTAATATCTGAATAAGCTTATCAAGAAACTATGCGTTCATTATTCGCTAATAGACAGTTTAGGCGCTGTTCTATTGCCATCGCTCGCACGATGATGCGATTTCATCGTCCGATGAATCCGCACGCGCGTTTTCTTCAGTCGCATCGCATGATCGCACGACGTTCAAAAGGACATTCCGCAGATATGAGTATGTTTAACGCACGGTCGCACGATCAATTTCGTCGGATGCAACGCATCATCGCGCGAGCGATGACAATAGGACATCGCTTTACGTCTATTAGTGATTAAGGACCTATACTACCTCAAATGGCTTAGCAAGATCCTCCGTTATGCCGAAAATATTGCAGCATTAATTTTGAAATAAATATATGGTAAAGTTGAGGATGAATGTTAAGTACTAAGTTAAGACGAAAACATGATTCCGTAAAATTTTCGCGATAGAAAAAAATCCAAAGTTACCTCCAAACTGAACAATAAACCGCTGGTATTCATAAAATACTTTAAATTAGATCATGAAACTTTGCATACTAACTGAACTAACTATAAAGCAGGGCTTATGTTTTTTATTTATTTTTAATTACCATTATTTTCACTGTAAAAAGAAATTACCTAAACTATCGGCGTCTTGAACCTTGTTCCCTGCCGCCCGATCAGTCTCGCTTCGGCTTTCGAATGGGAAAGCTCTGTCGCTTACGATCAGAATACACATTACGCAACAGGACGACGTAAAATTAAAATAAAATGTAAAATAAAAATTAAAAATAACATACGACGTGCGGGGAAGTGGGGGCGAAATTAGAATTTGAACTAAGTTAATATTGGCCCATAATAGACGTAAAAAAAAGATATATTAAAAGTATTGACATAAACTGGTCAATTTATTACGACATCCACGGAACGTTATGGGGTAGCGGATATTCTTGCACCGCCACTACTACTGCACTGCCCTTAAGAGGGCATATGCGTTTCGCGTCGAAAACTACATGTTTTATGGTTTTTCCAAAGGCGATATCGTAACGACGTGAGGAGATTATTTGCTGAAAATTAGGGCTTTAGAAAGATGAAGTCTCTATTTAGTACATAGCAATGCAAAATCATAGTTTTTAAGGACGGTTTTTTAGGGCGAAGACAATCCCTTCACAGTGTTTTACGAAAATATGCATCAGAGTTATCTTTCAGGTTGAATACAACCATTATTATAACCTAAAATACTTACTTTAAGCATTATTATAATGGAATATATAGTCTTTTAGTGTATAGCAAAACCTAAATTACGAAAATATTTCGATTTAATATTATAAAATAATATTATAAAATCACCAAAACTGTCTACTTCAATGTAATTTTTTCCATGTATTTGCTTATAAACATATCTATTTTAATTATTTTATCAAAATACATGTAATGTTAAATATCCAAAAAAAATCTTAGCTCGTTTTATTTTCTCAATTATTTTATATAATTATTTTAAAAATACTATAAAACATCATGTGCAGACGCCATTCAATTCAGTACGCTCCGGGTAATCCCAACGACAGGACGTATTACTTTTTCTCAGCGACACCGTGCGATCGCGTTGATACACCGATAGGGCTATACTACACCATACTATAACTAGATACCTATAGCACCATCGAGCATTTTAAACGATTCAGACTTTTATAAGCGATATTTTTGGTAGTAAGTAATTTTGAAATATGTTTATGATGGTAATATTTAAATATTAAATGATGTAATGGTGGCAAATTTTCATTTCATACATATTTTTTTAGAAATGAGTAATGAACGTAAGCAATTCGGATCAAGTAAAAATACAAAATCGTTGGCTTTCACCTTTGGCTCCGTGGCGGAGTGACTTGGTAATGAGTTGTAGCGCTGAGCGCCGCAGGTTCGAATCCCACATGGAACAAAAATTTGTATTACCTACAAATAATTGTTCCAGGTCTGGATGTTTGTCCTTGTGAAATTAATGTATTTAAACTGCCCCAACGATGTACTTAGGAAAAATTCCTAGTGTGGAGATAACGTTATGGTTAAGCAAAGACATGCCATCAAAAACATAACTTGTAAAATAACCAAGTCTCGCAATGATGATACGGCCGTGCCGCTGTTTTGGTCGACATGGCGGGGGGCACTACCGTGCCCCCAGATATAAAACATATGAGCCGTGCTTCAGTTGAGTAGCTCAAGGGCGTAGTGCTCGCCGTAAACGCGAACAATCCGGGCTCGATCCCCGCTAGTGTTGCCAGGTGTCCCAATTTTCGCGGGACGTCCCGATTTTCAAGGGTCTAGTGACACGTCCCGATTCACCCTTGATCGGGACGCCAAATGTCCCGATTTTCACTAACCTTCTTATTCTATACTTAATCCATAATTTTGACAGCAAAAATGATTATATCTGTTAGCTACTACCACATTAAAATATTTTTACTACGACATTCCGACCAGTCGAAAAAAAACCACAAAAGTTTTAAACAGAATTATATTAAAATGAGTGATTTGAAAAATTCAGGGACTGCAAAAAATAACAAATAGTTCAAAAATGTTTTAATTTGCCTAAAATGAAAAAAATCAGTTTTTACGATGTTTGGATGAAAAGTTATTCGTTTATGAGATCAGACCCGAATAATAATTATAAAGCGCAAAAATAAAGTAAAGTTACAGTCACAATTTCTCGCATTAATCGCATACTGTGATATTTACAGTTAGCGTTGACCATCTGAGCTACCACGGCTCTCAATAAAGCACAAAAGGCTACAAAGAAACCTATATTTTGTAGTCATTCTAGTTGTCCGGATATGAAAACCAAATCCCCGATTATTTTTACCTTCCGTCCCGAAATTTTACTTGCTAGACCTGGCAACACTAATCCCGCCGACACTAATGGAATTGTTAGTTTGATGAATTATGTATACATTATGAAACAGAATAAAAGTTTATCAAATGATATATATTTTATACAATACATATTTTTCAGTTAGAACATATACACATATTATAATATACTCAATAGGGTGAAAATGTAAAGCCGACTTCAATTTACTAAAAGAATAAAACAATTTCCACATAAGCCTCCGATTTCCATACACTATATATTTTTTTATCGTTTTAGTTCCTATAGTATCAAAGACAGGTAAGTATATAATCAA
Organism: Parnassius smintheus behrii; assembly: GCA_036936625.1. Classification (NCBI taxonomy): domain Eukaryota; kingdom Metazoa; phylum Arthropoda; class Insecta; order Lepidoptera; family Papilionidae; genus Parnassius; species Parnassius smintheus. The sequence continues at coordinate 55,833,663 of JAUPFT010000003.1, read as the reverse complement.
CGATCAAAGTGATTCGTAGTCATCGTTAGGCAACTATTATAGCCTCACGCTCGCCCTGACACGCACACAGAGATAACATTGTAGTGTGCGTGAATATTACGCCGTTCCAAAGCGATCGCGTAGATTTCGACTTGGACATATTTGAATATGCGCTCTTAAGGCCCCGGTTTACATTTTGAGAAGTGATAAGTGCGAGTGGCAAGTGCTACTGACAAAGGATAAGTGCTTAGTGCGTGTGAACAAGCAGTGACAAGTGATAAGTGTGAATAAAATTCGAACTAAGCACTTGTCATTTGTCAGTTGCACTTGTCACTCGCACTTGTTACTTTTCAAAATGTAAACGGGTCTAACTGATATTATTAAAATATTGTGCATGTAATTGTGATCATACGTACGAAGTGAAAGTTCTTTACGACATATCATTCTTCTTTTATTTCGTTACTCTTGCAGCCCTGGCGTGAGACGTTATAACAAAACGTTACGAGAAATCGTGACTTTTTTTAAATGCCTTAATAAATTTCTCTACTACGTTGATAAAGAAGATACACTTCAAAAATTGTGCGTATAATTGTGTATACGTACGAAGTCAAGCTTCTTTACGACATTTCATTCTTATTATATTTTATTACTCATGCAAACGGTGAAACGTTACAAGAAATCGTGACGTTTTTTTAATGCCGTACTAAAAAAAAATCACTTCGTCGGTAAAGAAGGTTTACTTCAAGAAATCAATATCTAATGTGGTAACATGCCATTGTTCGACCAATATCCAAGAATGCAAGGCAGTGAGCTATAAAGTACTGCGACATGTGATCATAATGACCTGTTTTAGGGCTGACGCGGAGGCGAACGAGGCGTGAGTGACGTGCGTGAGTGGGGTGGTGACGTGTGTACGGCGGTCGGCACAGGTCGTGTACACCGGCCGCAAGACGGAGAGCGCGCGGCAGCCGGGGCCCGTGCTGCGCGCCGCGGGGCGGACGCCCGTCCCCCCGAGGCGGCGCTGGGTCCCGCCCTCTTCGCTGCGGCACCACGAGGTGCCCGATGGCGACGCCAAGCACGACATCATACATCGCAAGGTCAGTGCCAACTTCCCATCGTACTAACTGCCCACCACTCTACACACTACCCACTACCCATTAGCGCTGGGTCCCGCCCTCTTCGCTGCGGCACCACGACGTGCCCGACGGCGACGCCAAGCACGACATCATACATCGCAAGGTCAGTGCCCACTGCCCATCGTACTAACTGCCCACCACTCTACACACTACCCACTACCCATTAGCGCTGGGTCCCGCCCTCCTCGCTGCGGCACCACGACGTGCCCGACGGCGACGCCAAGCACGACATCATACATCGCAAGGTCAGTGCCCACTGCCCATCGTACTAACTGCCCACCACTCTACACACTACCCACTACCCATTAGCGCTGGGTCCCGCCCTCCTCGCTACGGCACCACGACGTGCCCGACGGCGACGCCAAGCACGACACACATCGCAAGGTCAGTGCCCACTGCCCATCGTACTAACTGCCCACCACTCTTCACACTACCCACTACCCATTAGCACTGGGTCCCGCCCTCCTCGCTGCGGCACCACGACGTGCCCGACGGCGACGCCAAGCACGACATCTTACATCGCAAGGTCAGTGCCCACTGCCTACCACTCTACGAACTACCCACTAGCGCTGAGTCCCGCGGTGCGGCTATATTATGGTTGTTGCATGAATAGGTCGGCTAGACCTGGGAAAGAACTACACTCTCACAGAATACCAGCGTAAAATAGCAGCTTAATACTTCTGTGTTTCGTATGGTGAGTGTAGACATGTTTGTACGTGGTAGAGCATAAAGGCATAATAATTGACACTAATCTAATGCAATTATGTAATATAATCTGTTATAGATTCATCATCATCATCATCATTACAGCCCTTTACAAGTCCACTGCTGAACATAGGCCTCCCCCAAGGTATGCCACAAAGCACGGTCCTGAGCCACCTGCATCCATCGGCTTCCTGCATGTCTTACCAGGTCGTCACACCATCTAGTGGGGGGTCGCCCTACACTTCGTCTACCGGTACGAGGCTGCCACTCGAGAACCTTTTTTCCCCAAGGGTTGTCGGTTCTTCGCGTTATATGGCCGGCCCATTGCCACTTCAGCTTACTAATCCGTTGGGCTATGTCGGTCATTCTGGTTCTACTGCGGATATCCTCATTTCTAAGTTTATCACGCAGAGAAACTCCGAGCATAGCCCTCTCCATAGCTCGCTGCGCGACTTTGAGCGTCCTCATACGGCCAGCAGTGAAGGACTACGTCTCAGTTCCATATGTCATCACTGGCAACACGCACTGGTTGTACAACTTAGTTTTCAGGTTTTGAGGTATACCTGACGAGAAGATGCGTTGTAATTTCCCGAACGCTGCCCAGCCGAGTTTAATCCGTCGATTGACCTCTCGATCGAAGTTGGACTTACCTAGCCGGACTATTTGTCCCAGGTAAACGTACTCGTCAACAACTTCGAGCTTAGTGCTCCCAACAACTACCGGCATAGGTGTGACATGGACATTAAACATGATCTTTGTTTTGTCCATGTTCATCTTGAGACCTATCCGTTGGGAGGCACTATTGAGGTCATTGAGCATAGTGCTTAAGTCCTCCAGCGATTCTGCCATAAGGCTATAGTATCGTCGGCAAATCGAAGGTGAGTGATGTACTCGCCATCGATGTTAATACCGTATCCTTTCCAGTCCAGTAGCTTGAAAACATCTTCCAATGCAGCGGTGAAGAGTTTCGGGGAAATAACGGCACCCTGTCTTACACCTCTCTGCAGTAGGATAGGTTTCGTACTCGGATAGCCATCGTAGCCCTACTGTACAAACACTTCAGCACTGCGATATACCGACAGACCAGATAGACCAACTTCGCACCGCTGAAGAGACTGTAGCACCGCCCAAATTTCGACGGAATCAAAGGCTTTCTCATAGTCCACATACGCCAGGCAAAGTGGCAGATTGTACTCTTCGGACTTTTGTACAATTTGCCGAAGGGTATGTGTGTGGTCTATGGTAGCCTTTTGGAAAACGGCTTGTTCGGGAGGCTGGAAGTCGTCGAGTCTGCATGCGAGACGATTCGTAATGACTCTCGAAAACAGCACGTAGACGCGGCTCAGAAGGGATATCGGTCTGTAGTTCTTCAAGAGGGCGTTGTCACCTTTCTTGAAGAACAAGACCACCGCACTTCTGCTCCACGCCTCCGGAGTAGTGCCACCATGGAGGACGGAATTAAAGAGCCTCTGAAGGACTTCAAGTACCGGTTTTTCACCCGCTTTCAGAAGCTCCGCTGTAATTCCATCCTCGCCCGGGGCCTTGCCGTTTTTAAGGTGCTGGAGAGCCATTCTAATCTCGCTCAGACTGACGTCCGGGATATCATCGGAATAGTGTCGGATAAGACTTGCTCTTGGATCGTTACTCACACTTGCGTGTGGCTCCAACGATGATGTGTACAGCTGCCCATAGAACCTCTCAATCTCACTCAGAATCTCAGGTGTCCCGGAAACGATGCTGCCACACTCAGTCTGCAGCTTTGAAAGTTGGCTCTTACTGGCAGACAGATCTCTGGCAAAGACTTTGGAGCCCTGGTTCCGTTCAATCGCTTCTTCAATACGAGCAGTATTATATTTGCGTAAGTCTCGCCGCATGCATTTGGAGATCTGTCTGTACAGTTGCCTGTATGCTGTCAAATCTGTTGACGATTGCAGCCTCATCTCCCGTCTAACAGCCATGAGATTAAGAGTGTGATCGGAAAGCTTTTGTGTTCTTCTGTGGCCGGTCTTGCAGAACTTAGCTCCGACCGCATGGACAGTTTCCACGAGCTTGTCATTCATATCGTCCACTGCATTGCAATCTTCTAGGCACTGAAAGCGGTTACGTAACTCGAGCTGAAAGGTTACGGGATTCTGGATCAGAGCACGAGGGGGACGGAGCGTTGACTTCATTAGACGAGACCTCTCCAACTTAACGTTTAGGTTCAGTGTGCCTCTAACCATTCGGTGATCGCTGCCAGTTTTCACCCTTGCGATCACTGAGACATCACTGAACAGTTGGCGTCTGGTCGTCATAATGAAGTCAATCTCATTTTTTGTCGAACCTTCGGGGCTCGACCAGGTTCACTTCCTGTGGGGCCGTTTCTGGAAGAAAGAGTTCATCATAAAGAGTCCCTCTTTTTCCATGAAGTCGGCCAGCTGCTGGCCCCTTCGATTCCGTTGCCCTACTCCAAATTTCCAAACTTCAGCTCACCGCCTTCTCTTGTGCCTTGTTTTGCGTTGAAGTCTCCCATCAATACCGTGTAGTGGGTTTTGGAGGAATGCATGGCTCTGGAAATATCCTCATACATTTCCTCCACCTCCTCATCGGGATGTACGGAGGTTAGTGCGTAAACCTATATGACCTTCAGCGAATACCGTTTGGTGATTCTGAGTATCAGGTACGCTACCCTCGTTGACACACTCCCAATCTTTACAACGTTGTTGACGAGAGACTTGTGGACGATAAATCCGACACCTCCTTGGGACGGATGGTCGCCCTCCCGGTGATAGAACAAGTTGCCGGACTCGAGGATTGCCATGTCCTCCCCCTCTCTTAGGACCTCGGATGACCCAATAATATGCCAGTGCAACTTGTCTACCTCTTCTTCCAACTCCAGTATCTTCTCGTCAGTCCTCAGGGTGCGTGCGTTATATGTTGCCAGGTCGAGTCGTCGTAGGTGGCAACCGAACCTCCACCGGAGATTCTTAGCACCCCCTGCCCTGCCGTTACCATGGTCGCCACCGTAGCCAAGAATAGCAGGGCCGCCGGGGACTGGGGGCCGTTTGTTTGCGTCGTTACTTATGGGGGATATTTGCCATAGTTGCCACGCTTGGCGAGCTGGTTGGCAACCGCAGTTTTTTATTATATCACAGTTGTTATCAGGAAGATGCTGCTGCCCATCTCCTGCCTGTTTCCCCTCTGTCGCCTCTTACGACACCCACGGGAAGATATGGGGTAGTGGATATTCTCAACCGCCACTACACGGCACTGTATACTGTTATAGATTAGTTATAGTTTTTATAATTAATTATTAATTTATTCAATAATTAATATTACAGGTGCGCGGCATACTTAACAAACTTACTCCGGAGAAATTCCAAAAGCTAAGCGATGACTTGCTGGGACTGGAGCTGGATTCAGACAAAGTTCTGAGGGGTGTGATCCTGCTGATATTTGAGAAGGCGCTGGACGAGCCCAAGTACTCGTCTATGTACGCACAGCTCTGCAAGCGGCTGAGTGAAGAAGCGCCGAACTTCGAGCCGCCCGGGCAGCCGTGCACGTTCAAGCTGCTCCTGCTAAACAAGTGCCGCACTGAGTTCGAAAACCGCGCTCAGGTAACACCTCACATATTATAAAACTAATTTTAAGAATTTTATTGCATTTATTTTAACCTTTGAATTCCCGACGTTTATAATAATAATTATAATAATAATATGAAGTCAGCGCCTCCTATCATTCTGGCTATTTTTAATTTCCATCATAAACTACAAATTCTTCAAAAGAATACCGTTTTTACCATCTAGGTAATACCTATTAAAGGCACCTTTAATTAATAAAAATAATATGCATACCACTGCATTTTGCATTTTTTATATTATGTTGCAATTCAGGATAATGTAAAATGTAAACTTAATAGATTAGACTAAACTTGACTATGGTGCCACCTATCGGATCCTAGCATAGTATCTACAAAACAATCACTAACAGATGATCGTGCTAAATTTTGTTCTGGGCTGGGTAGGTGCTGCAATAAGTTGCTCTCCCAATTAGCTCCAAACTTTTTACAGTGCAATTATATTTTTTTTAATAATCCGGCCACAGCAGCCTTTCAAATTCAGAGCAAAACAACATAATATAAATATATAGTATTCACAAGTGGACCAAAAGGACCCTTTTGACCTGCAGGATCCATACAACTGCAAGCTACAACCTTAATATGTTGCGGCATGGCTTCCCATATAAAAATGTCGATAAATAGAGAACAAGTTAAATGAATTTTGGTAATAATAAGAAATCATCACAATATTATTTCAAAAGAAGCATTTGTAATAGCTCATAATCTGTGTTAGAGTGGTTAACTATTAAAAGAAAGTCCTATCCATGACGTTTAAATGTATGCGATGTTTGCAGGCGTTCGCGGCCTATGAGGACAAAGTGCTGACAGCGGAGGAGGAGGAGAAGCGGCACCTGGCTAAGTGCAAGATGCTGGGCAACATTAAGTTCATCGGCGAGCTGGGCAAACTGGAGATCCTGGCGGAGTCGATCCTACACCGCTGCATCCAGCAGCTGCTGGCACGACGGGCAGCCGCCGAGCACCATGAGGACCTGGAGTGTCTCGCACAGCTGGTGCGAACATGCGGCCGAGTGCTGGACTCTCAGCGTGGCCGTGGCCTTATGGACCAGTACTTCGCGCGCATCGAGGTATCTACTTGGCAGGGCCGCTACAGTAATGTTATGATTGTGACACGAATGGATTGCCCACCAGGGTAAGACCTCACTCTTACTAAACGCCAAACTAAAATAGCAGCTCAATGCTGCTCTTTCTTATGGCGTATGGAGAACCAGAGACTGGTACTGGAAATTAGGTACCCCATCTTAGTTCTCAGGGGTGGCAACGCTTCTGCTTTTTGAATGTTATTCAAGGATAAATGTAGATATCTTTGGTCCACGGTGTCCGGTTACCATCAGGTCAACTGTATGCTTCAGCTATGAGCATTATAATGTATAGACAGTTGTGGAAACATCTATTTACTTTAAAACCTATAAATAGTTTTATATAACGCTCATAAGTATCTATTTCTTATAACGATCCGCAACGCTGAGAGTACCTTTGAACCACAATGCTGCAACATTGCGTTGGCTTGGAATCGTGATTTGTGATAATATTATACCATTACGCACTCGCTGCCGTTCAAAAACAAATGTTATGCCTTAACAATAAGAACGAAACTGCCGCGGGGCCCATGTTGGAAATGTAGGTGAGCGAAACAAAGATCGAGAAATAAGTTTATTTCTTTCTCTTTCATTTAGATACTTGTATAACTATTTCGAAATGGCAATATGTCTAATAAAGTAATTTTAATCCTAGTGCTGTTTATTATAAAATTCTACACAGTAAATACGATTTTTGCCATGTATAGGAAAGTGACACTTGTTCCCCAAAATGTAAGGATTAAACTGCATTAATGGACTTGACCTTGTTAAGACGAAATATTATTATTGACCTTCTGTCCTTCAACTTTTGAACTTTTGACTGGAGACAAGTGCAATAATAAATTTCTTTGACGAAAGAGCCTTCTCCTTCAAAGATAGATGTAGATGTCTATAGGCCATAGCATACTAACCATCAGGTGGATTGTGGGCTCATTTGTGACTCTTTTTTTATAAAAAAAAACATAAGATGCTGGCTGGTGCGCGAGAGCTGGCTCCTCGCATCCGCTTCATGCTGCGAGACGTGGCGGAATTACGGAGAGGAGGCTGGATGCCGCGTGCCGCTACATCTGCCGAGGGCCCGGTGCCCATCCACCAGCTGCGCGCTGATGACGAGCCGCCGCGTCGCGACCGAGACCGCGGGCTCGACCGCGACCGAGATCGCGAGCTGTTCCGCGGCGGTCTCCGCTCGAGACCGCTGGATGACGTACTGGCCGGTCTCAGCCTACAGCCGGCGCCACTCGGCCCCGACAAACTGTTCGGCAACGGCTTCGGATCATCGCGAGATGCATTCAGACAGCGTGCGCCCGCTGGTTACTTCCCGCGCTCGCACCAACACCACAACCAGAACCAGCACCACAACCAAGGCCAGCACTACAAGCACCACTCCGCGCAGCACCAGAACAACAATGCCAAGGTACTGCTCCACACCGCAACACTTGACTCACTCTTAAATACATACTACTACTATACTATGTTGTACTCGGTGATTTTAAAAATATTAGTTGAATACGCTCTAACTTTAGTCTATATTTGTTATATATTGGACTCCGCCTCCCCCTGTGATTTAATTAGAGTTAAAGTTCATCAAGGTGTAGCTTGGGTTTATGTATACTTAATTAAAGTTAACCTAAATTCTAAATAATTACAGATTGGTTTTCAAGTGTTTTTCATTGTTTTTTTTTGTGGCATGGTTTGTGTTTGCTATTTGATGTGCTGTATAGTTTATTTCACATCACTGCATGCTGAACAAGTACAAGATAGCGCCCGTCACTACATCAGATTTGAAAGACCACAAATCCTTTCTAAAGAACACTAATTCCTTCCAACAATGATTCGCGAGGCTATTGAAATCTAAAAACACCCTTATTTTAATAGAAAAGATGGGTGGATGTTAACATATGCTTCAGATCCCCTAATTAATAAAATTAAATCCCAACCCAAGCATACAACTACAAGACTTCAAGATACTATAAGTTCATACTGCATAGATCGGAACAAAAATTAATAATTTTAATCCGGAGGTACCTATGGTTAACTATATTAACATTGGGGCGTCGAAAACCTCAGTCCCCCATGACCATGGGTGCTGTAAAGTGCTTGAAACGTCAGGAATATAAAATGAGTTAATATACGCAAAAATATAGTTAAAAACTAGGTTTATTTAATTGTGTAGTGTTTGCATAAATGTAAGAAATCATTATTTATTTTTGACAGTAATCTATCAAGCAATTTAAGTCTTGTATTTTGTAACAGTCTATGGCAAATGAATGATCTTAGGCCATATGGGTAAAGGAAGATGTTTGTAAAAGAGAAACAATCACCAATATCATTCACAAATAATATAAAAAAACAAAGGCCCAAAAATATATCCTTGCAGTACGCTTAAACTTACATTTATGATATTGACAGAAAACCATTAATCGCAATTCGTTGAGATCTGTTAAAAACATATGGTGAATATGATCTTAACAGATTTCATTATATCCTATTGAATGCTAATTTCTTTAAAAGTATGTTGTGATCAACCTTATTAAAGGCCTTTGAGTAATGAGTGTAACTACTTACATGTGAATGGTTGTCCATGTAATGAAAACGATAATTTGTGTAAATAACAAGGTTAGTTGTTGTTGATTGATGTTTTTAAATATCCATTGTTGAGGTACCATTATGTTATGAAGTATAGGATAAATTTGCTTATGTACTAGCTTTGCAAGATTTTTTGATATAGTTGATAGCAAAGATATGGGATGATAGAGACGTAATTTAAACTGGTGTAGTATTAGAGTTTTACCATATTTGGAGGACACTACTTCCTTCTCTAAGACATTGGTTAAAGATTGGATATAAGGAAAGACTAAATTACTGCGGTAGTGTGCTTGAAGAAAAATGCTGGAAAGCTCTCAGATATAGGTTCTTTCATCATATCGTGTCGCCACTAACTGGAATAAGCTACCGCAAAATGTGATTGATATTGAACGCTTTCAAGAACAGATTGGATAAAATCTCCAAACATTAAGACGCATTTAGCTTTTTAGCTGCTAGTATGCTTATGTATTAATAATAATAATAATAATAATGTTGAGTAACATAAGCTCTTTGACTATGCTATCCTCTGAAAAGTAGATATTTGAAATAATCTTAAAGTCTAGTTTAGTAGGCAACGTACTAAGATACTCCTGTGCTGTCTATTTTAAATACAGACCAAAAATTCAGAAAATAATTTGTAGATTTTGACTTTTTTATTATTAACAAAGGACCAAAATAATTTGATGTCGTTTTGTGACTTCTTTTGTGAAACAGATTTTAGTGTAAATCTGAGACTAATTAAAACTACTTATTAAGACCGACGATGACCTAATTGTTAATTACTAATTGAAAGAAAGAAAGAAAGAAATGCATTTTATTCCAGTTTAAGCATGCAGCATAACAAGTAAAAAGTAGTTAAATGCCAAAAGATATATATATTCCACATTCCACAACTATCACACAACGCCATCTAGTCCCAAGCTAAGCAGAGCTTGTGTTATGGGTACTAGAGACAACTGATACACATACTTATATATTTCTAAATACATAAATATTATAGATAAATTACACCCAGACACAGAACAAATGATCGTGCTCATCACACAAACATTTGTCCTGGGTGGGAATCGAACCCACGACCTCCGGCATAGCAGTCAGGGTCACTAACCACTAGACCAACAGGCCAGTTAAAATAAATATAACTAAATTAAAAGTAATTTAATATTATTATAAATTTAAGAAAACCTTTTAAAAATACCTTGTACTGCAGCATGAAACCGTGAAACGGACCGGACTCAGTGATAGCACTGGTTTTCAGTCCAGCCCTTACCCAGAGGCAGCTCGGGCGGCTGAGTGCACGCTCGCTCTTGATGTCCGAAAATTCCTAATATATAATATACATATTATATATTAGGAATATAGGATAGGAATTTGCCGTTTTTTTCCAAAAAGGATACGTATGGAAGCAATATCTAGAGTTTTGTATTAGTAAAAAAATAAAATAATACCTAAGGTTACACACAACTCGTTTAATTGGTGTTACGTCATACTAGAACAGTGGTACAATGAAAATAAAAGTTTTGTACAGGTCATTCGCAACACAGAGTTATAAAAAAGAAACCATTTAATCTATTAAATCATGCAGTTTGCAGTATGGCAGTATACCATTTCGTCCCGTAGCACAGGTGTTGTAAGAGGCGACTGAAGAAAACCGAAACAGGAAATGGGCAGGGCTCCCTGATAACGACTCGAAATAATGTTACGAGCTTGGAGTTCGTGACAATAAAAACTGCAGACTGAATTACTAAAATTGACACGATTGAAATGGTAAACGTTTGCGAGACTGTATGAAAATCAATAGTTTTGTAAAACACACTTTCTGAAGACTATTGTTCTAAACAAACGGACAAAAGGGTTAGAAGAAATATTACCGAAGCAGTTATGTCTGCTGGTCTAAGTTTACATTTATATGTAGATCATACATTTATTAATTTATTTTTATAAAGAGCGTATGTGTGAAGGCTATTGACTAACAGTTGGTTAGAATTATTTTGTTCTATGAAAGAATAAATCAACCCCAATTTTTGAATAATAACTCATTTCCGATCCAACTGTGGGTTGTAACTTTTTTGAGTAACTTTTTTAGAGTTAAGATCCGATTGGTTGCGCGCAGGATGGTGGTCGCGCGGGGAGCGGCGGTGGGGGAGGCAAGGCTCGGGGAGGGGGTGGCGCGCTGGCCGACGTGCAGATGCGTCCGGCCGCCAACTCGCTCATGTTCACCGCCAACCGGCTGTCGCGGCCCGCGCCGCACGCCCCGCACGCGCCGCACACCCCGCTGGCGCCCGTGCAGCAGAGTACGTGCTGCTGTTCCCTCAACTCCTATACACAGTTGCACACCAACCCACAATTACTGCTTACAAGTTAACACCACTCGAGTACTCTAGAACCCAGTTGTAAACGGTTTCCTATAGATGTTCAAATAATATGTCGAATAACCCTTATTTATTTCTTATTCATTACCAACTTCAATTCTTGCAATATTGGCGTATACTCCCCTTGACGGCTTGAGCTAAAATAACTATAGATTACTAATAACTACCGAATAACCACTCGCTCGTTCCAAAATAATTTAGATTAAATATAAAACTATAATATTGTTTAAATAAATAAGTTAGTAACTTTAAAACACTAACCCTAGAATACTGACACAGTTTTCTTCTCATTTTTTGTGAATACCAAAGAGATATAATCGGAACAACAGTCAGTCGAAATCTAAAATCTGTTACATTCAGGCAACCCTCATTTTCCTATTATTGTACTTTATAGTCTAATAAAAAAGGTTCCATTCGTCAAATTCTTATTTGCACACACACACACACACATACAATTCAATTTTCTAACATCTTCTATCATCTTACATCTATAGAATTTAACGTACAGGAAAATGAGGTAGATAACAGTCTACATTGTTTTTCTGAAGGTTTCACTTATACCGCTTCTGAACTGTACACATGTTATTTTTTATAAAATAAGGGACACAAACAAGCATACAGGCCACTTGATGGTAAGTGGATGCTGTGAGTCATAGACATCTTATCCTCGATTAAGAATCAAAATGCAGATGCGTTGTCACCCATGAGGACTAAGATGGAATGCCTCACTCCCATTAAAATGGGTTTTTCTTATCTTATTTTTCAACATGTTTTTCAAATAGACAATGTTTCATAAAAGTAGTCAATAAACATAATAGCCTACTCAATTTAATGTTTTCTTTATTTACTTCGCAGATGTGTTGACACCTTCGTTCGCGAGCACGCCGTTGCTGCTTAAAGAGCCCGCTATTACCATCAAACCTGCGCCCGATAAAAAGGAGAAACCCAAGAAAGACAAGGTATTTGCCTTGTACAACTTGTTTTTTTTTTCTTATTTAATTATTATTTTACAGTGCTTGTCTACTATATCCTCTGGTGGTATAAAGATGATAGAACGCATTCACTGAATTTAACCAAAGTATATTCACTATTGAAAATACGCAATTATTATCGGATGAAAATATAGATAGAGAAGTAAAATACGTATTAGGCGCGGTTTACATTTCAGATCAGCAATAATAATTGAATGTTTGGTGCGGTGGTGCAGGGGCTGAGTAAAGAGGAGGCGTGTCGTCTCGGCATCGAGGCGGTGGACGCTCTGGCGGATGCAGGTGGCGTGCGCGTCGCGCTCGACGACGCGCAGCACGAGCAGAGCGACGAGCAGCACGATGCGCTCCGCATCCCGCAAGTGCAGAGGCTGCGGGACCTGCAACTACCGGACAAGGTACTTTATACCGCGCACACTGCGTCATACACCCACTACACTACACCTACATTATTGAAATAATACTAGTTTTTACGGAATTTATCGCGTATATTTAACTTTTTAAATACCCGACGTTTCGAACGCTTTACAGCACTCATGGTCACGGGCGGGACTGAGATGTTCAACGTCCATATGTCATAGTTAACCGCGGTTACCATAGATTAAAATTTAACTTTTGTTCCGATCTATGCAGTATGAACTTATGGTATCTTGAAGTCTTGCAGTTGTATGCTTGGGTTGGGATTTAATTTTATTTATTATAGGATCCCAAGCAGATGGTAGCACCCAGCCATCTTCTCTATTGAAATTAGGATGTTTTTTGATTTCAATAGCCTCGCGAATCATCCTTGGAAGGAATCGGTGTTCTTTAGCGAGGATTTGCGGTCTATCAAATCTGATGTAGTGACGGGGGTGATCCTGTACGTGTTCACAGACTGCAGACTTCCCGGAGCGTCGATTCTTCACATCAGCTATATGTTCTTTAACGCGGGTTTTTAGGGTTCCGTAGTCAACTAGGAACCCTTATAGTTTCGCCATGTCTGTCTGTCCGTCTGTCCGTCCTCGCTTAATCTCTGTGACCGTTAGCACTAGAAAGCTGAAATTTAGTACCAATATTTGTATCAATTACGCCGACAAAGTGGTAAAATAAAAATTGGAAAAAAATGTTTTATTAGGGTAGCCCCCCTATATGTAAAGTGGGAAGTGATTTTTTTTTAATTTCAACCCTAACGTGTGATATATTGTTAGAAAGGTATTTAAAAATGAATAGGGGTTTACTAAAATCATTTTTTGATAATGACAATAATTTCGGAAATAATCGCTCCAAAAGTAAAAAACAATGTGTCCCCCCCCCCTCTAACTTTTGAACCATAAGTTTAGAAAATATGAAAAAAATCTGGAAAGTAGAACTTTATAAGGACTTTCTAGGAAAATTATTTTGAACTTGGATGGAAACAACAGTTTTTGTACAAACTCATAAGTGGGAACACTTACTGTGACGGACGGGAAACTACGGAACCCTACACTGAGCGTGGCCCGACACGCTCTTGGCCGCTTTTTATTATTGATCTTTTAGTTTGTCCTATGTAGGAGAGACCACATTCACAATCAAGCTTGTACACTCCTGCATCTTGCAGAGGGACATTACACTTGACTGATGGTAAAAACTGACCAATCTTCTTCAGCGGCTTGAAGTATGTTTTGATGGAAGCGCGCTTCAAGATGTAGCCAATATTGTCAGTGAATCCTCTAACATATGGCAGTACAGCAGGTACACGCTCGACTGTGGCCGGCTTCACTCGTTCACAGTGACGTAGGCGCGGGACTCGAAGCTTGTTGTCATGCAAAACTTGCTTGACATGGAGGAGCTCGGCAGCCAGGTGTTTACTGTCACAGATCCCTCGTGCTCTCTGAAACAAAGATTTACCCACGGTAGCTAACTGTGAAGGATGGTGGTGAGAATCACCGTTTAAATATCTATATGTATGGGTCTTTTTTCTATACCCAGTATGGCTCAAGGTGTTATCAGGATTCCGAATTACTAACACATCTAGAAAAGCTAAGGAATTTTTTGCCTCTAACTCCATTGTGAACTGAATTTTAGAATTTATAGAGTTAAGATGGTCTAAAAATGCAGTTACTTTATCTAAAGGTAGAATTGTGAAAGTGTTGTCTACGTACCGCTTGTAGAACCTTGGATTTATGGGAGAACTAAGCAGCGCTTTCTCCTCAAAGTCTTCCATGAATATGTCGGCGACAATGGGAGATACAGGTGAGCCCATCGCCACACCATCTACTTGCTTGTAGAACTCCTCCTTCCACAATAGGTAGCCAGATGTAAGGCAGTGTCTGAGTAGTACTTCATATTCTACGGGCATGTTGTTTTCTTCCAGCCTTCTAGTTACAATTGAGATGCAGTCTTCAACAGGTAAGCATGTAAACAATGACTGCACATCAAAACTGACGATAGTTTCATTGTCTGCCAGATGTAGGTCTTTATCTCGCTGACAAAATGGTAGGAATCCTGTACAGTTCCCTTTTTCAGAAATTTGCATATTTGAGGATGTCCTGTAAACAACAAAAATTGAGAAAAATAGTACAGATTACCTTAAATTATTCAAATAAAGTTATTTAAATTAGTTAAATAAAGTTATTTGAATAATTTAAGGTAATCTGTACTATTTTTCTCAATTTTTGTTGTTTACAGGACATCCTCAAATATGCAAATTTCTGAAAAAGGGAACTGTACCAAGTATATTCCCTTGGTCCACCCAGGTGTCAACAACACCTACATCAAGAACCAGTCGATATATGAAAAGAAGCAGACGCATAATTGATTTCAGACAACCATCTGTAGAAGAAGGTATTCCAGAACCATCTTCTAGTGCTGAAATTGAAATATCTTCTATAGAGGGCTCCTTAGAAGATTTTACTCCAAAAACTGTGTCTGTTAGCACTCAATGTGGTAGTTCTTTCGGAATCTTATCACTAGAGGCCATGAGAGGCAATCCGCAGGCTATTCTTTTTTATGCTGGGCTAGAAAAATATGAAAAATTCATGTTGGTGTTAGACACATTAAGTCCCATGTGTAATAATTTAAATTACAGGGGAAGTAAAGTTATCAATGTTTGTATTGGTGACCAACTGTTGATAACACTAATTAAGCTGGGAAGGTATTTGCCAGATTTTGAGTTGGCATTTTTGTTTGGTATTTCCCAAACTACTGTTGCTAACATTTTTGTAACATGGATTAATTTTATGTATGAAATATGGTCTTTAGTTAATATTTGGCCAAGTAAAGAATTGGTTCAATATTATATGCCAGAGTCATTTAAAAGGGGTTTTCCAAGTACAAAGATTATTGTGGACACAACTGAAATACCCATCACACGGCCTGGGAATCCAGTAGCACAGCAGGTGACCTTCAGCAGTTACAAACACAAAAACACTGTGAAGGCTGATTGGAGCA
Source organism: Parnassius smintheus behrii (assembly GCA_036936625.1). NCBI lineage: Eukaryota > Metazoa > Arthropoda > Insecta > Lepidoptera > Papilionidae > Parnassius > Parnassius smintheus. The sequence goes on along the minus strand of JAUPFT010000003.1, from coordinate 55,817,796 downwards.
ACACCTGGAGGTCTTATATCATATGTGTCTCTGAATGTTACGGAGGTTCAGTCAGTGATAGACAGATCATAGAAAGATCCAAACTAATAAATGTGTGTGACAGTGGGGATTCTATCATGGGAGACAGAGGGTTTAATGTGCAGGACATTTTTGCATCGAGACATTACTATTAATATACCAATGTTTTTGAAAGGAAAAACACAATTACCAGGTGTTAGAATAATTTAGGATCGAAAACTAGCAAGCAAACGAGTTCATATAGAGCGTATAATAGGTCTAGCTAAATCATATAAGATTTTAAAAAGTGAATTGAGCCCTTATCATGTACCGCTAGCATGTAGAATTTTATTTGTTTGTGCTATGGCTTGTAATTTTAGAGAAAGTATCATGAAATAAAAGCTTTTTTACAACTCTTCATATATTTTATTATAAAATCTTAAAAAACAACATAAACACGCATATTATCCAGAGGGGTAATCAGAGACTACAGACTACCATTTGACACGATCCTGACACACCTCTCTCACCTTTACATCCATATACATACACTCATACATGCTCGTTGGTTACTGCTAATCTGGCCCATTTTCAATATATTGCCAATTTGGTTGACAAACCTTAGTCTAGGGTGTACCTTACCGACTCTGCTTTTCACATTTGCAATATTTGATTTGCTTTGTCACTCCTTGTTCATACATAAACAACCCACCAAAGCATTCCTTTCTTAATCCTGGTCACAGCATCATATTTTAAAACACACTTTTCTCTTATCACACAATCTCTCACCCCGTCATTCAGATTCAGCCCTAGCATACTCCCATATATTATAAAATCTTAATCCTTAAAAAAATATTTTTTGGTTACAGCATTTTTAAAGAAGTTGTAATAAAAATAATCAAGTTTTCTCAACATATCTGTAATGAACTGTTCATCACGTTCAATAAATATTACTTTTAAACTTTTATAGGTAAAAACTAATAAATTACAAAATCTTTTTGTTACATATAATTGCCCTTGAATTTGACAGTAATAAATATTAGTTTTTTTTTAAAGTAAGTTGTTCATTGTCATCAACTTGTAGATAAGGTACTGTAAGAGGACTGATTTCTTGGTTTCTGGAAGCATAAGGACATTTCACTTCAATTATTTTTTTTGATCCTAGTAAGCCATCTGGAGATGCTCCTAGATAAGGTCGTTCCTGAGACAAAAACAATCCACACTCTTCAACAACCACCCCATAAATCTCCATATATTTTTAATGGCTACTTTTTCATTAATCATCCCATGTGCCATCGCTCTTGTTTGTACTAGATTTTTATTTAATATTTGGTTACAATATTTTACTAAAGTTTCACTTTTCAAATGGCACACAGTGTGAATATACTTGATGTAATGCGGGTTTGTCCATACTCATGCCACTTTGGATTGGAACTTTGTCCTCTAGTCTCCATTTCGATTTCCACTAATCTTTCTTTAGTTAAATTTAGTAAATGAATGGATTCTAAAAAAATATCCTGTGCACTTTTTCCATATATTTATGATCTAAACATATTGCTCGTTGGTTAGCTGCTGGAAATAATTGTTTTAAGGGCATTGATGAGTGTGGATAATTTAAAATCAGGGACTGAAACCTGCATTGAAATGCCTTTTTATCAAAATGAGGGTTTTGTTTTAAATATGGAGAGTAAACAATGTTATGTATATCCCTTTTGGATAGCAATCTGGAGGCTCACAATGGTGTGGCATAATATTTTTTTGTTGGCTTATGAAACATTTGAAGTTGTGATATCGAAACTTCATGTAGCAGTATTATTTTTTCCTTAACAATATTTTCCGCAGCAAGAAGTACCTCAGCTACATGTTTACAATGGGCTTCTTTGCCTCATATTGTAGTTGTTTCATAGATGCCTTGCAAAAACCTGGAAGAAGTATTTATATGTTCATATTTAAAAGACAAATATATTACACATCAATTTTAGCCTAGCCATCTATTTATTTTTGATACATCAACCTTTATTATCTGGTGAACCTACCTTTTAGGTATGTATCTTCAGCAAATGTTGTTGATCGCAAAATAAGAAGGTATCTCGATTCATACAACTTTACAGCATCACTGATATTTCTATTGAATCTGAAATAAAAGTATTATGTTAAATACCAAGAGAAAGTTTATAAGCACAATTTAATAAACTTAGTGGACAAATAATCTTTAATATTTACATAAAACGTTAGAAACAATTATTACCTACCTATCAAAATAACATTGAATATGTTTTTTGGTAATCTTTGGCAATATCGTGGAGCTATTAACGTCCTGGTAAAGTTCAACAGCAGGAACATCAATTGCTTGACTTTGAGAAGCTGGAGGGCTTTGATTGCCGAAATTAAAATTTCGGTCATATGATTCTAACCTAAAAGAAAAAATATCATTTATTATTGGAGTAATGTTCTTTGATTATTCGTAAATTTTCCTAACATTAATCAAGAAATAATTAACACGTTCCAATCAAAACTAGCTCCAAATCTTTAACAACAACAAGTGTACAGTTTTATAATATTTTAGTAGATAGATACAAGCGTACCTCTCAACAAGATCTGCTTTCTTTCCAGTTATCTTCGCTCCTCGTTTTTTTAGTTCGTCTTTCTATTCTTTAAGCTTCCAGGTACAATACATCTTAAAATTATCGATGGTTAACCAGTTTCAATATAAAGAAAAGCAAATTCTCTTTATGTAAAGTATTCTACAACAATTTGACAGCAGCCATGGCGCCGCTGGTGCCCTCTACGATTAGCTTTGCATGTGGATCCCCATTCTACCTTTAGATAAAGTAACTACATTTTTGGACCATCTTAACTCTATGAATTCTAAAATTCAGTTCACAATGGAGTTAGAGGCAAACAATTCCTTAGCTTTTCTAGATGTGTTAGTAATTCGGAATCCTGATAACACCTTGAGCCATACTGTGTATAGAAAAAAGACCCATACAGATAGATATTTAAACGGTGATTCTCACCACCATCCTTCACAGTTAGCTACCGTGGGTAAATCTTTGTTTCAGAGAGCACGAGGGATCTGTGACAGTAAACACCTGGCTGCCGAGCTCCTCCATGTCAAGCAAGTTTTGCATGACAACAAGCTTCGAGTCCCGCGCCTACGTCACAGTGAACGAGTGAAGCCGGCCACAGTCGAGCGTGTACCTGCTGTACTGCCATATGTTAGAGGAGTCACTGACAATATTGGCTACATCTTGAAGCGCGCTTCCATCAAAACATACTTCAAGCCGCTGAAGAAGATTGGTCAGTTTTTACCATCAGTCAAGTGTAATGTCCCTCTGCAAGATGCAGGAGTGTACAAGCTTGATTGTGAATGTGGTCTCTCCTACATAGGACAAACTAAAAGATCAATAAAAACCCGCGTTAAAGAACATATAGCTGATGTGAAGAATCGACGCTGCGGGAAGTCTGCAGTCTGTGAACACGTACAGGATCACCCCCGTCACTACATCAGATTTGATAGACCGCAAATCCTCGCTAAAGAACACCGATTCCTTCCAAGGATGATTCGCGAGGCTATTGAAATCAAAAAACATCCTAATTTCAATAGAGAAGATGGCTGGGTGCTACCATCTGCTTGGGATCCTATAATAAATAAAATTAAATCCCAACCCAAGCATACAACTGCAAGACTTCAAGATACCATAAGTTCATACTGCATAGATCGGAACAAAAGTTAAATTTTAATCTATGGTAACCGCGGTTAACTATGACATATGGACGTTGAACATCTCAGTCCCGCCCGTGACCATGAGTGCTGTAAAGCGTTCGAAACGTCGGGTATTTAAAAAGTTAAATATACGCGATAAATTCCGTAAAAACTAGTATTATTTCAATGTGTAGTGTTCGCGTAAATATAAGAAACCTACATTACATTATTGTTGTAGTATCAATTGCTTGCCTCGTCTGGGCTAGTTTCTATTGAAATGCACACGACGCTTCTATGAGAATGGCTGAATAGAGTTAATAGAACGAACTAGTTCACAGTCTGAAATCAATTAGTACAGAGAAATCTTTTAAATGACCGAGCAGTCACAAGACTATATGACGCTTCTACATCTACATAAACTAATAATTTTATTGATTATGACACAGATCAAACAGTTATACACAAAGTTTCACAAGAAGATAACAGATGGTGTTAGTTGTTATTGATTAAGAGGATAGAGTTAAGCTGAGAACAAATTATCGGACGCGTCCGTCAGCCGCGGCTGACAGTCGCGGCTTAGCGGTGTGCACGGTAGCTGAGACAGCGTCCTCGGACGCCTCGCTTCGGTCATTCCAGAAAGGTTTTGTCAATCGAGAAACATGACAAACAGTGACAGCGAGAAAGAATTTATAAAGTTAGCGGCAGCTGCTTTATGTCGTCCTCCAAAAAATAGGGGACCCAAACACTCCTCGTCCATGATATTAATGTAAAACGACTCGAGTATGATGAATTTCATACATTGTATCCAGACTTACAAAAAGATGATAAACGTTAAAAATGTACTTATGAATGTACTAATATGTACTTATAAATATAGGCACTCGTGGCCATGAACACATTCAATTAAATTTTTTTTTTTCATTACACATCATGTCGCGAGCGCAGTTGGTTCGCTTGTGACACTCGAAACGTCCGCGGACGCGTCCCGTGCCCCGTTCACACTGTCCGCGGGCGCACCAAACATCCAGCCGGCCAGATTCTGTTCGGACGTCCGAACGCTCAAGAGCGACGCAAAGTCATGTCCGCGTCTTACGGCCGATAGTTTGCACAGTGTAGTATTAAATGTACTGGCTAGATCTCAATAAGCCGCGGCTGTCAGCCGCGTCCGTCAGCCGCGTCCGATAATTTGTTCTCAGCTTAAGTCAGCTCAAATTCTAATTTCGTCCCCACTTGCCCGCGCGTCGTATGTTATGTACCGACATGTTTGTAATCACTAATACTGTAAGTAGAAAGGTCGTTACACACTTATTTCATTAGGTTTATCATATTTATGCCTGTTTCTTAACGCCAAGCCAGTCGCTTCTTATTTTATTACGGTTATTTCACATTTTAATTTTACGTCGTCCTGTTGCGTAATGTATATTCTGATCGTGAGCGACACAACCTCCTCCTTCAAAGGCCGAAGCGAAGTGACCGGCCGGCAGGAATCACGCCTCAAGAGGCCGATAGTTTAGGTAATTTCTTTTTACAGTGAAAGTGATGGTATTTAAAAAAAAGTAAATAACATAAGCACTGCTTTATAGTTAGTTCAGTTAGTATGCAAAGTTTCATGATCTTATTTAAAGTATTTTATGAATAACAGCGGTTTATTGTTTATTTTGGAGGTAACTTTGGATTTTTTTTTCTATCGAGAAAATTTTACGAAATCGTGTTTTCGTCTAACATAATCCTTAACATTAATCCTCAACTTTACCATATGTTTATTTCAAAATTAATGTTGCAATATTTTCGGCATAACGAAGGATCTTGCTAAGCCATTTGAGATTATATTAATAACTAGATGAATTATTTGATACATATTTTAACAGTTTCGTATGGTGAGTAGTGAGTCTACTGGAATGAGGCGTTCAATTTTAGTTTTTATGGATGACAACGCATCTGCATTTTGATTGTGCGTTGGAGATAGATGTAGAATGTAGATGGTTACTGTGTAGTGGTAATGTAAGAATATCCAAAGTTTCATAATAAGATCCGTGTCGTAAGGGGCGACAGAGAGAAGCAAACTATATGTGGTGATCTGTGGTGGGGGGATCTATTTTCAGAATTGGGGTTTAATAGTTTGTAACGGTACGGTAAAAAATAAATAGTTGAATGAATATCGTATGTGTAATGCATGTGGCAGGTACTGCGGCGGGTGATCGTGGCGGTGCTGGAGCACGCACTGTCGGGCGGCGCGACGGGCGAAGGAAGCGAGGGCGCCGGGGACGTGGCGGGTGGGGAGGGGGAGGCGCGCGAGCGGGGGCTGGCGCTGGCCGGCGCGGCGTGCGGCGTGGTGCGCACCGTGAAGCGCGCGGCGGTGGGTGAGCCGCTGCGCGCGCTGGCGCACCGTCACCCGCACGCGCGTCTGCCGCCGCTGCTGGCGCACGCCGTGCTGCAGGTACGTGCTGCACGTGAAGCGCGCGTCGGTGGGCGAGCCCACCTTGGTTTACGCGGTTGACTTTCAGGATAATTTACGGTAGTAGTGGTTTACGGGAAGGTCATATTAATCTTAGGTCATATATCTTTGCACTGGCGGGAATATGTAGATACTAAGGGAGGCTAAAAAGTTCACGAAATTGGGGGGTTGGCGAGTGTGAGTTCACTCATCTACGTGGGCGCTATTTTAGTGACTCATTGTTAGTAAATAATATACCAAGTTTTAGTCTAATTAAGGCATTAGCTTTTAAGTTATCAACAAGTAAAGAAGTCAATCGGGAAGAAACTAGACACTGTGGAGAAAATTGAATATCGCCCCGTCATTATGTTTCTCACCAAACAAGGAAAGACACCTCAAACCATTTTTCAAGAGATGTCAGCTGTTTACGCTGATTCCACTCCTGAGAAAACCATGATTTATAACTGGCACGCCCTTTTCAAATAGGAGAAGTGGACTGCATTGAAGACGACCCCCAACCTAGGCGGCCGATTGAAGCAACCATGCCAGAAATGTCCATCTAAAGAAAAAACAGCTTGCAGAATTAATTAAAGTATCAGAAACAACCATTTTAAATATCGTACATCAACACCTTGGCATGACTAAAGTCTGTGCGAGATGGGTTCCGAAAATGCTTTCTGCGCATCAAAAACACAACCGCGTTGAAAGTCGTTGCGAGTCGCGAGAGGTCCAAAAACCTCTATGGAGAGCAAAGGGATAAAGTTACGGCACGAACCTTAACTGGCAATGAAACTTGGGTTCACCATTATGAACCCGATTCAAAGTAGAAGTCGATGCAGTGGCATAAAAAAGCCACACCCCTCCTAAGAAGTATAAGGTGTAAGTCTCAATCGGCCGGAAAGATCATGACGGCGATCTTTTGGAATACAGAAGGTATCCTTTTGATTGATTATAAGGAATGTAGTGTTTACATAACGGGACAATACTACGCTGCTATACTAGATCAATTAAAAGAAGATATTAAAGATAAAAAGCAACGATATCTTACAAAAGGCGTGCTCCTTTTGCACGACAACGCGCCCGTGCACACAAGCCATGTTGCGACGACTGCCATACACCGGTGCGGTTTTGAATAACTGCGCCACCCACCCTACAGACCAGACCTGGCCCCAAGCGACTATTATTTGTGTTCAAAAACGAAGGACTGCGTGAGAAAAAATTTGGCGACGATGATGAAGTGAAGTGGACAAAAGCCCAAGACAAATCTTTTTTTTAGACGGTATTAATAAGTTATTTGACAGATCTAATAAATGTATTAGGTATGGAGTGAAAAAGTGTCCATTGTAAGCAGTAAATAACAGTTAAAAAACTATCCACAACAGCGCTGGAGTAGCTACTGGGATGAAATGAACTTAGCAGTTGTCGACGGTTTGAAGTGTGCTGCTAAACTGCTCAGTAGCTCTAAAATCTAAAATAATTTTATTTAGTAAATATAACCTCGAAAAAGTCGTCTATCCTACTAATATTTTTCGGCACGTTCTTTAAAATGTAACCCATAATTATATTGGCACCACCCTTATTTAACGGTTACTATGGACACTTTTTAATACACAGTCTGAACTCCTTACTTCTTCTACACTCAATAGTATTAGGGTTAAGGGAGAATACATTAAAAAGGAAAAATGGTGTAAGGTTTCATTTCATTATCCTTCCCTGTCATTCCGCGAACTTTTTGACCTCTCCTCGTAGATAGTTAACTGTGAGCGTCTTTGTATTGACTTGGTATGTGTAAGTTATATTATTTTCAAAATCTAAACATTTTTTAATCTTTGAATACCACTCCCTTTAAGGTTGATTTGAAAATTAATCCTTCAGTTACCATCTTCTTATTTGGGCCCATTTTAGACGTTATAGCGGTCAAACCACAAACACTTAAAATGTTAATTATCAAGAAAGCTCACGATTGTGACGAGCGACTACGAAACCTTACTTTGTGCGTGGCCCGATACGCACTTCGTCAGTTTTGTTATTTTCATGTTTTTTTTTTTAGTTATAACTGAATTAACACATATAGTTTTATTTTACCAGGGCTGGTATGAACTCTCTTGCCTTGTGCCTGTTTGATTTAGAGTGTCGGGACACGTTGTATGATAGGTTATTATCATTGATTGTTTGAAAGGACACATAGACGATTTTAACGGTATACAGAAATTGGTGACGCTGGCGGAGGTGGGGTCGTGGTGCGAGGGCGGGCAGCACCACCCGCTGCTGCTGGAACTGCTGCAGCAGCTGCGCGAGCTCGTCGGTGACGACGCGTTGCTGCAGCTATACAACGAGAGTAAGGTTGGTCACATCTCAGTTTGACATTGTTATATTGTTCAGTTTTTGTCGGTTCATAATGAGAGGAAGTTCGGTCATACTTCCCTTTGTATTATTGGAACAGTTTACATATATTAGGGTTACCAACCGTCCTGTTTTACGCGGACATGTACTAGTTTTGTAGTATCTTGGGATGTCCTGGATGGTTTTAAAGCAGCGTCCTAGGTTTTGAAAATGCCCTGATAAGGTCATGTAGAGGTATTTAAATGTTATTCCAGAATAAGGGTTGTCATACAAGCATGTAACGACTTTTAATTTTCGGGATAGTAATTAAATAACAGTGCATCTGGCAGTTACAAAAAAAGGTTTTTGAGTTTTTATAAACCATAAAAAAATTATATGCGCATGTCATTGATTTCTTCTAAGGGCCCTTCGCAGTAATGTTCCCGAAATTCAGGCGCGGTAAGGTTCTCCTGCGCATCTACTATGTCTTTATAAATGGATAAAATTGCTATATCTCTCCAATCTGGGCCAAAATCTTTTTAAAGCAATTTTTTAACATCATCCAATTTATTTTTATTTACGGATACTATGTTAGGTAACTGTTTAGATATCGTATTGTTAAGAGATTTATTTCGTTGACAAATGTTTTGTGATTTTCCAAGATCATTTTAACAGTAAAGTTCTCCCCTTACCAAAACATTTCCGGACAATTTTGAGTGTCTCAGAACAAATCACTTACATTCTTTAAACACGATATTCCATGACGAAGTTGGTTTTAAAACTGACTTCACTTCATCTTGCCAGTTAATTGATAGAATCGGGCGTTACTTTGCGAAAATCCATTATAATAAAAAATCGGTCCCAAGCTTTATCAACGTTGATGTTTCCATACATTTTACGCATTTTTTCTCAGCAATACCAAATTGCCGGTCAGCAAGCATAAACGAGTGACCTGTCACTGGAAACACCAACTCGATTGTTTTAATATATTGATGCTCCAAAAGCCATTTAGAACATGCCCCCACCAGAATGCTGTTTTTATTCTGACCGCCGCAGCCATCTGCGACCAATCGAATGTTAGTAATGCCGGTCAAATCTCTATGATTAAGGGTATGTGTAATAGACGAAGTGACTAAGTTCGAATCTTTATTGATTTCATTTTCCATGCAATAATAAGTAAACACACGCTCTTTGCTTAAGGGGATATTTGAAACACCTTCCACCACAGTAAAATTAAAAACGCGAGTAATATGCCATTTGATCAGGCAGCTTTGGCAAAGGCAGATTTTTTTGGCAATCAAAAGATAAAATCTTAAGATTAAGATCATTCGAATCATCTTTAAGTTTCTCATAAAAAACTTTAGTCCTTAAAGAGTGCACGTTCTTCTCTGTTACAAATAAAGCTTTCTTATGAGGATCAGTTTCAGAAGCAATTTTTCCAGCAAGCTCTAAACACTTTGAACATGCGACAGTTTTTGGTGTTCGAAAGCCTAAATTGTAGCAAGAATTAAAAATGTGACGGAAAAACGATTGCTTAACAGCAGCATTCGAATACTCACTATTTTTATAGATTTTGTACAGCTTGTTGATGTTCAAATCTGAGGATAAATAGTTTCTTTGAGCCGTCTTTGTTTTCCTGCAGTAATGAGATTCAACACATTGCAATTTTTGTATAAAATTATGAATAGATAGTTTTTGTTCTCCATATAAATGTTTCTTACGATTTTCACCTGGAATAAAATAAAATAACTTCAACAAATAGCTAGATACCCAAAATTAAAGACCATAATATCCGTAAAATAACAGAAAAGAAAATTGTTACCTCGCTTCTCATCAATGATTATATCTCTTCTTAATTGTTGTTTGTTTTGTCCATTTAAAACCCGCTTTCCGCTTCACAGGTTCAATAGAACAGTATTTTAATATTAAAGAGTCTTGAACTTTTTTATTTTTATGTTTGTAAAAATTTTCTTGTAATTCTTTTAACTGAGCCATTGTTAATGTGGTACATTTTAGTGCTTTCGAATTATGAATGCACACTCTATCGGGTAATGATTTCGCCGAGTACCTAAAACATAATAAAATATATAACAACAATATGGCCTTTTACATGACAAGAAATGACAACCCTACGGGTAAACTTACTACAATTCTTTAGCTCGGTTTCTAGCCCAATTTTCTGGACTCCTTTTACGTTTTCGTGTGAAGTTGTTGTTTATTAAAGTTGAGTGGCCTTCCGTGATACTATTTTCACTGTTTTATATTAGTATTAGTCAAAAAAATACTTAGAATACAGTATAATTCACGGAGAGAATTGTTCCTACGGCTGTTACAAAACTCAAAAGAACTCTCTCTTCTGATTGGTCGACAACGTAAGATGGGCGGGTTTGCATTTAAAGTTTTACAGATAGCCGGATTTGATGCTAATGTCAGGTTTTAGCCTGTTTTTACTATGGTTTATTGCCAGTTTTGAACCGTATACTCGTAAGGGAAACGTTTTTATTTAAATCAATTTAAGTTGCCATATCAATGATTACTTTTTGTCAAAAATCAAATTGCCGCCTTTGACACTAGTCGACTCATATAGTACACACATTTCCACGTTTTCGGTGCAGTTCGGTTCGCAGTTATGTCCGACAAAGCCTTTACTGCGTCTTGTTTTTAAACTGAAAGGTTTTGGTTTTGCAACTTCAAAAACTAGTTTTTTTTTATTTGGATTTGGCAACCCTAATATATATAAATTCCATAAAGTCACCATCCAGACACGGAATAATTATTTGTAGGTTATAGAAATATTTGTTTTGGAAGGATTCTAACTTGCATTCCTCAGCGTCACAACTCATTGCTAAGCTACCTCGTCACGAAGCTATAAGATGAAAAGAGTGCTCTTGTGACTGATTATATTAACCAGTTCATTAAATATAAGTAATATTGTGAATAGGAATGGGAATAAGACTGCATGTCTGAGGAATAAGAAAAAAAAATATTTCGAAGACATGTGAAGTTCGCCAACACGCATTGGGGCAGCGTGGCGGACACTTCCTTGCCCTAAAACCCTCTCAGAAATGAGGGGAGGCCTGTGCCCAGCAGTGGGACGTATATAGGCTGTAACTTTACTTTTTATATTGTGAGTTGCAGTGAAAACGAGTGTGTAATAATTGGTTTAGGTGAGTGGGGGCGCACGTAATATAACTTATACGTAATGTAATGTTGTGTGGGGTGTCAGATCAACCTGTGCGCGTACGTGTCGGAGCGGTGCGGCGGCGAGGCGGGCGGCGGCGCTGGCGCGGGCGCGGGCGGCGCGGCGGGTGCGCTGGAGGTGCTGGAGGCGCGCGGGCTGGCATTCCTGGTGCCGCAGCTGCGCGTGCGCGCTCAGCTGGCGCGCCAGCTGGCCAGCGAGCCGGCGCCGCTGGCGCTGTACCGCTGGATCAAAGCCAACGTGGAGCCGGCCGTACGCCACAACGCGGCCTTCGTGTCCACGCTGGTGGCGCTGGTGTGCGCGCACGTGACGGGCGCGGCGGGCGCGACGGGTGCGCCGGACAAGGCGGCGCTGGAGCGCGAGAAGGCGCTGGCGGAGGCCTACGCGCCGCTGCTGACGGCGCTGCTGGAGGGCCGGCCCGACCTGCAGCTGGCCGCCGTGTACGCCGTGCAACTGCACGCGCATGCGCACCGCTACCCCAAGGGTCAGCGCGTTTTTATCACTCTAACACTCACTCAACACTTCCATCTGTACTACTACATGCTAAATGACACTATACTATCACTCAACTCTCCCTATACTTAAATATTCCTGTGTGAAAGTTTTATATACCACTGTAGAATTGTTGAAAAGGAACCGGGCAGTCCACCGCTGGTTCCTTGATCCTGCTTCGAAGGACCACTTGAAAAGGAACCAGGGTGCGCCGTAAACGTTAAATTAAGAAACAGAAGGGAGGAATCGAGGCTTCTACACTTTTTCTTTCTTCTTATTGACTGCTGGTCTTGCACTTTTTTCCGGACGATTCCCGAACGAATTGCAAGAAAACTCGTTTACTGAGCTACCCCAGAGCTATACGCGAAAGTGAGCCGCGTCATTCGTGCGCTTACGTTACGTTAATTGTCTTCTTCATGTGTCTTAGGGCACATGGAGGTTTCGGGCCTCGGGGTAAGCCCCCATTACCCGTGTTGTCCTCGCGGTCCACCACTATGGACTGGTCCTGGGAGCCTTCTAATGGCGTTGTAGGTGTAATAACCGGATTTTTCCGAAGTTGGTTGATTTTTTCGCAGTCGGTTAGACTACGAAAAAGAGAGGTTATCTGGTAGAAGTCAAAGTTGGCCTATCAACGGTATTGTGGGTTGTTACTCGACTCTCTAATCGATATAGAGAGGAGTTCTCTTGGATAGGGTCGCCCGTCTGGAGGGCGAGTGTGTAGCGGCGCAAAGTTGTTAAGATGTATGTGTGGCCCGTTGTCTGCACGGTCGAACAGTCCGCGCGCTAGCCGGGCCACAAACTCCTGGATGGTAGCAATTTTCAGGTTGGCCGCTATAACGTCATTCCGGACGTAGCGACCCGCACCGACGATGGTTCTTAACGCCATATTTTGCTGGGCCTGCAGTCGCCGCCTCAGAGGCTCACTCAGAAGCGCGTACCAGGCCGGAGCAGCATTGGTGATGATTGATCTAATGTAAGTTTTGTAAACACGCACTTTGGTATTAAGTGGTAACTTGGATGCCAGGACCGGACGTAGCATCGCCCGCGCACATCGTGCCCTGCGGACGACGAGGTCGACGTGCGCAGTCATGCGCAGCGCCCGGTCGATCCGGCACCCAAGATAGGTCACGGCCTTCTCGTACGCGATCTGCTGGCCATTGAGGGTTAATTGAGGTGGTAGGTTCCTGAGGCGGTGAGTGAGCAGAGCGGTCGTCTTACCAACGTTGACGACCATCCTCCACTCGTCTAGCCATGGTGGCAGCAGGTCCAGGAGGTGTTGCATCCTGGCAGTGGAAATGTGGGCTCTTCTGGACGAGGTGAAATAAGCGCTATCGTCCGCGTATAACGCCAATTCCACGTCATCCTCCCACTCTTGCAGCCTTCCTGCCAGGGTGGGGATGTCGTTGGTATAAGCCGCGTACAGGACTGGAGACAAACAGCTGCCCTGAGGAACGCCGGCTCTGATGGTTCTGGTTGTGGACTCGGCGCCCTCTACGCAGACGTAGAACTTCCTGTCTGCCAGGAAAGACGCCACTAGCCGCAACATAGCAGGAGGGACACTGGTCTGTTCTTCCAATTTGTAAAGTAGTCCAGAATGCCACACCCTGTCGAACGCCTTCTCGATATCGAGAAAGACGCCCAACGTAGTGCGGCCACGGTTGTAATTGGCCGCAAGCAGGTGCAGCACTCTGGTCAGCTGTGTTGCTGTAGAGTGACCCCTCCTGAATCCGTGCTGCTCCGCCCGAAGTTGGATGCACGGGCGGAGGCGTCTTAGCAACAATCTTTCAAGCAGTTTAGCTATGTGTGGTAGCAGCGTGATTGGCCTGTAGCTGGCAGCTCTACGCCTGTCCTTCCCGGGTTTCGGCAAGACGATTATTTTGCCTATCTTCCAGTCCTCCGGGAAGTGGGATGTCCGCAGTATCCCATTGTAGAGTCGACCAAGCTCTACTAGGACTCTATGGGGCAGCTGTCGGAGTGCAGCGTTGGTAATCCCATCGTGCCCCGGCGCCTTCCTCGGTTGCAAGCGGGTTCGGTTGCAAGCGGGTTGCTGTCCACCGCAGTTCAGCTGGGGAGATGAACCACTCTCCTGCAAGAGGCGGCGCGGGCGACGACAGGAACTCCTGTACGCGACTCTCCTTTTGGGCATGAAGCTCCAAGAACTCCGCACTTGCTGGGTTCGGCATAAATTGCTCCTCGAAGTGCTCTACTAGGATATCCGCTCTACCCTTGGCATCGTAACGACGTTCGCCCGCGTTGTTGGTCAGCGGGCAAACGGGAGGTTTGGCTTTAGTTAACTGTCGGTTCAGTTTATAGAGCGACGCATCATGCTCTTCCGCCTTCCATATGCGCCGCTCCCAGGCATCTCCTCTGTGTGCCTGGACTGCAACCGACAGTTCCTCCGATAAGGTGTTCAATTTCGTCTTGATTCTCGGGCAGCGAGTACGCGCCCAGAGTCTTCTTAAGGCCCTTTTTCTCTTGATCTGCGCGCTAATGTGTCGCGGCAGATCATCCCTTCTGGTTGACATCGGGACGATCGTAGAGGCAGCATTGAGGGCCTCTTGAATCGCCTTTGTCATGTTAGTGGCTGCGGCCTCTACGTCGTCCGCTGTGTTTAAGGGGTGATGTGCTGGAGGTCTCTCCTGCAGGTGTTTGTGAAAGAGCCTCCAGTCGACACGTGTCTTTACTGTTCTGGGCGGCGTAGTCACCGCCTTTAGGCCAAGGGTAATTAAGATCGGGAGGTGCTGTGAATCCAGGTCGTACAGCACCTCTACCACTATCGGGTAGTTGATGTTCCTAGCGAGCACGATGTCCAATACATCCGGACGACTTCGTGGATCCGTCGGAACATGAGTGGGTTCTTCGGGACCTAAAACGTCATAGCCGTGTCTTTCGGCGTCTTCGAAAAGTGCATGACCCGGTGGGTTGATCAGTCTAGATCCCTACGCCGGGTGTTTGGCGTTTAGGTCCCCGGCGATGATGGTCGGTGTTTCGCCTTCCATTATCGTCCGGACGTCTGAGGAGCAAAATGGAGTCCCTGGCGGGCGGTATGCTGCGTAGATCCTAAGTTCCTCGCCCGCCGCCTCCATTTTTATGCCGATAGAGCGCATAGTTTGGTAATCCGGTAGGTCAAGTTCTTGATGGACGATGTCCCTTCTCACTAGGACCGCTGTCCCTCTGTAAGCGGCCCCTTGAGTGGTGACCTCGTCCCTCCTATACAGATGGTAGTTAGGCAGCTTTATGCGTGTGCTCGGATTAAGTTTCGTCTCTCCCAGCAAGATGACCTGTACGTCTTGTTGTTGGGCGACGGTGCGGAGTTCTTGTAGTTTCTGCTGGATTCCACCTGGGTTCCAGTAGAGGAGGCGCAGGTTAGACTCCTCCATAGTGCCGAGCCAGGAGGTTCGCCAGCGCCTTCATAACTGCTGTGATAGGATCGGTCCCGGCTCTAATGTCTGCCAGGACCTGGCTGCCGACTTCGATTGCAATGCCAACCAGACGTTGGATGGCGTCGGCAGTCTCGAAGCCGGCTGTTGGTGTTCTAGGTGCCTGTGCAGGAGTTGGCGCTGGTCTCGGGTGTTGGTATACTGGTCTTTGTGTATGGGTAGAGCGCGCTCTATGTGTAGAGCGGGCTCTATTTTCTGATAGAGCCCTTTCTGGCATTCTACCCATTCTGGCTTTGTCTTCCTTGGTAACCTGCGCCTGGGCTATCGTTACCGCTGGGGTTGGGGTAGAGGTTGCTGCCTGAGGAGGAGGCTGCACCTTCTTTTTCTTCTTCCTCCCCCGCTTACTCCACTGGGTGGTTTGGCGCTCTGTGGCGTCGTTAGCGGGGGGCTGGAGAGTCGCCCCGGTGGTTGCCTTCGATGTGGTGGTGGTGGGCACCACCGTTTCTATGGGTGCCGTGACGGGTGGAGGTGGGGCAGGTTGCCTTCCCTTTCCTCTAATTGTGGTCCACCCGTCTTCCTGGACCACGGCCCTGGGACGACTTTGGGGGACCCTCTTGGGCTCCTCTGGGAGTAGTCCCGGTAGAGTAATCCCCTGCTTCCTTGCAATCCTCCTCAGGACTGGGCAGCGGCGATCATTGGCGGTGTGGTTCTTAGCGCAGTTCGCGCATCGCGGTTCCTCATCTCTACCCCTTGGGCAGTTACTGGCGATGTGATCTCCAGCACAGCGAACACACTTCATTGGCCTGAAGCAGTTGGTGGATGCATGTCCAAAGGCCTGGCAGCGGTGGCATTGTGAAGGGCCCGCTCTTCCTTGCCAGGCCTCTATGACGACTCCTCTCATGAAGAGGAGCTCGTCGACTTGGTAGAGCTCGTTGAGGCTCTCCAGGCTCAGGTGGTCCAGCTGCGCGAAGTAGAGGCACCCAGGTCTGCCTCTACGGGGGGGGGGATCCCTTTGACGTATCTGATCGGGAACCCCTTTGCCCTGATAGCCCCCTCTATCGCGGTTGGATCCGTGCCCACTGGTAGTCCCCGTATGCCCACTTTTGTGGGCTTGTCCTCTTCGGGGGTGTAACAGTACCAGGACATAGCTGGTACTTTCTCGGTAAACTCCATAAGGTACTTTTGTACCGTTCGGAATTCTTCCGGACTCTGGGGGGTAAATCTGACCCCCTTACCGAACGGACGAGCATTCGGTGGGTGGCCCAACTTCTTATTGAGCACTTCGAAATGCTTCGTCCAGTCCGGCAAGCACTCAGCTACTATAGGTGGGTACCTCTTAGCAGATTCTTCCGGCGGCTTTGGTGTTTCGGCTGTCTTAGTCCTTGGTACTGCCGGGGCAGCTACCAGTTGGGCGTAGCTGGTGGAAGGCCTCTGACCATCGTTCGATGGCCGGCCTGACGGGTTAGTGGTAGGCGCGGACGGTGAGTGTCCAGCAGATGTGCTCGGCGCTAGGGTCGCATACGTGGTGGCACTCCACCCGTATGACCCCTCTCCTCCCTGTTCCAGATCAGCAGCATCCATACTGGTGTGTTGTTCCGGTGTTCTGGGGGGGGGGGTTTAATCGGCGATGGCGATTTGGGTGGTGATCTCCTAATCGGCTTCTCCGGTTGGTGGTCTGATTCTCCCTCGGATGACGAATAATCCGAGGAGTTTGAAGTACCGTAGCATCGCCTCTTCTTCTGGAGGGATGCTGCTGTCTCTGGAGGTGTATGCCTCCTCGTCGTCTTCTTGGCCCGCTGGTGTTGTGGGAACGGTTCCCGCCCAGTCGTACCTTCAGGTACGATGGGCGAAAGCGCGGTCCTCGGTGCGGGCTCCTTACCCGGTGAGGAGGGTTTCCGTGTCGGGATCTGGGAGTAGGAGGACACTACTCTAGTCCTTTCAGGATAAAAGATATCGCGGTACGCGATTGGCCGATCTAGTACGCCAGGACGGTCGGGTGGTCTTCTTGGTTTCGGCTTGGGTGGGGGTTCCCCCTTGTCCTTATCGGACATACTGAGAACCTACCTACGTCAGTCAGGTAATCTAATTTACGGCCCTGTCTACAATATGGTATATCAGATAGTGGCTTTCCACACTTGGGGCACTGCTTACCCCTTTTGTAATCAAAAGGGTTGGGGGAAGTGCTAAGGTGGCACTTTAAAACGCGACTAGGCACAGGATGCACGAAGCGCATAAAGTGCCAAGAATCACCTAGGGGCCGGTGACCTCGACGCCTCACGGGACTCAACGTTCGGCGGAGGATGTCGTACCGGCGGTCATTTGCAGCCACTGCTAACTACAAAAAACGCACACCTAGGAGATCCTTGCTCGTGCACTTGCGTAACACAATTACATCAATTTGTTCTATCACTCTCTCACGGTTTTCTCAATAACTTTATTTGTATAAGACATACATTTATACAATTTACTTGTAAAGATAGCACAAAAAAAATATCTATACTACGATATACATTACATTTTCATATCACAAAAAATTCTTATAGGCGCGTCGCCAACAATCTCCCCCCCCGTGCATCAGCACCATCATTTGGGAGGCGTCGCGGGTACCAGGACTATTATTCTGGATGTAGGTCTCCTCAAGATACCTGTGCTAGTAATGACGTCAACCACTCTGTTGTGACCGTCTGGTCCCGGTAGCGTCCTACTAATTTTGCCTTTCGGCCACGTATTTCGTGGCAATGAATGATCTATTATCAAGACAATATCACCTTCTTTAGGCTCCATCAACTTTCCGTTATTACCTGTTCGAGGTATTAAAGTAGGCATGTATTCTTTTAGCCATCTTGTCCAAAAATGGTCGGCTAACCTCTGTGCAGATTTCCAATTGAGTTGACCCGTCAGATGTTGCTCTATAAATAATCCAGGTGGTCGATCACCACATGAGCGTCCCAGAAGAAAATGATTGAGTGTCGAACCCTCTTCAGGACTATCCATACTGAATGTTACCAGAGGTCTTGAATTTACAGTATGCTCTGCTTCTAAAAGCAACGTATGTAGAACCTCATCTCGTGGGCTCCTTTCTTTGAGCGGAGCGGTCAACGCAATTTTAATTGATCTTACTAACCTCTCCCAGGCGCCACCCATGTGCGGTTCTCCCGGAGGTATAAACTTCCATTTAATATATTTTTTAAATGACTCATTTTTCATGCCCTCATAGCATTCTTCGCATGCTTTCAATAATTCTTTATTCGCAGCTTTGAAATTTGTCCCGTTATCGCTGTATATAACGGCTGGTTTTCCTCTTCTGGCGATAAATCGCCTCAATGCCATTATCATTGACGCTGGTGTCAATGAGGCTGCTAATTCCAGATGTACTGCTCTGATGGTCAGACACGTAAATAAAACACCCCAACGTTTTTCGTGTCGCCTTCCTATAGTCACACTCATAGGTCCGAAATAATCCACGGCTGAGCATGTAAAAGGTGGTTCGTTGTGAGCTATTCTCTCCAGAGGAATATTTCCTTGTGGCACGTTCTGCGACTTTGACCTGTATGTCCTGCACCACTGACAATGATGTGACACACTTCGTACTACATTACGCAAGTTCAAGACATAAAATTTTTGGTTCACTTCATTCATCACCGTCTGGTGGTTGGCATGTCCAAAATGATGATGAACTTCTCTAATCATCATTTTAACGATTTCGTGTTTACCGTCTAATACGACAGGTTTTCTACTTTCCTCAGTCAAATTAGACTTGAATGGTAAACGCCCATTTAAACGGAGTAAGTTATCTTCTCCTATTTCCATAGATAATTTACTTAAGCGTGAACTTCTTTCAACGCTTTTGCCTGCTTTTAAGCATTTTATTTCCAAATGAAAACACTCGTCTTGAACGAACTTCCAAATTAATAATTCAGCTTTTTTCAAGAGCGCTGTGTCCAACGCGCTATCGGGTCCTTTAACCGACTTTGCTAAAACTTCGTTGGAACACATAACCGACTTTTCGGCTGCGTTGTCGGGTCCTTTAACCAATTTTCTTAAACTCTTGAATTTTTCTACCGCTTGTAAGATGCGTGTAGTTGCCCCAAGGAATTTCTTAAAGCTGCTAAATCGTCCGTAGTCGGGTAGACTTAACGGTTCTTGCTTTCTCAGCGCATTCACCTGTTTCTAAGCTATTTATGGTGTCCACTTGTTTGGGCCATAAATCAGGACTTTTCCTGAGGAATTCAGGTCCTTGAAACCAGCGATGACTTACATCGGAGGTGGAAGGAAAATTTCTAGTGGCGTCGTCTGCCACGTTTTGTGACGTCATTCTGTACTCTTCCGGTGGCGCGTCATCCTTGTGCCGCCATAAGAATCGAAGGCTATCCCTATCTTCTTCCCGGATTTTCACTTGCAGGAACATTTCTTTAATGTCTGCCATTACTACCACGCTTCCTTCTCTGTAACGTAGTAGAACTCCAAACAACGACTTCAATAAGTCCGGTCCGGTTAACAATGCATCATTAAGACAACGTCCGCCCGTCCTAGCGGCGGTGTCGAAAACTATTCTTATTTTCTTTTTTTGTGGGTGAGTCACTGCGAAGTGAGGAAGATACCACGTGCGTGGGGAAATGGAAATATGGTTCGCTTTCTCTGCGTAACCGTTAACGATGAGATTTTCAATTTGCTTCTCATATTCCTTTTTCAACTCGCTATTTTTGTCGAGCTTCTTTTCGATATTAAACAGGCGACTTTCAACCTGCGCTCTATTCGACGGCATGCACTCATTAGCTGTGCGCCATAACAAAGCACTCTCGTACCTATTATTAGGTATACGACGTACCGTTTTGCTCAAAATATTTAAAGCTCGTTCTTCTGGGTCGTTCGCGGGCTTTCTCGCAGACACTCCCAGAAATTCCAAACTAAAATAATCTTTGATTAACTTCTCCATGTCCTCCTCCTTCTTGGTGGAAATGTGGTTAACAATCTTGATTGGTTTAACGCCACCCGATATGTGACCATGTAAAACCCATCCAAGTTTGGTGAGCGATGCTACAGGTAGGTTCTTACCTCCTGAAATTAATTCACGAGTAACTATGAGATGCCAATTGTCCTGGCCAATTAGTATGGTAGGTCTGGACCTCTCATACATCAACTCGTCCTTAATCGGTGTCAAATGAGAACACCGTTGCAATAATTCTCGACTCACTGACTGCGGAGAAAGGTTAAGTGACTTAATTGTTTGCACACTTATCTCCTCTAAGTCGTTCGAGTAAATGCCTTTTATCTTAACGTTTAAGCGATACGAACTGTCGTCGTTAATTCGCTTACCTCCCACGGCTTCAATACGTAATTCTTCTTTACGTCCGCGAGGCGCTAACTTCTGAGCCATCCACTCTTCTATGAGTGTCATGGTCGATCCCTCATCCAGAAGAGCTGTTGTCTTGACCTTTCCTTTAGGTCCATACAACTCGACCGGTATAATCTTTAAGTATGCACATGCCAGTGCATTCACTGTACTAACAGTTGTAATTTGAGCCTCTTTACCCCCCCCCCCCCCTCGTCCCCTTGCGGCGAGGTATTTTCATTGGGGTATCGGTGTAGCATTCGATGATGTGACATTCTACATCCCTCTACACCACATTTTTTCGCTCTGCACTCTAACCTCCTATGGTTAGGTGACAAACATTGGAAACATATTTTCGCTTTTTTAACCGCGTCCCATTTCTCGCGATTATTCATGTCCTTAAACTTGTAACAACTCACTATAGAGTGTTCCTTGTTGCATATAACACACTTATGTGTTACCCAACTTACCGGCTTATCCTGGGTTATCATAACCACTTGTCGGTTGTGCCCTTTATTATTTCGGCGTTCTAGACGCTCGCTCGTATTACTTCGGCGCTCATAGCGCTCGCTCTTAGCACGGTTGCGTACAGACCCCTTTGCGGTGTGTACAGTTTGCTTCCTGAATTCAGGACGCTTTCGTTTTTCAGGCACATTTTCATTGCTTAAGGACGTTCCAAATTGTTCACTCAATAAATTTAAAAACTTGGCCATCTTCTGTAACTCTGGCTCCGAAGGATGCTGAGCTCGATATTCAAACCATTTAAATTTAATCATAGTTCCGAGTTTCTCTACTATGCGGCTTACTAACTCCGGTGAGTATAAATACTGTGGTTGATTCAACGCTTGTATTGTGGCAACCACGTTCGTAATACGACTTGCAAAAGATCCTATATTCCGGCAATCTTCCGCCAATCTTGGCATACGCTTTACATTCTCGATTTCGGCTAGAATGAGCATCTCAACCCTACCGAATCTTCTTTCGAGAGTGTTCATTATTTGTTCAGGTTCACGCAAAGTAAACAACAATGACTTAACCGCTTCCTTAGCGGTGCCCTTTAATGCCCTCCTAAGGCGTGCGACATTCTGCACCACTGAAAATTGGCTTCTCGTGTCTTCAAACACCGTTTTGAAAACTATCCATTCACCCGGGTCTCCATCGAACACCGGTAATTCCTGGAGGAAGTGAAGCTGGGAAGACTTATCTTTACCCGCTATCTTTATTGCACTCACAATCGCTTCGGTCAATTCTGACACCTCACTCGCGTGTGTTTTCTGTGCATTTCCTTGGTTGCGCTCGATCTCCGCCCCTTTGCGGCGTGATCCTTTACACGCTTCCTTATCAATAATATCGGGTTGCGTTACACTAACCGGCGCGCTCATTATGGTCTGCTGAACCCAACTCCTTACGAAAGGTTCCACCTGAGTATTCCGCTCTTCATCATCCTCACTCGAGTCGATCTCCTCTTCTCGGTTGAGTCGTGCCAACTCCAATTGAGACTTGGCTAAGGCAGCAGCTGCCTGTGCTCGTTCGAGCTCTGAGCGTTCGAATTTAATCCGCGCCTCTAATTCGGCTTTCAGCCTCGCCGATTGCGATGACCTACTACCTCTCTGTGACCCTTTGTCACTAGTGTGCCCGATTACTGTCCTTGACGATGCCGCTTCTTCGGTCCTTTGACCTACTTTTTCGACTACCGTTTCACTCCTGGATATAACAGATTGTTGTGCGGTGCTGGCTTGCGTACCACTGGTGTCCGTCCTGTTGCTCGTCGTTGCCATGGACGCCCCTGAGTGCCACGTGCATGTGGACGTATCGGTGGTGGCTCCACTTGAAAGAGTTGCCCCACTTGAAGCAGTAGCTGTGGTCGCTCCAGATGATTCCACCTCTTTAGCCTTTCTTGAGAACCCTGTTCTTGTCCTGCTTCCTTCGCTCCTCTCTGTCTGATCTTGTGCCTTCTTCATCTTACAGGAAGGTGATTGTTGGCCTACGGTCCCTAACTGTCCCTACGGTCCCTACAACCCTTCTACACCCCAACCTAACACCACTACCCCTCCCCCCCTTTATCTCCCAACCCTACAACCTTACTACAACCCTAACAGCCCTATCAATCCTGAACGGGGCCTACCGAGGTGAGCCGTCCAGGGATGGAGTCGTGCAGGAATGGAATGGAGGAAAGGCTTAGGAACTGTCCCGTCAAGGAATATGACGAAACAGTCGAGCGGTAGTGCAAGCGCAGTCTCGCTCGAGAGAACTGCTCCACCCGAAGGTGTTGCGCCAGAGCCCGACCGTTTGGCACCGTTAGATGGTCGGGATGTATGCTGCGCTTCGTCGCCCAGTCGCCGGTGACGCCTCGTCCAGGCGCCCTCCTCCGGCCGCGATGCAGTCAGGTGCCCACGAGCACCCTCGCCTGGCAGCAGCAGCGGTGGATGCTTCTTCTTCTTGCACCCTCTGATAACCCGACAGGAAATGCCGGACACGGTCGTCCGACAGGAAATGCCGGACACGGTCGTCCGACAGGAAATGCCGGACACGGTCGTCCGACAGGAAATGCCGGACACGGTCGTCCGACAGGAAATGCCGAGCACGCTTGCCCGAGAGGAAAAATGCCAAGCCCTGCTTGGCCACGATGAGCGCCTTCACAAGGCACCTGCGCCTGGCTGCGATACGTGCCCCATGCGAGCACACGCCCCAAGCCGCAATCCCGGTTTTCTTTCTTCCGGTAGTTCCAGGTCCAGTCCTTCTGCGCTGACCTGGTCTTCTGGCCTTTGGTCCTGTTGCTTCAGCTCAAACCTCCGGCTTCCTTCGGTTGCTGATCTTCACTCGGCTCCGAAGGTCTTCTTTCTCCATAACCAGCAGTCCACAGCTGGTTCCTTGATCCTGCTCGAAGGACCAATTGAAAAGGAACCGGGCAGTCCACCGCTGGTTCCTTGATCCTGCTTCGAAGGACCACTTGAAAAGGAACCAGGGTGCGCCGTAAACGTTAAACTAAGAAACAAAAGGCAGGAATCGAGGCTTCTCTCGATCCGGCCTCCTATAACGCTTACGTTGGGTTCGGGAACAACGTATGTGATCTCCGCAACGGAGTAACACACAAGGGCGATAACCTCTTCCTTTTCAGAAAATAGGTTCAGGCGGGGATTACGGGTCTTCCGAAGTCGTCCCGGTCCCAACGCCTTAATTCTTCGATGTGGACTGTATTATTTTGAGGGACGAATTTCTTGGGAATAAAACAGCAATTATCTTCAAACCGTTCCGTGAGAGAGTAATTACTTTTCCCTATCACTTCCCTACACTTTTTCTTTCTTATTGACTGCTGGTCTTGCACTTTTTCCCGAACGATTCCCGAACGAATTGCAAGAAAACTCGTTTACTGAGCTACCCCAGAGCTATACGCGAAAGTGAGCCGCGCCATTCGTGCGCTTACGTTACGTTAATTGTCTTCTTCATGTGTCTTAGGGCACATGGAGGTTTCGGGCCTCGGGGTAAGCCCCCATTACCCGTGTTGTTCTCGCGGTCCACCACTATGGACCGGTCCTGGGAGCCTTCTAATGGCGTTGTAGGTGTAATAACCGGATTTTTCCGAAGTTGGTTGATTTTTTCGTAGTCGGTTAGACTACGAAAAAGAGAGGTTATCTGGTAGAAGTATACGGGAAAGTAAGCCGCGCCATTCGTGCGCTTGCGCAACTCAATTACATCAATTTGTTCTATCACTCTCTCACGGTTTTCTCAATAACTTTATTTGTATAAGACATACATTTATATAATTTACTTGTAAAGATAGCACAAAAAAAATATCTATACTACGATATACATTACATTTTCATATCACAAAAAACCTTTTATTTATTTAACAAAATATGCCTATTTTACTCCCATGTTCAAAGTTGAAATTTCTTAAATATTTAACATAGAAAGTTAAAACAATGTTTTCCACTTGAAATTATACATATCTTAACCAATACAACAGTTTAATTTACATTTTCTCTATTCATTTCACTATTAAAACACTTTTAAATTTCTTATACAAAACTATCATTATTTCACTTATTCACAGGAATTTTCACATAAAAATAACACAGAATTCACCTCTTTTGCACGTACAATCAATCTGAAATGTTTTACAAGTCATTTTTACATAAATTGCTGAAATTCCAAATATTTAGATTTCTACATATTTGGCCTCCTAAGTACGTGGCTAGCGTGCGTCTATGATCTCACACTATTTGAACAACTAACTTTTGCACGGCTATCGACTATCAGTAAAAATGGAAAGTCTAATATCAACAATACTAGGTGAATAAATGCTTTTACACAATTCTCAAACTGTAGGAAACTATTTCTAATCAGATTCTTATCAGTTATCATGTTTCTTATCAAACAATATAAGTGAATGTTTTCATAAATCAATCATAGAAAATAGGCATTTGTTTTCGTACAAAACATATCAAACTCATATAAGACAATACTTATGCAATCAATTTCCATTAATTCTACTTATGCACAGCGATCATCTCGACCGGGGAACAAATCCGGTAACATAATTTATATCTTAAAAATTCCCTATATGAATTTATTAAAAGATATTACTAAGAAAACGATAAACTATTCCGGCCTGGGAGTCGAACCCAAGACCTTCCAATCATTAATTCGATATTTCTTTAAGATTTAACTAAGCATTTTCTTATCGGAATATTGCTGCTCGATAACTTGCTTTTTAGAAGTTATTCGTAATCGGTTAACTAATAAATTGAAATATTCTTATAGGCGCGTCGCCGACAATTGTATACTACAATGCATAATTATATCTTTTTATAAAATAAGGAAACAAACGAGCACACAGTCCACCTGACGATAAGTGGATGCTGTGGCTTACAGACATCTATATTTATTCTATATTAATGTAAAATATATTTATTCTATACTAATATAAAAATTATTACAATGCAATCATATTTCAGTAACAATAGTGCACAACGTGCATATTATAATTTTAATATATCCATATATACATATATGACACATCAGTACATAATAAATGCACGTATATGACAATATTAACTGTTTAAATAAGCTTCACAATATTTATTGCCAGTAAACTGTGTGTGTACAATTTGCGGATAATATTGCATTTAAATATTACACGGGGTACCCATATCACATATACACTAATTGAAAAACAAAACTTGCTATAAGTAAATTTGTATTAAAATATTCATTTACATTATAAAAACATTAACGGTTTAACCATTTCTTGAGGTATATTTTAAACTTTAACAAGTCCATCACTTTTAAATCAGGTGGCAGATGATTAAATATTTTAATACCTGTGCAAAAGATGCTCTTATAATACATATAATTATTAATCTAACACTTGATCTTCATAAACATCTAAGAAATATTTTAAATCATAAAATACTTTATTCTTTACAATTTTAAATTCAAATAATATTTCTTTTAATTATTTAATTTCGATCAATAATTTATTATCAATAATTTATTAAATATTTTAAACCACATATTTATACAATTTTTGTTATATTTCACAAGCCTAAAAATAACATCTAATAATTTTATAAACAATGACCTATTTATAAAAACAAACACACCAACTTCATAAATGTATAGTGATGGAAGAGATAATATATCAAGTCTTTTAAATAACAATTTCCTCTGGCGATATCCCGCATTTTACATGAATACATTTTTTGGGTAACAAATAATCTATTCTGGTCAATATCTTTACCCCATATTATAAATCCATAGCTTAAAATAGACTACATATGCATGATACGTTGCAATTGCTGTTTTAATATATGTAATATTTTTGACGTATTTGAGAGCAAATATAAATTTATTAATTCTACTGCACTTCCCTGCACTTCTGTCGGTATATCAAAATGTTGAAGTGTTTGTACAGTAGGGCTACGATAGCTATCTGAATACAGAACCAGAGTACTAAACCTATCCAACTGCAAAGAAGTGCACTGCAGGGTGACGTAATGTCCCCGAAACTCTTGCACCTCCTCCACTGCATTGGAAGACGTTTTTAAGTTGCTGGACTGGAAAGGATATCGTATGAACCAATGGCGAGTACATTACTCACCTTTGATTTGCCAACGATTTAGTCCATATGGCAGAATCGCTAGAGGACCTAAGCACTATGCTCAATGACCTCAATAGTGCCTCTCAACGGATAGGTCTTAAGATGATCATTGACAAAACAAAGATCATGCATATTATCAATGTCACACCCATAGAATACTATAATACACAATAGAATGGCTGTCAACCTTATTTTGTACGAGTATCGGTGTCGCCGGAAGCACACATGGAAGCAATTACGTCGTACATCACTACAAACCCGATTCGCTGTGTTGACTGACGGACTTTACAAATTTTAGACTTTCGATTTATGTTTTTGACACATCAATATTTCTTTATTTTTGTTTTCTTATATTCACAAAATATAAATAGTTTCGACTTACTGGTTGTAGGATGTTTCCTTTATTTAAAATCCATTTCCCGCTGTTCTTTCGACACTCAATTATTGCATAATTTGCCATTTTTTAAATAATTTACATGCAGCGACGCTTGACACGGAAATCGGAAACGATTGATTGTGTTGACATTTATAAGTGTGAAGTGACATGTTACTGGCTACACGGGCTCCGCCCACTCCCCCGTTCTATTATGTATCTATTATAGTGTTCTATGGTCACACCTATGTCAGTAGTTGTTGGGAGCACTAAGCTCGAAGTTGTTTTTAGAAATAGAAATAGAAATAGAAACTTTTTTATTCAATGTAGATTATAAAAATACTTATTGAAAGTCATTTTTTTAATTTACCACTGGTTCGCAAAAAAACCTCTGTCCTGGGAAGAACCAGCAAGAAACCCAGCGGGACTATTTTTTTAATAATAGCTTACAATCACGTTTACAATCAACAACACAAGACAAATTAGAAATAGCTTGGTAGCGATCACCCTTCCCAGGGGTTATTATCATCTATAAATTCCTTAATATTATAATAACCCTTTTTATACAAACTTAGTTTAATAACATTTTTGAACTTTGTGTATGACAAATTTTGTATATTTTCTGGGATTTTGTTGTAAAAGCGTAAACATCGCCCCAAGAATGAATCACTGACTCGGTGGAGTCGAGTAACTGGTACTACCAGCTTGTGTCTGTTCCTAGTATTTACAGAATGAATATCACTTATTTTCGCAAAACTACTTTTATTTTTGTGTACGTACATTACATTTTCATAAATGTATTGAGAAGCCAGAGTTAATATATTAATTTCTTTAAATTTTTGTCTCAGTGACTCTTTTGGTTTTAAATTATATATTGCTCTAATGGCCCTCTTCTGTAAAATAAATATAATTTCAGTGTCAGTCGCGTGTCCCCATAGCAAAATACCATACGACATAATGCTATGGAAATAACTAAAGTAAACTATTCTAGCTGTTTCAACACTGGTAAGAGTTCTAATCTTTTTTACAGCATATGCTGCAGAACTAAGTCTGCTAGCTAGTTTTGATATATGGGGGAGCCATTGAAGCTTTGCGTCCAGTGTGATTCCAAGAAAGATGGTGGTATCAACAAGACTCAGTTCCTCCCCATTTAAAATTAGATTAGTATTGACATGTTTAACATTAGGAGTTACGAATTTCATACATTTAGTTTTAGTTCCATTCAAATGCAAATTATTAACATTAAACCAATTGACTAACTTAGCTATAGCATTATTTACTTCGTCGTAATTTAATAACTGTCGTTTTAATTTGAAAATTAATGAAGTATCATCAGCAAATAATACTATATCATGGTTATCCCCTACTATGTAAGGTAAGTCATTAATATATACAAGAAACAGAAAGGGGCCAAGAATTGAGCCCTGAGGCACGCCCATTTGTACAATCGACCCGGAAGAACTCATACTATTAATAACAACTTTTTGTGTTCTGTCACTTAAATATGAAATAATTAATTTAAGAGCATCATTTCTTACACCGTAGTGTTGAAGTTTCCTGATTAATGTTTCATGGTGAACACAATCAAAGGCCTTGGATAGGTCACAGAACAAACCCAAAGCATCCTGTGAATTCTCCCATGCATTAAATATATATTTAATCAGCTCAACACCAGCATCAGTTGTCGAGCGACCCCTTGTGAAACCAAATTGATTTTTATGAAGTAATTTATTTACATTAAAAAAAATTAACAATTGATCAAGAATAATTTTTTCAAAAATTTTACTAAGTGTTGGCAGTACAGAAATAGGTCTAAAATTAGCGGGGTCCAATGTACTACCAGATTTAAATAAAGGTATTACTTTACTATGCTTCATTAAATCAGGAAACACACCAGATTTGATACTACTATTAAAAATAATAGATAGTTGCGGTGCGATTGTATCTATTATAGACGCAATAACTTTAACAGAAATCCCCCACAGATCGGCGGTTCTCTTAATATCAATAGTCTTAAAATATTTTACAATATCTTTTGATGAAACTTTATGAAATGTAAAATTCTTTGTACACACATTTACATTTTGTTTAAGTAATGATTCGGCGACGGTAGGAGAAGAATTCAGTGACTTAGTGGTTAAGATCGGAATATCAGTAAAATATTTCTCAAAAACCATTGCAACGTCCTGATCTGATTTAGTTAATTTATTGTTAAAACTTAACTGGTAGTTTGAATTGCGAGAGTTGACCTTACCAGTTTCACTATTAATTATACTCCATGTCATTTTAATTTTATTAGAAGCAGTCTTTATTTTGTTGCTTAAATACAATGACTTGGCTAAGTAGCACACTCTTTTAAATATTTTGGAATATTTTTTTACATATTCCCTAAATTCGACGCTAGGATTATATGACCTTTCATTGTAAAGTTCATATAACCTTTGTCTACTCTTATGGACTCCTACCGTCGCCCATTCACTAAATGCTTTACGATTATTCAAGGAGAATGTTTTAGAAGTAAAAGTATTATTAAATTCATTGCAAATGAGCTTAAATAATTTTGCATACAAAAAATTTGGATTATTTTGGTATGAAAGTAATGGAAGTTTTTTTACTATGTTACTTCTAAATTTCTCCAAGCGATGTGCATTTACTGGAACAAACACAACTTTTTTATCTACTTGCTTTTTGTGAACATAAGGTAATGAAACAAATTGTCCACAGTGATCAGAGCTCAATTTTTGAATAATACATTTATTGAACGGCTTAACATTTGTAAAAATGTTATCTATACATGTTGCACTAGATTCAGCAATACGTGTTGGCTCCAAAAATAAATTAAAAAGACCATAAGATTTAAACAATGATCTAAATTTAATATTAGTTGATGAGTATGTTTACCTAGGACTAATAATCCGACTAGGTAAGTCCAACTTCGACCGAAAATTTGAAATCGAGGATGGTTATGGATCTGAGACTAGGTCCTTCAATGCTGGCCATATGAGGAAGCTCGAGGTCGCTCAACAAGCTATGGAAAGTCTATACTCGGATTTTCCCTGCGTGATAAACTTACAAATAAAGATATCCGCAGTAGAACCAGAGTGACAGACATGCAGGAAGTCGATGGATGCAGGTGGCTCAAGACCATGACTATGTTCAGCAACGGACTTGTGAAGGGCTGTAATAGTAATGATGATGATGTTATCTATTTGTTCTTTCCAATATCTTCATCTAACGTTACTCCCAGAATATTTGTACATGTAGCTACTTTTAGTTTTGGTGTATTAAATTTTAATGACTAATGACCTATGGATTTGAAACATAGTCCTTTACTGCCGGCCGTAAGAGGAAGGTCAAAGTCGCTCAGCGAGCTATGGAGAGGGCTATGCTCGAGTTTCTCTGCGTGATAAACTTAGGAATGAGGATATCCGCAGTAGAATCAGAGTGATCAACATAACCCAATTAGTAAGCTGAAATGGAAATAGGCCGGCCACATAGCTCGAAGAAACGATTACCAATGGGGGAAAAGGTTCTCGAGTGGCAGCCTCGTAAACGCAGGCGAAGTGTAGGGCGTCCTCCATGGAGTGACCACCTGGTAAGACATGCAGGAAGTCAATGGATGCAGGTGGCTCCGGACCATGCTTTGTGACATTCCTTGGAGGAGGCCTATGTTCAGCAGTGAACTTGTGAAGGACTGTAATGATGAAGATGATATTAAATTTCAGATTAAGATTTGTCTAGATTAATTTTCAAATTATTTATGTCAAACCATGATGAAATTTAGGGTTTCTAATTCTAATTGTATTATTATTTTGCGTTGTCACCCCTGAGGACTAAGATGGAATACCTTGTTTCTAGTAAAAAGAGTTTCCGTATCCGGTTAGGATATATTAGGTAGATGGAGCATAAAAAACATTAATATTAAATAAATAGACCATGCTTACATTTTTCAAAATTAAAAAAAATTCAATTGATCGTAAGTTAAACTTCTAATCTTTTAATTTAACCAATGATCAGTGAACATAGAATAAAGTTGTTAATTGAGATGCAAAAAATATATCAACTGTTCCAAAAACAAGCAAATGTTCACAAAGCTGAGCTGAATAAATAAATAAATAAATACTTTGATAGAAGTGAGGGTGTACCGTGGTACACTGAATACATAGCAACGATCGCGGTAGATTTACTGGCATTTATTAAAAGGTTTCGTTATTTGTCTCCGAAACACATTATCAGATCCTTACAAAATTTATATGGGACCATTTCGGAATAAACCTCTTTCGAATAAAAAAGAATTTTGCAAATCCGTCTATATATGACAGAGTTCTTTTTTTTTCTTTTTTTTAAATATTATCCCTACACTAGGATTTTCTCCTGTATCGTGGGGGCAGTTTACAAACATACATTGCACAAGGACAAACATCCAGACCCGGAACAATTATTTGTAGGCTATACAAATACTTGTTCCGTGCGGGATTCGAACCCGCTTGTGTGTTAGCTGTGGCTAGCAATGACTACGCCACGGAGTCGTCAATTAGTTAGTTATGCCCGAACATACATAAAAAATATAAATATCCGAATTGAGTACCTCCTCTTTTTTTTTAAATTGATTAAAAACAATAACACAAGCGAGCACTGCCTACCTATGGAACTGACATAGGAATTGAGGGAGTGCAACTGTACAACAAGCTGCCTGATGGGATCAAAGAATGTAGCACTATTACACTTTTTCTGATTTCTACTTGTTTTGGACCGGAGTTTTATTTCTATACATGTTAAATTACTATTTATCACTATTAAGCAAACTGTATATTGTTCTTATGTAACAAATAAATGTCTTCTATTAGTGACTATGATTTAATCATTATTGCCCTCCTAATGTATCCTATATAATACTAGTTACTAATTAAATAAAATGTTTTGAGAAATAATTTCTTTAAACCTAAATACTTCTGAATAGTAGTAAATGGAAATAGGACTTTTAACAAACTTACATATGCACCGTTCAGGAATGCTCCTCCGTTGGTTCATGTACCTGTACAACCTGGAGGTGTGCGAGGAGGAGGCGTTCCTGCGCTGGCGCGAGGACGTTACTGACGCCTATCCCGGTAAAGGAGAGGCTCTCTTTCAGGTAAATCAACTGTTTTTGTAAAATCATGCACTTTTAGCGATTTTGAATTCATTTAGGAGTTCAATGATCTCTCACAGTTACTAATATAATTGTGAATTGCAGTTTTAAGTGCTGTGCTTTATTTTACCGTGCGTGACGTTGACATTACCGTGTATTGGCGGTATAAGAATGTTAACCCGCGGGTGTCGCACCACACCGACAGGGGCCGGAGGGATCACACATCAGGAGATGTTAACCCGCGGGTGTCGCACCACACCGACAGGGGCCGGAGGGATCACACATCAGGAGATGTTAACCCGCGGGTGTCGCACCACACCGACAGGGGCCGGAGGGATCACACATCAGGAGATGTTAACCCGCGGGTGTCGCACCACACCGACAGGGGCCGGAGGGATCACACATCAGGAGATGTTAACCCGCGGGTGTCGCACCACACCGACAGGGGCCGGAGGGATCACACATCAGGAGATGTTAACCCGCGGGTGTCGCACCACACCGACAGGGGCCGGAGGGATCACACATCAGGAGATGTTAACCCGCGGGTGTCGCACCACACCGACAGGGGCCGGAGGGATCACACATCAGGAGATGTTAACCCGCGGGTGTCGCACCACACCGACAGGGGCCGGAGGGATCACACATCAGGAGATGTTAACCCGCGGGTGTCGCACCACACCGACAGGGGCCGGAGGGATCACACATCAGGAGATGTTAACCCGCGGGTGTCGCACCACACCGACAGGGGCCGGAGGGATCACACATCAGGAGATGTTAACCCGCGGGTGTCGCACCACACCGACAGGGGCCGGAGGGATCACACATCAGGAGATGTTAACCCGCGGGTGTCGCACTACACCGACAGGGGCCGGAGGGATCACACATCAGGAGATGTTAACCCGCGGGTGTCGCACCACACCGACAGGGGCCGGAGGGATCACACATCAGGAGATGTTAACCCGCGGGTGTCGCACCACACCGACAGGGGCCGGAGGGATCACACATCAGGAGATGTTAACCCGCGGGTGTCGCACCACACCGACAGGGGCCGGAGGGATCACACATCAGGAGATGTTAACCCGCGGGTGTCGCACCACACCGACAGGGGCCGGAGGGATCACACATCAGGAGATGTTAACCCGCGGGTGTCGCACCACACCGACAGGGGCCGGAGGGATCACACATCAGGAGATGTTAACCCGCGGGTGTCGCACCACACCGACAGGGGCCGGAGGGATCACACATCAGGAGATGTTAACCCGCGGGTGTCGCACCACACCGACAGGGGCCGGAGGGATCACACATCAGGAGATGTTAACCCGCGGGTGTCGCACCACACCGACAGGGGCCGGAGGGATCACACATCAGGAGATGTTAACCCGCGGGTGTCGCACCACACCACAGGGGCCGGAGGGATCACACATCAGGAGATGTTAACCCGCGGGTGTCGCACCACACCGACAGGGGCCGGAGGGATCACACATCAGGAGATGTTAACCCGCGGGTGTCGCACCACACCACAGGGGCCGGAGGGATCACACATCAGGAGATGTTAACCCGCGGGTGTCGCACCACACCGACAGGGGCCGGAGGGATCACACATCAGGAGATGTTAACCCGCGGGTGTCGCACCACACCGACAGGGGCCGGAGGGATCACACATCAGGAGATGTTAACCCGCGGGTGTCGCACCACACCCCAGGGGCCGGAGGGATCACACATCAGGAGATGTTAACCCGCGGGTGTCGCACCACACCGACAGGGGCCGGAGGGATCACACATCAGGAGATGTTAACCCGCGGGTGTCGCACCACACCACAGGGGCCGGAGGGATCACACATCAGGAGATGTTAACCCGCGGGTGTCGCACCACACCGACAGGGGCCGGAGGGATCACACATCAGGAGATGTTAACCCGCGGGTGTCGCACCACACCGACAGGGGCCGGAGGGATCACACATCAGGAGATGTTAACCCGCGGGTGTCGCACCACACCGACAGGGGCCGGAGGGATCACACATCAGGAGATGTTAACCCGCGGGTGTCGCACCACACCGACAGGGGCCGGAGGGATCACACATCAGGAGATGTTAACCCGCGGGTGTCGCACCACACCGACAGGGGCCGGAGGGATCACACATCAGGAGATGTTAACCCGCGGGTGTCGCACCACACCGACAGGGGCCGGAGGGATCACACATCAGGAGATGTTAACCCGCGGGTGTCGCACCACACCGACAGGGGCCGGAGGGATCACACATCAGGAGATGTTAACCCGCGGGTGTCGCACCACACCGACAGGGGCCGGAGGGATCACACATCAGGAGATGTTAACCCGCGGGTGTCGCACCACACCGACAGGGGCCGGAGGGATCACACATCAGGAGATGTTAACCCGCGGGTGTCGCACCACACCGACAGGGGCCGGAGGGATCACACATCAGGAGATGTTAACCCGCGGGTGTCGCACCACACCGACAGGGGCCGGAGGGATCACACATCAGGAGATGTTAACCCGCGGGTGTCGCACCACACCGACAGGGGCCGGAGGGATCACACATCAGGAGATGTTAACCCGCGGGTGTCGCACCACACCGACAGGGGCCGGAGGGATCACACATCAGGAGATGTTAACCCGCGGGTGTCGCACCACACCGACAGGGGCCGGAGGGATCACACATCAGGAGATGTTAACCCGCGGGTGTCGCACCACACCGACAGGGGCCGGAGGGATCACACATCAGGAGATGTTAACCCGCGGGTGTCGCACCACACCGACAGGGGCCGGAGGGATCACACATCAGGAGATGTTAACCCGCGGGTGTCGCACCACACCGACAGGGGCCGGAGGGATCACACATCAGGAGATGTTAACCCGCGGGTGTCGCACCACACCGACAGGGGCCGGAGGGATCACACATCAGGAGATGTTAACCCGCGGGTGTCGCACCACACCGACAGGGGCCGGAGGGATCACACATCAGGAGATGTTAACCCGCGGGTGTCGCACCACACCGACAGGGGCCGGAGGGATCACACATCAGGAGATGTTAACCCGCGGGTGTCGCACCACACCGACAGGGGCCGGAGGGATCACACATCAGGAGATGTTAACCCGCGGGTGTCGCACCACACCGACAGGGGCCGGAGGGATCACACATCAGGAGATGTTAACCCGCGGGTGTCGCACCACACCGACAGGGGCCGGAGGGATCACACATCAGGAGATGTTAACCCGCGGGTGTCGCACCACACCGACAGGGGCCGGAGGGATCACACATCAGGAGATGTTAACCCGCGGGTGTCGCACCACACCGACAGGGGCCGGAGGGATCACACATCAGGAGATGTTAACCCGCGGGTGTCGCACCACACCGACAGGGGCCGGAGGGATCACACATCAGGAGATGTTAACCCGCGGGTGTCGCACCACACCGACAGGGGCCGGAGGGATCACACATCAGGAGATGTTAACCCGCGGGTGTCGCACCACACCGACAGGGGCCGGAGGGATCACACATCAGGAGATGTTAACCCGCGGGTGTCGCACCACACCGACAGGGGCCGGAGGGATCACACATCAGGAGATGTTAACCCGCGGGTGTCGCACCACACCGACAGGGGCCGGAGGGATCACACATCAGGAGATGTTAACCCGCGGGTGTCGCACTACACCGACAGGGGCCGGAGGGATCACACATCAGGAGATGTTAACCCGCGGGTGTCGCACCACACCGACAGGGGCCGGAGGGATCACACATCAGGAGATGTTAACCCGCGGGTGTCGCACCACACCGACAGGGGCCGGAGGGATCACACATCAGGAGATGTTAACCCGCGGGTGTCGCACCACACCGACAGGGGCCGGAGGGATCACACATCAGGAGATGTTAACCCGCGGGTGTCGCACCACACCGACAGGGGCCGGAGGGATCACACATCAGGAGATGTTAACCCGCGGGTGTCGCACCACACCGACAGGGGCCGGAGGGATCACACATCAGGAGATGTTAACCCGCGGGTGTCGCACCACACCACAGGGGCCGGAGGGATCACACATCAGGAGATGTTAACCCACGGGTGTCGCACCACACCACAGGGGCCGGAGGGATCACACATCAGGAGATGGGCAGTAGCGTCCTCATAATGACTAAAAATAAAAAACTGCCGTTGTTAAACCGCTTTCCAATCGTGGCTAATATGGCAAATATTCCGCCCTTTAAGGAAACCTATGGGAGAGATCTAAGTTTAGCAGTATACTTTAATAAGTTGTAACGGTAACTGTGACATCTTGTTAAAGGGAAATATTGTGAGGAAACCTAAATCTTCATGTCTTAATAATTTAAAAAATTCGAAAAAGTGAACACAGCACATTCTCCCTCCATAAAAAAATCACTCCAACAGATATGAAAGCTGTATATTCGACGAATCAGACGGTATAAATTAGCAGATTGAGGTAAGGTGTGACATTTTTTTGCATCCTATCCTATTTTGGTGCAAATGGTGACAAGCGAGTATGCAGTCCAACTGATGGTAAGTGGCTATTGTGGCCCATGAACATCTACCTCTATCCTTGATTAAGAATCAAAATGCAGGTGTGTTGTCACCCCTGAGGACTAAGATGTTGTTTCCAGTAAAAAGGGTCTCCGGTTCTCTACACTTACCATGGTTCTTCCCCTTTCGAACCGACCCACGAAACAGGCTTGTTCGGAAAGCTGGAAGTCGTCGAGTCTGCGTACGAGACGATTCGTAATGACTCTCGAAAACAGCACGTAGACGCGGCTCGCTCAGAGGGGAAATCGGTCTGTAGTTCAAGAGAACTTCGCCTTTCTTAAAGAACAAGACCACCGCACTTCTGCTCCACGCCTCCGGATTAGTGCCACCATGGAGGACGGAATTGAAGAGCTTGTGAAGGACTTCAAGTACCGGTGTTCCACCCGCTTTCAGAAGCTCCGCTGTAATTCCATCCTCGCCCGGGGCCTTGCCGTTTTTAAGGTGCTGGAGAGCCATTCTAATCTCGCTCAGACTGACGTCCGGGATATCATCGGAATAGTGTCAGTTAAGACTTGCTCTTGGATCGTTACTCACACTTGCGTGTGGCTCCAACGATGATGTGTGCAGCTGCCCATAGAACCTCTCAATCTCACTCAAAATCTCAGGTGTCCCGGAAACGATGCTGCCACATTCAGTCTTCAGCTTTGATGGTTGGCTCTTTCTGGCAGACAGATCTCTGGCAAAGACTTTCGAGCCCTGGTTCCGCTCGATCGCTTCTTCAATACGAGCAGTATTAAAGTTGCGTAAGTCTCGCCGCATGCATTTGGAGATCTGTCTGTTCAGTTGCCTGTATGCTGTCAAATCTGTTGACGATTGCAGCCTCATCTCTCGTCTAACAGCTATGAGATTAATAGTGTTATTGGAGAGCTTTTGTGTTCTTCTGCGGCCGGTCTTGCAGAACTTAGCTCCGACCTCATGGACAGTTTCCATGAGATTGTCATTCATATCGTCCACTGCATTGCAATCTTCTAGGCACTAAAATCGGTTACGTAACTCGAGCTGAAAGGTTTCGGGATTCTGGATTAGAGCACGAGGGGGACGGAGCGTTGACTTCATTAGACGAGACCTCTCCAACTTAACGTTTAGGTTCAGTGTGCCTCTAACCATTCGGTGATCGCTGCCAGTTTTCACCCTTGCGATCACTGAGACATCACTGAACAGTTGGCGTCTGGTCGTCATAATGAAGTCAATCTCATTTTTTGTCGAACCGTCGGGGCTCGACCAGGTCCACTTCCTGTGGGTCCGCTTCTGGAAGAAAGAGTTCATCATAAAGAGTCCCTCTTTCTCCATAAAGTCGGCCAGCTGCTGGCCCCTTCGGTTCCGTTGCCCTACTCCAAATTTCCCTACCTTCAGCTCACCGCTTTCTCTTGTGCCTAGTTTTGCGTTGAAGTCTCCCATCAACACCGTGTAGTGGGTTTTGGAGGAATGCATGACTCTGGAAATATCCTCATACATTTCCTCCACCTCCTCATAGGGATGTGCTGAGGTTGGTGCGTAAACCTGTATGACCTTCAGCGAATACCGTTTAGTGATTCTGAGTATCAGGTACGCGACCTTCGTCGACACACTCCCAATCTTTACAACGTTGTTGACAAGAGACTTGTGGACGATAAATCCGACACTTCCTTGGGACAGATGGTTGCCCTCCCGGTGATAGAACAAGTTCCCGGACTCGAGGATTAATCCAATAATATGCCAGCGCAACTTGTCTACCTCTTCTTCCAGCTCCAGTATCTTCTCGTCAGTCCTCAGGGTGCCAGCGTTATATGTTGCCAGGTCGAGTCGTCGTAGGTGGCAACCGAACCTGCACCGGAGGTTTTAGCACCCCCTGCCCCGCCGTTACCATGGTTGATGGAGACTGAGAGCCGTTTGTTTGCGTCGTTATTCATGGGGGGATATTTGCCATGCTTGGCGGGCGGGTTGGCAACCGCAGTTTTTTTATTATATCACTGTTGTTATCAGGAAGATGCTGCTGCCCATCTCCTGCCTGTCTCCCTCTGTCGCCTCTTACGACAGCCACGGGAAGATATGGGGTAGTGGATATTCTCAACCGCCACTACACGGTGAAGAGAACTGCTTCTCTTCTGCGAATCCGTCGAGCTGCGATATTTTATTCCCTTTGCTGATATGCCCACTGGTGGCTCGCTCATAGTTTAAACTTGGAATACTTCCAAGCTGATGAGCGCAAGCATTTGGCGTATCTATCCTGAGTCGATGTTCGAGATCGCAATGCAGCGGATATCAGTTTCAAGAACTGACAACCAATGGGTAAGAAAAGTTCGAATTGCAACCACATACTGGGTAAGCTAAGTGGAGAGTAGCCCTCCACTAGATGGCGTAACTACGTAGGAATAGAATAGAATAATATTTATTCAATAAAGATTATTAAATAATACTTATTGAGTTTTGTTTACCAATGATTCATACCTCTGTCCAACTTTAACCAACTTTACAATAATTTTGTACAACTTTTCATAGGAATTTTAATATCTTATATAATTTTTATGTGACCCAGGACCGTGTTGTATGGATTAAATTTTTAATTAGTAAACAGCGCATGACTACAAAATGAAAGGCATTAATTAACAAGCAGCACTACGTTGCAGGTGAACACTTGGCTGACGTGGCTGCAGCAGCAGGAGTCCGAGGACGAGGAGGCAGAGGACTAGTCACAGTGCCCTCACGTCGTCCTCACACATTCGCACTGCTTTCGTTTGCGCTCATCTCATATAAATATAATTAAGCCAAATAGTTAAAAATACCTACTTTTGTTACCCTTTAACGCTGGATCCGCCGCTCTGGGCGACTCTTGTGTTAAATAGGTCAATTTTTAGGTTAAACTACGTAAACAAATGTTAGTATCTCGAGATATTTTTTTGTAGGCCTTTTACTCGATTTTGATACTTTTACAAATGTATACAATGTATAGTGTTCGTTTGTACGTATGTTTGCACCCCGACCTGCCCCCTACCCCCTTCCATCAATGAGCGTACTTTAGTTTAAATTGTATAAATATATCTATGGAGAACTTAAATCAATTTCTATT
This sequence comes from Parnassius smintheus behrii, assembly GCA_036936625.1. Lineage (NCBI taxonomy): Eukaryota > Metazoa > Arthropoda > Insecta > Lepidoptera > Papilionidae > Parnassius > Parnassius smintheus. Next base: position 55,777,730 of record JAUPFT010000003.1, on the reverse strand, counting down.
ATTATCATGATCATTTATTTTCAATACTAAATGGAATTAGTGACTAAACTGTAAGAATGCTTAAATTTCATTGTATTATCAGATTTTAGAATTTTGTAACTAGATAAATCAAAAAAGCCAATTGTTGTTTCCTTGGGCATAAGATAAGTATGTTGATTGAGTGATTTGTAATAAAGTTGTGAAGTGATGCAAGCTAAATAAGTAACAATGGTCAATATGTATTCAGGATGAGAAATAAACTTCAGTGTAATTTATTAACAACTTGTTTTATTTCATAATTATACAATTAATCTAACTATTGTTTACATAATAAAACTAATACAATTTACAAGACATTCACAACTCAAACTGCTCTACAGTTCTTGACTTTCTTGTGAAGATGTTTATTGTAGTCCACTTTGTTCAAGAATAAATGGTGCTGTAAAATAAAAAATAAATACTATTGTTATCAGAGGTCCAAATTAGGTAGAGTTATTTATGTACACTTGCATTGAACTGTTGATATTAATATGGATCTGCCTAGGATTTCTAATAGACAATCTCGTGTGGCAAACAATATTACAAATAAATAATAACAGAGATAGATTAGACAAATAAAACAAAGATAATTAACATAGAATTTTCATAATTTTCATGCAAATATCATTAAGCAAATTCTCATACTTATACTTCGCCTTTTTATAAATACGAATATACTTTTGGTTCTAGCCTACTCTATGAATGAAACTCATGAGGTTTTGCTTATTCAAATGGCCTCTCAGAATCATTTTCCTTGTTCGATTCATTTAAAGTACCGCTAAACTTTGAAGTTTTCGCTTCCGACATTACTGTATTACTTTTATGAGAATTGAAGTATATAACCATTAGCTTTTCAATATTTTCTGGCTTCAATGAATTTCTCGGAGCGTCTAAAATCCAAGATTGCTCCACGTCAACTCAGATAAGGTTAACAAAATTATCTAGTTTAAAAGTGCAACCTAATGACTGTATATCATCAATTAATACTCACGAAAGTGACCCTGACTTAAGTGACGACGACCCCACATTTCAAGACCCCAATAAAATTTCTGCTTGTCGTAGAAATACAACAACTTGGGACAAGTAATGCCAGTAAAATAAAAATGACTCACAGAAAGTCTGAAAAACGGCAACGTAATTCACTAATGTTGAGGATGTGGATGCAGAATATCAATATAATATTGCAAAATACTGGTAAACTTTTTCGTGGTAGAGCTATGCTGCAATTATATTAGTAATATAATTGTAGCACGAATGGGTCGGCTCGACCGGGGAAGGACCACGCTCTCACAGAATACTAGCGTCAAATAGTAGCTTAATACTGCTGTGTTTCGTTTGGTGAGTGTAGAGAACCGGAGACCCTTCCTACTGGAAACGAGGCATTCCACCTAAGTCCTCACGGATGACAACGCATCTGCATTTTGATTCGTAATCGAGGATGGATGTGGATGTCTATGGGCCATGGGAACCACTTACCATCAGGTGGACTGTCTGCTCGTTTGTCATCCTATCCTATAAAAAAAAAACCTTACACTTTTCAGTCAACATCTAAAAAATATGTTCCTATCCGTAGTATAAAAAACCCATGTAAGCCTTGTTGAATAAAATGCTCCGACCAGATAGATGAAGTCCAAAGGGCTAACATTTTTAAAATGTATTGGATCTTTCCAATGTAAACCTTTAAAGGAGTCATTAACTGAAGCCAAAATATAGATATTCCAATGCTCAAAAACCCAAATCACCTAATAATGCGGTTTTTTTTTTCAAAGTAAATAATCAAAAAATTTGAGTTTGCAAAACATATTTCATGAATACTCTAGAACTCTAGATATTACAAAAAGACAGATTGGAACCGTTTAAGTAAAAAGTAATCATGTCTGATTTATAGCCCAGGATGGGAGAGGTAAGCACACTAATAGAAAAAATATATACGAAACCATTATTAAAGACATTGAAAGTCACAAAAATACAATCAGGATGGAGTCACACTACCACAGGGCATCTATTTTATTTTTTATTTAATATTCTTTATTGCACACCAGATAAAAAAAATTACTAATAATATATACAAAAGAAGTATGCAATGGGCGGTCTTATTGCTGATAGCAATTTCTTCCAAACAACCAGTACATCATGTACTATATACATCAAAAGAGTTTATAGGTGGCAGTAAAACGGTCAAAGGTCTGGGGGTTGACTATAGACATATGGTACTTGATTTTGATAATTGTTTAGTCTAGCAGGCTTGTTAGGGTTAAGCTTGAACTTACTACACTGTTTTTAGATGTTGGAAAAGCCTTTTGAATTACGATAAAAACAAATTTCATTTAAAAGGGGTAGGTTATGAAGTAGATGTCTGTTACTTATTTTTTTAATTTTGTTTTCAATTTAGGAGGATTTTCACTGTTTTTAGATTTTGGAAATGCCTTTTGAATTAATTACGATAAAAATAAATTTTACTAAAAATTGCAATAATGAAACGCAAATATGTCAATATGTCTTTTTTTAACACAGATACACTAATAAAAATTAATCACTCGGGCCCAGACAATCCATTTGTGGCTGGAGATGAAACCCATATACAACAAATTGAGTTGTAGTGGAGAGTAGTCAAGAGATGTTTCAGAAAACAAAATTATAACAATTCAAATTACATTATTTCATTTACCACTATCATAGCAGAGTTTAGGGCAACCAGATTTTATAGATAAGATTGGTCGAAACAGTTCTAAAACCGAATTAGCACACCCTGATTGCACATAGTCTTGTCTGCCCTACCCTAGAGTGTTCTTGTAAAGCCGTATGCATGGAGGGAGAGCAGCCTCCGCACGCGGTAGCAATAAGCCGAAGCTGCGGAGGCGAGCATGGGTGCCTGTGATTTGCTACGCATGGTTGAAGAGGTTGCACTTCTTGCAGTGCCGAAGCCGTTGCAGAAGTAACTTTGCGTCAATATTCCTGTATAAAAAGTGAGGTTATGATGATTTTACAAAAAAAAATATTATTCATAAACTATACATTTCCGCAACGGGGGAAGGATAGGGGGGGGGCTTCCCGTGACCCGCTCTCCCCTCCCTCCCCCTCAACACCGTACGCGAGTACCGGACGTCCATTGTCTACCCGACTCTGGGGAGACTTCTGCAGAAACACAGATCCAATTAAACCTAAAGTTGAGTACTGGCCATATTATCAATTATTTAATATCGGCTTCTTTCAGCCAAAAAAGATCGTTGTGATCTTTGTTTACTAAGACATGTAGTTCAACTGAGGCAAAAGTAAGTGACGCAGAAGCCCCAATGAGAGAATTGGGGCCTTTAGCGGCATGTAGCTCGAGCGAAGAGAGAGAAAGTGACGCAGAAGCCCGAATTCTCACCCACTGATGGCATATCAGACCTAAAAGCAAACTTGCACGATAAGTTTGACCCCAGAAATGAGCTGAATAATAGAAAACGAAACAGTTGGCGCTTAGGGGGATATTTATAATTTCTTTTTATTAAATATGGTGATAAAATACAGGGTTAAAGGGGTTCAAAAGAAATAGGATCTTGCATACTCAAGTATTTGAAAATGGTCAGTGAAAAATTTCTTAATTAACAATTATAATATATATAATAATCAAATAATTGCTGTGTTCAAAACAAAAACAAGTTTATTTCGTGTGTACTTGTATGTTGTGTCTCAATTTACAAATATTGCAAATATCACTACCACAAGTATTTAATATCTGGACACACACAGAATGATGGTGATAATGTTCACAGTTTCATTGAGAAAGAGATAAGAAAACCTGAAATCTTCTCCAATATATACATCCCATCAATATGTAGCATTGATTAAAAAAATCTGGCAATCCTTTCAAACTTAAAAAGTTAAATTATGACTTTTTTATTGATTTGAAATCCTTACATGATCAATGGGGTATAACCCAGTGTCGTGAAACAATATAAAAGCATTAAGTTTCCTTTAAAACATATCTTTCGAGTTTTTCTACAAAACTTTACATGCTTAAGTATATTTTATTCTTGTAAACATGAAAAATAAAAGAAAAACAATGCCAAGTTTGGAAGAGATCTTTAGAGAATTCATAAAGCATTTACAAATAAACTAAAATAAAAATAAAGGTGTAATGACTCGGAAGACATTTATATGTGGTAGAGCCATGCTGCAGCTTTATTATGGTTGTAGCACAAATGGATCTACCAGGGAAGGACCATGCTCTCACGGAATGCCACCGTAACAGCGCCAAATGCTGCTGTGTTTCGTATGGTGAGTGTAGAGATTCCAGACTCTCTTTTACTGAAAACGACGCATTCCACCTTAGTCGTCAGGGGTGACAATGCATCTGCTTTTTGATTCATAATCGAGGATAGAATAGAATAGAATAATTTTTATTCAATATAGATTACATGTATATATATGATATGGTATTAAGTTAACTACCAATATAGTATAAAAAAATCTATTTAAACAATATGGCACCAAACCCCATTTATGCCTCAAGCCAACATGTATTTATATCATCAGTGGGACAATTTGAAAAAAATTGATGTGGAATAATTTTTGGTACTCACGGCCATATTCTTCCTGGACTAATTAAATTTTTTTATATAAAATAAATTAATATTCAATTACAATTTATACTGTTACGCCGCGCTTAGGGCAGCTGGATTGAAGATGGCCCTTTTCCCCACAGCCATAGCACCTAGGGCTGTATCCTCTGTTGCGGTCGCGAACTGTAGCTGCTGCAACCTCCCTGACGCGATGGGAACGAAGATCCTGCCGCACGGCTTCTACCTCCAGTGCATGGGCCAAGGCGTCCTTAAGCGTCTCGTGGTGCCCGAGCCTCACAGCAGCTCTGACTTCCAGGTCACGGATGCCGTCTGGTGTGGATAAAGGCCAGTGCTCCCAAGCCCAAGTGGAGTGAAGTCTCAGCGATGAGTTCGACCACTAAAAGCTATTGGGCCCAGTGGGACAGCTTGCTGCTTCAGGATGGAGTTCTGTGTCGTAAATGGGAAAACGTTCGGGGAGACAGCTGTCATTTGCAAATGGTTGTCCCTAAAGCTAAAGTACCGGATGTTCTACAGCTGTACCATAATGATTGTTCAGGAGGCCATCTGGGAGTTAAACGAACTCTACTGAAGATCCGAGAACAGTTTTACTGGGTCCACTGTCGAAACGATGTCGAGGACTGGTGTCGCAAATGTACAAGTTGTGCGGCTGTAAAGGGACCTCAGACTCGTAGTAGAGGTGCATTGAAGTTGTACAATGTTGGTGCACCATGGGAAAGAATAACCATTGATGTGGCGGGACCGTTTCCGGAGAGTGAAAGCGGTAACAAGTATTTCATGGTTGTGATGGATTACTTCACTAAGTGGCCAGAAGTCTTCGCCATTCCAAATCAAGAAACTTCAACAGTTGCTGATAAACTAGTTCATGAAGTCTTCTGTCGTTTTGGTGTACCTTTAGAGATTCACAGCGATCAAGGAAGGAATTTTGAGTCTCAAATATTCCAGGAAACTTGCCGAGTTATGGGTACTCATAAAACAAGAACGACTTCTTATCACCCGCAATCTGATGGAATGGTGGAACGATTTAATCAGACATTGGAGAAGTACCTAGCAAAAGTTGTAGACAATCAGCAACGAGATTGGGACAAGCACATACAACCGTTTTTGTTGTCATATCGAAGTTCTGTTTACGAAAGTACAGCAGTGATACCAGCTTTCGCAAACTTTGGAAGAGAATTACGGCTGCCTGCAGACCTGATCACCGGGATACCACCTGATGCCCCACGCAGTATAACCGATTATGCAAATGACTTGCGGAACAAAATGAACGACATTTATGAGCACGTCAGACAATCGGGCCAGCAAATGTCTGAGAAAATGAAAACCCGGTACGACCGCAAAATGAACAATAAAGGGTTCATCGAAGGTTCATTAGTGTGGTTGCACAATCCAGTCCGCAGCAAAGGGAAATCTCCTAAGCTTCAAGCTAAATGGGACGGCCCGTACCAGATTGTGACCAGGATCAACGATGTAACCTACCTGATACAGAAAGGCGCAAGAGGGACTCCTAAGATCGTCCACGTGGATCGCCTAGCGCGTTATTATGGGGCCGATAATGCTCGGGACGAGCATGTCTTAGGAGGGGGCAGTGTTACGCCGCGCTCAAATCAGCGCACTAGCGCCATCTAGTGTCAGGAACGAGAGCGAGGGGAGCTTTGCAGTAAATGACATCACAAATCTTTCGACCGACAGCGCCACCCGAAGAACTAAGTTTCTGGAAAATCTACACTCGAATACTGGCGCGCATTTACTTGAATATTCGGGACGCTTCTTTGCTAATTTAAATAAATAGGCACTGCAAGATGCGATCGACAGAATTGAACTCGGCGACACAAGCGAAGCTTCGGAGCGGAATTAAGTGAATTAGTGTGTTTAATTATTAGTGTTTTTAACTTTAATTTGTATAAAGTAAATTAAAGTGTTAATTTAGGTAATTCTATCGGCAATTTTTATTGTCACGAACCTCAAGCTCGTAACAATACTAATATATTTTATTCTATAAATCCATTTATTTTAAACTACTTCTATGACTTATATTTGAATTGGGTTTGCAGTTTTGTGAAGAAAAAAGACTTAATAATGAAAACAACAAAAATACCCTACATCATATTAATATGAATAAAAATTAATTCCTAAACGGTCTAATTTGAGATATGTTTTTTTTAGTAAAAGAAAGAAATTTCCTATTTGGTCATAATTTTGAGTATTTTTTAGGTTTTAAAACGTCTCACTTGATAAAATATTTGTTTTTAATTTATAATATTTGCTTCTTTTATATGTATTTATTTAAAATTCATAACTGTATGTTTCCTCCACAATTTTCAGCCAAAAATTTGCTATCAATCTAAATAATGTAAAAGTGAATAAGGAGGTGTCACAATTTATATTCGTATTTGTCAATTTCCCACAAAATGACTTTTTTGAGTACAGTTGGTTTCATCCTAAAGGTGCGATATATCAAATTAAAGATAAGTACCTGGTTGACCGAGCTTTGCTCGGTATTTTTCGCTCGATTTTTTTAATTCATGTGTTTTGGAAATTATATTTAGATACAAACTACATACTGATGAAATATAAATAATATTTTTTGATCTTAGCGACATAAAAGAAAAAACGGAACTGGTTATTTGAATAAAAAATCATGAGTGCAATTATTTTAATTAAAATTTTCGTGTTTTTAAAAAATACTAAAAAAAGGGCTCGAAAAAATAGATTTTCTCAAAACAGAAAAGAACATGAAAAAAAAATTTAAAGAAGTCGGTCGGTCGGTCTGGGCTCAAACCGGGGTTTCAAGATTCTGTGACCGACCATTAACCCAATTAAGCTATTTATAATCACTAACAATCTGTCAAAATTTACCTTCTTATTCTAACAATATTGTAGCAGTTTTTCATTGCCTAAAAACATGGACAAAAAGACATTTTCTAAAAATAAATCCTAGCTAGATCGATTTATTATCCCCGAAACTCCCTGGACACTAAATTTTATGAACATCGTTGGAGCCGTTTCCGAGATCCCGATTATATATATATTTATATACAAGAATTGCTTGTTTAAAGGTATAGGATTAAGATACAATATGTATAAATTTTTGAATAATTTTATTAAAGCTGAATAAAGTAAAATCAAAAATAATAAAGATCGAATCAATCCAAACCACTGAGGCATGTCAAGACATTGTAAGCTTATTCCGCACTGATCGGAGCAAAAATTAACAATCAAATTTACTCACATATTGATATCAAGAAAAAGCGATATTACCCACTCCTACTATAATGTCCTGTGAGTGTTAGGGGTGACACAAGGAAACCAACCAGTAAAATGGACAGCAGCGGGTTCCTAATGTAAAATGTAAAAAACAGCGGTTGCTAACCACCCTATGAGCGCGGCAACTATGGCAAATATACCTCCATGTTCAGCAGTGGAATTTTGACCGGACGTAAAAGGAAACTTATAAATCTCATTGAAGTAATAAGGTACATGTAACTACTACTACTTCAAAGGATGTACGCAACTGACTGGTTTTACTCACCAATTCTAATTGCGGCACAAAGTACGCAAAATGTTATAACACTATTTATCGTATTTTCTCTGGCCTGCCTTTTCTCCTCCATAGGATCTACTCTTTCTCCGAACGGTAAACGGAACATGATGTTTGCAGTAAAATTTCTGCTCACTGCTGCTCAGTGCTCACTCGAAATGACAGATAATGGTTGCCACAGACTAGGGATTATACTATGATTGTCGATATTAAAATTTAAATCATCGATGTTGCCACATGTCAAATATTGATGTCAATGAATCGGTTATTGGAAGGTTATTTTCGAAAGCTTGCTCAACCGTTTATCAACGAAAAAAAAGATTGAAAGGTACTTCTTTGAAAAAAATCATATAACTTATAACAAATAAACTAGATATTTATTAACTTCTTCCAAATTGTTTAATTACTGTTTAAAACTAAATGCATTGTTTATTATAGTCAACCAAATCCAAGAAATACATTTTGAAAGCTGACAAACTTATTGCACCAAGCATGCCAACCAAAAAATTGGAACGTCGATTCTTAAAAAAATCGATATCAATTACTTAGAGTTGGTAATCATTTACAGTTTGGTTTGAATAATATGAGAATAAATTAGAAATGGATAATTTAAAACACAAGATTTATCAGTTTCTTCATATTTGTTGTTACAGCTTGTTTCTAATGGCAAAGATATAAAAATTTAGGATTGAAACTAGATTAAAATAAATTTATTCAATCACTTTCTTTAGCTGTCGTTGTTTAGATTAATTATTAACTGATTTTCAATAATGCAGTCAAAATTACTGTATCTTTCGAAGTGATCCATAATCAATTTTTTTGTTTTTTCAACCACTTTTGCCCAATCATCCTTTGTGACATGAGCAAATGCTTCAACGAATATAGAAGAAACAATCCGAAAAGTTAAAGCCGGGTCACAAAATAAGAAGATAAAATCACAAAATTACGCACAGTCTCCAAATGGCGGGAGATTGAAATTACGTAGTGGTTTATTCTAATAGGACGGGGTGACAAACGAGCACACAGTCCACCCGATAGTAAGTGGTTGCTGTGGCCTATAGACATCTACATCTATTCTCGATTACGAATCAAAATGCAAATGCGTTGTCACCCGTAAGGACTAAGATGGAATGCCTCGTTTCCAGTAAAAAGGGTCTACGATTCTCTACACTCACGATAGAAACACGGCAGCATTGAGCTACTATTTTACGCTGGTATTCTGTGAGGGCGTGGTCCTTCCCCGGTCGAGCCTAACCATTCGTGCTACAACTATACTTCTAATATAACTGCAGCATGGCTCTACCACGTATAAAAACGTTTTTTCAGCGCGGCCTTGTATATGATTTTTTTTTGCCTACACAACGATGACAAAGTAAAAAATTAAACTGGTTTTATTCATGATTCATGTAATTTAAGAAATTTTAAAAATAAAAATTTAGTTAAACTAATAATACATTAAAAAGATTAATGATTCGATTTAATATTTTACCGATTATTTGAATATTTTTGCCAATTATTCGCATAGTAATGTATTTTAATAATCCAAACACTATGGTAAGGTACATAGCGACATATCATTGAAACGTCAAGTAAAAAAGTTGATACTGATTATTTGTTTAATATTTTGATTCGTTTGAAATATTCGAATTTATTAAATTAGTTGTAAAAAACTATACACGTTGTAATGAAATACAGATAACTTCATAATTCTTCGGATTTGACTGGCCTGTTGGTCTAGTGGTTAGTGACCCTGACTGCTATGCCGGAGGTCGTGGGTTCGATTCCCACCCAGGACAAATGTTTGTGTGATGAGCACGATCATTTGTTCTGTGTCTGGGTGTAATTTATCTATAATATTTATGTATTTAGAAATATATAAGTATGTTTATCCGTTGTCTAGTACCCATAACACAAGCTCTGCTTAGCTTGGGACTAGATGGCGTTGTGTGATAGTTGTGGATTATTATTATTATTATTATTATTATTATTATTATTATTATTATTATTTAAGTAAAAGGTTATTTTAAATCATGTGAGAACGCTTGTGCAAAGTTATTGCATAATGATTAATGTGAAACGTCAAAAGGTATTTCTTAGATTTGGTTGACTATAATTTATTTTATTTCATTGTTAATATAAGGTCACCTAGGGCAAATGTGACATAAATTAATTAAAACTATAATCGATATTTAGGGTTGGGTTTACAATTCGTTCGACTGAATTTGAAGATTCTGTCACTGTGGGGGAGTCAAGGGGGTTTATCTGAAGCACCCGCACTCGATTTTTTCTGCCGGAGCAGCTTCGAAGAATTTTTAATTATTTTTTAAAAATATTAGTAAATGACTAACTTAATTGCGTTTTTGACATTTCATCTGTCAATGTCATATCGATATATCTAAATCGATCTAGTGAATCGATATTTCACCCTAGAGAATCGAGATCGTGTCTTTTTCTGTTTTATTAAGATTTGTAAAATTATTTACTATTAGTTGAATGTACCCCAACTCGTAAAGAATGACAGTTTTTAATTTAATCATTCAATGTTATCTGTACTTTATTGTATCTTTTGATATCGTAAATATAAACTTTTAACGCAAATCTAAAAAAGATCGATTTTTGCGAAATCGATCTTTAAGATTTCGATTTTTTGTGTATCGATTCATCCAATTTCGATTTGATCGATTTAAAAATATGTAAAATTAAATCGCTATGCCGGTTGCCGGCCATTTTGTTGACAGCTTTTCCTCATGCCGTTGCTTCAGAGTTTCAGAATTTTGGTGAATAGTGAAATATTTGTGGCGGCAGAATACCGCTAAATATCGCAAAGATCCTTTCTTACAAATGTTGGCAGCCATAAATTATGTTTATAAATTAAAGTAGCTAAGAAAGTTAATATTTTGGTGGTGGGCTGGGACGTGGAGCACCCCGACTCGGACATGTTAGGTTAGAAGAGGATGACGGGGTCGAGTGAGCGAGCGAAGCGAGCGAGTAGACCCCGTCATCCTCTTCGTGGTTATTTTTTCGTAAACCACCCAGAAGTAGGAGCCCCGCTAAGCGGGGCTCCGTCGACCGGACTTCCCTTTACTGCACCACGTTAGGTGGCGTGAGGCTTCCGTCCCCCAACTCTCTCCCCAAAAATCAGTTTAAAATTGTCATAAAAATTACGAAACATAACCTCAAAATGAGATTTTTAAAAATTTATATAAAAAAAACTAACCATGTCCGGCAGAAAGTGGAAGTAGGGAGTGACTCTACAACTCCACTCACCTTGTATCTGATTTAAAATAACTTAACGACATATCGAAACACTTAATAACTTCTCCTCTTAAACTTACGCTGTCTGTCGCCAGTTGAATAGTTTCTAAAAATAACGTCTGTTGATAAAATAGTTCAAGCTATATACTTAACTGTCAGTTTAGTCAATAGCATGAAATTTCCTGTGTTGTTTAATAGATGGAATTAAACCAAAAAAACCGTGTTTAGGCCGCATAATTTGCATTAATTACACTTGACCCACTGTCACACTTATATATAGTCACACGGATAATGTTCAACATCGATGTTTTGAGTAGGATAAACATTTAACATCGATGACGAATTATCAATGCCAACATCGATGTCATCATCGATGTTTCTGCAACATCGATCATCCCTACCACAGACTAAAAATTTTATTATGATGTGATGCAACTTTATAATTAGTGATGTAATGGTTGCTGTTCCTGTGCTGTTCCGTTACGCTTGAGGTTCGTGACAATAAAAATTGCCGATAGAATTACCTAAATTAACACTTTAATTTTCTTTACACCAATTTAAACTAAAAACACTAATAATTAATCACACTGATTCACTTTATTCCACTCCGAAGCTTCGCTTGTCTCGCCGAGTTCAATACTTCCCCGATCGCATCTTGCAGCGCCTATAAATACAAATTAGCACCTAAACATCCAGAATATTCAAGTAAACACGCGCAAGGGGCCGAGAGTTCGAGTGACGACTTCTAGAAGCTTATTTCTTCGTTCCGAGACTAGATGACACTGTCGGTTAAAAGATGAGTGATGTCATTTTCTGGAAAGCTCCCCTCGCTCTCGTCCCTGACACTCCGCCCCAGCAGATATTTGCTAAAATGCTGCAACGACTTTCGGCTTGATGTCCAGATCTTCCTGCTGTGCATGTCGTAGGCTGTCCTTCCACTCATTGCTGAGGTGGTCTGCCCTGAGCATCCCCACGGATACCACTTCCTTACTCTCTTGCCTAGTACAATGTTTGCAATCTTCAGGACAAGGTCTTCTTGACAATGATCTGCGTTGCCATGAGATTTCCCGCTGCAGTGTTCGATCTCAAAGTCGTATTCCTGCAGTAGTTCAATCTATCTCGCAACTTGTCCTGGATTTTTAAACTGTAATAGCCATTTTAGTGCAACATGGTCAGTTCGTAAGTGAAATTTCCGCCCCAGAAGATATTTGCTAAAATGCTGCAACGACTTTACCACAGCTAGCAATTCGCGTCTTGTGACACAATAGTTCCTTTCCGGTTTTGACAATGACTTGCTGAAGCACGCTATCACAACCTCTCGATCGCCGTTCCGTTGTGACAACACACCGCTGAGCCCTGTATCACTTGCGTCTGTGTCAACTATAAATTCTTTCCTTGCGTCAGGGTATCCCAAAATAGGTGTTTTGCACAGACGGTCCTTGAGCTCCTGGAATGCGATATTGCAACTTTCATCCCATCAGAAATGTCGCTTCTCCTCTGTTAGCTTATGCAGAGCTTTGGCTATTTCTGCAAAGTGCTTCACAAATCGCCGGTAGTAGGAGCACGAACCCAAAAATGCTCTAACCTGCATCTTGTATTTTGGAACCGGCCAATCCTTGATAGTGGCTATTTTCTATGGATCCGTGCGGATGCCCTCTTCCGATACTACATACCCCAAAAAGTTAACTTGCCGTTTGAATAGTGAACACTTCTTCAGACTCAACTTGAGGTTGGCACTCTGAATCTTCATGAGCACGCGTTCCAGGTTTTGAAGGTGTTCCTCAAACGTACGACCTACGATGATTATGTCATCCAAGTAGACCAGACAGGCATCGCCAATTAGCCCGGTAAGTACAAGTTCCATCAGCCTTTCAGACGTTGCTGGAGCATTGCACAACCCAAACGGCATTACTTTAAATTGCCACAGACCCTTTCCCGTCGAGAACGCAGTTTTCTCCTCGTTCTTAGGGTCAATTTCAACTTGCCAGTAGCCATTTTTAGATCCAGCGTGCTAAACCACTTTACTCCTGTAAGCATGTCCAGCGTGTCATCAATTCTTGGCAATGGATAGCTGTCCTTCTTCGTAACGTCGTTCAGACGGCGGTAGTCAACACAAAACCGCATGCTGCCATCCTTCTTCTTTACCAGCACCTCTGGGGAACACCATGGACTAGAGGAAGGTTCAATAACACCATCCTTCACCATTCCTTCAATCATGGTTTCCACTTCCTTTTCACGTGCTACCGGCAATCTTCTTGGTCGCTGACGGATAGGCAATTCTTCGCCTGTGTTTATTTTGTGTTGAACTAAGCCAGTCTTTCCTATGTCAGCATCGTTTGATGAGAATACATCGGCATACTTGAGTAACAACTTCTTCGCCTTGACCATTTCGGTCGAGGAGAGAACGCTGCGACAGTCTTCCAAAAGTGTGGTCACTCTCGTTTGTGCATCCTTGCTGGGGGTCTCACTCGATAGATATTGGCACCGACGTAACCAATCCACTTCCTCAGAAGTACCAATCAGCGTGCCTTTTTCTATAATCTGTTCCCGGTCACAAAGGTTCAGCTCACGTACTCCTGAGATGTCAGAGGTCCTGACCAAGGTTCGAGCTACTTTCCATGGAAGGTCATTGTTTACCCTTTCCACAAGTACACAACGGTGAGCTTGCCCAGCGTTTCGAGGAAGACTAACCAGAACAATCGTTTCCGATCTCGGCGGAAGAACAATCTTCTTAATGCTGTACACGTTCCCTGGTAACGCACCTTCCATAAAATGTTCCTCCTGTCCACATTTGAAAACACCTTGCTTAACGTCGATCTCACAACAATTATTCCTCATAAAGTCTAGGCCCAGGATGCAGTCGTCCATTATATCAGCCACGATGACATTATGCGGGTAGATCATGTTGCCTAGCTTCAAATCCATCTCTTTCTCTCCACAGACGGGTATACGCTGACCGCTGGCTGTTACCAAATTAATGCGTTCTCGGTTGTATGCGGAGTCCCCAAGGAATTGACTTATAAGTTTGGAACTAACAACCCTACGAGAGGCTCCAGTATCTATGGTCAGTTTACACGGCATTCCGTTGACCTCGCCCTTGATGATCAGACTGTTCCCATCATGGGTTGGTGAGATAGAGATCCTTGGGGCTCTTTTAACATCAGCCAGCACCCGCCCCGCAGTTCTGGCTTTTACTCGTTTCCCTGCTGCTGCTGGGTGATGCTGTTGGCCGCACTACCCTCCCGAGATCGATCAACTTCCCTTTCTACAGTTCTCTTAGGGCAGCTGGATCGAAGATGGCCCCTTTCCCAACAGCCATGGCACCTAGGGCTATATCCTTTATTGTGGTCGCGAATTGTAGCTGCTGCAACCTCCCTGACGCAATGGGAACGATGATCCTGCCGCACGGCTTCCACATCCAGTGCATGGGCCAAGGCGTCCTTAAGCGTCTCGTGGTGCCCGAGCCTCACAGCAGCTCTGACTTCCAGGTCGCGGATGACGTCAATGAATGTCTGCACCAGGTTCCCTTCAATGAGCGCAGGTACAGACCGGTATGCCTTGTGCACCAGCTTCTCCACTTCTAGAGCCTACTGCTGCAGGTTTTCGTTGATGTGCTGCACGCGATCTTAAAGCTGCGCACGAAAGACGTATTCCAGGTTGGCGTCACCATATCTCGCCTCCAATGCCTCAAGGAGTTGCTCATAAGTCACTTCCTCACCGAGAGCTTCCAGAACCGTTAAGGCCTGGTCGCGCAGGCCTAGTGTGAGAGCAGTCATGGCCTGACTTTTATTCCAGCCGTTCGCCTTCATAACAGCCTCGAATTGGATTTTGTAGGCCGACCAGGAAGAAGTCCCGTCGGACGGTGGCACTTTGAATCCACGTAGCGAAGGTGTCGTAGCTACTACGGGAGCTGTTGTTCCATCCCCAAGTTTGAGGTCGTCTAGCGTTTTCTTCACGTCAGCCATCACGTTGTCAACGCGATTGTTCACTTGGTCGATTTGGGTTTCAGATTTCTCAATTCGGGTTTCAGCTTCTGACAAGCGGTTGTCATGTTGAGCAACCCTATCCTTCACCTCCTTCATCTCCTTCCCGAAGGTATCGTGAAGGTCCTTCATAAAGAGCATCTGCTCTTCCAACCGACGGGCCTGTTCCTCTTGTCCGCCCCGCAGCTGCTCTTCCAATCGGCATGCCTGTTCCGCCTGCTGGCGGGCCTGTTCCTCCTGCCGGCGAGCCTGTTCCTCCTGTCGGCGGGCCTGCTCCTCCTGTCGGCGAGCCTGCTCCTGCAGCATCACCATCAGAGCACCTAAGTCAGGTGGTGCAGATGTAGGAGCTACTGACGGGCCTGCAGCCGGCGGCTGGCCCTCCGAAGTCTGCGGCGTTGCACCACCAAATCTTCTTTGGTCCGTCTCCTGCTGGCCTCCGTTTTTCTAGGTCAAAACTAGGCTGGCTTATGTCTGGTATAACCATATCAGACATAAGCCAGCCTAGTTTTGACTCAAACAGAGAGGGCTTATTTTTACCTAAGTAAATGCGATTCGCGCCTATGATATCCCAAAATACTTCTGCGCCAACAAGAATGTCAATCGTTGACGAAATATTGAAAGACGGGTCGGCAAGACGAACGCCTGTAGGTAATGAAATATTTGTAATATCTACATAGCTACTTGGTAGATTAGAAGCAATTTTGGGCAAAACAAAACAACTGATGTCGAATTTGTATTTTTCTTCGAACGATTGTAATGTAACTAAACATGATGTTGAACAATGACTTGACTGGTTGTCAATGCCTAAAACCTTCGATTGAAATTTGATTGTGTGTAAAGATAGCTTACGACAAAAATCTTCTGATATAAAGTTGTCAGTGCTTCCGTTGTCTAGTAGGACTAGTGTGCTGTACAGATGCTGGTTTTACCGCTTCTCTCACCTAAATATCGTTCAGTGATCTGAACAATACATTTGCTACAAAATGTCAAGTATCGATTCGACTTATTTATATTTTATTTTGTATAATATTTTGATAAATACTGGTTATCGATTACATTAAATTATATAATATACAGAATTGAGTTGAGATTGAGCTGAATATTTAAATAATTTAACGAAATTCACTACACCCTTTTATGTAATGATTATTATTCATCACAAACCTAATTAATAAATACGAAATATATTTTCGTTAATATATTTATTTTGTATAGTTAATTATATTTATTTAAAAATAGGTTGTTTTTCACTTCATGAACTATGATGTCGATACTTGGTATTTTATGAAAATATTCAGAAAATATGAGTTTTAACGATAATATAATGTTAAAAATATTCACACATAAAAAGTCTCGTTGTCCTTTTGTAGATTTGACGGTTGTTGTTTTTGCATGAAAATACACTGCATTTCGGCATTTTTGTCGGAGCTCGATTGATTGGCACGATCACTTCCGGCATGGTGCACGACGCAGAGCAACTAGTTTTATATAACGGCTATGAGTCGGACTATCGTACGTATGCCTTCCGGGTGCTTTACAGCACCCATGGTCTTGAAGGGAACTGTATATATACCAAGGATTATACGCGGGGCTATTGAAATTAAAAAACATCCTAATTTCAATAGAGAGGATGGATGGGTGCTGCCATCTGCTTGGGATCCTATAATTAACAAAATTAAACCCAAACCCAAGCATACCAATGCAAGACTTCAAGATACTACAAGCTCGTTTTGCTTAAATCGGACCGAAAAAATAATATTAAGAAACTGAAGGTAGCCGAGTTAACTATGACATTGGGACGTCAAACATCTCAGTCCCCCCCCCCCCGTGACCATGGGTGCTGTAAAGCACCCAAAACGTCGGGAATTAAAAATAAGTAAAATCAGTTGAATAAACGCGATAAAATCTTTAAATTCAGTTTTATTCAAAATATAAAGCTCCTAAAAAATTCCACACCCTTTATTAACCCCCTAAATTAGGGGGAACACCCTCTGTTGTGAACGCTGAATGCCGCACGCGTGTGAACTGACACACAAGCACAAAACAGTCATCCTTTGATTTGTGTCAAAAACAGACAGTCATCGCGATCGGCTTGTTCTGTACAAACTCGGTCGTTTTAGGGATTGCTCCATACTTGTTCATTTTGGCCAGTGGACTAGTTCGTTCTATTAGTTCTATTAGCTCTATATGGTCATCATTACTATTAAGCAGTTTAAACTGTCTGTATGGTATGTCAAATGATAAGTCTAAAGCAAATTAGTGTTGAAAATATAATTAGCAGAAATAAAATCCTATATCCGTAGCATGCGAAATTAAAAACCATCCAAGGACGAAACGAATATTTAGACATTAATAAAAACATAAAACTCTCCTCAATAATTGTTATAACTACGACATAACTTCAACTTTATTAAAACTTTACGATCACAAGTGCTGAAACGAAGTCTGTCAAATGTTTGTTTGTATCTATGTGTTAATTATAATAATTTCAATAGTTTGCGAACACAACGAATCTCTAATCTTTTTGGATGATAAGCTAAAATAGACATTATTGTATTGATTTAAGTAACGTCTATTCTTTAACATCTCACCGATTCTCTCGTTCACTCGCTTTCGTATGTTTTCGTTCGCACTTTCGTTCGGTGTACGAAAAAAGCTATTATACCGATTAATAATCAGCGATCAGAAACGTTTCTACTAGAACAGTGCTAAGATACGTTTCCTAATCGCTCATCGTTCGCGAACAACTCAAGGCGATTGGCGGCAATCGCAAATACAAACATGCAAGCATGCACAAACAGCCTATTCAACTGCTTGTGCCTTTGAGTATTCAACCAAATTCTAACACAAGTTTTTATAGTTAAAAGGAGACTTTATCCCCGGTTATAATTAATGTATGATCATTTACTGAATAAACTATTTTCATTTAATATTATTATTTAACCAATAATAGAAAAAATTACTTCTTTGTAATACTTTATTATAAAATCTAAACAAAAAATAAAAACCTGTTCGGCAGACAAACCCAAATGAGTTAATTATATTATCGATAGCTAAAGTTATGACGTACAACACTACGTTGCAGTGATACCAGTAAATTTTTTCAAAAATTACATACATTTGCTACGAAGTTTCGATTCGACTTATTTTGTATACAATAATGATGAAGACAGATTTATATTACATTTCATACAAGACAGAGATTATATTACATTATAATATATTCATAATTGTAATGGGATTGAACTGAATATATAAATTATTCGACAAAATCCACAACACATCGTAATATTTTGATTATTATTCATCACAAATTGATTTAGTTGATATGAAATAAATTTTCGTTAAAATATTTAATTTTTGTAGTAAATTATATTTATTTTAAAATCGCTTATTTTTTACTTCATGAATTATGTTGGGAAGACTTGGTATTTTATGAAAATACTTTGAAAATACGAGTTTTAACGACAATATTATGTTAAAATATTCATAGACGAAAAGTGACGTTGAAGGTTTTGATAGTTTTTTTTTCAATGAAAATAAACTGCAACTCGGCATTTTTGTCGGAGTTCAATTGACTAACTAGAAAACTTAGGTTTCTCTGTCTAGGGGTTCGGGTTTCAAATAATAAAAAAAGGTTCTGTGTTCTTGCCCACTTAGTAAACATAGTGAATTTAAATTTCATACTGCTTGGTGTTGCCATCTTTTTAATATCTTGACGTCGCTTGACGTACTGTATCAATACCTACCGTTTTCATTTTAAGTTTTATCTAAACGCTGGGTTTTTGGGCAAATATAATTTATACCCAAAAATGTTTCTTTGTTTAATTATCGAAAAATGAAATGTTTGCGGTATTAAAATATCTAGTACATTGTCTGTTTATTGCCGAATATACTCATAAAGTTCAAGTTGCGCAATATGGCGAATTCAGCCCAGCTGCTATAATGAAAATTGAGAATCTTTTGTGACTGTGATACGCTCTAATTAGCCTTAAATAATTCTCATCAGTTTACAGTTAGTTTTATCCGTTCGATATCATTAGTAAATGTGATGGGACAATTTGTGAGCCCGTGTAGCTAAGTCACGAAGTCGGGAACACTGTCGTCGAGTGCTTTCTTTTTGATTGGGAGAGAATAACAGATATTCGTCAAGCTGGAGCGACTCCCGGAATACCTGCGTGACACCGTCGATTGGTTCATGGGGTAAGTAAATGACAAACAACTTATTTATTCGCCATTATTTATTTTAACATACATGTGTAGCTCTGTAATTATTAAGCCTATCTACATGAAATGAAGTTCAACTAGACATATTAAGTTTCTTACTCCAGTGCTAGCCCTTACTAGCACGTAGGCAGTCTTGACTCCGAGTCCAAGTTTTTTTAAATGACCTTTCATTAATTGGATTTCTGTTGTTTGAAGCTCTCGTGAAAATATACCACTGATTCAAACATTAAGACTGTCTAGGAGAATGAAGAATGAATGGCAAAGATACTAGTTTCTTTTTTGCAATGTCATTTAAAGGGCAACTAAAAGAACAGGATAGAACGTTAAATAAGAAGTAGATATTAAAAGTTACAGTATATTTCCATGTATAATTTTGACATGATTTAATTAGATTCTACTGGAGAAATTGCTTAGCTTTCAACACATGTTGGGATGTGATTTTGGTCAATAACTGTCTTAGATATGGATTTGAAGCTTTTAGGGTATTTGTACTATTATTGTCCTCTCCAGTAAGAATTCCATTATTTATGTAATGAGAGACGTAAGATACTTCACCTTATCTACACACTATTCAGTTTTATCAGTCTTTACTTGCAATGACTAATCATCCTGCTCACAACATGTAAACAATCTGTGAGGAACATAGGCCTCTTGGGAGCTGGGAGATTTTTCCATAATATATACATATTTACATATTATAATATATAAGTGTCCATCTGTAATATCAAAATAACTGCCTTATATTGAGCTATGGGGGTTATAGTATGCCATTAAGGTATGAATATCCATTTTTTTAAATTTTATTTGTCTGTCAGTATTTTTTCATCATGTCATTGAATTTTTCAAATCATTTCTCAATTGTCATTCTTTGATTGACTGTACCAACTGTAATAAAACTTCACAAACAGATGAGAGCAGTGCCAGGAGTGATGTAGGCTATATTTTATCTGAAAACATAGAGATATTGTGGAAAATAAAATATATTGTTTTTGATTATTTTAAATTTAAATTACACCTCATTAATAACTCCTACCTGGGAGAAGCCATGCTGGGTTGCTAGTTTACAACTCTGATGGAAACTGAATGAAACAGTATTGAATTCGAAAAATATCATTTTTATTAAAATCATTTTCTTACATTATTACTAAATTATTTATTATTTAGGGACATAAGTGACAGTTATGATGATGATAATAAAGATGCAATTATTAATTACCAGTTATATATATAGTGATAACCACTCGAATGTCGGGGTCATTTTGGCCAATATGGCGCATCTGTCGAGCACTTTCTGAAGTACTTAGTATATAACAAGTATACTAAGTATCATCATCTCTTAATTTCAAAACTAATTTTAAGTTTCATGTTGAAATGTTGTGCATACCTTTAAGTTAAATACATATATAATTTTGTTTATAACTGCAAATGTTTAATAATAATGTTTTGTATGTGTTTAGTTGGTAAGCCTAAATAAATAAATAAATAAATCATCATCATCATCATCATTACAGCCCTTCACAAGTCCACTGCTGAACATAGGCCTCCCCCAAGTAATGCCACAAAGCACGGTCCTGAGCCACCTGCATCCATCAACTTCCTGCATGTCTTACCAGGTCGTCACTCCATCTAGTGGGGGGTCGCCCTACACTACGCCTACCGGTACGAGGCTGCCACTCAAGAACCTTTCTTCCCCATCGGTTATCGGTTCTTCGAGCTATATGGCCGGCCCATTGCCACTTCAGCTTAGTAATCCGTTGGGCTATGTCGGTCACTCTGGTTTTACTGCGGATATCCTCATTTCTGAGTCTATCACGCAGTGAAACTCCGAGCATAGCCCTCTCCATAGCTCGCTGAGCGACCTTGAGCATCCTCATACGGCCAGCAGTGAAGGACCACGTCTCAGATCCGTAAGTCATCACTGGCAACACGCACTGGTTATACACTTTAGTTTTCAGAGATTGAGGTATGGTAAGGTATATGATATGAGGTACTAAGTAAGTATACTGAAATCATATGTCAATGGATACATTATTAAATAAGCTACCAGATTATGCATAACAGATATATATGTTATATATATGTATGTTATATATATCATAATATGTTACAAATAGTTTGCTATCACTCGAGGCCCTATTATGGCTTTTGACAGATGCGCATATTATTTGAGACGCCAGAATATGGCGTTTGGACAGACGAGGGGATAAATGATAATGCCTATTAATATACTAGTCATTATTACTATAAACAAGACTGCCTCATTGGTCCAGTGGTTGTATATAGTGCGACTATTGATCATGAGGTCCTGGGTTCTTTTTTTTATTATTAAGTTTTTCTGTCAAGAAATTCTCAGCAGCTGCCTGTAGTCAGGAAGTTGGCGGTGTCTCAGCACCGTGCCTCGGAAAACACGTAAAGCCATTGGTCCTGCACCTGATCTCTCTAGTCGTGTCGGTTTACCGTCCCATCGGGTTATGAGAGAGAGGGAACAGAGAGTGCACTTGTGCTTGTGCTTATGCTTGGGCACTATAATCATGTCCTGCGCTGATCGCTAGCCTCCGTTGGCAGGCCGCTGTGGCCGAAATTCGGTCTGGAGGACATTATTATTAAACAACAAGATGATAACCATACTGACGCAATCAGGGCAAGCGTGCCGTGGTGAAGAGGGATGCGTAAGGGGCATCCCATGCCAGTGAGGTGCACAGATTTTAGACCGTGTAATATAACATAATGATCTGATTGATGATGACAATCATAATCTGATACATAGAAGGTTCATAATAAATTAATATACTGTAACATAATATGTATAATTATGTGGAGGAGGATAGGAGGAGGCCTATGTTCAGCAGTGGACTTGTGAAGGGCTGTAATGGTGATGATGATGATGATGATGTGGAGCGTGTGATCATTGCATTTAGGTTTAAGTTCACTAATTTCGCTCCATTTAGGCTCCCTCAAGTTGCGTAAGTTTGTTTTTGTTTGATTAGAAATTTATGTAACTTAACTCTGAATCATTAGAGGTGTAATTAAATTAGGAAAAGTTCTTCAAAAGAATGAAAAATGCATGTCAAATATCCATTCAAATAGAAATTGTGAGCAAGAAAGAAAACTACCACCAATCACAAAAAAATCAGGTCTACTACATAATTAATATATATTACATAATATACAAAGGACAATTGGACAAAAATTATATTTTTAAATTACCCTTTTTGCTCTTACTCTTAAGAGGGAAGAGTAAGTCAGCTCAAATTCTAATTTCGCCCCCACTTCCCCGCGCGTCGTATGCTATGTACCGATATGTTTGTAATCACTAATACTGTAAGTAGAAAGGTCGTTGGACACTTATTTCATTAGGTTTATCATATTTATGCCTGTTTCTTAACGCCAAGCCAGCCGCTTCTTATTTTTATCACTGTTATTTCCCATTTTAATTTTACGTCGCACTGTTGCGTAATTTATATTCTGATCGTAAGCGACGCAACCTCCCCGTTCAAAGGCCGAGGCGATACTAACGGGGCGACAGAATTCAAGCTCAAGACGCCGATAGTTTAGGTAATTTCTTTTTATAGTGAAAATAATGGTATTTTAAAAAAAGTAAATAACATAAGCACTGCTTTATAGTTATTTCAGTTAGTATGCAAAGTTTCATGATCTTATTTAAAGTATTTTATGAATAACAGCGGTTTATTGTTTATTTTGGAGGTAACTTTGGATTTTTTTTCTATCGAGAAAATTTTACGAAATCGTGTTTTCGTCTAACATAATCACTAACATTAATCCTCAACTTTACCATATATTTATTTCAAAATTAATGCTGCAATATTTTCGGCATAACGAAGGATCTTGTTAAGCCATTTGACATTATATTTCCCCTTAAGTTACGATTTTTAAGTAAGAAATTAATTAGTTTCTTTTTTATTTAAGACTGAGTAAATGTTATTATTATTGTAATCATACTGTAGTTTTCTAATAAAAATAATATATAAAAGTTTAACGAGTATTTCCACAAAATGCGAAATTAATTACAAACAACTTATTGTATAATGTAAATTACTTGTTGGGTTATACTTTTAAGAGATAAATTAGATTTTTGAGCAGTTTTGAATTAGAATATAGAAGTCAATTCAGTCACACTTTGTCAAGTATGAATAGGGTCAAAAGAATGTAAGTGAAGTTGTTGGTTGTAGATTTGCTTTGTATGTTGTTGTAGTTAATGATCATTACTCGACTCCAAAGTCCCCGGAAATATACATGACTTATCTATCTATCAAAAAGTTTAAAATATTGTTTTAGGAAAAATTGTTTTGTAAGGGTTATTAACCTACTAAAGAGTACATGATGATTTATAACCCCTGGTAATGAGGTGATTGCTACCATGCAGTTTCTAACTCTGGAGGCATAGAGCAGAAGTGCAAAGACAACAATTTCCCTTATAAGCTGCATATACATGCTGTTTTCGAGAGTAATTACTAATCATCTCGCAGGCAGTCTCTATGACTTCCAGCTCCCCGAATAGCCAGTTTCTGAAAAGGCTTTAGCACCATTGACCGCATTCATCCACCTTTCGGCAAATTGTACAGAAAACCAAGGAGTACAATCTGCCACTGTCTTGCATATATGGATTATGAGAAAGCCTTTGATTTGCTGCAGTCTCTTCAGCTGTGCTAAGTTGACTGTTGGTATATAGAAGTGCTGAAGTGATTGTACAGTAGGGCTACGATGGCTATCTGAGTACAGAACTAGAGTGTGAAACCTATCCAACTGCAGAGAGGTGTAAGGCAGGGTGACATTATATCCCCAAAAGTCTTCACCGCTGCATTTGAAGACATTTTCAAGATGGACTGGAAAGGACCTCAATAGTGCCTCCCAACGGATAGGTCTTAAGATGAACATGGACAAAACAAAGAGCATGTTTAATGTCCATGTCACACCTATGCCGGTAGTTGTTGGGAGCACTATGCTCGAATTTGTTGACGAGTATGTTTACCTGGGACAAATAGTCCGACTAGGTAAGTCCAACTTCGACCGACAGGTCAATCGACGGATTCAACTCGGCTGGGCAGCGTTCGGGAAATTACGACATATCTTCTCGTCGGGTATACCTCAATCTCTAAAAACTAGATTGTACAACCAGTGCATGTTGCCAGTGATGACTTACGGATCTGAGACGTGGTCCTTCACTGCTGGCCGTATGAGGACGCTCAAGGTCGCTCAGCGAGCTATGGAGAGGGCTATGCTCGGAGTTTCTCTGCGTGATAGACTCAGAAATGAGGATATCCGCAGTAAAACCAGAGTGACCGACATAGCCCAACGGATTAGTAAGCTGAAGTGGCAATGGGCCGGCCATATAGCTCGAAGAACCGATAACCGATGGGGAAGAAAGGTTCTCGAGTGGCAGCCTCGTACCGGTAGGTGTAGTGTAGGGCGACCCCCCACTAGATGGAGTGACGACCTGGTAAGATATGCAGGAAGTCGATGGATGCAGGTGGCTCAGGACCGTGCTTTGTGGCATTACTTGGGGGAGGCCTATGTTCAGCAGTGGACTTGTGAAGGGCTGTAATGATGATGATGATGATGATGGAAAGGATTAGTTAGTAACATCAATTACGTGTATATCATTCACGTTCGATTTGCCAACGATATAGTCCTTATGGCAGAATCGATGGAGAACCTAAGCACTATGCTCAATGTCCTCAATGTTGTCTTTCAACGGATAGGTTTTAAGATGAACACGGTTAAAAAACAAAGAACATGTGTAATGTCCATGTCACACTTATTCCGGTAGTTGTTGGGAACACTAAGCTTGAAGTTGTTGTGAGTATGTTTACCTGGGTGTATGTTTGTGAATATGTTTACTCCGACTAGTAAGTCTTAACTTCGACGGACCAGGTCAATTGACAGATCCAACTTGGCTAGACAGCATTCGGGACATTACGACACATCTCGGCAGGTATATGACTTATGGATCTGAGACGTGGTCCTTCATTGCGGGTCGTATGTTGAAGCTCAAGGCCGCTCAGTGAGCTATGGAGAGGGCTTTGCTCAGGGTTTCTCTGCATGGTAAACTTAGAAATGAAGATATCTGCAGTAGAACGAGAGTGACCGATATAGCCCAACGGATTAATAACCTGAAGTTCCATTGGGATGGCCATATAGCTCAAAGAACTGAAAACCGATGGGGTAAAAAGGTTCTAGACTGGCAGCCTCGTACTGGTAGGCGAAGTGTAGGGTGACCCTCCACTAGATTGAGTGACAATGTGATAAGACATGCAGAAAGTTGATGGATGCAGGTGGCTAAGGACCATGCTTTGTGGCATTCCTTGAGGAGGCCTATGTTCAGCAGTGGAATTGTGAAAGGCTGTAATGATGATGATGTTGATGTTTCTAAATGTTTTAAACTTAATTGCATGGAATATTTATTTTCTATTATAAAATCCCACTGGGTTTTTTGGTGGTTCTTACCAGGACAGATTATTTCTAAACCAGTGGCATAACATAAATGACTTTCAATAAGTATTTTTTTAATCTATATTCAATAAAAATGATTCTATTATATTCTAATAACTTAAAAATATACAATTTTTTTTACTAATATTGTGATATATAGTTTATACTATGTTGATTAATAGGTTTTTTTTAATAGGACACTTATCATGATGATTTCTTATATTTACGCGAACACTACACATGATTAAAACTACTTTTACGGATTTTATCGCGTTTATTTTTGCTTTTAATTACTTTTATTTTTAATTCCCGACGTTTCGGGCGCTTTCCAGCACCCATGGTCACGGGGGACTGAGATGACTGACGAGTTATTGAAATGCCTTCTACGTATTTCGAATCTTAAATTCGTTAGTGAAAAAAGTAAAGTTACTGGCTATATACGTCTCACTGCTGGGCATAGACCTCTCCTCATTTCTGAGAGGGATTTAACGCAAGGAAGTGTCCGCCGCGCTGCCCCAATGCGTGTTGGCAAACTTCGCATGTCTTCGCAATATTTTTTTTCTTATTCCTCGGACATGCAGGTTTTCTCACGATGTTTTCCTTCACTGTCGAGCACGCGGTAAACCAGCACTTAAAACTGCAATTAACAATTTCATTGTTGCCGGCGGGTATCGAACCCGGGTTATTCGCGTTCTGTTATATTTACAGCGAGCGTTAACCATCTGAGCTGCCACGGCTCGCAAATTCGTTAGTAGCCAAGGCCAATTGAAATATAATATTAGTCCAGGAGAAATCTGGCGCATGAGTGCCGAAAACTATTCTCTCAATTTTTTTATACGATTCTCTTCAAATTGTCCTACTGATGATTGATTGATATAAATGCATGTCGCAATGGGTATTGTAACGAAATTGCTAAAACAATTGAATGGAATTTTTATTTTCAAACGGGAGAAATTATTTTTAATTTTTTGATAAAGTAATTATTCTTTTACGATAAAGTTAATATTTTCGGGGTTATAAATTTTTAAAGGTTTGAAAAATACTAAATTTGTATACTTTAGATCCATTAGTTACATATACAATGAAAAATAATATATAATGAAAAAGAATAAAATAGAAAACATATTTTTTTATATTTGATGAAATACGTATAAAAAAGGCCATTGGAAGGTGAAAGGAAATTGTTTAAACAATTTTGGTTTAAACAATATTGCACCGAGTTTGCCCCATTGCAACACGCATTTATATCATTAGTAAGAAAATTTGTAGAGGCGCACAAAAAAATTGAGATGGAATAGTTTTCGTTATTCATGCGCTGATTCCTCCTGGACTTAATATTGATACAGATAAGGTGTCGTGTGGGAATTTATATTTTAAAATATTCCTTTTAAAATATAACAAATTAAATGTTGTATTTTAAAAGGAAATTGATATACCGAATACTTTTCAATCATTAACGATGTTACTCACAACTCTTCAAGTTGATATCAATAAAAATATTGTAGACAATGCGTTTGCTTCCTACCTGTACTGAGTCAGCGTGTTATCTTTCGCGTGTGACGTTTTCCCGCGATTTGGCGGCAAAACGTCAAATCGCACAGGTGCGCGGCAGTTGGGCGCCGCGCTTGCCCGCGAGCGTTTGTGCACGCGCCGCCATGAGCGCGTCGAGCGTACCGAGCTCGCCGAGCGTACCGAGCACTCCGAGCCACTGGCCTGCCGCCATGTTACGCCGAGGCTCCCGACGTCTCCTTCGCCTCAAGTACCGTGTTCCACCGGTCGCTCTGCCCACTGCCATGCCGACAGTGCTGCCCACGGACATCGATGACACGGTCTCTTGCTTCTGCAGGTGCGCACCAAATGCCATCCTTGCTATTCCATCGTTGCCTTGACCATTCTAAACGATAAACACTTCGCCACCTGCGTTCAATGTACAGCAAAGGAGTGGAATAATTATTTGCCGGCGTTTGTCGTTCTCTCCGAATAATAACTGCGCGTCTTCAAGGCAAGAGTGATTAGGATTTTGTTACGCTAAGACAGTGCGATTTACCATTTATGGCTTCATCACCACTTACCACCGGGTAGGATTGTGCTCAAACGCTGGCTTATAATAACTAAATGGAAAATTACAGATTTTCCTTGACGAACAAACGGCTCTAATAGTTTTGCGTGAGTCTCGCGACAATGTGTGTAAACACGAAGTAAGCGCGAGCCGCGAGCGTGCGCCCGATTGATGGCGAAATCCTCGCCGCTTATCGGCCTTATCGCCTCACCTGTGTGACGTCACGCCCGTGTTATTTCAATGAAATTGTCATACACTTCGCTCGCTCAGAACTTGTGCTGGGTCTATTGCTCATGACATCGTTCCGCTTGAAATATTACTGTCAAGTTTTACGGCTCCATGGCGGCAGTGCCTAAGGGCCGAGGGTTCGAATTCCGAATGGAACAAGTATTTGTATGGTCTACAAATGATTGTTCCGGATGGTTTTGGATGATTTGGATGTTTGTCGTTGTGTAAATTATATTTGTTAACTGCCTCCACGATACAAGAGAAAATCGTAGTGTGGAGGTAACGTTTTCTAAGATTAAAAAAAAGAAACGTATGATATATCTCACGCGATTGGAGACAATTATCTTCAGGGGGCATTTTGCACACTCGCATCGTATTTACGCAAAATAAGTGCGTCGGATCTCGCCGTTTGAAGTAATTAGAGTTTGTTCTAGTTGTGACGTGACTTATTGTTGTAACCGGGCACGGCGCGAGCGCGGCCACACTGATTGTAGCCTCTTGACTTCACCATACTGTTAATTGCAAATAAAACACTTGCGCACACTCACACACGCGTGCCACTTTCTGACCTCGCGGCGGTGGCTAACAATTCATTGCCAATTGTGAGTTTAAAATATGATAAAATAAGTCTTGAAGACTCACGGCATTGTTGTTCAAGTACATGATGTCGTCGTTGGTCGCGTTATTTTCTGCGGGTGTAATATTTATTAACACCGCTAAGCACCTTGTAGTGGCGGTGTAAGAATATCGACTACCCCGTATCGTCCCGTGGGTGTCGCAAGATGCGTCAGAGGAAAATTGAAACAGGTTATGGGTACCAGCATCTTCGTGATAACAATTCAAAAAAAAGTGCGGTTGCCAACCCACCTGTAAAGTGACAACAACGGCATAATCCCTCGGCAATCTCTGGGGGGGGGGGGCTGCTATGTTCAGCAGTGGACTTTGGACTTTTATAGGTTGTAAGGAATGGGATGTGATGATTGGAATAATTATTTAAGCTTATACTGCACGAACAAGCAAATCAAATCAAATCAAATAATTTATTTGTCAAACATAGGTAAAAAGTTACAAACTTGGTGGAAAAGGTATAATACGTAACACTATGTTTCGCCTACAAAGGCATACAAATATTTGTTTATCACCATCACCTTAATTATCAATTACATAAATATTAACATGTTATAAATAAATCGTCCATTAATTATTGCAGGTACTAATAACCATTCATTCAATATCAACCATTCAGCAGTGCATTAATTATATAGTTTTAGCCATCTTTAAACGTACGATTTATGTTTTCTTTATTTCACGATTCGACTACGACCAGCACGTTCGATTCGTATGGAACCTTGGGCGTTTTAACACATTTGTCATCGCGAAGCACGTTTGTCCTCGAGGTAGAAAATTACGGCTCCACTCGACGATGTTGTGTAGGTTTCATTACAAGTCGTCTCCGTAATAAATCAATGTGTCAGTGCTTAGATCCCTTACGTTGTAAGTAGAAATTTTTAATAAGCATCGGTCAGCCACTGTATATCTTTGATACGCTGTTATGGCTGGCTGTTGCTTCACTCAGTCGGGTCTTTGCTGTGATCCAATGAGGGAGTTTACGCACTAGATGTCGCTATCTGGGAGTGAGGTTAACTTATTTCTTTGTTATACAATGTTATAATAATTGGTTTTTCGATTGTGAAATACACAAAACAATGCTTCTGTGGTTTCTTCATAATTTTTTTGAACATTTTTTGTAACGCTTAATTAGTTTTTAATTTTTATTATTTTTATCCCTAGTTTGGTTTATCAATTTCTAATCTAATTCATATAAAATATACAGTATAATCTCACTAATTCGGCGCTCGTAAAACCAGATGGTGCCGGATTATTGGAATGTTCGAATTACTGGATTATACGAAAAAATCATAACGAATGAAATAAAACATTTCATAAAGAAGACATAATGTACATAGTTTTAAAATAATCCTTAATTGAGGTCTGCTTTTGTGCAGCTTACAGTTCTTACTTAAAAACCTTTTCTCGCATGTTTTGAAGAAATGTAATATCTTTTGCAGATATGCCGTTTTCTTTTGCCCGTGTAATGCAGGCATTGAAACAATTAAATGCTTCATCTGGTTTAACTCTTACAGTTGTAGTAGTTGGTGGCTCCAATATTTCTACAAAGCTTTCTTCTTCGGTCTATTGAAGTGCCTGATTAGTTGAGATTATACTGTACTTGATATTTCAGAAAAAAAAACATTAACTCTTACATTTTCTGAACACAAAAAGTTACTTCCCCCGGCATGAAATCACAGATATTTCACCTCATTTCTATATGGCCCGCCCTGGTGGGGCAGAAAAAGTGTTCGTCCTTGTTTCAACGACAAACATTATAGTTGCTTTTGTCAAGCTTTTTTTTTAAATTTAGTACTACAGCAGGACCTCTTTAATTCGAACTCCGAAAATTTATCCCCCGTTCGGATTCGTGGAGCGTTCGGATTATAGTACAGAAAATCTATAGGGTATTTTTAATTGATAATACACACAAAATTGATATATTATTTTAATTGATAGGATAGGTAGTTGTTATGTTGTCCAGCCTGTTGAAAATAATATTGTAATGACAGTGTACATCACGCCATGTTATCCTGTGGGTATCGTAGGTCTTGTTGCCCTTTTACCGGGAACGAGGCATTATATTTTAGTCCTTAGGGGTGATAACAGATATCGATACGCATCTGCATTTTGATTAGTAATCGAGTATAAAAATGTAAATGTCTATCAGAGCATCCACTTACCATCAGGTAAACTCTATCATGTATTCGTATATATTATAATTGTAATAACCCTTTTTATACAGTTTTTTTTTTTAAATAAATTATTTTATCGTGGTAATGAAGACACATCGTACATTTTCTGGGACTTTGTTGTAATTCCGAGTATATTTCCCCATCCCCGTTAATGAATTTTTGAATCTGTGGAGTCGAGAAACTGGTATAAATCCACGCTACTGGTATATCTAAACCTAATCCGCTATCTGCCCGCCGTGTGTGGCAACTATAGCAAATCTACTCTACTTTGGGAGAGCATGTCCAGTATAGAAGAAGACAGTAAATATCATTACTAGACACATAGAATAAAAATTAGAACATT
Organism: Parnassius smintheus behrii; assembly: GCA_036936625.1. Lineage (NCBI taxonomy): Eukaryota > Metazoa > Arthropoda > Insecta > Lepidoptera > Papilionidae > Parnassius > Parnassius smintheus. The sequence goes on along the minus strand of JAUPFT010000003.1, from coordinate 55,746,257 downwards.
TTATTAAAATTAGAAGAAAAAAAAGTAACGCGTTAATTCCAGTTTAAGCATGACACACAAAATATAAAAAATAATAATAAGCAAAAAGATGGATAAAACGATGTATTTAATTTTAAGAAAATACATTTAAGAAAATCCTGTTTAGCACAAAACGGCGAAAAGGACCGGTCTCAGTGGTAGTAGTTTTCATTTACGGTCCATCTCCATACGCCGAGGCAGCTCGGGCGGCTGAGTGCACGCTCGCTCTTGATGTCAGAAATTTAAAAAAAAAAAGAAAAACAAAATTGCATTACACGTAAATAATGTTTTAGATTTGCTTTTGTCGACTGGTTTTCTGAGAGTCCGTCCGTACATTTTAACGTGGTAGAGAGCCACGCTGCGGTTATATTATGGTTGTAGCACGAATGGGTTGGCTCTGTCTCGTATGATGAGTGTAGAGAAACTGATACCCTTTTTAGTGGAAATGAGGCATTCCATCTTTGTCCTCACGGGTGACAACGCATTCTGCATTTTGATTCTTAACCGTTGATAGATGTAGATGTCTATGGGTCGCAGCATCCACTTACCATCAGGTGGATTGCGTGCTCGTTTGTCACCCTTATTCTATTTAAAAAAATTGCATTTGTCTCTGAGGTTACACACTGGCAATGGATCCGTGAACTGTGTCAACCTCAACACCCTGCCCGGGTCAAGCGAACTGTATCGCGTTCTACTTTGTCTACTCTGCCATATACATAATGCAGCCAGACTAATAGCCCTTATAGGAACTTTTTGTGTAAAAAATAACAAGTATATTATAATAAAGAGAAAAAAAGCCTACTGGCGTAATTTATCTTATACTAGGGACCAGCCCTGGCTTCGACTGTTTATATATGATAATTAAAGACTATTAATTTTTGCTTTGTTTTTAAATATCCAAGTTTTTCGGCGGATAAAGTGTAGCTTCGATCACCGCTGACGTTGCTTTCTATCTGTTCGTAGAGTTTCATCGGAATGAGTTCAGCCATTACGAAGATTAGCCCGGCCAGACTGACGAAAATCAAAATCAAAATATTAATAACACAAAACAAAAATTAAATAAATTTAAAAATGGCTATTAATGTCTTAATGACATGCTAATAGCCCTCTCAGCTGAATATAACCAGGTCGCAGCTGAATATAACGTGGTACAGCCACGCTGCAGCTATATTATGGTTGTAGCATGAATCGGTCGGCTCGACCGGGGAAGGACCACGCTCTCACAGAATACCAGCGTAAAAGAGCAGAATAATGCAGCTGTGTTTCGTATGGTGAGTGTAGAGAACCGGAGACCCGTTTTACTAGAATTGAGGCATTCCATCTTAGTCCTCAGGGGTGACAACGCATCTGCATTTTGATTCTTAATCGAGGTTAAATATTGATGTCTATAGGACACAGCATCCACTTACCATCATGTAGACTATGTGTGCTCGTTTGTAACCCTTATTCTATAAAAAATGTCACAGATTAAGTTCAATTTATTTTATAAGTCATCATCATTACAGTCCATAACAAGTCCACCGCCGAACACACACCTCTCCCAAGAAATGCCACAAAGTACGGTCCTGAGCTACCTGTATCCATCGACTTCCTGCATGTCTTACGTTCAGGACGTCACTGCATCTATTGGGGGTCGCCCTACACTTCGTCTACCGGTACGAAGCTGTCACTTGAGAATCTCTTTTCTCCATCGGTAGTTAGTTCTTCGAACTAAATGGCCTGCTCGTTGCCACTTCAGCTTATTAATCCAAAGTATATCCATGCGGTCTTGTGCGTAGAATAAAACTAGTTGCAGCCGCTTTACTCACTAGACTAAATTTAATAGCGCGGCTGAATTGACGTTCTACAAAAATGCCAAATTGCATTTCATATACAGGTTGTTTGGAAGATGTGTGCAAAGCCTTAGATGAAGTCTGCTTCTTTTTTTAATTGAATTTGTAAGGTTTTAGAAAATAAAACCCATTTTTTTTTCAATAATGTCCAGTAACAGTAGTTATTTTATTATTTATGTAATATGTCATTACTCAAACGAAATAATTTCCAGGCATCTTCGTCATAAGAAAAACATTTTACGCATATGTAAGTCTAAGAAACCAAAAAAAAAAATTAAGAAAATGTTGTGTTTATTTTATGCCATCATAAAAAAAATAAATAAAGTACCCTTTGTTGTTCAAACCCTTTAAAAACATGATTAAGTTATTGCCTCTTCTTTTGAGGTATTATTTACGCAGAAGTCTCATCACCTCTTGGAATCAGGGTGTGCAAACCTAATTGTCAAAGACCAAAATAATGCACCATTTGTGCTAATGCACTATTGTTTTCGTTAGAGTTGATTAATTTTTAGAATTACGGTGCACGTGCACGGATTAACTTCCGGGAACAGTTGAGAGACACACAGTTACAGGGGAACAGTTAAGTATTGGTGGTTGGTTGGTAAGTTTGGTTTTGGACCAAATCTATCCATTGAGTGTGTAATGCTGTGCTAAAGCACATTGTGGAATATTGTACTGTAAGAAATACGCCAGTGTACGCGGCCTTCCTGGATCTTTCTAAGGCTTTCGACCTTGTCAAATATGACATTCTGTGGGATAAATTGCGTAATGCTGGTCTACCCGTCTCGTACATTATCATTTTTAGTTATTGGTACGGTCATCAAATTAATCAAGTCAAGGTTAGAATGCGGTGTGAGACAAGGAGGTTAACCTGACCTACCCTTTTTAATTTATATATAAATGAACTGATTCGTAGACTCGGAAGTGCACGTGTCGGCTGCTTTATTGATGGACTCAGCATGAATAACATCGGTTACGCAAACGACAGGGTGCTTTTGAGCCCGTCAATCAAAGCACTCCGACGGCTTTTGTTCATATACACAGCATTTTTATAAATGGCGTCATTTCTTAAATGTTGCAGACAATGCCGCTTGTATTTACTACCCGAAAGAAATAATTTACTCAATTTCGTGTTTTCTTTAAATATATGGGTATAATGTTATGGTTTATACAGCAAAATATAATAAACACGTTTTTCTCATCCAAATTAATATATAATTATAACATTAGTGCTAAAGTTGAAGTATAATAGTAATTAAAGAATTTAAAAAAAATGGCGGGAATTGAATCGCCGCAATGGATGGATGTTTTGATTATTGAGCGGATATGTGAGGTTTATGCTGAAGTCTAAAATATAATGTTGCGAGCTCATGGTGTTTAAAGTAGGCACGAAGAAATCTAATTTCGTACCACCTTACAGGTACCCTTAAGGGGTGTTGCACTTAAACGAGTTACTGAATTTAAGTACCTTGGCCATGTTGTTACTAAAGATTTAAAAGATGGTACTTTCGTTACATTGAAAGAGAAAGAAGGGCGCTGTCTGTCCGCTGCAATATGCTGGCCCGCCGGTTTTCACGCTGCACAGCTGAGGTAAAACTTATTTAAGGCCTATTGCCAATCCCTGTGTACGTGCGCCTTATGGGTCAGATATACGCGGCGGGCATACAACGCCCTACGTGTACAATATAATAACGCTTTTAGATTGTTACTAGGGCTCCCGCGTTACTGTGCATCAGGTATGTGTTTTGACGCCCACGTAGACAATTTTTTAACACTAATTCGCAAAAGAACTGCGTCACTGATGCACAGGGTTCGTGGAAGCGCCAACAGCATTCCTAACGTGGTTAACGAGAAACCAGAGAGGTTTTTTGAGACACTCGGTTCATGTTCATGTGCCCATTGCCTCGGACAGTCACCCCAGGTGTATGAACTAATGTTTATTTATTACCTTCTTTTACTAACATATATTTAAGACTTTCTTTGTACTTTTAACACATTAATTATTATTATTATGTCATTATGGTAAATTGATTGATGGGTTTGTTAATATATAATTAATATAGAAAATATAATAACAATAAAATAATATGAACCGATGTCGCCGTAACATACAACAGACCCAACCTTGTTGTATGTTACGGCGACATCGGTAAATATATTTTCTATATTATTATAAATACTTATACATTTGATACATTCATTTTCGTAATGATTTATAATTTTAGTATTAAAATTAAATAGAATGAATGTAATAGGTATTACCCTATGATCCTCGTTGGTTGAAATAGATAAAGATCCGTCTTGTGATCGATGAGTCAAAGTTTTCGAAGAAGGAATTACCAACTTTCTATAACCTCCAGCCACTGAAGCTTAACGATTTTGCGTTAGAGCCACGCTGCACCTATATTAGTAGTATAGTTGTGACACAAAATGGTTCGGCTAAACCGGGGAAGGATTACGCTAACATAGAACACCAGCGTAAAGTGAGTGATGCATCGGGGACCCTTTTTACCGGTAATTGTTAGTCCTCAGGGGTGATAACGCATCAGCTTCTTAATCGAGGATAGATGTAGATGTCTATGGGCCACAGCATCCACTTACTATCAGCTGGACTGTGTGCTAGTTTGTCGCTTATTCTATAAAAAATGGTAAATCCTCCCTAAAGTAAAAGAAGCCCTTGTCTGGCAGTATACTTTTAAGAGCTAATAAAGAAGAAAAGTCACCAGTTTTTACTACGGTACATTTGTAAAATGAAACGTTTAGCATGGCACATTGACAGTAAGCTTTACTTAGTTCCCATATAGCTATATAGAGTTCAAGATATGATTAGTTGTATCAACAGTTATGTTTTTAAGTATTCAGGCTAATTAATTAGTTAAATTTATTGCAAGTTTAATTAGATGTGAGGTGCCGTTACCTCGGTGCGGCTAAGATGGAGGCCGCGCTACAACCTTATCTTGTTTGTATTCACCTCGACTTTAAGAAGTATTGAGCAGTCTGCGTCTTAACGGCGTTCAATTTTATCTGCAATACTCCAATAATTCATATAGCACGAGGTGTTTATTTCAAATGGATCCTTAGACTCCTGTAAAGAAAAATATAAATAATTTATGCTTTGATACATATCGAGGTTCCGCTTTATAAAAATTGAACTCCTGGCAAAATTGTAGAGTAAGAAATAACACGTTTGCAGTTCATAGGTTGAAAACTTCAATTAGTTATTTTGATAATAATAATAATAATAATCTTTATTTGCAAGAATATGGTTGTACAATGGTGTTCGAGTATAATTTGTTCTACATATTCTACCTCAGTGGTGTGCAAATATTAGTCAATTAAGTCAAGTACCCGTAACTTAAACAACAATACTTATCGATTTTTTAACAACAATTTTTTCTTTTTTTTTTTTTTTACATTACTCGGTTGATTTGATGACTAATTAATTATGCAACAGTGTCAGAAAAATAAATTGCCAATAAGATGTATAAGAATTATTATAGCTCAATGTCAAATATTAATGTTCTTATGTCAGTAAATATAGAGTCAATTATAAATGTTACATATCGAATTGTCATTAATTTATTTCAAAATTTATATCAAATTTATTAATTAAATAAATAAAATTTTTAATTCATAAGAATGGCATAATTTAAACATTGTGTCAAATTCTAAAATGTATCGTCTACTTATCTGCAAAGAAGTCTTTAATTGAGTAAAAAGATTTCTGGATGAGCCATTTTCTTAGGTGAGTTTTCATTCGCATTGTTGGTAACTCTCTAATTGCTTTAGGTATCTTATTAAAAACTTTTATACACATTACGTAACAATTTTTATGAAATAAAGCTGTCCTGCAGGCAGGCATTAACAATCTAGTTGGGTCCCTTTTACCTATAATAGAATTGTCGCGAGCGCTATGAAATAAACACTGATTTTTTTTGACAAATATACACACCTCTAATATATATAGTCCAGTCAGCGTCAACAAATTGTTATTTTTAAATAAAGATCTACATGATTCAAGGGGCCCGACGTTACATAAAGCTCGTATACATTTCTTTTGACTGATAAATGCCTTGTTTATATCGGTCGAGTTTCCCCATACCAACAGACCATACCTCAACACAGATTCAATGTATCCGTAGTATGCAGTAAGCGCAGCTCCTTTCCCAGCGACGCACTGTAGTCTACGCAGTGCATACACAAATTTATTTAATTTGGTGCAGACATTTTTCACATGCGACTTCCAGTTGCAATGGTTATCAACGTGTAGACCTAAAAATTGTATTTCTGAAACCTCTTTCAAATATTCATTATTATATGAAATATTTAGTTTTTCATTTGGTGTACTGTAATTGGAAAACGTTATGAATTTTGTTTTTGAAACATTTGCACGCAGATTATTGGTTTCTAACCAGGTCATTATGGATTCTATAGAAGAATTTAACGTTATTTCGAAGTCACTTGCGGTAAATTCCTTACTTAGTTTTGGTATGACAACGGAAATATCATTAGCAAAAAGAATAGACTGATGAGGTGTCATAGTCGGTAAGTCATTTATATATAATAGAAATAAAAGTGGACCCAATACACTGCCCTGTGGTACACCATTTTTATTGTGAGTAAAAGAAGATCTAAATGACGTGCGGTTATGCTTTTCATCAATACGTGTCACTTCAACACATTGTTGTCGATTTTCTAAATATGATTTTAGCCAATTTAATGCTAGTCCACGAATTCCATATCTTTCACACTTATCTATTAGTATAATGTGATCAACACAGTCAAATGCCTTTGACATGTCATAAAATATAGCAACCACTGGTACTTTTTTGTTTATGTAATCAGTTACTCTATGTATTAAAGAAAATGCGGCATGTGTTGTGGATTTTCCTTTTTGGAATCCGTTCTGTTCTTTACGGAGAATATTATATTTAGACAAGTAGTTGTAAATTCTACTATGCATCGCCTTCTCAAATATTTTTGAAAAAATTGGTATTAGTGTAATAGGTCTGTAATTGGTCAATTCGTGATGATCACCTTTTTTATAGAGCGGTTTCACAATCGAAGTTTTTAGTTTCTCGGGAAACGTACCCTGTGTGAACGATAGATTTATGAGGTTTGAAAGAATAGGACCTATAATATCGGCACAATCCTTTAGTATATGAGTAGAGACTGAATCATTACCCACAGACTTCGTATTGTTTAGGGATTTAATTATTCTTATAACTTCATTTACAGAGCATGGTCGTAAAAATATGCTATGTTCGAGGTTTTCTAAGCGCATTCTATGTTTCTGTATTTTTTTATCAATTTCTATGTTAGAGATGTCAATAAAATAGTCGTTAAATTTTTCTGCAATGTCATTAGGATTCACAATTTTTATACCGTCACTATTAATCCAATCAATATCTTTATTGTTTGTACAGTCATATTCATTATTTTTAATAATGTCCCAGGTCGTCTTACATACATTCTTAGATTTTGTAATTAAATTTTTATTTATATTCTTTTTTGACCAAATAATACAAGATTTGAGTAATTTTGAATACTTAGTATACCGTTCTTTGTTTTTAGTATTTTTGTTTTTATAATAGATGTATCTCAATTTTCTCTTGGTAATACTTGATATTTTAATACCCGTAGTAATCCATTCAGGTGCTTGAATGCTAAAATTTATTTTACATCTTTGAATAGGAAAGCAAAGATTATATAGTAAGCAAAACATTTCATGAAAGTTATTGAATGCTGAATTAAGATCTTCTACGTCGATTTCCTTCCAGGAAAGTGCTGCCATTGACTTTTTGAACTTCTGTTTGTTCTCTTTGCTATAATTTCTTTTAGTAACATACATATATTTAAGTTTTCTTTGTTTTATTACCGGAAAGCTTAGTAATTGACTTGTATTATGGTCTGACATGTTGAACTCATATAAGGAACTATAGGGATGTTCTATGTTACTGGCTATATGATCAATGCATGTGTTTTGACGAGTCGGTTTATTAATGTGAAGTTTAAGATTATAGTTATGCATTAAGTTTGATAACTCTTCGGTTGTGATGTTATCTTTTAGCGTGTCAATATTGAAATCACCGCAAAGAATAAATTTCATGTTGCTTTTAGTCGTTAGCTTAAAGAGTAGTGTATCCAGCTTATTAAAAAATACGGAAGCCGGTGATTGCGGTATCCTATACACGCAGACTATTTTGCATTTGTAGGCTGGTACCTCAATTCCACAACATTCAAAATATTTTTCAACCGATATTTCATTACATAAATTTATGGGCTTAGAGAGAAGTGTTTTATCTGTGAGTATACACACTCCACCACGTCTTACTTTTGATCTGCAGAATGTGGAGGCAACTTTGAAGTTTTTCAGTTTAATGTTAGATTCTTCTCCTTTTTTTACAAATGTTTCGGTGAGACAGATAAGAGTAATTTCTTTACCATTTCCTGTCAATTCATTGACACATAATTCTAACATATGAGTTTTGTTTAATAATCCAGCGATATTTTGATGAAGTAATGTTACTGTAGCAAAAGTATTTTCATCATTGTGAGCGAAAAAGAGGCTCAGTAAAACTGCGGTTGGATGCGTTTTCAGGCAAAACTTTCGAAAAATAATCTAGAATACTTTTCTGTTTAAGTGTAGGGGTATTCTTTAGATCGGGCCAACATACAGTGTTTGAATAACAACTTTTTTGATAGTTTCTTTCTGACAAAATGCGTGATACACCAGTTTTATTACCATGTAAATAGGTGGTTTTATAATCTATGCAGTCTATAAAAAAATTCAATCTTTGCGATAAACTATAATTTATGTTATAATTATAAATATTATTTTCATATTTTTCAAAGGTGTCAATGTAATAACAATTAGAAAAGTGATTACATATTAGTTTTATTTTGTTATTAAGCAGTCGAATATTTAAGTGATTATTATAATTAACATTTAGAACCATTACACAGTGAGAACGCAATTTTGTTAGGACAGCTGATAGTTCTATAAATAGTTTTGTTGGGTTAAAATCGTTTTCTCCTATGCTTAATATTATTTTATCATCAGGTTTTAGTGCAAGAGTTTCGAAATTTCTTAATATCTCCTCAGTTGTTGCAAAAGGTTTAACGCAGCCGTATATATCGTAATGTTCATATTTAGTATTATAACGTAATTTGGTCAATCTAGATGCTAACTTACTACAACGTTGAGCTCCAAATATTAATAATCGTCTTTTGGTAACGATATCAGTATTCCTTCGTTGGTTGGTGACGCTATCAGTTTCACTCTTGGTTTTATTTGTTGAGGGCAATGTGTCTGGAAACTTACTTGATGCGTTCTTAGTGGTTGATATGTTGATGTTTTCTTTCGATGAGCAACAAAAAGCAGAGGTTTCTACACTTTTTACATCATAATAATTCTCACATGGTTTGTTGTATGTTGAGGAAGTTGGAGGACAGTTCTTTAAAGGAGTGAGCAAGACCGTTTTCTCAGAAAAATCTATCTTTTTAGCCACATTATTACTTCTGTTGATTTTCCTTGTTTGTTTTTTATTTGAAGTGCAGATTGTTGTTAGTTGATTAATTTTGGTTTGCTGGTCTTTAATAATCTTTTGGAGGCTATGGTTTTCCGTCAGCAAATTTTGAACTTCGTTATGTGCACTATCTAGCTGTGATCTCAACTCATTAATGGTATCCTTTAATTGAGCTACCTCGTTGTCGTTTAATGTCGACAAGTCTGGCAGACTCTTTATACAAGAGTTATTTGATGACAACGGACTTTCATTCAGAAAGGGTAAAGAGTTATAAGAATTATCATTTGTATTATACTTTCTTCGCAACGTTATATTACTGCTAGATTCCATGTTTATTTATGTGCCCTTTAACTCAGAATTTTTACTGGAATTATTACGAAATTATTTTTTACTTTACTGACTATCAATTACTTTATCTTATTATGAAGCGAAATCGAGGGTCTTCTAGGAAACTTCGTCATTAATAATCTTAATATTTAACTAAGCGAAATTATAATCGTCAATCTATTACTTTATATTTTCAAGACACACAAAAAGTTCTCCTAATGCCGGGATGCGAACTCACGATGTCTTTTGCGGTACGGGTGTTTTTAGGCGTATACCGCCACGCCACGGTGACTTTTGAATGAATGGTTGAAATAGTCGACTACTTGCTGTTTACTGTTATTTAAAATGCACTGAGATCGTTATTATGATTCATGCTGCAAAAATTTATTGCACTGTCGATGTTAATCACTAATATTATTTTGTGTGTATTCTAATATTTTTGTCACTGTATATGGTCACTTTACACTATGTTCAGTGTTTTTTTTTTTTTACACTTTTGTTTAGTTCTTATTATTTTCACTGAAAACTTACAGCAGAATAAAAACTATTTTTAAATTGTTATTTTTTTATGTGCAAATTTGTCACATTTATATAGACAACACTGTCACTATAATTTTGGATGTTTATTTGCAGTTTCTGATAAATTTATATAAATTTTGGCATTTACTTATTATTTTATTTAAGCTGGTATTCTGTGAGAGTGGGGTCCTTTGCTTCCCCGGTCGAGACGACCCATTCGTGCTACAACCGTAATATTGCAACAGCGTGCCTCTACCACGCATAAAACGCCACAAGCTACAACTCATGTTCTTTTATAGAATATGGTGACAAACGTGCACACAGTCCACTTGAAGGTAAGTGGATGCTGTGCTCCATAGACATCTACATTAATCTTCGATTAAGATTCAATATGCAGATGTGGTGTCACCCGTTAGGACTAAGATAGAATGTCTCGTTTCCAGTAAAAAGGGTCTACGATTCTCTACACTCACCATACGAAATACAGCAGCATTGAGCTGCTATTTTACGCTGGTATTCTGTGAGAGCGTGGTCCTGCCCCGGTCGAGCCGACCCGTTCGTTTCGCTACAACTATAATTTAGTTGCTGCGTGGCTCTAAAATGTAAAAAATGGCGAGTGACTTTTTTTGGCACTCCTTCGACGTACGATGCTGAATTATATTTTTGTGCGTGTAAAAGTGTGAAATATACATATACAGAATAAAGCATTATTTCTTTTTTTCTTTCTGTATGTTTAATTGTTACGATTAGAGACTTTTGAATATCAGTCCTATGTTTCGTAACATTTGGCATTGATTAGCAAACTGGATAATAGAAAAGTAAATATTACATTATGTCATCAGATAAATGTACAACACGGATGTGGCGAAGCGAAGGAACAATTGCAATATTATTAACAAAATGAGCGTTTAAATGTGTATGTTAACTAATTTTACGGATTTTGTCGTGTTTAATTTAAACTTTTTAATTCGCGTCGTTTTGGGTACTCTATTGCATCCATGGTCCGGGGGGACTGAGCTGTTTGACGTCCCGACGTCATAGTTACCCCAGCTACCTTAGGTTTTTGAATATTAATTTTTGGTCCGGTCTACGGTTAAGCCACCTTAACGTCGGGACTTAAAAAAGTTTAAATCAAATGATAAAAGATCCGTAAAATTAATTTCATTTAATATGTAGTGTTCGCGTAAATATACATTATGTATGTAAGGTTATTATGCAAATGATGTGGAGCATTTCTAATCGCGTTTAGTCCGTACCGATACACAATGTCGTTCACTCCATTATGTAAGTCATCACAAATATCTGGCAAATGGTCGAGTCGCCGGTGAGTTTGCGTGCGGGGCAGGAGGCTGCTATACACACTAATTGCTTTGTAATTAGTTTTTTTTTACTTATAAGCCAGTACTTAAGCACAACCTCACCTGGTGGTAAGTGACGATGAATTATGTCTTAGCGTAACAAAAGGCTTATTTACCTTGAAGAGGCCCGGATTCTATTCGGACGTAAACACAGACGCCGGCAAATTATTTCACTCGTTTTCTTTACGCATTATGAAAGACGAAACAAACCGTTTGGTTCTAATGTGTGGAATATCGACAACAAAGTGGTGAAGACCCGCCAATCGCCTGGTCGTCCGATGTTGGAAAGGAGAGGGAGCGATTAAAGTATGTAATTCCTGTACACCATGAAATGCATCCTATGGAATACCGAGAGGCTGACTACTCTGCGCCTGTGCTCGAGGCTGCGAGATTGGGCTCAGAAGGGCTAGAACCCAGAACTTTAAAGCCAGTAAAATAAAAATAAACGAATTGATTTCGGTCAAATCAAGGATACTAATAAGCTTCTTATGCCCAAATATTCAAACACTACTCAATTAAGACGCCGTTAAGTCACGTAGTGTAACAGTCACTTTGAATTAGTGATTGAGACAGCACGAGACTTAACATCGTCTGAAAATTGAGTAGCGTTTGAGTATTTGGGCCTAAGAATGTCTCTCCACTGAGTCTAACGCATTCAATAAAATAGTATGACGGATGAGCTATTTGGCTTATTCTCGGCGTTTATTGGTTTAAACAATGACTATTCATCAAAGGAACCGATCAATAGCTGAACTTCATTTTGGTAAGGCACTTCTGACATGTTATGATTGTAGCACGAATAGGTCGGCTCGACCGGGAAACGACCTCGCTCTCACAGAATACCAGCGTGAAGTAGCAGCTTAAGGCTGCTTTGTTTTCTATTATGAGAGTAATGAACCGGGGATTCTTTTTACTGGAGACGACACGTTATTCTATCGTAGTCCTCAGGTGTTACAACTTACAACGTATCTGCATTTTGATTCTTAATTGAAGATAAATTTTGATGACTGCGGGCCACAGCATCCACTTACGATCGGGTGGACTGTGTGCTCCTTTATTAACCCGTTCTATTTTTTTTTAAAAAAAACATCGATTTGTCTTTGTGTACCTATGTCTACTCTATTAGCATTAACATGGTTTGGGTTAGAGTTCGCACACGTGTCAAATTTGCACGTGGTGGTTAACGTTAAGTAGCCACTTCCACCCAATCACTGCACGTCGTAACGAAGCCGCAGACATGTCTGAAAACCATAATTGAATAAAGACTATAATTGAATAAAGCGGCGCCAAGAATAGACGCTGGTCCGCGCACGCTACAGTGTGACCGCGTGCTTTGTTCTCGCTCGCAACCATGCAAGCCTTCTCGGCTACCGTGGCGGTGAGGCTGACTTGCTGGTAAGTAGGAATGTGTGCTACTTACCTGGTGACCAGCAACACTGCTTAAGTGCTATAAACAGTCATCTTAAACCTAGCAGCTCATCTTAAACCAGTTTGCATGTGCATTACTAAGGCAAATGTTTTACGTTTATTACGCTTACTAGTAATAAAGTGTGTATAATGTATATAGTGCTGACAAGAAACGACTAGTGTTCCTTGTAAGGTCAAACTTTTTACTTTTTGCTTAATTTTTTCGCACGAATTGTCCTTGGGCCTTTTAATCTTAAGGTCTTAAATGGATTATGAGCATTTCTTAAGTTTCAACGACGCGAGCTAAATTAATCACCGACAGCAATTTAAACGTTATCATCTGCAGTAAAGTTAAAGGTTAAAGTTGCAGCCTATATACGTTCCACTACTGGGCACAGGCCTCCTCCCATTTCTGAAGGGGTTTTAGTGCAAGGAAGTGTCCGCCACGCTGCCCCAATGCGTGTTGGCGAACTCAACATATCTTTGAAATATTTTTTTTTCTTATTTGTCAGACATGTAGGTTTCTTCACGAGGTTTTCCTTCACCGCCGATCACTTGGTATCATCTGCAGTAGGTAGGACATAAACCGTCTTAGTCGACAAAAAGTAGTTTTAATTAGTCTCAGGTTTAAAGTAGAATTTGTTTCACGAAAGAAGTGCCTCAGGATATGGGAAGAATATGGGAACTTTGTGTAGAATTTGATAGCAAATGTCAAATTTTGCGGAGGCTGTGTCGCCGTGCTTAAGGGACTTCTTTAATGAGAAAATCTTTAAACCATGGCTCACTCGAGAAATAAACCACGTTTTTTAAGAAGGCAGATACTTACTTACTTATCGTCACGCACAATCCCTAATGGGGTAGCCAGAGAGAACAGATCGCCAAGTGTCACGATCCTTACATACCTCTTTCGCTTCTTTCAGGTTCATTAACTTCTTCATACATGCACGTCTAGGTATCCGAGTACTCTTGACCCTCCCCTCTTCGAGCAATTTGCTCACCTGGTCTTCGAAAGTTAGTCTCGGTCTACCTCGACACCTTTTAATATTTACTTTCGCTCTATATATTTTCTTCACCATTCGGTCTTCACTCATTCGTTCAACGTGTCCAAACCATTGGAGTACGCCCCTATCAATTTTTGTGATAAGGTCATCTTTCAGTCCTGCCATATTGCGAATCTCTTCGTTTCGCTTTCGGTCGGCTATGGTAACGCCACACATTTTACGAAGAGATCGCATCTCCACTGCATTCAACTTGCTTTTATGCTTCTTCTGGCATACCCAGGTTTCGCTGCCATATAACAAAGTCGGTACCAACACTGCGTTATGTATTGCAAGGCGTGCACTCTTCACCACGCCTTGCCTTTTTATTAATGCATTCAGGGCACCATTGACTTTGTTTCCGGCAGCGACACGCCTATCCACATCTAAATCACATCTTCCATCCCGGCTGAAAGCACTCCCCAAGTATACAATTTCATTTACCTGTTCTAGACATTCCTGATTTACCCATATTTCACATTTCGTTCTCTCTTCGTCCTTTTCAAATACCAGAACCTTAGTTTTATTAGCATTCAAACGGAGACCTTTAATTTCACATTCCTCTTTCATACACGTGACTAATGCCTGCAGTTCTGCTTCTGATGGTGCAATAAGCACTGCATCATCAGCATACAGCAGACAATTAACTTTTATGTCACCCAATTTCACACCCAAACAGCTATCTTTCAGCTTCTGTAAACAGCTGTCGAGATACAGTATGAACAGCCAGGAAGACATGACACAACCCTGTTTTACGCCCGCTTGGACGCTAAACATGGGTGACAGGTCATGCCCTACCCGCACACAGGCTTTACAGTCATAGTAGAGTGACTGCACAGCCCTTAACAATCGACCATCCACACCATATCCCGGCAACAGTTCCCACATTTTCTTCCTTATAACCTTATCAAATGCTTTCTCCAGATCCACAAAAGCACAGAAAATCCTCTGGTTAACACTCAGAAGCTTCTCCGTGATCATGCGGAGAGAAAACATTTGATCCGTGCATCCTCTTCCAGGTCTAAATCCGATTTAGACCTTAGAAAGAAGGCAGATACTGTTCGAAAACTGGATTATGTTAGAATAACCCCTGGGAATGGTCGTTTCCAAGCTGTTTCTTAAAGTTTTGTAAGTAGTTTATGCGACCTGTGTTCTTATTGTATCATTTACTTAAAAAAGAAGTCCCACTGGGTTATTTGCTGGTTATTTTAAATATTGAGAATTGGATATTTTTTCAATGCAGTGCGATGCCTGAGCACAAGCTGTATTGTAATTTTTTATAGAATACTGGTAACAAACGAGCACACAATCCACCTGATGGTAAATGGATAATGTGACCCATAGACATCTACATTTATTCTCGATTAAGGGTCAAAATGCAGATGCGGTGTCACCCCTGATAACTAAGGTGGAATGCCTAGTTTCCAGTAATAAGGGTCTCTGGTTTTCTACACTCACCATACGAAACACATCAGTATTAAGTTGCTATTTTATGCTGGTATTCTATGAGATGTGTTTCTACTTCGTGCTACAATCATAATATAGCTGCAACGTGGCTCTACATAAATAACGAATGTTGGGACTTGTAAACTTTCCGCCATGTTTTAGCGAAATTCACGGTCACTGGACTTGATCCTCTTCTTATTACATAAAGGCTAGATGCAAATTATCTAATTTATGTAATGTCGTAACTCGTAACGTAATCCAACCACGTATATAGAATGATTTTTCAATGCTATAGTTGCAGTTTGCGAGGGCACGTGAACTTCATTTTTGTGGTTAGATGTGTTCGTGTTATATGCACGCGTTGTGGCAGAATGCTTATCGGACTTAGTAGTCAGTTACAGTTGTGATTGAACTCCACTTGAATATTATTTAAAAAAACATTTACTCATAATAATTATTTTCTAAATCAATGTTACGTGATAATAACAAATTTATAGGTTTTGTATATTAAGCAAGTTGCGTTTTGCTTTTAATATCACATTACACAACGCAGAAAAAATTGCGCTTTTTGTCTTTGGTACCTTTGGCTCTTGACTCTTTACTGGTGACATATCATTGCGTCTTTGTTATTTTAAATCTTAATCGGAGACCGATGTAGGTGTAGTACCTATATATGAGCCATAGCATCCACTTATCGTTGAATAGGTTGTGTGCTCGTTTGTCACCTCTTTGTACTAGTATAACAGTTGGTTTAAAAAAATAGAAATAAAAATCAAACAAACACATAGTGCACCTGATGGGAAGTGAATACTGTGGCCCACGAACATCCACATCTATTCTCGATTAAGAATCAATATGCTGAAATGTTGTCACCCCTGAGGACTTAGATGGAGTGCCCCATTTTCAGTAAAAAAGGTCTCCAATTCTCTTCACTTACCATACGAAACACAGCAGTATTAGGCTGCTATTTTACGCTGATATTCCATGATAGCGTGTCCTTCTCCGGTCGAGCCGACCTTTTCGTGCTACAACCACAATATATCTGTAGCTTGACTCTACCACGTATGAAGGTATCTAAGATAATGGACTAGTGATTACAACGAGCAGTCCGTCGAACGAAGCACCAGCGATTATTTTTGCTGTTGTTCGAGCCGAGTCGTCGCAGTCTGCCGAGCGCGACGCTAACTGTACCTAGGGCTACCAGCTCTCACTTTACGTTTTAGAGAATTTAATGAGATTAAATAAAGGACACAGAATTAAAATAAAGGATATCCATATTGTTTTCAATAAAATGCTGTTAACGTATCAGTAGTAACATTTATTAATAAAAAAACAATGTTAATACGCAATGCAACGTAGTTCTTTCTAAGAACTACGTTCGCGGGTCATCCTCAAAGTGATTTTTAAATTATTTAACCTAGAGTAAAGGGGATGTCGAATATGGGCCTTATTGTCTTGTCCTCTATTAAATATTTCTAATTATGAGACAAGATCAATTTTGTGTCTGAAATAGAGAACAACCTTTAAAAAAAAGGACGTGTGGCAACCCTAACTGTCTGTACCTACCACTCTCACCTGCATCTTTATAAACAATTAAACACGCTTACTGGTTTCCAGTTTGATTACTTATAAACTAAATATCTTAGATGAAGAAGCACGAGAGTAGAATGAACGCAGTAGAAATGCGGTCGTTAAAGAGTATGTTAGGGCTGAATCTGAATGACAGGGTAAGAAATTGTGTAATAAGAGAAGAGTGTGGTTTGCAAGATGATGTTGTGACCAGGATTAAGAAAGGAATGCTTCGGTGGTTTGGTTATGTGGAAAGAATGAGTGAGGAAAGAGTGACAAAGAAAATTTATGTTGCAGAAGTGTATGGCAGAGTCGGAAAGGGACGTCCTAGGCGAAAATTTATCGACCAAATTGGCGATTTATTGAAAACGGGCCAAATTAGGAGTACCTTTAACCGACGACTAGCATGTATGCGTAGGTGTATGGATGTTTAGGAGGCGAGAGAGGTGTGTCGTAGTACGCTTGAGTTTGGATTTAATTTTAATAATTATGGGATCACAATCAGACGGTAGCACCCAGCCATCTTCTCCATTGAAATTAGGATGTTTTTTAATTTTAATAGCCTTGCAAATGATCCTTAGCAGGAATCGGTATTCTTTGGCGAGGATTTTTGGTCTATCAAATCCGATATAATGATTGGGAAGATCCTGAACATGTTGACATACTGCAGACATACGGGAGCGTCGGTGCTTCACATCAGCGATATATTTTTTAGGCGGGTTTTTATGGATCTGTTTGTTTCTCCTATGTAAGGGAGACATTCACAATCAAGCTTATGCATTTATGTAGTTGTAGTGTAGGGGGATATTATACTTGATTGAACTAAAATAGTTTTATTCCATTCCCTCCTATTTCTTCGTTTACTTATTACTTCATTCTCTTACAAATTTTTAATTTTATAATTGAATAGTAGCTCAATGCTTTTTTACTGGATACGAGACATTCCATCTTTGTCCTCAAGTGTGAAAACTTAGATGTAACAGTAACCAATTACCATCAGGTGGACTGGGTGCTCATTGGTCACCATTATTCTATAAAAGAAGTTTGATTTTGTCTACATCGCGTCAAACAGGTTTAGTAATATACGAGTATGTCAACTTTTATTTTTCGTGAGAATCATTATTGTCTCCGTGCCGAACTCGTGTAACCAATTTCCACTCATTGTCAATTTAATCAGTGGCGGCCGACACGACCAAATTGATAGGTCATATTTCGAAATAAAGAGCTGTCAATAATACAGGCTTTAAATGAATTCGAGGTTTCTAATAACTTATGCAGATGTTTCAGTGTTTGACGTTTGTCTGTCATTAAAAATCTCACTTCATCTATTTCTCTCTCATCATATAATTCAAAAGCGACGAACGAACTATGTATACTAAACATAAACATAGCTAACAGAACACCCGATGTTAAGTTGCTACTGCAGAGCTCGGCTACCTGAAATCAAACAAAGTCGGCTTCAGGTACAGTGTCACTGTAAGACTCAAGGAAAGGCGTCAATCAAACACAGGGTTGTGCCGTTTACTAGTTTATCAGTTTCCACAATTAGGTTGCGTCCATAAATCACGTGAGATGTTTAAGGGGGGAGGGCATCGAGTCTAATCTCATCTAATCTTACGTTCGAGAGAGGGGTGTCTCAGCAGATCTCACGCAATTTTTTTTCTGATTAAAGCAAAAAACAATCCTACTATTTTGGTCCATTTAATCCAGATATGCTCAATGACCTCAATAGTGCCTCCCAACGGATAGGTCTTAAGATGAACATGGACAAAACAAAGATCATGTTTAATGTCCATGTCACACCTATGCCGGTAGTTGTTGGAAGCACTTAGCTCGAAGTTGTTGACGAGTACGTTTACCTGGGACAAATAGTCCGGCTAGGTAAGTCCAACTTCGACCGAGAGGTCAATCGACGGATTCAACTCGGCTGGGCAGCGTTCGGGAAATTACAACGCATCTTCTCGTCAGGTATACCTCAAAACTTGAAAACTAAGTTGTACAACCAGTGCGTGTTGCCAGTGATGACATATGGAACTGAGCCGTGGTCCTTCACTGCTGGCCGTATGAGGACGCTCAAACTCGCTCAGCGAGCTATGGAGAGGGCTATATACCAGAGTGACCGACATAGCCCAACGGATTAGTAAGCTGAAGTGGCAATGGGCCGGCCATATAGCTCGAAGAACCGACAACCGTTGGGGAAAAAAGGTTCTCGAGTGGCAGCCTCGTACCGGTAGACGAAGTGTAGGGCGACCCCCCCACTAGATGGAGTGACGACCTGGTAAGACATGCAGGAAGTCGATGAATGCAGGTAGCTCAGGACCGTGCTTTGTGGCATACCTTGGGGGAGGCCTATGTTCTCAGCAGTGGACTTGTAAAGGGCTGTAATGATGATGATGATGAATCCAGATTGTACATGCTGAAGATTTAATCTTAAGCGTATATCGTAATACGATTAACCAATAGTGAAATGTCAGATTATTAAACCAATTAGTCAAACCTATGGTTATGGTCAAGCCAAAGAGTATAGTAGGTTTGGCCAAAAACAATTTTTTTTAATGAAGGAAAATATAACTTAGAGTTTTTACCATATTCTTATCCAAAAATAAAAATTATCAACAATTAATATATCGAATTATTTGTATGAAGGTCACGTGAGCGCTAGAGAAACGACGATTTTAAGACGTTGATAAATAAAATGTTTAATAAAATAGTACATTAAAAATAGAATTTAACTTTGCACTAAATTTGTTCTGATCTGAGAACCAAGTTGAAGGAGCAGATGATTTTACTGAAAATCATATGGACATGTTAGTTCCAATTATAGTCTCTCTTGAGACCGCGCATGATTCTCCATGGACTGAATTAGAGTAGATATTCTTTTTTTTAATCACAGTAATCACGATTTAAGAATTCTATTGTTAAATTTTTATTACACTTATAACTCTCGTCAATATTGATTACTAGTCTTAACTAGTCGTAAATAAAAGCACGAATCAAATTTTTTTTCTTTTTACAATAACAATCCAACACGTTCTTACGTAAAGAAACCCACATTTTGAAAAATCTCACGTGAGATTGGGGGATGGGGGGAGGAGAATAAAATCTCACCCTTACAGAAAATTAAAAAAAAAACACCTCATGTAATTTATGGACGCCCCCTTACCCACTATTCTAATAGTTAAGTTTTACTGCCACCTCGGGTAAGTTTGAGTAGAGAACTCGTATGTAGAAAAAGACTTTATTTGTAGCCACGCTGCAGCTATATTATGGTTCTAGAGCAAATAGGTACTGCACGACTCGACCTGGGAAGATCGACGCTCTTATCCTATCCAAGCATTACAGCCTATAAAAGGCTGAACATAGGCCTCCTCCATGGATTGCTTCATAGGATTTTGCCGAGGAAGGCGGATTAGCAACCGCAGTTTTTATAATTCATGAAAAATTTAATGAAACTAGTCTTACGGATTTTATCGCATATAATTTTTTTTTTTACTTTTTAATTCCCGATATATTGATACGCTAACACCCCAGTAGTCAGCCCGACTATCTTCAATTTTTGAATTTTAGGTCCGATCTACGCAGAACCAGCTTACAGTATCTTGAAATCTTGCAGTGGTATGCTTGAGTTTGGATTTAATTTTATTAATTATAGGATTTAATTCATCTTCTCTATTGACATTAGGATGTTTTTATTTTCAATAGACTCGTGCATCATATTTGGTAGGAATCGGTGTTCTTTTGCGAGGATTTGTGATTTATGTAATCTGATGTAATAACGGGGACGATCTTGAACAAGTTCTCGGACTGATGTGAAGCGCTGACGCTGAGGAAAGTCTGCAGTCTGAAATTCGGGAATTAAAAATTTAAAATTAAGCGCCATAAAATCCGTAAAATTAGTTTCACTTAACGAGAAGTATTGGTGTAAATATAAAAATTTATTAACTTATTAACAAATAAAAAAAAAAACAAGCTGTTCCCAGTTACATGATCTGAATTCTGAGTCAACCGCTGATGTTGAGCAAAGAGCACACAGTACACCTTATGATAAGTGGATGCTGTGTTACAGTGTGCTGTGTGCTCTATTACAAAGCAGATGCGTTGTCACCCCTGAGAACTAAGATGGAATGCCTCGTTTCCAGTAAAGGGTCCGGTTCTCTACACTCACCAAATAAAACACAGCAGCATTGCGCTGCAATTGTATGCTGGTATTCTGTGAGAGGGTCTCCTTATCCGGTCGAATTCCTACCGACCTATTCGTGATACAACGTGCCCTATAGCTGCAGCGTGGCTCTGTCACGTAAGAAATGATAATAGATGCAAATGAGAAGAGCCGCTGTGTTACCGATCGTAACAACACTATCATCTACCGTATAGTTGATAGGATAGGCCTGACGTCGGCTCGACCGGACTACAACCACGCTCTCACAGATTACCAGCGTGAATCAACAGAATAATGCAGTGTTTCGTACGGTGAGTGTAGAGAATCGGAGACCCTTTTTACTGGAATAGAAACATTCCATCTTAGTCCTCCCGGGTGACAACGCATCTGCATATTTATTCTGAATCGAAAATTAATGTAGATTTCTATGGGCTACAGCATCCACTTACCATCAGGTGGACTGTGTGCTCGTTTGTCACCCTATTCTATAAAAGAAAATGAGTTGTGGCGTTTTATGTGTGGTAGAGGCACCTCAGGGGTGACAAAGCATCTGTATTTTCATTCTTAATCTAGCATGGATGTAGATGTTTATTGGCCGCAGCAGCGTATTTCCTTCGGGTGGATTTGTTGCCCTTATTCTATAAAAAAGTACTCTGAAGTTGTGAAATGAATCGGTGAGGAGGGCTTCATATAATTTGTCTTATATCGAAGTTATTTCTTGATTTTTTTTATAGAATAGGGTGACAAACGAGTCCACACAGTCCACCTGATGGTAAGTGGTTGCTGCGGCCCATAGACATCTACATCTATCTTCCATTACAAATCAAAATGCAGATGCGTTGTCACCCGTGAGGACTGAGATGGAATGCCTCATTTCCAGTAAAAAGGGTCTCCGATTCTCTACACTCACCATACGAAATACAGCAGCATTAAGCTACTATTTCACGCTGGTATTCTGTGAGAGCGTGGTCCTTCCCCTGTCAAGCCGACCCATTCGTGCTACAACTATACTACTAATATAACTACAGCATGGCTCTACCACGTAACATGATTTGACACAATAACTTTTTATCTCAGCAGTTTCTTTACGGACGATATTATAACAATGCTTTCGCAGCGCGAGGAATGTGATAGAGAAATGTGAAATCGATTGAATCGTGGACCGCGGCGAGTCGCCAGCGGCTGTGACTAATGCACTTCGCTCATCCCGTCATGATTGACAGTTTCATATTGCGAGCCCTTGCTACTTACAAGCGTCATCACTGCACTCTTGAAATAGGGATGATTGGTGTGCTTCAAAGGTAAATAAACATTGATGTTCAACCGGGCAACATCGATGTTTCTACATATAAGTTAAGTCCTAGAAAATATCGACACATCGATGTAAATAGATAATATCGGTGGGTGCACCAGTAACAAACCAATTAAGTGACATTTTGAAACAAATTTTGATGATGTGACTCCATTATTGCAAAATCATCATACTACAAATCTAACATATGTAGCTTATTCTGATTTTCTTTATAGCTATTAAGTTTATTTTTATATAAAACTGAATGCGGCAAGTCGCAATGTGCTTAGGGTTGACTAGATTGTACCAGTAATGTGGACCAGACATTTTGCTATTAGTGAACCAGTAAATAAAACAAATGCTTTTAATGAATAATAGTTTTATTATTAATACTAATGAACTTATTAATTTTTGCAATGAATAATCATCGCAACTTTAAATCATTTTATAAGTTTTATGTAATTTTTCAATGCTATAAGGCTCACAATGTTTTTAAGTTTCATTTTATTTATAACGGTTTTGTGAGAAATATTATGTTTTCGGTACATTTCTCTTACTTTCGCGCCTTTATTTATCCCGTCTATCGCTTTTCTGACAACTTCCTCCTCATATTTGAAAAAAGTTTTGGAGGCATTTTGTCTGTAGAAAAAATGTAGGTGGTCAATTACTGAAACAAACTCCTAGTATAGATATTACCTCCTAAACAACTGTTCAACAACTAGAACATTGTTAATTTTTGAAGAATTTACTATAATGATTTGTGGGAGTATTTAATATTTTGCCAACACGCATTGGGCCAGCGCGGTGGACAATTCCTTGCCCTAAAACCCTCTCAGAAATGAGGGGAGGCCTGTAACCAGCAATGGGACGTATATAGGCTGTAATTTTATCTTTTCTATACTAAGTTCTTTTGTAATCCGTATCCTTTCTACTCTCGACTGCGTACGCTACAATTCTTCTTCTTCATCAGCCCGTGACCGGCCACTGCCGGACGTGGGCTTCGCCTTAAATGTCACGCTTGGTAGGTGGATTGCGGATCACGGTGCTAGACGTCATGCATCTTTGGCATTCTTTAAGGGATGCTTATACCGCGTTTTATCACCCTTAAGATATTTCTAGTGTTTCTTAAAATCGCGTCTTACGACACCACAGAATACCGGCGTAAAATAGCAACTGAATGCGGCCTATGATTCATATGGTGAGTGTAGAGAACCGGAGAGCCTTTTCTCTGGAAAAGACAATGATTACAATGCATCTGCATTTTTGATTCTTAATTGAAAATAGATAATGTCTTTGTTATTATCATTAGCTCCCTTTCTGGTCCATCAATCAATTAAGCAGATATGGTTTCTTTTGTACTTTTTTCATTTTACCCTTATTGAATATAAAATATATTATGTACCAATATTCAAAATTTAACTTACACTTGCCATTTGTACACAAACAAAGTTCTTTAAAAAATTTAACAGAAATAAAAATAAAACCGTCAAAAACGAATCGTATAGATAAACTAGACGCATGACACCAAAAGCCCGGCACATGGGAAAAAAGAAACCTGAAACATCAAACGTGATATAATTTTTGAAAAATAGTATAATTTTATTTACCATGTACAATATTTTTGAGGGTCTAAATCCAACCCTAATCTTGGTAACGTAATCAAACTGTAAAATAAAACTTTAAAAATGCGTTTATACATATAATAATTTAATTGTAACAAAATTAATATAAGGTTATTTACCGATAATACGATATCCCATGTTCCTATTTAAACTTTGTATCCTAATTTTTGCATCCTTTTACCACGCAACTAGACATATTTATGACAGGCAAATATGTCCTGCGCGCGTACCACTGTCGACCGAGTCGCGTTGGCCCTAAATTGTGATTTTAGGGCCAGCGCACTGGTCCGATTTAGTTGAGTGGTCGACCCGGTCCTTACTCTAGTATTAATGTGTAAGTCAATGAAACAAAGCCATTTATTACATCTATGTATAACAGTCAATAAAAGTCCACTGCTTAACATAGGCCTCCCTCATAAGTTGTCTCCTCTGAAAGGATTTTGTCATGAGTGCCACGTTGCGGGCGGATTGGGTGTTTTTATATTTTGAATTGTTATCGGGAAATGCTGCTGGTGGGTAACATCCTGTTTCAAATTTCCTCTGTCGCGTCTTGGCGACACACACAAGATATGGGGGTGGCCGATATTCTAACACCGCCTCCCCATGACAACATTAATCATTAAATAAGACTACTATTGATTTTAGACATTTCCTATGTGTTGGTGTCACTGAGGTGTTTCACGCCTTTGAAAATGTAAAAGTAAAAACATTGGTATTTTTTTATTAATTAAAAGCTTCGAAGTAGTTTCTTTAAATATATTTTTTTTATATAGGCTAGGGTGACAAACGAGCACACACACACAGTCCACCTGGTGGTAAGTGGTTTCTATGGCCCATTGACACCTACATCTATCCACGGTTACGAATCAAAACGCAGATGCGTTGTCACCCGTGAGAACTTAGATGGAATGCCTCGTTTCCAGTAAAAAGGGTCTCCGGTTCTCTACACTCACCATACGAAACACAGCAGCATTAAGCTACTATATGACGCTGGTATTCTGTGAGAGCGTGGTCCTTTCCCGGTCGAGCCGACCCATTCATACTACAACTATACTACCAATATAACTGCAGCACGGCTCTACCACGTAAAATCTGAAACTTGATTAGAAAAATTTCATTTATAAAATGTCGTATGTAAACTTGCAGTAGGTACAAAGACGGGCCTCACGAGTCCGCCGCACCGCATGAGTCATTCATGATGAGTAAACAATGTATGTTTAATTTTCATTTAATATAAGTTTTCGGAAGAATTCGGAAGCAGAGTTTTTAACCCTGCAGTGGTCGCGTGGATTACAATGGTAATCCACTGTATTAAAACATAAAATAAAAGAAAAGTCTTTTGCGTGATTATTTCGGCGCGCTATGTACTTGTAGTTGAATAACCAAAGGACGCGTTCAGTGCAGCACGAGCGCCGGACGCGTCTGGTTGTGTCACAAGAGATCCGTGAAGTACTCTGGATTACTATTGTAATCCACGCGACCTATTACGTGAGTATTTTGTGCAATTATATTTTGATGTTTTTATTTATTTTAACTATTATTTTGCAATAATTAACTTTAGTACAAAACGGTTATATGTTTATTTATGTACAGCTCTTATATTGATAACGTTTTTTGTAATTTATCCCAACAGAACAATCATGGATGAAAAGCGTATCGCTCAAATCGAATCTTGGCTTGACGAAGATTATATCAGTGATGATTTGGAAGATGACGCAAGCTCAAACGATGAAGAAGATTTTCTGGAAGTGCAGGACCACCAATCTGAATCTGAGCAAGAAGAAGAAACTCCAAATGAGGTACCTACCGTAACCGTTTCTGAACTAGGACAAGATGATTCCTCACAAATTGGCTACGAGGATTATTACACTGGTGTGGATAATACTCGCTGGAATAAGACTGCGCCATCGAATAGAGGAAGAACTCGCAGTCACAACATTGTTTTTGTACCTCCAGGACCAAAAGGAATCGCCCGGGGGAAAGATGCTGCTGAGGATTGTATATCTCTTTTCTTAGATGACATTGTAATTGATCTGATAGTAAAATATACTAACATAAAGATCGAGCACATTAAACAAAAATATGCCAGAGAACGTGATGCCAAATTGACGGATTCTACTGAAGTAAAGGCATTTCTCGGTATTATTTTTTTAGCAGGTGTGTTGAAATTGGGCCGAAGCAGCTGTGAACAAATATTTGAACACAGGAATCACACTGGAATCGATGCCATTTATTTAACGATGTCTGTCCAACGTTTTAAATTTCTTCTAAGAAATCTACGATTTGATGATATTAATGATCGCAAAGATCGTGTTATTATTGATAAATTAGCTGCAATACGTGAAGTTTTTGAGATGTTAATCATCAAATTTCAACAATATTTCATTCCAAGTGCAGAAATGACATTGGACGAGCAGCTTGTGGCCTTTAGGGGACGTTGCCCTTTTAGGCAGTACATACCTAGCAAACCCTCAAAGTATGGGATTAAGATATTTGCCCTTGTCGACGTTCACTACCCATACACATACAATTTAGAGATTTACGCCGGCAAGCAGCCCGTGGGACCTTTTCATGTGAGCAATGAACGGGCCGACGTAGTGATGCGAGTAGTTCAACCTATCCTTGGGAAAAACCGCAATGTTACCATGGATAATTGGTTTTCGTCGCTAAACGTTGCAAAGCAACTTTTCGAGAACAAAACTACAATGGTCGGCACTGTAAGAAAAGATAAAAGAGAAGTTCCTAAGGTGTTTCGTGTGGCACGAGGAAATTTAGTTTATTCTTCAAAATTTGGTTTTCACACACCCTGCACGTTGGTATCTTATATACCAAAGTCAAACAAAGTAGTAATCGTCCTATCTACAATGCATAACGATGCGACGATCGATAACAGTACAGGAGATCACAAAAAACCCGAAATGATCACGTACTACAATCGTACAAAGAATGGTGTTGATTTGGTAGACAAAATGTCCTCGTTATACGATGTATCTAGAAATTCAAGACGATGGCCTCTAACAGTTTTTTTCGATTTACTCAATTTGAGTGCTTTAAATGCTTTATGCATATACACTGCCAACAAAAAATTTGCAAAGGTAGTACGACGTGATTTTCTTATTTCCATGGCATTGGCATGGATGAAACCATCAGCTCACAGAAGATTGGAACAAAGGACATTACCACGAAGTCTGGTGTTCAAAATAAAGGATTTTCTGGAAGTTCCCCAAGCTGAAAATCAGCCAAGTACCTCGGCATTATCGTCAACTAGCAGACTGGGTCGCTGCTATGACTGCGGAAGATCGCGCAATAAGAGCACTCGTCGATCATGCACAGCATGTAATAAATTCGTTTGTCCGGATCATTCCAAATACATATGTTCCTCTTGTTTAAAAAACAATGATTAGATTAGCGATAATTACTTAAGATGATTTATGATCTCATTAAGAAATCAATGTGCCATTTTTGCTTACAAATTAATAAAAGTTTTTTTAAAAGTAAAGTTATAAATAAAATAAAAGATATATTTTTTTATTTCATTCCGTATGGAACATATTTCTAGTTTTATTACATTCAAAGTGAAATAAATACATTTTGATTCTTAATTTGCAGTTTTTTTTCTGTTTTTTATTTGGATTACAATTGTACTCCACGCGACCGCTTACGTCAGTTTTTAGGGCGCGACCCATGCAGGGTTAAATTCGGTTTGTCGGAACAGGAACAGGAATCGGAGGTGAAGGCAAAAGAGATAGAGTATTAAGGGCACGTCTAATATAATAAAATTGCACACATTATTCATCACAAATATATTCGGTAGAAAACTGTCTCGCCTTAACTGATAATTCGGCACTATGAACTGCATAAGTCGTCTTAATTGAATACCTTCCACGAAGTTGAAGGTAAGATCTTGCAAAGCAATCATTTCAGGGAGTAGCAATTATTTCAGCGACAAATAAACTTGTTCGTACGCGCAGATAGCGACCGCCACCGCCGCTATGCATCGACCTCCAATTAAAATTTATCGGGACGGAAATCAGAATCGAAGGTGCAGAATCAATCGGAAGTTCCGACCTTTCGGAATCGGAATCGAACTTTTAACATCTCTACTATAAAAGTCGCTCAGAGTAGAGATAGTAGCGATTATCGTCAGTGAATTTCAAAACGTTGTCAACAAATATTACTGGCGGTTTGACCGAAAAATTGAGATTTCAAATGCCCCTCTTTATTAGTGTTTGGATTGTATGTCAAGGCAAAAAGCTTTTGTTTTATATTTTGTATATAAGATATTTTTGTGTTATAAATACTGTTACGCCGCGCTCAAATCAGCGCCATCTAGTGTCAGGAGCGAGAGCGGGGGGGGCTTTGCAGAGAATGACATCGCGGATCTCTCGACCGACAGCGCCGCCCGAAGAACTAAGTTTCTAGAAAATCTATACTCGATTTCTCGGTACCTTGCGCGTGTTTACTTGAATATTCCGGATGTTTTGCTGATTTGAATAAATAGATGGCGCAAGATGCGATCGAGACAGAGTTTAACTCGGCGACACAAGCGAAGCTTCGGAGTGAAATTAAGTGATTTAGTGTGTTTAATTATTAGTGTTTTTTAACTTTAATTTGTATAAAGTAAATTAAAGGTTAATTTAGGTAATTTTATCGGCAATTTTTATTGTCACGAACCTCAAGCTCGTAACAATACTAATGTGCAGTAGAAAGTAAAAAAAAAAAGAAAACAGATCGCTTAATACACAAACCTAAATTTAAACTAGGCGACCACTAGTATGCATCTAATCGGAGTGTAAAATATCACTGACCTTATAAAAGACCGAATACCTAGACGAGCGCTTTGCGGTACCTAATCACTGTTGCGTTTGGAATACTCATTGAACAGTGAAAACTTCAAACAGTTTATTTTTTACTTATTAAACTATATTTTAATTTTCGATGAAAATTTAAATTTCGCTTATTTTAAGTCTATTATAATTTAATAAAGAGGCTCTCTTGACCGGATAAGAAACGTAATAATTAAAAAAAGGTACGGAAGTCGTATAAGGTTTATCCTTTTTCATCAGTAACCGTCAAATACTAAAATATATTGGTTTTCTTGTAAACAAAAGAAAGTTCACCGGCGTTACTTTGAAAGTATTCTTATATCCTTAATCGATTATTCGCGTTAGTTTATTCGCTTGATACATTTAAAATTGAGGATATCCTCCGTAGAACCTGTGTAGCTGATATAGCCCAACGTACTAGTAAGCTAAAGTGGCAACGGGCCGGCCATATAGCTCGAAGAATTGACAAGCGATGGGGAAGAAAGGTTCTTAAGTATCAGCCTCGTACCGGTAGACGAAGTGTAGAGAGATGACCCGGTAAGACATGCATGCAGACAGTCGATGAATGCAGATGGCTCAGGACCGTGCTTTGTGGCATTTCTTGGGGGAGGTCTATGTTCAGCGCTGGACTTATGAAGGGCTGTAATGATGATGATCATATCCAATTTGATTACCTCACCGTTTAACTTGTAATATCATTGATGATGTTTCTCACATTTTGATATAATGTGTCCAGAACTCCAGATAAACAAATAATTGTCCTTGATTTGTAGTTAATAGTATTTTATCAGACCCATTGTCAAATGATGCCAAAAAACTTTATTTTTTATAATTAATGTCAGTAATCAGTTTATTTAACAATTTTTGTTGTTCTAACTACCAGGTCGTCATAATCGCATCAGCAAAAAAGCTTTATTTTTGAATTAAAAAAAAACGATATTGATTTTTTTGTAATGTATTAAAAATGATGTTTTTTCATGAACTTTTTGTGCGCTAAATATTCTATTAGTATTAACCACCTCCGCCTAATTGTCGTTGTGTTGTTGCAGGTGAGTCGCATGCCCGCTCGCCGCCGCCTGTAAGTTGTCTCATAGCATATCACCATTGCACTACTGAAGCTGTCTGTCCAACAAAGTGGCGAATACATCGCCGTCGGCCGACGGTTCCTTTTTAATAGAATAAGTATGTTAAGCGAGCGCACAGTCCACCTCATGGTAAGTGAATGCTGTGGCACATAACACGAATGCGTTGAGCTGAGCCCATTCGTGCTACAACCATAATATAGATGCATCGTGGCTCCACCACGCGTTAAACGCACCGCACCTCATGCTACCTTACCACTAGGAACTGATTGTGCGGCCAGATGTGCAACAAGCTTGTTTGGCTTGCTTTATTTATCTGATGGTCCTGCTTTGTTGAACAGACAGTCACACGTTTATCTCATTCACTGCAATACCATGAACATTGTTTTATAGTTGTGATTAAAAAAAAAGTTTTTTGGTTTCTGGTGTATTATTAGTGATGTGCCGGGTATCCGCGGATATCCGAGGGAGAAGTAAGATCCGTATCCGTATCCTTAACTTTTTTAGCAGATCTTTTACGGATCTTTTAGCTTATCAATTTTCAATACATAGATGAAATTCTATAGGCAGCAATGAAAAACTATTAAATTTCTTTCAGATTTTTTTTTTAAATTTAAGATTCTTGAATTATCCAAGCATCGGCATCAAGTTGTTCTATTTTATTATTAAAAGAAATAGTAAAGCGAGAATGAATGCTTGAAGCAATCAAGTTTTTCCAACATATAGTAGCTGGAATTCCAGGGTTTCGGTGAACCTTGCAAAACTTTTAAAACTTTTTGTTGAGTCTAATTTGAATTTTTCTAATTCTTGCTTTGCCATTATGGAATGGTTGTAATGTTCTGCAATTTTCTTAAATTTTTAAGTAACTGAGATTGTATCATCTTCTTTATTATCTTCTTTAACCACCAATGCAACTGATGTGCTGTACAGTCGATATTATGTATTTCAGATAAATAATAGGCGCGCTTTATTTTTACTCCCCCGTCTCTCACCACACAGTGCATATTTTGTTTCAAAATTCCCCATTCTTTTAACATACTTAGAAATATTTTTGAAATATGATCTCCCGCGTGACGTTTTTTAAGAACTTACGCTTTTAAAACGATAGTTTTTCGTTGAAAATCTTTGGTAACACCATGACATGTTAAGGATAACGATGACACTCCTGATGAAGATTCTGACCACATATCTGATGTGAAGTAAACTTTCTTAACACTTTTTGATAACAACTTTATTGTAAAGTTCGCTGCATAGATGGTCCGTAAAGTATTTTCTTCCTTTTAAAACAATTTGGTATAAAATGGTCCATCAATGTTTGGAAGCTTTTGAATTTGTAGGTGAATTTGTAGCTCGAGTTACAAAATCGCTTTCAGTGCCTAGAGGATTGCAATGCAGTGGACGATATGAATGACAAGCTCGTGGAAACTGTCCATGCGGTCGGAGTTCTGCAAGACTCGCCGCAGAAGAACACAAAAACTCTCCGATCACACTCTTAATCTCATGGCTGTTAGACGGGAGATGAGGCTGCAATCGTCAACAGATTTAACAGCATACAGGCAACTGAACAGACAGATCTCCAAATGCATGCGGCGAGACTTAAGCAAATTTAATACTGCTCGTATTAAAGAAGCGATCGAGCGGAACCAGAGCTCCAAAGTCTTTGCCACAGATCTGTCTGCCAGAAAGAGCCAACTGTCAAAGCTGAAGACTGAGTGTGGCAACATCGTTTCCGGGACACCTGAGATTCTGAGTGAGATTGAGAGGTTCTATGGGCAGCTGTACACATCATCGTTGGAGCCACACGCAAGTGTGAGTAACGATCCAAGAGCAAGTCTTATCCGACACTATTCCGATGATATCCCGGACGTCAGTTTGAGCGAGATTAGAATGGCTCTCCACCACCTTAAAAACGGCAAGGCCCCGGGCGAGGATGGAATTACAGCGGAGCTTCTGAAAGCGGGTGGAACACCGATACTTGAAGTCCTTCAGAAGCTCTTCAATTCCGTCCTCCATGGTGGCACTACTCCGGAGGCGTGGAGCAGAAGCGCGGTGGTCTTGTTCTTTAAGAAAGGAGACAACGCTCTCTTGAAGAACTACAGACCGATTTCTCTTCTGAGCCGCGTCTACGTGCTGTTTTCGAGAGTCATTACGAATCGTCTCGCACGCAGACTCGACGACTTCCAGCCTCCCGAACAAGCCGGTTTCCGACAAGGCTTCAGTACCATAGACCACATACATACCCTGCGGCAGATTGTACATAAGACCGAAGAGTACAATCTGCCACTTTGCCTGGCACATGTGGACTATGAGAAAGCCTTTGATTCCGTTGAAATTTGGGCGGTGCTACAGTCCCTTCAGCGGTGCCAAGTTGACTGTCGGTATATCGAAGTGCTGAAGTGTTTGTACAGTAGGGCTACCATGGCTATCCGAGTACAGAATCGGAGCTCGAAACCTATCCAACTGCAGTGAGGTGTAAGACAGGGTGACGTTATATCCTTCACCGCTGCATTGGAAGACGTTTTCAAGCTACTGGACTGGAAAGAATACGGTATTAACATCAATGGCGAGTTCATCACTCACCTTCGATTTGCCGACGATATAGTCCTTATGGCAGAATCGCTGGAGGACTTCAGCACTATGCTCGATGACCTCAATAGTGCCTCCCAACTGATAGGTCTTAAGATGAACATGGACAAAACAAAGATCATGTTTAATGTCCATGTCACACCTATGCCGGTAGTTGTTGGGAGCACTGTGCTCGAAGTTGTTGACGAGTACGTTTATCTGGGACAAATAGTCCGACTAGGTAAGTCCAACTTCGACCGAGAGGTCAATCGACGGATTCAACTCGGCTGGGCAGCGTTCGGGAAATTACGACATATCTTCTCGTCAGGTATACCTCAATATCTAAAAACTAGATTGTACAACCAGTGCGTATTGCCAGTGATGACTTACGGATCCGAGACGTGGTCCTTCACTGCTGGCCGTATGAGGACGCTCAAGGTCGCTCAGCGAACTATGGAGAGGACTATGCTCGGAGTTTCACTGCGTGATAGACTCAGAAATGAGGATATCCGCAGTAAAACCAGAGTGACCGACATAGCCCAACGGATTAGTAAACTGGGAAAGAAAGGTTGTCGAGTGGCAGCCTCGTGCCGGTAGGCGTAGTGTAGGGCGACCCCCCACTAGATGGAGTGACGACCTGGTGAGACATGCGGGAAGTCGATGGATGCAGGTGGCTCAGGACCGTGCTTTGTGGCATTACTTGGGGGAGGCCTATGTTCAGCAGTGGACTTGTGAAGGGCTGTAATGATGATGATGAGGTGAAATAAACCAAAACTAATGACAATTTGGGAAATATGTATTCTGCCCTAGTGACCCGTCCCGGTTTTGCCTAGGTTGTATATATTAATGTGGCGTTTCGTAGATTTCGGATAGTTAACGACCATTGATATAAAAAATATTTATATATATATATATATATATATATATATATATATACACACACACACAGATAGACAACATTAAAAAAATGATTACTCAAGTCGTAATGGCATGTAACTAAGTTTTATGTTAGTGAAGTTGCAGTCATAATATCGGGACACTTCAGGTCGTTGGGACACCATTGTTGATAACAGTGACATGTGCCGCGGTATCGGGACGAATGGCAACCCTCGTGAATAGTCGCTCAGCGTTCGATTTCATAACATAAATAAGGAGGCGAGATCACTGTGGTGACTGGTGACGCTTGCTTAGCCCCGACATTTGCATTAAGTGCCGTAATTAATGTAATAAAATGTTACACAATGACGGAGTGCTGGCTGCGAGGCTGTGACCGCTTGGACGACATTTACGAGCGTTCGAAGGTCGACCACGTCATCCAAGCTGGTAGCAATACAATACAATATCATTAGACCGTGTAGTGGCGGTTTACGAATAACAATTAACAGCAACCCATGTCCTCCCGTAGGTCTCGTAAAAGGCGACAGAAGGAATACTGAAGTAGAAAATGAACAGAAAACTGGGCTTGTCAACTCGCTTGCCAAGCGTGTCACCTTGCTTGAAATCCCCATTCAGCCATTGATGACTTTGAAAAAAAAAAGAAGAATATTGACCCAAAGCAATATATACCTTAGCCTGAACATAACAATACCGCTTTTCGCCTTCACAGACTGTCTCTGTGACTTTTTTAAAAACTTTAAAACAATAACAAAAAAACAAATTGAACTCAAACAATAAACTAAAGAAAATGAAGTGGTCGATGCAGTAAATAGTTAGAGTATATATATATATATATATATATATATATATATATATATATATAATTAACATTGTATACATCCATTATTAAGAGCTTTCTCAATGTCTTCAGGCAAGGAGTTCCAAAGAAGTGTAACCTTTTAAATTAGATGAAGAACAAAGAACTCTTATCGTGATTAGAGAATAGATATTGAAACAGCTATATAAAAAAGAACATTACAGTGTTTAGGGAACTTTCTTCTTTGGTGCCTCCCTGTCCCTCGGCGATGCACCACCGCAGAGGGCCAGAAATCGCAAAAGAGGAATTTCTATTTGTATTTTGAGAATTCTGGATTACGTAGGATTTGAAGTTTGTTCATCTATTAGACTCCAGACGCTGCTAATGTAAAGAGATCGGATTCTCTATGCGGCATCGCCTTCGGTCTTCCTAGAAATGCAGGACGTCTTCTTCCGACGTATTTTTGTCCAAACGGGAGATAAAGAGTTGTATGGTGGGCTCCACAACATGCAGAGTTGTACTTGCGATTATTTTTGCGGTCCCCACTGCTTACAACTGTTCTCAACAGGAATAAGCCCGTAATTATCGATCTCGTTTCGGGTCACCGCTAACGCTAGGCAACGCTAAAGCAAGGCGGATTGACGTCATATCGCCATATCTCCTTGCGACATTGCTCCGATGCTTTTATGGAAGGAACTACATCGCCCGTACAAGCGTACGTTCAGTTTGCTTAACTGTATTTAGGTAAAAGTAGGCCAGCGAAACAGGACACCGTGTGTGTTTGGGAAGTTACCGTGCAAACAAGAACGACAACGGAATCGGGTCACAACACAAACACTGTGTAGGCCTTAGTGGAATAAACAGCTAGAGGGGTTTACTTTCCCGCGAGAAATTGTATTGTCTAGTTTCTTGTTTCTTTTATTGAATAAGGGTGACAAACGAGCACCGTCCATCTGATGTTAAGTGGATGCTGTGGCCCATAGATATCTACTTCTATGAAATCATAGTGCAAATGCGTTCTCACCCCTGGGGACTGAAATACAACGCCTCGTTTTTATTAAAAAGGGTCTCCAGTTCTCTGCACTTACCATACCAAACACAGCAGCATTAAGCAGCTATTTTACGCTGGTATTTCCGGTCGAGCCGAACTTAAGTTAGTGCTGTGCTATAAAACACCTGCAGCGTGATGCTACCACGCGTAAATTATTCACGTATTCTTTGTTATACGTTCAGTTCCATGCCCTCTTTAAACGAGATCAACAGACTTACAAACTTTGTTATTTTGTAAATAAAACTGAAACGGTGTCCTAATTGAATACTATTTAACATTGTTGTCAAGCACTTTGCATAAAATGTTACAAACATAAAATCTGTAATTCTCATGTTAAAGTTGCCATTTTGAATTTACAAGTGTCGTGTTAACGCAAAATGCTATTTGTGAAAAAGCATTAAATACTCAAAGCCTGTTAACACGTACAAGCTGCTGTTGATGTACCTGTGTATAACGTGACTCCTCGAGTGTAGATGGCTCACGTTACATGGACGTGGAAAATTCTTTTACATAAGGGGATCATAATTACTTGTGCTAACAAGCACTAACGCAAACATTTAGCAAGTTTTATTATCCTCGGTACGAGGCGGCTGCGTGGGAGTTAGCGCTCGACTGCAACGCTGTGACGTCACTCGTGCCGGAGTTGCGACAAGTAGACATTGAATTTATAGCTAATTGTCATCGCACACGGCCTGTAGTTTCCTATATGAATGCCTACAATACGCCTTTTTGCCGATACGATACCGATACTGATGCTCTTATAAAAATATCGATACCGATACCGATACGCTTATTGAATTTAAAGATGAAGGCAAAGTAAATAAAACACTAGTCAGGTTATTTTTTAATAAATATAAAGTAAGAAATAACTGGACAAACTAAATAAAACTCTTTAAAACTATAGATAGTTTCGTTTGCAATAAAATAGACGAGACAACACACGTGTTTACATTACATTTTAGAAACGCTAAATTTGAAAAGTATCGTTGAATCGGCCATAAAAATATCGCCGATGCCGATATATCGGCAAACATCGTATATCGCCGATACATCGGTATCAATGCATCCCTAGTTTCCTTTTGATCATTGCGAGTGAAGTCTTCTATGCATACTGCTAAACTGGCAATTCACACCAGACACTGTGTCAGCCGTGGACTGCAGGCAGAGTAAATATGCTACGCCAGTTGTATTTTAATTTACGACAATTACTGTTTAGGCAAATACGAAATACTTATTTGTAATAAACCATACTTATTTAAAATAAACTTCAAATCACGTGCGCACATAAGTAATGACATCGTTTTATTAGTCACATTAAACGTCGGTGTTACCATAGTAAAAACAAAATAGTAGGATCCCTCCCGCGCCGTGCGAGACATAATGCCTACTGTTGCAAGGTTGCCATTGTCTTTTTGTTTAACAGCTAACTGTCATTTAGTTTTATAGGTAGTTACAATATTTACAAACATAATAAATACGGATACGAACCTATGCATCATATTTGTTAATCATTTCTTTAGTTTCCTCTCAAATAATCAATGTTTGCCAAAAAAAATCCAGCTTTACATTACAACAAGTGCCAAATAACTGAAATACGAGTAAATTAACACCGAGCATATGGTGTCAGCTCAGATTTAATGTTTAAAATTAATTTGATCTGATGTGATATGATAATTAATGTACTTATGAGGTATAGTATCTATGTATAGATTTAGTAATATAACTTATTAATAAAAAGCTATTTTACTTAAACAAACGCATATATTAAATTATTTTACAAAAAGAGAAAATAAAACGAAAAAAGACTGCCAGAATTTTTTTTGCGGATCGCGGTGGTGGGCGTTCTCGACTCGGCCCGATCTTTCCGACTTAGCAAGTGTCGTTGTGTGCGTGCTGTGGCTCATGCGTACGAGTCCGTACTGTCACGTGCCAGGCACGCTTACATATTAGCGACCTTCAGTACATTTCTTAGAATATCTTCTAATTACTACGAGCCTACTATTCTGTTTTTACTATGGTGTTACGTTGTTCGTACAGCGTTCGCGGTTTTCAAAACAAAGAAGTAGTACTGGCCGCTCGCAGTCGACTAAAGGAATTACGGAGAACTGACCGTAACTCAGTGCTCGATGTATTAAGCCCGGAGAGCCTCCATAAAATGGTTCGTTGAGAGCAGAAGCTCTAGGTCACTCGGTGTAGTCATGTTGACTTATATTACAGTGTAAACATTTCATGCACGTGACGAGAGTACAATTTGTATTTGGTTACTCCAGCTTTGTCGTTTAGTTTTAAGAACTACTTGCTACGACTTTGTGTGTAGAAACTTACTACGATTAAAATATCTTAATCTAGAGTAAATTGTGTACTAAAAACATACGTCTCCCTGTAAGCAACGGCCTTCTCTGTATTCCAGATGAGGAACATTTTACAGTACTCCTAATTGATGTTGGTGAAATTGACCTTCAGCGATTAGCATTTCAGACGTGCAGTTAATAAAATGTCACATTACCTACTCATTCTAGCCTAAGTACATAATAAGTTTTTAGTAATAATAGTTTTTTTAAAGTGTTAACTCATAATCAGCTTTGTTGTTTCGCCACAAGCCACAACTCATAGAGAGTACTGACCTTATTTAGCACGCATTCGACTTTTAAATTACGTTGTACGTCAATGTTTCTTTTTGCCAAAATAAAGTATTTCTCGCTAAAGCGCAGATTTCACTTCATAATTTTAAATGTGTTACTCTTGTTGGAGAGACAATACCTACATTTTTATGGGTATGGGAGACAGTAAGTAATCAATATAATTACAGGCTGTGGTCCGTCTTAGTCCTCCGGGATGACATTGCACCTGCGGCTATTATTTGAAGTCAGATGCCGGTGTCTATAGTCTGTAGGTAACTGGTGGATTGTTAGCGTTGGTTACCACAGAATGTAATAAATAATAGTACTACGTACAGAAGTTGCACTCCTTTGATGTTGACTGCTTGCCGACGTTTAATAGAATACATATATTTATTATTAATTAAATAAATCGCGCACGCAAGCTAAATAAAACTTTTACAGCTTGTTTACAGTGTTGAAACAGTTGAATTCAATATTACATATTTGCAATTTGACCTGCGGTCCATTGAAGCTGTGCTGAAACAGCTCTTAGCCTTCGCGTACCCGATCGAGAACTAATGGCTGTTTTATGGTGAAACATGGTAATATCGGGTGCGTCGTCGGCCTCTACTCGAGAGTTTGTCATTTTATGTTCGTGTAATTATGTTCATAGTGGATTACTATAGTGTGACGAAATGGCACCAGGCGTTAATTTTTTTATATGAGTTCTCTGCTTCAAAAATTGTTCCAAATATCAGTCAAACACACATACAATAAATATGTATGTGTGTTTGACTGTCTCGTTGGTCCAGTGTAGTGTGTCGCAGTTGGTCCCGGGTTCGAATCCCGGGTCGGGTT
The DNA here is from genome assembly GCA_036936625.1 of Parnassius smintheus behrii. Lineage (NCBI taxonomy): Eukaryota > Metazoa > Arthropoda > Insecta > Lepidoptera > Papilionidae > Parnassius > Parnassius smintheus. The sequence goes on along the minus strand of JAUPFT010000003.1, from coordinate 55,707,468 downwards.
AAAATTAGATTTATTGGCTTTTTCTGTCAAGAATTTCCCTGTAGCGGCCCGGAGTGAAGAAGTTGGCGGTGTTTCACTCCCGTGCCTCTGAAAACACGTAAAATCGTTGGTTCTTCGCCTGATCTCTCTCGAAGATAAATGTAGATGTCTATGGGCCACAGCATCCACTTACCATCAGGTGAACTGTATGCTCGTTTGTCACATTTATTATATGAAAAAAAAAACAAACAGCGACTACAGCCCTGTCGTGTGAATCAGCGAAATGATTCGTCACCGATACGTGAACACGTGCGCTTTCTCTACTGCCCGCTTTGATCGCATTTATACGTTCTGTTATATGTCGCCAAGTGTTGCTAACTTCACAGCCAATTTTCCATTGTTATTGTTTTAAACGCTAGATTAATTGTCAATGAAAGACGGCTACAAGTGTGTTGTCACCTCTGTGGACTGAGATGGAATTCCTTGGCTTAGCTTCACGAACTAGTGGAAACAGCTAGAAACGATAGTAGTCCACATTCCCAAAGATTAAAAACTTCACGATTCTAATTTAACAGTCTACAGGTCCGACATGATGGCATAATGTCGGTGTCGATGGTGTCGGGTCGTTAACATTAACGTCTATTGTAAAAGCTGTCGGTAATGCAGTCCGTTGTCGATTGATACAAACACAAAACCTGTAGAGCTGTGGAAGCGGTGGAAGTCACATTGTCACGTAAGCCACGTTATCGCAACATCGATAGCTTGTTTGAGGGCTCTTTGTGACGCCGAGCGATAATTGCATTATCGTTATTTATCAATCCCATTAAAACCTTTATCTTGCTCATTGCTCACTGTGGAATACTCTTGAAATATCGTGTAAAAATGCTTAAATCCTAAATTATTAGATTGACAAATTTGTATCAGAATGGGTCTTCAAATAAACTTCGTTCTCACTGAATTTGCTTATATATTTAATATGAAGTATAATTATTAATTAACAAAACAAAAGAAACAATGCGCTCCGTGACGTCCTATCTGATGGTTGTATATACGAACCATAGAGCATAGTAATATAGGAAGTGTTGTTATACCAAAAAGGAAATAAATCACATCGTTTTATGTATCTATTACCTTCTTTGCGTCATTCTGTCTTATCTCGCTAGCTCGCACACACTGCCTGTCATCAACGTAACACTCCATTTCTTTCATCGTCTCATTCCGTTCCTATATTTATACAAAAAAAAAAAAATATTTATCGCTTATTAAAAATCGCCACGGAATAAAGTTTGTAACAATGAATAAATATATAACAAGTTCTATAGTAATTAGATAATTGTAACCTTGATAACACGCAACTACACCCACCCTAAACCAAATACAAACCCAGAAGGTATGCAGTACTTATCTATCAAAAAGTTTTAACATTTTATTAAACGGAAATTGTTCCATAAAAGTCGTTGCACTACTAAAAATTGCATGATTGATAATTTATAACCCCTGGGAAAAAGGTGGTCGCTACCATGCTGTTTCTAAGTATTTTCATTCCTAATAGTACTAGATATTGTACCAGTGCTAAAAGCATAAAATGACTTTCAATTTTTGTAATCTTTATTGAATATTAATTATTTTATTCTATTTTTTTTATTATAAATTAAAAAAATTAAAAATGCTTGGATGATAACGGCCGATGTTTTGATTACTAAAATACATCTATTCGCACAAAAAAGTTTAATATACGAAAAGAAAAAGAATACACTTTTAAAGATAAGAACGGCTTTTTCATAGGTTGACCTAATATAATTAAAGAAATCATCGTGTCGAGTATTTCTTATATTTACACGAATAGAGATTTTTTTTAGGGATTTCATCGCGTTTAATTTGACTTCCGTATGTTTCGGGTTCTTTTCAGCACCCATGTTCACGGGAAGACTGAGGTATTTGACGTCCCGATGGCATAGTTAGCCCGTTATGAAAAAATAAGATTGGACCAAAAATGTATATTACGGGATAAAATCCGTTAAATTAGTTTTATTCAATAAAGAGAAGTTCCTAATGTGTTTGTTGCTACGCAATTTTTAATGAATTGTTAATTACATCCATCCAGTTTTTATTTAACATATTAATAGCCAAATATAAATGAAAAACGTTAATCTCTTAAATTATTTATTTTAATAAATTTTATTTAGTATAAAACACATAAAGGTAAAATACTTTTTTTTTACAGCATTTTAGAGGTATACTCGTTTGAGTACACTGGACACTTACAGGTAAAATTTTTCGAAGCATGCCTTTACACATTTTTTTACAATTTAAGTGGACTCTAGAGTGGAAAATTTAACTACGTAGCAGTTCTCTATTATATTTTTTGGTAGTGTTCCGAACCATTTTGGGGCAAATCCTCGACTAACGACTAAGAAGGCATTTGAACGCATTTCCTGCCGTTAATGCCGAAACAAAAGTTGATCCACAGGACTTTGCTGAGCGCGTGCAAGCGCCAGGCATTTGCAACGGTCATATCCACCATGTACGTAAAAAAAACACCCACCATTATTTTTGTCCATGAATCGCGATCATATATATAATAGACTTCTTATTCATCAACTCCACTCATACCTTTATTACTTATAGTTTTCAAATGACAGTGGAATCTTCACATAGGGCTTTTCTTTTTTTCATTAGGCGCCCATTGCTTTACTAGTACCATGGGTTCAATAGAGCCGTAGTTAGTTGCCATGGCTACGATTGGTTTTATCAAACCCGTAGTCAAACGCAGCTCTATCTTTTTTTTTCATGTGCTTTGTACTTACTGAGGGGCATTTTTTAGGGTTCCGTAGTCAACTAGGAACCCTTATAGTTTCGCCATGTCTGTCTGTCCGTCTGTCCGTCCTCGCTTAATCTCTGTGACCGTTAGCACTAGAAAGCTGAAATTTGGTACCAATATGTGTATCAATCACGCCGACAAAGTGGTAATAAAAATTGGAAAAAAATGTTTTATTAGGGTAGCCCCCCTATATGTAAAGTGGGAAGTGATTTTTTCTTTAATTTCAACCCTAACGTGTGATATATTGTTGAAAAGGTATTTAAAAATGAATAGGGGTTTACAAAAATCATTTTTGATAATGTCAATAATTTCGGAAATAATCGCTCCAAAAGTTAAAAACAATGTGTCCCCACCCTCTAACTTTTGAACCATAAGTTTAGAAAATATGAAAAAAATTTGAAAAGTAGAACTTTATAAGGACTTTCTAGGAAAATTATTTTGAACTTGGATGGAAACAACAGTACCCACTACCGGGAGCAGTTGCAGGAGCGCGGAGCGCTGCTGGAGCGCGAACATAATGGATACCCACCTTTAAACTCTTAAGGCACTTATTGTGACCTACGGGAAACTACGGAACCCTTCACTGAGCGTGACCCGACACGCTCTTGGCCGGTTTTTTTTTCTGAATTCAGTAAATCAACTAAAAGACTGTATCTGGTAAAATGTTATCAAATAAGTTTGATGAATCGGTATCTAGTTTTGAAAGTAACAGCGTTACAACTTTGGACCTTATAAGCTCCGCTGGCTTGCTGCGACTATCAAATGATTTTCCGCAATAGAACATTTACATTTCCTGGTATATTTGGTAGCAGTGTATGAGTTTCTATGTCCTCATCTTCATCAATATCAGAGCTAGGATCAGGAGATATACTCGCCTAATCATATTCGCCATCACCATCACTGGCTTCCAAAGGCCTAAACTAAGTATTTGCAACGGCAGAACTTTTTCGACCTATCATTGTTCGACTAAAAATAATATGATACTTTTATATATCAATGTGTGTCTTACTCGATTGAATACAGTTGCGTAAATCATCGTAAAAGTCAGTCAATATAAACAATTTGTTGCTGAACGATCAGTTTTATTATAAACAAAAAATATACATTATATAATTTACCACTAAATATGACATTTGCTTATTGAACAAAATAAATAATAAAAATTCTTACCTGCATTAATTTCTTTAATACAACTTTCAGTGACTTAAAATGACACATAATTTAAAACTATCTGTCCATTGTCTTGTAATATTAAAGGAAGAAATATTACTTCCGTTTAGTATTATTTTTTTTAGTTTTCGGTATATTTATGAAAATTTGCTTGTACTCAATTGAATACAGCGACCGTAAATGGGTTAAGGCACCACAAAAGAGTTAGAAGTTCAGTCAGCAGGCGGCGCCGAGCGACGTGGCGCGACCTCGCCTCGTCCCATTTGTTTTACTAACTACGTTACAAGTAGAACGTACCCGAATTGTACTTTCACGGATGTCAATACGCGTGTCCCACTGAGACTACGAACCGACGACTATAACCTTCTATCGATTGTATTACTCGCTCAGTATATTATGATTGTTGGCTTCATTTTCTATCATGATAGGCTGTTAGGAATGAATGAAAAAGAATGTGAGGCTAAAAAACTATTGTGTTTCTCTGTATACTGTACTGTAATCTAACGAAGTACTATTTAATGATTAACCTGGCAACACAAGGCCTTGCATTATGTTTGCATTAATAATAATAGTAACTTTATTTCAGACATAATTAGTCCGTATTAAGTGTAAGTATATTAGTAACAATTTTACTTAATAACAATGTTAGTAATGTTAGTATTTATGCCTACGTTATAATAATATATAAATACAAAATTCATTGACATTTTAGTCCTATTGCCAGCTCTACCCAGTGTCGCTGAAAATTGCAATCTGGTGTCGCCGCGATTATTTTTGAAATGCTATTGTTACTTTTTCCCAGACGCTGTAACTTTGAGGCTGATTTCTTTCGCATAACAGCATGAAATCCATCAGTCCAAGCATCCGCGAACATTTTCGAAGCACTACACCGGATGGCAGTCCTAATAGCATCCTAAAAGCGTTATTGTATTGTATGCGAAGGGCGCTGTAAGCTCGTCGCATGTATGATACCCATTGCGTCGATGCGTTGTCTATGTCGGCTCTCGAAAATATACTGCGCAGTAATCGGTTTCTTATCCCGACATCTTATAAAATCTTAATATATATCTTTATTTAAACTGTTTAATTGTTCGTTCATGTGAAATAAGCAATAGTAATGATAAATGAGTGTAATCGTAATCTTAAAACGTTTGATTAGACTAAAGGTGATTCAATAAATTAGTAACGTAAAAATTAACAGTTTTATTTAGCAACCGATAGCAATAGCGTAATCAACAACTGTGAGCTGAAATATCCTCAAAATGAAGGAGCTGTTTTACAGTACTAACGGACTCGAAAACTTTTGATACATAATTTACACAGGTTATATAACACTGGGACGCTGTATCTAACCATGGATCAATTTAATTTTTGTTTCATAGTGACATTTCAATTATATTATATACTAGCTAGCTGCCCCAGTAAAACATGGCAACATTATGATCATACGGTCATACCCTTGGTAAGATTAGCATACCACAGGTAATTTACATCATGGTTTGTTATAATATTTACGAAGATACTACACATTAAATGAAACTAATTTTATGAGTTTTTAATGAGTTAATTTAAACTTTTTCATTTCCTCACATCATTTCGGGTGCTTTATAGTAAAGTAATTTCATTAAAATTAAATCTAAACCCAAGCATACGACTGCAAGACTTCCGGATACTTTAAGCTCGGTCTGCGTAGATCAAACCAAAAATTAATATTTTATATACAATGAAATAATTGTAAAACGACCGAGAATAGACTCTTAGTAGTAATAAAGTATAAATATACTAGAGATGGGCCGATTAGCCGATTAAGCGGTTAAGAAATGGCCGATTAATCGGCCCAGCCGATTCCTATCGGATGATAAATTCAAATAGTGTACAAAAATTCTTCTAGATATCCAGAAACGTCCCGTTTAGCCAAAGTTTACCTTTGCTGCCCCGCCAGCACTGTGTATAGTGACAGACTTTTTTCTGGGGCAGTGAATATCTAGTATCTACGAAACAAAAAGAAATCGACTTCAACCAGAAAGGGCTGAGATTTTGGCCTTTTTGCATCACAATTTGCCACTGGTTAAAAATTACAAATAAATTAAATATTTTTTTAAAGAGCCTTCAATACTTTTTTAAATTAAGTATTTCTTTTTAACCAATTATTAGATGATTATAGAATCTTTATTTAATAACATTACAGGAAAAAAACAATTTATTGTAATTTTAAACATTACACATTAAACAGAAAAATAACAATTTGATTTAACTTTTAGTACAAAAACAAGAACAATTTAGTTTTAAGTACAGAAACAAGTATTGTTCTATTTGTCTTTTACAAATCTACATGTATGTTTAACAATCTTTATTCAAGATTAAAGTATTTTTTTTTTGTTATGCAAAGGGAGAGACTTAAAATTTGTTTTTTTAAGTACATGTAAATCTGACGTGATTTTACGCATCGGAGAGAAACTATTATTTTCTTAAATTTAAAGCTTTACTCATATCAATGTAGCCACACTTGCCACGCAGAAAATCACGGAAAACCTTTGTTAAAATTATTAAATAAAAAGACGACAAATTGGCGGTTTTAGCCGATTAAATGGGTGACTACAAATAGACCCATTAATCGGCTTCACCGATTACCCGATTAGTCGGCGGCTAATCGGCTCAACCCTAATATATACTTTAGTACTATTATTAAAGAAGAAAAAAACTTGACTAAAAGAATAATTATAATATTAAGCAGTACAACTAGTCCGTGTGTTTCCAGTGATAACTTATAGATCTGAGCCGTGGTCCTTCACTGCAGGCCGTGTGAGATATCTCACCAGAGTAATCGGTCATATGGCTCGAAGAACCGACAAACGATGGGAAGAAAAAGTTGTCTCTCGAGTGTCAGCCTCGTTGCGGTGAGCGAAGCGTATGGTGGCTTCCCAGTACATATATATAAATATACACACAACACGTAACACAATTAACGCATTTTGAGAAGGTAGTTTGTTCAGAATCGTTTACTGAATCGTTTCCTATCATTTTTAATATAGGTAATTTTTTATCCCAAAAATTATTAAAACTACGTAAATTACAGTCACACTGAATCTGTACAGACAAAACAAACTGAAATGGACCGTAACTTAAGGCAATAATACTTTTAAGAGTGCTGTTTTATTTGTATTATTACTAATTCTGGCATTCATTAAAAATAAAGTTAAAGTCTTTGCGTTCGTGGATTTGTACTGTGCCCACAACATTCTTCCGGAATTAGTATAATTAATTTGATAAAAATCAGTGCATAAAAATGTTTAACTAAAAATTCAGTGTATGTATGTATATATATATATATATATATATATATATATATATATATATATATATATATATATATATATATATACATATATATAAATATACATATATATAAAAGAGATTGATGAGAGTGACATACGAGCACATGGTCCACCTTACGGTAAATGGATGCTGTGGCCCATAAATATCTGCATCGATCACCGATTACAAATCACAATTTAGATGTATTTTCACCCCTAAGGACTAAGACGGAAGGCCTCGTTTCCAGTAAAAATGGTCTCTGGTTCTCTCCACTCACCTTACGAAATACAGAAGCATTAAGCTGCTATTTCACGCTGGTATCACGTTGGTATTATTACGATGGTGAGAGCGAGACCCCGGTCGAGCCGACCCATTCGTGCTACAACTACAATATAGTTACAGCGTGGTTTTACCACGTAGAAAAGTTAACGAACTAGTAAGAGATGATATTCACCTTTGATAAAGAAAAACAATGATGTAGTATTAACCTGTCAAGTAACATAAGGTTGCAAATTGCATAACGCATAATCTAAATTATGTATTTGATATTTCCAACAAATTTTTTAGCAACTGCACTTGTTCGTTTCTACTGTTTTTATTTGATAACCGAAGAGAAGTTAAAGCGACTGTTTGTATGTAAGAGTCGATTACACCAGAATGTTTTGAAAACTTTGTTATTGTGTGGCTGTCGACCTGTCAAGTAACATAAGGTTGCAAATTGCATAACGCATAATCTAAATTATGTATTTGATATTTCCAACAAATTTTTTAGCAACTGCACTTGTTCGTTTCTACTGTTTTTATTTGATAACCGAAGAGAAGTTAAAGCGACTGTTTGTATGTAAGAGTCGATTACACCAGAATGTTTTGAAAACTTTGTTATTGTGTGGCTGTCGACGAGAAAAGTAAAATAATAGTTAAAAACCACTTAGAGCCACACCTGCGCTGCTGTCTTTACCTACAGCAGCCGTTTGCTGAAATTGGAACCTAATTTGACTTCACGCGAATTCTCTGTCATTTTTAACTCGAGTTATTTTTTTCTTTGTGAAGTCAAATCATTGGCTTTTAGCAAAACTATTACAACAAAGTACACACAAAGAAATGTAACAGTAACTAACACTGCAACACTGTAATTTGAGAATAATTTTACAGAGCAGCGTAAAAGTCTCTATATTTTTTTAAAGTTGACTATGTGGATCAACAACAGGAAGAAACACCATTGCGTGATATTCAGCGCGATGTATGGAATTAATAGCGCCTGCGACAAAAGTTGAGGAAGTCACTGTAGAAGTCCTAGCCTTGGATGCATGCATGACATGTAATTTAAAAACGTAAAAATGTAGCATCGAGAGTTAGATGGCCACATGCCACGGTTAAACCCACGAGGCTTCAAGTGGAATGTTCTGGTATATGGATTATATGTATATAATATGTTCACTAATATGTTCATAAATATGTATTGAACAATAAGTGAAAAAGATTTTTTTATAGAAGAAGGGTGACAAACGAGCACACAGCACACTTGATGGTAAGTAATTGCTGCGGCCCATACACATCTACATCGGTCCTCGATTACAAATAAAAATGCAGATGCGTTGTTACCAGTGAGGACTAAGATGGAATGCCTCTTTTCCAGCAAAAGGGGTCTCCTAAATTTACACGAACACTTTTAAGTACATTACTGTTTTATAATGTTAAGAGTGAGAAACAGTCCACGAAAGTAAGTGACCACTGCCACAAAGTTGAAATAAGTGCGTTGTCGCTCCAAACACTAAAACTACATATTTATCTTTTTCAAAATAAATACGATTTGCCTCGGTGTGGTTCTCGTACCCTCAATCAGAAACAGTGGAGGAAGAAATATTACCTATGGAAACAATTTTCATAGGTAATATTTCTTCCTGTCTAGTCTAGAACAGGTAAATGAAATTGTATACTTGGGGAGTGCTTTCAGCCGGGATGGAAGATGTGATTTAGATGTGGACAGGCGTGTCGCTGCCGGGAACAAAGTCAATGGTGCCCTGAATGCGTTAGTTAAAAGGCAAGGCGTAGTGAAGAGTGCACGCCATGCAATACATAACGCAGTGTTGGTACCGACTTTGTTATATGGCAGCGAAACCTGGGTATGCCAGAAGAAGCATAAAAGCAAGTTGAATGCAGTGGGAGATGCGATCTCTTCGTAAAATGTGCGGCGTTACCGTAGCCGACCGAAAGCGAAACGAAGAGATTCGCAATATGGCAGGATTGAAAGATGACCTTATCAAAAAAATTGATAGGGGTGTACTCCGATGGTTTTTTTTTTTTTATAGAAGAGGGGGCAAACGAGCATGCGGCTCACCTGATGTTAAGTGACTACCGCCGCCCATGATCAACCGCAACACCAGGAGAATTGCGGGTGCGTTGCCGGCCCTTTAGAAAGGAGTAAGCTCTTTTCTTGAAGGTCCCCAGGTCGTATCGGTCCGGAAAAATCGCCGGTGGTAAACTATTCCACAGAGAGGTTGTACGTGGAAGAAAACTCCTTGTGAAACGTACAGTGGTGGACCGCCAAGCATCCAGATGGTGTGGATGGTATCGGGACGTTTGCCGTGTAGTGCATTCACGAAATTTGGCGGCTGGGATTAATCCGAACAATTCCTCAGAGCACTCCCCGTGATAGATGCGATAAAATACGCAAAGAGATGCAACATCTCTTCGCAGCGCCAGTGAATCGAGCCGATCGGAAAGCACTCGGTCGTCGACGATTCGAGCCGCTCTACGCTGGATGCGGTCAAGTGGAAGGAGCTGGTACTGGGGAGCCCCAGCCCAGAGATGGGAACAGTATTCCATGTGCGGCCGAACCTGCGCCTTGTAAAGTTGCAGGCGGTGTGCCGGCATGAAATACTGTCCCGCTCTGCTGAGCACGCCAAGCTTTTTAGAGGCCAATTTGGCCTTCCCTTCCAAGTGACCACGAAACTGCACGTCACTCGATATGTCGACGCCGAGGATTCCGATACTGGCTGAGGCAACAAGGGGAGTGCCTTGAAACTGAGGGGATACGACAAAGGGGTTCTTTTTAGCGGTTAACGCGCAAACTTGTGTCTTCTGGGGGTTAAACTGGACTAGATTTAGTCGTCCCCAATTCGAGACTCTGTTCAGCAAAGACTCGACTTCAGACACAAGTTTGTCCCGGCACTCGGAGACGTTTTCCCGAGAAATATTGGCTCGGCCGGTGTAAAGAGCATCACCAGTGCTGTCGTCTGCAAAGCAATGAATGTTACGGGTATGCAACATATCATTGATATGCAGAAGAAACAGCGTTGGCGATAGCACGCAGCCCTGTGGAACACCAGCATTCGGCTTGCAATCGGAGCTTGCACCGTCTACAACGACCTTGATGCTCCGATCTGCAAGAAAGCTGGTGATCCAATCGCACAATTTCTCGGGAAGCCCATAGGAAGGGAGCTTCGAAAGAAGCGCTTTGTGCCAAACCCGATCAAAGGCCTTCGCAATGTCCAAACTAACGGCCAATGCCTCCCCCTTGAACTCTACTGCCTCCGCCCATCTGTGAGTGAGGTAGACCAGAAGATCACCAGCTGACCGACCACGGCGAAAACCGTATTGGCGGTCACTAATCAGCTGGTGATCCTCAAGGTACCTCATGAGCTGGCAGTTTACAATGGATTCCATTGTTTTGGAGAACAAGGAGGTGATGGCGATTGGCCGGTAGTTGGATGGGTCTGAGCGGTCGCCTTTTTTAGGGATCGGGTGGACGAAAGCCGTCTTCCATGATTTTGGGACTACGCCTAGGGAGTCGGAGTACCGGAAAAGACGCGTTAAAACCGGTGCCAACTCTGGAGCACACGTCCTCAGCACAATTGGGGGGATTCCGTCAGGCCCACTCGACTTGTGGATGTCCAGGGAGAGGAGTGCTTTGCGAACCGAGCGCTGTGTGAACTGCACTTCCGGCATGGAGCACTCACACCGCGGGATGGTCGGCGACGTACTCCCCCCGTCATCGAGAGTCGAGTTAGACGCAAAGAAAGAGCCTAGAAGATCGGCTTTCTCCTTTGCAGTATGGGCCAGTGAGTCGTCCTCCCTGTGCAGAGATGGAAGTGATGGCTGACAGAAATTCCCCTGGACAGCCTTGGCGAGAGACCAGAATGCACGGGTTCCAGAAGGAAGGCGAACTAGTTTCTCGCCAATTCTGCCTATGTGCTCTGACTTTGCCTTGGCAATGACTCTTTTGAAGGACCTAGAGGCGGAATTATACTTCTTTTTTAGAGCGCTGGTGTTTACATCCCGGGACGCTGATGCATCAACCCAGGCTTGGTAGCACTCCTGCTTATAGCATGATGCTATTTTACAGGAGCGACCAAACCATGGCTGAGATTTGCCTCCAATGGGCACCACAGAGGAAGGAATAAAAAGTTCCATACCCTGAAGTACCACATCAGTAACAGAATCCGCAACAACGTTGGGATCATCCGGCGAGAAGCAAACCCGCCCCCAAGGGTAGGATGCAAAGAAAGACCGCATCCCATCCCAATCGGCTGACCTATAGTGCCAAACACGGCGGCAGCCTGCAGAATGCAACCGCGATTTCAGCGTGAGTGGCACAACACTCCGGACCAGACAATGGTCCGAGGAGCCTAAAGGGGCGTCGACGGAAATCTGATATCCGTCCGGGTGAGAGGTCAGCAGAAGGTCCAACAGGGAAGGTGCATGATCCTCCACATCTGGAATCCGCGTAGGCGAAGTAACCAGTTGTGTCAGACCACATGCCAAGGCAAAATCATGAACAGATCTCCCCGCATGATCGGTTAAACGTGAACCAAGCCATTCGGCGTGATGGGCGTTAAAGTCGCCGAGGATCACGATCTCTGCGGAGGGGATCTGCTGTAGCAACGAATCTGCAGCCATTTGGACGTGGTCGAAGAGTCGGTCTGTTTCGGCATTACCGCTATGGGACCTATAGAGGCACCCGTAGACGCGCGGATGGTCGTCGCTGTCTACGCGTAGCCAAAGGATGGACAGGTCCGAACCTTCAAGTCTGCCGAGGCGTCGAGAACAGATGTCCTCTCTGACGTAAACGCAAACTCCAGCCCGAGGCACAAAGGAGTGTTCCAGTTTGTACCCCGGGTAGGAGAGATACGAGACATCAGCCGGAGAGGACACCTGCGTCTCGGTCAGAAAGAGCAGAGCCGGCCTCGCCGTCTCGAGATGGTAGTGGACGGCGTTTAGGTTTGAGTGAAGTCCCCTGATATTGCAGAAATTCACGGACAGCGTGGCAGGGGTCGCCTTGGTTTTGTTGCTCCGTTTGCCCCGAGCAGTTGTAGTCTTGAGCGGAATTTTGCCCCCCCCCCAGAATACGCGGGGCAGCCTGAGCACCCACGCTCAGAAGTGGAGAAACATGGTCGTGGATGCTCAGCGAGGGATTCTCCAGGGGTGCTGGTACCCTCCTGGGGTAGTCTATCATTATTTAATTCCGCTACCATGTTGATGGGGGGGGGGGATTTGGGCCTCCGGCCACCTGCACTCACCAGACGAAACGCGGAAGCAGAGCTTCCACTTCACGCCGGTATTCTGTGAGGTCGTGGTACCACCCCGGTTTGAGCCAGCCCATACGTGCAACAGCAAAGCTGCCGCGTGGCTCTACCACTGTTAAACTGGTTTGGGCACGTTGAGCGAATGAGTGAAGACCGAATGGTGAACAAAATATATAGCGCGAAAGTAAATATTAAAAGGTGTCGAGGTAGACCGAGACTAACTTTCGAAGACCATGTGAGCAAATTACTCGAAGAGGAGAAGGTCAAGAGTACTCGGATACCTAGACGTGCATATATGAAGAAGTTAATGAACCTGAAAGAAGCGAAAGAGGTATGTTAGGATCGTGACACTTGGCGATCTGTTCTCTCTGGCTACCCCGATAGGGATTGTGCGTGAAGATAAAAAAAAATAATAATAATTTTAACAAGAACATACATTTCCATAAGCAGATTCAGCAGATTTCTATTTCTATTTGATAAATAGAATAGAAACTTTTTTATTCAATGTAGATTATAAAAATACTTATTGAAAGTCACTTTTTTAATTTACCACTGGTTCGCAAAAAAAAACCTCTGTCCTGGGAAGAACCAGCAAGAAACCCAGCGGGACTGTTTTTTTTAATAATAGCTTTCAATCATGTTTACAATCAACAACACAAGACCAATTAGAAATAGCTTGGTAGCGATCACCCTTCCCAGGGGTTATTATCATCTATAAATTCCTTAATATTATAATAACCCTTTTTATACAAACTTAATTTAATAACATTTTTGAACTTTGTGTATGACAAATTTTGTATATTTTCTGGGATTTTGTTGTAAAAGCGTATACATCGCCCCAAGAATGAATTACTGACTCGGTGGAGTCGAGTAACTGGTACTACCAGCTTGTGTCTGGTCCTAGTATTTACAGAATGAATATCACTTATTTTCGCAAAACTACTTTTATTTTTGTGTACGTACATTACATTTTCATAAATGTATTGGGAGGCCAGAGTTAATATATTAATTTCCTTAAATTTTTGTCTCAGTGACTCTTTTGGTTTTAAATTATATATTGCTCTAATGGCCCTCTTCTGTAAAATAAATATAATTTCAGTGTCAGTCGCGTGTCCCCATAGCAAAATACCATACGACATAATGCTATGGAAATAACTAAAGTAAACTATTCTAGCTGTTTCAACACTGGTAAGAGTTCTAATCTTTTTAACAGCATATGCTGCAGAACTAAGTCTGCTAGCTAGTTTTGATATATGGGGGAGCCATTGAAGCTTTGCGTCCAGTGTGATTCCAAGAAAAATGGTGGTATCAACAAGACTCAGTTTCTCCCCATTTAAAATTACATTAGTATTGACATGTTTAACATTAGGAGTTACGAATTTCATACATTTAGTTTTAGTTCCATTCAAATGCAAATTATTAACATTAAACCAATTGACTAACTTAGCTATAGCATTATTTACTTCGTCGTAATTTAATAACTGTCGTTTTAATTTGAAAATTAATGAAGTATCACCAGCAAATAATACTATATCATGGTTATCCCCTACTATGTAAGGTAAGTCATTAATATTTACAAGAAACGGAAAGGGGCCGAGAATTGAGCCCTGAGGCACACCCATTTGTACAATCGACCCGGAAGAACTCATACTATTAATAACAACTTTTTGTATTCTGTCACTTAAATATGAAATAATTAATTTAAGAGCATCATTTCTTACACCGTAGTGTTGAAGTTTCCTGATTAATGTTTCATGGTGAACACAATCGAAGGCTTTGGATAGGTCACACAACACACCCAAAGCATCCTGTGAATTCTCCCATGCATTAAATATATATTTAATCAGCTCAACACCAGCATCAGTTGTCGAGCGACCCCTTGTGAAACCAAATTGATTTTTATGAAGTAATTTATTTACATTAAAAAAAATTAACAATTGATCAAGAATAATTTTTTCAAAAATTTTACTAAGTGTTGGCAGTACAGAAATGGGTCTAAAATTAGCGGGGTCCAATGTACTACCAGATTTAAATAAAGGTATTACTTTACTATGCTTCATTAAATCAGGAAACACACCAGATTTGATACTACTATTAAAAATAATAGATAGTTGAGGTGCGATTGTATCTATTATAGACGCAATAACTTTAACAGAAACTGGTAGTTTGAATTGCGAGAGTTGACCTTACCGGTTTCACTATTAATTATACTCCATGTCATTTTAATTTTATTAGAAGCAGTCTTTATTTTGTTGCTTAAATACAATGACTTGCCTAAGGAGCACACTCTTTTAAATATTTTGGAATATTTTTTTATATATTCCCTAAATTCGACGCTAGGATTATATGACCTTTCATTGTAAAGTTCATATAACCTTTGTCTACTCTTATGGACTCCTACTGTCGCCCATTCATTAAATGCTTTATGATTATTCAAGGAGAATGTTTTAGAAGTAAAAGTATTATTAAATTCATTGCAAATGAGCTTAAATAATGTTGCATACAAAAAATTTGGATTATTTTGGTATGAAAGTAATGGAAGTTTTTTTACTATATTAATTCTAAACTTCTCCAAGCGATGTGCATATACTGGAACAAACACTACTTTTTTATCTACTTGCTTTTTGTGAACATAAGGTAATGAAACAAATTGTCCACAGTGATCAGAGCTCAATTTTTGAATAATACATTTATTGAACGGCTTAACATTTGTAAAAATGTTATCTATACATGTTGCACTAGATTCAGCAATACGTGTTGGCTCCAAAAATAAATTAAAAAGACCATAAGATTTAAACAATGATCTAAATTTAATATTAGTGGAGGAAGCTTCTAGGAGATTGATATTAAAGTCTCCACATATTACAACAGATTTATTCTGTTTATTAAGCTTAGCGAAAACTTCCTCCATAATTTTTTCAAAAGTATCATATAAAGAACATGGGGGTCTGTAAACGCTCACAACAATGAGGTGCTCAAACTCAACACATGCCATTTCTACAGTTCGCTCAACAGAGAGGCTCACAATATCTTTACGTTCTTTATATGATAATAATTTACTAGCTAAAATTAAGGAGCCACCTCTTAAAATCGTTTCTCTATTGAAAGAACTGAGCACCTGGTGATTACTAAAGTTAAACATTAAATTATGAGCTTTTAACCAATGTTCAGTAATACATAAAATATGAATATTTTTGCTATTTAAAAACAATTCAATTTCTAGCTCTTTGCCTATCATGCCTTGTATATTCTGATGCACCAGGTGTAAAAAAAATTTATAATCATTTTGTGGAGTTATACAATTGCAACTATTAAGGATTTGTAAGCTACATTCTAAATTATTTAAATTATTATAACTGCTAGAGATTACCTCTATTGTCTCATTTTCTAATTTAAATTACTTGGAACGGATTCCAAAT
The DNA here is from genome assembly GCA_036936625.1 of Parnassius smintheus behrii. Lineage (NCBI taxonomy): Eukaryota > Metazoa > Arthropoda > Insecta > Lepidoptera > Papilionidae > Parnassius > Parnassius smintheus. The sequence continues at coordinate 55,691,239 of JAUPFT010000003.1, read as the reverse complement.
TACATGTCAAATCATTATGCTGCTCAATAGGAGCAGGTGTCTGGGTAGCCAAGTCCTTGGCTGAGTTAATATATAAATAATAAGATAGCACATTTGCTATCTGTCTTAAATTATATTTGGATAGGTAATACCTATCTGTAGTCAAAAATTTCTTAATAAAATTATTAATATCTATTAAATTAATTCTATTGGAATAATTGTTACAATTAAATGTCAAATTTAAATTATTGTTACGTGATAAATTATTCATTAATGAATTTAAATCATATCTTATTTTATTCTCTTGTGGCCAACCCTGTATGTAAGGCAATGTAAACAAGATAATTTTATGTACATTTAAAGTATTGAGGTAATCAATATATTTTAATAATTGATTTTTGTTTACATTGCCTCTTCTCCCAAGAAGAATTATTAATGTGCTATTAGGAGAAAACTTACTGGTTAAAACTTTATTCATTATATGACTAAAGGATGCTCCAGGCATACAATAATTACTAATCAATTGTCCTTTTAAATTGTTATTTAACATCATGCCCAAATTTTTACCTATGTCATCACAATACATAATAACTTTATGTTTTTTAATATTTAAACTACTTTTTAAGTTTTTATTCTGTGTTATGGCACCGTCATAGAGTGTTGGTGAAAATAAGGAGTCATTGCTATTTACACATATTGTCCCCGATGAACATGGTATGGAGCGTTGATTCTCACTCTGATGTTTTATTAAGGAGTCGAAGCGCTCCTCATTGTATTTACATGACTTTACCAGATGATTCATGGCCAATATGTGTTCTTTTATCTCAACCTGAGCCGATGCATATTTATTTGAGATAATTTGTAAGGAGTTTTTAAGCGACAAAACTTCTGAATTGAGACACTCTATTTCAGTCTCATAACAGTTTTTCATATTTTTCCACCTCAATTGCATATAATTTAAGTTTATTAATTAATACATGCTTTTCCTTACATATATTTATATAATTTTTTGTATTAATTTTTGTTTTAATTAACTTTTGTACTTTCCTAACATATTTTATTTTTTTACGTGGTAGAGCCATGCTGCAGTTATATTAGTAGTGTAGTTGTAGCACGAATGGGTCGGCTCGACCGGGGAAGGACCACGCTCTCACAGAATACCAGCGTGAAATAGTAGCTTAATGCTGCTGTATTTCGTATGGTGAGTGTAGAGAACCGGAGACCCTTTTTACTGGAAATGAGGCATTCCATCTCAGTCCTCACGGGTGACAACGTATCTGCATTTTGATTTGTAATGGAAGATAGATGTAGATGTCTATGGGCCGCAGCAACCACTTACCATCAGGTGGACTGTGTGCTCGTTTGTCAGCCTATTCTATAAAAAAAAAAAAATTATTAATTTTTATTTATTTCTTTAATTTTCTTCTACTGCATGTAATCCTTTCTGCTGTTCTAGATGTGACAAAATCATCACCAGTCAAATCGATTGTTGTGGAGGGATGCAATGTTTTTGAAGATTTACATTCTATGAGCTCATTGAAATTTATTAATTTTGCTAAATTGTTGGGAGCTATTATTTTACAACTTGTCACTTCGTCAAAATAAATCCTTATCTAGAATGTGTATGATGAGCAGCTTTCATAATCTGTGTGCCAAATTGTAAATGTTTTTGCTTACATTCCTGCGTAATTAAAAAATGTGTTTGGGGGGCTATGATCAATTACTGTCCTCAGTAATAAGCGTATGCGAGGGTACATGTTATAAAGGTAACTGTCTAGGGGTTGTGGGTATCACCGGCGCGCAACCATCTGTCCACGACCGGAAGGAAGCCGTCTACGGGGGTGGGGGCACCGGATCTCTACAGTGCACTTCCGGCCCTTCACATGTACCGCTCAATGAATTTCGCCTGCGATTGGTTCTTTCAAAGGACGCCCTCGCTTTTATTACACATTATATCCTCAATGGCTCATTTTATACTTCGTTATTACTTCACATTCGTCTTTTTTTCCCGGCCGAAAAGTTGTCAGCACAGCCACAAGCTCGATGTATACCTACGCTCATGTGACATACGGCAAGTACTTGTGTCGCTTTCACCGCGATGTACACGGCTGAGGCTAAAACAAAGCCTTATGTATATATTCAATTGCGAATACAATGAGTTCACGTCGGTCACGCATGTAGCTACTAAAGAGAGGTACTGGCGTAAAGTCGCAGCCACGACGGCCTACGTCGACGACGAAGGATTGTTATTATTCATAACTAAAGCATCGGCAAGTCCGAATTTCAATGACGTGCATCTGACATAAAAAGTTTGTGTATTTTTAATGTACCACGTTTTTAAAAGTGTTTAAAAAGTATGAATTTTTTTGTTCCGTTGTTTTCATATTGTTACATTGTAATCCGATTCTGAGCACTGTTCAAAATTTGAAGTTTAGCTCATCGAGAAGTTAGTTTAAAATAATTTCTGAATTCGACACGAATAGACATACGAAAGCGAGTTTATAAAACGTGGTAAAAAAGGCTAGGATTATAGATAACTTTACCAAAAAAAGAAAGAAACCTTTTGTCATCGACCATCGGTGTACACAACAATATACTAATGTATAATTAAATATAAATACATAATAATTTACTTTAACGTATGGTAGTGAAAGTTGGGTGTGTCAGAAGAAGCACGAGAGTGGAATAAATGGAGTAGAAATGCGGTCGCTAAGGAGTATGGGCTGAATTTGAGTGACAGGGTAAGAAACTGTGTGATAAAAGAAGAGTGTGGTTTGCAAGATGATGCGGTGACCAGGATTAAGAAAGGAATGCTCTTTGGTGGTTTGGTCATATAGAAAGAATGAATGAGGAAAGACTGACAAAGCAAATATATGTTGCAGAAGTGAATGGAAGAGTCGGAAAGGGACTTCCTAGGCGGATGTTTGTCGATCAAATTGGCGATATACTAAAAATGGGCCAAATAAGGAGTACCCTTAACTGACGAGCATGTAATGCGTAGGTATATGGATGTGGAAGAGGCGAGAGAGGTGTGTCAGGATCGTGCTAAATGGAAGTCTGTAGTCTCTGCCTACCCCTCTGGGTGACAGGCGTGAGTGTTTATGTATGTCATAATTTACTAGAACTCTCATTGATTCAACCTCAATAACATATAGTTATTAACATTAAAGTATTATTTTTTAACACCGCGAATTCATTAACTTGATATAATTCTTGTTAAGTAGATGCTTTCACGCTACTGCCTCCCTTCACACCAACGCGCCTCTATAACTTTTATTTCCGGTGGGAATCTAGATATTTAGCTCACATAGCTTAGTTTAGATGGCATAGTTGACTAAACTCTGCTAAAACCACTTAAACTACTAAATTCACTACGCCGTACTGCACATAGCAAAACGTAAACTACTTCATCTAAGTTAATTTAGTTTGTGGTGCCGTCTCCTATTAAATCTAATATGGATTCACTCAGGTTTCAAAACAGATTTGAACTTTTTTAAATAATTGCCTGTGATACTAGTATAATGCAAACAATTCAACTAGAAAATATCTCAAATACATTTCTGTTGCTTGTAAAGCCTTAGGGTTGGCAATAACAGAATATTTGCCAAGTGATGTGTGACATATCATCTCGTGGGTGTCGTAAGAGGCGATAGAGTTAAACAAATCAAAAATAAGAAAACTGTGGTTTTCGACCCGCATGCCAAGCGTGGTAACTATGATATATATCTCCCCTATGAGGCGATCTATGGGGGAGGATTATGTTCAGTGGTGAACTTCAATAGGCTGTGACGGTATAGCGGCGTGGAATCCAGAGAATTTTGTTTTTGTCACAGTTCTAAAGAAATTTATTCGTTGTAAAATGAAATGCATCTCCAGCGAAATCTCAACTTTCTGTGCGATTAAATTCTGACTGATTTTATTAAATTATTGGCTTGTGTAAATTTAGTACTAATTAAAGACAATAGTTGTTTTTAAATTATGATGTAGGATTATGACTTTACTCTCGTAATGTATCCTTATTACTTACTTTAACTATAATCACACCCGGCAATTGTCTATTATACTGCGCAGAATATTTTTTTTGTTTGTTACAGACACTCGTGGTTAGGTAGGTAGGTGGAAATTTCTGTAAACCGCGTGAAGGTGATTTAAATATATTCCTATCGTAATAATTTTATTTGACGAGTAGCGTCAAAGACGCTAGGCGTCTGATGCTGGGATTTTTAATCCGTCTGCAAAGCGAGCCGACAAATCTTTCTCACAATGAATAGGGCCCATGTTCAGTCGTGGACATCAGCGCTCTGATGAACACGATATTCTTAATCGTAAGCATCCGGTAAGAGGTATTGTTTTAATCTTTTTACGCGACTGTTCTCGAAAAAGGGTAAATTTGTAAGTGCATGTATGTAGCGTAAACGGCTTGACGGATTTAAATATAATAGCGTGTCGTTAGATTCGTCTTGGTTGTGAAACGTAGTGGTTTTTTTCTCCTTTGTGTTTGCGAAGCTTTTTACGCAGTCGGGATTTTTTAACGTGGTAGAGCCATGCTGCAGTTATATTAGTAGTATAGTTGTAGCACGAATGGGTCGGCTCGACTGGGGAAGGACCACGCTCTCACAGAATACCAGCGTCAAATAGTAGCTTAATGCTGCTATGTATCGTATGGTGAGTGTAGAGAACTGGAGACCCTTTTTACTGGAAACGAGGCAATCCATCTTAGTCGTCACGGATGACAACGCATCTGCATTTTGATTCGTAATTGAGGATAGATGTAGATGTCCATGGGCCACAGCAACCACTTACCATCAGATGGACTGTGTGCTCGTTGCACACTATCCTATTAAAAAAAAATATTTTTTTAACTACAGGTGTTGTGACATGTTTTTAATTGCATCATTTATGTAGGCAGGGACACACCGTAAATTTACATTATTAGAAGGGAATATTAAAAAAATCTAGATTTAAGAAGTGTGGGTCTAGGTCTCTCTGCAAAAGAAATTTCAGTACACTGCCATAAGATGGATAATATACGTCAGTAAAATATTTAGTCTATGTGTGTCTTTAAAATAATCACCTTTCTGGGAGCCGAATCGCAATATTTTCTTGATGACAAGAAAGGAATGAGTAAATACTTTCAATGGCATATATGACTTGCTTTATTAGTATAATTTTACCCTCACTCATATTATATAAGAGTTTCCCTGTCCGCGAAATAGACTCAATAGTAAAATATTCATATATGACCCACGGGACAGGGAGAGATAGTATGATCCTTTTGAATCTATTTTAGTAAATAAAGGTATGTTCTTGGATATTTTAGTACTTTTATTTCAAGGAAAGTATATTTATGACACTATAAACTAACTCAATTATTTGAAAAAATATTAATAGATTAAAAATAAATAAAAATAGAAACTTAATAGCTTCTTATATTTACACGAACACTACATATTGAATAAAACTATTTATACTAATTTTGTCGCGTTAAAATTGAGTTATGTTTGATTCCCGACGCGTCTAAGCGTACAAATTAAAAACAAGTAAATGAAACGCGATAGAATCAGTATAAATAGCTTTATTCAAAAATATAAACTTTTTATTCAATATACATTATACATAATACTTATTAGTCACTCTAATGTTTAATTTACTATTGTTTAGTGGTACCTTTGTTAGGGTTCCCACCTTTTTTCGAGTAAATAAAGTACGTTAATTTTTCTAAACTAAAAAATGTAAGACAAGTGAAAATAAAGTATCATTTATTTGACATGTCTAAGTAACAGAATTTCATCGCATTACTTTACATTAATCGAAGAAATAACTTCAAATAACACTGAAGTGACGGAGAGCCTACGAGCACTTTTAAGTGCTCGTAGCGGAGACCAGACATGATACGGTCTTGTGTAAATTTACAAAATGAAAATATTCTGACATTATTGTGAATCGGATAAATTCTGATAAATTGTCAGAATTATTTCCTTGTGCATACGAGATATATATAGCTTATTTTTATATAGCTCGTTGTGTATCATTGATATCTTTAAATTATGTATTTATATAATTTGTTCTTTTAGTAAACATTTAAATAAAACTTTGAAAATAGTAAAAACAGGCCAAATAAAGTGTTTTCAGGTACTTAGTTGGTCTGATAAAGTATGCCCGAAATAACGTCCAATACTTTTGTAAAGTAGTAGGTACCGTACGGGTGACAATTTTAACCTCTGTCCTGGGAAGGACCAGCAAGAAACCCGACTGACAGAAACATTTTTTTTAAAGTTCATATTGTGGGTAGTCTTCTGACATGTAATTTATTATTGGGTATCCTTTAATGCCGACTTTTGCTTATAAATTTTGATCTTCAGACCGGCTTTTTTCTTGGTTTTTGACTTTTTCCTTAAGACTTTCATACTTCTTTCCCATATAAATTATGTTTTTCCAACATTTTGTTCACATTTTGTGTAACTTGCTCCGTTACATTATCCCCACTTTTCATAATTATTATTTTCTGTTCATTTAATTCCTTTTGTATGTTTCGAAGTGCATCCATAATTTCTTCCATGATTACTTATTATGAATTTAAAACGATTGAAGTCGAAATGTAAGATGATTGTTTTGATACCGGTGGCTACCTCTTTTGACGTCTTTTTACATTATTTAGTTTGCGGATGATATTTCCACTATTACTATTTAGTTATTGTATATGTTTTAATTTATCTCTTTTATAATAGATGGCGTTGATATCAATTTTCACGTTGAAATATTGCTAAAATTTGCTTTGCTTGCTAATGTTATGAGAATCTAATCTAATATTTTAAAGAAAAAAATAACTGTATTTAATTTATTAGCACTTCCGCAAACACTTCAGATGTAGTGATTTGCGTTATTGTCCAAATTTTGAAAAGTTTTGCACTTTACTTTTTAATAGTTTTATATAAACTGTTTTTGCTATCTTTTTCACATTTCTACGTAATAGTTGCATTTTTATATTTATAATCTTAATTTTTATACGCAACGATGTTTACCGTGGCACTGTAATGTCTCCTCCATATATATATATATATATATATATATATATATATATATATATATATATATATATATATATATATATTATACATACTCATAAAGCATCGCCCCAAGAATGTATTGTGTTAACATATTAAAAAAATACAGTAAAAAAATATCATTGATCGGGTCCAATAATCGGTTTTAAATCAAGTAATTCTGTACTTTTCGCGCTGTCGCCTGTCGCCTTTGCACTGTAAAATTCAATTACTTTCGCTCGGCAGATTGACTGCAAGCTCTGTCTATGCACCGACAGCTATTAAAATAAACTATTTTATAGATGAACAGGAGCGCGGATACAATAACGTGTAAAGTTTTTATACTCTGCTATCTTCAGCGCTGTACACGAACGGAACGATGTCGTTGAGAGCCGTGGTAGCTCACATGGTTAGGGCTCGTTATAGTACGGGAGCAACCCGGGTTCGATCCCCACTGGCACCAATGAAATTGTTGCGTGCTGATTTAGCTATCAGTTGGAAAGTCTGTTTTTCTGGGCCGTTTTGTTTTGTTACACTGACATCTCGCAAGTCACCTAGGGACCTAGGAGGTTGTCGGTTGCTTATTTTTTATTTTTCTTTAAAATTTTCGTCGGTAAAATAACATATTTATAAAAGTAAAAAAAAGTAAAGTTACAGCCTATATACGTCCCACTGCTGGGCACAGGCCTCCTCTAATTTCTGAGAGGGTTTTAAGGCATGAAAATGTCCGCCACGCTGCCTCAATGCGTGTTGACGAACTTCACATTTCTTCGAAATATATATTTTTTAATTTCTCAGACATGCAGACCCGAGTTTGATCCCCACCGGCACCAATGAAATTGTTAATTGCAATTGTGCTGATTTACCACGTGCTCGGCGGTGAAGGAAAACATATTGAGGAAACCTGCACGTCTGAGAATATAATTATAATCGAATGTATTGTATTGTATGAATATATTATCCCCGAAACTCCCTGGACACTAAATTTTATGAAAATCGTTGGAGCCGTTCCCGAGATCCCGATTATATATATATATATATATATATATATATATATATATCGACGCTGGAAAGGAAAAATTATCCAAGCGACATCAGACTAACTTTACAGTAGAGCTGTTTAAAGTTTGAATTTTCTGAAAAAAAATCGTGTAAATTTTTGTAATGGTCCAAAAAGCCCAATTCTTAGAAATTTATTTGTTTATTTTTTTATCTACATTATAGTATACGTAACTATTAAAAATAATGCTTAGTTTTAAAGTTAGTGTCGCTTAGTAAGATTTTCCCTAAAAGTAGAAACGGGAAAAATTGACTAACCGACAAGCTTTGATTAAGGAGGGTACGGTAAAAATGTAGTATATATCTTTTTTTTTTTATTTATATCAGAGTAAAAGTTGCCTTACCAATATAAAAAACATGTGAAGTTGAGGCAAAACAACCTAAATATTAATTTTATATTTTTTTTCCCGTAATTTTGACATAAACGACATTTTTACAGAAAATTGGATTAATCTTTCATTTAAGAATTACTAAAAAATAATGGATAAATAAAATGCACTTAAACTGTCTTGAGTTTTATTAAGTTTAACAAAGCAACATTATGGTACACAGTATTAGTATTAGTTAGGTATTATAAATCTACTTGTATATCACAATAATAATAATTATGTGTTCTAGGAACATTAAGATCTTAAATGTAAGTATTTAGTCCTATTAATATTATTATAATGAGTATAAAATTTGAATATGTTTACAAAACTAGTAACATTTCAGTCACAACAAATTTACCTCATAGGCATTCAGAAAACAATATGTAACAAAAAGAAAACTTATAAAAAAAACGAACTTAATTCAAATTCTAAAAATAACAGAAGCCATATCAACTATACTCTATCAATTATAGTATGAATCTAACAGCCGCCAGGGAACCATCCTATAATTGATAGAGTATAAGTACTGTGCGAAAACAACTTACAGCTAGTAATATTTTCAGTCATCATCTACATTATAATATGAAGTAACAATTAAAATAATAGGAACCCGTTTAAAACTCTCATTGAATAAACCGAACTAAAAATAAACTTCTAAAAAAAACAACATGAAATAATCTGTATGTTGTAATTATTATTCATCATCTTCTATATCTGATTCAGGCAAGGTATCTTTTGCATTAGTAGCCTTTGGGATAATGGAGTATTCGTGATGGAATGGAGCAGGTATTACTTTATCTTTACAAAGTTTCATGAGATCATTATATTTGGCCTCTGCGATTGGCAGTCGTGATCGGTAGCAAGGCATCAGTGGACCTTTGGTTTTGGATTGAACTTCGACATTATACGATTTTGCATTAACGTTCATGGAGTCTTTGATAGAAATCATGGAAGGCTTATTTTTCTTGACAGTCACGACACGAACTTTGCTAATTTTCCCAGTCAAATTCCCTTTGAAGTATTTATCACCAACGACGTCCCATCTATTAAATCTTTCAAAAGTCATTGCTTCAACTTCATACGGAAAAGGTTCTTTTCTTGCCGTAGCAAATACAGTGCACCATTGCGAAGGCGCATGAATTATAGTTTTTTTAAGGTTGTTCTCTATAACGGCGTGTGCACTGTCAACAGGCATATATGTGTGTCCTGTTAGTAAATAATTAATTTGTATCGTCTGAAGATTATTACACTCCTGCAAAGTAGAATGTAATCATGGCTAGGACAGTGCGATTTCTATTCTGCCCAGGGCAACAGTCGCAGTATAGAAGAAGGTGTTTTATATTTTCTCTTTCATCCACAGATTTTATGTACCTGTGGAGAATACTTGCGATTTCATTTGCACCCCTTTTCCCGTTGCTTTCATCCCAATAATAGCAAGTTACTCTACGTGTTCCGTTTTCGAAGAAACATAGATTATATACCGCTATTTTTCTTGAATAATAAAGCAGCATTGACTCGCCATGTGGAGTATTCAACACCTTCTCCAAGTCGAAGCTTGCACATAATGTGGAAGGATCAGTTTTGTGTATAGATTTATGAGTAGAAAATCTATTAAAACTTTCTTCTTTCTCTGTTTCATGATCTTCCTTTTCTTTCTTTTTTTTTGGATCGCTGAGATCTGCTTGTTGCAACTGTAAACATTTCAGGCACTTGTCTTTTTTAGGGACATGAAATGATATATTAAATTCTTCGCTAAATATTTTTCGGAAAATCTTTTCACTAACTATGTCTATGCCAGCTTTCACGTTGCGTTCTTTGTAAACGCTGTATACGTGTGCAATATTTTTGTATTCCTGCGGCAAGTAAACCCGGGTAGAATCATGACGGCAATAATGTGAGGGGACGGCTGGTAGGCTTTTGATGAAATTGACGGCAGACTCTTTAGTACTAGGTTTGGTTTTGTTGTGTGGTTCACATTTTCCTCGCAAGTCTTCTTTAGCACTTCCCGAGGAAGCATTTTTTACCGTGTAATATATACACTTTTGTGAAATATCTAATGTTGCTGCCAAAAACTGTAAGCATACAGATCTTTTTCCTTCACCATCAGTAATGTAATACATATATGTGTAACTGCGCAATTCTGAACTACTACGTTTACGTTTAACGTTTCCTTTGTCAGTCATGCCAACCAACCAGTCTCTACGGCGTTCAGGGGTAAGCGTCCAAAAATGTTTAAATACTTGTTGCCTTTTTTCTTCGGTTACGTTTTCACAATTGTTCCCACATTTCTTACCCTTACATGGATTAGGTTGAATCGATTTTTCTGGCACTAATTGACCATCTTTTCTTACGTATTCTTTTCCTGTTTGTTTCGAAAGAGCCCTTTCCTTTCTCGTGTTTTTCTTCACTCTTTTTAAACCTTTTTCTCCTACGTTCTCGTTTTCTGTATCCAAATTTTCTTCAGTATTATTTTCAAGCAATTCCCTGTTTTTATTCTTACTTGACTCCGCTTCTTTTTCTTATTTTTTCCTTTTTTTTTCTTATTTGACTGGTCTTCTTCTTCATCACTGTTTGACGTGTCAGATCCTACCCATTCGTCAGAATCAACTGCGCCATTCTCTTCACCAAGACAGAATAAAGTGGAAAAATCTTCATCAGACATGTAATCAACATATCGGATACTTGTTTTGGCTTTTCGTTTACGAGTACTTACACCTAGAGCAGCCTTATCCTTTGGAGGTAACTCCTTATTGCGAGAGACTCCTGGAGCTGGATCGTCAATCGAAGGCAAGTCCGTATTGTGAGGGACTTCTGGAGCAGGATCATCATTCGAAGGTAAGTCCACACTGCGAGAGACTCCTGGAGCTGGATCGTCAATCGAAGGTAAGTCCATATTGCGAGGGACTTCTGGAGCAGGATCATCATTCGAAGGTAAGTCCACACTGCGAGAGACTCCTGGAGCTGGATCGTCAATCGAAGGTAAGTCCATATTGCGAGGGACTTCTGGAGCAAGATCATCATTAGAAGGTAAGTCCACACTGCGAGAGACTCCTGGAGCTGGATCGTCAATCGAAGATAAGTCCATATTGCGAGGGACTTCTGGAGCAGGATCATCATTCGAAGGTAAGTCCACACTGCGAGAGACTCCTGGAGCTGGATCGTCAATCGAAGGTAAGTCCATATTGCGAGGGACTTCTGGAGCAGGATCATCATTCGAAGGTAAGTCCACACTGCGAGGGACTCCTGAAGCTGAATCGTCAATCGAAGGTAAGTCCATATTGCGAGGGACTCCTGGAGCTGAATCATCATTCGAAGGTAAGTCCATACTGCGAGGACTTGTTGTTCCAGTCTGCGAAGGATCGAGATAAACCTGCCAATTATCTCGAACGGTATCATTAATCGCAGATATGTCCATACTGCGAAAAACTCCTGATGCTGCATCGTCATTCGAAAGTAAGTCCGTACTGGAGATATGCTGCATGGTATCTGTAAGAGCTGCGAAAACTTCCTCAGGGTCATAGTTCTCTTCATCTTCAGTAATACGTCGTGATATTACAGGCGCAGTTGAAGAGCACTTACGCGTTTCATTCTGAAATAAACGAAGTAGCTTCTTTAATTTATTTTATCTAAAATCATGACATGACCATATGGCCAAAGATTTAATTAATGATGATTGATTACTCTCAATGACATTAGTCGAAATAAGTCAGCTAAAATGTACTCTGCAAAGTACAGAATCATCAGCAAATTATTTTTATACCATATAGTATCCCTAGTAATCGAACCAGGGAATTTCTTAAGGTAGAATACCCTAAAGGAAAACTTCACTAAGAAGCCAAATTAATATTAGAAATAATTTAGTTTATCTTCTTGTCGTGTGGGATACCGAGTCAACGAACGACCCGATGAACCCTGGTGTCAGAGTTTTTAAACTCCCTACTACTACGAGTAGGCCTCTGACATAGTTGTGTTACGACCGCCGCCGTCTAAGTGAACATAGACAGCAACCGGGACCGACGGCTTAACGTGCCCTCCGAAACACGGAACCATCTTTCTTACGGACAATCAGGTGGTTCAGCCTGCAATGTCCTAATCAAACTGGGAACAAATTCACAAAGTGAAAAATATCAACTTTGTGTGTTCCCCCCAAGAATCGTACCAGGGACCTCCGGATCCCGAGACCAACGCTCAGACCACTAGACCACGAAAGCAGTTAGTAGGTACGCAATAATTAAATTAGTAAGATATGTCTTATATTTAAAAATATAATAAAATACGTCGGTAGGTACTTACAGACTCTTCAAATTTTAGTTGTCTGCAATATTTTTTTTTATTCGTCTGTTTCTTTTCCTCAGTGACAGTCTGACTTTTACGTCCAGGTGCTTTCTGCTTCTCTGGGTCAGTTTCTTTAGACTTTTGACTGGCCTAAAACATGGTAAAAGTTTCATATTTTTTATAAATTCTGACCAAATTATTTATAATCCAAACATACACCTACCTACTTTCCTCTAAGCTAGCACTCACTTTTTATAAACATAAGAGAATAACAATTGAAAGATAGTTGTGTAGGTCCTTAAAGCAGCAGTACCAATATTACTTTTAAACACACGACTTTGGCCATATAGCTATATAGCGCCAGTGACGAGACGTGACCTTCAATCAATGAGTACCTAACAAGCTAAACGGAGCCCTTATCTAGGTATGATAGCAAAACAGAAATCTAATATAGGTAGGTACATAACATAAATAATAATACGAAACAACAATGAGAGATGCAAAGAAAATTACATACATACCGACTGTAAATCGTCCTTGGTTTTAAAAGAGATTCCCGATTCTTTAAGAGCCTTTTCCAAAAGACTATGACTACGTTTTCTTCGGTCCATTGTTCTGAAATAAAGGTACACCATGTAGTAACGCGAAAACAGCATTAAAAACGAATTTATTTGTTAGTTCAACTTACAGTTTTCGTGTTTGTCATAAGATAAGCGTAAGCGGTACAATACGGCCGACGTATCTTGGCGAGTCTGAATATAGGCTCTGCGAAGTTTAGCGCATGAACACTCGTGAAGAAAACTGTTATTGTCATTTTTTTATATATACCAATGTACAAATAAAATTTCCCTAATACAGTGACCAAAAATATCAAAACACTTTGGAGACATTATAAATTAAAGATTCAATTTTGATACCTCACCTTTCGATAGGGGCAGATTTTATCACAAACACATACAATATTATTTACATTTAATACTTTTTATTTATTTACACTTATTATTATTTAATCACTGTCGCTGAGGGGGGAAATTCCTAACATAAAGTCGTCGGCCCCTTGTGTACCATGTGAGGTACTTGGCATAGGTTCATCTTCGTAATCGTCGCTCTCACTTTCAGACTCACTTTCTGAATCTGAAGCTGTATTAATGATGAATAATTGATCCGTCATTTCGTCAATAATATGGTCGCTCTTCCTATAGTCATGTTCGACCTCTTGCACTTTTCTGCATAAAGCACTCCATTCATTCTGACCCATTAAATTTACTTTTTCTTGTATGAGCTCCATTGTCCGGGTTACGTTCCAGTCGACGTTTTTAGCGGCTACGTGCCCTTTAATGGCAGCCCACACCATCTCGATGGGGTTTAAATCGGGATGATATGGGGGTAAACGAAGGACATCGTGGTTGTTTTGTTTAAACATTTCATCTATTACGTATTTTTTATTCACGTCTTTGTTTTTTTTTATTAGATCGTAAAGTTGTGGTTTACGCATGTCCTTTTCATATGGTATACCCTTTTCTAATAACCACGATTCCATTTTTGCCTTCTTGTCATTAGATGTAGGGGCAGGATCCATTAATTTGTTGTGGTACGGAGCATTATCGATAACCACCACCGAGTTAGGGCTCAAATTTGGAATCAGTTGGGTCCGTAACCATTTCTCATAATTTTTGAAATTCATGTCATCATGATAGTCTCCGGTTTTGCTGCCAGATTTGAACATTAGTAGCGCGTTCGGAACAAACCCTGCTTCTGACCCAGCGTGTACCATCACTATCCGCTGACCTTTTGATATCGGGCGCTTTAGTCCTTGAGCGGAACCATCTGACCACGCCTTACCTTTTGTATGTGATGAGTGGGCATACGACTCGTCAGTGAATACAATTGGTCGCCCTTCGTCCCTGTATTTTTTCATTGCCTTCAAGTACAAGATCCTTTTCAGGCGAATGTCGGTCTTCTCTATAAGAACCATTCTATTGGTTTCGGTCTTTCGCCACTTGAAACCCAAGTTTTTGATAATTGTCTTTAAGCTCGTTTTACCACCTTGAAAATTTATATCCCGTTTGAGTTTCGCTAGTAATTTGTTTATCGTCGGCATTTCTTTTTCAGTTTTGTGGAAGTTGTGTATGCATCTTTTTACTACTCCCTGGTCAAAATTATCCATATCAGTAATAGGTTTTGATCTAGACCTTTTTTTACCAGGCGTGCGGAATACTGAAAGTAAGCCCGAAATATTGCCTTCAGTTGCGATCCGCTGTACTGTGCGTTGGGACACACCAGTTGCGTTAGCAACTCTTAAATAAACTTTATCGACATCTTTTACGCCTTCTTCTTTTTCTTTTTTCATATATTGCGTTAAATCGTAAATAATTTTTCTCGCCTGGCGATTTAACACACTGTTATGTTTTGGTGGCATGTTTGGCGAATAATATAAGTGCTAACTGACACTTGCAAATAAAACAAATAAAACAAACAAAACAAACTTAACACTATTAATAAAAACAAACAACAATAACAACGAAAACTTTTGTAACCGACTGTGCTCAAGACAGAGATAGCGACACGAACACGACACCAATGCTAACGTGTGACTGAGAAATATTACCGTGTACCGAGCATTGCCGAATAAGCACGAAGCTTTACGAAGTAACCAGAAAGGGATGTCCAACACGCGTGCCTGAGGGTGTTGTTTAATCGATTTTTATTCAAATCGATTAAAATTAAGACATAAAAATATATTTATTTGCAATTTATAAGGAGGTTCTAAATTTTCTCAAATAGTCGTTACTCAAGAAGACGTTAATAGATAATTGATATTTAAGTACATTATGTCTTTCAGCTGAGAAAATAATATGTTTTTAGTTTTTTTTTTATTTAAGTCGAAATCTTGTTTATTATCAACAAAATTCACTATATTTGTAAATCTATTTCGTTTAATATCTTATATAAACAAAAATCAATAACTTCTAAATAAAACTAATCGATTGCGATATTTTATGACTAAAGGGTCGATTGTGTTTACTTATGGTCAATCTCTAGCCTAGACCACCGCCCCCCGTACGTCGCCTCATGCCACCATTTTGTTCCTTAAAAAAGCTATTGCGCAACCTTCTGCGCGAAGGTCGGACTCGCCAAGATACGTCGGCCGTATTTTACCTCAGTTGACAACGGAATTGCAGCGTGCGCCTGTCTCCCAAGCGACGACCGGCCGTGCACTGAAGTATCTTTTTTACTTTGAAACTAACTTCACTGCATGCTCAAGCGACTGCTCATGCGTTATCCGTAAGTGTAACCGACGTTTTTTATGTGAATTATTTTAGGTAAAAATAAACTTTGCGCCTGTGCGTGACACAACCATAGGATGTAACCAACATTGGATAATCGTATACGGTCAAGTAAAAGTTGCCTAAATAATAAAATAACACTTGAAAACGGCAGGTAAAAATTGACTAACCGACAGTCAGTTGTATTTTTAAGCAGGTAATATTTGCTGAACCAGTTGAATATTAAAAAAAAGAAAACTGCCAATTTTAACTAAACGCCATGTTCGAAAAAAACCAAATCAGCCAAAATTACCTAAGTGATAAAAGAACAAATCCTTTCTGAGGAAAAAATATACTATGCGCCTTACACTATATTGCCAGATACTGGAAAAATTAACTAAGTGGAGTAATTACCGTACGAACAGAAATGTCAAACTTGACCAAAGTCAAATTTAGCATTTCACAATTACGACTACCACCAAATTTTCAAAAATGCTCGAAAATTTTGTCGGTTAGAAAGGAAAAAAAAGTGAAACCTCGCGAATTCCATAATGTCGAAGCGACATCAAAAGTCGTCGTAGAAGGACGTGAGTAAGACCAAACGATGCAGAAAAATCAGGCGATTCCAACAATGTTTATAACTCAATATGGCCAAAAATGTCGCTTGGATAATTTTTCCTTTCCAGCGTCGATATATATTGATTATTTTGATTCCGAGATTGCTCGTTTAATAGTATAGGATAAGCGCGCGTCACCGCGCATGCATGTGTGTGTAAGTGTCGTCCTCCCGCACCGCACCGGGGGAAACATTATTCAGTGAAATGCACGATAATTCATATAACACGCACGCGTAAAAAAATACGAAAAGGCCTTTGGAGGAAGGGGTTTTATGAAAAAACCACTGCATGCATCAATTACCAATAAAATTTATTGAATTCTTCGATAATTCTGCTGTGTCGGTACCGACTTTGTTTCGGAAATTTTACACTGCTTTTATTACTAATTTACGCCCAAAGTTGTGTTAAAATTGGCAATAAAAACGAATCTTTGGTAGCTCGTAACTTTTTAATGACTTTTTATTTTACTATTCTGTTTCGGTACAGACAAAATTAATAATGAGACAAAACGATATCATGTTTAACTTTGGATGTACACTGTCAAACAGCGGAGTAAAACCCCTCCGAAATTTCTATGGAAATAATGTCGACTAGAGTCACCTTTAACGCTACTGTTTCGTATGGTGAGTGTAGAGGAGTAAAGGGTAAATTCTAGTCCTAAATGAAATTTGAGATAAAATATAAACGTCTTTGGTGACGTCCAAGTCATCTCAACATGAAAATCATATAATTTCACAAATTTTAATACGTTGAAATGTATAATATGTTGCAGGCAATTTGCATGATTCCGCCGTTTACATACGGCGTCGTCACTTTAAAAATTCTCGCACATATGTAGAAAAAATAAAGGTAAAATGATAACTCGTTCAATTGTTGTAATTTCGACGTTGGACTGAGGTGACTGACGTCCCGATGTCAGTGTTAACCCGGAGTACCTTCAGATTTTTAATTATTGTTTTTGGTCCAATCAGTAGATCGGATAAAATCCGTGGTATCCGCAATAAAACCCGTAAAATTAGTTTTAATCAACGCCTAAACTTTTTTTTTAGATTTACCTATGATATTCAGAAAGTTATATAAATTCAATGTGAAAAATGAAGGCCAAGTTCGTAAAAAGGTACGTTTGGCGTTGTCGGCTTCGATAAAAGAGTAGAAATCTGAACCGGTGCCAAGCTCAATAGCATTTGCAAGACCGTTGTACATTCCTACAGATCCTATGAAGGTATGAAGCTTAGACAAAATTACAAGGCATGACAAAGTACTGATCTATTAAAGAAAAATTAATTGCCGCATGCGTGAAATATCATCACTTGAGAACGGTTGGACCGATTTTGATTGTGTGTGTGTATGAGTCGCTGCATAGTTTTGATTCACAAATGGACTCGGTAGGTAGCGCTGTGTGGAGATCCAAAAACCAACCGCGCGAAGACTTGACTTTGCTAGTTTTTAATATTTCATCTTTGTTTTTTTTTCATAACCTTCGACCTAAACAGATAAATCGGCTGTATTAAAAATTGTATGCGCGAGTAGGTTCATTATAAGGCTAAATTTAAATTTGAAAATAACTCGGATATTGTGGACGGCTAACTCGCCCTTGACCCAGTGCGGGAGGCTTCATTGAAGCGAGGTGCCGCGTCCGCCCAGCACCACCCTTCGGCCGCCCTCCACCGCCCCCTGAAGCTAACTGAAGGCAATTAAACGTTATCATGGCGTGTTGAGTCGACGCGGCGGCACGCTCTCACAATTATTTTTGCTTGTTGTCCTTCCATTATGAATTTTGCTTTTAAGTTACGAAAAACCGATGCTTCAATCCCATCAACCCAACTAAAAGGTCAATGTTCAATTAAGAATCAAAATGCAGATGCATTGTTACCCCTGAGGACTAAAATGCCTGGTTTCCAGTAAAAAAGGTCTCCGGTTCTCCACACTTACCATAAGAAACAGAGCGGCATTGAGGTGCTATTTCACGCTGGCATTCTGTGCGAGTGTGGCCCGAGTCGAGACGACCCATTCGTGCTACAACATTAATACATATAGCTGTAGCGTGGGTCTGCAACGTATAAAAACTTTACACGTTATTGTATCCGCGCTCCTGTTCATCTATAAAATAGTTTATTTTAATAGCTGTCGGTGCATAGACAGAGCTTGCAGTCAATCTGCCGAGCGAAAGTAATTGAATTTTACAGTGCGACAGGCGACAGCGCGAAAAGTACAGAATTACTTGATTTAAAACCGATTATTGGACCCGATCAATGATATTTTTTTACTGTATTTTTTTAATATGTTAACACAATACATTCTTGGGGCGATGCTTTATGAGTATGTATAATATATATATATATATATATATATATATATATATATATATATATATATATATATATATATATATATATATATATATATATATATATATATATAATCGGGATCTCGGAAACGGCTCCAACGATTTTCATAAAATTTAGTGTCCAGGGAGTTTCGGGGATAATATATTCATACAATACAATACATTCGATTATAATTATATTCTCAGACGTGCAGGTTTCCTCAATATGTTTTCCTTCACCGCCGAGCACGTGGTAAATCAGCACAATTGCAATTAACAATTTCATTGGTGCCGGTGGGGATCAAACTCGGTTCTGCATGTCTGAGAAATTAAAAAATATATATTTCGAAGAAATGTGAAGTTCGTCAACACGCATTGAGGCAGCGTGGCAGTTTTCTTGCCTTAAAACCCTCTTAGAAATTAGAGGAGGCCTGTGCCCAGCAGTGGGACGTATATAGGCTGTAACTTTACTTTTTTTTACTTTTATAAATATGTTATTTTACCGACGAAAATTTTAAAGAAAAATAAAAAATAAGCAACCGACAACCTCCTAGGTCCCTAGGTGACTTGCGAGATGTCAGTGTAACAAAACAAAACGGCCCAGAAAAACAGACTTTCCAACTGATAGCTAAATCAGCACGCAACAATTTCATTGGTGCCAGTGGGGATCGAACCCGGGTTGCTCCCGTACTATAACGAGCCCTAACCATGTGAGCTACCACGGCTCTCAACGACATCGTTCCGTTCGTGTACAGCGCTGAAGATAGCAGAGTAAAAATTAGAGATTGTGATGTTTGAAATTTGTCATCTGTGAGAGTGAATTTTATCTGTGTACTCTGTAACAAATAACTATATAGAAAAAAATGTGAAAATGACATTTCGCCATTTTTGTTTGTGTACTGGTTAGGAACTCGAACAAAAGTTTGATAATTTTTCTGTTTTTATACGTTATTTCTAATGTTATTTTACATCAAATTAATTGTGAAGATATTTTCTTTAGGAAATATGTTTCATTACGACGATTCAAAAACGTTTACATATAATAATTTACCTCGAAATTCACTATACGCGATTATCGTTTATTGATTATATTATGTTGTTTAAAAAGTATTCCTATCAGCTTTGTGTTAAATGGATGCTAAATATAAAAGAATGCTTCAGTATTGATAGCAATTTATAAACGAAATATCTGTTGAGATGTGTCTAGAAATTATTAATACTTATTTTTATTTATTTATTAAAATAATAAATAAATAAAAACAAGTATACATTTATCTATATTGAGTACTAGTTTTTCCCCGCGATCTCGCCCGCGTGGAATATGGATTTCATGGGTTTTAATTTTTTTGCGAGGAACCCTAATTCTTTTTCTAAAACAAAAGTAGTTCAAGTTATTCCTTATATCATCAGCTATCTTCTAGTGAAAGTCCCGTCAAAATAGATCCAGCTTTTTCGGAGATTAGCTGGAACAAACAGACAGACAGACAGACCGACAGCGACAGACAGACAAAAATTTTAAAAATTGTGTTTTTGTTACTAGTACTTTCATATGCATTTAATAAAAAGCTGTTATTTTAACATTACAAACAGACACTTCAATTTTATTTATTTGTAGATATAGATATAAGATATTATTCATATTGGTGTCATTTTAAAGGGAATATCATGTACTATTATAATAATAAAATAATTGTCTCCAGTAAATATTATACTTTTCTTGTAAAACTCGAAATAACAAATAAATACGATTTATTTTTATATTCCCATATGCTTTATTTTCATCCTTTATTTTTTATTTGACCAATTTTCTTTTAACAAAATTAAATTCTGAATTCGTTGGGCTTTTTGAGAATATTTTTATTTGAATGTTAGGTTACCTATTTAGTTTTTCAGTAGTAATCGTTTTTGTTGCGACAGTCTCGCGCAGTCGTAAAAAAAAAAGTTACTGCGCGGACAGGTGGGACGAGAATCACTTGCGCGGCGTGGACGGTGGATAGGTACCTACCTACTGTTATTACCTAGATACCCACAACCTACTATACAACAAAATTTGACAAACTGTCGCTGCGTCGTGGACATTAAAATCTAAACTGCCTACCTACCTGCCTAAGTACGTCGGTACTAAGGAAATAGTCTTGACGGGTCACTTGTCTTGATAAAAACATGTGTTTACATCTAGTGATATTGTGTGTATATAAAAAAAGTAAGAAGACAGGTAAGTATTTTTGAAAACAATTTATAGGTAGGCAGAACTAATTACAATTATTATCTAAATATTATAAATGCAAAAGTTTGGATGGATAGATGTGTGTTACTCAATCACGCCAGAACAGCTGAAGGGATCTGGATGATATTTAGCTCAGAGATAGGTTATACCTGGTCTGGAATAACACATTTGGTACCGTTTATTCAGGTATTTCGTTCCTGTGGGATAATTTTCGAGTTCACGCGTTTGAAGCCGCTGGCAACAGCTAGTACGGATATAAACTACGATGACTGTTCCAGTTCATGCTTCGGCGTCGTGAACTGTTGAGTGATCGCTGCATGACCACCCGGGGAAAACAAAACATAATAAAATAAGCAATCTATATTAGGTATCTATAGAGCCATAGATGTATAGTATAAAGCGATAACGCAGCGCGTAATAATTTAGTACGAGTTTGTAGGTAGGTTCTGCTGATTTCTCAGCAAGCGTCGAGCGGCACAGAATAGGGTGGTATGTATGTGTGCATCGTGTTCGTGTAACTTCGTTTTTGTTCTAACGGTTCGGAACGCCGTACGAACAAGACGTGCGTTCTAACTGCTCTTCACTGATACTATCTCTGTGGGGCACGATGCCAGGTGAGACAACGTGCTTTTTGGCCGCGCCCACCAATGAGTTCGAGCCCGCGACTTGTGCCACCATAAGCTAAGGTCTGTGAGAGCCTAACATGTCTGATAGTTATGGATGCAAGAGTATTTATTTCATTAATTCATATCTCTTAACTTAATAATAACAGTACCTACTTACATATTTTTGAATTTGAATAACTGTTTAATAAGTCGTTAATAGTTAATATAAAAATAATTACGTAATAATTGTTTTCTTAATTAAGACACATTTTGTGGCGATAAACAAAATTGGAAAAAGCAAAATGTTCCGATATAATAACATAAATATTTATTACAATCATTTATTTATTTATACCGCATAGTACTCTAGTTACATTTATTTGAGGTATATATTCAATTTTAATAATTCGGATGTTAAAGATATGTGGTACAAAATATGGGATTATTTCATTTTTATTATGAAGTTTGGATTATATCGAGTTCTGATGATAATCCTATAGATTTGGCAAGATTATGATGACAACAAAACGAAACAAAAATGGAAAATGCAAAGTACTTTGTAACAAGCAGTGACATTATAAAATATGTAGGTACTAGTAAACATAAAGCCCATGTTAGGTTACGCGGCACGCAAACCGTAGGGTTCGCAGTGCAGATTAGATTTAGGTTTACTGCACTGTACGTTTTAATTTTATTTATTTTCAAAAAAAAATATAATTTAAATAAATTAATTAATTAAAAATTAAATAAGTACTCAATTTTTATTTTTTTTTATAGAAGAGGGGGCAAACGAGCATGCGGCTCACCTGATGTTAAGTGACTACCGCCGCCCATGATCAACCGCAACACCAGGAGAATTGCGGGTGCGTTGCCGGCCCTTTAGAAAGGAGTAAGCTCTTTTCTTGAAGGTCCCCAGGTCGTATCGGTCCGGAAAAATCGCCGGTGGTAAACTATTCCACAGAGAGGTTGTACGTGGAAAATAAATAAACGAACGGCAATAAAACAATAAATTTATTAGGCATTTTTGACCTTGTCACTTCGCAAGGCTCAAGGGCAAAGGGGAAATTATTCTCAAAAAATAATTTTTAAAATGTTTCATTCAGTTTTTGTTTTTATTTATGTAAAATATCAGGGCCATAGGCTTCTATTCCGTTCACATGTTACACCCTCTTTTTTCCAGACGGTAAAAAAAGGTCACCAGTATATGTTTGACGTCAAAATTAATAATTAAAAGTTAAAGAAGTTAGCCTTCGTTAACTACGACATCGGGACGTCGAACACCTCAGTCCCTCCTGTGAACATGGGTGTTGTAAAGTACCCGAAACTTCGGGAATTAAAAAAGTTAAAATGAAACGCGATAAATCCGTTAAATTAGTTTCATTAGATTCTTATTGTATAAAAACAGAGGTTCAAAGACTAATTGAAGGATATTGCGCTGTGCAGTTTATACAAAGATGTTGCTCGCAGGCAGACGGAACTTTGTCGCCTGTTTGATCGAGCCAGATGGCCGTAAGGTAAATTTATGGTGTGCGTAAATATTTATTGCAAATTTATGTCTATAATATGATGGCATCCACGATTCAGAATAGTGTGAGGTTATGGATTCTAGACTCGCATTAAAATACCATTAACATTATAATCATACCCGCTACCGTGCAAACTATACACGTATTCAGGAAATCAAAACGTTCGCTCACATGTTTTGTGTATACTTCTTACATGTGCACGTCACTTGACCGCTTTAGCTGAATCAATTTGTTTTAACCGCGACCACTGCGTAGCTTGAAATTATTTTCGCTAGTCGATTGTTGTTTTTTGTTATACAAGTGGCGGTGACAATGACTTTTTGTACAAAGGCAGCGCAAACGAATGAGGTGCAATAATCGACAGATTTCATAGCGGGGAAAGGGAAGTTAATTTGTTAAAAAAGTGTAGAAATTAATGTTTTTTTCTAAGATATTAGTTATATTTTACTTTAATTAGATTAGCAATTCCTAAAAGTAGAAAACATAAAAAGTTAAAAAAGTGTTTAAAATTAAAGAATACAGAACTGAGTCATTATTTCGTGTATATGGACCAAGTGATTAATTGGGACACTATTCATAACGTCCGGGCAATATGAATAATAACAAATCAAATCTGACTACATAATTAATATTTACTGATTTAATCTTCATTATTTATCACATTGTCTTGTTACTCTGCCGAATCAGTAACGGAATAAAGCCCGGTCAAATGAATGATTTTAATCATTTTTAATTGCCTACTCATATTATGCATTTTACAAACTGTCCGGGCATCATGAATAATGCCTCATTAATCACTTGTATAGTGGCGGTGTAAGAGTATCCACTACCACATGTCATCCTGTGGGTGTCGTAAGAGAACAGAGACCACAAATCTGGAGATGGTCAGCAGCGTCTTCCTAATAACCACTAAAAATAAAAAACTGTGGTTGCCAAGATGTAAGGCAATCTATTGGAGAGGCCTGTCATCATTATCAACATCATTACAGCCCTTCACAAGTCCACTGCTGAACATAGGCCTCCCCCAAGGTATGCCACAAAGCACGACCCTGAGCCACCTGCATCCATCGACTTCCTGCATGTTCTACCAGGTCGTCACTCCATCTAGTGGAGGGTCCCCTATGCCTACCGGTACGAGGCTGCCACTCTAGAACCTTTTTCCTCCATCGGTTGTCGGTTCTTCGAGCTATATGGCCGGTCCATTGCCACTTCAGCTTACTAATCCGTTGGGCTATGTCGGTCACTGAACCAGTGATACGGATGCGAATAACCTCATTTCTAAGTTTATCAGCAGAGAAACCCCGAGCATAGCCCTATAGCGGACTATAATTAATTATAGTGGTAATCACTTGTTTCATAACACATGATATGTAGTATAGTGTATGTACACTAGAAACCGAAACATTTATAATTAAATCGAAAACTTATAAATGATGAGGACATTATAACATATAAGTTCGCCTTACAGTATTGAGCACACAATCCATCTGGTGATAAGTGAATGCTGCGGATCATAGAGGGACAGATGTAGGTGACATCTATCCTGGATTAATAATCAAAATGCGGATGCTTTGTCGCTCCCTAAAATTGAAGATGGAATACTTCGTTACTAGTAAAGGTTACTCTGATAGACGGAGAGGACGTACTTGTTGCTGGGTTAAACTGGGTCAGTTTGTCTCGCAGCTTAAGTCTATTATCGTACGTCTGCAATTTTGTTGCAAAAGCGTATACATCGCCCCAAGAAAGAATTACTGACTCTGCGAAGAGTCGCGTTACTGGTACTACCTTGTGTAAATGATCTTCCCTCGAGATTACAGAAATTGTTCTTATATAATATTTTTCTTAGGTATAACGATGTTTGTATTTTTCCATATAAAACGGCAGTCACATATTTATGTAGTTTAACCCTAATACGTAATATGATTAAATGTGGTGGCGCTTACTGTAGTCTAGCTAAACGCAGAAAGGATAACACTTGTGTTTTAACGGCTTAGTCAACATCTTATTTTGTGTACAATATATTATACGAAAATGGCAGAAGCTCAATCGATTCCAGGCGCGTTTATCTTGGCATCCGAAGCACTTTTTAAAGCTGCCAAAACGTTTTCACAGTTTATTTTTGTTTTTCTGCTAAATAGCGCTAGGTCGTAATGTGTCCAAAGCGCTCGAAGCCACGTGGCATTGCGGTACTTTGTATCCACATAATATTTCATTATCAAATTTTTGCATTAATTTAAAAATGAAACAGTTGAACGACGTGTTAATTGAAATGCAGAGAAGCAAACTTTCGCTGCGGCTTATTGTATTTTCAACAGTCGCTTATGCTATAATGTCGGTTTGAAACTGATAGAGCCGCCGTGGAGTTACCACACTCGCACAGAATACCAACGTGAGATATCAGCAAAATGCTGCTGTATTTGTATGGTAAGTGCCGAGAACCGAAGACTCTTTACTGGTAATAAAGCATTCCATCATAGTTTGCACTGGTGTCAACGCATTTTCATTTTAATCGACGATCGATGTAGGTGTCTATGATGAGCCACACACCATCAGGGGAATTGTGTTTGTCACCTTTTCTATTTTTCCACTAACTTTAATGAAAAACTAAGCCGCAGTAAAATAAAAGATTTCCAGCATATTATTTATTTATTTATTTTTTACTTTTTTTATTTTATAGAGGTTGGTTAATATATTAGTTGGAGTTGGTTGGTTAATATAACAGTTTGTTATTGGAGTTGTATATACACAGTCCACCTGATGGTAAATGGATGCTGTGGCCCATAAATAAACACATTACTACATTATTTACACATACATTTATTCTCGATTAAGAATCAAAATGCACGTGCATTGTCTTCCGTGATGACTAAGACGGAATGCCTCGTTTCCAGTAAAATGTGTTTCCGGTTCTCTACACTCACCGTACAAAACACAGTAACGTTAAGTCGCTATTTCACTCTGTAATTTTGTGAGAGCTCGGTCCTTCCCCGATCAAGCTATTCGTGTTATAAACGATAAGTTGCATCAGGGTAAATCTTTGTATAAAAAACAATCGATCCATCTTACAAGAATTTTATAGGTAAAAATAATTTTGCAATAATCTGAATTGATTTTATATATAATTGCACGGATCATGTGTTAATTTAAAGCATACTGACAATGTTACATAAAATAATGCAAGTTCAGTTTCGCGGTAAATGGTTACGAAATTGACACCCGTCACAACAAACAAAGCCATCATTGTGAGCTCGTGTGAGGAGAGCGGAAGCAAAAATACTGCTACATAAGCACCATACACTACAATGTACATACAATAAATTTAATAAATAGTATATTACCAAAATCAACTAAGATCTGCGTAATGAAGTTATGTGCTTTCCTTGTGCGTAGATCACCTCTTGCCCTCCCTCAATTGTGTGCACTATCCCCGTCACCAGTAATCTAAAGGAGTAATTAGTGTTGTTAGTTGGCTAATAGTTTTTTTGGAAATTGTTAAAATATAAAGAATTTAGATTTTTTAAAATGATTATTCCAAAAGTAATATGGCGACTCGCTCAAGTAGAAATGCGATTACATTAGGAGTGTGGAATATTTCTTTTTCGAAATACCTATATCTACTGTTACTCGACAATTAGTTTTTTTATAGAGTAAGAGTGACGAACGAACACACAATCCACCTGATGGTAAGTGGATGCTGTGGCCCATAGACATCTACATCTATCTTAAAAAAAAGAATTGAAATGCAAATGCGTTGTCACGCTCGAGGACTAAGATAAAATGCCTCATTACCAGTATAACAAGTTCTTTACACTCACCATACTAAAAACAACAGCATTAGTGAGCTATTCTACGCTGGTATTCTGTGAGAGCGTGGTCCTACCCCGGTCGAGCTGCAACCATAATAGCTGCAGCATGGCTCTACCACGTGTAAAATGTTGAAATGTAGTCTTCAGGAAGTAAGCTTGTACAGTGGTTCAGTTCGGAGACTGTTAACGTGAGTTATTCTGTTGTTGCAGGTGAGTGCGGCCCCCGCGGCCCCCGCGGTCCCCGCGCCCCTGCATGTCTGTCATGCTGGACTGCCTCTGGTAAGTCCATGCGGCCAGGCCCCCCCCCAAGGATACATTCAACTTCGATACCTCAGGAAAATCGTAGCAAAATTTAAGTACCTGTTTGTGCAGTTATCAATTTGCAGTGTTCATAGAGGCTGGCCTGGCACCCCCGTGCATGTGTTAGAAATTACTCCCAAAATTATTTAAACAAAATAAATATTCACCAATATTGAATCTTACTAGTGTACACTAGTACGTTATAAATATTCTTTACGTTATATAAATTACATTGTAGTCTCTTAGGAATAATAAAAATTACCAAGGATGATTTCTGTTATATTGAAATAACTGTCTTCTGTTAAGTTCGCGACTCATTTGCGTGCTGTTTAAACACAAATGATCTTTTTTTTTAATTTTTGCTTATCTATCTGCCCGGGCTAATGTTCGAAATGGATAAACCGATCGTGATAAAACCTCACGAATATATAGAGACCGAAGCCAGGAGAGCTATATTGGACTATATTTTATCCGAAAACTTGGATATTGGAAACTTGGACAAAAAATGGTTTTTAATTATCTCAAATCTAAATAATAATAACAATAATAATGTCCTCCAGACCGAATTTCGGCCATGGCGGCCTGTCTCAACGGAGGCTAGCCATCGGCACAGGACAGGATTATAGTGCCCAAGCGTATGTGCAAACACAGGTGCACTCTCTATTCCCTCCCTCTCATAATCCGATGGGACGGTAAACCGACACGACCGGAGAGAGATCAGGCGCAGGACCAACGGCTTTACGTGCTTTCCGAGGCACGGAGGTGAGACACCGCCAACTTTCTGACTCCGGGCAACTACTGAGAATTTCTTGACGGAAAAACGCAATAATTAATTTTTTGTCCGACCTGGGATTCGAACCCAGAACCTCATGATCAGCAGTCGCACTACTACAACTACTAGACTAACGAGGCAGTCACTCTATCTCTCAGTATCTCAAATCTAAATAACGCTTGTTTAATATCTCCTATCCAGGCAAAGTGGGGGGCGGGTCGCTAGTCACGATATGTATATGTATTCAGGAATAACAGGAAGGTGTAAAACTTTGGACGCATAATATTATTGTATGGTGCCGTCACCCGCCGTTTGTGTTAAATTGGCATGGTTATAGTAACGTCTTGCGGACCGAATTTCGGTCTTGGCGGCCAGTCTCAACGGAGACTAGCCATCTGCGCTGGACAGAATTATAGTGTCCGACTCTCATAGTACGATGGGACGGTAATCCGACACGACCGAAGAGAGATCAGGCGCAGGACCAACGTCTTTACGTGCTTTCCGAGGCACGTGGGTGAGACACAACCTACCAACCAACCAACTTCCTGACTCCGAGCAACTACTGAGAATTTCTTGACGGAAAAACACAAAAATTGATTTTGGTCCGACCCGGGATTCGAACCCTCATCAGATGGGATCAGAAGATCAGAAGAAGAGGGAATCGGATCAGCAACCACTTTTACGGCCACTAAACCGACAAGGCTGTCAAGGTGGTAAATAGACATAAAACGTGGTAGAGCCACGCTCCAGTTATATTAGTATAGTTGTAGCACGAATGGGTCGGCTCGACTGGGGAACGACCACACTCTTACAGAATACCAGCGTAAAATAGTAGCTTAATGCTGCTGTGTTTCGTATGGTGAGTGTAGAGAATTGGAGACCCTTTTTACTTGAAACGAAGCCTTCAATCTTAGTACTCACGGGTGACAACGCATCTGCATTTTGATTCGTAATCGAGGACAGATGTAGATGTCTATGGGCCACAGCAACCATTTACCATCCGGTGGACTGTGTGCTCGTTTGTCACCCTATCCTATAAAAAAACATAGAGCAAATATAATACTGATAAAACAGCGCGCAGCGATGTTTCTAGTTACAATTAAATGCAATCGCGATTCGTGACGCGTTTCCTCTCGATAATAAATTTTTAGAAGCTTTGATATGAAGTTCGCAGAATTAATGTTAACATGTTGCTACTGCTACGTATTTAGTTATTAGTAAGTATACAGTTTTGCGCGTCCGTTGCATTGTCCTTTTTTTAATGGTTTGTTCGTATTTCACGGTTGTATAATACAAAAACAAAAGTAGTTTTAATAAAAAAAGTGATGTAAACACCAGGAGGAACAAACACAAGCAAGTGATACCAGCTTTTCGTATCTATTGAATAAAACTAAATTTACGGATTTTATCGCGTTTATTTAACTGATTTTACTTATTTTTAATTCTCGACGTTTCGGGTGCCTTACAGCACCCATGGTCCGGGGGGGGGGGGCACTGAGATGTTTGACGTCCCAGTGTCATAGTTATCCCGGCTACCTTCAGTTTTTTAATATTAATTTTTCGGTTCGATCTACGCAAAAATTAATATTCAAAAACTGAAGGTAGCCGGGCTAACTATGACACTGGGACGTCAAACATCTCAGTGTCCCCCCCCCCCCCGGACCATGGGTGCTGTAAAGCACCCGAAACGTCGAGAATTAAAAATAAGTAAAATCAGTTAAATAAACGCGATAAAATCCGTAAATTTAGTTTCATTCAATGTCTAGTGTTCGCGTAAATTTAAGAAATCATTTTCGTATCTATATATAATAATTAAGTAATAACGAGACACAAAGTTAGTAATCTTTGTTATAATATCGTATGACCCAATGCATACGATATAGCAACAAAGTCCCAGAAAATGTACAAGATCTCACTATTACCAAAGTTTAAATATTATATTAAACAAAAACTAAAGTTAGAGCCTATATACGTTCCCTCATTTCTAAAAGGGTTAAGGCCAACTAAATGTCCGCCTCGCTGCGCCCCAATACGTGTTGGCGAAATATTCTTTCTCATACACGGAGATTTCCTCGCGATATTTTCCTTCACCGCCGAGCACGTGGTAACGGCGGGGATCGAAATCGGGTTGCCGAACCGAATCCGAACCCGAAAGGTGGTAAAAGTAAAAAAATGACTTTCATAAAAATGACTTCCATATTGAATTAATATGTTATAATAACGAGACACAAAGTATCGTCATAAAAAATACTTATATGTTTTGTGACGACACTTTGTGTCCCGTCGCCGATGACGTAATAACCTAATGTTTATTGGTAATGGCCCGGCCACACTAAGAGAAATGCCGTTAATTATTGCGTTGATGGACGTTGAATCTAGGTGTGGCCACGAATTATCGCGATAATTTGATAACGGCATTAACAATGCCGTTTCCCGTTTGCCGATAACTCGAGTGGCGGTACATCAAAGGATTAATGCGCGAATTATCGCGTTGAAGCGGCCACACTACGTTTGTCTCATTGTGCACGGTGAGTGCCATGGGGTTGCACCTATGGTTGCGATGGAGTGGAGTAATGAAAAAGCTTTTCGAGATTGAATTAAAAAAAATTACTTCAAAAGTATACTTTAATTTACTATATGAAACCAAGAAAAATAAGCAGCAGAAAAAAAAACAATTTTTGCAGGTCAAAATTCATAGTGTACAGTGGTATGAAACCATAGATATAATACGAAACCCTGGGTACGTGTATCTAATTCGCACTTGACCAGTATTTATGATTGGCTTATTAGTTATTATTTCATTAAAATATATTTACGTTTGTCTTATTATTTAGCTTAAACCATTGGACATCTTTCTAGTGCAATTTGGGTGCGGGAAAAAAAACAAAACATAAATAGATTTACAGTGTACGTTTCCTGTGCATTTTTAGCATCCACCATCTTCTTTTTCTTTGTATTCTTTTTTATTTTATAAACTATTAACTATATATTATATTTGTTTATTTTTTATATTATAGGAAACACAGCAGCATTAAGATACTATTTTACGCTGGTATTCTGTGAGAGCGTGGTCCTTCCCCGGTCGAAACATTTAACAACGGCAAATTTAACGCCGTTCAACGGTAAATTTAATGTCGTTTAACGAGAAACGGCGTTGACCGTTCAAGTGTAGCCACTCATTTTATCGCGTTAAATTTAAGGCAATAATTGTTGCGTTTGTGGGCATTGACGTTGCTCGTTAGTGTAGCAGCAGCATAAGTGATACATAGTCACATTCATAGAAGTTTTGTAATGGCAGGTAAATTTTGACGATAGGAGTCGACACCGGGCGAGCCGTGTAGTGAACCGGTACAGTGCGTACTCATAAATCAATCTTGTGCCGGTTTCCGGCCGCAGGTACTGTCGCCTATGAATTATTCATTCAGTTCGCTTAAGAAGTCGGCAAGTGTCCGCCGCGGTTCATTCATCAGTTCTTGGTACCGACGCACAGGCAACTGCTGTGAAACGGTTCCTCGGATGCACAAATGCTATCTCATGTCTCTGTTTCTTAAGTTTTCCTTTTAGGTTTCAAAGGTAGGCAGTTCTGTGTTTAACTGCACGTTTTTTTTTTTTAATATTCTTCGATTTCTCCGTCAAATGTGTACAGATTTTGATGATGATTTTTTTCGTATTAAATAGGTTGTACTTTAGTGGTGGTCCCGTATAAAAATCTATCCCTAGGGGTGGCAAAATAGGGGATAAAGTTTTTAATGTAACTATTTTAGACAATACTATAGTGAGATTGCGAAAATCCTTAGTCCCCTCAAAATGTTTTTTTTTTAAATCGGGACGTTGATTCTTGTCTACAATATATTACATTAGCGGCGACTTCAGAATTTTAAAATTATTTCTTTTTTTTTAGTACATTGAAGCTGACTTTTACTTCTTGATAAAAGTAAATGTTTTCAGACAAGCGGTTCTCTTCTATTCACGTTGACGTCAGCATGAACTGTACTTTTAATCAGCTTGCAATCGGCAACTGCATGCCGGCAAGTGCGACTGCGCGCGTGGCAGACGCTGCTTCTGTTTTCCTAATGTTATTACTAGACTGTCTGTGAAATTGTCGTCTAGTCTAGACATTCATGCCATTATCATACATGTTGTTGCAATAGTTTTTGAGAAATATATTTTTTGTCTTAAAATTTTAGCGGTCATTGCCTTCGGAGGCGATTCCTATTGTTTGTTCTGAAATCTCTTCCATACATGTTACAGCCTTACAAAAGTTACCCTGCTGAACATTAACCTCCTCTATATGTCGCCACATAGGGGTGATTTTACCATTGAAATAATACTAGTTTTTACGGAATTTATCGCGTATATTTGACTTTTTAAATACCCGACGTTTCGAACGCTTTACAGCACTCATGGTCACGTGCGGGACTGAGATATGACATATGTCATAGTTAACCGCGGTTACCATAGATTAAAATTTAACTTTTGTTCCGATCTATGCAGTATGAACTTATGGTATCTTGAAGTCTTGCAGTTGTATGCTTGGGTTGGGATTTAATTTTATTTATTATAGGATTCCAAGCAGATGGTAGCACCCAGCCATCTTCTCTATTGAAATTAGGATTTTTTTTGATTTCAATAGCCTCGCGAATCATCCTTGGAAGGAATCGGTGTTCTTTAGCGAGGATCTGCGGTCTATCAAATCTGATGTAGTGACGGGGGCGATCCTGTACGTGTTCACAGACTGCAGACTTCCCGGAGCGTCGATTCTTCACATCAGCTATATGTTCTTTAACGCGGGTTTTTATTGATCTTTTAGTTTGTCCTATGTAGGAGAGACCACATTCACAATCAAGCTTGTACACTCCTGCATCTTGCAGAGGGACATTACACTTGACCGATGGTAAAAACTGACCAATCTTCTTCAGCGGCTTGAAGTATGTTTTGATGGAAGCGCGCTTCAAGATGTAGCCAATCTTGTCAGTGACTCCTCTAACATATGGCAGTACAGCAGGTACACGCTCGACTGTGGCCGGCTTCACTAATTCACTGTGACGTAGGCTCGGGACTCGAAGCTTGTTATGCAAAACTTGCTTGACATGGTGGAGCTCTGCAGTCAACTATGACGTCACGACTACTTCAAGCAATTTACGGCAACGGCAACAAGCATCAATACTACGCAATACAATATTGAGCGATATGGCGCAACTTCATCAACTAGGCAATACTGTCCTACACGAGCACTTGAGTATTCGTCGCTATGGATGACATTGTTCTTGCTGCGGCGGCTATCCTACTTCCACTGGACCTCTCGCTCTCCCCGCGGAATCAAGACGGCAAGCCGCAAAACAAACAAGTGCGAATGAGATATATACAAAAATTGCTAGGAATTTCCAAGCCCATTGGATATTCGTCAATTCGTATCTGCGACATTGAGCGATATGAAATATCTGGAGCAATTAGAAGCAATATCGCCGAAATAATTGCCGCAATTTGCGCCATTGCTTTGAAATTGCTCCATTAATTGCTCCAGATAGGTCCATTCGTGTCGCCGAGCAATTATTGCCCTCGTGTAAGCGTACCATTACACCACCGAAATTGTTAATTGCAATTTTACTTGCTTATCTATCGCGTGAACTTTTCTTTTGAGGAAATCTATTTGTCTGAAAGATTTAAAATATTTGAAGACGTGAAGACGTGACGGCCGCAGGATTGAATCCCGCACGGAACAAGTATTTGTATGGCCTACAAAAAATTGTTCCGGGTCTAGATGTTTGTCCTTGTGAAATTGTAAACTGCCCCCAAAATACAGGAGAAAATCCTGATCTGGTTAGTTATTGTCACACCACCAAGGGGTGAAATCTTCAACGAAAGGACGTTTCATCCATTGTTGTATTGGGTTAAATTATAAAATAAATACACTGTGTTGTCTATGTAAACATGTGTGTGCTTTTTAGAGTTGTACCATCCTTATCTGTCCATGATTTAAGCAAATAAATCTAGTAAATAAATGAACATCAGATTACGTACTTTGTTACTGCATTAGAAGGTGGTACACCTCGTTTTCTGGCTAGAATTGGCGGTGACGTGGCCGACTTGCGTTCAAGGGATACCTTCTCCGAGCAATATATTATATATAGTTGGAGCGACTCGACGGCGGGGGGACTGTACTGACGGCAGGTATCGTGCCGCTAGCACGACCCCGTTCCCACGGCGCGGTGCAATTAAACGCCGCGGCGGCCCTATGCGCACTCTCGCCATTGTGCACGGACATTGCCTCTGACAACCTAAAACAGCTTCACCACTTCATTATCTCAATTCGTGTACTTCGTTAAAGAACCCGGAAGTATAACGATAATCGATTTGCAGCAGTGACACGAGCAATGTTCCGCTTGCCCAAGTGCGATCAACAATTTTGATTTGATTCTCATGGCCGTCGTGACAGCTAAGAAACTGTGGTCACGGTTGAACTCTTTTGGAAGTTTTAAGCCGCTGCTATAGAAAATTTTGTGGCATTATCGAAGATGAATACAGAGGAATAGTCGCGCCGTTCGGAAGAGAATACTACTACTACACGTTCAATAACAATTTCAAACCCATCCGTTCATCCTAAAAGCGTTTTACTTTTAGTATGACTTGTGATATCTCAAAATCTTTCCGTAAACTTTTGACGATTTGTAAAAAGCACAGATTAAAACTGGTTTATTTGAAAAGCTCCAGTAAGTTTCCGTCGCCGATCCCCCGCCCAGCCGTCACTGACAACAGCTGATCGCTCCTGTCTCGGATCGGATGTTTGTTGTGATGCGCTGCGCTACTTTTGCTCTTGACGAAATTTTCCGTCATAACCTTGTTGCGTCGGGCTCGTTTCACTATATTTTTATATAGATTAAGAATGACAAACGAGCACACAGTCCACCTAAAGTTAAGGTAAGCCGATGCTATAGCCCACAGACATCTAACTTTATCCTCTATTATGAATCAAAATGCAGATGCGTTGTCACCCGCGAGGACTAAGGTGGAATGCTTTGCTTCCAGTAAAAAGAATCTCCGGTTCTCTGCGGTCACTATACGAAACATCAGCATTAAGCTGTAAGTAAATTAATTTGTACTGCCTGTCTGTGTGATTAACGTGTGTTATTAAATCATATTGCTTATAAACGTAAGTATTTCATATTTTATTATTATGAAATCTACTTTGCTATATAATAGATTAAATTTTTACAACACGTAACACGTAATAATTAAGTGTTACGTTATGTTATTAGTTAGTGTGCGCACGTGGCTAGTTATTATTATCGTTATTTGCTAGAAAATTTTTAAGGAAATCAATAGGACGCTCGAATAAAGTCACGTCAGTTCGTCAGTCGTGTAAGTGGAGTGGGGTGGGGGTGCGGGCAGCGACGGAAGCAGCGGACGCGGTTAGTGTTAGTCCCGCGCAGACTGCGGCCCGAGCAGCACGTACCGCGATGCTCGTTGTGCTGGAGGCACTCGCGTTTGACGTGAATGTTGCTCTCGCGGGCGGATAGTGCAGTGAAGTGTCGAGTTGGCATGTGAGTGATGTTGCGCTCAGCAGCCACGGGCGGCACGGTGGGCCTGCCACCGCCGCCGCACGCGCGCCTCTCGCTTTTCGATTCCTGCCATCGCAAGATCCGGCTCATCGGCGGCGGACCAGTCGCCTTCCTCGGAGGACTAGTTGCGTGAGTGTCGCCATCACTATGGCCCTTGTGTGCTGCATTTCACTTGAAAAAAAATTGTATTCAAACCTACATTTGGTTTGCTTAGTTTGTTTACGGGGATTTTAACGAGGCGGCCATGTTGACAAAGCTATAAAATTGCTCGTGAAATGAGACGTTTCACGGCGTTGCATGGTACGTAATAGCCGAGCTGTAGACACGAAAGCGTAAATTGCCAAGTGCGGTGTACATTATGAACGGAACGGTAGTGGTGCAATTTCCCCTAACGGTAAAAGACAAAGCGCAAACCGCAAAACTGTTTCTGCGGCCCGTGACCGCTCCGCTAGTGCGCCGCGCCGCTCTGCGGTACTTACATGTGCTTCTAGACATGGACTACATTTATTGCAAACGACATAAACGTGGTAGAGCCATGCTGCAGTTATATAACTAGTATAGTTGCAGCATGAATAGGTCGGTTCGACCGGGGAAGGACCACGCTCTTACAGAATACCAGCGTAGAATAGTAGCTTAATGCTGCTGTGTTTCGTATGGTGAGTGTTGAGAACCGGAAATCCTTTTTGCTGGAAACTAGGCATTGCATCTTAGTCCTCACGGGTGACAACGCATTTGCATTTTGATTCGTAATCGAGGATAGATGTAGATGTCTAAGGTCCACAGCAACCACTTATCATCAGGTGAACCGTGTGCTCGTTTGTTACCCAATAAAAAATCTGAACTTATTACCAGACTACCCCAAAAGTAATGTTTTTCGAGAGCACGTATGTATGTCTAAACTGCTTGATGGATTTTATATATGGCTATAATATAATATTTATATATTGCATCTGCAAAAAAAAGGAAAAGAGTTTTTAAAAAAATACATAAATGTGTATCAAAATGAAAGCTAGTAGAGTCAATTCCAAATAGATAATAGATTTATGCTGCCTTTTCAACACAAACTAAAACAAAGGACAGTAGTGTGACGACATCTAAAACTTTTCTCTTGCCTGAAACTTTTTGTTAACTTTTGTAGTGTAAACGTCCGTGGTCTGTGTTTTTTAATTACTGTTTTTAACTACTGTAACCTGTGGATTAGTCTTTTTATAAAATTTACGAGTTATAAGTGTAGGGCTCAATTTTTCTTACAAGTTTGGATGAGTACTACCCTCTTCCTATTCCCACCACAAAGTGGGTAGTTAGTAGTAGTACGGCACTCTTGTTGTGGTTCGAGTATAGTCTAGAACGTCAGTTATTTAAAAGATCAAAACAAAAGTAGTTTTAATAAAAAATTGATGCAAACACCAGGAACAAACACAAGCCTGTGATATCAGTTTCTCGACTCCACAGTCAGTAATCATGAGGCAATGCATACGATATTACAACAAAGTCCTAGAAAATATAAAAGATCTCTCTATTACAAAAGTTTAAATATTGTATTAAACAAAAACTGTGTAGTTATTAGATACAGCCTATAAATACGTTCCCTCATTTCTGACAAGGTTAAGGGCAAACAAATTCATCCAAGTCCTTGGAGCTGATGACCTATGGTGGGTTATCAGCTTGTCATTTTTTTTTATAAAACTTTGATTACTATTAACTTTTTCATACTTAACTAAAGTAGAAATGGGTGAGCTTGTTGTTTACCGGTCATCATAGGTTAACTTGTTTGAATGGAGATTCAGCTATAATTGCACGCTTGGCAGACGGGTTGGCCACCGCAGTACATATTACTTTATGTCGTTATCAAGAAGATACTGCTACTGCTACACATTTACTGTTTCCATTTCTCTGTCGCTCTTACGACACCCACGGGATGACATGTGGTGGTGTCATTAGTGTATTTAGGTACAAAACCGCCTTGGACTATTTTAGAGTAAATTGGACGCCCTATTGGCCTTGGCTATCGTAATTATACAATAAACGTTGCATTTAGTTAAATAAAACATTTATTGCGGAACTTATTTATTTTTAAGTTATAATTATAGATATAATTTAGTTTAAATTTTTTCTTCGGGACTAACCTAAATTAAAAAAAGTGAAAAGAGTTATAGAAGGTAGTTAGAAAGATGTTAATAATAAATAGATCAATTTTAAAATTTAATAAACTAATTGCTCTATTTTTAGATGAAACACTTTTTAATTTAATGATTTCTCATATTTACGCGAACACTACACGTTTAAATGAAAGTAGTTTTACGGATTTTATTGCATATTGGATTTTGTTGACATAATAGAAAAAACTGAACTGGTTATTTGAATAAAAAATCATGAGTGCAATTAGTTTAATAAAAATTTTGTATTTTTATATATATATATATATATATATATATATATACAAGAATTGCTCGTTCAAAGGTATAGGATTTTATATTCCCTACGTTTCGAGCACTACAATTTAGGCTAATTTGCCCTTATGTAAATACACTTGTGGGTAGTGTTGGATAATCTTACGCCGCCGCTGCACAGTGAACTTGATATCTGTCAGTATTCTCTGCAACCCAAACCCTGACCTTTATATTATAAAAGCAGTAAATGTTATGAGTTTTACACAAATATTATATTGCACATGAGCAACCTAGACCTGGAACAGTCAAATATAGGTTATTCAAATACTCGTACATAGTGGGAATTGAATCCATGGAAGAACTGTAATTATTTGCCCATGGTGACCACGGTCTCTACCGGATACAGGAGTTATTGCGTGAGGAATAGTGACTACTGTGTCATAGTAGTTATATTAGTAGTATAGTTGTAGCACGAATGGGTCGGCTCGACCGGGGAAGGACCACGCTCTCACAGAACACTAGCGTAAGATAGGAGCTTAATGCTGCTGAGTTTCGTATGGTGAGTATAGAGATCCAGAGATCCTTTTTCTGGAAATGAGGCATTCCATCTTAGTCCTCACGGGCGACAACGGGTGAGTAATCGAGGACAGATGTAGATGTCTATGGGCCACAGCAACCACTTACCATCAGGTGGACTGTGTACTCGTTTGTTATCCTATCCTATAAAAATAATAGCGGTTCCGTGTTTATGGATGCATTTTCCGGCACCAGTTAGTTAGAGGTGTACCGCTGACAAAAAAATAGTAGCCATTTATTCAACTTTCCTACCAGTTAAGAATTCGTAAAGCTTCGCCGCGTTGATTACTACTTTGTGTCCCGATCTCGTCGACGAATCAAACACTTGCCCGACTTAATCCGATGAGTATTGTTTTGTCTTTTTTCTATTTTAAGCCAACGGATATTTACTATCCCAACTGTTGGTAAGTAGTGACAAATAACAAAGGCCTATTTACTCTTGCTATGAAAGCACCCGCAATGTAATCGGACGAACTAGCAATCCTTATGTTTATCTATAAATTGGTTGACTCTAACACAAACATATTTTGTAGTTTATCTAGCGTAGGAGTGACGCATACGACGTGCATCGCGAAACCATAGTAAAAACAGAATAGTAGGATTACTCCCGCGCCGTGCGAGGCTTAAACTCCAGTATTTAACAGTTAAGTCTCATTTAGTTTTATAAGTAGTTATAATATTTACAAACATAATACATACGGGTACGACGTACCTGTGCATCATATTTGTTAATCATTTATTTAGTTTCCTCTCAAAGAATCAATGTTTGTCAAAAAAAATCCAGCTTTACATTACAACAAATGCCAAATAACTAAAATACGAGTAAATTAACATTGAGCATATGGTGTCAGTTCAAATTAAAATTAATTTGATCTAATGTGATACGATAATAATTAATTTACTTATAAGGTATGTGTCTATGTATAGATATAGTAATATAACCTATTAATGAAAAGCTAATTTACTTAAACAAACGCATTTATTAATTTATTTCACAACAAGATGAAATAAAATGAAAAAAGACTGCTAGCAATATTTATTAAAATTCAACATTGTCTCAAACAAAGGTGATTGTGGAGCGCGGCGATATGCGTCCACAATTCGGTTCGATCTTCCCGACTTAGCAACTGTCGTAGTGTGCAATGTGCATGCTGTGGCTCGTGCGTACGAGTCCGTATTGGCACGTGACAGGCACGCGTACTTATTACCGGCTTTTGATATATTTATTAGAAGACAGCCTACTATTCAGTTTTTACTATGACGAACTCGAGCTTATCTTTATAACATGAGCTTTACTTTTTACAATAGTTTTAGTACTCGACCGAAGGTCGATTTCTGGTCGAAACCGAAGCTGATTAATCGGCTATCGCCACAACCTTTGGCCGCCGCCGAAGCCTTAAGAGGAAGGCCTTAAAGACTAAGAAATTCAATTCAAGATTGGCTAAAATTAATAATGCAGATTATTTTAAAACTTTAAAATTAAAGGTTTATATTGATTGTTAAATTTAAAAAGATTCCATAAGTAATAGTTGATCTAGAGATGTTAAAATTGCGTCGCCACGTCCATCGCGATATCGTAATAGTCGTTCAATGTCGGCGCTTGTTAGGCCCGTCAGATACATACGAAATTCCGTTTTGGGGATTTCCGATTCGGGATTCCGAACGCAGCAAGTCCATATAAAATCAAGGACCCGTCACACACCTACATTAGTTTTCCGTTCGAAATTTTGCGGGCAAAACGGGATTCTGTATGCGTGTGGCCGACCCGTTATGTAGTATGTGGCGGGCCTTAGTTCGGCCAAAATATTAGGAAGGTGTCGTCGAAGGTCGTTTTTGGTCGAAGTTGACCGAACCCGAAGCCAAAGCTTCGGTGAGACTCGACATATTACATTATCATTATTCATCATACAAACACTGCCGGTCCCCGAGCGACATGTCAACCGCGCGGTGTGTCGTGAACGCCTCAGTCGCTTGTATACACAAGTTTCGTTACACAACATGGTCTATTATTTAGCGAGCGTCATGGCATTCACGGCCAACGACGCACAAAGTTTGCCTAATTTTTTTTTTGTTTTTTGTAGTGTTTCGGACCCCAGGGTTTGTTTATCCATGGTCATATGTACTCAGTAAAACGACTGCAGTAGAAATTTCTAGTGCTGTAGTGGCTCTTGACAAAAATGTAACAATAAACATTTAGCTTATGAACCTGATATTTTTTTATATTTAAATTCCTTCATGCATATTTGTCCAGCATGAAAAAAGCGTGCTTCGTTCGGTGGACAAGAAGTTTTATTTAGAGCGTTTTTGTTTATTATCAGGAAATAAAGCATCTTAATAAAAATGTAGCCGTAGACGAATTCAATTCAATAACATGCCTTTCATATTATCATTTAATATTATAAGTTTATAAGGTTATTAAAAAAAACGAGCTCGAACGGCAAAGTTTTTTAAATTATAATAATATGATTTACCAAAGGCAGGACGTTGACAGAAATATTGTGACCTAACCACAACACCAACGGCCATTTGAAGAACACTTAAATGTAAATCCAGCAATTAACTTATAATTGTGTTATCATGATTAATATATTTTAAAAATCCATTTGATTAAGACGGTGCCTATTGCAATTAGGTATTATTTCAAGAAGTATCAATGCCCACTCGTATAACACTTGATGTCAAACCTAAACAAATATTATTTAAATATTAGTTACTGATTTGAACATCGGATTTTTTTAGGAGAATGAGAATCAGATGTAACTCAATGGAGCGTGCTCACATGCCGATCGCCTCGTCGTTATCATCATCATCATCATCATCATTACAGCCCTTCACAAGTCCACTGCTGAACATAGGCCTTCCCCAACGTATGCCACAAAGCACGGTCCTGAGCCACCTGCATCCATCGACCTCCTGCAGATCTTACCAGATCGTCACTCCATCTAGTGGGATGTCGCCCTTCACTTCGCCTACCGGTACGAGGCTACTACTCGAGAACCTTTTTCCCCAACGGTTGTCGGTTCTTCTAGTTATATGGCCAGCCCATTGCCACTTCAGCTTACTAATCTGTTGGGCTATGTCGGTTACTCTGGTTCAACTGCGGATATCCTCATTTCTGAGTTTATCACGCAGAGAAACTTCGAGCATAGCCCTCTCCATAACTCGCTGAGTGACTGAGCGTCCTCATACAGCCAGCAGTGAATCCTCCTCGTTGCTGTAATCTCGAAATATTTTCGTAAAAATTTCACAACGACCTAGACCTACGCTATTCTACATTATAATCAAAATGCTATCTGTTCAGAATTGAAACAGCTCCATAATGACATTGTACGTCACGTTTTGAACAAGTTACAAACCAGTTAATGAATATAATTAAACAATAATTCGATACAACTGTATAGTAGGTTTTGAGGTTACAAGTGTGGAGAGTAAAAGTTGACCGCGATTGACTTGCTGGTAATGCTTGTTATGTAAATTATATTGCTTGAAGTAAAAACGAATCTATCGAAATACTACGAGTATAAAGTGTTCGTCGATTTTAAACTTTCCGCTTTTGATGAAAAATTGTCAGATTTGATGAAAACTCAATTATCGAATAACGGGGTCAAAACAATAACTTTTCAATTTTCTTAGCGGGAAATTAAAAGAATCAATTGATAAAAGAATGGTTTTTTTAAAACATCCGATTTTTACCAGTTTTCTCCTTAAGTGGGTAGACTGGCTGCATTTTTTTCATACAACTGTATTCCCCTATTTTCTTCCTGGATAATGCCTCTAGAGTAATCGTTTTTGTTTATAAAAATCTAGATCTATTGAAGGCATGCCCCTGTCATTTACTTTTTTTTTCAAAAAATTATTACAAAAATAAATATAACTTTCCAAAAACCTAAAAAAATGCCCCGTTTTTACCTCCGTAATCAGACGACTACCAAAGAAAAGTTTTTAAGATGAAAGCAAATGATAGAATTTCTATTCTATCATTTGCTTTCTATCTTTATTGTTATTATCTATTCTTCCTTTAAATTTTGATACCAAAAATAATTTAATTAGCTTAGTTTTCGAGGAGAAAACAGGGGCATACGAAACGAAGATCGGTTATGGTTTTTGTAGGTAAATCGTTTTGAGTTGCAGTTGTCCCTATCGCACTCTTCGGGTGGAGCCCAGAGGTGAGGGACGGCAATAGTTTCTTCAAATACCTATTTTGCAATTCCCTCGTAGACCGTCTACCCTTTTAAATACTTCATGCTTTTCATATATATAATAAACTCCTGATATTTCTCTCCTCTATGAAGCTCTATCTTCTCGTCAAGCAAGTTTCATTACAATCTGTTGAACCATCCCAAAGATTAGCCCCGACAGACATAAATTTTAAAAATGGTTTTTCATGTCTTAAAAACATGCACATAACCTCCTCAGCTCACTAAAAGACAGTTATTTAGACATTGAAATTTTATTTATTTTTAATCGTTTACTAATATCTTTTAACTGGAGTGAAATTAATCAAAAGGCGTTATTATACGTGTACGTGAAGGTAGCTGACAAATTGCTGTGTACTTTTTATACCATTAAATTTATCAATGAATAAGGTGAAGTGATTACTGAAACCCTTGGACAGATGCTTAATAACTCCCTACAATGAGGGCTAATAATTTACTGTATAGAACTCGACAGATGTCGCCAGTTGGCACTCAGGTAAACTTATTTGTGGTCACGCAGTGTCATTATCATTGAGAAGAGTTGCGTTTTAATAAAAAAAATCTTCGTTTTTAGTGTATATATGTATATTGTATATGCACAAAACAATGCCTCAGTGCTGTGTTCTTTAATTGTTTACACATTATTAACTATGTTTTAATTCTTCTACTTTTAGGAATATCTGTAGTGTAGGTAATCTATTTCTAATTTATTCTTGTAAAATACATCTAATATTTCAGAAAGAAAGATTAATCTTTACATTTTTCTTACAACTTCCCCTCTATAAAATCTGTGAAGCCCGCAGAAAAATTCTTAGATCATTAATGCCACACATATCTGTCTATATAGTATATAGTTGTCCGTTTAGAAGTTTTGTTTTAAAAGATTATAAACACGGCCATCTTACAACCCTTTAAAAACGCAATAGATTAGAGTGAGTTCACTGCTGCTTGGCTTGTCGGTAGAAATGCGTACGAGGATAATAACTACAGTACAGATGTTCTCCTATTGACAGAGGAGCTCTATTAAAGGTCTGTGCGAAAGAGGGAGCTTGAGTCCTGGCGGCTGCGTCCGCTCCTCACCCGTCGACGTACTACTAAACTGAAATATTCAGATTCTACCTCTACGGAATGGTAGAAAATCATGGTAAGCGGTAAAGTAACGCTGCATCTGTATTGTGATTTTGCACAAATGCGTCGGATCGACCGCGGGAAGACGACGCTCTCACAGAAAAACTAGTGTAAAATTGCAGTTTAACTCTGCTGTTTTGTGTGGTGAAGTGAGTGGTGGAGAAGCGGAAATCAAAGACTTTTTTTTACTGGAAACGAGTGATTTCATTTTAGTCCTCCACTGTGACAACGCATCTGTATTTAGAATCTTAATCCAGGTTAAATGTAAATATCTATAGGCCTAGTAAGTGGATGTTCCACTTACCATCAGGTGGACTGTGTGCTCGTTTGTCACCCTTATTCTATAAAATAATCAATGTAAGTCACGTTAAGGAAAAATTATGCTCTTATCAGTGTGCTCGTTGTGCTGTTTGTGATTATAAGTAAGCTTAGGTTCAGTCCTATACGTAGAATATATATATTACATCTATATACATTACTTATATATATATATATATATATATATATATATATATATATATTACTTATAAATAAAATGGAAGTGCCTCACTGTTATATCGAAATAACTTCATTTTATTGAGGTTTTTTATAGGATAGGGTGACAAACGAGACACCTATATATTATATCCTCGATTACGAATCAAATTGCAGATGCGTTGTCACCCGTGAGGACTAGGATG
Organism: Parnassius smintheus behrii; assembly: GCA_036936625.1. Taxonomy (NCBI): domain Eukaryota; kingdom Metazoa; phylum Arthropoda; class Insecta; order Lepidoptera; family Papilionidae; genus Parnassius; species Parnassius smintheus. Next base: position 55,646,538 of record JAUPFT010000003.1, on the reverse strand, counting down.
GTATAAGCCTCGTTTCCAGTAAAAAGGGTCTCAGGTTCTCTACACTCATTATACGAAACACAGCAGCATTAAGCTACTATTTTACGCTGGTATTCTTTAAGAGGGTGGTCCTTCCCCGGTCGAGCCGACCCATTCGTGCTACAACTATACTACTAATACAACTGCAGTATGGCTCTACCACGTATAGAAGAGCTGTGGGGAATATGCCATTGAGACTTTAATAATCATTAAAAAAAAACATTTTGTGTCTCTGGGCTTAATCTTCGAAAGGGCTGAGCCGACATTTCATTCGAAATTCTAGAAGATTGTTTGAAAAATAAACGAAGTATTCATAATGCCTTTGATAATCTTAGATGTCAATAAAGCCACATTAATAGATTACATACAGGCGGAGCCGGGACGGATTGCTAGTATTCATATATTGTGCGCCGTCAACGCGGTTTGCAAGTGGAGCTCGCACACGAACGCACACATACATTCGGTTAATTTTGTTGCACTTTACATTGTGCCTCCTCAAGAATGTATCGTGCGAACTAATAATAGTCTGCTACTTTCGCGTAAAGTGACATTTTATTGCAATCAGTAATTTTTTTAACCAATAAAGGAAAATTTACATCACTAGATAGTCTGCTTGAAGCCAGAAAGACACTAAGCATGAATGTATATATTACGCTAACAATTTGCTGCTAACAACCTGCGATTTCTAGACCAGTATGTTATTAGACCGACTGCAGTACCGGTATACGCAGTTTTTTTATAAAATATGAGTAACAAACGAGCACGCAGTCTACCTGATGGTAAGTGGATATTATGGCTCATAGACATCTACGTCTATCCTCTTTTAAGAATCAATATGCAGATGAGGACTAAGATGGAATGACTTGTTTTAAGTAAAAAGGCTGTCGGGTTCTTTACACTCACCATACAAAACACGTAAGCCGGCTTAAACATACGACCAGACTTGCGACAAAAGAGAAGCCGTACAATAATTAATTATCTCTGATTTCTAAGTCACACAGTCAGTGATTTTGTGTGTTCCAATCCTCAGACAGCTGCGTTGGTCAAATGGTCGAAACCCGACTACTGATCATGCGGGAATGTGTTAGTCGCAGGTCGGGCCATTAAAAATCAGTCATTGACTTTCTGTCAAGAAATTTTCTGTAGCAGCACGGAGTCAGTAAGGTGGCAGTGTTTCCCCCCCGTGCCTTGTAGGTCCTGCGCTTGATCTTTTTCCGGTCGTGTCGGCTTGCCGTTCCATCGGACTATGAGAGTGAGGCAACAGAGAGTGCATCTGTGCTTGCGCATACACTCGTACACAATAATCCTGTACTGCGCAAATAGCTAGTCTATGTTGGGACGGCCGCCGTGAACGAAATTCGGTCTGGAGGACGTTATTGAGTGCGTGTGCCGTCGTTTGATTGGTGAAGAATGACTTGTTAATATGCAGCGCCATTGTGAAGCAATTGACTTTGAAATATGGACCGGTATCGCGAGCGCTTCAGTTGTTGGCAAATTGATACAACCTCGAGATGTATTAAGTCCTTTACCTATGTCGGCTGAGACCTTCGCACCTCCGAAGTGTGGAAGAACCACGCAAATAATAAAATAGTATAGTTAAATAGCAGCTTAATATTGCTGTTGTTTCGTATGGTGAGTGTAGAGAACCGATAATCGAGGATAAATGTAGATGTCTATGGGTCACAGCATTCACTTACCATCAGATGGATTCAGTGCTCGTTTGTCACCCTTATTCTATAAAAAAAACAGCGTATACCAGTACCGGCGTCGGTCTAATAACACACTGGTCTAGAAATCGCCGGTTGTTGTTTGCAAGTTATACATACAAATTTCATACTTAGTGGCTTTCTGGCTACAAGCAGAATACTGCACATCCTTCTAGATTGTGTACTAGTAATAGGTAGTGTAGTGTGATTCCGTATTTTGTACCTGTTGCGTGAGCAGTGTTAGCACATGCGGCCACTATTGGGGTTGGATTCGATGCTCTTGTTGTCGCTAAGTTTTTATTTTACAGGGGAATTACCCAACCGCTAGTCAATTAAAAAAAATGTCTTTTAATAAGTATTATCAATTTTTGCTCTTAAGCTCAAGGTTGCTTAGCGAGCTATGGAGAAGGCTATGCTCGGAGGTTTCTCTGCGTTACTTCTAAATGTGAATATCTGTACTAGAAGGACCGACAACCGAAGGGGAAGGAAGGTTCTCCATTAGCAGCTCTGTAATAATGAGTGAAGTGTAGGCCGGCTCCCTACTAAGTGTAGGCAGGTGGTCGATGAATGTACGTGGCTCAGGACCGTGCTTTGTGACATTCTTTGGACAGGTCTATGTCCAGCATTGAAATAATACTAGTTTTTACGGAATTTATCGCGTATATTTAACTTTTTAAATACCCGACGTTTCGAACGCTTTACAGCACTCATGGTCACGGGCGGGACTGAGTCCCGTAGTGTTCGAAACGTCGGGTATTTAAAAACTTAAATATACGCGATAAATTCCGTAAAAACTAGTATTATTTCAATGTGTAGTGTTCGCGTAAATATAAGAAATCACTATGTCCAGCAGTTTACATGTAAATGGCTGTAATGAATGAATGAATCAATCAATAAATTTTAGATATATTTTCTGTTGCGCCCGCCCGTAAGACGGCTGTTAAATCGCTACTACTAGCGAACGACCTTGAGCGTTCGGTCCTAGACATATGTCAATCATTCATTTCTCGTGACCGGATCATTCTAGTGCATTTCATTTCGCATACCTGTACATTCGGATCGATCATTCAAATGGATCATTTCGAGCTTCATACACTAAAAACAATTCATTCAGATCATTCGGAATTCGGTCGGTTTTTGACTCATTTACAATTTACACCAATCACGAGTTGAAAAGGTTCCGTCAATTTTTTGTGATTGTACCGCAACATTCAAAACAGATAAATTAACCATCAATACTTTTAAGTGTACCAGCTCAAACGAACGAATCATTCATGATTGACACATGTGTATTCGGTCCTACACACTCCACGCGCTCTCGCTATAATATATTGCGTAAGAAATACGCTCAAATTACAAAATATTTTCTATATAAAATCGAATTGTAGTCCTTTGAAAAAATTAAATTGATTAAAATGTTCATTAATAAATTACCTATCCATTAGTGTCAATCGCAAAATAAAATAATGCTTACTTTATGAGGAGATGCGTGTTATCAAAAATTATTTCGCAATTCTGTGGTTTAGTTGTAGGAAGATTCATCAAGTATTTACTGCTTTAAAAAAAAGTTGGATTTGGCTATTATGGAATCAAGATTATATAGCTCCTAAAAACCTCACAAATAACGAATGACACGGCATTTTGCTAGAATCTGTTAGTGTGTGGAACGAGCGCGTACACGAAGCGCCCCGTGGAACTATGAACTATGAAACTGTTTAACTTTTCGCAATACAACCACAGATAGCTCTTTGAACATTGTAAGAACACTTGACATTTGATCTGTTCAGTTAAGAGCTGCGATCGAGCCGAGACTTCAACATGTCTCAAAAAGTGACAAGTGTTTCATTGTTTTGTAAATTTCGATTTTTTTAAATCGTTAATTAGTGAGCTGTATCTATAGTTTAGTTGCGTAAGGCATTTGAATAGAATAATTTTTATTTGATATAGATTCTTATTGAAAGTCATTTCTTTACTTTTATGTTACCACTGGTTTGGAAAGGAAATAGTAAAAAAAACCAGTGGAACTTTTTTTTAAAGTAAAGTTTTACAATAAAAAACAGGTTGTTCCACCTCATTCCCAAGAGTAAATTCGTAATAGAGAGACCTTATATATTTTTTGGGTCGTTGTAATATCGTATGCATTGAACAATGATGAATTACTGACTTTATGGAGTCTATAAACTAGTATCAAACACCAGAAACAAACATAAGCTAGTGCGTTTGTTCCTAGTGTTTGCTGTGTATATCTTTTTTTGTATTAAAACTAATTTTATTTTTGTGGACATACATAAAATTTTTGAAAATATACTAAGAGGCTTACTGAACCAATGAAATTTATAATTTTTGTGTGTGTGACACGTAGATCAGTAAGTAATATCAAATACAATGCAGTAAATCGCGACTCCCAATATCGAAATGTTTTGAAAGTGATATAATTGCGTTGCGGTGTTTGGGTGCGAGCCAAGTGGCGCACCACTATAGCCGGACATGGCTCGCGCTCTGAATTGAATCCGTATAATATATTCATTCTATTTCTTAACATGATATTTATGAGATTTCCATATCAACAAAATTGATCACCCTTAAATAATTGATGTAAGACCACTTGGCAATGCTGGTGTGTGATAGATTATGAGTATAAAGTTGCATCATTTTACTTTTATGTTTAGTGTAGAGAACGGAAAACCTTTTTACTGGATATCAGGTATTCCATCTTAGGCTTCAAAGGAGCCAACGCATTTGTATTTTGAATCTTTATCGATAGATGTCTATGGGCGACAGCATTTAATACTTACCGTGACGTGAATTGTGTGCTCGTTTGTCTCACACTATTTTTGTAAAAAAAAATATATCTTAATATGATACTAATGAGATTTGCCTATGCACAATATTTATTACATTTAAGCCACTAATATAAGACCACTTGGTAATGGTAGTATATGTATGTGATAGATTATGAGTGTGAAGTTGTATCAGTTCATATTTATATTGAGCCGATTCGCGCTGCAGCATTTCCAACTCTACAAGAACGTCACTCCGACATTTAAAGACTTATATACATAATGTTAGTTTCATGTTGCTATTCTTCTTTCATACGAATTTTATCAAACGTGTTATCTAGCGTTTAGCAAATTACTTCCTTCAGTTCTTGTTGTAACTCTAAAAACGTGCCGTACCTGATTGATACATTTAATCAGTTGATGCAGCAAATTTATTCATTACTAGTGGTGCGCCCCGGCTTTGTCCAGGTTGAACAATTAATTTACTACCTTAAATAATTAACAAGAATATCTAATTTAAAACCTTTTTTGAGGTTTAAAATAAATTGATTCTCTGTATTTTATGACGTAAAGACCGCGCGAGAGTTATATAAAAATGGTTATTCTAAGTTATCTACAGAAGATAGACATGATATGCTGTTTCAGACGTTTTTTTAGTTTTTGAGAAGAATAATTCAGTCTCTAAATATTATCTTCGTGCGACTTTAACTATTGACGCAGTCTATGAACCACAGCATACACTTACAATCAGGTGGACTGTGTGCTCGTTTGTCACCCTTATTCTATATAGATATGTGTACAATCTGTTTGTTGAGTGCTCAAGCTGAGAAGAGCATCGACCCGAGTCGACCCGGCGACGATCCGTCTCGCGTGCTTGCGGAGCCAATTAGCCGTCTCCTAGACCCGCGCGCAAACACTCACAAAGATGCGCAGTGTTTATTCATTTATTTAATGACAGCCATAGTTAATTACAATAATACATGCTCACTAATTTACGGTGTAGTAGCGTGTAAGAATATCCACTACCTAATATCAGGGTAAGTCAAGCGTGGCAACTTGAAAAACACTCAAAATGGAGTCCCCTCCGTGTCCCCTCAGAGACAATCTATGCTATGATGATGCCTAACTTCGCAGTGGACTATTTATATATTTCGCAGTGGCCATCATGGATGGATGTTAACAACTATAATATATAAACTTAATTTTGAATGTAAAAGATATTTATGGTTGTGGCTACGTGCTTATAAGAAGAGTTACTTAACAGTGTTGGAATAGCTGTCAGATTTTTAACATAAATTACAAAATATTCGAAACATAATCACAAAAAGTAAGAAATACCAAACAAGACAGGCATTTGACATTCAGACAAAATGACAATAATCAAAAAAATAAATATTAAAATTAAAATGTTATCTATTTTAAGAGATAGTATACTACTATTAAGTGCTAGTATTAAAAACGTTGCTACAGAATTGTTCTGCTTGATAACGCATCTGCATTTTGATTCTTTATCGAAGCCATAATGTAGATGTCTATATCCACTTTCCACCGGGTGGACTGTGTGCTCGTTTGTCTCTCGCTCGTTAGAATACGGCATGTCTGAGATATAAAAAAATATTTCAATGAAGTGAACTTCGCCGACATGCACTAGGGCAGCGTGACGGAAACAACCTTGCCCTAAAACCCTCTCAGAAGTGAGAGGGAGGCCTGTGGCCAGCTCTGCGACGTATATAGGCTTTGAATACCTTGTACCCCATATCATCCCGTAGGTGTAGTAAAAGGCGACAGGGGAAACAGACCAGGAGACCAGCAGGAGGGCTGCAGCATCTTTCTAATAACAACTAGGCAACTATAATAAAAACTGCAGAATGGCGGGTACATACCGTCTGGAAAAAAGAGGGTGTAACATGTGAACGGAGTAGAAGCCTATGGCGCTGATATTTTACGAAAATAAAAACAAATATTTTGAATTAAATAAGTAAGTTAATTAAAATCTATCGAAATTCAAGTCATATCCACCCTAGTCTGCTCTGAGACCCTGCGAAGTGACAAGACCAAAGATGCCTACTAAATTTATTGTTTTATTGCCGTTCGCAAAGTAGCATGGATATGATTTGAATTTCAATAGATTTTGATTTATTTATTTATTTAATTCAAAATTTTTGTTTATATTTTTGTTAAATAGCAGTGGTGGCCATACGCTTCTATTCTGTTCACATGTTAAACCCTATTTTATTTTCAGACGGTAAAAACAGTCATCCAGTATAATATGTATATAATCGCTTCAAATTTAGTGATACATAAAAACCTTATGGTACAACAAGTGCAGTAGACCGTGGCGAAGTATAGTTGGTGTGGTTGTAACGGTCTGGCCTCGCACTACACTCGCTGCTCCCGTTGGCTGACTTCATGCGCGTTGAATGTATCCGCAGCTAAATAAATGTACCGGTAATTCGAGCCCTCATCTACATTGTGTACTTGTACTGTCGTTTGAGTCAAAGGTGAATGTTGTATTCATTTTCAAATTTATGTTGTACTTGCTGCTATATTTATATATACGTGGTACAGCCACTCTGCAGCAATATTATGATTGTAGCACGAATGGGTCGGCTCGACTGGGGAAGGACCACGCTCTCACAGAATACCAGCGTAAAATAGCAGCTTTATACTGCTGTGTTTCGTATGGTGTGTGTAGACTTCCGGAGACCCTTTTTTACTGGAAACTAAGAATTCCATTTTAGTCCTCACAGGTGATAACGCATCTGCATTTTGTAGTTTGTTCGTTCGTTATCGAGGATAGATGTAGATGTCTATGGGCCACAGCATTCACTTACCATCAGGTGGACTGTGTGCTCGTTTGTCGTCACCCTTATTCTATAAAAAGGGTGATAAACGAGCACACAGTTCCAATGGTAAGTGGATGCTGTGACCCATAAACATTTCGTACTTATCCTAGATTAAAATTAAAAATGCAGATGCGTTGTCACCTTCGACAGTAAGATGGAATGCCTCTTTTCTAGAAGTAAAGGTTTTCGGTTCTCTACATCCGCCATACGGAACATAGCATTAAGCTGCTATTTTACGCTGTTATTCTGTGATAGCGTGGGTGATCCTTCCACGGTCGAGCCGACCCATTCGTTCTATAAGCACTATATAGCTGCAGCGTGACTCTTTTCTGGCCATGGGCCCTGAGTTCTATGAAGCTATAAGAGCCGCATAGGCTAACAGCACCAACATCATCGAAACCAGAGCATGATGGCTCTACCACTTAAAGCTATATTGTAAAAAGTTTCAATTTTCTGGGTCTAATCTTTAAAGATAAACATTGACAATACATATAAATATTGAATAACAGAAGCAATTTTAAAGCGATACTATGTTTGTAAAACACACGCAAGTTCCGCTCGTGCACATTGTATACTATGCAGATTTGAGTCGTATTTCCATGTGTTGCGAATTGCGTTTATTTTAATATGTTGGACAATGGCATAGCATAAAGCGGTGCGTTATCTAGACTGAATAAAGTCTGTACGAGCAAGCGCAACGCACGTACTCGTGGCACTCCACACGACTGATGCTCCAAATTAAAAGATTTACGAAATTTTCTTGTATTTATATTTTCTTTCCGCGTTACTGATAGTCCATATGCCGCCCTAAGTGTAGTCGTCTATTTTGAATATGTTGGTTACGCGATGCATTCACGTCATCACATCACCTCTTTGTTAGTGCTTATTAGCGATCTCGCCGGGAGCGCGCATTAGCATGAGTTATCGTACTTGTAACTAAAGCGAAGGTCGATCTTATTATGAGGTGAGAAATGATTGAATTACAAGTGGGCCGTGGGCTTCCGTGGGCGATACAGATCGTATATAGATGCAATATCTATAATCGGTACAATATATATATATATATATGTGCGGGTAGGGCATGACCTGTCACCCATGTTTAGCGTCCAAGCGGGCGTAAAACAGGGTTGTGTCATGTCTTCCTGGCTGTTCATACTGTATCTCGACAGCTGTTTACAGAAGCTGAAAGATAGCTGTTTGGGTGTGAAATTGGGTGACATAAAAGTTAATTGTCTGCTGTATGCTGATGATGCAGTGCTTATTGCACCATCAGAAGCAGAACTGCAGGCATTAGTCACGTGTATGAAAGAGGAATGTGAAATTAAAGGTCTCCGTTTGAATGCTAATAAAACTAAGGTTCTGGTATTTGAAAAGGACGAAGAGAGAACGAAATGTGAAATATGGGTAAATCAGGAATGTCTAGAACAGGTAAATGAAATTGTATACTTGGGGAGTGCTTTCAGCCGGGATGGAAGATGTGATTTGGATGTGGATAGGCGTGTCGCTGCCGGAAACAAAGTCAGTGGTGCCCTGAATGCATTAGTAAAAAGGCAAGGCGTGGTGAAGAGTGCACGCCTTGCAATACATAACGCAGTGTTGGTACCGACTTTGTTATATGGCAGCGAAACCTGGGTATGCCAGAAGAAGCATAAAAGCAAGTTGAATGCAGTGGAGATGCGATCTCTTCGTAAAATGTGTGGCGTTACCATAGCCGACCGAAAGCGAAACGAAGAGATTCGCAATGTGGCAGAATTGAAAGATGACCTTATCACAAAAATTGATAGGGGCGTACTCCAATGGTTTGGGCACGTTGAACGAATGAGTGAAGACTGAATGGTGAAGAAAATATATAGAGCGAAAGTTAATATTAAAAGGTGTCGAGGTAGACCGAGACTAACTTTCGAAGACCATGTGAGCAAATTGCTCGAAGAGGGGAGGGTCAAGAGTACTCGGATACCTAGACGTGCATGTATGAAGAAGTTAATGAACCTGAAAGAAGCGAAAGAGGTATGTAAGGATCGTGACACTTGGCGATCTGTTCTCTCTGGCTACCCCGTTAGGGATTGTGCGTGAAGATAAGTAAGTAAGTAAGTAAGTATATATATATATATATATATATATATATATATATATATATATATATATATATCATGCGACAGACTAAGAAAATCAAATTCATCCAAAATCGCGTATCATGTTGCGTGTGCGTGGTGCGCATACGTGTGCGCGATTTTTAATTTTAATAGTATTTTATTTCTTATTTTGCCTTTGTTCTCATTTGTAAAGAGCCATCTTGTAATTGTAACTTTATGGTTATGGGAAGGAACCGAATCCCGACACACAGCTAACGCTAGTTCGGGAGTCAGGGCTTCAACTTAATTTTTTTAATTAGGTTTTATTCGGTAAATAAATGTTTATTAATTCAAACCCCAATTGTTCTAAGGGACCGACTGCATGTCCGGTGTTTGTGTCAAGATCAGTAACGCGCCAGACCGTTACGGTGAACCGCAACAATTGCAACCTAGCTTGCACACCTTGCGCACACCGAGTGCTCTGGTGGCCACTCACTTTGGGGACGTTGTTCTCTAAAACAGTTTAACTAGAGACATAGTTCAAAATGGCTCTAGTAATTAGAAAATGGTTTTGTACCATACAGTTCCCTTTTTTTTGGAAAATTAATTGCTCAATTACAAAAAAATGTTTTGTATTAAGTGTTAGCTGTTTAAATAATACTAGTTTTTACCGATATTTAAATACCCGACGTTTCGAACACTTTACAGCACCCGTGGGCACGGAGGGGACTGAGATGTTGAACGTCCAGATGTCGTAGTTAACCGCGGTAATTTTAATCTATGGTAGATTAAAATTTAACTTTTGTTCCGATCTACACAGTATGAACTTACGGTATCTTGAAGTCTTGCAGTTGTATGCTTGGGTTGGGATTTAATTTTATTTGTTATATACCATATACCCAAGCAGATGGTAGCATCCCAGCCATCTTATCTATTGAAATTAGGATTTTTTTTTATTTCAATAGCCTCGCAAATCCTCCTTGGAAGGAATCGGTGTTCTTTAGCGAGGATTTGTGGTCTATTAAATCTGATGTAGTGACGGGGGCGATCCTATACGTGTTCACAAACTGCGACTGCTCGAAACGTCGGGTATTTAAAAAGTTAAATATACGCGATAAAATCCGTAAAAACTAGTATTATTTAAATGTTAGTTATTGTTAAATTCGTTACATTTCTTTACTAGCTGTTTACCGTTTACTGTTGCAAATGAGCCTCTACCAGCGTAGGAAGGATTCATTGTACTCGCGGTAATTTAGCGATTGCACAACATCGGTCAGGATATTTGACATCTGACACATTATACGTTTCGTATATGCCTGATGTGTGTGTGTGTATCGGCAGACTAGCTCCAGCTCCATTCGCGACGCCATAAATGGGGTGATGGATTCCTTTGCGCCGCTAGTACATGACAACCACGATGTTTAATGCTTTCCAGTCTGCCAAAGCAAATAACTTTTGTAATCTCATTTGCTTTTGCGGGCTGGAAAGCATTCTGCAAGTATAGGTATACCATGCTATAAGCGTTACGCAAACGGTATACTAACAAGATTTTAGCTTCAGTTAGACTAGCATTGGCATTCTTGTACATCAACACGTGCTAACGTACGGTAATCAAATTTAAAAATTTATTTGAGCCGACTTCAAAAAAGGATGCGGTTTAATGTTCGACTGTATGTATTTTTTAATGTATGCCTGTTGCTTACTAGGGCGTCGATAGCGTCGATACGCCTTTTCGATAACGTCGATAGCGTCGATACGCCTTTTCGATAACGTCGATAGCGTCGATACGCCTTTTCGATAACGTCGATAGCGTCGATCGCCAACACCGATACGCTCAGTGAATTTAAATTAATTTCAGCATAAGAGGGTTTAAATATTTTATATAAAATTATTACAGTACTAGGATGTTGAAATTAGTAATTAAAGTTAATATTTATAATACAGTTGTTTAAAAAGGTAATAAAAAGTATTCTCAAATTTTGCGGAGAAAAGCGTTTCGCAAGATATGCGATGGAACTTATTTTGAAACGAAAGTACTTCAGCGACATAGTTTTCAAGTTTGGGTATAAGAATTAATTGCGCCAGAAAACGAGTGGATCTGCGTCTCTCGAAATAATATTAGACCTTGAACTTGAAAGGTATCGTTGTATCGGCAGTAAAAATATATCTCATATAAAAATATCCGTATCGGTTTCGGATACATGTCTGATATACTGATACAGTCATAGCGGATTGAGAAGAACTAGTGTAAATGTGCCTTAATGCGGTCAGGGGCCTACTGCGCCAGTGAAAGTGTCCGCGGCTAACGGAGACCCGGTAACGACTCCACGCTGCTTTACCAATATTTGGTTCATGGTCCAATTGAAAATTTTGATTTAAATTTCCATAGAAGTAAATTATCCGCGGTTGACGTGATGGATTGTCATTTAAAATGTATTTGTGGTGACTGCCTCGTTGGTGTGGTGATCGTAAACGCTAGTGCTGAATGTGAAGTTCGAATCCCGTGTCGGGCCAAAATCAGTTATTGGTTGGATTTTTAGTAGCCCGGAGTCAAGACGTTAGCAGAGTTTCATCCCCGGGTCGTGAAGCCGTTAGTCTTGTGCCTGATCTCTCTATTCGTGTCAGATTACCCGTCCCATCAGAAAATGAGAGTGAGGGATTAGAGAGTTCACCTGTGATTTTACTCTGGCACTATAATCCGGTCCCGCGCATATGGCTAGTCTTCATTGAGACTGACTGCAGTTACCGAAATTCGGTCAGGAGGTCAGGAGAAGGAGAAAATTTGGGATCAATGGACGGAGTTCATTACTTGCTTATTTAGGTTTTAAACAATGATCGTAAACTTTTTTAATAATGATTTCTTAAATTCACGCGAACACTACACATTGAAAAAGAAACTATATATACGGATTCTATCGCGTTTAATTTACTTATTTTAACTTATTTTTAATTCCCCACGATTCGGGTGCTTTACAGCACCCATGATGGTCACGGGCTTTTTTAATTATTCACAATGTGCGTTTTTAACTTAGACCGATTAATGAATAATATGTTCAAATCTGTTGTGTAAATTTTGCATTACGGGAGAGAGTGCTTCATTTTAAAGAAGCTGCAGAAATAGAAATAGATTTTTTTGTAATTCAATATAGGTTATCAATAATACTTATTGAAAGTCACCCTTATGTTTAATAAAAATAACAGAAAACAAATTAGAAATAGCATGATAGCGATCACCTCATTGCCAACGGTTACTATTTTCCATAATTGTATGAATATGTCCATATGTAAGTCGGTAAATCATGGATCCGGTTTGCGGGCGCGAGTCTGCGGTACCCTCGATACAGAGTGCTGACGAGAGCCTCGCCGCCCGCACGCGATCTTGCTACGCTACCGTGCACACATGCCCCTCTTTACCTACATATCCGGGTTCCCACACCTACCTCCCGCTTAATTTCGTCACACATGTACAGTTTCTTTTGCAACGGTTTGACTTGCATCGCGCGTCCGTCTGCGTCGACGGCTAAGAGAAAAACATCCCTAATTGACTGTCGAAATGTCAAGGTAATGTTTTGAAACCGAGACCAGAGTGGGCAGCTTGCGACACTCGCCCAGTTGAATCGAAAAGCGAAATCACATCGCACTACGCAGCGCGGTCTTTGAGTAGGTCTGTTGAAAAAGATTGTTTGTATTTACGTAAGTCTCTTATCATAAACTGCTCACATGCAGCTATATGAATCGTTTGTATGGACAAATTTAAAATGCATTACGGTATATCTGATATTGAAATTTATTTTCAAAGTAAAACTGTTTTAGTGTTTAACTAGTTCGCCTTCATTCGGGAACACGTGCATTCTGGTCTCTCGCTGTCAAAGGGAACTTCTGTTAGCCATCTCTGCCATCTCTTTACAGGGAGGACGACTCACTGACCCATGCCACAAACGAAAGCCGATCTGTTAGGTTCTCTCTTTGTGTCCAGCTCAACTCTCGATAATAGTCACACATCACACAGCGCTGGGTGCGCAAAGCACTCATCTCCCTGGACGTTAACAAGTCGAGTGGGCCAGATGGAGTCTCACCTATTGTACTGAAGACGTGTGCCCGTTTATTGCGTCGCAAATTTGGCGTCGGTTTTAACGCGTGTTCTCCGGTACTATTACTTTCTAGGCGTAGTCCCGAACACATTTAATAGAGCATTGGTGTACCCTATCCCTAAAAAAAGCGACCGCTTAGATCGGTCCAACTACAGGCCTATTGCTAACACCTCTTTGTTCTCCAAAATAGTGCATTTAATTATTAACTACCAGCTCATGAAGTACTTCGAAGATCACCAGCTGATTAGTGACCGACAGTGTGGTTTCCGTCGGTGTCGCTCAGCTGGTGATACTCTGGGTTACCTAACTCATAGATGGGCGAAGGCAGTAGAGTACAAGAGGGAGGCGTTCACCGTTAATTTGGATATAGCGAAGAATCGAGTTTGGCATAAAGCACTTCTTTCGAATTTTCCTTCCCATGCGCTTCCCGAAAAATTGTGCAATTGGATCACCAGTTTTCTTGCAGATTGGAGCATCAAGGTCGTAGTAGACGGTGCATGCTCCGATTACAATTTAACGCTGGTGTTCCACAATGCTGCATAATATCACCAACGCTGATTTTTCTGCATATCAATGTTGCAAACCGGTAGCATTAATTACTATGTGTACGACTGCACTGTTGATGCTTTATACACCGGCCGTGCCGAAATTTCTCGGGAAAACGTTGCCGAGTACCGGAACAAACTTGTGTCTAAAGTGAGACTTTGTTGAACAAAGTATCATTGGACTGGAGTCCGCTAAATCTAGTCCAGTTCAATCTCAGAAGACACAAGATTGCGCGTTTACTGCTAAAACGAACCCCTTTGTTTTATCTCATCAGTTTCAGGGCACTACCCTTGCTGACTCAGTTAGGCATCGGAATTTTCGGTGTCAACATATCGAGTGACGTTCAGTTTCATGATCACTTGGAATAGAAGGCCAAATTATTGGCCTCCATAAAGTCTGGCGTGATCGGCAGGACGGGACAGTATTTCATGCCGGCACACCGCCTACAACTTTATAAGGCGCGGGTTCGGCCTCACATGTAATACTGTTTCATCTCTGGGCTGGGGCTCCCCAGTGCCAGCTCCTTTCATTTGATCGCATCCAACGAATAACATTTCGAATCGTCGGCGACCGAGCTCTTTCTGATCGGCTTGACTTGCGATCGGCTTGATTCGCTTGACTGCGAAAAGCTGTTGTATCTCTGCGTATTTTATCGCATCTGCCACGGGAATTGCTCCGAGAAATAGATTGGACTAATTCCAGCTGCTCAATTTCACCATCGCACATCGCGAAAAAACTCGCGATACCATCCATACCATCTGGATGATTGGCGGTCCACCACTGTGCTATTTAAAAGTTTTCTTCCCTGCACAACTTCCTTATCGAATCGACTACCAGCAGATATTTTCAGATTAGATTCCGGACCGATACGACTTAAGGACCTTCAAGAAAAGAGCCTACTCTTTATTAAAAGGCCGGCAACGCATCTGCAATTCCCCTGGTGTTGCAGATGTGCATGGGCGGCGGTTATCACTTACTACCAGGTGAACATCATGCTCGTTCGTCGCCTCCTCTCCTAAAAAAAAAAACTTACAAACTGTTTTTAAATGTTTGGTTTCTAGATCACATTGCAAATTGTAACACATTCGCACGTTTTGCAACCACTAAATGTCCATTTAACTATCTAAAAAAATTAATATTAATCGACATTATCGCACTAGACTCGTATTACAAAACAAAAGTGCATACATATTAGTAATTCGTAAGAGTTTATTAACCAATATACTATAATTATGTACATACTTTCATTAATCGAAAAACGTTTTCACGTAATTTAGTACCTCATACAATAAAGGTGGGCGCGATGCGTGTGGCCGCGAGTCATCCTCGATCAGATTTCTCTTGCACTAACACGAAATCTTATGAATTAATTACACTTCTTTCAAATATTTTAAATTATATTATACGAATGCAATGGTATGTTGCTAACGTTAATTAACGCTAATAGGTCGTATAACTTCAGTTTTCTGCTCTCGGGAACAGGGACATTCTGCTCTATCTGCAACAATAGAGGTTATAAAATTTTGCTCTAGTAAATTCTTTCGTGTTTTACGTGGTAGAGCCATGCTGCACCTATGTTGTGGTTGTAGCACGAATGGCTCTAATAGACCGGGGAAGGGCCACGCCGTCACAGAATACCAGCGTAAAATAGCAGCTTCAAGAAGCAGAGATCCTTTTCATTGTAAACGAGGCATTCTATCTTCTTTTTTCGTCCTTCTTTTTATCTGTACTTTGATTCTCAATAGAGGTGTACCTAGATATCTATGGGCTACAACATACTATTTGGTAGATTGTGTGCCCTTTGTCATCCACATTCTATATAAAAAAAGTAAATTTAAATATTAAATATTATTGGTATTTCAATTTGGCTTTAATTGCCGACGTTGCCGAATGGACGGGCCCTACTTACTAAAATTTAGTCAATTTACTACAATAAGGCATGGACACACCTCCCCGTACGGCTTCACAGATATTTAAAACCATAATATCGAGGTAAATCATTAGAAATATTAAAATTAAAATGACAAAGGTGAATGCTAAATCGTCGAGCGGTTCCATTTGTAATTTATTTGCAGCGAATTTTGTATATTACGTCGACCAGAATAATTCTTCGCCTCGTGACATAACATTCATATAGATATTGTATCGTATTTATTCGCCGCAAGTTCCTGGTCGTGTGTCTGGGAAATATCTCGAATAAATTCAAGTCAAACATCAAAACAAACACGATTCTCTCGTGGGTGCAGTGAGTCACGGTTTACGACTTAGTTTATACCAGACATCACATTAAATAATGTATGTCATGATCTTACTGTCTTTTTTTTAAGTATGAAAAACGGACACAAAGTCCACCCGATGGTATGTGGATGCTGTGGTCCGTAGACATCTACATCTATCATCGATTAATAATTAAACTGCAGATGCGTTGTCAACTCTGAGGTCTAATATGGAATGACCCGTTTCGAGTAAAAGGGTCTTCGGTTCTTTATACTCAACATACAAAACTACAGAACTGAGCTTATATATTGGAAAAGATTATCTAGTCAATTCGTTATGTAGTATTATCTTGACACTACCTAGTTTGAAATCACAAGGACGTAAGATTTTACTGTTGACGTAAAATCTAATAACGAGTGCGCGCGAACGACGGCCAGTAAGCTGCACCACCGGCCACCGGTTCACCTTCCACCGGTCCGTCGAGCGATTGAGACCACTCGCACACGGTATTATGTATTCGGAACAAGCCTCCGCCCGCTGACAGTAGGCGGACGCGCATGTGAATTAAAACTATATTTTGACATTGAAGTAATATGCACTGCATACTAGAACAGACATAGCGAACAAAATCTGCGCGTTAGTGCAGGAAGCGTGGAAGGGGGGCACAAAGTACCTTTTCGTGGCATGGACTAAGTAAGTTTGAGTTCTAAGTAGGTTTGCCAGATCGGAAAACCAAAATATCTGGACAAATTTTAAAAATGTCGGGATTTTGGGGTTGTATTCGGGAGAAATAAATATTAATAATAAAGTTATTTTTTGACAGGTTATAAAAAGTACTTTAAACAAAACTAATATAAGTAAACTTAATTTTTAGTTTGCCACATGTATTTGGCATTGGACTTCAGAGTCCACCAATTTGGGGTCGTATTCAGAAAAGATTTAAAATTCCAGCAATTTACTTCATAGTTAACCCTAATTCTAACTCGGCGTTTATTTAAATCAAAAGCCATACGTTAATTTCCGAGAAGCTGTTTGTCTGGAGATTTCGAATTTTGTCGGGTGTCAGATCGGTGGAGATCATTTTAAATATCGGGAGAATCCAGACGAATCGCGACCATCTGGCAACCCTAGTCGTAAGCGTGGGCTCTAACGCTTGCTGCAAACGACCAAGTCTCGTAGTCTCTTCCTGTCGTGTTGTAGACCGTATCATTTACCGATACAGCCTCTCAGTCCACTGCTGAACATAGGTCTCCTCCATAGATTGCCTCTTAGCCTTTTTGCCATAATTGCCACGCTTGGCTAACGGGCATACGCAGTTTATTTAGTCGTTCGTCGACGAAGACGCTGGTGTCCATTTGATTTGTTTCCCACTGTCGCCTCTTACGCCACCCACGGGACGATATGAGGTAGTGGATATTCTTACACTGCCAGTACCTACACGGCTGAGCACGGTAGCCTACGCTCATATTAATTATACTTTTATGCGAGACGTGTGTTATTCAAATTAGCGAACGGAGCGATCTACTTAGTACGTTGCAATTTGCGACGGCGGGTGTTCCGGTTACAGGATTGTATTGTGTGGGTTGTGCAGCGGCGCGGCGCCACTGAGATGATCGTGTCTCATTGCACTTTTACGCCGCGAACATTTGAGGAAGATACCGTAGTTTAAATTAAACTGGTTTTTACAAACTTTATCGCGTATATTAAAGACTAAATCCTCCCGTGACCAGGGGTGCTGTAAAGTAGGTACTTGAAACGTTGTATGCGACAACATCGGTAAAAATTAGTTTCACTTAAATGTGTAGTGTTCGCGTAAGCATAAGAGATGATATCTTTCTCTTTGCAGAGATTTTCTGAATTGGTAGGATCGTTTTTAGTGGTTACTGTTTTCTTGTTTAGAGGGCACTAGTGTAAATGCAGACTAAGGCATCACACGTTCGTCCTCAGGAATGATCACGTTTGTATAGCATTTGTTTGAGAAGTTAGTTGAGGGTGCCCATGGGCGGCACTGGCAGTAAACAATTTCCATCGGGTGGACTATCAACATGCTATAGTGTCGGTAACCATTTAGATTATAATATAACGGTAAATCGTTTTTCCATCTTTCTTGACGTAAGTATATACTTCAAGTATCGCTCGACTGTCGATCTCAAATGAAATGCACTGATGTTAGTCTGTGCACGTGTGGTGGCGCACCAATGTTAGTGGCTCACTACTGTTTTGCTTAAATTGTTTGTTTTGTTGCAGGTAAGCTACCGATGGCACCAGCGCCCTTCACTCAATACATTACCATGTAATCACCGCACTCGTAAGTCACGAACTCCTCCTCCTTACAATATCGAATGTACAGCTAACCTATTGATTCAGTCTCGCAAAGACTGATAAGAAAAATATTGGTTGGTGGTCGTATTCTATTTGGCCGGTGCCAAAAACAAGGAATTGCCTTTAGTACCTATAGTTTTATGTGTGCCAACGTTAGCTTGTAATGAGTCATTGAGAATTGGAATTAGAAATGTAATTGTAAAAATATGTCTCGCATAATTATCTATATTTGTAACCTCTTCTCTTCTTCACAAGTATTGAATAGGAATAATAAAACAAGTTCGTCTGTTCCTTTATTCATATTAACTCAGACGACACTACATACTTAGCCTATGTCAGCTATTGTTGATTTGATGACATTTCTCTCTCTCTGACTCTCTTTCTCTGACTGGCCTGTTGGTCTAGGGGTTAGTGACCCTGACTGCTATGCCGGAGGTCGTGGGTTCGATTCCCATCCAGGACAAATGTTTGTGTGATGAGCACGATCATTTGTTCTGTGTCTGGGTATAATTTATCTATAATATTTATGTATTTAGAAATATATAAGTATGTTTATCAGTTGTCTAGTACCCATAACACAAGCTCTGCTCAGCTTGGGACTAGATGGCGTTGTGTGATAGTTGTGGATTATTATTATTTAGTGATATTTATATTTTGAAAGTAAAGGCGACGCAATAAAATTTTTAACATAAAGTGTGTGCGGGTTTCAAAAACAAACTTCGTTACGGTACCGTTGGCTCACATCAGTATTCCAGAAGCACCGCCGTAACTAACCAGCGCCGCGTCCTGCTACCACTACATTAATTCATCACCACATCGCGATGCTCCGACAGATCTGCGGATAAGTCCTTAATCTATGTTTTTATAGAATCAGGGTGGCAAATATCCGCAGTCCGCCTCGTGCTAAGTGGTGTCTGTAGCCATTACACATCTACATCTATCCTCAGTTAAGAATCAAAATTCAGATGTGTTATCACCGCTGACGACTGAAATGGATAACATCATTTCCATCAAAAAGGGGTCTCCGGTTCTTTACACTCACCATACGAAACACAGCAGCATAAAGCTGCTATTTCACCGCCGACCCATTCGTACTACAATCATAATATAGCTGCAGCATGCCTCTACCACGTTGACATACATCCAGTTAACTCATGGGAAGTATATGCGAAATTAATAAATCTTACTTTGTTCATCCGATGCCATGAGAGACAAGGAGAGCATGGCGGAGAGCTTATCAGAGCGAATCGTGCAGCCGTGTTGCGCAAACGCGCGTCCCGCATCGTTGCGCACTTGCGCAACTCATGGTACTCCTCTACTGTATGTACATGTACATTTTGTATATTCTATTCTTTGTTCTCTCTGTAAATAAATGTACATCTATGTTTGTAGTTTGTACTCGTCAATGACTTCAACGTAGTGCCACTTCCAACAAGTATTAGTAATACATATAAAAATGAACCAAATTAATAATAAATTCGGGACATTATGACACATATATGAGTATCTGACCCATTGTCACGTACCTATAACTCATAACTTGAAAACAATGGTGTGAACTACTAAGTGCGTGTTGCCCGTGATAACAACATATGGATCTGAGACGTGGTCCTTCACTGCTGGCTGTATAAAAAGCTCTTAAGTCGTTAATTGAGCTATAGAGGGCGATGATCAGTTTCTTTGCGTAATAGACTTCTAAATGAGGATATCCGCAGTACAACCAGAGTAACCGACGTAGCCTAACGGATCGGAAAGCTGAACGGTTCTTTTGTAATGCTATGTGAAATATTTTAAAGTATGTAGATTGAACTTCGTATTCATGCAGTGCGAGTTGAACTTTTATTATATACGACCGGAAGTGTGGCGCGGTCCGTTCCGCGAATTTCGATAAAGCACTTAAAACCCCTCGCTGTCGCAACTTTTTTGTGGGAGCTTATTTTGTTGGTTATTAAGTTCCTTTTCCTACATCAACGTTATTATTAATGAGTTCATTCCAGCCGCTGTTGAGACAACTTCGGAAATTATTACCGTCGTGGTCGACATTATAGAATCCTCGGCTAAGATACTCTGCACCGTATTCTTTTTTGATTTAAGAGTACGTTGGTAGTGGGCCGGCAAACGGACACAGATACACGAGGAAAATTTGCCAACTCGTGCATTTGTGCCAAAAAATCAAGGTCACGGTCGCCATGACTGCCAGCTGTAACTATGTGTTGACTGACGATTGGCACGCACGACGATGGTGCAATGTTTTGTTTACCTTAAACCTCCTTAAAAGAAAAGGTTATCAATTCTACAGAATTTTTATCCAATTGCCCAGAAGGGGAGTAATGTTTTCTGTTTTATAAAAGAATGGGCACGCGAGCATACATACGGCTCACCGGATGGTAAGTGATTACCGCCGCTTATGAACAACTGCAACACCAGGGGAATATCAGTTATGTTGCCCGCCTTTTAAAAAGGAGTAGGCTCTTTTCTTCAAGGTCCCTAAGTCGTACTGGTATTGGTCCGGCAAAATCTCTGGTGGTAGTCGATTCCACAAGGAAGTTGTGCGAGGAAGAAAACTTCTTGTAAATCGCACAGTGGTGGACCGCCAACTATCCAGATAGTATTGGATGGTATCGCGAGTTTTGTTACTTTTTTTTAAACATATTTCACTTTGCCATAATTTATTTTGTACAATTTTTGAATTAATTTTTATAGAACGACCATGATGGCGATCACCTCGTTCCCGGGGATTATTTTCATTTATGTATTCTTCGATATTATAGTATCCCTTTTTGTACAATATTTCTTTAATAAAACATTTAAACTTGTTTAATAACAAACTTTGTACATATTCTGGGATTTTGTTGTAACAGCGTATACATTACCCCACAAATGAATTACTAATTCTGTGGAGTTTAGTAACTGGTACAAGCTAATGTTTGCTTTGCTCTACTATAGTGTTTGAAATATGAACATCTTTATTCTTAAGAAAGCCATTTATGTTTTGATGTACATACATTACATTTTCATAAATATATAGCGATGCCAAAGTTATTATGTTTATTTCTTTAAAATTTTCTCTAAGGGACTCTTTATAATATAAATTATAAATCGTCCGTACGGTTCTCTTTTGCAAAACAAATATAACTGCAATGTCAGTCACATTACCCTATAGCAAGACTCCATAAGCCATACGCTATGAAAGTAACTAAAATAAACTAATCTAGCTCTCTCAACATTGGTGAGACTTCTAATCTTTCTTACAGCTTAAAGGGGTTCTTTTTAGCGTTAAACCCGTAAACTTATGTCGTCTGGGGGATTATATTAAACTGAACTAGATTTAGTCGCCCGTAATCCGAGACTTTGTTCAACAAAGTTTTGACTTCAGATACAAGTTTTTTTCCTGTACTCGGTGTCTATTTATTTGGCGTGCTCTGTAGCCAAAACGGCTTGATGTATCTTAACATACTCGTACGAGTGGCGTTCAATGTATTTTCGGTATGTATTGTGTTAGAAAAAAGATAAACTTATGAAATATTTTTACTTTTCAATATAGTCTCCCATGACAACAGTACATTTACTTCTTCGTAGAAAAAGCTTTTCTATTCTCTTGAAAATATATTCTTCACTCTCAGATTTAGAAAAGATGGTATATATTTGTACTCAGGCCTCTGCTAAGAAGTAACAAGTTTGTCTGAAGCCATACGTACGTTGCACACGTAGGCCAAGTGTGTATACCAACGTGGGAGCGTTACATCGCATACGTTGCGTACGTGGGATCAGTCTGTTTCTCTTCTTACCTATGATAGTAGAAAACTATATTTGAAAATAAAAGTAAGTCATGTTACTTGACTTAGGTCGCTCCTAATTATGTTTTATAAATATGATCATCATGAAAGGAAACTACTAGTTGTCAAAACTGGCATTAAAATATGTAACCTAGGGGAATATCAAAGCATTCTGTCTGAACCGTTGTTTAATGCTGCTCAAATGGTACATAATTTAGTTAATATTTTGTGTAAATAATTTAAGAAATCGTAGTGTTTTATTTAGTTATAGGGTACAATGGGACTGACATGTTAAAAATAACGTAATTCCCTAATTAAAAAAAAGAATAAAAAATTTCAAAAAGTGAAATTCGCCAACGCTTTGGGGCAGCACGGCGGACACTTCCTTGTTCTAAAACCTTCTCAGAAATGAGAAGAGGCCTTTGCCCAGCAGTGGGACGTATATTAGCTGTAAGTTTAACTTTAATTATGTTTTATAGTTTTCTTTGAGCGTTAACCATTATAGAAATAGAAAGTTAACTTGGCTAACTCGCTCACCTACTCGTTGGCGTTTGTTCTCGTCAAGCCAACACACTATATTTTTGGAAAGTTTCCATATTCGATTAGCATATTGTTCACATTACATTAGGCTTATAGTTTTTTATAATCTAGGTTGAAAATATCATGTTGTGATTATACGCATCTTTTCTCGAAACAGCCGAATGTGTTTGTTATCACGTTCTGTAACAAAGATCATCTGGACATCTGTTCAGATAAAATAATCGCACAAATTCGACCGTGTCGAAGATAACACACAGCTGTACATTTTCGAGTAAGTTTTTTTGCTTGTGAATACGTTATACGACCTCAAACAAATGTCAATTGGCTTTTTGTGTGCTGTTAAACAAAACAAGCAAGTGTAATGGATATGCACAAAGAGAGTTTAGTTAGATAAGGTTGTCTTTTAGTTGATGTCAAAGAGTTTAAAAACCACGTAGAGTTGGCGCGCGATGTTACAGAGACAAATTATGTTACACTGCGTATTAACATTGATTTTATATGTTATCCTTTATTTTTATCCTATGTAATTTATATACCGTTATATATATAATTAAAGTCCACTGCTGGACACAGGCCTCCTACATAGATTGCCTCATAGTTCTCTTATATTTGCCATAGTTGCCACGCTTGGCAATCGGTTTGGCATCCGCAGTTTTATTTTTAGTCGTTATTAGGCAGATGCCTCTTACGACACCCACGGCATGATATGGGCTAGTGGATTTTCGTACACCGCCGCTACACGGTAATATATGGTCCTTTATTTCAAATCCTTTAAAATATAAAGTGGGAGCTGGCATCCCTAGTTGAAGTGTTTCGGCGCCCGGGCGTCGACGAGTGGTTCTCACAGAGCCCTCCGGGCACTTAGCAACGAAACATGCTGACTGGGGCCATTTGCACTTCTCTCGTTTTAATTTTCCACTTATTTTGTATAGCACCTTGTTGTTGAAGTGTTTTTAAAATACATATAACATCCACTCTTACCAGGGGTTCTGTTTGTCATTTTTTATTTATTAAGTGTGACAAATGAGCCTGGTGGTAGGTGGATGTGGCTGTGGCCATACACATGTACGTTTAACCTCATTTAAGAATCAAAATGCTGATGCGTTGTCGCCTTTGAGGACTAATGTGGAATACCTCGTATCCAGTACAAAGTGTCTCCACTTACCAAACGAAGCACAGCAGCATTAAGCTGCTATTTTACGCTCGTATTCAGTGAGAGCGTAGGACCACGCCAGTCGAGCCGACCCTTTCGTGGTACATCCATAATATAACTGTAACGCGGTTCTACCACGTAAAATTTATTAAAAAAAAGTTTTATGACCGAATTAAAATACCTTTCGGCATTCTTTCTTATATAAAACCCAAGCAACGGCCATTAATCAGGTAGTCACCGATTTTTTTTAGACGATAGAGAGAACGCAGTGTGCGTTCTCTCTATCGTCTAAATAAATTTCTACCATCAGAAATCTAGGCAATGCTTGTGCAAATTTTATTTTTCCCTTCATTGACTATGGTGATGTGAGTTATATCGACCTGAACGCAGATCTTAACAAATATGACGGTCTTCTGAATATGCATTCGATTTATTTCAATAATCGAAGGTGTAAACTTGTGTGTCTACTTATCGTACTAATGTGTCTGTCTACTTATCGTTCTTAACCTTTAAGTAATGACGTGGGTGTCTCACAGACGGGGGGCAAACAAATTTGTGTCTTATTTCGTCATGTTTAGAATAACGCCCGCGCCCTTTCCGCTAGCTTCGGGATTTTAAGCGTTGATTGGTCGATCGAGCGCTCGGAAGCGCCGCAGCAACACGTTCGGCTATAGAGCTTGGCAGTGTCTCTGAGACGTAAGGTCAGTATTAATGTTCGGGATCTGTGAAACGTCAAGTCATTATTAGTGTATATTTTTCTAAGTGTCTACGAGACGTCACCTCATTATTGATTTCATTTTTTTATATGGATCAACCGAGTACATCTAAAAATTGTCGCAAAAGAGATTGGTAGCTTGTAACGGAGAAAACTTTGAAAATACCCTAGAAACTTGGTTAGAGACAGAATTAGAGAGTGATTTTAGTGACGTTGACGATGAACAGGCGGACCCAGACTTTTTCTTGCAAAGCGATCACGAAACGGAATTAGAGCAGTCTGAAGATGAACATGATAAAGAAAATGTGAGTCAGCAACAAAACAGACCAACCACAGGTTCTCATTTTGATTTCGACCAAACTTCAAGATCTTAAACTGTAAGTCCTCCTTTAGTTTTATCTGGGAACCAAAAGTATTTTTACGGAAAAAATGGTTTCAAGTGGTCAGCTGACGAACCTGTAAATAGATCAAGTCGTACAGCAAGTCACAACATTGTTGGTATATCTCGACCTCACCCCAAAACTTTCACTAACTCAGAAACTCTTTAGCTTGAGCTATTTGACACAAAAATGATTGATAAAGTTGTTACTTGTACAAATCAAAAATTATTAGAGGTTTGTATGAAGTACAAAAACCCAAATAAAATTGAACTGAGACCTACCGATCGCGAAGAAATGAAAGCTTTCTTGGGCTTATTATTTTATACATCAGTCTTCAAGTCCAATCACGAGAACACCAAATTCATATTTGCTACTGAAGGCTTTGGGCGTGAAATTTTTCGCTGCGTGATGTCTCAATTCCGATTTCTCAGTCTCCTAAATTATATTCGTTTTGATGACATTAACAGTAGACCACAACGCCTTGAAACAGACTCATTGGCTGCAATTTCAGAAATTTCGAACTGTTCATATAGCACGTTAGAAGTACCCTTAACCGACGAGCATGTATGCGTAGATATATGGATGTAAAAGAGGCGAAAGAGGTATGTCAGGATCGTGCCAAATGGAAGTCCGTAGTCTCTGCCTACCCCTCTGGGTGACAGGCGTGAGTGTTTATGTTTATGTTTTTTTTTTCATATAGCAAAGCATATACTCCCGGAGCGTATCTATCGTATATAGATTTTACGTATATAATGCATAAATTTACCACGGAAAAGATTCGGATGGACTGAGACTCTCAGAAACCTAGAGAAAGTTTGCCATACCAACTCAGTCTATATTACGATTGTGTAATGATTTTGAAAAAACCAATCGAAATATTACTGCCGATAATTAGTTTAGCTCAATAGAATTGATGGAGCAGTTGAAAGAGAGAGGTCTGACTTATCTTGGAATGTTGAAAAAAAAAATAAAAGACACATCCCACCTGAATTTCAAGCCTCTAAATCACAACAGCCTGAATCATCGTTCCACGGCTTCACTATTGTCTCTTACGTCCCTAAAAAGTCAAAAGCAGTTTTGATGATCTCTTCAATGCACCACACAAACGAATTGGATCCACTGACAAAGAAACCTGTAATAATAATTGACTATAATAAAACAAAAGGCGGTGTTGATGAAATCGACAAAAAAATTTCAATTTTTTGCCGATTTCATCATTCTTGCAGCCGTAGAACCCGACGTTGACCTCTCGCAAATTTTCTTAGAGTCTTAGATTTGAGTGGGGTCAACGCCTATGCTTTATATAAGACCTGCACCACTGTTCCTGATATTCCTAGAGCTCAGTTTCTCCAGAATCTTGCTCGGAGTTTGGTTTTACCAAACTTAAAATGACGAGTTTACAATGATCGATTACCAAGAGAGCTGAGATCGACAATAGCACGCGTACTGGGTAGTGATATGCTCCTAGAACCTGAAAGAGCTGACCCTGCAGATACAGAAGTAGTGAGAAAAACGTGCAAAATCTGCCCATCGAGACTCAAAAACGTACGAAATACATTTGCGTTGAATGTCGCAAGCCTATCTGTCTCGGATGTTCGAAAACCGTATGCATCGAATGCGTAGAAAATAAATGATTTATCCTAAAATGTTTACGATTGATGGAATGATTTTAATTAATTAATTAATGTTATAATAATGAATGTTATTTTAGTAGAACAAATTTGCCAAAATATATTTATATAGTTTAGTATGGCCAAATTATAACGAATGTTTCTACACGAATGCCAAATATATGTTACCTAATTTGTACGAAATATTGATTTTATATGAATATTTTGTTGTTTTCTCATACAATATTAATAAATAAATAATAGATGGAACACATATTAAATAAATAATGTGGTTATAAGTACATTATCATACTATTAATTATTTCTGTAGCCGTCTGAGATACGTCACATCACCATCTATGACCTGACTAAACCACGTCAGAACTTAAAGGTTAAATAAAATAGTTACACGTATCCGTCAGTGCCGTAGTGTGCTTGCACTTGCCACCTTTTTTTTATTGTCTCCAACTTCCCCTTTTTATATTTTTCGTGATTTACCATTTAAAAGCCCTACTTTTTATAGGATAGGGTGACAAACTAGCACACTGTCCCCCTGATGGTAAGTGGTTGCTGTGACCTATAGACATCTACATCTATCCTCAATTACGAATCAAAATGCAGATGCGTTGTCACCCGTGAGAACTAAGATGGAATGCCTCGTTTCTAGTAAAAAAGGTCTCCGGATCTCTACACTCACCATACGAAATACAGCAGCATTAAGCTGCTATTTTACAGTGGTATTCTGTGACAGTGTAGTCCTTCCCCGGTCGAGCCGACCCATTCGTGCTACAACTATACTACTAATATAACTGCAGCATGGCTCTACCACGTATAAAATTGTATACTCGTATGTGTATAATGTATTATATTTCCATGTTCCAAAATTTTTATTCTTTTGTATATCTTTTTTTTAAAACCTTCGTCATTCTATCTGCATCTCAAGGTTGACTGATAGTGAATGCTTTAGACATTAAGTTCGCCTATACACCACGTGTATATGCATAAAAAATAAGGTTTTAAGTAAATAAATATTTATGTACTAAACGCTGATATGGTGTTCAATAACGCAATGTTATCATCACACCACATGTGGTCACCTGACCTCGTTTCTGATCGCCCGGCCTCATGCTACTGTACTGTTATAAATGTACATGCTTCTATATCATAATGATATCTTATGTTTATGGGAACATTACACTTATTCAATTTTTTCTTTTAATAAAATTTCTGTTATTTTATTTCATTAAGCGGATATAAGCAAGGTAACTTATACGTGGTAGAACCCTGCTGCAGTTATATTGGTAGTATCGTTGTAGCACGATTTGTAGCGTAAAATAATAGATTAATGCTGCTGTGTGTCGTATGGTGAGTGTAGAGAACCGGAGACCCATTTTACTGGAAACGAGGCATTCCATCTTAGTGCTCATGGGTGACAACGCATCTGCATTTTGATTCGTAATCGAGGATAGTACAGATGTAGACGTCTATGGGCCACAGCAACCACTTCACATCAGGTGGATTGTGTGCTCGTTTGTCACCCTAACCTATAAAATAATTTTTTTTACCAACTTTAATATACTTAATGGATTTCCGCAAAGTAACGCCTGATTCTTTATTAATTAACTATACATTTAGATGAAATTAATTTTTAGGAATTTATCACTGATATTCATTTATTTTATATTCCTGATGTTTCGAGTACTTTACAGCACCCGTGATCACGGGAGGGAATGAGGTGTTCGGCATACCAATGTCATTGTTAACCAACGCTACCTTCAATTTGCGAACCATAAATGAATAATTTCAAACTGAAGGATTACTGACGAAGATTACTAAGCATTCTTTAACTATGATATTAAGATGTCAAATATCTCAGTCCCCGACCCCCCGTGACCATGGGTGCTGTAAAGTGATCGAAACATAGGGCAAATAACATAAGTTAATATGTATAAGCGATATAATCCGTAGAAACTAGTTTCATTTAAATGCTTCTGTAGTAGGATGATCTACTCATTTCATTAAATTGTAAGTGTTTTATAAAGTTTTACTTTCTGTGACTCTGCGAATCGGAATGGAAACTCGGAACTCGGATCTGATCCGATTGAAAATGACATTGACTACAGACCGTGTGTGTGATCACTGTTCGCCAGGCACAGACACAGTTGCAATGCAACGGGGCCGACTGCGGCAATCGCATTGCGCCATGCAGCGTTGCGAAAGCGGAGCGGAGTCGCGACCGCTCCGTCTATCTGCAGATCACATTTATTGGGGCGCGGTCTGCGGCCGCGGAATGCCGCTCGTGTGCCGACACTGCTGCACACGGTCCTTAGCTTATTCCATTTACTGTGTTCTGTTGTGTTTTGTGTTTACCGTGTAGTGGCGGTGAACAATACCCACTGCTCCGTATCATCTCGTTGCCAACTTGCAACTGCGGTTGCCAAATGCCAACCCGCCTGCCAAGCGTGGCAACTATGGCAAAATATCCCCCTATGAGGCAATATTTGAGGTTAATAGTACGTAACGGTTACTGTATTTTGTGACACCACATGGCTCCAGAGATTTCACCGTATTAACACAGTTTCGCCTCGAGTTGTTTGATGTAACATCTAATTGCTTCTGGTGTGCTAGCAGCATATCATCGCCGGTCGGCTTAGGTACATCATGTGAGTGCTCGCGGAAAGTGTATTAGAAGGTATATCGAAGCAAATATGACAATGACAACTTGGTTAAAACAGTAATTACAAAAACCCGACTGCGTAAAAAGTTTACTGAGTAGAGAATAGTTTTATATCCTGTGTCACTTCTGCAGCTGAGAGGATTCTAACGTCACCCCATATGTTAAGATCCATTAAGCCATTTAAGTCACAGAGCGTGCCAAAGAAATAGACCTACGTACGTACAGCCGAAAAATATTAACCTTCTTCTGAGGCAGTCGGGAGAAAAGCGATTGTATTTTAGAAGGGAGAGAATCATACATGTACTAATCACTAAAAACGACTGTCAACCTGTTTCTACCAATTTACTTTCAGTGGACTGGCAGTGGACTTGTGATAGGCTGTAACGGTCACGGTATGTTAATGAGAAAACCAGACTTTCCGTTTGAGTTTTTGCTATTGGAGATGGAGATGCGGCGAGCTAGTATTTTTTATACTGATGATAAGAGGGTAGAGCCACGCGGCAATTTATGGTTGTAGTACGAAAGGGTCGGCTCGATCAGGGAAGGACCACGCTCTAACTGAATACCAGAGTAAAATAGCAGCTTGATGCTGCTGTGTTTCGTATGATGAGTGTAGAGAACCGAAGACTCGTTTTACTGGAATCGAGGCATTTCATCTTAGTCCTCAGGGGTGACAACTCATCTGTATTTTGATTCTTAATCGAGGTTAAATGTAGATGTTTATGGGCCACAGCATGCACTTACCATCAGGTGGACTGGTGCTCGTTTGTCACCCAAATTCTAAAGAAAAAGTATCGCAGTGGCTTTAGTCGTAGTTCACGACGGCTACCCTCAGTTAAAAATTATTAATTTTTGGTGCGATCTACTCATTCTGCGTAGATCTGTAGAACTGTGTAGTGTTCACGTAAATATAAGAAATCATTAAATAGGATTTTTTTTGGAACTTTGTTATAATCAGGTATACATTGCAACATGAATGAATTACTGTCGCTGTGAAGTTGAGAAACTGGTATCACTAGCTTGTGTTTGTTCCTGATGTTTACAGTGCATACGTTGCTTTTTTTTACTAAAACTATTTTTATATTTTGGGCACATATTAAATGTTGGTAGATTACATATATTTTTTCCTTGCTTAATTTTAACTAACATCATTTATTATGTTAACGTAAAGATACAAAATCTATTAGTTGTAATCGCATTTCGGCACGGTTAATTAATATCTCGGTGTTGACGCACCATCGCCTCCTCATCCCCCATCCCGGTGACGTTCTCCTCCCTCTTGCCCTCACAGCAACAGGTAGCGGCAGTGCGGCGTGACGTCAACTGCCCCCCGCGTTTGTCTACACCATTTACCGCCACAACTCATATTACTGTAGTTGGAACGTTTATAAGCAACGTTAAAATCGGTGAGAGCAAAATGTCGCACCTTTCATGTGTTAGAGCTGCTCCAGCTGTATTGTGGTTGTGGCACGAGGGACTACACTCTCACAGCATACCAGCGTAAAATGGCAGCTTAATACTGCTGTGTTTCCTATGGTGAGTGTAGAGAACCGCAAACCTTTTTTCTGGAAAAATGTTTTCCATATTAGTTCTCAGAGGTGACACAACGCATGTGCATTTTGATTGTTAATCGTGGATAAATGTAAATGTCTAGGGGCCACAGCAATTGCAATCAGGTGGACTGTTTGCTCGTTTGTCACTTTTATTCTATAAAAAAGACCTCCGCTTAACAGATTTACGTCATTGAACTCTGTTTCGTTAAGATTTGTAACACCACAGATGTGCCAGATGCATCCAGTGCTATTATTAGGCACACTTTTTAGTAACTCAACGCAAACATTCAGGAATTGCTAAATATACGAAGCGCGAAGGCCAGTGCTGCAGTGCTGCGTTGCGATGAGTTGCCCGGCTCTGTCGCAAGTGCTCGCAAGCAGACCGAGTGTTTTATTTGCTTTTGTATATTACTATAATGTAATTATTTTTCTCTTTAACTCAATAACTTACATCAGTGGTGTTTAATTAGTACAACTCCACTGACTCCCGCATATTATATGAAACAACAATAAAACTTGATTTTTAAAAAAAACATTTTTGTGTTATAATCACGTTTTTTTTTTTAAATATTAACATCGTTATCCGATTCTG
The DNA here is from genome assembly GCA_036936625.1 of Parnassius smintheus behrii. Lineage (NCBI taxonomy): Eukaryota > Metazoa > Arthropoda > Insecta > Lepidoptera > Papilionidae > Parnassius > Parnassius smintheus. The sequence goes on along the minus strand of JAUPFT010000003.1, from coordinate 55,614,944 downwards.
AGCTGAGTTCGAAATTTCACGTCTTAACGAATAATTCATCAGGAAGTTAGTTTTAAAGCACAGAAATCTAAATAATAAGACAAATTATTTAGATTTCTGGGGTTTAAAGTAAATTACCAAATTTGATCCAAACACTCGTACACGTAATCGAGTTAATAACAACATGGTAATAATTATCTGAACCTTGTAATATTTTATCAACGAGTATTACATAAAAAAACTATTTTACGTCATGAATCAATGCCGGGTCTTTGTAAAGCGCTTAGTGTTATTAAACGTACGATTAAATCTATACATACACGTAAATAAAATTGAAGTCTCTGTGTGTTATATTGATATCACTAGCTTCTATTGAAGTCAGGAGGTTTTTTAATGTTATTAAGATGTTTATATGTGGTAGAGCCATGCTGCAGCTGTATCAGTAGTATATATAGTTGTAGCACGAATGGGTCGGCTCGACCGGGGAAGGACCACGCTCTCACAGAATACCGGCGTAAAATAGTAGCTTAATGCTGCTGTGTTTCGTATGCTGAGTGTAGAGAACCGCAAAGACTTTACTCGAAACGAGGCATTCCATCTTAGTCCTCACGGGTTTGTTTGATTGTTTGTTGTTCGGAATGATATCTTCGGGTGAACTGATTGTGATGAAACTTTACAAACACGTAGAGAGCAATGCGTGGACGGATATAGCTATATTCTATCCCAATATCTTGGGCACTTTTCATTAGAAAAATCGAAATATTAATTAAATAATTGGTGTTCAATTATCTTAAATCTATCTGAACAACACCTACCTAGGTGAAGCCAGTAAACATATCTTGTCAACAACATGGTTACAAAATACTATCTTGTTACACGGGGACAGTAACAGCAGAGTTTAAAAGCGAAAAGATGTATTTTCTTATTACTATGCCACATCCACATGCAGGTTAAATACAGTCCTTCGTTACTACTTTCGAGGTCAACTTTCTCTTAACGTGATGTAAAAAAAACACTAAGTATAGTGTGAAACAACTGTGGCAGCACCATCAAATGTTTTCGCTACGAAGTTTTAAGTAGTATTCCTCTGTTTTCGTCGTGGACATAGACAATAGAGCACTACACAATTTTATTCTGCCGCTACCATGCTACCATGTTTCGTTCATTACCACGTTTTTTATAATTTTTTTGACTGCCTCGTTGGTCTAGCGGTTATAGTAGGGCGACTGCTGATCATGAAATCCCGGGTTCGAATCCCGGGTCGAACTAAAAAAATCAGTTATTGAGTTTTTTCTATTAAGAAATTCTCATTGGCTGCACGAAGTCAGGAACTTGGTGTCCCCCGTGCCTCGGAAAGCACGTAAAGCCGTTGGTCCTGCGCCTAATCACTCTCCGGTCCTGTCAATTTACCGTACCATCGGATTATGAGAGTGACACTTGGGCACTATAATCCTGTCCTGCGCCGAAGGCTAGTCTCCGTTGAGGCTGGCAGCCATGACCGGAATTCGGTCTGGAGGACATTTTTTTTCGCTTTCATGTGTGTTCGTTCGGATGGAATTTAAGAATTGATTTTAAACTAACTTACCGATGAGCTGGAGACTTGAAAATTTTAACATAGCTCGGTATCCGATGACAGTGTAAGAATATGAGGTATTTTATTTTTTTTTTAATTATACTTGAAAAACTAGGAAGCCTTATAAAATTAATAAATAGTAAAGTTTTACTGCCCTAATTCAGCCATCCAGCAAACAAATTTATAATATCCTTCTCGATTTTATTGATTTCGATTCTCATTTGTTGATAGTCTCAAGTGTTGATATGGTCGAGTTTTCATCAACCTAAACGGAAATGTTTTATTCGACATTGTTATTTCATTAAAGGGCTACTTGAATGACAGCATGAAGTAGATTTTAGACTACGCTATAATATAAAGCATATAGTATATAGCTCATGGCACAACAATATCGTAGCGTAGTCTGAAATCTACTTAAGGCTAGCGAGCTTTATTGTACTAACCATAAAGGTTACAAAGGCTGGACTTAATGCCAGTTAGCATTTTCTGCCGGTCAACCCATGCCGTGGTGAGAAATTAGTGGCAGGTGACTTAAGTAACCAAATATAATAAATTTGTATATAGATATAACACATATTAAAATAAAGCTTGTAAGTTACAATGCATGTGAATACCGACAAATACATAATAATCCACCTCTACTGTTATTAGAATAAGTTTGTTTTGCGACCGCTCCTCGTCTGCCCTTTGTCTGCTTTAATTGTTTAGTCATTTATCAAGGTATTTTGTCTTCAGTCACCGCCTAAAAGAATATTATGTATTAAATAAGAGTAAATTAATTAAGATCCGCATAATAAAATAAAATGATGTGTTGCCTAGTTTGAAAAGCACTTCCCTATTTCTCTCAATTGCCTGCACTAGTCACTACCAGCACCACTGTAGTGCAGTGGTTGGAAAGTTGACGGTTCCGTGGCGCAATGATTTAGCAATAAGTGGCTGCGCTGGGGGCTGCGGGGTCAAATCCCAACGGAACGACACGCACGACAACGCACGGAACAAGTATTTGTGTTACCTACAAGTAATTGTTCCGGGTCTGGATGTTTGTCCTTGTGCAATTTGTGTTTGTAAATTGCCCCCGCGATACAGGAGAAAATCCTAGTGTGGAGGTAACATTAAAAATAAAGACACATCAACATTTACGACACGTGTTACCCCTCTAAACGAGGCAACTTCAGGTGAAGTAGACCAAGTTAGCGGAACATTACCATATCTTCAATATAATTGTTTTCCGCAAAGCAGCTCCTCATTATATTGATAATACTATGTATGTTTGCCACATTCCTTTGCGCCTGAACGTTTTGTCTCTATTCGGTAGATGAGTAAATGGTGTATATTAGCAAATGTTCGGATAAGTATTCAAAAACCGGCTATTGTACATGACGGTCAGTCATCGAAGCCAATTGGAGCGGGCGGCGCCGCGCAGTGTGGCTTTAATTTAATGTAACGCAAACCGATCCGAACTAGAATTACAAGTAGGACAACGATCCTGTCGCGGTCTGCTTCTGCTACCTAATGGAATATTATATAAGCGGTGTTTTATACAAGCTAGTGTGACTCACGAGCGCACGCTTCATAGCTACATAGATCTTTCTTGAGTTGTCACTTGCCACCCCTGAGGACAAAGATGAAATGCCTCATTGCCACACATGCTTTCAGTTGTTAAATTGTGACATGGCATTTGTGCGCACGATAATTACGTTGCATTTTTTTTAAAACATATTCCACTGACACAAAAAATATAACAAATAATAAAAATATACATGAAAGCACCGTTAGACCAACTCTTAAGCAAGCCATTATCAGAGAATGTTCAAGTTGTTGTAACAGAGAATGTTGGCAGTTAGAGAGCGAAGCTAAGCTTCATAGCTTATTTCATAGTCTATTAAGAATCAAAATGCAGATGCGTTGTCACCCCTAAGGACTAAGATGGAATCGTATCCAATAAAATGATGTTTTTCCGGACCGATAGGACTTAGGAACCTTCAAGAAAAGAGCTTACACCTTTATAAAAGGCCGGCAACGCACCTGCAATTCCCCTGGTGTTTCAGTTTGTTCATGGGCGGCAGTAGTAACTTACCATCACGTGAGCCGCGTGCTCGTTTACTCCCTCTACTATAAAAAAGGTCTGCGGTTCCCTACGCTCATATCCCGTTCGAGCCAACCCATTGGTGCTACAACCATAATATAGTTGTAACATGGCTCTACCACGTGAACCAACCACGGCTGTGCGAAGAGGATGCTGTGCCTGGCACTGTGCTTTACCACGATCCACGTCTCTGTTTCTATAGGTACCTTATAAAACTAATGTACTTACAACACACGCTTCAGTGATTTTTTTAACTGTATTAAACTGTTTACCATTATATGTCGCTATTACTAGCAATAACGATTAGAATTCATGAGTTTTTTTTACGTCACGGTCAGTGACCATTACACTACTGTCGCTTTATGTAAAAACCCCTTACCTTACTTACTAAACAATTTTTTGTAAATAATTTTTTTTAAACTTTTTGACAGATATTAATATAGAAACCCCTTTTTAAACAATTTTTTATAAATATTTTTTTTTACTTTTTGATAGATAATGTAGCCCTGAATATTTTTGGGTCTTGGAAAACGTATACATTATCACATGAACGAATAACTGACTCTAGAGTCGAGTGATTGGTATAACTAACTTATTGTGTTTGACCCCAGTATTTACAGAATGTATATCACTATTTTATTTTATTTTTTTGTTGCCACACATACAGTAAATTCAAAATTACACACAGGATATTAGGTATAGCGCAACAGTGTATGTATTTCGTGTCAGCGTCTTTCTGCATCGCACAATAGACTTTCGACTTCGTCGACATCGCGGTTAGTTTTGTTTTTCAGATGGTTTTACATGAAAGCTGTAACTTACGAATAATAAATGAATTCACCAGTTCGTTTTACATTGTAAAAGTTACACAAAACTTATTTATATTAAGTAAGAAAGGCAATATCTAATTCGATATAAATGTATATTAAAAAAAATTGATTTTAGAAAGTATATATATGTATGGATGTTTCTTTGGAACGCTATGGAGCCTAAACGGCTTGATGGATCTTAACATATGAGGTGCCGTTAGATCCTTTTAATTGTGAGAAAGACATCGGCTATACAATATTCATATATTGCACTTGCAAATAAAAAAAAATATGGTGAGGGAGGTTTCCTTTTATTCAGTCAGGTTTTTACCATTTTTCTTGTTTTGCATGATAAATACGTAAAATTAGTTTATGTATATTGGTACTTGGAACATCATTATGTACTCCGTTGGCGATATTTGAGAGCAACTGTTAGAATTCATAATAATGCCTTCTATACTATAAATGTCGTGCAAAGCGGAGGAAGTGCAGATTAAAGATGAAACGGATGGCTGTTTGCCCCAAAACCGGATATCGGATATTCGGCCTGTCTTATTGCCGGATAGCCGGATATTCTGTCGAACGTTGCCGTTTGGTGCATCGCAAGAAGCGAAAAGTAAAGTCAGTGCGAATTGTTCGCGATCGTGACCCTTATATTTGGTGGGCAGGTATTGCTACACAATACCCAAATTTATCAAAGTTTGTCAAAATCTATCCAGTCGGATAGATGTTTGCTATCCGGTATCCGGCCGAAAAGTAATTTTAGGCCGGACAGGCCGAATACCGGATAGTTACCGGATATCCGTTTCATCTCTAGTGCAGACTGACACAGACATACAAAATTTTCGCCGCAACGCAAGTGGCCGATGTTGTTGTTCCGTGTTGTGCAGCGCAATGGCACATCCCGCATGATACTTGTGTCATCTCGTGAGATGCGGTGGCACCGCGCTGCAACGTGCGCCATTATTTACGGGCTGTGCCACCTGATAGTAAGTGGTTGCTGTGGCCCATACACATCAACGTCTATCTTCGATTAAAAATCAAAATGCAGATGCTTTTTCACCCCTGATGACTAAGATGAAATGCCTCGTATCCAGTTAAAAGGTTCTCCACTCACCGTATGAAACACTTATTCTATGAGAGCGTAATACTATTCCATTGGAGCCGACCCATTCGTGCTACACCCATAATATAGCTGCACTTGGCTCTACCACGTTGAGAATAATATGAATAGATGGTACGCACAGAAATATTGTAAAAATGTTTTCATAGGTGAATTTAAATGGAGCCCGCTCTTATACGTGGCGACCTTCAGAACTCGCCTGTAACCTTGCGGACGCGGAACTGGCGCATGCACTACATACGGCAGTTTACTTTGATTCTTGTTGTTGTTCAGAACACGCAATGAAATTGAAACTACTTATATGTTTCCTTTTGCAAATAATCATGCCTATATATACATGATCTATATATAAATATAATAAGGGCGACAGACGACACAGTCTATCTATCCTCGACTACGAATCAAAATGCAGATGCGTTTTCACTCGTGAGGACTAAGATTGAATGTCCCGTGTCCAGTTAGAGGGGTCTCCGGTTCTCACACACCGGCATTAAGCTGTTATTGTACGCCGGTATTCTGTGAGAGCGTAGTCCTTCCCCGGTCGAGCCAACCCATTTGAACTACAACTATAGATACTACTAATATAGCTGCAGCATGCTTATGCCACGTGTATAGTTGTTAATTATTTAATTATTATAATTGTTATCTATATCCATATTAATATGTATGCGTATATATGTCTAGTCATTTCTAACAGTTTATTAGCACCAACCAACTTTAAAATATGTATGTCGCCCAGGAACCAGTCAGGCAGTAAATGCCATTAGGATTTAAGTCCGCCCATTGTAACGTTTAAATTAAGGTGTGTTAAAATGGACATTAAATAAATAAACCATGAAAACGAAGCGGCTTAGTGGAAGGTCCCCTCAATCTGGCACGTACCGTGGCTCACAAACAATGCTCGCGGAACAGCCTTCAGGTGTTCGAGGTCGCTTTTTGCACGTTACAAAATATGGTGTAAGAGTGACATGGTGCGGCGTTATCGACCTTCGCCCCCTGCAGCCCGCGGATCAATACAATACGATAAGAGGTCGGGCTCACTTCATATATTGCGTCAACGGCTTGCCTTTATGAATTTACCTTAAGTTTTTTAATAATTTCGGAGTTCTTGAGGTTTTGCTGGCAGCATGGACTTTGTACATCTGCTCACCTTTACCCTATATCTGTGTATTTGCTTTAACATATTATATGTATATCACAGAACAGAAGAGTGTTTTTCGAGATTACTATGAATGTCTATCTCTTTAACACGCTCTGTAGCCTAAACGGTATGTGTCGTTAACTTCTTAAGTGCGGAGTGACGTAGGCTATATAATATTCATATATTGCATCTGCGAATATACTATAATACATAAAAGGAAGTCGAAGAAGGAGAAAATAATTTTCTTTTTTAACATTTCGATTTTTTAAATTAGTGTTTTAACCATTTTGTTTGTTTTTGTATGTGACTGGTGCTGTGTCTCTGACATTATATCCAACTTTCTCTTATTTTTTCGATGTTTTAGAATGTTTGTTGACAAGTATACGAAGCTCTGCGCTGTGTTACTGTTACTAAACAGAATGCTAAAAGATGCAATCTCTTTTTTTCTGAAAGCAACTTCTTTATTTCGGTTCGTTTTATAGCAGGTGTCGGTACGTCGGTCACATTGTAACGCATTCCACCATCGCAGCTAAAGCTAAGCTAATCATATACTACATAATATACTACTGGGATATACTAAGCCAAGAGAGCGAGAGAGCCGCCGTCCGCTCGCCTGTGGCATTAGTGATGGAGGACGCCACAACGCAATATTATAATGCAAGTGATTTAATTAATCGATAAACTCTACTAGGTTAAATTCTTTTTTAATGTGACTGTAATTCTCCGTAAATTTAAAATTAACAGCTTGATGTTTTCTTTTTAATAAATAGACTGAGGGTAACAAACGAGCGCACAGTCCACCTGATGGTAAATGGATGCTGTGGCCCACAGACCACACCCCATGAGAATTAAAACGCAGATGCGTTGTCACACGTGAGAACTAAAATGGAATGCCTCATTTCCAGTAAAAAGCAACATTAGTAATCTGCTATTTTACACTGGTATTCTGTGAGAGCGTGGTCCTTCCCCGGTTGAGCCGACCCACAATATAGCTGCAGCGTCGCTCTACCATGTACAAAATTAATATTATTATTGGATTTATCTATGAACTAAAGTTATCGGCTCTGGCTGAAATTTATATTCAACCATTACGAATATACACACAATATTTCGATAAGAAACCAATAATCGGCTCGCAAACCTCGTAGATATAATGTTACATAAGTTTTAAAAATGGACTCGAGTTAATAACATTATTTTCCTTGAATGAAACTAGTCTGTACGAATTTTATCGTGTTTTTAAACTTATTTTATATTCTCGAAATTTTGAGTACTTTACATTTACAACACTAGTGGTTACGGAGGGCTGAGTGGTTCTGTAGGTGTTCGACATCCCGATGTCAGTTAACCACGGCTACCTTCAATTTTTAAATAATAGATCTTTATCTAATGAAATTGCCGTTCTGCAGTTTTGACCGTTCCAAATCAAAATAATTTTTGTTTCATTGTCATTTGTTTATTGATTAACGTTATGTTTTCTTTGTATTTGAATATTTTTCATCGTCGTGGATATGATAAAAATTCGAATAATTATGGTATATGAGTGCCGTCGCGGCAGCAACGCGGTACAGGCGGCTCGCGACGTCAACTACATTTACGGAGCGAATACTACAAACGAACGCACCACTTGTTAGCACGGTTTGTCCGGTTTCACCGCTTCCGTTCTGGAAATTTTGTCCTAAGAAATGAACCCCGTGGTCGTCCGAAAACTCTGGTCGACAATGACGAATAAAAGGCGATTGTGGAAGCTGATGATATTCAATCTTCGGCTGAACTAGCAGCAGCTTTCGATGTTAGCATCAAAACAATATTGGTCCTTTTGTGTCAAATTGGCAAGGTAAAAAATTTTGACAAATGGAACTCAATGGTCGCAAGCGCGAAGTACATGTCGGAAGGTACCTTGCACTGCTCAGCAGGCACAAAAACAAAGAAATTTTAAACCTCATTGTTACCTGCGGTGAGAAAGGGATTCTGTTTGACAATTCCAAGCACTCGGCAAGTTGCTTGGATCCTGGCTCACCACCTACACAATTCCGTAACCGAAAACTTACCCCTAGAAAAGTGATGGTGACTGTTTGGTGGCCTAGCGTTGGTGTGATTCATCACAGTTTCATACCAAACGGGATGAGCATAACTGCAGATGTGTACTGTAAAGAACTTGAACACAACTTATGCAGAAGCAGCAGCTGGTTGGAGACGTGCGAGCTTCTCCATCAATGGAGAAGCTCGCACATCTCCATCAATAGAGAACCTCGCACGTCTCCAACCAGCCAAGGTCAATAACTCGTCCCCGCTGCTCCTGCTCAACAACGCGCAACCTCATGCTGCGCAACAGACAGTCTCCATGTTCTTGTAACATAGAGACCGTCTGTCTCCATCTTACAAGAACATGCTGGGGTTGAAAGCTCTCCGTCATCCGCCGTACTTAACAAGACTTCTGCTTTTTCCAACATTTGTCTAATTTTTTAGCGGAAAAAATATAATTCCTGAGAGGTAATACAAAATGCTTTTGAATAAGTTGTTTCTTCCCGTCCAGCTTATTTCGTCAAGAAAAGATGCATCAATTGCATGGGTTGCATGGGAGATTGCATTACTTTGATTGATGGAAATAAAAAAAAAATATAGAAGAAAATTACCTTACCTTATTTCATAAAAAACGGCAATTTCATACAAAAAGAACTTAAATAATCTTTGGTTCGATCTACGCAAAGTGGGCTTACATTATCTTGAAGTGTTGTAGTTGTATTCTTTGGGTTGGGTTTAATCTAATTAATTATAGGATACTGAGAGCAGATGGTTACACCTGGCCATCTTCTCATACTATTGCGTGCAAAATATATTTTATCAATTTTTAATTGTTTGAAGTTTTTTTTAGGTAGTTGAAATTAGCTTTGACTTTGTATGTTAATGTTTTACATCACGAGCGAACAGGTCACAATGTTGTACATAATTTTTCTTACTTATTATATACATACTCATATAGGTATTTTAATAAACCTGCAACAGGAAAATGATTTCAATTTGCTAAAACAATTTCAACACTTGATAAACTCAATTTGTTACGTTGACAGATAACGCTGAGCGTTACAGTCACAGTTGCAAGTAATCGAAATGAGTTTCGTGAATATTCACAATTATGTTGTAATTATATATGTAGCTAGAGATCCGCGCCGGCCTCGCCTGGATACGATCTACTAGTGTGTCGTTATTACGATTAAAGATAATAAAAATCCTTATTTTATGAATTTCTCGTTGTTTTTTTAAATTTTCTCGTTGTTTTGTTGCTTTTTTTAAATCTTAAAGCTGTGAAAATATAGCATAGATCCGCGCTGGCATTGCTCGCTATTTGTTACCAAAACTTCATGACAATCGGTTCAGCCATTACAAAGATGAGCCTAGACAGACATACAGACAATTTTCTTTTAAAAATGTTTGTGAATATTTTAATAGTAAGCACGTAACCCCCGACCTGAACTGAAGCCATTTGTTTCTATATTACAGATAGACACTTTATATATATATACTCACCATACGAAACGCAGCAGCGTTAAGCTGCTATTTTACACTGGTATTCTGAAAGCGTGGTCCTACCCCGGTCGAGCCCACCCATTCATGCCACAACCATAATATAGCTGCAGCGTGACTCTACCACGTTAACTTAAATTACTTTCAATAAGTATTCCTGTCATCCGTATTGAATAAGAAATTATTCTATTCTATGGCGGAGATTTGAATTTTCCAGGTCGAGCTATTTATATTTATACACTGTGTTGTTATTGTTAGTATTATTACTGTATAATGTGTTTTTTACTTGTTGTTTGTACTTTAATAGTGAACATTTCGTAAAACATGGCCTCTATTTCCGCATACGCCATTTGAGCTTCTGTTAGTAGAATATGTGTGTAATAATAATACAATTTATATACTATACTGTATATTCTGGCTCATAAAAGTTGTGATTAGCATAGTATGTGTATTTACATGAGCACGGTGTGCAGGATTTGCAGCAGTATAACGCGATTGGCCGCGCGCCCGCTCGGGTGAACGATCTCGCGACACTTACTGTTTCTCACGAGGCGCGTGCCAAGTCTCCAGCAGTTGCATTTTGCTCCGCGTAACTTGACCTCAATCTTATTGGACGGCCGTGCACGCCCGTGTCTGTGCGAAAGTACGCTCGCTTCATAACGAATAGGGATGTCGATTCTTTCCGAAAAAGATCGATTTTAGATCGATTCACAAAGAAATCGAGGTCTATAAGATCAATTTCTCAAAAATCCATCTTTTTTCGATGTACGTTAAGAGTTTATATTTACAATATCAAAAGATACAACAAAGTACAGATTACAAACGTAACTTATTTTTTTTCTTTAATCCCTTGGTAAGAGGCGAAAGAAACAGCACACAGCAGTCATTCTTCACGAGTTTGAATACATTGTATTTAATTTTATAGTTCTTATAAAAACAGAAAAAGGTTCGATCTAGATTCCCTAGGGTGGAATATCGATTCACTGTATCGATTCAGTACTACATATCTTTTTGTGGCACAAGAATTTCAATTCTTCGATTAATCGATCTCAGATCGACATGACCAATAACGAACCAGTCGTTCCTTACGTCGTGTCGTAGGCATAATGAGTATATGTTATGAACCAAGCGATTAATCAGGGCACTATTTATAATACCCGGGATCTTTTTATTACTCTGCCACATAAGTAATCGATTTAATTCAATTCCCGGTCAGTTTTATTATTTTAACAGTTTTTATCGTATTGACTGCTCGTATCGGGCATTTTTCTTAATTGTCTGGACATTATGAATAATGCCCTATTAACCACTTGGTCTATAAAATATACAAGCGCAATAGCGAGCCGCTCGAATGACTTTGAATTTATACCAGTCAGACAGGCTCCGGAGGATTGCGTAACCAACCCTGCGCGGGCGGATGCGCGTCAACTTCTAGAGAAATGCTATTGTTGTAGTCAGTCTTTCTCATATTTTTATAGAATAAGGTGTGTGAACTTTCTGTTTCTTTTGCCAAGCACACAAAGTTCACTTGATTGTAAATGGATGCTATAACCATATTATTTTTACAAATGTCTTGTTAAACTTTATAAACAAAGCACACCTGATGTGGGGCTCGTAGTGTTCGCTGAAGACAAACATTATGTAATAGGGGCACAAGGTTTAAAAGAATTGACAGCAAAAATGTGTTCATTCATTATTAATAGTAGTGTTGAAAATCTCTTTAATTACTTTACAGCGAAGAAATTAATCTTAATAAAAAAAATATTATTATATTTAAGACATCTCGAAACGATGGTGACTTAGATATCAAATAAAAAGGCGATAAAATCAAACTGGTAAATACAGTAAAGTTCTTGGAATAAATGTAGATTCTCGTTTAAACTAGAAGGAAGATCTGGCTGCAATTGATGCATCTATATCTTCTGTCTGTTACGCCCTTAGAATCCTAAGGGATGAAATTGATTCAAACCAACTCAAAACAGTATATCACGCACTGGTGGATTCTAGATTGAGATTACTAGATGATTCTAGATATAGTGTAATGGTTTGGGGAAACTGCTATAGCTGTATTTGCCAGAGAGCACTTGTGCTTCAGAAGTGTGCTGCAAGAACTATTTTTAGGCTCTCGCAGTGAGTCATTCAAAGAACACTTTAAAAAATTTGGATTATTAACAGCAGTAACAAGTTAATTATTGTAATCGTACTAACCCACTTGGCTACAATTATACGACAACACGAAAAGCATAAGGAAGGGGAGCTCAGAGAGAAGAGCACACATAAAAAGGCAATAAAAAATAGTAATACTTCAAAAATCATCTATATTGAAAAGGAAAACATTATCTAAAGTAGCAAGCAGTTGAGTTATTTAATAAGTTACCCACCGACTATTTACAATACAAATTTATTTAAAGCAAAACTAAAAGCTTCTTTCTCGTTAGAATTTTTTTTAAATTGTCTCTTTAAATTTGGTGTCTATTTTGGTGTTAAATGAGAATAAATAGATATAATAAATTATTTTAGACATAAGATAACGCTCTGACTTTATATCTCAAAAAATTGCTTAGTGACCTACATAACATAAATTACTTTTATTGGCATATTGAACTGAATTTGAAGCATTTTTCTTTGTTGTTTTAATTTCTTTTTACTTTTAACATATAAGTATTATTGTACTTTGACAACTATTAATAATGAGTTGTGATATAGTTGAAAATTAGAAATGATATATTTTATGAATTGAGTTCGGTTTAACGCAATTTTTAACTAGTTACGTAATTAACACTCTGCGCTACGTTCAGACGTGGGCGATAACTATGACTGCCTCGACGATTTCGCATCGTAACAGCCCAGAGACAGGATGTTGGTGGTGTTTGACCCCGTGCCTGGCGAAGCACGTGAATCCATTAGTCCTGCGCCTGATGAATCATTTGTCGTATCGTATCGAATTGCCGTCCCATTAAGCTATGAAAGTGAGATAATAAACATTGCACCTGTGGTCGCACGCACAATATTTGTTATTTTCTTTCTTTTATTTTTTAAAAAGCGTTTTCAAAAGCGTTACCTTCACGGTAGGATTTTCTCCTGTATGTGTCCTGTGTTTTGTCCACGAGGCAGTTTGCTCACATAAATTTTACATGTATGACTTATAGGCCATACAAATACTTGTTCTGATCGGGATTCGAATCCGCAGCCCTTAAGCGCTGTTACTCATTGCGCCGTCACTCTATTATCAGCCAACCGATATAAAGAAAGACATCTTTATATCTGTTGGCTGGTCTCCATTGAGACGCCGGTGACCGAAATTCGGTCTGGAGGACATTATTTTTGTTTTATGTGGGCGGTAGGTTGCGCACGCACAGTGCTGTGTGCTGTGGCGATGCATTCAACAAAACAAGCTCAAAAGAGCGCGCGGAGTGCGGGCCGGAGGGGGCACGAGGCTGTTGTCGTCGGTGTGAGAGGAGGGGAGCGGAGTCGGCGGCAGTCGTAGCCGCGATGTGCCACGCGGTGGTCCTCGGTGTGCTGTTCTCGCTCCCCTCCTATCTTTACGCGGCCGTGCCGTTCAGGTGAGCCGCGACGTCGTTGTGTGCTTGTGCTACTTCGAGTGACCGTTTGTTTTCCGAAAAGTCGCATACCTATGGATGTTTGTCGGCCGGGGGACAAGCCTTCGCCAACGTCAGCTTTCTCACCGGACTAACCCACCGTTTATGAATCACTTACAAGGAAACGAGCGTAACATTGACGCATTAAAAGAGCGTAAAGGTACGCGATGGGCGGCACGTCATGGACCGCTGGCTGGAGACGCTTGTCCTGTGGCTCTCGGTGCTGGTCGACACTCTGCTCGGGAAGTTAGTACCACTAGGTTTCTGCACGTGAACCAGACCCATCACACTTATTCAAGTTGGGCTCACCACTGTGTTATTTATAAGCCAGCTCTAAGTAGTGTGCGGAGTAGTGGTCCATTTGCGTATTGAATTATTTTCTATTACTTACTTTTATTAGCCCTGCTGTTCCGTGGCTAATGTGAATGTTTTGTGCACAGAAATCGTAATAATTATTAAATACGATTTCTGTGGTTTTGTGATAATTTCGCAGCCGCATCCGGTACCGTTTTGCTATCAATGCAACCACTTCTGCTGTACACTAGCACTAGTAACTACTATTGCCAGTTATATATTTCGTTTGACGTTATTCTAGAAGAATCGCTTATCGTTTCCATTTGAAGGTACATTTATTTGCGTTTGCGTTCACTGGTATCTTATGTTTAATTAATTATCTATTCTGTGACATTGCGTCAATTAATTGATACTACGTTACGACATATAAAAAAGTATTTAGCGTGGCTCGTTATCGCTCGAAAATACATAATGGATTTGTAATGTGCGAGGTCGTGGCGAGGCGCAGTTACCGGGCTACGTGACGACTCGGATACGATGTAAATAAATAAATAAATAAAATCAATCGTTTATTGTAACGATGCAGGAGTGAGCCACGGGTAGAGATTTATCATGTGTCAGGATTTGTTTTGACTATTTTGGTAGTTGGACGTTAAAGCAACGTTAACGCAGGGTTAACGCAAATGAAGTAATCAGTCAAATTTCATTTGCGAAACCTTTTGCGACAATAGGTTTCTTATGCAACAGTATTCTAATAGCCACGTAATATCAAATGGTTTAAAACTATTGTTTTGTGGAAAAACGCTTAGTTCTTGGACGTTACTGAAACAATTAAATGTGCGATTTGTCGTAACACGTTACATTCTTATTTTCGACGCAACGTGTTGCTGTAACAAGTTGCGAAAAAAAACTACTCATCTCCTCTTTTTGTCTCTTTTCAGGATTACGAATTTTTCGATTTTGCAATAAAATACTATAGTTTTTTTTTTGCGTGGGAGGGGTGTAATCTGCGAAGTAGACTGATTGCAGGAGTGCACAAAACTAATGATTGTTGTTTATTTCCACGCTTGTTAATTTACGTTTGCAACAAAATGTCAGGACTTTTCAAATTATCCATCTGGTAACTCAAGCCCGGCCAGCGATAAGGTCAGGGACGGGAATGACTCACTGTCCAGTGCGTCGCACTCGCCTGATTGATGCATACCTAATTTGATTTTCTCAAGTACCCGCTAACTTATCCGCCTACATGATATGATCTAAAACCAGTTATAAACGGACAAGAAAAACATTATGAAATAAACAATAAACATTGTGTTAGAAAATAATGTAAACTATTTATCTAAATAAATGAACACTACTTAGTAAAGACTTTACGTTATAAAATATTAATGGATGCATTAGAAGTAAATACAATATACGTATCACCAAAATAAATGAAATGTGTCACAGGACAGCCTCACTGTAACATCACCTTCTTTACTGGTACTGAAAGAATTACCGCGACGCGATGGACACAACGACGACAACGATTAAACCTTGTTGAATGACTTAAGCTAGTTGAGGGTATGGAGCTTTAGCGCTTATATTTGTGAATGATATTAATAGAATAATGAGGTATACAATAATCAAAGGATCGTATATAAACAAGACATTTGACTATATATATAATTGATATGCGTTTACGTTTGTAGGAAATTGTGTACGTCGACCTTTCGTCCATCCATACATGGTCAGCAGAACGTTGTTCTGTTGGGGTTGGTCGGGAGTAGGGCTTGCGGAACCGGATTCGTTTCTCTTTTTTATACCCGGTTCGAAAAGAGATTCGGAATCGGCATTCCCGGTATATTTTTATTTAAGTTGCTATTTTTTCCTAATTTAATCAAACAAATTCTTGGCAAACTGTTCGCCAGTTGCTCTTACACTTAAAAAATAAATTAAAACAAACAAATATTTATTTATAATAAAAGTCCGATATGTTTAGGTAGGAATATTGAAAAAAAAAAACTCTTATTTACTAAGTAACTATTAATTCTAACTGATGGCAAATAAAAATTAAAGAGTAACACTATACGAAATCATCATTTAATTAATTTATTTGAATAACCGGGATACTGCTCCGCGGAACACTGATTCTGTTCAGGTACCAAAAGAACCGGGATATCCCGGGAATTCCAGAACCAGGAACTCCCGGGTGCATGCTATAGTTGGGAGGCACTGCATGGGCGCATTGACAGCGAACTAACGACGTATTTCTTTTGTATATAAGGGGGAACAAATTAGCATGCAGCTCACCTGATGGTAAGTGTCGACCGCCGCCCATGAACAACTGCAACACTAGGAAAATTGCAGGTATGTTTCCGAGCTTTTAAAAAGGAGTAAGCTTGCTTCTTGAAAGTCCTTATACCGTATCGGTGCGAGAAAGAAAAAACTAGTAGATCGCACAGTAGTGGACCGCCAAGCATCCAGATTATCTGGATGGTGACGTAAGTTTTTTTATAACGTGCTAAAGTCATGTTGCAGCTATATTATGCTTGTAGCACAAATGAGACGACTCGGCCAAGGTAGGACCACGCTCTTACAGAATACCAGCGTAAAATAGTAGCTTAATGTTGTGCTTCGTATGGTGAATGTAGAGAACCGGGGTCCCTTTTTACTGTTCTGTACTATTCGCTCTTAGTCCTCAGGGGGATAATGCATCTGCATATTTGTTCTTAATCAAGGATAAATGCAGATCTCTATGGGTTGCATAATCCATTTACCATCAGGTGGATTGTGTGCTCGTCTGTTACTCTATATTTATTTTTAAAGAACTTCGAGTGGATTGCACAGTGGTGGAGCACCAAGCATCCAGATAGAGTGGATGGTGACCTGAGTTTTGTCAAGATGTGCGTAACGATACGAGGGAATGAGTGTGTAGTGTTGCTGAATAAATAATATCTCTTATTATGCTGCTTTTCTCCTCACTCATCTCACTCAGCGCTGCTGTGATTTAGTACAGCAGCAGTTGCTAAAATAGGGATCTAATTTGACTTCACATGAATTCTCTGACATTTTTTATCACGTTCTCTTCGTGATATCAAATTAAGTTTTCCTTCTTGTTTGTTTGTTTCAGGAAGGCGCGGCGCAAGGAGCGCGAGGGCGAGCCGGCCGGCGACCCCAAACTGTACCTGCAGGAGGCGTTGCTGGAGCGCAAGCTGCCCGAGCTGGACATGCGCCAGCTAGTGGACCTGCCGCACGGCCTCGACTACAACGAGTGGCTTGCCTCGCACAGTCAGTACACCAACATATCATTATAACAACATACCAACGTACCAACCAACCTCCACTCTACTGTCTATATTTTTGTCATCTTTAAAAAATATATCATTATTATATAGTATCGAAGCAGAGTTTAGCGAATTTTTCTTCTTGGCCGAAGCTTCGCTTTGTTTGGACACTATTAGCATATTTAGTGTATATAGTATAGTGTGTTTGCATATAATATGTGTACTCTTTTTTAATAAAGACATTAATTAATTCGCAACTATCCGCATAAAAATACAATGATGTGTCTTACCTGGATTGTAGAGCACCTCCCGCCCTCCCTCAATTGCGTGCACCAATCCCGTCACCACTAATCCCAGCACCACTACTCCCAACAACACTACTCCCGGCACCACTACTCACAACACCACTATTCCAGGAAAGACACACCATCGACGACAATACGACACATGTTTCGCCTCTACACGAGGCATCTTCAGGTGATGTAGACTCTACGGCGGCTGACCGCTAAGACTTTTTTTTCCTTTTTTCCTTATACTCTTATCACACTTTGCCTCGTTGGTCTAGTGGTCGTAAACACGACAACTGATCATGAGGTCCCAGATCCGAATCTAATGTTCGATAAAAAAAACAGTTACTGAGTTTTTCTATCAAGATATTTTGCCCGGAGTCAGAAAGTTGGCGGTGTTACACCCCCGTTCTTCGCCTGATCTCTCTCCGGTCTTATTAGTTTACTGTCCCATTGGACTATGAGAGTGAGAGAATAGAGATTGCACCTGTGCTTGTTCATACACTTGGGCACTATAATCCTGTTATACGTAGATGGCGTCTCCGTAGAGACTGACCGCCGTAACCGTAATTCGGTCTAGAGGACATTACTAGTCTAGCACAAGTTCACAACAGTACAGTAATGCGGTGGCTTTGTTTACGCATGCGGTCTCGGCCTCGTTTCCACCGGCACGGTGCGCTGTCGACCCACCGTGCGAACTCGGCGCTCCAAATGTTATTCTGTCAATAACCCGCGAAAATGACAACTTTCCACTACAGTTACCTTTATTTATTAATTATGCTATCGTGCACTTACGCTACGCGGTCGTGCGTAGCTAAAATTTCGGATGAAAAAGCAATTTTAAAAGAGTCTAGATACCAACCTAGCTTCCCGATGTACACAGTGCCTACAGGTAATTTCATGTACCGGTGCAATAAGCGCTAGTGTTTTGTTCTTGCGGCGAGCTTGCGCGGCTATAGCGAGGCCGCCTGGACCTCTGCATGTACACAAACTCCTAGTCTATCGTCATAGATGGTATATATATTTTAAATGAGATCAGAATTTAAATGAGAAATTAAGATTTGTTGCGCATATATATCAGAGGTACAAAACGTGTGTTTCTTCTGGTAACACACATTTTGCTTTGTATAAGTTACACGCTTTAATTCAAATTAAGACTCACTATTTAGAAAGTCGACTGAGGTCAAAAATAAAAATAATGTTTTTACTTACAGCACTTATGGTTATTTTGTATGAGTTTAGTCGCGGTTTGATGATAGATCCAAGTTGCAGCAATTATATTATGGTTGTAGCATACCAGCGCGAAATAGCAGCTTAATGCTGCTTTATTTCGTATAGTGAGTGTAGGGAACCGGAGACCCCTTTACTGGATACGGAGCATTCCATCTTAGTCTTCAGGGGTGACAACGCATCTGCAAGTGATTCTTAATGGACGATATATTTAGATTTCTATGGGCCACAGCATCCACTTGTCATCAGGTGGATTGTGTGCTATTTGTCATCCTTATTCTATAAAAAAAACTGGAACGTTTGTTGCGGCGCGTCCCGCACGCGAGCATCGCGCATAGCGCACACTGCCTCGTCCGACTAGTTGGAAAGTGGAGGTGTAAACACTAAATAGTGAGAGGTTCCATTTTTTTACGACAGAGAAATTTAACACCACAGATGACCGCATACGACGTGATTTGCATTTAATGGTCGAGCTTCGAGCGAACGTTAGGCCTATCACATAAGTGACTGGTGTTCACGATTTTGACTAACGCACGGTGCGTTTGATTTTTGTTAAATTCACGTATAAAATTTGGACTCGAATCCGATCTCAATTTCAGATTTGTTGATGCCTTTTTTGTAGTGAAGTTGCAGATTTATTTCAAGAACAAGTATCCGTTGCAGACATGCTGCGCACTGTTTCCGTAAACACTTCAGAGACTGTTTTGATCATTTTAATATATTTTATTTAAATAATCTTCGTTCGTACGCTAAAAATTTATTTGTGAGCTGATGATACCTCTCCTGTGCTTACAATAAATAGTTTTACAAACTCATTTGAATGTGTAAATGAAGGCGTATCTCAAGTAGTCAGTTGTAATGGTTTACAACTGACTACTTGATTTTGTTTGTCAACGAAACATGTATAAAATTTTCTTTTTACGAAGTTTGAAGTAGATTACTAATCATTCTATTCTACAGTTTTCCTTGGTATTACGAGAATCTCGTCTTCAATGTATAAACCCCCTATTGAAGCTTTGTCAATGAGACTCAATTGCACTCTGCGTGTAGTTAATTCAAAAAAACTTGACTACTTAAAAAAGTTACTGAGAAGCGAAAAGTTTTCTATCCTGTGTCACTTCTACAACTGAGATGAGAATCTAACGTCACCCCATTTTTTGATTTGAGGACAAAGTGAAAGAAAGAGAGGTTTATACTAGTAATTTTCGTAGTAAAATGTCCTATGGGTTATTGTTCTGAGGATTGGTAGCTGATGCTAAAATATATTCTACCACAGTGAAGAACCGTTCGTGCCTGCAATATACCAGATCAAGGGGCTCTCAAATTATATCTGAACTGTGGCTTCGTTCATAATATTTATTATCTATTATTAAAATAATAAATTTTATTTGATACAATTTTTTGATAAAATGATCTAAACTTGCTGTTGGCAAGTACAGGCTTCATAACACGATTCCCTCTAACATTAGCGAGTTGCTTTGCATAAATTCAAGGCTAATGTAATATAAAGCATTCTAATGAAAAAAGGTTATATAAATAAGATGATTATTTAAATGATAAGAACGCTTGTACATGTTATGAGCTTTCTTAGATTTTATAAATTGTAATTGTTTTCTCCTAACAGTTGTTAGTAGAAAATAGTTACCTATATTTGAGTTTCTCGTCGTTTCTTCTCACTAGGTTTCCCACAGGAAAGAAATATTGATTGAAGTAAGGGCGTAGCTTTTTTGATTTTAGAAAATGGTAAAATAACCTTTTTTTAAAGGACAATTTAGAATAAAAATATTTTGACTTTGACTTTAAGATATTCCCGTGCATTTACATTAAGTAAATAATATTCTACCTCGCCGAATAAAAGCGGAGTGAAGTAGACAGCCTAAATTAAGTCGTTCATTGTTTATGGGTTGATCCTCCCTGGTGGAAATCTTGCAGCTCCGATGACTACATTATGAATGCCATACACGATCCCGTTTAGCGTCAATTTTGCAGCGCGCTTGAAGCGGCGTCCGGTAAACTGCACGGTGTATGGCTATCAGTGTGCATGACAAGTCTACTTAAAGCAAAAAATGGATTTCGATTCTGCCGACTTGATCAAGCCTGCAGCGTCATGTAAACTTGAACGTGTGTATGAGCGGTAAAGTTTGCATGACGTTAGTCGGAGCAACAAGCGAGAGACGTCATGGTTTCAACTTGTGCGGAGTCATGCAAACTTGAACGTGAGTGGTCTATATGAATGCCCTGTAAACTGGACGCCGCTCCCAGTACGCTGCAGACTCGACGGTAAATTGGATCGTGTATGGCATCGATTAGCGAGCATGCAAGTGTGACGATCAAGGTAAAACTTCCCTGCACCAGGAGGAGCCCATGCGCAACTGTTGCCTTACAGGCTGATGATGAAGATAAGGAATATTTAAATGAGTGGCATGCGGGGGTGGTTTTAGATTGACTTATTTGATTTTGCCTGTATTCGTGACTAATGTCGATTTACGACATTGCGATGGCAATATAGTTTAAATTGGGCAAACCGTTTAACTAAAGTGCTTTTAAGATCGCTACACAACGGCTAGTTGGAGGTGCTGAAACTTTAGGATATTAGTTTGAATTGTACTCCGAGTTGTGAAAAATAGAATGGAATAATTTTTATTGGATACTAGCTGGTACCCGACGCATTGCTGCCGCAGAAGAAATAATGGTTAGTGGTGCATTTGGAAGAGTTATATTATGGAATGATAGTACTTTCATTGAAGTTGAATCATATATAAATTCGAAATAAATTTTTCGGTACGATACGCGCGCCACCTGCTGTAAGTACTATGCTTTCGCGCAAGCAATAAGTTGACAAAGGTTTACCGCAATCTGATGAACGGTTTGGCAGCGCTTTTTTATAGGATAGAGTGACAAACGAGTACACAGTCCACCTGATGTGAAGTGGTTGCTGTGGCCCATAGACATCCACATCTATTCTCGATTACGAACCAAAATGCAGATGCGTTGTCACCCGTGAGGACTAAGATGAAATGCTTGATTTCCAGTATAAGGGGTCTCCGGTTCTCTACACTCACCATACGAAACACAGCAGAGGCTACTTTTACGCTGGTATTCTCAAACTTTAATTTTCATATATTACGTAAGTCTTATTGAAAGTAAATGTTCATTATTACCACCACTGGTTCGGAAAAAGCCTATGTCCTATGAAGAACCAGAAAGGAATCCAGTGGGATTTTTTTATACATAAAATATTACAATAAAACACAGGTTGTACAAACTACTTACAATTCTTATTTTGTAAACAGCTTCGAAGAGACCATCTCATCCCCTCGGGTTATTATGAACCATATTTGCTGTTCAGAATGGAACAAGGGAGATAAAATAAAGCTCTAAGTGGATTGAATGGAGTTCTAAATTCATTACATTACAACCTATAAGAGTCTACTGCTGAACATAGGCCTCTTCTGTAGGTTGACTCAAGGGGTTTTGTCATAGTTGGCACGCTTGGCAAGCGGGTTGGCAATCGCAGCTTCTTATTATTTTGAGTTGTAATCAGGAAAATGCTGCTGGCCAGTCTCCTGTTCCAGTTGCTCTCTGGTCCTCTTACGACACCCACGGGGTGATAGTATGGGGTAGTGGATATTCTTTCACCGCCACTACACGGTCCTTAGAACTGTTACAATTGTAATTCTAATACAATTACAGTACCTAGGTAAAATGCGGTTGCGCGTTCGATAGGATGTTTTTTTTTTTACTCGTATTAACGAACGAACTAGTATTTAACATATTTGAATTGAAACGAAAGCATGGACTAAATGCAATCATTGTGTAAACCATATTATATTATAATGTCGCTTTTAATACAGTTGTTGTTTAATAAAATAAATATTTAAACTTGGTAATAGTACCTTGTGTATTTTTTGGGACTTAATTGTGAGACAGATGTACTGAGATGTCAAAGTTAATATACATACATATATTATGTTTTTGATTTCTCTAGAGACTCCGTTTTTAGGTTATAAATAGCTAGCATTCGTCCCGCTCTTTCCATCATCAGACAACCAGACGGTCGGCGGGTGTTCACTCCTTTGTAGTCGATATTCCACGAGTCCAACGTTAGAATCAAACGGTTTGCTTCTACTTTTGTAATGCATACAACAAAGGAGTGAAATCATTTTTTTCATTCGGCGCCTTTCTTTCCGTTCGAATACAATCTGGGCATCTTCAAAGCAAAAGTGCATAGGCTTTTATATTTTTTCGCATACGCTGGACAGTGCGATTTAATATCTAGGGCTTCATCATCAATCGCCACCAGGTGAGATTGTGATCTAGCACGTGACTTATAATAATTAAAAAGAATTACGTGTGCACTGCACAACCGTTGGAAGTGAAACTTTCAGAAAAGGACACCGATACTGTATTTTATCTCTTCTTTATAGTATAAGCGTGAAAAATGAGCACACAGTCCACCGCATGTTAAGTGGATGCTATGGCCCATAGACATCTACATTTATCTTCAATTAAAAATCAAAATGCAGATGCGTTGCCAGCCAGGATTGAGATGGAATGCCACGTTTCCAGTAAAAAGGGTCTCCGGTTCTCTACACTCACCATACAAAACACAACACCATTAAGCTGCTGTTTACGCTGGTATTTTGTGAGAGCGTGGTCCTACCCCGGTCGATCAGATTCATTCGTGCTGCAATCACAATATAGCTGCAGCATGGCTCCACCACAGCTGCAGCATGGCTCCACCACGTAAACATATTATCTCATTCTCTCGCAGGCTAAATTCTATAGATGTATATCTTTTTTTCTTTTTGGTGTAATTTTATCTAATTTTAGAAAAACAACTATTTTTAAGAAGTTTTCACTGCAATAAGAGTTCGTGTTCCGCAAAACGAAAATAGTTAGTATATACGTGAAGTAATGGTGGCGTGTGGTTGTGGTTGCAGCGCTGGCGCTGTTCGACCACGTGAACCTGGTGTACGGCACGGTGTCGGAGTTCTGCACGGCGGCGACGTGTCCCGAGATGACGGGCCCCGGCGGCCGCGTGTACGCCTGGTACGACGAGCGCGGCAAGAAGACGCGCGTCGCAGCGCCACAGTACGTGGACTACGTCATGACCTACACACAGAAGACGGTCAACGATGAGACCATCTTCCCTACTAAATATGGTGAGGATCTATGTATATATATATAGGATAAACATAAAGTTATGAAGACTACCTACTGGTGCGTTAACTACTCTTCAATTTTTCAATATGATATAGGTGGACGCTGTGACCCATAGTCACATCTATCTCTAATTAAGAATTAAAATTCAGATGCGTTATCACCCTTCAGGACTAAAATGAAATCATTTCCAGTAATAAGGGTCTCCGGTTCTCAACACTCACCATTCGAAACACAGCAATATTTCACACAGTTGCTATGCTGTAAAAGCGTGATCCTATCCTGGTCGAGCCGACCCATTTGTTTTATAACCGTGAGATAGCTGCAGCGAGGCTCTACCACGTATTAAGTAAACATGTAAATTTTTCACAGCATGTAAATTATAATGGCACTCAATATTCTGCAAACTGGGGCACAGCTGTGGAGATATTTACAGTGGTACCTCCCCAGAATTTAGATTGTTTACATTGGAATTATTTTATTTTTCTTTTATATCTATCTCGTCGTGTGGTCCGTATACCCACTCGAATGTCGGGGTCATTTTGACCAATATGGCGCATCTGTCGAGCACTTTTCGAAGTACTAAGTAAGTATATAGCAAGTATCCTAAGTATATATATATATATATATATATATACTAAGTAAGTATATTAAAATCATATATCAATGGAAACGTTATTAAATAAGCTATCAGATTATGCATAACAGATATATACGTTATATATATGTATGTTATGTATATGTTACAAATAGTTTGCTATCACTCGACGCCATGTTATGGCGTTTGACAGATACGCATATTATTTGAGACACCAGAATATGGCGTTTGAACGTACGAGGGCATAAGAGAATTTGTTACATATTAAGATGTCTGTGCCAAATAAATAGTTGTTTCTTTCTTTCATAACCCTCTCACCCGATGCCCTCTTGTAATAGACGGTTTGACCATCTCGAATTTATTAAGCGGGCCGGCGCGGCGACGTGAAAAAGCATCAAAGGTGCGAAGAATTTTGGTACTGTGATTTCCAGTCCGTCCGTTAAACGGCCAAAACAAACTTAACGGTTTCATGGCGCAGCGGCTTAGCAATTAGTTGCAGCACTAAGGGCCACGGGTTTGCATCCCGCATAGAACAATTATTTGTATGGCCTACAAATAATTATTGTTCCGGATCTGGATGTTTGTCCTTGTGAAATTTATGTATGTAAACTGTCCCCACGATATAAGAGAAAATTCTAGTGTGGAGATAATATTTTTTTAAGAAAAAAACCCACGTAGGTCTAGTAACGTAGGTAATGATTTTTTCTTTCAAATATAATATTCAATAATATTTTTGAAAGTTGTAATATCTTGGTTGGAAGATGTTTGTTGAACTTAGCGTCGCTAACGCGAATCTAAATTGCGTGAACCGTAATGGTTCGACCAACGGAACGAAGCGGAACGAGATCACGCAGTCAAGTAACCTTTGGCCTCACATAGGATCGCAGTCACGCTGAATCTTATCGCCACCGCTCCAATCCTATATTTCCTTTATATTATATTTTAAAAGTTATGTTATTAATACTTGGAAAAAAGATACACTGTCAAGTAAGATTGAAAAAGCGACGCCTGAGGCCGGTCAATTTCGTTTTGGAATTCCGATTCGGGATTCCGAACGCAGCAAGAAGTAGGCATGTCGATCTGAGTTAATCGAAGAGTCGATTTCTTATGACCAAAAGATCGATTTTTAATCGATATATAGTACTGAATCCGTCCAGTGAATCGATATTTCACCCTAGAAAATCGAGATCGAATCTTTTCTGTTTCCATAAAAACTATAATTATTTACAATTAGTAGAATTTACCTAAACTCGTAAAGAACGGCTGTTTTTCTTTTTAAAATTAGCAAAACTATCGTGTGCTCAGTTTCTTTTGCCTCTTCTTAATGGATTTAAAAAATAAACAATAACTTACGTTTGTAATCTGTACTTTGTACGAATCTGAAAGCAAATCGAAAAAATATCGATTTTTGGAAATCGATCTCTTACACCTCGATTTTTTTTGTGAATTGATTCATCAGATTGCGATTCGAATCGATTTAAAAGTCGACCTTTTTCGGAAAGAATTGACATCCCTAGCAGCAAGTTCATATAAAATCAAAACTCGTCACACACCTACAGTAGTTTTCCTTCCGAAACGGAATTCCGTATGTAGTGTGTGGCAGGCCTAAAAAGAGACAAACATGAACGTCTAGATTTAGCCCGCGAAAGAATGAGATAGACTACAGTATACAGTGTTTCCTATTATCTCGGTCTACTTTTCTGAAGATGTCACTTGTACCGCGTGTGAACTGTATACATGTTTTTATTGTTTTTCATTCTTTCATAAGCCTTAATTTCATAAGGCGACATTGCGAGAGTCGTGACGGGTAAGCAATGACGGCGTCACATCCGTAAAATTGCAGTGAGAGACTGAGACAGCAATATATTAAAGAATATTGGACGACCGTTGAAGACGTTCCGCTCTGACTATTGCAAGCGAATTTCCTGTTCCGCTCGCGAAGTATTATCCGTGATACGTTTGGTCTTGTCTATGGCTTATAAGAGAAATATTCGAAGATAAACGTTTATTTCATACTAGAGATCCGCCCTGGCTTCACCTAATTACGATCCATTAATGTGGCGTTATTTGTATTTAAGATAATGAAACACTATATATTTTATCAAATTATCGTTTTTTTTTTCAAAAGAAAAATCTCCAAGTTTTTCGGGTGAAATATAGCCTGTGTCACTGTTCTGCTCGCTATCTGTTCATGAAGTTCAGCTAACCCGAAGATTAGCGTAGAGACAGACAAACATTTTAAAAATGATTATTCGTGACTTAATGACATGGAAACAACTCCCTCAGCTTAATCGTCATCATCATCATCACAATCATTACAACCCTTTATAAGACCACTGCTGACCATAGCAGTGGTCTTGTAAAGGCCTCCCTCAAGGAACTGTAGCAAGGTCCTGAGCCCTATCTCTATCCCGCCCCGCATCTATTGACTGTTTGCATGTCCTACCAGGTCGTTACTTCACGTAGCGTGAGGGGGGGGGGGGACGCCATACTCTTCGCTAAGCTCAATAAAAGGCAGTTATTTCGATATTAGAAATTTATTTAATATGTGCATTCATTCAATTTTATTTATATGTATAATAATAATAATAAATAATGTCCTCCAGACCGAATTTCGACCACGGCGGCCTGCCTCAACGGAGGCTAGCGATCGGCGCAGGACAGAATTATATTGCCCAAGCATGCGCAAGCACAGGTGCACTCTCTATTCCCTCACTCTCATAGTCCGATGGGACGGCATTCCGATACGACTGGAGAGAGATCTGGTGCAGGACCAACGTCTTTACGTGCTTTCCGAGGCACGGGGGTGAGACACCGCCAACTTCCTGACTCCGGGCAACTACTGGGAATTTCTTGACGGAAAAACTCAATAATTAATTTTTTGGCCCTACCCGGAATTCGAACCCAGGACCTCATGATCAGCAGTTGCACTACTACAACCACTAGACCAAGAAGGCAGTGATATTACAGATTTATTTAATTTGTGCATTTATTCAATTTTATTTATGGTGCAAGGATATACACTCTACTAGTTCATATCGTCCCGAGGGTGTCGTAAGGTGATAGAGGGCAAATGAAACAGCACTCGGGCAGCTACATCTTCCTAATAACAACTCAAAATAATAAAAAAACTGCCGGTGCCAACCCTCCCTATGAGGCAAAAGACGGGGGAGGCCTGTGCTCAGTAGTGGACTATTGTAGGCTGTGATGGTTCAAGATAGTAAGATAGCTTATTAATAGGTATTTAAATAGCAACTTATCTCAATGTTTCCTTAATTCTACTTTACTGATGCGAGCACACACTTGGCGAAAGTATTTGCAACGATGTCTAAAAATATGCAGTCGTTATTTTTGTATTTCATTTACTTGTTTACACAAGGCGCATAAAATATTCGCAGCTTCTGGATCAAGGCTATTTCGAGATTTTCTTATACTCTGTCGTTGCGTTTCCAATTTTTTTTAAGACGAACCCTTACACTAGGATTTTCTAGTTTAATAGAGACGGTTTACAAACATAAATAACACAAGAACAAACATCCAGACCCTAAACAATTATTTGTAGGCAGTACAAATACTTGTTCCATGCGTGGTATTTGAACCCGCGGCTCCCAGCGCTGCAACTCATTCAATCAAAAAGTGATTTGCTAATTAGTTTGACTTAGTCAAACTAATTGAAACAGTAGTAAGCATATCAGACATGAGCAACTAGTATACTCTAATAGGACGGCCTCCTAGATTCAATTTAATTCATCCAGTGTTATCTTACGATGCGTACAAAAGAAAGCAAAGAAATACTAATAAATTAGTCGTCTATCCGCCTGAAAGAGAGAAGGAAACATTTATTTGTCCAACACATATAATTGAGAAACTATATACGTGGTAGAGCCATGCTGCAGTTATATTAGTAGTGTAGTTGTAGCACGAATGGATCGGCTCGACCGAGGAAGGACCACGCTCTCACAGAATACCAACGTCAAATAGTAGCTTAATGCTGCTGTGTTTCGTACGATGAGTGTGGAGAACCGGAGACCCTTTTTACTGGAGACGAGGCATTCCATCTTAGTCCTCACGGGTGACAACGCATCTACATTTTGATTCGTAATCGAGGGATGGATGTAGTTGTCTATGGGCCACAGCAACCAGTTACCATCAGGTGGACTGTGTGCTCGTTTACTACCACATCCTATTAAAAAAAAACATAGAGATTAAAACAAATTATAAAATAGTACTTATGCAGTTTTGTGATGTCAAAAAGTTACCACAGAATTGATTTACAGTCGGAACAATAGTCGGCTCATGAACAACTGAACATTGATGAAAAAAGCCTGACAATAAAGACAAATTCTTCTAACAACGAGAGGACTCTCATCTCAGACGGTACTCTTGTATGGGCTGATGAAGAATTGGAATATACTGTATTTTTATACAATAAGAGAAGTGTGACGTGCGAGCGCGCAGTCTGTTGAGAATTACTCGTCAGTAAAATTCAATAAACAACCTTGATGGAATTGTAACCCGGGGACCTTAAGATCGTCTGTCGCATTTACAACCACTAAACCAAAGTGGTAGTGAATGTCAACGGTATGTTTAGATGAACTAGTTTTTTCGGAGTACATCGCGTATATTAACTAAAGCATAAGACATTATTGCTAATATATAGATGGTGCCGTGGGTGTCGTATGAGACGACAAAGAGAAGCAAATCAGGAGATGGGATCAGCAGTGAACTATAATAGAGTGTAACGGTATAGGTAATGGCATGTGGTATGATTGTGGCAGCGAACGAGTTCCCCGCGCAGTTCTCCGTGGTGGTGCGGCGCGTGGTGCGGCTGCTGTTCCACGTGGTGGCGCACCTGTACGCGGCACACTTCCGCGAGCTGGCGCTGCTGCGGCTGCACGCACATCTGCACCTCACCTTCGCGCACCTCACCGCGCTCGACCGCCGATTCGCGCTGCTTGACCACAAGGAGACTGAGGTAACGCACGCACACGCGCACGCACTCATACATACACATACATACATACACAAACACCTGCACCTCACCGCGCTCGACCGCTGCTTCGCGCTGCTCGACCACAAGGAGACCGAGGTAACGCACGCATACACGCACCTCAACCTAACCTACCTACCTTCACCTCTACCGCACCTCCACGTCATCTACCCTTCACCTCGACCGCAACTCCATCTCACCTCCACCGCACCTCCATCCATGCTACCCTTCACCTCCATCCATGCTACCCTTCACCTCCATCCAACCTACCCTTCACCTTCACCGCATCTTCACCTAACCTACTCTTCACCTCCACCATCTACATTTCACACTCCATATCATCTACACTTAACCTCGACCGCACCTCCACCCAACCTACCCTTCACCTTCACTGCACCTCCATCTCATCTACACTTCACCTCCATCGCATCTACACTTCACCTCCATCGCACTTCCACCTAACGTAACCTTCACCTACACCGCACCTTCATTCAACCTACATTTCACCTCCACCGCACCTCCACATCACCTACACTTCAATTCCACCGCACCTCCACATCACCTACACTTCACTTCCACCGCACCTCACATCACCTACACTTCATCTCGACCGCACCTCCACCCAACCTCCACCCAACCTACTGTGGCGGCGCTGTCGTCGCGCCGCAGGCGAAATACACCGAAGCCTAAATCACGCTATCAACATTCCGAATCATAAACAGTATATATAGAACATCTCCGAACTATCACACGGAGTGTTGGCCGCTCCCCGGGCAGAACACCTTGCCCGGCGGGAGATCTCCCCTGTTCCTTCCATGGCCACACTACCATACACCTCTACCGCACCTCCACATCATTACGGGGCGGAAAAGACTCACGGAGCAACTGTCGTTAAATCAATACACAAAAAAGTACTTCTTAACATGAATCACACAATAGCATGTTGAATTCAACGACAAAAACAGCTGCTCCAGTGGCAGAACGTTTTGTATACCACTGTTCACATTTATATCCCACACTGTTGCGACTCTAACAAGTACTGTTTCTCAACGCCGCAGTCTGACCAAAATTCGCGTCGGATTCCGCTAGTGTACGAGCTTCTGTATCGTTTTTCCGGGGTACCTAGTGCGTTTTCCGCAAAATTATCGAGTTTATCGGGTATCATCGACAAGGGTAAATCACACTTTACAATCGAAGCTAACCTTTCGATTCGCGTTTGCTCACTGTGAATAGCGTTCGTTCATTCTCTCTTGTTGGTAGTGGATTCGCGCCGTGAGATAACGAAATTGAGAATGACGTTTTTATTTAGTGATCTTAATATAAGCATCTGTCTTTCAAAGTTGTGGTCATTATGGCGATCTTTATTACTTATTTGATTGTTTCGTAATTGATCAAGATTTCGACAGTTTGTTAATTATGGGATTGTAAATTAGCCATTTAATTGTTAATAGTTCAAAGTACTCAATTAAAAGCAAAAAACATGAAGATATTTTCATTCTAATATGATTTTATAGTGACATTTATAAAGCAGTAAATGGAATTTAAGTTACTTAGTGTTAAGTTAACTTATGATGCGTGTGTTTTGTAACTAGGTTTCGGATTTATTGGATTTTTGGAATGGAGACCTCAGAATTAGCTTGACTAAATTATGGAATAGTGATGGTAGACCTTAGAATACTTTCTTGGGAAAGGCGATTTCTATCCTTAAAATGCCTCGAGGTGTAACAATGCTGAAATATGCACGAGCTCTTGCTTCAATACTGGCGTTATAATAGCAGTCATCTATTATTATTATTTATTAATGCCTTAGCAGCTGCAAACATCTTCCATGTGAAGAATTAACGTCCTGCTATAATTATACATCGTTCACACAAAACGAAATAATAATACACTGTAAAAATCTATATGTGAAACTTTTTTGATTGCTACGGCACAAAGTTTAATATAAATTACGTCTCGAACGATCAAAATTGCCGCTCCCACTTGCAAACACTTGAAACAACCAATCACGAGCTTTAACGTTCGCACTGTCGAATGCGAGACAATCTTCGATGGTCGATATCGACGACTTAATAAACTCTCACTCACGAATTGTGATTCCGATTATTGTCACAAGCTGGCACTGTTTATATTTCACAGAAATCGTAGTTAACGTTACGGGGATCGAACACGTAATAAACTGGCACTAGGCACGAGTTTAACATGGTTTATTAAAAACCGATTTACTTTTTCAAATCCACTAATAATTAATGATTATCTCATGGATGAAGCTGTGCACAAATACACATAATATTTTCGAACTATTGTAAATGTTTTGATCGAAATAATCACTGTATTCTATTGTACGAAGTTTATTACGTAGAGATGCTTGGCGACTAATTTAGATGTATATAAAATAAATCCTAATGTGTAGCATTGCATGGTTATAAATCTAAATCGAAAATTGTACTCTTTAACTTGTCTCAAGGCTCTTTTTTGGGGCCGCTTGTTACGTATGAAAATCGAATTTGTGTATTAAATATCTACGTATGTGTACTGTAGAAATGATGAAAGAAGTACACCGATAGTGATGTAAACCTCAAAATAATGTATCTGTTTAGGAGCCTAGAGAAACTATTGTTATCGACTGTTCGCTGGCTCAAGCTTCTGTCAAAATCTCTCAAACAAATGATTATAAATGATAATTTATTTTTATCGTGGTCGTTACAGGTTCTCCGCGACCTGGAGGTGGCGCTGCGGCTGACGGAGCCGTCGGGTGCAGGTGCAGGGGTAGGGGCGGGCGCGGCGGCGGGTGCGGGGGCGGGCGCAGGTGCGGGCGCGGCGGCGGGCGCCGGCGAGTGCGAGGCGGCGTCGCCGCGGCGGCGCTCGCCCGTGGTGACGCAGCCGCTGGGCTCCGCGTGACCGCACGCCCCTTGTTAACTCTATTGTAAATATTTCAATCTGTTAAGTAGTTCTAGGTGATTACGATTAGTTTATACATTTGTGATTGCTTTGGTTGTAAATAAAAGTGATATTTGTTTAACTAATAAACCCAAAAGCTTTATGAATTCAGACTTTTATTTATTTCCTGTCACTTCGTGACAGCCTATCGAGAGTCCGCTGCTAAACATAGCCCCCGCACATATTGCCTCTCATAATTTGATCATCGCCACGCTTGGCAGGCGGATTAGCAAACTAGTCTTTTTGAAGTGAAAACTGCTTTGAAATCGTTGTGGTTCACAATTCAATGAAACGAAAAACGACACTAAAATGAAACAAAAATATACATCTATAACATTTAGCCCATGAAAAAAAATGACTACCTACGGAAGAAAGTAGACGGCGCTATTACAAAGCATTTTTCCTCGCAATTTTCTAAAGGTTTCACTTCTACCGCGTGTGAACTGAACACTTAGTTATTATTAGAAGGACGCTGCTGCGCATCTTAAAGTTTGTTTCCCTCTATCGTCTTTTAC
Organism: Parnassius smintheus behrii; assembly: GCA_036936625.1. Lineage (NCBI taxonomy): Eukaryota > Metazoa > Arthropoda > Insecta > Lepidoptera > Papilionidae > Parnassius > Parnassius smintheus. Next base: position 55,581,826 of record JAUPFT010000003.1, on the reverse strand, counting down.
GACACCCACCGGACGACTTAGCCTGGTGGATATTCTTACACCGCCACCACACGGTCGCTTTCACGCCAACGCAGAAACAACCGTCCCACACTTCTAAATTAACCAGGAACGGCGAAATAGACGTGAGGAGAACCACAATACAACGTGAAAACACGTAATATACATCAATTTTCACAGATTTCAAAGATGTTAATTATTATTTATTTTTAGAAATAGAAGGGGTACTATCTTTTTAGTTATCGTACTGATAAACAAATAATATTGCGAAAGACAAAAAATACTAAATTATTATCCAAAAGTTCACTATTAGAATTTCACAAGATAAAGTATTTTTTTTTTATAAAATAGGGTGACAAACGAGCACACTGTCCACCTGATGGTAATGGATTCTGTGGCCCAAAGACATCTACATCTATCCTCGATGATAAAATTATTTTTAAAAATGAGAATAATTTTTCTATCAGCGGTGCACACATCATTACAATGCTGTGTTAGGGCCTTAAGGGATTGGCTCCATGAGCGAAAGAATCGCGGCGATATTATCGTCGTGCCATGTACTTCTATACACACTCTCACTTATTTTTATTACACAGCGATGTTGTCACGGCGATGTGACGAGTGGCTGAGGCGAGCGAAATGTCATCGTATCGTCGCGCGCCCGCCATGAAACGTGGCGCTCTCGTCGCGAAAACGTTATCAAATGCTGGCGTCCTGGGTGATTTCTGTGTTGCCTGTCTTTCTGTTAGGAGTCGTCGCGGACACGCAGCGATTCCGTTACGAGAGGCGACGAAACGCTGGTGTAAATCGCTCGTTCGTGGAGACTACCCGATGATAGAAGCGCGGACTCCTGATTCTCTCGCTCGTGGAGGTGGCGCTGTGTATAGAAAGCCAGTATAATTATAGTCTTGAAGGCAGTTCGTCTGATCCCTCAGTGATGACAACGCATGAACTATGAAACAGGTACTCCGATGACAAAACAATCTGTAGTAAATATTACTACTGATCTAAGGTTGAGACTATGTTCTAATTAGTGGTTTAAAATTTGGGCTTAAATAATACACGTAAAGTACAACGACAGTTTGAACTGCAGAAAATACGGACATGAAAATAGTCCACATAAAAATATCGTAAGTGCTAGGTTTTAATTTAGATAAAAAACGGGGGGTGCTAAGAATCTCCGGCTAATGCGCCCTCCTTTCTGCCAAGGAGGGTCGCGTTCGTATACGGCTTAGAGATCTCTAGTCAGATCGTTAAGCCAATTCCTAAAAGGTTGGGTTTAGTGGGTAAAAGTCTCCACACAACCACGCAGCCGGCTGCGTGGGTATGCTATGAGCATTCTCAACCTCCCTCCCCCGCTTTCCGGAGGGTTGCCCATATTTGCTTCGGGCGCAAAAAAAAAAAAAAAGAATCTCCGGCGAAGGTTCGCTTTCTAACTAAGACGACTCAACCTAGTAACATTTACCGCACGCATCCTCAGGACTCACGAGAAGATCCTGAAGCAAGAAAAAGAGATCAAAAAGTTGTGTTGGGATATCATAGTGCTAGGAATGAGGGTTGAAAAATTAAAAGGAAATACGAACAAATGAGGGTTTATTACAGTGGCGAAGCCTCCACAGAAGCCCGGCTTGGCTTGCTCTATAAAACTGCTAAATCAATTATATCAACTAATAAAATAACTCGTAAACTGTTTCAAACTATTTCAAATTTCCTGCTTATGACTTCGTAGCATATAATATGCGACGTCAACACTTGGCAGTTTACTTTCAATTCGAAATACACTGGACTGTCAAAATTAATGAACGCAAGGAGTTGATTTTGTTGTCTCTCTCGCACGCGTTGGCTTTTTACCGGGCTTTCGAGAAGACGATCGCTCCCTTTCTAACCTTTGGCAAAATGTTCTATAATGAAATATAACTACGAAATGTTCATATATCAATTACTATGGAACCAAAAGCCGTGCTTTGCCCTGAAAATTAGGAGTGCGTTAGGAGGTAGGATGCGAAGTACGCGCGATGCGTTTGCAAGTTCACTTCGCATTTCAATGTTTATGTTTATTTTTGTTGTCTGTTAAAAATTTATGCTTTTTCAAAGATTTTTAGTGAAAAAGGGAGGACGATAGTGTTCCTTGTGATAAATATAAGTGTGTTAAAGTGCTAATCGGCAAGGAAAAGGTAAAATCTTTAAAAATGAAAATTTTATTCAATAAACATTTCTTCGTACTTTAATAGGTAGGTACAGGACTCTTTAGTATTAAAGTTCAATTATTCTAGGCGTATTTAAAGATTTAATAACTCAATACTTATATTATCATATGAGCTAAAAATTTAATTTTGAACTTCAGCATAAAATATGAGATACCAAGGTATAAGTTTAATTTTATAGCGATTAATTTTTACAATCTTTTTTTTTTAAGTGAAGCCTAAATTTTAATGTAATAAATAAATGAATACATGTATTGAGGTTTTTAAAGAATATTTACTTCATTCATTCAGTTTAGTATATAAAATTTTAATAGCGCCATCTACTTAATTCTGTAGGTGAAGTCATTTTATCGAACGAAAATTTATTGGTTTTCACGGTGGTATGTAAAGATAACGCTAGATGGCACAAACATGCTATCGGCTAATTTAATAATTTAAGATTTATATTATTCTTCTAAGCATATAACTTAAACAAAATAGTTTCGATGTTTCACATCTGGCAGGCGTCCGTTTTTTAATTTTTTACATAGTTTGTTTGTACTTTGTTTATGATTTTCTTTTGTTCATGTATTCTATTGTATGTAAATATCTTTTTCTTTCGCTCAAGCAAACCCAAACGGCTCTTTTCAAAGCCACCGAAAGTATGCAATTACATATGTCATACAATCTATCTAGCGGTAGTACCTATGCCTTCTGTGTGCTATTTTAAACATGTCCTTGACAGCACTGAATATGAAACTAAAAAGTGGAGACAGATCAAGATTGGTGTATTTTTATAAAACTGCTAAAACAACAAAACTATATCTTGAGCTTGCCCTAGTTTCGAGCCATAGCTTCGCCACTGGTTTACTATAATCTCGCACTTATTCTAGCAGTATAAAGAATCGCACAGGCGACTAAGAGGGATCAGTCTGTAATTCTACGAGTCTCACGGTCGTTACTATGCCTGTTGGGGTTTTCTACTAGTGTAAGCAAGAAAGATCGTGTTGCAGAGAGGCTACCTTGTGTCACATAGAGATGGCTAGTGTTGCTTTGATGTTATCACGTAATTGTGTCCTTCACGTTATAGCGGTGTGTTATTATGACGGAAATATGTTACGGTTGGTCGAATTGTATTGCTCTATAGTGAATATATGGTGCAATGTGATGTTTTGTTGCTGAAGATGATCGGTTGCGTAAGCAGAGCAGAGCCAGTTGAGCATCCGCTCTTACACCTTTGTTATTGTTGCGCGCTTAAGTTCACGTCTGGTAGCTGGCACTAGTGCCATCTAGTGTCGGGGACCAGAACGAGGAGGGCTTCCTAGAAAATGTCAATCTTGAACTTTCCACCAACAGCGCCATCTAGTATCGTACAGAAGAATTAAGCTTTCTAGAAACCCCACACTCTAATTTTCTGTTCGGTAATAAAAGTGTAAATTTTGGTAATTTAATCGGCAGTTTTTATTGTCACGAACCCTAAGGAGGGTTTGTTACTGAATGGTGTTTTTTATTTAAATAATTTTGAGAATTATTTCTAACAATATGATTAAATGAGCTTCGTTGAGAGGGGCGGGACACAGCAATCCTCGAATCTGGAAACTTGTTCTATCACCGGGAGGGCGATTATCTGTTCCAAGGAGGTGTCGGATTTATCGTCCACAAGTCGTTCGTTAACACCGTTGTAAATATTAGGAGTGTGTCGACAAGCTTTGCGTACCTTATTATGAACTACAAAACGATATTGGTTGAAAGTGGTGAAGAGGTTTATGCAACAACAGGGTGTATAAACGGCAAATAAATTTTGTTAAATAGACGATACGATACGACTCTGAGACCTTCTAAAAACGCTTTTTTTAAAAGAGCGGCAACGCACCTGCATTTTCCCTGGTGTGGTTGTGGTCGATGGTTGCGACATGCGTGTACGAAGAATATTACATTTCACAAAGTGTCATCAAAATATGTTGTTAAATACTTTAAAACTGTTGATGTTAAGGAAACTGCAGAACTGTGGCAGATTTACGTTAAAGTTATTGCGTCCATAATAGATACAACCGCACCTTAACTAGCTATTATTTTTAATAATAGTGTCGAATCTGGTGTGTTTGCTAATTTAATGAAGCATAGTAAAGTAATACTTTTATTTAAATCTGGTAGTATTAGACCCCGCCATTTTTATAGCTACTTCTGTACTACATTTGGTAAAATTTTTGAAGGAAATATTCTTGATCAAATATTCAATTTTGGGATGTAAATAATTTACTTTATAAAATACCAATTCGGTTTCACAAGCGGTCCCTAAACAACTGATGCTGGTGTTGAGCTGATTAAGTGTATCTTAAATGCATGGGAAAATTCACAGAATGCTTTGGGTGTATTCTGTGACCTATCCAAAGCCTTCGATTATATTCACCATGAAACATTGATCACATAACTTCAACTATTATAAATATAAAAATAAATAATGCTTTTAAATTTATTATTTCATATTGAAGTTACAGAACACAAAAAGTTGTCATGAATAGTATGAGTTCTTGCGGGTCGATAGTACAAATGGGCGTGCTTCAGGGTTCAATTTTCGGCCCAATTTATTGTAAATATTAATGACTTACCTTACCATGGTAGGGGATAACCATGATTTTGTATAATTTTCTGATGAAACTTCATAAATCTTAAAATTGAATTACTTAATTCGTTTAGTTGCATTTAAATGACATTAAGGCTAAATATATGAAATTCATAACTCCAAATGAAATACTAATTTAATTTTAAATGGGATTATTCGTCGATATCACCATTTTTCTTGGAAGCACTCTAGACGCAAATCTTCAATGGTGCAGTGCTTTTAGAGTTCCGATAGCCCTAGGCTAATTATGTGAAAGCTAGTAAAATATAAAAGCCGGGGGGGGGGGGGACCTTATTAGCTTTCTAATAGTAAGTCGATGAAAGCCCGTAAACAACTACAACACCAGGGATATTGCAGGTGCGTTGCTGCCGGCCTTTTTAAAAGGAGTAAGCTAGTTTCTTGAATAATGATGTCGATAAATTGTAGAGAAAAATCGCCGGTGGTGGATGATTCCACAAAAAATATAGCGAGGAAAAAAACTTCTAGTAAATCGCAGTCATGGCGGACCGCCAAGCATCCGGCTTGTGTGGATGGTACCGTGAGTTTTCCTCCTTCCTGAACTCTTCTGCTTCCGCTCATGTATGAGGCAGGTAAATTAGAAGATCAGAACTAGAACCAGCTGATTAGTGACCTCCAACTGATTAGTGGCCGTATTTGGCGGTTTCTAATCAGCTGGTAGTCCTAAAGGTACCTAACACTAAGGTGGAAAAAAAACATCTTTGATCTTTTTAGCTATAATAACTAAGCATGTGATTGAAATCTCACCTGACGGTAATTTGTGATGAAGCTGTAGATGGTAAATCGCACACTTAGCGTGACAGCAGATTTATATTACTGCAGGCAAGATTAGCTTTATTCTCGCTTGATAATTTCATAATTCATCACGAAACGTAAATTTAATATAAATATAATAAAAATACTCAAACTAAAAAACCAGTAGTAAAACTTAAAATAAATCAACTGACAATTGGGTCTATATTTCGCAGTTGGCAATCGTACCATTACCTAACCTAATTTACAACACTTGTCTAGTCTAAATACCTAACTTATCTACTTAACCTCCTATTTTTCCACTGTGCTAGTATCCACATAGCCACTTTAATTCGAATTTACAGGTTAAATAAACTAAATACCTAATTCAAATCCCCGCTGGTGAAAAATTTCTTAAAGGAAATTTTAACAAGGATAGAGTCATGCTTTTTCATCTATCGTGTAGGTATGTTTATTATTCTGATATGTTCGGTTATGTTTGATGTATGACTTAGTATTAAACTGATCTGTATGATTATACAGATCAGTTTAATACTAAGTTATTTAAAAAAATTGGTATTAAACAGCGTACCGACCTGAACCCTCCGTGGCCTTATGCGGTTCAAATTGTGCCCCATTAATTTCGAGGCTGATTTGGGCTCGGTGTTGTGTCTCCTCTTGTAGGCGGGCATCATCGTGGGTCTTCGACATAGTCCGCAAGTAGTTTGTCGAAAACATCCACGATACTTTGGCGCATTTCTTCAGCACTATCACACTCATGATTAAAAAAGCTTTCTTTCACTCTTTCCTCCTCTTTCCTCTTCCACACAGAAAGTACTCTAACGAGGTAAGATCTGGTGCGCTAGACCTGGTAGCTAAGACCAAGCGTGTGGTCCTAGTCTGCCGATCCAGCGATTATGAAATAGCTCGGTGAGGCGCTCGCGGACGAACCTCACGACATGTGGAGGTGCACCAACATGCTGGAACCATGTGCGGCGATATGAATATCGCCAAAATGTCAACTAACTATTCATCTATGAAGTTTAGGTATCGCTGTCCGTTAAGAGAAACACTAGTCCTAGTATGCATGCTTTAACCCAAAAACCGACTGATAAACCAGCTAATACGTTAACCGACCATCGGGTTTGGTGCCCGGTTTGTCCAACAGCGTGCGGGTTAACCTCGGAATACACGTGTGTATTTCTTCGGTTCCAGGTTCAGTGTTCAATGAAACCAGGCACACGTTGTTGCTCGTATTATAATTAATAACCAAACTTGGCGGTGCACTATGGGAAAACTGGGTGTGTTTCGTCTCAGCGTATGAGAAAGGGAAGGGTAGAGTGAGCCGTGAGAGAATGTGCGAGTAGAGTAATGCTGAGAACAAACCACATGAGTAAAGAAACCGACCAGAGGGGAAGCTACACACAAACGGCTCGCTGCGACTATACCCATACATAGCGCAGCGATGTGTGCGTGAACTCTAACCGACTGGTTCACCGACGCTCCGTCGGGGAACAAACCGGTTTGCGCCGGCTCAGTCAGAGTATCCATGAAAGGGTTGTTGTTAGTCGCGCGCATTGAAATAAATGGAAGAATTTCGTGATTTTATAGATCAATTTTTTTTAAATTTTTTTACTATTAGAATTAAGTTTAGAGATTGTTTATTACAAAATAAGACATTTTACATCTATATAAGTAATTAATTAGTGTTCTGTATAAATTAGTGCGTAACAGTTGTACAATATGTATAAAAGTTCGAGAGAAAGTAATACAATTGCCGGACATTAGTGGAGGTGGTGTTGGTGGTAGTGTAGTAGAGTAGTGTAGAGTAGTGCTGGTGTTGGTGGTAGTGGTGCTGGTGTTGGTTATAGTGCTTGTATTATTGTTGGAGGTGGTGTTGGGTAGTGAACCACCACCAATACCGCCGTCACTTATACCACCACCACAACTAGCATCACCACCACAGTGATTACCACCATCAACATCACAACCATCGCCATTGCCCACTACTACTATCACAGCCATTACTACCACCACCTGATTTTTTGTACTTATGAATGCGTTGTCTAACGAAAATAATATTGATAGAAATATATAAGAGATTAATATGTAATATGAAGCTTCTGTGAGAATACCTATTTCCTTAGAATTCTCTCGAAGGGATTCGCGCGATTTTCAATTGTAAATTTCTCGTATTTTCTTAATAATCACCGCTTTACCTTACAGCAAGATTTCTTAAGACACAATACTATGAAAATTATCCAAATATACAATTTTTGCATTTTCGGTTAGTTACAATAAATAGACATGTTGTTATATTAATTTAAATTACAATAAAATCACGAGTTGTTTTATACGATATAATATTGTTATTTTTTCCTTAAAATTTTCACATTCATCTGGTGACAACCCTATCAAAATAGGTATAGATTTGGACGTTGTTAGGAAGCTTCCCCTCAGGCCCATAGAGTCTTCGCAGACTTTCTATCGGCCGATAGTTTGGTCGGCTTCTTAATCAGTATGAAAGAGTATGCAAATGCGCACATTACAGCGATTCCGTATCGGCCGATAAAAAAGTTTGATGGGCTTCACAATTGCCTTCAAACTAAACTATCGGCGAACTATCGACTGCTTGATCAGTACGGCGCTCTTCCCCACCCGCACACTCGTCGATTATTTCATCGGCCGACTCGTCCGATAGTTTCAATTCGCTCTGCGTTGGATGCGGGAAAGGTCATGTGCGTGGGTGAGGGCGCATAATGGTTTCGAATTCGTCGATGATTGTCGAAACGTATATTTAAAACCTAATTCAGGAAAGTGTAAAAATACCAGCAACCTATAAAAAGAACTTATAAGAGTACTCTTATTCTTTTTCTCCTTTGTTTTGTTAGTTTTTTTTTTCAAGTAAACAGTAATAATATTTCTGGGCACCATTCCACGCGTCTGATCTCATCACCAACTCCACCGAATGTATCAATCGGACGAATGTTGGTTGGCTAGTCTGCACACCCACGTCCAACCTAATTGTTTTGTGGACCAGTGTGGGCACTAGGAGCCCAATCCGATCAAACTATCGGCCGATAGAAAGTCTGTAGTCTACGGGGATTCTTACTCCTTACTCTGAGAACAAACTATCGGACGTGTCCGTCAGACGCGGCTTATTGAAATCTAGCCAGTGCATTTAATACTACACTGTGCAAACTATCGGTTGTAAAACGCGGACGTGACCTTGCGTCGCTTTTGAGATAATTGTCACCGATCACACGGAACGTCTTCACTATCGAGACGCTCTTAAAACATTCGAAATTGTGCCCCTGTACTAGAAAATTATAATGCTGCAATGTTCTTAAGACCTACGACCAGAATCTAGCCGGCTGGATATTTGTGCGTCCGTGGACGGTGTGAACGGGACACGGGCGGGACGCGTTCGCGGACGTTTCCCTCCATGCAATTCAATTCTCAATCATTACTGCAGAAAACGCAAAATTCTGTTACTGAGCTTTCCATGCCATCTTCAGAAGAATTATATAAAGTAGACGAGACAGCATTCATGAATGAACATGAGTCAGTAAAGCAGCAGTGTGATATATGAAGGCCCAGCAATATCACTTCTTTAATTCAGTTGATTCCAATTGATCATCAAAAAACCAATTCAAATTGAGCACATTCGTTGTATTATTTAGGTAAATTAGGAACATACCTATCTCAAAGTCACCACTAGACGCTCCTTTGCAGATATCGATTTCCGACTGTCTTATTTGTTTTTCGATATCATTATTCATCAAGGGTGGTGTAATAAGAGTAAGGGTCCCTAATTGAAGGGGGAGGAGTAGCTAGTCCTCTCCCGAGGAGCGGCCGCCATGGGGCGGTCAGCGCTGAAGGGGTCGCGGAAGTGTGCGGAAGCGTTCCCGTGGCCCTGCCAATATGCGACGAAGGTGGAACACCATTCGGATTTAGTCGGTGAGAGTCCGAAATAACCCGTCTTTGCCCCCGCGAGGTGGGTATGCTAAGGTATTTCCAAATGTAAAAGAAAAAAAGGGTCCCTAATTAGGGCGTCAACGTGGACCCGGTCTGCAGTGCCCTTACCACAGTGCAGTGTAATAACAGTAAGGGCAGTTAGGGCACTTATTCGATGCGCTAGTAATGCAAACGATACTTGATGTATTACGTGATAGGTTCTTTCAAACATCGATATATCCGTTCATAAACCTCGTTCTTCATGAACAATGTTTCGGCTGCTGTCAAAGGTTCCGAAATAACCAACTATTCGAAGGTATAAAATTCTGTATGTTAAAAATTGCGAACGATAATTATCACGAATTTTATGTAGCCGAAAAAAAAAAACGTCTAAACTTTTAAGTCAAAAGGTTTATTTAGCAGAAATAACTCAATCCCGAAAATTATAAGTACGAATCTACAAACTGACGAATGGTCTTTTAACCAAAATTAAATATACTCGAATACCAGAAGTGCAATTGTCTTCAAACGGTAATACCATTTTCTATGTAAAATTGTAGTTAATATTTATTGTGATAGTTAATTAAAATAAGTTCAGGTACAAATATTGAAAATGGATTGGAATTGTTTTATTCATTTTTTATTAATAATTATATTGTTTGAGCTTTAACTTGATCAATAGCTTAAGAAAAGTCTTACTTAAGGCTTACGGTACTTCGTATTTCGTTACAATCTTTTCTGAAGTATTGATTTTGACCGATGAGCGGTTATTCACCTGTTTGTATTTCGGCATAGTATAGTTTCGTAGATGTATTCAGAAAAGGCGATTATACTGAAGGTGATAATTTATAGAACTACCATAAACAATTAACGCACAACAACATAAGAAATAAAACTCAAGCAGAAAAAGAGTATCATATATTTATGTTATCACCTGTCACTCCTAGTAAGGGAGATGCGTTTGAGATGAGGGATGGCGTGAAAAGGTTATTTAATGGGCTTCATAGCCTAGATAAGATTTAATACCTAATGCATTCTTTCGTACGGAGCTATATAAAAGAGTTCAGCGTACGCGCGTTTATTGACCCTATAATCAGTTGGTACCATTTCAATTAAAATATAATAAATTATTACAAATATAGATTATTAATTATTATTGATTTATTATTATTATTTCACCATTTTTAATGTTTCTTTTTGTCAATAATTAAAAAATACTTCGCAGATACTAATTACCGACGGCAGCGTGGTTATAAATTCTACAAATTTTCAGGGACAGGCGGGCTATGCTTTAGCACGTAGTGATCGTTCTCATGTTCTCTAACCTCCATGAACTTCATGGTCAAATGACATGGAGGTTAGAGAGAAAGAGAACGATCGCTGTACAAAATAGTGAAGTGAAAACCTGACAACTGTCAAACTTATAACACCTCTCTTTTTCGTCGGGGTTTAAAAACAAAATAAACCTTTACATATGTAGACAATAGGGATCTTTGTGCAAATACATTTAATGGAAACTTAACATACTTAAACTTCTGTTTTTTTTTCTATATCTTGAAACTGTTGCACTCTATTCTCTCACTCTCATAATGCGATGTGACTGTAATCCAACACGACCGAAGAGAGATCAGGTGCCGGACCAACGGCTGTACGTACCTTCAAAGCACGGGACGAAACACCATCAAATTCCTACTTTCGTAGTAGTATGCAACGGGTGTGCTTTCTAGTGAACAAATTGGAGGTATTAAACTATTCTTGCTCCATTCTGCTGTTTAAGTCCTACTTTTTAGTCCGCCGATGTTTCTACAGTATTACACATAAGGACATTAGAAAAAGGAAGGCATTTTGAGTCCCTAACTCATCATTACAGCCCTTCTCAAGTCCACTGCTGGACGTAGACCTCCCGCAAGGAATGCCACAAAGCACGGTCCTGAGCCACCTGTATCCATCGACTTCCTGCATGTTTTACCAGGTCGTTACACCATCCGGTTGGTGGTAGCCCTACTACTAGGGGTAGCCTACGCCTATCGGTACGAGGCTGCCACTACAGAGTACCTTTGTATAAACTGAAATGCCACTCGAGAACCTTTTTTTTCCATTGGTTGTCGGTTCTTCGAGCTATACGGCCGGTCCATTGCCACTTCAGCTTACTAATATGTTGGGCTATGTCGGTCACTCTGGTTCTACTGCGGATATCCTCATATCTAAGATTATCACGCAGAGAAACCCCGAGCATAGCCCTCTCCACAGCTCGCTGAGCGACCTTGAGCGTCCTGCGGCCAGCAGCGAAGGACCACGTCTCAGATCCGTAAGTCATCACTGGCAACACGCACTGGTTGTTTATGACTGTACCATTAGATTTAGTCTATGCTAGATTTATGTACTGTACTGCACTAAAGCTGAGAAAAAACTATCGGACGCGTCTATAGATTACTGTGTAAGTACTATAGATTTAGTATTAACTCCATAGCGACCTTGAGCGTCCTGCGGCCAGCAGTAAAGGACCACGTCTCAGATCCGTAAGTCATCACTAGCAACACGCACTGGTTGTTTATGACTGTACCATAGATCTAGTCTACGCTAGATTTATGTACTGTACTGCACTAAAGCTGAGAAAAAACTATCGGACGCGTCTATAGATTACTGTGTAAGTACTATAGATTTAGTATTACCTCCACCTTAGAGCATATACATTACATGTAATGTAATGTATGCTCTAAGACCTCCATAGATCTATGGTAAATACCAGGACGCGTCCGTCCATGAAGGTTAGAGAACAGGAGAACGATCGCCGTAGAAAGTAGTGTCCCTGGACAAAATAAGTGAAGCGCTGCGATCGCTAAGTCGTCTCAATAAAAGTCATTTCCAGTCTATTTTTCCGATCGGATGCTAAACGACTTGCACATCCACGCACAATACGATATTTCGCCATTTTTTACTATTTCTTTTTGTCAGAAAATAATAAGGTGCGGAGCACGATTATTTTCTCAATACTGCCGCGAAGAAAATTTGTACATTATTCAACTAACTTCTACTTGTACTCATAAACCACTAACTTCGCAGATACTACAACACCTTTTTTACCATTATTTACGGATTTTTCTAGCCCGCTGACGTTGGGACGTCAAATAAAAATAAATTAAAGTAATTAAACGCGATAAAATCCGTAAATAATAGTTTTATTCAATTTGTAGTGTTCGCGTAAATTTAAGAAATCATTACCTTTTTACCGTAAAATGGATAGACTCAATTTTAATTCTGAACTATTATTCTATATTGCAGTTTTCTAGATATATAAAAAAAAACAGAAGTTTAAGTATGTAAGTTTCCATTAAATGTATTTGCTCAAAGATCCCTATTGTCTACACATGTAAAGGTTTCTTTTGTTGTTAACCCTCGACGAAAAAGAGAGGTGTTTGACAATTGTCAGGTTTTCTAGCGGTGGTTCTTAGATGTTTTATCAAAATCGGTTCTGCGCTTTTTTGTTTCGGGGATTTTTAATTTTCCAATTTAAGTTATATAAGTGTTATGGGGTAAAAGCTAATCTTAAGTAATATCATTATAAACGTGAAGGTGGAAGGAGTCATTGAAATAACACATAATTTATTTTTTTAGTATGTTAAGATTGTAATTTTTAAAAGTTTATTTCATTCAAATGCATTTTGGTTTCATTTTATTTATAATACAACATTATCAATCTATACAAAGTTAAATAGATTATAAATAATACAACTAGACGCCCCGTCCGGGGCCGAACTCCACTAAACGTGACAATATTTAATCATTAGACGTTAGTAAGTATCGAGGAATATTGATATAACCTTAGGCTCTTAAATTAAATATATTTGTATAAAGATTTGTTCGTTTGATGAGTCATTCTACGGAGCTTGCTTTCAGGTGTTGCCATGCGCGCAATATGAAAACTTACATATTTAACACTTATAAATTAAGTGGAATTAATTTAGGGAATTTGATTTCACCACTAGTGTAGGAGTGGAGCCAGCCGTATTTGATCGAATATCGTCGTAGGGTGCACAATTTGTGCGAAAAACCCCACACTTCATTTGCTATTAAAATTAACTTAATATTATAATAATCTTTATCACGCTGCGTCCAGAAGTCAGCTGAGACCAGCAGTTCTTTTGCTTAGGTTTTACTAAAATTACTAGATTTTAATTAAAAGCTAAGATTTTATATATCTGAACTTGTCAGGACCTCTGGACGTAGCGTTACAATAAACAAATGGTCACAAAGTGAATATAATTAAATACACACAAATTAACACGCAATAATAAATACGATCGTTTGTACTTCACTTGTCAAAAACACGTTGCGAAATATATAATAATTTTATATTCAAAAAATATAAATCGATATGTTGTGGACCAAATGATTAATATAAGTAGACAAAGTAATATAAGTAGATTGGGCTTTATGAAAAAAGTCCGTTACTGATTGGGCAGACTAATAAAAATATAGGTTAGGTGACCAGAATGTGATAATGAAGTTTAATCAGTATTAATTACCGTATTATTCATATTGCCCGGGCATTATATATAATCCCCTGATTAATCACTTGGTCTATACAGATACACTACATCAAGTGCATGATAGTGGCAGACACGCACGAGTATTATATTCTGACTTTAAAAGGTAAAGTATAACCTTTTAAATTTTACGGCTGTATGCAAATGTTTTTTTTTACCTATAACTAATATGACACTATTTTAGAATATGTAACAAAAACCCTGTGATTCTCGTCAAGTGCCTTATGAGAATCAGTACTTAAACGTAAAGAAATAAATAACCTCAGTACAAATAAATTACATTAAATTAAAAAAATAAAATTCTGTGCTAAACGTATGTAGGTTTATTACCCTCTGCATTGGTCGGGGAGTAGGAGTATTATCAAAAACTTCGCTTTACTAAGCGCGTGTCGATTATAGGTAATAAAACCACATACAATTTGCAAATAAAAATCTTTTTCAATTAAATTTCATATTTTTACAGTCGAGTTTGTTGTAGTAAAATATTTCTGTACGTTTGAATACTGATTCTGACGCACTTAACGGGAACCACAAGGTTTTTGTTACATGATGCGTATGCGTAGATATATGGATGTAAAGGAGGCGAAAGAGGTATGTCAGGATCGTGCCAAATGGAAGTCCGTAGTCTCTGCCTACCTCTCTGGGTGACAGGCGTGAGTGCTTATGTTATGTTATGATGTTATAGTAACAGCGTTAGTGTACGGTGTATGCACGATTAATTTTAAGGGTACACGACGGTACCAGAAACTCATATTTATAGACAGTGAGTTTACTGGCGTGACATCGAAATGCGTTTGTATACGATGTGTGTACAATTAATTTTAAGGATACACGACGGCACTAGAAACTCAAATCTATAGACAGTGAGTATACTGGCGTGACATCGAAATGCGTTTGTATACGATGTGTGTACAATTAATTTTAAGGATACACGACGGCACTAGAAACTCAAATCTATAGACAGTGAGGATACTGGCGTGACATCGAAATGCGTTTGTATACGATGTGTGTACAATTAATTTTAAGGATACACGACGGCACTAGAAACTCAAATCTATAGACAGTGAGGATACTGGCGTGACATCGAAATGCGTTTGTATACGATGTGTGTAAAATTAATTTTAATGATACACGACGGCACTAGAAACTCAAATCTATAGACAGTGAATATACTGGCGTGACATCGAAATGCGTTTGTATACGATGTGTGTACAATTAATTTTAATGATACACGACGGCACTAGAAACTCAAATCTATAGACAGTGAATATACTGGCGTGACATCGAAATGCGTTTGTATACGATGTGTGTACAATTAATTTTAAGGATACACGACGGCACTAGAAACTCATATCTATAGACAGTGAGTATACTGGCGTGACATCGAAATGCGTTTGTATACGATGTGTGTAAAATTAATTTTAAGGATACACGACGGCACTAGAAACTCAAATCTATAGACAGTGAGTATACTGGCGTGACATCGAAATGCGTTTGTATACGATGTGTGTAAAATTAATTTTAAGGATACACGACGGCACTAGAAACTCAAATCTATAGACAGTGAGTATACTGGCGTGACATCGAAATGCGTTTGTATACGATGTGTGTACAATTAATGTTAAGGATACACGACGGCACTAGAAAATCAAATCTATAGACAGTTAGTATACTGGCGTGACATCGAAATGCATTTGTATACGATGTGTGTACAATTAATTTTAAGGATACACGACGGCACTAGAAACTAAAATCTATAGACAGTGAGTATACTGGTGCGACATCGAAATGCGTTTGTATACGATATGTGTACAATTAATTTTAAGGACACGAAGGCAATAGGAACTCATATCTATACTCTGAACTCATAACTATAGACAATGCGGTAGTATACAGACTTGATATTTAGTAGTACAGGCGTTATAATGTAGGCCAGTGTCGCCCTAAAATTGCGTGGAGTATTAGAACTATTGTGTACCATTGAGTACCAGTCATATGACCATTATCATATAACCATTACAATATGTCGCTTTTTACCAAATATAATACGCACAAAATTTACCTTAGTTACGTACGTATTATATTTAAAACATCATTAATAGAAGTAGTTAAGTAAAAGAAAATATAGCAAGTTTTAATTTATAGTATTTACAAGTAAGAAATGTTTTCTGTACGTAAGTTTGCGTTATTTGGGATCTAGTTAAAAGAGAGTAATGTATTACTTAGCAAATGATGAGTGATAAATTACCTCGGTCAAAACGAATCGAAAGGAATAAATTCAAGTGAAATAATGCACTTAAAAATTATTTATTTTTTGAAAATATAAATTTTATAGTAATAAAGGTACAAATGGTCAACCTAATGCTATATGACACTACCAGCTAACCGGAATGTTAGTGGGAGAAGTAATGGACTGCAGTGGGTTGAGGCGAAAAACATAAAACATAGATATATATACAAATATAGATAATGAAATTTTGTTGCCTTTGTGTTATTCGATTTTGTTAGTTGTGACTTAATTAAACGTAAAACAATATTCTAGTTGTACTTTAATTTAAAACACATAAACAATTAGAGCAGTTAGTAGTGTCTCATGCAGTGTACAGCTTGTGACTCACTGTGTTCAGTATTATTTTATAGGTGGTACGGTTAAATTTAATAATTATTAAATATTTCATTGCGTACGCTTTTTTCAGCCTTTAAGTTTACAGCTAAACACAGTGCAAAATATTTACATAAATAATAACTAACAATACACATTCAAATGAATTATGCCGAGTATGCTAGACATTTTTGTAAGGTCAGTTGCCATCGGTTCCAGTAAAATGAGGTCGCCGGCTCTCTACACTCACACAGCAGCATCAAGTTGTTATTTAACGCTGATATTTTGTGAGAGCGTGGTCCGGTAATGCTCCGGGTCTTAGTCGGTAATTTTAGTCAGCTCGCAGTCGACTACAATTACGGAGAATTGACCGTAACTTAGTGCGCAATGTAAGTACCGCAGTACTCGTGTTGTGGTATACACAGAAGAGTGCGGCTGATGGAGGTCATAGTACAGAAGCAGCGCTGCACTCAGACGAACTGGTCAACGCGCAGCATGGGCTCGTCGTCCAGGCCGACGCGCGTCCAGGCCCGCAGGCGTGGCGGCAGGAGGACGCACAGCGCGCACGTAGTGCAGTAACAGCGCTGCGCTCAGACGAACTGGTTGTCGCGCAGCATGGGCTCGTCGTCCAGGCCGACGGGCGTCCAGGCCCGCAGGCGTGGCGGCAG
The DNA here is from genome assembly GCA_036936625.1 of Parnassius smintheus behrii. Lineage (NCBI taxonomy): Eukaryota > Metazoa > Arthropoda > Insecta > Lepidoptera > Papilionidae > Parnassius > Parnassius smintheus. The sequence goes on along the minus strand of JAUPFT010000003.1, from coordinate 55,564,499 downwards.
CAGGCCGCACAGCGCGCACGTAGTGCAGTCGCAGCGCTGCGCTCAGACGAACTGGTCGTCGCGCAGCATGGGCTCGTCGTCCAGGCCGACGCGCGTCCAGGCCCGCGGGGGCGGCGTCAGCAGGCCGCACAGCGCGCATGTAGTGCAGTAGCAGCGCTGCGATCAGACGAACTGGTCGTCGCGCAGCATGGGCTCGTCGTCCAGGCCGACGCGCATCCAGGTCCGCGGGGGCGGCGTCAGCAGGCCGCACAGCGCGCACGTAGTGCAGTCGCAGCGCTGCGTTCAGACGAACTGGTCGTCGCGCAGCATGGGCTCGTCGTCCAGGCCGACGCGCGTCCAGGCCCGCGGGGGCGGTGTCAGCAGGCCGCACAGCGCGCACGTAGTGCAGTCGCAGCGCTGCGCTCAGACGAACTGGTCGTCGCGCAGCATGGGCTCGTCGTCCAGGCCGACGCGCGTCCAGGCCCGCGGGGGCGGCGTCAGCAGGCCGCACAGCGCGCACGTAGTGCAGTCGCAGCGCTGCGCTCAGACGAACTGGTCGTCGCGCAGCATGGGCTCGTCGTCCAGGCCGACGCGCGTCCAGGATCGCGGGTGCGGCGTCAGCAGGCCGCACAGCGCGCACGTAGTGCAGTAGCAGCGCTGCGATCAGACGAACTGGTCGTCGCGCAGCATGGGCTCGTCGTCCAGGTCGACGCGCGTCCAGGCTCGCGGGCGCAGCGTCAGCAGGCCGCACAGCACGCACGTAATGCATTAGCAGCGTTGCGCTCAGACGAACTGGTCGTCGCGCAGCATGGGCTCGTCGTCCAGACCGGCGCGCGACCAGTCTCGCGGGCGCGGCGGCAGCAGACCGCACAGCGCGCACTGGAAGAAATCCGCGCAGTTGCGCAGCGGGCCCCGCGAGAACGGCGACCGGCCGCCGTGCGCCTGGAAGTGCCGGTAGCGCGACCGGTTCAGCTGCTCGTTGGTCGTCATGCCCAGGCACACCACCTGCACCCACACACGCACATACAACACTAACTTATTTATTTAGTAATAATAATTATAGCCCACAGAACGACTTTTGGCGAGCTGTTGGTGGGTGGCGACACCACGGGCCATAACCGTATTCTCTCGGTTACTTAGTAATTTAGCTTGCCTAGATCAGCCTGTCAGAGTGAAGCGCTAGAGCACAATGCTGAAGTTTTTAGCTTAAGATTAGAGGTATAAAATATCATAACACCGGGAGAATGCTGACTGTATAAAGAACTTCAGCCCACAGACTAATCTCTACACCTTTAACTGCTTATCTACCTTTAATTGCACCATGTGTGACCATTTAGTAAGTGGCGAGTCACCACCTGCCACCCTTTATCCATTCAGATGCGAAAACAGCAAGTGTCACGAGTCTCTCCTCAATAGTCCTTTATCTCGACCGTCAAGCATCCAAAACTCATAACCCGACTTATTTATTTACCTTTTTATTGCCAATAATTTGTGTATATTCTGGGACTACCTCCTTCGGATACATTTTAATATGAATGCGAAGAAAGGCCTACAACATACTCCGTATAATAAACAATGAAAAAATTCTCCAAAAGGCCTTTGCCTGTTCAAATCATAATCCCAAAAATTCTAATTAAATGACCGGGCCCCATTGGACACGAGATCAAAAATTGGAGATTTAAAATAATAATAACAAAAAATAATGGAAGATAATTAAATTATACGACAAATTGTTAACAATTTCTATACATAAGAATTAAAGGATGTAGATTCTTGAAAAAATTACTTACTTTGCCCTCTTTAAAAATGTCTTTAAACAAATGCCAATAAACCTAGTTATAATTATAATTTTTGCAAAAATGCTACTCTGGCAGTAATTTCAAAAGTAATTTAAGAAAATATTTTTTAATAAACAAAATAAAATGTCCGTGATCAATCTACAATGAACACCAAATCATCACCATTACAGTCCTTTACAAGTCCACTGCTAAACATATGGCCTCTCCCAAGGAATACCACATAGCACGGTTTTGAACCGCAAGCATCCCATCAACTTCCTGCATTACTTACTAAATCATCACTCCATATAATGGGGGGGCACTCGGCAACCTTTCTTCTTCATCAGTTGTCGTTCCTTCGAGCTATATGGCCGACCCATTGTCAGTTCAGCTTACTAATCCGTGGGGCTATGTCGGTTAATCTTGTTCTACTGTGAATATCCTTATTTTAAGTCTATCACGCAGAGAAACCTTGTTCAAGTCTTAAATCAATACAATTATATTACAGAATTAATACAACTTCTAAGCCAAATAGTTTTAACTTAATGTGTCAATGTTGGGACGATTAAATTTAGATTTTATAATGCACAACAGTGGGCGCCACAAGTCGAAAGTTCTAATTTAAAACAAATTATGATGAATATAGAGAAAAACAATGTGACGTTGTAATAAATAAAATATGACGAAAATTTTTATCTTCAGTGTTTAATTTCAAAATACATAGTGGTGTAAGCAGTAATTCCTTTATACGATTGCATATTCAATCAAAATGTTCATTGACGGCTCCGTGACGCAGTAGCAAAGCAAAGAGTTGCAGCACTGAGAGTGTTTTGAAAGCCCGTGCGGAACAACTTTACGTGGTAGAGCCATGTTGCGGTTATATCAGTAGTATAGTTGTGGCACTAATAGGTCGGCTCGACCGGGGAAGCACCACGCTCTCACAGAATACCAGCGTCTAATAGTAGCTTAATGCTGCTGTGTTTCGTATGGTGAGTGTAGAGAACCGGAGACCCTTTTTATTGAAAACGAGGCATTCCACCTAAGTCCTCACGGGTGACAACGCATCTGCATTTTGATTCATATTCGAGAATAGATGTAGATGTCTATGGGCCGCAGCAACCACTTACCATCAGGTGGACTGTTACCCTATCCTATAAAAAAATCCAAAAAAAACAAGTATTTGTATGGCCTACAAATGATTGTTCCAGGCCTTGATGCTTGTTTACGCATGTGAACTGCCTCCACGAAATAGGACAAAATCCTAGTGTGGTGGTAACATATGTAAAGTTTTACCGAAGAAAGTCCATGAATGATCTAGCAAAATTTCAATCAGTTATATTTATCATTGTAACTGTTACCTTTTCAGTCCACTTAAAGACCACTGCTAAACATAAGCCCACCTCATATATTGCCTCATATGGAGATATTTGGCATAGTTGCCACTCTTCGTAAGCGGGTTGGCAACATATTTTCATTTGTCATGGTTATTAATCCGACTCAAATATTATCCCCTAATTCCTCAGCCTAAGTACGCCACAGTAGCCCGCACTCACCAGGTACAGCTGGCAGCTGGTCAGCACTGCGACCCAAAACAGATGAAAGGTTGCGTTGAGCATCACCCAGGCCAGCCAGGCGTTGCACTGTAGCCAGCCCAGAGCCGTGTCCAGTGCTGAGCCTCTGTCACCGCACTGGCTCATGAAGTACTGCACGCCGCCCCACAGCATCCAAATGCACATTATCAGAAGACTGACCAAAAAACCGATGAAATACTGATGATTTTTAGCTCCTGCAAAAATAAGAAATAAAACAACTGATAAAGGCGTACATATGTATTATGTACTTTGTTTTTCGTTATATCATCTAATACTAAGTGGATTTTAAGCCTTGCATATAGCAACTGAATTATATGTGGTAGAGTCAAGCTACAGCTATGTTATGGTTGTAGCACGAATGTGTCAGCTCGACTGGGGAAGGACCACGCTCTCAGAGAATACCAAGGTAAAACAGCAGCTTAGTGCTGCTGTGTTTTGTATGGTGAGTGTATAGAACTGGAGGCCCTTTTCACTGGAAAATTGGTATTTCATCTTAGTCCTCAGAAGTGACAACGGATCTAGATTTTGATTCTTAATCGAGGATAAATGTAGATGTCTATAGGCCACAGCATTCACTTACCATCAGGTGTGTGCATTCATGTTGTGTGTTGGGGCGAGTTATGCAAACGGACCTCACTCAGCTTATGCCCGAACGAATAGTAACTTACGGACGTCCGCGTGCATAATATTATAAAACCAATCTGTTAAACTTTGCTGAAATCATTAATATCAAAACCGAAAGTATGTATGTATTTATTATACATACATTTTATATTTTTTTCCACAAAATTGTTCTTTAACTTTATTAATTAATAAAGTATCTCAAAAAGTTATTTTAATGTTGTTTATGTTTACTTACATATATATATTCATACATTTAACACTAATTGGTGAAACTTTATACATAAATTTTATTAAGCAGTACAAAATGCCAGATGATTTCTTCAAGAAGGGAATCAATAAACTGGCAATGCATTGGCAAAGATACATCGATTGCAAGGGTCATCATCATCATTACAGCCCTTCTTAAGTCTACTGCTGAACATAGGTCTCCCCCGAGGAATGCCACAAAGTACGGTCCTAAGCCACCTGCATCCATCGACTTCCTGCATGTCTTACCAGATCGTCACTCCATCTAGTGAGGGATTGCCCTACACTTCGCCTACCGGTACGAGGCTGCCGCTCGAGAACCTTTTTTTCAGTTGTCGGTTCTTCGAGCTATGCATGCATGGATGATTACTTTAATTAATAGAAATAAAACTTAAAAAAACGGCAATTTCATATGTAAAGACCTCATATTTGAAAGTAATATATCATTCAACTACAATATTTGTATTATTATTCCAAATTAAATAATATAACTCTTCCAAAAAAATTATATATTTATAAAATTATTTCGTCTGCAGCAGCAACGCATCGGATACCAGCTAGTATTGAATAAAAATTATTCTATTCTACTGTATTCTACTAACCGATACAGTTGGCCACCCAAGGGCAGTGGTGGTCGAACTTGGCGACGCAGCGGTTGCACACGGAGCAGTGCTTGGAGCGCAGCGGCCGCCGCACAAGGCAGGCTGAGCAGAAGCGCGTCGGTTCGAATCCGCCGCCGCTGCTCTCTGACAGCTCGATGATCGTCTGCCGCCAGTCCTTCGCGGTCAACTCACATTGACCCAAACACTTCTCACAAGGACTTCTATGTATATATACGACACGAGCACTACCCACTAATAGATAGCCACGATATACCTATTTTATAGCTACGGCACAAGTGGTCGACCGGGAAAGGACTACGCTCTCACAGAAAACCAGCTTAAAATAGCAGCTCAATGCTGTTGTGTTTCATATGGTCAGTGTAGAGAACCGGAGGCCCTTTTTACTGGGAATATGGATATCATCTTAGTTCTCAGGGGTGACGACGATTCTGCAGTTTGATTGTCAATCAAAGACACATTTAGATGTGTATGGGAAACAGTATCCACATACCATCAGGTGGACGGTGTGCTCGTGTGTGAATCTTATTTTTTGCGCAATTTACGCTCGATTCACCGTAACTTTTTGTTGTGAACCGTGAACATTGGTTTGGACAATCTAACATTGATTTTGTTAAATGTGACTAAGAAAACACAGTCATTATTTACGTGTGCAATTTGACAACGTGATTTTAAGTTTATTTAAGATAAGTAAGAAGCTTTAGTTCATATAATGATTTCTTAAATTTACGCGAACACTACACATTGAATAAAACTACTACTTACGGATTTTATCGCGTTTAATTACTTTAATTTATTTTTATTATTATCCCGACGTTTCGGGTGCTTTACAGTACCCATGGTCACGGGGGGGACTGAGATGTTTGACGTCCCAATGTCGTAGTTAGTCCGGCTACCTTCAGTTTTTTTTAATATTAATTTTTGGTCCGATTTACGCAAAACGAGCTTATAGTATCATGAAGTCTTGCAGTGGTATGCTTGGGTTTGGGTTTAATTTTGTTAATTATAGGAACATGTTCGCAGACTGCAGCACCGACGCTCCGGGAAGTCTGCAGTCTGCGAACATGTTCAAGATCGTCCCCACCATTACATTAGATTTGATAAACCACAAATTCTCGCAAAAGAACACCGATTCCTACCAAGGATGATACGCGAGGCTATTGAAATTAAAAAACATCCAAATTTCAATAGAGAAGATGGTTGGGTGCTACCATCTGCTTGGGATCCTATAATTAACAAAATTAAACCCAAACCCAAAAGCATACCACTGCAAGACTTCATGATACTATAAGCTCGTTTTGCGTAAATCGGACCAAATTTTAATATTAAAAAAAACTGAAGGTAGCCGGACTAACTATGACATTGGGACGTCAAACATCTCAGTCCCCCCCCTTTACCATGGGTACTGTAAAGCACCCGAAACGTCGGGATAATAATAAAAATAAATTAAAGTAATTAAACGGGATAAAATCCGTAAGTAGTAGTTTTATTCAAAGCTTTAGTTCATATTTGATATAGTAACAGTCATAAATGAAAATACAATTGCATGGCATATATGCCTTAGCCATGCATGATCTACAGTTGTGACACAGTATTTGTTCTGAACTGTAGGTCTAGTACTACACATAGAAGTCTTTGCATTGGCCTAGCTGTCGCTATTGAGCATTTACATTGGCCAATGTGCAGTGGCTCTCTGCATACTGATGTAAGCACACATAAGTTTTTAATAATTCAAGTAAAAATCTGGAATTTGTTAATTTTTATTCTTTTAAACTTTGAAAATATTAGAACAAGACATCATAGACATTGCTTTTTAAAATGAAAGCAAAAGAAAAACTGGAGTTGATAATGTATTGGTTGCCATTTTGCGAATAAAATTTTATTAGTTATCACATGTGGTTGAAATTCATCCATGTATGTGTGAAAATGCTACTGTGTAGTGGCGATGTGACAACATCCAATAACCCATATCGTCCCGTGGCTGTCTTAAGAGTCCACAAAGGGAACAAACCTGGAGATGGTGGGGGCCGATGTACACCAGTGGACTTCTTATATGCTGTAACAGTAACAGTGAAAATTGTGATAAAATGCATTATTTCACCTGTTCTAAAGGCAACATATGACATGATATTTTTTCTGCACGTCTGTGGTATTTTACCTAGGAAACGATATGATTTTCATTTCCCTCTATAAACACTAAAAACGTACGACAATTTTCTATGTTCACTTAATACTATAATAAATTCTGGCTGCATGTCTGAATTGTTAACATTGCTTATGTTTCTATTTTAGTTTAGTGTTATCTATATTGTTTTTTTAATGTTAGGTTTCCTGTAAATTTTTTGCTGTTTGTTGTGCCTGTACATCATAAGCAGTCAGAACAGATTAGTGAATTAAAAATGTCAAAAATCAATTTTCTAAAACTGGTGGACCACTAACATTACACTTCACGTGAGGATGCCTCGTGTAGAGGCGAAAAACGTGTCGTATTATCGATGGTGGTGTGTCTTTCCTAGTGTAGTGGTATTGAGAGTAGTTGTGCTGGGATTAGTGGTGACGGGGATAGTGCATGCAATTGAGGGAGAGCGGGGTGTGCTCTCCAAACTATGTAAGACACATCATTTTATTTTATTACATGGATCGTAGCAAGTTAATTTTGACACAAAGTAATGCCTGACTCTAAACTGAAATTTAGAAGACTAAAATTTTACCTAAATTTGTACTTGTGAAAATTTTGATTTTAATTAATATCTACTATGTAAATAAGACTAAGCACTCACACGAAACTTGTCCGACTTAGTGGCGGTGATGACGCCAGGGTCGCTGCGCCAGGAGCGCAGGAATGTGTACCACAGCAAACCAGAGAACAAGAAGAATCCTAACGTGGCCGAAGCACTCACTACTGGTGCGATGAATACCACCCAAGTTATATAAAACCATACCTAAAATATAAAACAAAATTTGTTACTATGTTAGGAACATAGTATGTATATAAGTATTTATTCAATATGTTACACATATATATATGATTGAAAATGAGATTCCATACCTTTGTAGCCAAGTATACACTCAAAGGGAATATATTTTTAAGTTCATCGTCAAAAAGTGCATTACTAAGGAAATGAAGTAAGGCATAAAAGCAGACAAGAAGGAACATTTTAAGCAAGTAGAGTGCATCCATCTCCAGCACTAGGCCGGTGAGGTAGAATGCCATGAAAGGCATGACGACAACACACCACCATCTGAATTTCTGCAAATAATTGTTTGAATTTTAATACTGAGAAATGTAAATAAATTGAAGTTATTGATTGTGTGATGATTTACCTTATCATAAGTTAACCTACGAAAAATACTTCTTCTCGTTGTGAGCAGAGCATGCTCCCTAATTTTGTCTGACACCTTAGAGCCTACCCACAGCGCTTCTGCATTAGACTGCAGCATCACCAGAGGAGTGACTCCACGTAGGTTTGGAATATCCAAGCTGGCATTACCCTGGAAAAAGTTAATAATCAATTATTAATTTAACACATATCAATCAGCATCTATTTTGATTAAATTATAAAATTAAATTAACTAATATTAAACAACTTTATATTTTTTCAACCTTTTTTACGCCCACTGGCTAACACTTTTATGACCATATACAAAATTTTCTAGAACATTGACCAAATCAGGCAAAACGATGGTTTGTTAAGTATAATTCAGACACTTGTATTGGTAACGCTGTACAGTAGAGCGTCGATTATCCGAATTAATTGGAGGATATAAGTGTTCGGAAAACCAGTTTGTTCGGATAATCGAACTGTGTAATTGTATGTACCAATATACTAATAAAAACGTATTTATAATATGTAATATAAATTTAATTCATGACAGTTATATTACAAGCTAGAGCAGTGATACGATTATTTACTTTACACAAGGTGCTGCTAATTCACGACGCGAGGCAAGAGTTTTTCTTGGCAAAGCCTTCCAATTGAGTCCAGTTTCGTCAGAATTGTAAACGTTTTTAAAACATAATTTTCTTGTTTCAATACGTCGCTTAATTTGATTTTGAAAGAATGAGCTGCTGAAGAAGCAGCACACGGTTTTTCTCCTTGTATTTGAAGTTCATGAACACCATGTCTTGACTTAAACCGTTTTAACCAGCCCATGCTTGCTTGAAAGTTCGAAGTTTTTCATTAAATGTTTTCCCTTTTCACATAGAACAGCATCAGAGATAGGTTCCCTTTGTGATTTTTTTGTGTAAATCACTTGTAAACAGTATCATCGAGATCGAAGTTCGTGGCGAGCTTCATACTTTTACGACTTGTCGGCCCATTAGTAAAATCATGCCTGGATATAAAATTGCATATGGTCATCTTTTGGTTTTTATATCCGTAATTGTCAGCTTAACCACTTTGTACTTCTTAGATAACTTGGTTGCAGATTCGCCTTTCTCTAATCGTTGGTTAATCTCGTATTTATATTTTATCGGTACGAAACGTAGGCCAACACGAGACACTGCGTGGAGAAGCGAGAAAGTGGTCGCATCCCAATGAGGTACCGAGGACCGAGGTAGCAGTTCGGTTAAGCGGTCGTTCGGTTAATCGACGTTCGGATAATCGACGTTCTACTGTACTTATATTTACTACAATGGTTTTCAATTCTACACATTTAAAATAACTTTACCTATCTGTGTTAATTAAAAATATCACCATTATATGATAATTTTAAATTATCTATTAATCAATGTAAAATGTTCATGTTGCCAAATTACTTGTAATTAATGTGACCTCTTCCTTCACCATATCAGGCTTTTGTATCCATTGCTAAATATGTACTTAGATACAATCCCCTAGTAATTACAAAATTAATTGGCTATTCTTCTTTCTTAACAGCTTTTAGAAATCCACAGCAATAGAGGCTTCTACAAGAATGCATGAACTGGCATGCTTAGGGTTGCTGATGGCTGGATAGTTACCTTCACATTAGTAATGCTGCTTTTTAGGATTTTTAATTGTGTATGATTGGAGTTTACTCCTTAAGGGTATATACTACCTCAAATGACTTAGCAAGATTCTCTGTTATGCCGAAAATATTGCAGCATTAATTTTTTTCTCTTTATTAGGTTCACCAACAATTGATAAAACTAACACATCAAATTAATACAATTACTTAAAAGTATTAACACAAGTGCTACAATTACTTAAAGGTAAACTCCACACAATTTGAAACGAACATATATACAGTTGAGGATTAATGTTAAGTACTATGTTAGATAAAATCATGGCATCTCATAAAATTTTCTCGATAGAAAAAAAATCCAAAGTTACCTCCAAACTAAACAATAAACTGCTGGTATTCATAAAATACTTTAAATTAGATCATGAAACTTTGCATACTAACTGAACTAACTATAAAGCAGGGCTAGGCATGGGCGTTTTTGGATTTGAACGCAAACCAATATTTATCCGATTTCAGATTTCAAAATCAATTTCAAAATCCGTTTTTAAAAATCCGATTTCAGTATCGCTTAGCCACGCCGATTCGTTTGCGTACTTAGAACAAAACGACAAACGCAAATCTAACTAATACAGAAACAGATTTGCGAGATTATCCTTCATGCTTTAATCTAGGCTTAAGACTAGCAGAAAAATTTTGTATGAAATTAGAACTTTTCCGGCGCATTTAATAATCGGTATATTTACAATATATTCTTATTGTATTTTTTTGGTTTCTTTTCGCTTTTTTATTTTTTTAACTTTTTATTTCAGAATCTATTTGGATTAAGATTTGCGTTTAAAAACGCAATTTGCTCCACTTTTGACGACTTTAGACGTCACCTCTTTTCATTATTATTAATCCCGTCTTTGAAAAAAATTCGTTCGCACGGAACAGATGTCGCGACAAATGCGGATAAATTATTTTATGATCAATAACTTACTCACTTAAAACGTACGGTCACACACAATTCACTCCTGAATTTCAAACATTTTTATAAACTTTTTTCATATATTTACTAAACAAAAAGGTATTAAGGTAATAAATATCAGTAAATAATATAATAAAATACACTGTTATGACTGACCGGCATGCGAGCAGTTGTCACCAGGATTAAATTTACGTCTAAAGTTTAAAACATAACAACATGAAAACAAAAAAATATGTTAAGTAAGCAAACACTTAACTAAAAACAAAAATAAATCATCACACAATTTCACAAATATAGCCTTAAACAACTTAACAATAAGAATGATATTGATCGCACACTGAACCAAAAATTCAGCAGCGCATAATTTCGCAAAGACAATATAGACTTTACATACTAATCAGTAAGGATAATATTGATCCTATATCTCAATGTGTAATAGATTTTGATATTCCATAACCGACAAACCAAATCTTAAACTTCACATCATCGAGAGAGACACTGAAAAAACGGATTTGGATTTCTACGCAGCAGTTTGCGTTTAGATTTGGATATTGTCGATTTTATTTTCAATTTGAATTGGTTTGGTCATACAGATCGTAAGAGTTTAGCTAGTTAGGTCGATTTTTGAAATCGGATTTTCTAGTTTGAGCAATCTATACGAATTGACTTGTGTTTGAAATCGGATTTTAGATTCATTTTGATATATCCGACTCATGCCTAAGCCCTGCTTATGGTTTTTATTTTTTTTTAAATTATCATTATTTAAACTCTAAAAAGAAATGACCTAAACTATCGGCATCCTGAACCTTGTTCCCTGCCGCCCGATCAGTCTCGCTTCGGCTTTAGAACGGGAAAGCAGTGTTGCTTACGATCAGAATACACATGTAACAAGACAAGGTAAAATTAAAATGGTGAATAACCGTAATAAAAATAAGAAGCAACTGGGTTGGCGTAAAGAAACAGGCACAAATATGATAAACCTAATGAAATAAGTATCTAACGACCTATCTACTTACAGTATTAGTGATTACAAACATGTTATTACATAGCATACAATGCGCAGGGAAGTGTGGGCGAATTTAGAATTGGAGCTGAGGTAGTATAGGCCCTTAAGAATCCATTCCTGTATACAACCCACAGTACACAAATTAGATGTGGAGCAAAATCGAGTGTTAACAAAATGTGAAACTGCTATGATGTCCTTCCCTTCAAAATATTTGCGCATCCTATATTGAATGTGTGCAAAGTAATAGCACCATCCACTTCATTCTATGGGTCATTTTATAAAACAAATTGGTTGACTTGTCCCTCAAGGTAGCAATGTTACCTAAAGTAGATATTAGTTGGCCTAAATGTGACTAATTGTATATATTCCATGACAATTCTTTTAGCACAGGTTATCATTAGTATTAAGATACTCTATAACAGGGATGGCGAACCAATGGCACGCGTGCCATTGCTGGCACGCGACGAAATAATTTCGGCACGTCACTGATTACGAGTTTAAAGAAAAAGGTATAAATTATGATTATGATGTAGCATAATACCTATGAATCTTTGAAAAGCAAACGCGAGCGAGCGTTCGGGTCCGGTGCGCGGGGTGGAGGCGGGGCGTAGTTGCTATGCTAGCGCGGGGAATGCGGCGGTGGCGCGGGGCGCGGGAACGCAGCGCGGGGGCTTGACTTGAGTAAATAATAACAAACGAGGCGCAGTGCCCGCGCAAATTGTTTGTTTACGCAAAAAATAGTTAATATTTCATTGTGAAAGTGAACTTTAAAGTTTATTTAAGTTATTATTTGCTGTAATTTAATATGGCTAGTTCAGCAAAGAAACTAAAAGTGCAAAATAGCAAGGATACTAGAGAATTTCAGACTTGGTGGACTGATAAATTCGGCGTGATTAATAAAGGTGACCAAGCAGTGTGTGTTTTATGTTCTGGCACCATGGTATGTAGAATATCTTCTGTTAAACGGCATTTTGAAACAAATCACAAATCAATTTGTCAAAAAAGCGAAGCAGAGCAAAAGGAATTAATTGCGAGTGCTTTGAAAGACAGAAACAAACAGTCAACATCAATAAATAAATTTGTTGGCAAAAATTGTCATACAAGTGCGGCAAGTTACATGGCTGCAAATGTCATTGCTCGGCATAGTAAACCCTTTCAAGAAGGCGAGTTTTTAAAGGAAGCCTGGTTAGCATGCGCGCCTTCTCTTTTTGCTGATTTCGAGAATAAAAATAAGATAATTGAGATAAATCGAGATAAGATAATCAAAGATACTCCTTTGTCCAGAAACACAATAAAGGAAAGAATCTTAAAATTGGCTGAAAATGTTACAGAGAAACAAAAGCTTGACATTCACTCTGCTTCATTTATATCGCTATGCCTCGACGAAAGCACTGACGTCACAAAATCTGCATGTTTAGCTGTTTTTGCTCGATACTGCGTAGAAAACGTCATTAAGGAGGAATTAATTGCGATAAAATCGTTACCAACAACTACAAAGGGCGCAGATATTTGTACGGCAGTTAAAAATTCGATAGTTGAAAAAGAAATTGATATAAAAAAAGTTGTTTCTGTAACAACTGATGGTGCTCCGAGTATGGTGGGTAAAAAAATTGGTTTCATAAGTTTATTTCAAACTGAAGTAGGACATTCGATTCTTGAATTCCACTGCATCATTCACCAACAAGCCTTATGCGCTAAGAGCGGTTTAACATCTCTTGATAATGTTATGGCAGTAGTTACAAAAATAGTCAACCTCATCTCTGCTCAGGCTTTAAACAAGCGAAAGTTCGACGCTTTGTTGGATGAAGTCAACTCCGTGTATAATGGCTTACTCATGTATAATAATGTTCGGTGGCTGAGTCGTGGGTCTGTACTCGAAAGATTTGTTGAATGCTTGGAAGAAATCAGACTGTTTCTGCAAAATGAGGGAAAAATTGAACAATACCCACAGCTTTTGGACGTCATGTGGCTTTCAAAATTGATGTTTTTTACAGACATATGCCAACACTTAAATATGTTAAATGTGAAGCTTCAAGGCACAAACAAAACAATAATCGTCATGATCGATCTCATTCGCACCTTTGAGGCTAAACTGCAAGTTTTCAGAAACGATATTATCGCAAAAAACTACAAGTATTTTCCATACTTGAAAAAATATATCAATGAATCTGATATACATGAGACAACAAATGCAGAAAATATTACTGAGGAATTTATCTCTGTGATTGATTCTTCAATTAAGGAATTTTCAACAAGATTTTCTCAGTTCAAAGAATTATCAGAAACGGTCAAGTTTATTATGTACCCAGATGTAACGACCTTTCATACACTGAACTTCTCCCAGTTCGATTGGTTGGAAATTGAAGATTTTGAAATGCAGCTGATTGATTTCCAATCTAGTTCAATTTGGATACAAAAATTCATAGACATGAGAAAAGAATTAGAGTTAATTGAAACAGAAAGATTGACCAGTAATATAAGTAAAGATGCCAATAATAAAATTTTAGAAACCTGGAATGCATTGCCAGAAACATTTAATTGTTTAAAGAAGCTGGCTCACGCTATTCTAACTGTATTTTCATCAACATATGCCTGCGAGTCATTGTTTTCAGAGATGAATAACATCAAAGACTCTGTTAGAAATAGACTGACTGATGAATCAAGTTCAGCATGCATTCTGCTAAAAGTAACATCGTACAACCCCAATATAAGTCAATTATCGTCCAATCTGCAATAACAGAAGTCGCACTAATTTTTAATTGCACTTGTAATTGTATTTTTGGTAAATATAGAGCTTTGAGTTGATATTGTTTTTTTACATTATTTTTTCACTGATCACAAAGTCAAGAATATTTGATGGCACGGCTGCGACGTCATTAAATATTATTCCAGAAAATTGGCACGTATACGCATAAAGGTTCGCCATCCCTGCTCTATAAGTATCTATTGCGTATTAATTACTGCAATATGTAAGATTATGGTATTTAATGGCTCATAAGCTGGATCCAAAAATTTTTCTTTCCTTTACCTACCTAATATCTATATTACCCTGACTAATGGAATAATCGTTTTAGATTCTAAGACCAATTATATTTTTAGGGTAGAGAGCAAATATTGTAAGGAGAGAAATAACATGTCTAATAATAAATATATATATTTAAAAAAGAACTTTTGAGGAACTTTCTACATTGTTGTCCTCTCTTTACTAAAATTAATCTACATCACAACATACAAAAACATTTAATAATATTCAGTTTATTTACTTACATACAGAACAAGAGTAGATATAGCTGTTGTATTACGAGCAAGGATAGCCCAATGCAAAGCAGTGTTGCCATGTGATCGATCTGTAGGATTGGTAGATGCGCCCAGAGTTATTAAAAGGCGTGCAGGATCTACAGCTGACACTTTCCAAGCTGCCCACATAAGTGGCGTCATACCCCCTGCATCTGGTGCATCAGGGTCAGCTCCCCGAGCCACAAGATAAGCCACAACTGCAGTATGTCCAAACTGCGCCGCAAGATGAAGACATGCGCAACCCTCTGCATCTCGTAGAGCCGGGTCAGCGCCAGCACGCACTAGAAGCACTGTTGCCTCCAGGTGCCCTTGTCTTGTGGCCCAATGCAGGGGTGTTGATTGTAATTCACCGCCAATTGCGTCAACGATGGCACCCTTGGACAGTAGATATTCAATTATTTCACGTCGGTTGTTGATTGCCGCCCAATGTAGTAAAGTCACGGTTTCGTGATCTGGTTGATTGACATCCCAGCCGGCTTCAACAAGTTCCTTAACACGAGCGAAAGCACCATACTGTGTGGCTTTTACAATGTCAAAGCCACTGTAATCACGCTCAAGCGGAGCGGGTGGGGGCTCGCGCGGCGGAGGCCCATCGCTTTCGCGCTGGGCCTTGCCGCACTGCCCACTTGCAGCTGCTCCGCAAGCACTGTCGTACATGACGTTTACGGGCACCCTGGTGAAGCAGCCATCGTAACAATGGTCTAAATGTATTTAACCTAAACAAGATAAAGAAGTTATACAGTCCAAAGTATGCGAAATGAAACGAAACAACTGTCATCACATAATACTCAGTTTATTGACATATTTTTTTTTGGAGTTTATGGCCTGATATCTAGACCTTTAGGCCAAGTTTATTGACGTATTACACCCGTAGACACAGAAACCTATAGACTAATGATCGGCGCGGCCTCAAGTGAGAAAGAAAGATAACGAATTTTTAGGTTATAGATTAATCTTTATGACTTTTAAACACATTTAGATAAAAAATTTAATTATTGTAAGAACTGAACTGAACAAGATTCACCAATCTTAAGCTCACAAAACACTTTTTTTACTTAAACTAACTTAAATCGCTACGCTGTCAAAGTTTGCTCATACTATTTCACAAGAAAGTGGAAAAAATGAAACTTTTGTATGTTTAGGAATAATTTATCCTGTAATAGCAATTGGTTTATTAGGATTTATTGTTTGAGCTCCTCATATATTTACTGTAGGAATAGATATTGATACTCGAGCTTTAAAACTCTACAGTTTGCTAAACAAAAAAAAAACCGGCACGGAGAAAGGGACAAACAATCACACCGCTCTATCTCATTTCTATGCAAGACGTATGCATAAATCTATCTTTTTCGTGTGCGAATGCGAAAGAAGGCGTCAATTTGTCTATAGGTTTCTCTGTCTACGATTACACCACACCACGACCACCGTAGACAGAGAAACCTATAGACTAATGATTAGCGTGGCCTCGAGTGAGAAAGGACGATAACGTAGTTTTAGGTCATACAATAATCTTTATGATTTTTAAACATATTTAGATAAAATTCGAACGTATATTTATATAGTTCTGTAACGAAATTTAAAATAGCAATTGAATTTTATACGTAATAACAGATAAAATGCACTATACTTACGAGTGAAATGATATACCGGTGAGTTTGCGTTCACTATCACTTTTACATCCTAACCGTGCGTTTGCACTGACGCGATTTTCACGAAAAAACATGTTTTAAACACTGTTTTCTGTCAATGTACCAAAAAGCGTTTGCATAGTCACTAAACATATTGTAGTTAAATATGTTTGACAGTTTATTGTACACTACATATTATAACTATATCACCGTGCGTTTGCACTGACGCGATTTTCACAAAAAAACATGTTTTAAACACTGTTTTCTGTCAATGTATAAAAAAGCGTTTGCATAGTCAAGGAACATGCGTTAGTGAAATATGTTTGACAGTTTATTGTACATTACGTATTATAACTATATTATATCTATATATCTGCAGAAACAAAATGTTTGAAAAAAAAATTGTAGAAATATTGTTATGTTGAAAGATGTGTTTGACGTTTTGTATTTGTTGACACTTTTTAAGCGAGACAGAGAATTTTCAAAAATAATGTATTGAGTGATGAAGAGGTGAATAATGGATTCAAGTGATGGGTGTACTGTACATTTACAATAAAAAAGAAAGAAATCGAGGTTCTGGATGCGCGTGCAATGTGTTTGACAGTGATTCGCAGTGGAATACGGAATAGAGACTAAAAACTGTGCTGCATGACGAATAAAGAAAATTAAAGAAAGTGATACATGAGAAAATTCTACCAATTGCATAATCACATTAAAACCTTAAAAGTCAAAATTGTATTAAGTGTTTAACTAATGAAAATACAGTAAGTAAATTATCCAAGAAATTAACATCAACATATGCGCTGTAATTACAATTTCAAATAAGAAATTGAAAGAAAAAGCTACATGACACATGAAAATCATAGCCTTGTGGCTTTATAAAAGGTCACCCACCCGTTGCAGGCTCTAATAAAGTGTGAAGAGCTGTATTGATGATGATGATGACATTTTGCATAAAGTTATCGTTCGTCCCGATAATGTTTTGTGATGTTTACCAACTAAATTGGATAACAAAAAAAACACGATTTAAAACAAATCGCGAAATGTAAAAAACAACGGAGCGAACGCTAACGTTGACAAATCTATAGATAACAAATAGAACGTCTATGTTGTATTCAATGCGAACACAGCTAAAAACAAATCTTAATACCTGTTGAAAATTTTACACAGTTTTTGTGAGTGCGAACGCCACCATCAACAAAACATGTTGTGTGATTTATTTTATGCGATTTGTTTCAAAACATTACGTGTTGGATGTTTCTCAGTGCAAACGTACTGTTATATCTATGTAACTGCAGAAAGAAAATGTTTGAAAACAAATATGTAGAAATATTGTCATGTTGAAAGATAAGTTTGACGTTAATTTTGTATTTGTAGACACTTTCGAGACAGAGAATTTTCAACAAAATGGATTCAAGTGATGAGAAGAGGTTTTATTTTTTTAAGTACCTGTACTGTACATTTACAACAAAAAAGAAAGAAATCGAGGGTCTGGACGCGCGTGCAATGTGTTTGACAGTGATTTGCAGTGGAATACGGGATAGAGACTAAAAACTGTGCTGCATGAGGAATAAAGAAAATTAAAGAAAGTGATACATGAGAAAACTCTACCAATTGCGTAATCACATTAAAACATTAAAAGCCAAAATTGTATTAAGTGTTTAGCTAATGAAAATACAGTAAGAAAATTATCCAAGAAAATAACATCAACATTTGCGCTGTAATTACAAGTTCAAATAGGAAAGTGAAAGAAAAAGCTACAAGACATATGAAAATCAATGCCATGTGGCTTTATAAAAGGTCACCAACCTGTTACAGGCTACTCAGGCTCTATTAAAGGGTTAACTGAGTACTCTTTGCTGTTGGAATCAATCAACCAGTTTTTAAGGCCTGGCAGATTTTTTAAATACTATAAAACTATCGGACAATCAATTTATATTGATATTTGATCAAATGTCCTTAAAAAAATGTGATGTATAAACCAAAAGAAGATTTGATTGAAGTTATATTAGGATCATAGTACACAAGGAACATCTTCAGTCATTGCATCATATGCATTAGTATTTATGATTGTTAGTACTAGGAAGACTGAAACAGCCCATTGCCCACTACTTCTCCAATGCATTTTAACTGCAAATCAACTTACTGTACTAATACAAGAGGTAATTATTAGTACTTTGTATGATGTTTCATTTTATTTCAACATTTGAAATTAAAGTTGATTATAAAAGCTCAACGGTTGTAAAACATATTTAATTTTTGATTTCAGGTCTTGAATCAGTCATAGCTGGCATAACTTTCAGGCTCTCAGGCTGAGATGAATATATCTGCAACGGTGTGTGACATGGACGGAGTAAATTTACAAGTTCTCTCTATCTTGGATGCAAATGTGCAACGACTATACTTTGCATTCCATAACAAAGAGATAGTGACCCTTTGATACGCCATATTTATTACATAAGGGATCTTGAAATGGGGTTAATGCATTTCACATTGAAATAACTTTGTTTTGCAGAAGAGAGCCATGAGAGCACTTTACAACCTAAGTCCGAAGGAGTCTTTTCAAGAAAGTTTTTTAGAAGTAAATATATTAACTATAGCGTCCTGCCAAATTTAAGCCTTCTATGTACTAAATTATTACAGCAGAAATAAAGTAAACAAACATAGGTACATACTTGTTTAGATTAAAGATTACATAACATATATTTGGATAACATTCCAATTTGGTCTCTCATATATTGAAATTTATCTCTAGGTAAAGCCTTAGTTAGAAAGTCAGCAAGTTGATTGCATGTTGAAACATATTTTAAATCAATAACTTTAGCATAATACTTTTCCTTTATAAAATGATACTTAGTGTCTATATGTTTGCACCTCTTGTGAAAGTTAACATTTTTAATAACACTTATTGCACTTTGATTGTCTATTTATAACTATTGTTTGTTGCTCAAATTCACCAAGATCACATAATAACTGTTTGATCCAAAAAGCCTCTTTGGTGGCACCACATGCGGCCATAAATTCCGCTTCTGTAGTCGATAAAGCGACAGTGTGTTGCCTTTGACTACACCATGTTACAGCAGCTCCACATTTGAAGAAAATGTATCCAGTTGTTGACCTTCTAGTAGTGAGGTCATTAGCATAGTCAGCATCACTATAGCCAACTAATTCAGAAGATTTTGCTGAATGATAGCATAGGCCAAAGTTGATAGTGTCTTTGAGATACTTTAGAATCTTCTTGACGGCTGTCCAGTGAGACTCATCATAGCAATTCAAAAATCTACTCACCAAGCTCACAGCGAACATTATGTCTGGTTGGCTTACTATGGCAACATGCATTAGAGAACCAACAGCTTCTCTATAAGGAAGATTCTTGTCAGGCTGGTGCTCACTCTTCTCCAGCTTTGAGTGAGGGTCAACTGGAACGCTGTTGGGGTTGGCATTATCCATATTAAATTTATTTAGCAACTGTTTGATATATTTGGATTGATGTATAAAGATATATTTGTCTGAAACTTGGATATCCATTCCAACAAAGTTTCCAGGCATATTGTCATATCAAATATTGTTTTCAAATCATTTGTTACAGACTGCAGAGCAGATTTTGATTTAGAAAATAAGAGCCCATCGTCCACATAAATACAAAGATAACACTTAGTTTCTTTTATATTTGCAACATAAACACATTAGTCTGCTTTGCTATTTATGAAGCCAAATTTCTGAAGTACAGAGTTGAATTTGGTGTTCCAGCACCGTGGTGCTTGTTTAAGACCATACAGTGACTTTATCAATTTACATACTTTATTGGGTCCATGTATTAGACCTTCAGGTGGATACATGTATATGTTTTCTTCTAGTTCTTCATACAGGAAAGCTGTCTTAATGCCAAGTTGAAGAATTTCATAGCCGTTTTTAGCAGCTAGAGATAATAATAAACGTATTGAATCGTACCTTACTGTCGGTGAGTATGTTTCCTTATAGTCAATACCTTCTGCCTGTGCAAAACCCTTTGCACACAGCCTGGACTTGAAGCGAGGACCCGTTGGTTGGTCTTGTCTAGAACATCCTTCACCACGTCCAGGTGCTGGGACGGCACTAGGTCTTTGACGGCCTGGCTGATTATGTGGCTCGCCCCCGCTGCCACCGCGCCCGTCGGCCCTCCGGTTACGAATCCCAGCACGGCCGACAAAGCTGGGTACAGTAGATAGTTTTTTGCGGCCTGGATTATGGAGTCCAGAGAGATGGGATCTGGGTACTGGATGTCCGTCACCTTTATTGCAGTCATGGCTTCATTGCTCGTGTCCATGCGGGAAAAGAGTATGTACATCCGCTTTGGCTCGATGACTTCGGTAGCCAACGACTGCGTTGTTATAGCCGGGGTGCTCTCATGACGGTGCAGGGTTGAGAGGCGTGGGCACCGGTCATGTGATTGGTGATGTAAGGATCGCATTCCAACCACATCCCCAGCGCGCGTAACCGCTTGTTGTCATTATCGGGGTACACCACAACCGGGGCGTACCGGTCAAAGTCTATCGTCGATATGGCCTCCATCTTGTCACCTGCGCTGTCATGGGTGACCAACAGGCCCTTTTTGTGATCTCCCATGTAGCGGAACATACACGCCTTCTGCCCTCCCCCCTCCTCCAGCCCCAATTTCCGGGACCACTGGGTCGTTAACAGGGCAGGGACCGGGTGGTATGATAACCAGTTTGCGTCGTGGGTTAGGTCCATCCCGTAGTAATCCGCGGTACACTCTTCGTCCCGTGCGTGCCACGGCTCGATCATTGAGGCGATGTCAACGTAGCCACATAGCCCATTGGTTGCCATCTTCATCAGCTGCGTGTAAGTGTTGCGAGTGACAAGGTCTTGTGCGTCACCCTCATACCCCACCCAAACTCGCAGCGAAAGGTCGGACCGGGCGAACAGTAAGGAGGACTGCAACGTAATGGCCATGCTGAGCATTCTGAACCAAGCTCTGGCACCGTTGGGGGAAGTAAAACCGCTCTGAATATCTTCAGTGATTACCAACCCCATGTAGGTGGCGACGCGGGACATCGAATCCATGGTTTTTAGGACCATTGCAGGCGCATGGTTGTCAGGCTTGTTGTGTGTCCAGCGACGGCCACGGTGCAGCCTGTCAAGGTTAGAGTTGACGGCCATAGTGCCTGTTTCCCCGGTGAAAGCTCTGGCGAGTGGGCTGATGGCACCAAAGTTGAATCCAACCATTAGCCGCCGCGTGTGCGTCGTGTCCTCTTCCGATAGCGCCCGCGACGCACGGAATCTTGAGTCGGGGTAGAGTCGAGGTTCAGGATCACCATCAAGGACCCACCCCCCGCAGACCGCTTCGTCATCGCGGTAACGGTCACCCTCAGCCGGTACCATCACAGGAGGGTATTGAGCACCGTGGAGCTCAGCGGCTACGCTGCAGGCTTGGCGGGCAACTCCATCGATCGCAAGCTTGCTTTCAATCTCGTTGACGGCGGTAATGATGTCGACCCACCAGCCCGCGGATTAGTAAGCTGAAGTGGCAATGGGCCGGCCATATAGCTCGAAGAACCGAAAACCGTTGGGGAAAAAAGGTTCTCGAGTGGCAGACTCGTACCGGTAGGCGAAGTGTAGGGCAACCCCTCACTAGATGGAGTGACGACCTCGTAAGACATGCACGTAGTCGATGGATGCAGGTGGCTCAGGACCGTGCTTTGTGCCATACCTTGGGGGAGGCCTACGTTCAGCAGTGGACTTGTGAAGGGTTGTAATGATGATGATGATGATACCACATTTATATTATGTATTAAGTTATCATTCGTCTCCGCTAGGGTTGATAACGTTTTGTGATGTTTACCAACTAAATTGGATAACAGAAAAACACGATTTAAAACAAATCGCGAAATATAAAAAAACAACAGTGCGAACGCTACCGTTGACAAATCTATAGATAAACAAGTAAAATGTCTATGTTGTAATCAATGCGAACACAGCTAAAAACAAATCTTGATATCTGTTGAAAATTTTACACAGTTTTTGTGAGTGCGAACGCCACCATCAACAAAACATGTTGTGCGATTTATTTTATGCGATTTGTTTCAAAACATTACATGTTGGATGTTTCTCAGTGCAAACGTACTGTAAGACATTATATCTAACCATTTTTAAAGTTTTAATTGTTCTAAGAACTGAACTGAACAATATTCACCAATCTTAAGCTCACAAAACACTTTTTTTATCACTTAAAAACCAACTTGTAAACTCCTTAGATCACTACGACTGTCAAAGTTGTTTAACAAAGTGTAGTTTGCTAAACAAAAAAACCAGCACGGAGAAAGGGACAAACAATCACACCGCTCTGTCTCATTTTTATGCAAGACGTATGCATAAATCTATCTTTATCGTGTGCGAATGCGAAAGAAGACGTCAATTTGTCTATAGGTTTCTCTGATAGCTAACGTCAGTTCAGTCTTCAATGTGACGCCGACAGAGTTGAGCCGCGACAAAAAAAGGGTAAATGCGTAGTGAAAGAATGCTATTCAAGGTCACAAAAACGTAATAAATCAATCGGAATCACTTTCAACACATAATTTTGAGTTCTTGTTTTCATATAAACGTAAAAAACCTCAAATAATTAAATAAAATTATTGAATTGTCATTTAGGTTCAATGTTGCCACTTTTCCGCATTTATGATTATCCTACATTAGTGGGAGACTATATAATTAATGGAGTAAGTTAATTTGTTACCTCTGATTTTAAATATTTTGGAAATTATAATAAAAACTACGTTTTAACTTTCATACAAAATAATTAATTATTCTTATTTTAGTTTATTCATGAATTATCTAATAAATATATTTTATTACCTACTTATTTATATTAATAATTTTATATTAATTATAATTTCATATAAATTTTATATTAATTATATTTTATTACCTATTTTGTATTGTTTGATTTATTAGTAATATTTTATTACATACTTATTTATATTAATAATTTTATATTAATTATAATTTCATATAAATTTTATATTAATTATATATTATTACCTATTTTATACTGTTTGATTTATTAGTACAATAAAAATACTTACAAAGATATGTTTATTTCATCATTATGTTTACTTCTATTCATCTGATAAGCTTTTTATTCTTTTTTCTAAGGGGACGAAAAAAACATTTTAAAATAAAATATACTTTTTAATATAAAAACAATTAAACTTCATCTTAAAAAAACTCATTTTTATTGCGTATTTTAGGTAAAATTTCATATAGTAAGCCGCACCAACCCGCCATTGCACGTTTGTGTGTCTATCTTTATCTAATCTTAGCGACGATATTGTTTTCGTAACTTGTGTAAGTAAGATAGAAATACGTTTATTTAAAATTGTTATTAGTTTCAAAGCTACGTCGTCGCGTTTGGGTCGTGGTTATACTTTTTTCGAGGCGCAGTAATGTGGTTTGCTCCCCTAGTGTTGGATAACTCAATGTTTAACATAGTACAAAATAAGATAGCTATATTATTCTCATCTTCTTTCTTATACAAGGTGGGTGCCGTATTTCCATTCCATAGACAACTCTATTGATGTGACATTAGCGAAACAAAAAACGTTATCGATAAATTCATTTAGTCTATGACTTTAGTAAAATTAAGGATTTTTATTATATATATTTTTATATAGGATAGGGTGACAAACGAGCACACAGTCCACTTGATGGTAAGTGGTTGCTGTGGCCCATAGACATCTACATCTATCCCCGATTACGAATCAAAATGTAGATGCGTTGTCACCCGTGAGGACTAAGATGAAATGACTCGTTTCCAGTAAAAAGGGTATCCGGTTCTTTACACTCACCATACGAAACACAGCAGCATTAAGCTACTATTTTACGCTGGTATTCTGTGAGAGCTTGGTCCTTCTCTGGTTGAGCCGACCCATTCGTGCTACAACTGTTCTTCTAATAACTGCATCATGGCTCTATTACATATAAAATTTTATTAATCCGGTTCGTAATACTTATCAGCGAAGGTTCAATAATGCAGATTTCTTACTATCGTTTTATAATTTAAAATATATCGTGAAAAGTTTTAAGGCTCAAAAGTTGAAGTTCTCCAGGTTTAGTACAGATCCACAAGGAATAATAACTGTGTTTGTTTAAACGACATTTAGTTTGTCCCCCGAGAGGTACACAGGTGCTACGACAGTTTTTCTTTTATAGAATAAGAGTGCCAAACGAGCACACAGTTCACCTGATGGTAAACGGATTTTGATTTGATGCTGCGACCCATAGACATCTACATTTATCCTAGATTAAAAATAAAACGAAGATGCGTCGTCAAGGACCTCGTTTCCAGTAACCGGTTTTCTACACTCGAAACTTACAACACTACAAACTACTGTCGCACAAACACAGTGTTAAGCTGCTATTTTATGCTGGTATTCTGTGAACGCGTGGTCTTACCCCGGTCGAGCCAACCCACTCGTACTTCTTCTAGTATAGCTGCAGCATGGCTTTACCACGTAAAGTAGTATAGTGATATAACACTGGCACGACCGCGGTCTGCCTTCTCTTTTGTCGCTAGATCACAACTACCAATAAATCGATTACGAACATATAGCTCGTTTTCTCTCTACTCCCTCAAGGTAATATTCATCATTCATTAATCAAATACAGCCAATCAAAAGTCCACTGCTGAACGTAGGGGAATATTTGCCATAGTTCCTTCTCATAGCAAATACTTTGGCAACCGTAATTTTTTATTATTTTGAGTTATTATAAGGAAGATACTGTTGTCTATCTGTTATTTTATTATATTGTTTTATTTTTTCCTGTTGTCTTTTATGATACTCACGGGATGGTATGGGGTATTAGAGCTTCCGAGTAACAATATATATTATTTGATAAGAGGTATTTAATTATTTTTCGCTGCTTTTTTAAGGAGATAAAGCTTTAGTGAATATAATCGATGATTTATATTTTCCACTAAGCACGTGGTAAATCTATATAAATAAAAATTAATAACCGCATGTATGAAAGATCATCACTTAAGAAAGACTTGAAAGATTTCGATGCACTCACACAATTACACCCGGTAAATAGCATTGTTGTCGAGATCTAGAAAACAGTCATGCAAGCCCGGGGTGGATCGTTAGTCTGCTTATAAAGTTGGGATTACAAATGGGATCCAACTCGCTTATTTACCGTGCGTGTGTCAAGATTTGTAATGTAATATAATAATCATCATCACTCGATTTAGAAAACAATTTACTGATCGTTCGAATAATGTTAAGTCAAGTCCTATTTTTTAAAAAATATTCTTGGTATGTAAAGTAATAAAAATAAAGGTAACTAAAAAAAAACGAGTATATCGATGTCAATTGCAGCTAACATTGTGAACAAAATCACTATAGATTAAAGACGTAATGTATTGTAAAGTAACTTCACAGATAATACTACTACTACTACTATGGAGTGTAGAGATAAGGAGAACAAACTCTGTACAAAAAAATAGTCCGTAGAAAAGCGCTAAAAAAGGATGGCGCCACTGTAGGTACAGTGCAAATTTTTAAAGAATTTTTTATAATTTTTTATTGCACCGACTTTGACCATAATTCTTTTTATAATAATTATTTTATTGTTTTCAAAATTTTTATTTTCAAAATCACTCTCGAAGTATTTTTACGGCGATTTTTCATACCCTGCAGCTACCCGAGCACTGTTGTGGAGAGTTTTTAATCTCTTATGTTTAGAATATTTACTGCTTCCAGATGGACAGATTTTCAACTATTCTCCTATGGGAGATTGTCCTCCTTACCTTTATACTCCATGACTACTAAAGTTGGTATGTCATTTTTCTTGTAAATCAGAACATACAAGTGTACTTACTCTAGTATTTGGCATAGTATAAAGAGACCAAAGATGACCTTTTGACATTTCTATTTCAACGCTTGAATTATACGCAACATCTTTCACATTTCATAGATATGTCCATTTTTGCCTTATTCAAAAATTAAATAATAAAAAGCGAGACAAGTATATTGACTCAATTTGTGTTGAATTGTAGGTTCTCTCTATGCCTTAGAGTTATTACATACTTACGTATGCATAGACATAACCTACAATTCTACATAAATTAAGTCAATATACTTGTCTTGCTTTTTCTAATTTAATTTTCAAATATGTCAAAAAGTGACAAATATATTCAAAGAACGTATAATTCATGCGTAGAAAAAGGAATGTCAAGTGGTCATTTTTTGGTCTCTTTTTACACTACTACTAAATAAAAAACTTAATAAGATCGTATTTATTTTGTCCAAGATCGTATTGGCTGATTTATTTGACAAATGGAATTTTAATTAAGTTGTATTATTTGTTGCGATGTTTGACGTCTGTTGTCTTTAATGTTTTAATAAAAATATTATTATAAAATTATAACTTTAAACAAAATATATCAATAGGGATGCCTTGTTTTATACTAGGATGTAAATCCCATTCTTCCCGTAAATAACATGGTTCAGAAATCGTAAGCTTTCAGTGTGTACATTTTTATTATCCTAGAATTAAATTACATTATAACTGTAAGTAAACTGTCGACGAACCATTATAACTGCAAGTAAATTTCACATTATTTTGAAAATAACAAGTCGGTTTTTTTTGACGTGACAACGTCTTATAAATTGGTTTGCCGGGTGGCACTTCAAGAA
Organism: Parnassius smintheus behrii; assembly: GCA_036936625.1. Lineage (NCBI taxonomy): Eukaryota > Metazoa > Arthropoda > Insecta > Lepidoptera > Papilionidae > Parnassius > Parnassius smintheus. Next base: position 55,537,121 of record JAUPFT010000003.1, on the reverse strand, counting down.
ACTGCGTTACGCTCCGCTCACGTTATGCGCTCACAATGAGAGCGAGTGAGAGGCACGCGTCCCTTCCACTCGGGCATGGTTAGCCCGCCTAAGAGCGAGAGAGACAGACATAAAAAGTGTTATTTCATCCTTCTTCCTACTATACGAATGAATATTCACATTAAAATTATTTTACCACTCAAAGTCGTTGTCACGTAAAACTTTCGCCCGTATACCGACTTTACAGGCAATCAATTTTTTTTGTAAAAATGAGACTGTCTTCCTTATTTACATGTATAATCGCTGAAATGCATTGAAATAAAAAAAAAATATTTTAAACAATAGTGATGCGGTTTTTCGGCATATCGGCAAAGTCGACAACCCCATATCGACATTCTTCTTTATATTTTAGTTGTTTTAGTATGCCTCAAATAATAAAGAATAAAAAAAATTGGATGAACGGGCTCAAAATGCGGCTATTCTTTGTCTACGGGCACAAAACCAATGGTCAAAGAATAGCCGCATTTGTTGAAATCATTTCTCCAAACATCGTATCGTTATCGAAGAGAAATTGTGAAGGCTGAAATTAAATGCAATTCCTACTTTATAGATCCTAAGAATACAGCTATTATGTTTATTTTTTTAAAAAATTACATATAATAATAATAATAATATTCCACAAATATCACACAACGCCATCTAGTCCCAAGCTAAGCAGAGCTTGTGTTATGGTGCTCCAAATGTGTTTGATGTTTTAGGAACCAGAGGAGATTATGGAAACTTCGCCCCCATAGGAAGTGAAAAATTAACTGAATGTGAGAATAGTGTAAGCTCTTTCAACAATTTTGATAGTGGTAGAGCCACCCGGCAGCCTTTGCTGTTGCACGCATGGGCGGGCTCAAACCGGGGTGGTACCATGACCTCACAGAAGACCAGCATGAAGTAGAAGTTTTGCTTCTGCGTTTCGTCTGGTGAATGCAGGTGGCCGGAGGCCCAATCTCCTCCCCCCATCAACATGGTAGCGGAATTAAATGCAAGACTATCCTAGGAGGGTACCAGCACCCCTGGAGAATCCCTCGCTGAGCATTCATGACCAAGCTACTCCACTCCTGAGCGTGGGTACTCAGGCTGCCTTCTTCTTTCAATCCATACTTCACTTCATTTAAACCTTAACGCCGTCCACCACTGCAGAAAGTACATCTGTTTTCAACGCCTCACCAGCCTTGAAGGTACGGACCTATCCATATTATGGCTGCGCGTAGACAGCGACGACCATCTCAGCGTCTACGTCTACTATAGGTTCCATAGAGGTAATGCCAAAACAGACCGACTCATCGACCACGTGCAGATGGCTACAGACTCCGTGATACAACAGATCCCATCCGCAGAGATCGTGATACTTTGAGATTTTAACGCCCACCACGCTGGATGGCTTGGTTCTCGTTTAACCGATCATGCGGGTATATCTCTTTATGACTTTGCTTTGGCATATGGTCTGACGTAACTGTTTACCTCGCCTACGCAGATCCCAGATGTGGAAGATCATGTACCTTCCCTGTTGGACCTTCTGCTGACCTCTCATCTGGACGGATATCAGGTCTCCATCGATGCCCCTCTTGGCTCCTCGTACCATTATCTGATTCGGATTCACCACCGACGCTCTCATCGCGGTTGCGTACTGCAGGTTGCCGCCGTGTTTGGCAATATAGGTCAGCAGACTGGGACGGGATGCAATCATTTTTTGCATCCTACCCTTGGGGGTGGGTTTGCTTCTCGCCGGATGATCCCAGCATTGTTGCTGATTCTGTCGCTGATGTATTGCTACAGGGAATGGAACCTTTTATTTCATCATCTGTGGTACCTATCGGAGGCAGAACCCAGACTTGGTTTGGTCGCTCCTGCAAAATTGCACTACATCATAAGCAGGAGTGCTACCAGGCCTAGGCTCGCGCATCGACGTCTGCCGGGATGCAAATACCAGCGCCCTTAAAAAGAAGTACAATCTTCTGAGACCTGCTGAAAAGACCTGCCTCCAGGTCCTTCAAAAGTGTCATTGTCAAGGCAAAGTCAGAGCACATCGGCAGAATTGGCGAGAAACTAGTTCGTCCTCCTTCGGGAACACGTGCATTCTGGTCTCTCGCCAAGGCTATCCAAGGGAACTTCTGTCAGCCATTTCTCCCATCACTGTACAGGGAGCACGGCTCACTGGCCCATGCCGCAAAGGAAAGCCGATCTGCTGGGCTCTCTCTTTGCGTCCAACTCGACTCTTGATGATGGGGGAACACACCGCCGACCATCCCGCGGTGTGAGTGCTCCATGCAGGATGTCCTGTTTACCCAACGCTCAGTGCGCAGAGCACTCATCTCCCTGGACGTCAAAAAGTCGAGTGAGCCGGATGGCGTCCCTCCTATTGTGCTGATGACGTGTGCTCCGGAGTTGGCGCCGATTTTAATGCGTCTTTTCCGGTACTCCTACCCCTTCGACGTAGTCCCGAAATCATGGAAGACAGCCCTCGTGCACCAGATCCCTAAAAAAGGTAACCGCTCTGATCCGTCCAACTATAAGCCTATCGGGATCTCCTCCTTGTTCTTTAAAATAATGGAAACCATTATTAACAGCCAGTTCATGCGGTACCTCGAAGATCACCAGTTGATTAGTGACCGTCAGTACGATTTCCGTCGCGGTTTCTGGGTTGGTGATCTTCTGGTTACCTAACGCATAAATGGGCGGAGGCAATAGGGTCCAATGGGTAGGCGTTGGCCGTTAGTTTGGACATATCAAAAACCTTCGATCGGGTTTGGCACCCCGTGAAATTGTGCTTGGATCACCAGTTTTCTTGCTGATCGGAGCATCAAGGTCGTAGTAGACGGTGCAAGCTCCGATTACAAGCCCATTAACGCTGGTGTTCCACAAGACTGAGTGATATCACATACGCTGTTTCTTCCGCATATCAATGACATGTTGCAAACCATGCAACACATGTTGCTACACAGACGACAGCACTGGTGATTGTTTAAAAACACCGGCCGTGCCAATATTTCTCGGGAAAACGTCGCAGAGTACCGGGAAAAACTTGTGTCTGAAGTCGAATCTTTGTGGAACAAAGTCTCGGACTGGGGTGACTAAATCTGGACTAGATTCAGTCACCCCAGTCCGAGACTTTGTTAGTTTAATCCCCAGAAATCCCCAGACTCACTGGCACTGCGAAGAGATGTTGCATCTCTTTGCGTACTTTATCGCATCTACCACGGGGAGTGCTCTGAGGAATTGTTCGGACTAATTCCTGCCGCAAAATTTCACCACCGCACATCGCGACAAAACTATCGATACCATCCATACCATCTGGATGACTGGCGGTCCACCGTGCGATTTAAAAGAAGTTTTCTTCCTCGCACAACTTCCTTGTGGAATCGACTACCACCAGAGATTGTTCCGGATGGATACGATTTAGGGACCTTTAAGAAAAGAGCCTACTCCTTTTTAAAAGGCCGGCGACGCATCTGCAAGTCTCCTGGCGTTGCAGTTGCTCATGGGCGGCGATAGTCACTTACCATCAGGTGAGCCGTAAGCTCGTTTGCCCCTCTCCTATAAAAAAAACTGGCTGAGGACTATTAAATTGTAATATCTTACATAAAACGAAAAAATAAGTTTGCAATTATTACTTCACAGTTCACAGGTATTTTCTAATTACTTTATACCGATATTAACAATTTAGAACCAAAACCAGTGAATGAAAATTTAGCACCAATCCACAAGTTCAAATTGTGCTTTAGATAATTCACGCATACATAAGTGGAAACAAACATTAGCTAAATCTCAGAAGCTTTCGAGAAAACGTCTACTGAAAATCAAATCTCTCCAGCAAAGATCTTGGAGGTTTAAAAAGTAAAACATAACCTTAAATGATATTGTTACGCGCTCAAATCGGCGCACTAGCGCCATCTAGTCTCAAACCGAAGAACTAAACTTCTTGAAGTTTAAAACTCGAACTCTCGGTACCTTGCGCGTGTTTACTTGAACATTCTGGATATTTTGCTAATTTATATAAATAGGCGCTGCAAGATGCGATCGAGGTAGTGTTGATTTGGCGAAACAAGCGAAGCTTCGGAGCGGAATTAAGTGAATTAGTGTGTTTAATTATTAGTGTTTAAGTTTTAATTTGTGTAAAGTAAATTAAAGTGTTAATTTAGGTAATTCTATCGGCAATTTTTATTGTCACGAACCTCAAGCTCGTAACAATTGGTGTCAGAAGTGGGATAAAATCATGCCGATTTTACCTAAGGAGGAAACGGAGGGTGTCCGTACCCGAAGTCAACGCCAGCTAGAGACGGACCAACGAAGATTTGGTGGTGCAACGCCGCAGACGTCAGAGGGCCAGCCACCAGCTGCAGGCCCGTCGGTAGCTCCTACATCTGCAGCACCTGACTTATGTGCTCTGATGGTGATGCTGCAGGAGCAGGCTCGCCGACAGGAGGAGCAGGCTCGCCGACAGGAGGAGCAGGCTCGCCGACAGGAGGAACAGGTCCGTCGGTTGGAAGAGCAGCTGCGGAGTGGACAGGATGAACAGGTCCGCCGACAAGAGGAACAGGCCCGCCGACAGGAGGAACAGGCCCGTCGGTTGGAAGATCAGCAGGCGGAACAGGCTCGTCGGTCGGAAGAGCAGATGTTACTCATGAAGGACCTTCACGCTACCTTTGGGAAAGAGATAAGGCAGGTGAAGGATAGGGTTGCTCAACACGACAACCGTCTGTCGGAAGCTGAAACCCGAATCGAAGAACATGAAACCCGAATCAACCATGTGAACCATCGGGTTGACAACGTGATGGCTGACGTGAAGAAAACGCTGAACGACCTCAAACTTGGGGATGGAACTGCAGCCCCCGCAGTAGCTACTACACCTTCGCTACGTACCACCGTTCGACGGGACTTCTTCCTGGTCGGCCTACAAAATCCAGTTCGAGGCCGTCATGGAGGCAAACGGCTGGAATAAAAGCCAGGCCATGACTGCACTCACCTTAGGCCTGCGCGACCAAGCCTTAACCGTGTTGGAAGCTCTCGGTAAGAAAGTGACCTACGAGCAGCTCCTTGAGGCATTGGAGGCGAGATATGATGACGCTCACCTGGAACACGTCTTTCGCGCGCAGCTTAAAGATCGCGCGCAACGCAGCAACGAAGACCTGCAGCAGTGGGCCCTTGAGGTGGAGAAGATGGTTCGAAAAGCATACCAGTCTGTACCTGCGCTCATTGAAGGGAACCTGGTGCAGACATTCATCGACGGCATCCGCGACCTGGAAGTCAGAGCTGCTGTGAGGATCGGGCACCACGAGACGCTTAAGGACGCCTTGGCCCATGCACTGGAGGTAGAAGCCGTGTGGCAGGATCATCGTTCCCATCGCGTCAGGGTGGTTGCAGCAGCTACAGTTCGCGACCGCAACAAAGGATACAGCCCTAGGTGCTGTGGCTGTGGGGAAAAGGGCCATCTTCGATCCAGCTGCCCTAAGCGAACCCTAGAAAGGGAAGGTGAACGATCCCAGGAGGGTAGTGCGGCCAACAGCACCGCCCAGCAGCAGCAGGGAAACGAGTAAAAGCCAGAACTGCGGGGCGGGTGCTGGCTGATGTTAAAAGAGCCCCAAGGATCTCGATCTCACAAACCCATGATGGGAACAGTCTAATCATCAAGGGCGAGGTCAACGGAATGCCGTGTAAACTGACCATAGACACTGGAGCCTCTCGTACGGTTGTTAGTTCCCAACTTATAAGTCAGTTCCTTGGGGACTCCGCATACAACCGAGAACGCATTAATTTGGTAACAGCCACCGGTCAGTGTATACCCGTCCGTGGAGAGAAGGAGATGGAGTTGAAGCTTGGCAACGTGATCTACCTGCATAATGTCATCGTGGCTGATATAATGGACGACTGCATCCTAGGCCTAGACTTTACGAGGAATAATTGTTGTGAGATCGACGTTAAGCAAGGTGTTTTGAAATGTGGACAGGAGGAACTTTTTATGGAAGGTGCGTTACCAGGGAACGTGTACAGCATCAAGAAGATTGTTCTTCCGCCGAGATCGGAAACGATTGTTCCGGTTAGTCTTCCCCGAAACGCTGGGCGAGCTCACCGTTGTGTACTTGTGGAAAGGGTAAACAATGACCTTCCATGGAAAGTAGCTCGAACCTTGGTCAGGACCACTGACATCTCAAGAATACGTGTGCTGAACCTTTGTGACCGGGAACAGATTATAGAAAAAGGCACACTGGTTGGCACTTGTGAGGAAGTGGATTGGTTATCCATTTCAGGATCGACCTGACATGGATGAAGGCCAGTGCTCCCAAGCCCAAGTGGAGCGACGTCTCAGCGATGAGTTCGACCACTAAAAGCTATTGGGCCCAGTGGGACAGCTTGCTGCTTCAGGATGGAGTTCTGTGCCGTAAATGGGAAAATGTTCGGGGAGACAGCTGTCATTTACAAATGGTTGTCCCTAAAGCTAAAGTACCGGATGTTCTACAGCTGTACCATAATGATTATTCAGGAGGCCATCTGGGAGTTAAACGAACTCTACTGAAGATCCGAGAACGGTTTTACTGGGTCCACTGTCGAAACGATGTCGAGGACTGGTGTCGCAAATGTACAAGTTGTGCGGCTGTAAAGGGACCTCAGACTCGTAGTAGAGGTGCATTGAAGTTGTACAATGTTGGTGCACCATGGGAGAGAATAGCCATTGACGTGGCGGGGCCGTTTCCGGAGAGTGAAAGCGGTAACAAGTATTTCATGGTTGTGATGGATTACTTCACTAAGTGGCCAGAAGTCTTTGCCATTCCAAATCAAGAAGCTTCAACAGTTGCTGATAAGCTAGTTCATGAAGTCTTCTGTCGTTTTGGTATACCTTTAGAGATTCACAGCGACCAAAGAAGGAATTTTGAGTCTCAAATATTCCAGGAAACTTGCCGAGTTATGGGTACTCATAAAACAAGAACGACTTCTTATCACCGGCAATCTGATGGAATGGTAGAACGATTTAATCAGACATTGGAGAGGTACCTAGCAAAAGTTGTAGACAATCGGCAACGAGATTGGGACAAGCACATACAACCGTTTTTGTTGTCATATTGAAGCGCTGTTCACGAAAGTACAGCAGTGACACCAGCTTTTGCAAACTTTGGAAGAGAATTACGGCTGCCTGCAGACCTGATCACCGGGATACCACCTGATGCTCCACGCAGTATAACCGATTATGCAAATGACTTGCGGAACAAAATGAATGACGTTTATGAGCACGTCAGACAATCGGGCCAGCAAATGTCTGAAAAGATTAAAACCCGGTATGATCGCAAAATGAACAACAAAGTTCAACTATACATAACTATAGATATTATAATATATATATTATGTACCTGTATACTACTCCTTTACTCCTTTCATATTGTTATTTTTATTAAGTATTTTGTTGATTTCTAAATAACATTTAAAACACTGTTTGTTACTTATAAATACGACATAAATACTCTCGATAAATTGTAGGACTAAGGCAAAAAGAAAAATTTTCCGTATTGTTAACATATTTATTTCACAATTTTAAACAAGATTACATTTTGAAAATAAAATAACATCAAAACGTGAGATGTTATAAACTTCCATGTTGTCTGCACATAATGTAGAAAGTAACTTGCTACAAACCATCGTAAAAATTATAGGGTTGAAATTAACATATTATTTTTTAAGTCTTTTATTATATTTGTCACTGCACCAATTACAAAATCTACTTTAAAGCACATTATTGAGCCCTATGTTTTGTACTATACAAAAGCAATTACGATAAAACACTCAAAAATACGGAATAACAAGAAATAAGCACATGCACAATCCGGCGGACATAATTATTTCTTAAATTCCTATATATGAAAAAGTACTCTGTGTTCTTAAATAATTTTTCGTTTGACAATGACTCAAATTGAAGATTCAGTGTTGCCTAATGAAGCAAATTTTAAACTTCTATTCTTTACTATTACCAGGCCTCTGCTATCTCTCTCTCTTGCTATCTGCGTGAAATAATTACCTAAAATCGTGATTCACCCAGGGTGTATAGGTAAGGTATATGCAGTCGGAGCTAACGCGTTCTAGGACATTGATGTATTTTTAACGCTGTTTACGTAAATAGTTTTTTGTAAACACTTTTTGTAATTTTTGTTTAGTGTTTAGTATTTAATTGTAGGATAAAATAGTTAAAAATTTTAATGTAATTAAAAATAATATATGTGTATATAACCTATCTATTTGATAAATTATAATGGCAAAACTTCGAACCTACTATAATTGTTGCGTGGGTGGATGCATAATGAGCGAACAAAAGGATTCAGATATATCATTTTTTGAGTTACCTAAGGATAATGAAAGGTACAATTATTTCATTTTTTTGTTAAATAAATACTTGTAGCAAAAAAGAATTACGTAATAATTTAAATACAGAAGTAATACCTATGTACTTTATTACAAAACTTAGTTGAAGTTTACGTAGGTAACTTACGAAATTTATGTAGGTAAATTGAAGTAGGTAACTTACATGTCTTTTGTAATAAAGTGATTTAAGTTATCACAAAGCACTGAAATTAAAACCTTGTTTATAAGATTTTTAACTAATTAAAATACAATCACATTTCATTTAGAAATTGTATTTCAGGTTCACTTGTTGTTTACACTACCTACCTATTTCTTGCCCTTGCAATGTGAATGACCTTGCAAGTTACATGCGTTAGGCACAGAATTCGCATAGTAGCAAAAATATGTCCATTCGATCAGTCAGAATAGGTACCTTACCTATCCACTCAAATGTCCATGGCTACTACGCTAGCCCAAACAAAAGTAGCGTTGTACGTCCCGGATGTGAAGTAGCCATAGCGTCAAGTTTTATAAAACTGATATCTAGGGACATTTGCGGTAATTTTTGTAAGTTTTTTTTGGAATCGATAGCTGACGAACTACTTTACGTATTACAAACGAGATGGCAGTGTAACAAGCCTTAACGAATGAATCGTTAATTATTTAACAACAGTCTACTCTACTCTCGGCGTTTTGTGAACAAGTGCTTGTGGAGCATTGATTTATATAACCCTAGATCAGTAATAACCGCGCCACTGCACATATGGCCACAGCCATATGCCTAGCTAACGTGAGTTCATTGTTCAATGTGACGCCGACAGAGTTGAGCCGCGACAAAAATGGGTAAATGTGTAGTGAAAGAATGCTATTCAAGGTCACAAAAACGTAATAAATCAAGCGGCATCACTTTCAACACATAATTTTTAGTTCTTGTTTTCATATAAACGTAAAAAACCTCAAATAATTAAATAAAATTATCGAATATTGCCATTTAGGATCAATGTTGCCACTTTGATTAGCTCCGTAAGGGTTGGGAGGTAAAGCGGCTGCTACTAGGTGGAGTGACGACCTGGCAAGAGATGTGAGAAGTCAGTCGATAGCGATACAAGAGGCTCAGGATCTGCTTTGTTTAGTTCTTTGGGGGAAACCAGGCTTCAATAGTAGACATGTTATGGCTGTACCTTTATAGTTACAATCTAACTTCTACCACTTCCAACTAAAGTCCATTGTTGAACCTAAGGCCTCCTGAATAGCTAAAGTACCTCGAAAGGCGTAAGTGGCAACAGCTGCCACGCTTGGCCAGCGGGTTGGCAACCGCAGGTTTTTATTTGTAGTCGTTATTAGGAAGACGCAGCTGTCCATCTCCTGATGTGTTTCCTCTGATCTGCCGCCAAGGTACAAGGTAAAGTATTGGCAAGCTACTGTTCCGATTTGTCGATAATCGTATGGCGAGTTGCTAACCTAGATAGCATGCTTTCGACGTACCATTGCCTCCAGATTGGTAATATGACCGACTGACATACAAGCCAAGCGTTGTTTTGGACTACAACAAGTCCATGGGAGGAGTGGACAGGAAGGACCAGTTCTTGTCTGCTCAGCCCATGGAACGTACACGAAATAAAATGAGGTACAAAAAGGTATATATTGGAATGTAACAAAAACTTATGTATTGATGGTTGTTTTATGCAGTATCACATATAATTTATTTATTTTAGTTTTCATTTAGTCCTTTTTTTGAAAATATTTAGTTTAAATCAATTCTTAGTTTTAAATAAAATACCATTATTTTAAAAATATTTTTTTTTATTATTTCAATAAACTGTACATTAATTTTATTATTGATGTTTAATTTAAAACCCCAACTTAAAAAAAATTCGTAACTAACTTTTGTTAAGTTGCGTAAATTACAAAGTGTTTATGAGACCTTAAATAGGCAGCCATCTTGCTAGGGAGCAAGTCCAAAGCGCTCGAGGCATCGCGGTAAAATTACGAGGAGTAGGTGTTTTGTTTCGATTTATTTAATTACATAACGCTAATTAAACATTAACATATATGCATCATAAAAAAGGAAAATACGTCTAGTTTGTTGTGACTTTATTTTATGGGTAAAAAATACAATATTTCTTCGTTGAGGTGTAAATTAATAAAATTTATACGTTTGTTTTTCTCCAAATTCAATGTTCACAACTATTTTTAATATCTTAAATAACATTTTTGAGTTTTAAAACATACATAGGTTTAATTCGCATTCTTCTGTCAATTTTTAGTAGTTTTTGTCTCTACTCTATCTATTATAGTTAAGTAGCTATGCGGGTTTAATTATACAACATGCAAGCGCGGTAGCAGCCAAATTAGATATCCGGACGTACAAGGAATCAGTCGCGAGGGCTGGACGCTTGAGCGGCTATTTTACTTACCATTTCGTAATGTTTAATGTATTTATTTATTTATACTCTTTATTGCACACAACATATAAATTTCTGTACAACTATGTGGCCTCATCGCTTAAGAGGATATAGTAAGTCAGCTCAAATTCTAATTTCGCCCCCACTACCTCGCGCGTCGTATGCTATGTACCGACATGTTCGTAATCACTAATACAGTAAGTAGATAGGTCAGATAGGTAAACAGTAGATAAATGAGCATATATCAATACATAATACAAGCTTAATAAGTACCTACTTACATGTGTTTTTAATATATTCTTGACAGCCCTAAGTAACCACGGAAACAGCCGTGATGTGGGAAATGGGAAAAGATGCAAAGTAATACGTACACTCGCGCGCAGCAATAAAGGTTTATTTAGCTTGTGTGCGCATTTTATCTTATTAATAATAATTATGTAGGCTATTAAAGTTGGCAAGCAGTCAACATCAAAAGAGTGAAACTTCTGTAGGTAGTACTATTATTTACTCTATTACTCCTTATATAGCCGTGTAGTGGCGGTTGAGAATATCCACTACCCCATATCTTCCCGTGGGTGTCGTAAGAGGCGACTGAGGGAGACAGGCAGGAGATGGGCAGCAGCATCTTCCTGATAACAACAGTGATATAATAAAAAACTGCGGTTGCCAACCCGCTTGCCAAGCGTGGCAACTATGGCAAATATTCCCCCATGAATAACGACGCAAAACAACGGCCCCAGTCCCCGGCGGCCCCGTTATTCCTGGCTACGGTGGCGACCATGGTAACGGCGGTGCAGGGGGTGCTGAGAATCTCCGGTGGAGGTTCGGTTGCCACTTACGACGACTCGACCTGGCAACATATAACGCACGCACCCTGAGGACTGACGAGAAGATACTGGAGCTGGAAGAAAAAATAGACAAGTTGCGCTGGCATATTATTGAGCGAGGTTCAAAGAGAGGGGAAGGACACGGCAATCCTCGAGTCCGGCAACTTGTTCTACCACCGGGAGGGCGACCATCTGTCCCAAGGAGGTGTCGGATTTATGGTCCACAAGTCTCTCGTCAACAACGTTGTAAAGATTGGGAGTGTGTCGACGAGGGTCGCGTACCTGATACTCAGAATCACCAAACGGTATTCGCTGAAGGTCATACAGGTTTACGCACCAACCTCGGCACATCCCGGTGAGGAGATAGAGGAAATGTATGAGGATATTTCCAGAGCCATGCATTCTTCCAAACCCCACTACACGGTGTTGATGGGAGACTTACACGCAAAACTAGGTACAAGAGAAAGCGGTAAGCTGAAGGTAGGGAAATTTGGAGTAGGGCAACGGAACCGAAAGGGCCAGCAGCTGGCAGACTTTATGGAGAAAGAGGGACTCTTTATGATGAAGATGAAGAAGCGGCCCCACAGGAAGTGGACCTGGTCGAGCCCCGACGGTTCGACAAAAAATGAGTTTGACTTCATTATGACGACAAGACGCAACTGTTCAGTGATGTCTCAGTGATCGCAAGGGTGGAAACTGGCAGCGATCACCGAATGGTTAGAGGCATACTGAACCTAAACGTTAAGTTGGAGAGGTCTCGTCTAATGAAGTCAACGCTCGGTACCCCTCGTGCTCTAATCCAGAATCCCGAAACCTTTCAACTCGAGTTACGAAACCGCTTTCAGTGCCTAGAGGATTGCAATGCAGTGGACGATATGAATGACGAGCTCGTGAAAACTGTCCATGCGGCCAGAGCTAAGTTCTGCAAGACCCACCGCAGAAGAACACAAAAACTCTCCGATCACACTCTTAATCTCATGGCTGTTAGACGGGAGATGAGGCTGCAATCGTCAACAGATTTGACACCATACAGGCAATTGAACAGACAGATCTCCAAATGCATGCGGCGAGACTTACGCAACTTTAGTACTGCTCGTATTAAAGAAGCGATCGAGCGGAACCAGGGCTCCAAAGTCTTTGCCAGAGATCTGTCTGCCAGAAAGAGCCAACTGTCAAAGCTGAAGACTGAGTGTGGCAACATCGTTTCCAGGACACCTGAGATTCTGAGTCAGATTGAGAGGTTTTGTAGGCAGCTGTACACATCATCGTTGGAGCCACACGCAAGTGTGAGTAATGATCCAAGAGCGGGTCTTATCCGACACTATTCCGATGATATCCCGGACGTCAGTCTGAGCGAGATTAGAATGGCTCTCCACCACCTTAAAAACGGCAAGGCCCCAGGCGAGGATGGAATTACAGCGAAGCTTCTGAAGGCGGGTGGAACATCGGTACATGAAGTCCTTCAGAAGCTCTTCAATTCCGTCCTCCATGGTGGCACTACTCCGGAGGCGTAGAGCAGAAGCGCGGTACTACAGACCAATTTCCCTTCTGAGCCGCGTCTACGTGCTGTTTTCGAGAGTCATTACGAATCGTCTCACACGCAGACTCGACGACTTCTAGCCTCCCGAACAAGCCGGTTTCCGAAAAGGCTTCAGTACCATAGACCACATACATACCCTGCGGCAGATTGTACAGAAGACCGAAGAGTACAATCTGCCACTTTGCCTGGCATATGTGGACTATGAGAAAGCCTTTGATTCCGTCGGTGCTACAGTCCCTTCAGCGGTGCCAAGTTGACTGTCTGTATATCGAAGTGCTGAAGTGTTTGTACAGTAGGGCTACGATGGCTATCCGAGTACAGAACCGGAGTTCGAAACCTATTCAACTGCTGAGAGGTGTAAGACAGGGTGATGTTATATCCCCGAAACTCTTCACCGCTGCGTTGGAAGATGTTTTCAAGCTACTGGACTGAAAAGGATACAGTATTCATACAGTAACATCAATGGCAAATACATCACTCACCTTCGATTTGCCGACGATATAGTCCTTATGGCAGAATCGCTTGAGGACCTTAGCACTATGCTCAATGACCTCAAGGGTGTCTCCCAACGGATAGGTCTTAAGATGAACATGGACAAAACATAGATCATGTTTAATGTCCATGTCACACCTATGCCGGTAGTTGTTGGGAGCACTATGCTCGAAGTTGTTGACGAGTACGTTTACCTGGGACAAATAATCCGACTAGGTAAATCCAACTTCGACCGAGAGGTCAATCGACGGATTCAACTCGGCTGGGCAGCGTTCGGGAAATTACGACACATCTTCTCGTTAGGTATACCTCAATCTCTGAAAACTAAAGTGTATAAACAGTGCTTGTTGCCAGTGATGACTTACGGATCTGAGACGTGGTCCTTCACTGCCGGCCGGCTCGGAGTTTCACTGCGTGATAGACTCAGAAACGAGGATATCCGCAGTAAGACCAGAGTGACCGACATAGCCCAACGGATTAGTAAGCTGAAGTGGCAAGGGGCCGGCCATATAGCTCGAAGAACCGATAACCGATGGGGAAGAAAGGTTCTCGAGTGGCAGCCTCGTACCGGTAGGAGTAGTGTAGGGCGACCCCCCACTAGATGGAGTGACGACCTGGTAAGACATGCAGGAAGTCGATGGATGCAGGTGGCTCAGGACCATGCTTTGTGGCATTATTTGGGGGAGGCCTATATTCAGCAGTGGACTTGTGAAGGGCTGTAATGATGATGATAATGACTCCTTATAATATAAACCTCATGTATGTAGCATATAAAATAACTTGAATTCAGACCTATGAAGGGATTTTTTATTATTTATTAATTTGGAAGACAACATTAATTGATTCAGTAACAACGATATGTCTTTTCTTCACCGCTGCATTAGAAGACGTTTTCAAGCTACTGGGCTGGAAAGGATACAGTACTAACCAATGGCGAGTACATCACTTACCTTCTATTTGCCGACAATATAGTCCTTATAGCAGAATCGATGGAGGACCTAATCACTATGCTCAATAACCTCAATAAAGTCTCCCAACGGATAGGTCTCAAGATGAACATGGACAAAACAAAGATCATGTTTAATGTCTATGTCACACCTATGCCGGTAGTTGTTTGCGAGCACTAAGCTTGAAGTTGTTGACGAGTGTGTTTACCCGGGACAAATAGTCTCACTAGGTATGTCCAACTTCGACCGAGAAATTACGACATGTCTTCTCGTCAGGTGTACCTCAAAACCTGGAAACGTGACTGTACAACCAGTGCGTGTTGCCAGTGATGACCTACGGATTTGAGACGTGGTCCTTCAGTGCTGACCGTATGAGGACGCTCAAAGTCACTCAGCGAGCCATGGAGATGGTTACGCTCGGGGTTTCTCTGCGTGGTAAACTTAGAAATGAGGATATCCACAGTAGACTAGAGTGAATGACATAGAAGAACGGGTTGGTAAGCTGAAGTGGCAATGTGCCGGCCATGTATATCGAAGAACGGACAACCGATGAGGGAAAAAGTTCTCGAGTAGCAGCCTTGTACCTTTAGGCAAAGTGTAGAGCGACCCCCCACTAGATGGAGTGACGACCTGGTAAGACTTGCAGGAAGTCGATGTATGCAGGCGGCGCAGGACCGTGCTTTGTGGCATACCAGACTTGGGGAGGCCTATGTTCAGCAGTAGACTTGTGAAGGGCGGTAATGATGATGATGATGATGATGATGATATTTTTAATGTAGTTAATAAATACAATAACATAAAATACATAAACACTCACGCCTGTCACCCAGAGGGGTAGGCAGGGACTACAGACTTCCATTTAGCACGATCCTGACATACCTTTCTCGCCTCTTCCACATCCATATACCTACGCATACATGCTCGTCGGTTAAGGGTACTCTTAATTTGGCCCATTTTTCATTTCATTTTTCAGCCGAGTTGAATCCGTCGATTGACCTCTCGGTCGAAGTTAGATTTACCTAGTCGGATTATTTGTCCCAGGTAAACGTACTCGTCAACAACTTCGAGCATAGTGCTCCCAACAACTACCGGCATAGGTGTGACATGGACATTAAACATGATCTTTGTTTTGTCCATGTTCATCTTAAGACCTATCCGTTGAGAGACACCATTGAGGTCATTGAGCATAGTGCTAAGGTACTCCAGCGATTCTGCCATAAGGACTATATCGTCGGCAAATCGAAGGTGATTGATGTACTCGCCATTGATGTTAATACCGTATCCTTTCCAGTCCAGTAGCTTGAAAACGTCTACCAACGCAGCGGTGAAGAGTTTCGGGGATATAACATCATCCTGTCTTACACCTCTCTGCAGTTGGATAGGTTTCGAACTCTGGTTCTGTACTCGAATAGCCATCCGGTAGGAGGACTGTACAAACACTTCAGCACTTTGATATACCGACAGTCAACATGGCACCGCTGAAGGACTGTAGCACCGCCAAAATTTCGACTGAATCAAAGGCTTTCTCATAGTCCACATACGCCAGGCAAAGTGGCAGATTGTACTCTTCAGTCTTCTGTACAATCTGCCGCAGGGTATGTATGTGGTCTATGGTACTGAAGCCTTTTCGGAAATCAGGAGGGTAATCGGAATTGGTAGGGAGACTGGAAGTCGTCGAGTCAACGTGCGAGACGATTCGTAATGACTCTCGAAAACAGCACGTAGACGCGGCTCGGAAGGGAAACCGGTCTGTAGTTCTTCAAGAGAGCGTTGTCATCTTTCTTAAAGAACAAGACCACCGCACTTCTGCTCCACGCCTCCGGAGTATTGCCACCGTAGACGACGGAATTGAAGAGCTTCTGAAGGATTTCAAGTACCGGTATTCCACCCGCTTTCAGAAGCTCCGCTGTAATTCCATCCTCGCCTAGGGCCCTGCCGTTTTTAAGGTGCTGGAGAGCCGTTCTAATCTCGCTCAGACTGACGTCCGTGATATCATCGGAATAGTGTCGGACAAGATTTGCTCTTGGATTGTTACTCACACTTGCGTGTGGCTCCAACGATGATGTGTACAGCTACCCACATAACCTCTCAATCTCACTCAAAATCTCAGGTGTCCTGGAAACGATGCTGCCACATTCAGTCCTCAGCTTTGACAGTTGGCTCTTTCTGGCAGACAGATCTCTGGAAAAGACTTTGGAGCCCTGGGTCCGCTCGATCGCTTCTTTAATACGAGCAGTATTAAAGTTGCGTAAGTCTCGCCGCATGTATTTGGAAATCTGTCATTTCAGTTGCCTGCATGCTGTCAAATCTGTTGACGATTGCAGCCGCATCTCCCGTCTAACAGCCATGAGATTAAGAGTGTGATCGGAGAGTTTTTGTGTTATTCTGCGTCGGGTCTTGCAGAACTTAGCTCCGACCGCATGGACGGTTTCCACGAGCTTGGCATTCATATCGTCCACTGCATTGCAATCTTCTGGGCACTGAAAGCGGTTACGTAACTCGAGCTGAAAGGTTTCGTGATTCTGAATTAGAGCACGAGGGGGACGGAGCGTTGACTTCATCGGACGAGACCTCTCCAACTTAACGTTTAGGTTCAGTGTGCCTCTAACCATTTGGTAATCGCTACCAGTTTTCACCCTTGCGATCACTGAGACATCACTGAACAGTTGGCGTCTGGTCGTCATAATGAAGTCAATCTCATTTTTTGTGGAACCGTCGGGGCTCGACCAGGTCCACTTCCTGTGGGGCCGCTTCTGGCTTCTTGCATAATTGTGGCATAAGATAACCTACTCGTCGACAACTTCGACCGTAGTGCTTCCAATAAATACCAGCATATTCCACATACGCCAAACAAAGTGGCAGATTGTTCTGTTGGGTTTTATACAAATTTGCTAAAGGGTTTGTGTTGTCTATATATTTTCGGAAAATAGTTGTGCATAGTGTAGAAAAGTTTGTTTATATAAGACAGTGTTATGTTTCTTTCTACAGATGCGGCAACCACCCAATCTACATTGACTCGATGGATGGATGCTACGTAAACTGTTGCATAGCTGCCACTGAAAAACTTTAGCAATTGATTCTTCAACCGGTAGTGCTTTGAATTTAGTACAATCATATAGCTTATGGGTTTGATTACATGCAAGACAATTTACGTGAATAGGAGGGAGAGAAGGAGATGAAGAGACTATGAAAGATTTTGATTTACTTAGACAGCTACCTTTGTCATGTTTAGTAGATTTACTGGCATGAACTGTTTCTAGAACAGTTGCCCTTTGACGAAGGAAATCAAAAAAGTCTGTATATTGTACTGTATCTAGGCTCCTTCTAAATTCCTCCCAATTTTTAGCCGTTGCAGAATCAAGATTCGCAGAAGCCATATATATAACAAGAGAGACCCAATACTCTGTCGGCTCTTCAAACGCATTTAGGGCGTTCAAATTTTTTGAAACTTAATCTATTAAGTCACGCGAACCCTTTTCAGATTCTTTATACATGTGTAGTGGCGCTGTCGTCGCGCCACTAGCATACCGAAACACACCGAAGCCTAAATCGCGCTATTAACATTCCGAATCGTAGACAGTATATATAGAACTTCTCCGAAATATCACTCGGAGTGTTGGCCGCTCCCCGGGCAGAACACCTTGCCCGGCGGGAGATCTCCCCTTTTCCTTCACGGCCACAGTTCACGTTGGAGTCACCACTGTATTTTTACTACTTAAACGCTCGTTTATGAAAGTTACAAAGGCTTTATTATGACTTCGCCGGTTTAACGATAAATAAAACATACCTTAGTATATATACAGTAATCTATGACATGCCTATTGCTAAGAGTAACGCAGCTAACTTCAAGTGGTACAACAAAATTTTTGGCCAATACGAACGCAATTCCGATTTCAATCCAATGTTGTCAAAATAGCTTTCAAGAGTACGGTAACTGGTCAAAATTGGATTGAGATTGGATCGGAATTGTTATTGGATTCAAGAGTAAGCTTGCTGGATAGACTACAGAAAGGCATTCGACTCGGTGCTCCA
The DNA here is from genome assembly GCA_036936625.1 of Parnassius smintheus behrii. Classification (NCBI taxonomy): domain Eukaryota; kingdom Metazoa; phylum Arthropoda; class Insecta; order Lepidoptera; family Papilionidae; genus Parnassius; species Parnassius smintheus. The sequence continues at coordinate 55,518,526 of JAUPFT010000003.1, read as the reverse complement.
TACATGGCTAAAAAGGGTCCTCGAGCTGTACAAAGTTGACTGTACAGTTAGAGACTTCCTCGGGCAGTGTATGGGGCAGTGGAGTACGATCCTTTGACATCTGGGCGAGTGGATGACGACTGCAGAGAACCGCATAAGGATATCTTCCAGGGAGACTGTTTGAGGGTTGTCTTGTTACGTTATGTTCGTATGTTCTTTTAACTTGTAATACCGGTGAAAACTACTAGCTTTTAGTTTGTTTTTAGGTTATTGTATGATTTATATTTTAATTGTTAATTTCTCAGTACTCCGTTTAGAAACCTTTATTGATTAAAAAAATTAACAAGGCAGTACATATTGCAATATTTGCAATATGTACTGCCATGTTAATTTTTTTTAATCAATAAAAGTTTTTTCTGGATATGCCATGACTAAAATGGATTAAAAATAAATAATAACTATTTTATGTGCAAATCAGTATTTCAAATTAAAACTAAAATTAATATAGGTGCTGATGGTAATAAAACTGGCTTTGCTCGCATACTGTTAAATAATTTAGGTGAAGGCTTGAAAATCTGAGCTGTCACGTCTTGTCTATTGAAATATTTACTGCCCCTTTGGTCTGGTAGTCATAAGCACGACTAATAATAATATGCTTCCTGGTTCGGTTCTCGGGTCGCGAACAAAATCAGTAGTTTAGTTAGCTTAGCAAATGGATAGCGTTTCAATCGCATAGCTCGGAAAACACACTTAGAGCCGTTGGTTCTGTACCGATCGTGTCGAATTTCCTGTTTTTCCTGTCGTCGCTTTGGACTACGAAGGTATGGGAATAAAGAGTGCACCTTGCACTCACACCCGTGCACTGTGATTCTATCCTGCGCGAGGTTGGCTATTCTCCGCAGAGACTGGTTACCGTGGTCGAAATTCGGTCTATAGGACGTAATTGCTATTTACACATATTACTCTTTTATTTGTATGCTGTTATGAAACCATAACTTAGTTTTAGATGAAATGAACGAGAGATAAATTATGTCTATAGAATAGGCATGAGTCGGATATATCAAAACGAATTTAAAATCCGATTTCAAACACAAATCGATTCGTATAGATTGCTCAAACTAGAAAATCCGATTTCAAAAATCGACCTAACTAGCTACACTCTTACGATCTTTACAACTAAAACAATCCAAATCGAAAACAAAATCGACAATATCCAAACTTAAACGCAAACTGTTGCGTAGAAATCCAAATCCGTTTTTTCAGTGGCTCTCTCGATGACGTGAAGTTTGCGATTCAGATTTCGGTTTGTCGGCTTTGGAATATCGAAATCTATTACACATTGAGATATGGGATCAATATTATCCTTACTGCTTAGTACGTAAAGTCTATATTGGCTTTGCGAGATTATGCGTTGATGAATTTTTGGTTTAGTGTGCGATCAATATCTGTCTTATTGTTAAGTCGTTTAAGGCTATATTTGCGAGATTGTGTGACGATATATTTTTGTTTTTAGTTAAGTGTTTGCTTACTTAAATTAATTTTTTGTTTTCATGTTGTTATGTTTTAGACTTTAGATGTAAATTTAATCCTGGTGACAACTGATAACTGCTCCCATGCCGGTCAGTCGTAACAGTGTATTGTATTATATTATTTAGTAATATTTATTGTCTTAATACCTTTTTGTTTAGTAAATATATGAAAAAAGTTTATAAAAATATTTAAAAATTAGGAGTGAATTGTGTGTGAGTGTATGTTTTAAGTGAGTAAGTTATATAACATTTAATTATTTTTAATTTTGACCATTAAGTTTTTTTTTGTTTAGACTTTTTAATTGATTAGATGAGAACTGTATTGATTTTCAAGATTTCGCGTAAACCCAGTGAGGTATGGACTTGCGTTTTTCGTTTTGTTAACTTATAAAACGAAATCTAAGTACGCAAACGAATTGGCGTGGCTAAACGATACTGAAATCGGATTTTTAAAAACGGATTTTGAAATCGATTTTGAAATCTGAAATCGGATAAATATCGGTTTGCGTTCAAATCCAAAAACGCCCATGCCTACTATAGAATAAGAGTGATAAACGAGAATACAGTCCCACCTGTAATTGGATACTGTGGCCCATAGACATCTACATTTATCCCCAATTGAGAATTAAAATACGGATGCGTTGTCACCCCTGAGGACTGATATTATGGTTTCTAATAAAAAGGGTTTCCAGTTCTCTGCACTCACCATACGAAACACAGCAGCATTAAGCTGCTATTTTACGCTGGTATTATGTGAGAGCGCGGTTCTTCCTCGGTCGAGCCGACCTATTCGGGCTACATCGTAATAGTCATCGTATCATAATAGAGCCGCATCGTGGTTCTACCACGTAAAATATATTGCACTAAAAAAGTGAACTCCATTAAATGAAACGTTGCGTGAAGTCACATTCGTTCTATTTCTCAAACGTTATGACGCAATATCCACTATTTTTCCGCACCATAAAAACCAATTTCTTTTGACGCAGGGTATTCCCGTGTGAATTGAAATGTGTACTGTATTTGCTGCTGATTCTGACTGACGCAGTTCAATTTTGAAACCTATCCCGTGATAGTACGATATTTAAGCCGGTGCTGTGTTTTAATTTGAAGTCGTAGTTTATATTTTACTGTATAAATAATAAGTGGATACGGTATTAATAATAACTGCCTAGTGATTGCGTGAGAGGATATATCGTGCTATTTTTCGCGTGGGTGACGGAAGATGTGATTACGGGATATCCCGAAATATCTTATGCCGGTATAACTATCTCTTCTCACCAGTCATAAAACATGATCAGAGTGAAATATGTAATAAATCCAGTGCAGATGTCGTCAATCCGTCTGCCTAGCATGACAATTAAGATAAATGCAAGCAAACGAGGTGATAGGACTCTTTTCTAGAGGTATGTCTAAATAGATATCACCCTACTACCTGTTCCTGCCGCGGCGCAAACAGCGGTGCGTGCACTGATGTGTTCCAGTCTGAAGTGTATAGAGAACAAGTTAAATAACAGACTGCTTACAGTCTGTTATTTGCCTTATTAAAGTTAATGCCTTAGCATTATGACTGATGATGATATAAGTTATTTTAAGTTTCGTAAATGCCACGCCATACGCCTCGCTGCAGCTATATTATGGTCGTAGCCCGAAAGGGTCGGCTCAACCGGGGAAGTACCACGTTCTCGCAGAAATACCAGTGTAAAATAGCAGTTAGATGCTGCTGTGTTTCGTATGGTGAGTGTAGAGAACCGGAGACTCGTTTTACTGGAATAGAGGCATTTCATCTCAGTCCTCAACGCATCGACATTTTGGTTCTTAGGTTAAAAGTAGATGTCCATGGGCCACAGCATCCACTTACCATCGGGTGGACTGTGTGCTTGTTTGTCGCCATAATTCTATAAAAAAATCTTATTAAAGATAACTGTTCCTCAGTGTAGAGGCAGCGTAAGATAATTCAATACCGCATATCGTCCTGCGGGTGTCTCCAGAAACAACACAAGAGCAACAGATATAAAACAGAACATGTCTAGCAGTATCCTTCTGATAATAACTCGTAAAATTAAAAAGAACTGCGATTGCCAATCTCAGGTAGGTGTGTGGCAACCATGGTAAATATTCCCTCGATTAGGCAACCTATGATGACTGATATGTTTAGCAGTGGACTTTGATGGATTGTAATGATATAATGTATGAGTGAGAACAACTGTAAATGTTTTAAAGTTAAATTATGTTAATTAAATATCAAGTTCTCGTTATAAGTAATTTATATATTAAAATATTTGTCTTGATTTTTTAATAACTTATGGAAAATCGAATCCGCGAACCTGCCTTGCCAAGAAAGTAAAAAATAACGCGTTTCTTTCAAGATTTGTTCATTCTTATCACGCTGGATTTGATTAACCATTACAATTAAATATCATTGCAATTAAAAGAAATATTACCTTGTCTTGTCTATTACAAATCTGTAGGTTTGAGTTGGCTTTTCTCGTTATAGAGCCACGCTGCAGTTAAGTTAGCTATATACAGTTGCAGCAGAAATGGTTTAGCTCGATCGGTGCAGGCCCACGCTCTTATTTAACACCAGCTTAAATAGCAAATAACGCTGCTGTGTATTGTATGGTTAGTGTAGAGAAGCGGGGACCCTTTTTCTGGTAACGAGGTATTTCATCTTATCTTCAGAGGTGACGACAACGTGAATGCTTTTTGACTCTCAATCGATGATATATGTAGATGTCTATGAGCCAAAGCATATCCTTAACATTAGGTGGACTATGTGCTCGCTTGGCTGAGAGAATGAATGTTCTTTATTTATTTATATTGTTTAAAGGACTTTAATGTTGAAAAAGATAATTTCTATTGCAATAAGTGTTTTGTCGTGAGTTCAGAGCGTAAGCTTAAACCTTTTAAATCAGTGGTATCATTAGAGAAACCGGAGATTATTTCCTTTTCAGGTCGGTCATGAGGCTAATGCATGACTCGTCTTAATACTGACCCTTGTTACGCGACTCGTTGACTTCCCATTATTGCTCCTTACAATATAGATATAGGAGAAACCCAGTTAGATGCTACAAACTGTAGCAATGAAAAAAAAATATTGACAAACATTTAAGAATTCTAAATGAAATCATTTAATAATTTTTTTGAGTACGATGCTTTATTTACTATAGTCTTAAATTTAAAGAACATTTCCTAACATTGAACAAATTTAATTTTAATCTTATTTATTTTATTATTTTAATCTGACGCCAAGCAGCAGCGTGTGAACTGCACAGGCTGTGAGGCATTCAATACGAGTCACAGAATATATTTACGTATAAATCTTAGCCATCGGAGCTGACAACCCATCCGTTGTATTTTTGTTTTGCCGTCACGTTTTATAAAAAAAAGCTAGCTTACAATTTATATAAAAATATAATAAAAAGACAAAACATTTAGAAAAATATAAAATACTATAGTATAATGTATAAGGTTGTTATATGTATTTGTATTTATATTTACATAGTTTGAATCGACATACTTTGATATCTAGGTATATAATTATTTTTTTCCAAAGATTAAGCAAGTTTACACCTGCCATAATAGCTTACCACACTACTGGGTTGACTGGGAGAGAATGCCGAGAGGCATTAAGTGCGCCATGGTTTATAGTTATAAGGTTAAGGTTGTTGTTAGTTATAAGGTGTAACAATTAAGAATAAATAAATAAAATAAAAATAAGTAAATAAAATACTAGCTGGCCAAGCAGACATTGTTTTGCCCTCTCCGGTGACCCTTTGTCCTATAAAAATCATTAAATTTGAAATAAAAAATATTGAGTGTCACTTATCAAGATAAAAACTATCTTTCAAGTTAGAGAAAGCAATACACATTTATAAAACTTCATTAAAATCAGTTCAGTAGTTTTGGAGTTCATTGCGGACAAACAATGCGACACGAACTTTTAAATATAAAGATAAAGTTAAAAAACTGCAATGTATGATATTTTCTGTGCTTATTCTGCGGTTTTCTTGGTAATAATAGCAATAGTATATTGAATTTTAAAACTTTAAAAAAATCACCTACGATCATTGAGTTACATGTACTTTGTACATATATATCGATGCCTACGATGCACGAACAGTTGTCGACATTCTTATTTTACATTTACTAGATTTTATAAAACATGTTAATATAATCAAAAGTATGGTAGGTAAAATTTTAAGTTTACTGTAATTTTTCAATGAAGTATATTACAGCGTGTAGAGACAGTGTAAGAATATACCCCATATCTTCCCGTGGGTGTCGTAGGAGGCGACAGAGAGACATTAAATCAGAAGATGGGCAGCAGCATCTGTCTGATGATAACAACTTAAAATAATAAAAATCAGCATTTGTCAACCGACCTGCCAATCGTGGCAACTGTGGCAAAATCCTCCCGATGATGCAATATATGGGAGAGGCCGATGTTCAGCAGAGGACTTATAGGCTGAGATGGATGGAGTGGTTAGATATTACAGCTTAAATCAATCACACGTGGCCAGAATTTTAGCTGTTATTTTTTTGTTGTTTCCGATATATTTTTTTCTATAAACTTTCAGGTAAAAGTCAGGATAGTATTATATTGAAAAGTTGGCACATTTTCCTTTTATTGAAAACTATATTGCTGTTGGAGTGGTACTCCAAAAGCGAAGGGTACTGCATAGTTCAAATTAAAAATCGTATATACCAATGATTCTTGGATTTTCGCCAAACGGTCCAAATGGCATATACGAGTACATAGTATGACACAGAAAAAATATAATCATCACAGTGAAAGTTATTGACAAAAAAACACATGAAGAAAAACAAAAACAAAAATTAAAAATAATTATTGATGTATTTATACAATAATAAAAAATAGAATAATTTTTATTCAATGTAGATTACAAGTAATTCTTATTGAAAGTCAATATTTTACGTTACCAATGGTTCGAAAAAAAAACCTCTGTCCTGGGAAGAATCAGCAAGAAACCCAGGGGGCATTTACACTTATTACCACTTTACAATTTATTTTAGGAACAGCTTGGAAGCGACCACCTCATTCCTAGGGGTTATTATCAACCATGTATTCATAATCATAATAACCCTTTTTATACAGTTTCCGTTTAAGTAAATATTTAAACTTGGTAATAGAGAGACCTTGTATATTTTCTGGAACTTTGTTGTAATAGCGTATATATAGCCCCAAGAATGAATTACTGACTCTGTGGAGTCGAGAAACTTGTAGCACCAGCTTGTTCCTAGTGTTTACAGAATTTATGTCACTTTTTTACTAAAACTACCTTTATTTTTGTGAACATATATCAAATTTTCATAGATATACTGAGAGGTCAAAGTTAATATATGTATTTCTTTAAATTTTTCTCTAAATGACTCTCTCGGTTTAAGATTGTAAATAGCTCTAATGACCCTCTTCTGCAAAACAAAAATAGTTTCTGAATGAGCCGTATACCCCCATAGCAAAATTCCACATGATATTATGCTAAGGAAATAACTAAAATGAACTAATCTAGCTGTCTCGACACTAGTGAGATCTCTAATCTTTCTTACAGCATTAGCTGCAGAGCTTAGTCTGCATGCTAGTTTAGATATATAGGGTCCCCACTGAAGCTTAGCGTCGAGAGTGATGCCAAGAAAAACAGAGGACTCAACAGGACTCAATTATTTCCCATTTAAAAACACATTGGTACTCGGATTATTAACATTTGTTGTTGTAAATTTAATACATTTGGTTTTATCGCCGTTTAAATGTAGATTATTAAAGTTAAAACAATGCAACATGGTATAACTGAGGTTTACCGTGTAGTGGGGTTGTAAGAATGTGTGTAAGAATTTTCTCAGGTGTCCTCTCCAGCTGATACTTCATATCTCTCCTACCCGGCGTACAAATTAGAACACTCCTTTGTGCCCTGGGCTGGAGTTTGCGTATACGTCAGAGAGGATATCTGTTTTAGACGCCTCGGCAGTCTTGAAGGTATATAAGACCTATCCATTCCCAGGTTGCGCGTAGACAGTGACGAACATCCCCGCGTCTACGGGTGCCTCTATAGGTCCCGAAGAAACACGAAACAGACTGACTCATCGACTACGTCCGAATGGCTACAGATTCTGTGCTACAGTTGATCCCATCCGCAGAGATCGTGATCCTTGGCGATTTTAACGCCCACCACGCCGAATGGCTCGGTTCACGTTTAACTGATGCGGTTAGATCGTGCGATGGGTAGATCTGTTTATGACTTTGTCTTGGCATATGGTCTGACACAACTGTTTACTACGCCTACGCGGATTTCAGATGTGGAAGATCATACATCTTCCCTGTTGGACCTGTAGGTGTAAGCCTACCATGCCTACTACTATCGAGGACGGTGTAATAGAAAGACAACTATTAATTTACAACTCCTATATTTCAAGCGGATATTAAAATATAGCGATATTAAAGCGCGACAAAATTAGAGCGAAATTAGGCGGAGGTTGTGCGTCCGAGGACATTGGATCAATGTAGGTGTAGGGATGTGCCACAGACCTTCTGCTGACCTCTCATCCGGACGAATATTAGGTTTCCGTCGATGCCCCTCTAGGCTCGTCAGATCATTGTCTTGTCCAGAGTGTGGTGCCAGTTAAATTAACGGTTGCATTCTGCAAGCTACCTCCATGTTTGGCACTATAGGCCGGCTCATTGAGATGGGATGCGGTCTTTTTTGCATACTACTCTTGGGGGCGGGTTTGCTTCTCGCCGGGCGATCCCAGCGTTGTTGATGATTCTGTCGCTGATGTGTTACTTCAGGGTATGGAACTTTTTATTCCGTCCTCTATGTTGCGCAACGGAGGTAGATCTCAGCCATGGTTTGGTCGCTGCTGTAAAATAGCATCACTCTGTAAGCAGGAGTGCCGGGCTTGGGCTGACGCATTAATGACTCAGGATGTAAACACCAGCGTTTTTGAAAAGAAGTACAATTCCACCTCCAAGTCTTTTAAAAGAGTCATTGCCAAGGCAAGGTCTGAGCACATTGGCAGAATTGGCGAGAAGCTAATTCGCCTTCCTTCAGGCTCCCGTGCATTCTGGCCTCTCGCCAAGGCTTTCCAAGGGAACTTCAGTCAGTCATCTCTTCTATCTCTGCACAGAGAGGACGACTCACTGCACCATGCTGCAAAGGAGAAAGTCGGTCTGTTAGGCTCTCTCTTTGCGTCCAACACGACTCTCGATGACGGAGGGAACATACCGTCGATCAGCCGCGGTGTGGGTACTCCATGCCGTAAGTAGATAAAGCACTCCTCTCCCTGGACGTCAGCAAGTCGAGTGGGCCTGATGGAATCCCTCCCATTGTACTGAAGACGTGTGCTCCGGAGTTGGTACCGGTTTTAACGCGTTTTTTTCGGTACTCCCACTCCCAAGGCGTAGTCCCGAATTAATGGAAGACAGCTTTGGTCAACTCGATCCCTAAAAGGGCGATCGCTCAGACCCGTTCAACTACAGGCCCATCGCCATCACCTCCTTGTTCTAAAATAATGGGGTCCATTGTAAACCACCATGAGGTACCTTGAAGATCACCAGCTGATTAGTGATCACCAATAAGGTTTTCGTCGTGGTCGATCTTCTGGTCTACGTGACTCATATATGGGTGGAGGCAGTAGAGTTCAAGAAGCATTGGCCGTTAGTTTGGACATAGCGAAGGCCTTCGATCGGGTCTGACAAAGCTCTTCTTTCGAAGCTCCCTTCCTTTTTTTATAGGATGGTATAATTAATGTACGGTTATTATTCATAAATATCTCATATTTCTGGACTAGGCAGTCCTGAAATATGAGATATCAACATAGTATGTACATAACCTAATGTATATAATTCAATTAAATTCATTAATAAAACTTCCGCTCCATCCACATGTAAACAAGTGTAACACTTACTCATTGGTCGCAGTCCTAAGAAAATCCTTTGCTTAATTAAGCTTTCGCTTTCGCGCAAGTATTTCAATTTATGTGTGGATTTTATTTTCATTAGCGACTAACAAACGTTTTAACAACGAATACTGAAATATAAGTAAATAGCAACATTGTAGTATTTTATTAAACGTGATGTAAGGTAAATCTATTATCTATATGTATAAACAAAATTGTAGTATCGGTCTTTAATATCAAAGTAATTAACTTTGTAAAACTTAGAAGGTAAAATTTGTGTCTGTCAGTCTGATGTTGAACCGGTTGCAGCAAACGATCGCTGTAGAAAATAGTGTCCCAGAAATATGGACAAAATAAGTGAGGCGCTGCGATCGCTAAATTGTCTGAATAAAAGCGGGCTGTAGTGTGCTAGTTTGAAATGATTTTATTAACAATCAAAGAAAAAAAAAGAAAATAACGAAATTATTACTATTGTTATATAAGTATATTATTATTATTTAATAATTAATTAATTATAAATTATGTTTTTTTATAATTTTAATTACTATAAATATTATAATTTATAACAAATCTAAATTAATAATAATTATTGATTTAAAAAAAATATTTCACCATTTAATAACGTTTCTTTTTGTCAATATTTAAAAAATTACTTCGCAGATACTGCGAAGTAATTTTCCGACGGTAGCACGGCTATAAATTCTACAAATTTTAAGGGTCAGGCTGGCTATACTTCAGCACGTAGCGATCGTTCCTCTGCTCTCTAACCTCCATGGTAACTTCACAAACAGATAGAGAGCAACACCAGTTGTGATCTAGGTTATTTATTATCCGAAAGACAATCAGGGATTTTTACAACATCGAAAAACTGCTAAAATAAATGTTTTGCAAGGTTTGCAATATTGCACGAAATGTTGGGTTGATATATCCATTTAATGCCTTTTAAAAGCAATATTGGTCAGACGTCTAAATTATTAAAATGCTAAAAAGTTGTTTACATTACTGCATTTGTTTTCCATCAAATGATCAATAGAATTCCACCAAGATATAACAATCTCAAGAATAAGCTATCATGCTCTAGTAGTTTCTATATTCCAATAGACTGGAGAATCTTTTTGAGGCAGTGCATTGGGTCAATTGAAAATAAGCTTTGTTTGACTTCTGTGTTTGAAACAAACGCAGTTTGATGTTGAAAACACAAATTGTGAATATATGCTACTTTGAATATAATTTCTTAAATGACAAACTTAAGTTTTTTTTAACAATTCGCTTGATTACACTAATTTAGCTTTAATATGACTAAAGCTAGTATTGAAACATCATTGAGGCTAGCTACGGTACAGAAAGAAAGGAAAGGAGCTTAGCGGTCAGCCACCGTAGAGTCTACATCACCTGAGAATGCCTTATGTAGAGGCGAAACACGTGTCGTATTATCATCAATGTTGTACCTTTCCTAATGTAGTGGTGTTGGGAGAAGTGGTGCCGGAATTAGTGGTGACGGGATTAGTGCAGTCGATCGAGGGAGGGCGGGAGGTGTTCTTCAACCTAGGTAAGACACATCGTTTTATTTTATTGAACGGATATGTGCTAGGTAATTCTTATCAACTTTAATTATAATGTTATTTAAAAAAACATACTGTTCATGTGAATTACGACAATAAGTATTTTTGACAACGTGAGCATTTTTCAACTCTACTATCAGCGCACCACAATTCTAATCTAAGAACAGAAATAGAAGCAACTTTAGTTTTTGCTGAAAACAAGTGCGTGTATATTGAGCCATTCTTTTCTTACAATTCTTAGGAATACAACGGCAGTATAGACCGTAGTAGAAAAATCAGAATATCCATGCAGTTCGTGACATACTTATATCTTTTTTATTTGTATGCAAGCATCTGTTTATTGTGATGTGTTTACAATTGTTCAGTTCTCGCCTGTATTCAATCCATCCTTCATTTAATGTCTTGGTATTTATTGGTTCCAATCTATGTCAATTAGCCACACTTTCTGAATGAAATCTTAACTGTTACTTTAACGGGTGCTAACCATAAAATGGGATCAAATAGTCTAGAAATTGTTGAAAAAATTGTTCCAACCCGAATGTATTTTTCCGACCCGAATGTATTTTTTGGCAACGTGAGCATTTAGCAAACTCTACGCCAATCTGTTATGACGTAATGTTTAATATTATCAAAATCTGTTATGACGTAATGTTTAATATTATTGTTCACTTGTGACTGTACTATGACACTTTATACTTATTTGTGCCCCTTGTATTAATCTTGTCTATTATACTGTTATTCTGACCACATAGAAAAATATTATTTTAAGTATTTTATAGCAATTAAATTCTAAAGTTCGTTATAATTTAAATAGAAATCAAGAGATTACAATTGGGGCTAGAAAAAATACAACTTTTACAGTCAAACACTAGTTCTTATGCCTGGTGTACCTGTAATAATCGTCAGGGTAAAAGCACGAAGTAGCTTAGTGGCTGTCATAATAAACATTATAATATCTTGAGCAGAATATTTTTAAGTCATATAATTAACAAATTTTTTTAAAGCACTCGAATCGTGGGGAATTAAAATAAGTTCTATAGGTCAAATCTGAGATGAATCAAAACTGAGATGTTCAACGTCCAGATGTCATAGTTAACCGCGGTTACCATAGATTAAAATTATTAATTTTTGTTCTGATCTACGCAGTATGAACTAATAGTATCTTGAAGTCTTGCAATTGTATGCTTAGGTTGGGATTTAATTTTATTAATTACAGGATCCCAAGCAGATGGTAGCACCCAGCTATCTTCTCTATTGAAATTATGATGTTTTTTGATTTCAATAGCCTCGCGAATCATCCTTGGGAGGAGTCGGTGTTCTTTAGTGGGGATTTGTGGTCTATCAAATCTGATGTAGTGACGGGGATGATCATGCACGTGTTCACAGACTGCAGACTTCCCGGAACGTCGATTCTTCACATCAGCTATATGTTCTTTAACGCGGGTTTTAATTGATCTTTTAGTTTGTCCTATGTAGGAGAGAGTACACTTGACTGATGGTAAAAACCGACCAATTTTCTTCTGCGGCTTGAAGTATGTTTTAATAGAAGCGCGCTTCAAGATGTAGCTAATCTTGTCAGTGACTCCTCTGACATATGGCAGTACAGTAGGTACACACTTGACTGTGGCCGGCTTCACTCGTTTACTGTGACGTAGGCGCGGAACCTGAAGCTTGTTGTCAAGCAAAACTTGCTTGACGTGTTGGAGTTCGGCATCCAGGTGTTTACTGTCACAGATCCCTGATGCTCTCTGAAACAAAGATTTACCCACGGTAGCTAACTGTGAAGGATGGTGGTGAGAATAACCGTTTAATTATCTATCCGTATTGGTCTTTTTTCTATACACAGTGTGGCTCAAGGTGTTATCAGGATTCCGAATTACTAACACATCTAGAAAAGCTAAAGAATTGTTTGCCTCTAACTCCATTGTGAACTGAATTTTAGAATTTATAGAGTTAAGATGGTCTAAAAATGCAGATACTTTATCTAAAGAATTGTGAAGGTGTCGTCTACGTACCGCTTGTAGAATCTTGGATTTACGGGAGAAGTAAGCAGGGCTTTCTCCTCAAAGTCTTCCATGAATATGTCGGCGACAATGGGAGATACAGTCGAACCCATCGCTACACCATCTACTTGCTTGTAGAAATCTTCCTTCATGGCATGTTGTTTAATTCCAACCTTCTAGTAACAATTGAGGTGCACTCTTCAACAAGTAAGCATGTAAACAATGACTGCACATCAAAACTGACTATAGTTTCATTGTCCGCCAGATGTAGGTCTTTAATGTCGCTGACCAAATGGTAGGAATCATAGAATACATAAAGTTGACAGCCATTCTATTGTGTATTATAGTATTCTATGGTAGGAATCCTCTATGTGTGCTCTTGTATGTCCTCTGAGCGGTGAGAGTATTTTCGCTAAGTGTTGAGTCAATTTGTAAGTTGGTGAATCGATTTGGCTCATTATGAGACGCATTGGGCTTGTGTATTTTTGGTAACCCAAACACAAAACTTTGGTGATTTGTCTTTTTCGGTTAACATTTGGACGCTGAACATCTCAGTCCCAGTTCCCAGGTGCTGTAGAGTGCTTGAAACGTCGGGTAAAACTAAAATCCTTAAAAACTAGTATTATATAAATTATTTATGCTAAATTCCAAAACAAAGAAAGTCCCTAATTTTTTATATCTAATATTATTTTGATTTGCATTTCAAATTTAATTCTCTCGATTTTTAGTTATAATTTTTAAGTGACTGTTGGGAGACATTTTTTCTACTCGTAAATTTCTTTTGTGCTCCTTTTATGTTTTTCTTAAAAAATGAAACGACAAGTATGGGTTTGACGTTTGTTATCGTAAAGGGCATACGCCGTTTTTATTATTGGGACATTTTCGTGAAATTGTAAACCGAGATCACAGGTGCTTCTTATCTTATGTTACATTGTGCGTTTCAAAAAATAGTACCCGGATGACCGAGCTTTGCTCGGTTTTTTTTGAAATTACATTTAGATACAAATTCCATACTGATGAATAATATTTTTTTAATCTTATTGACATAATAGAAAAAACTGAACTGGTTATTTGAATAAAAAATCACGAGTGCAATTAGTTTAATTAAAATATTCGTATATTTAAAAAATACTAAAAAAGGGGCTCGAAATAATAGAATTTTCTCACAAAAGAAGGGAACTGGAAAAAAAAGGAAAGAACTGGAACTGGATAAAAATAAATCCCAGCTAGATCGATTTATTGCCCCCGAAACTCCCTGAACACAAAACTTTATGAAAATCGTTGAAGCCGTTTCCGAGATTCCGATTATATATATACAAGAATTGCTCGTTTAAAAGTATAGGATTCGGGTGCTTCCGTTTTTTTCACCCTAAGAAATCTACACAATTTTCGAATACACGTTTTGCGTATTTTAGAATACGCACACGTGTATTCGAAAATTTAGATAGAATTCGATACAGTTTTTAAAAAAAATTACAGTAAATTTAAATTTACGAATTTTACTAAACGCCTCATCGGACCGAAGATTATTATTAAAAGAAGTATACGCTCCTCTAATACGTGTAAGCAGACTACATTATATAATACTATTACATTATTCTTTCGTCTCAATCAGTTTGCAATATTCCATAGCACAGAAGGCCTCTTTTGTTGCAGGGGGATTTCCGTAATAGCCACGGTTGCTAAATATACTGGGGATCGTAGTACCAAGCGTCTCGTACCTATTACGGTACACCTGTCACTGGCCTGCGTAAGATCTGTCGCTAGGAGTTGTCTAGAATGGAAGGAATTAGATACATATTTCTGGCATTTTCTATATTTGCCTCTTACGAAACGTAATTTCTTCTGTGTTACTTTTTATGAACATCTATATTACATATTATTTAATTTATCTTCGTTTTGTTTATTATCTTAACTTCAACTTACTTTGATACTAATAGTGGCTTTAACTCATTGTCTTTTAACTTTTCTACAAGAAACATGTTTCATATACTGAATTCAATACATGACCTCGTTCCTGCAACTACAATAGAACAAGTTCGAGTGGCATTCCTAAAGTGACGTTATAAAAATAATAATAGCTTGGCGAAAGTTTCTTATAGAGCAAGATATTTTCTAAGAAGCAATTTCTTTAACCATTACATAAAAATAGAGCCTTTTTGTGGTTGTTACAATTCACTATTGTTTTATTTTTCTTTTTTATCAAAGAATGCAATCAAACCAATACACTTCTAAAATGATAATTCTACGGTGAACATCACGAGCATCTTTTATACGATATTGTTTTGTAGCAATTACTGGCGTTTTTTGATTAAGCTACTTATTTTAGTCTTGAAACACTTAAGTCTTTGGGTCTTAACCTGAATTTCATTACCGTTCTCCGGTTTACTTCTATCTACCCTAAATACGACACCGTTTCATTTCTTTTTCTCTCTTTCTCTTAACTAGTTTTTAAATCAATTGCTTGTTTTAAGGCTTAGCAAGCTGCAGCGACTAAAAACATCAAGGAAGCTTGATAGATTTGTATATTCTCAGCAAGCTAGCCGGTTTGGTGAGTGCAGAGTAGACACAATAACAAGTCTATAAGATTTCAGTTCGTAATTTGTGAAAAGATACCGCCATGTGTACCTTATTCGTTAACTATCAGTTACATCGACGTATATAATGATAAAACAATAACTGGCGCCTAAATCACGCTATCGAAGTTTTCAAAAGATTCATCATTAATCTTGTTCAAACGATTCCTCATTAATTAGAAATCAATTATTCGAGGAATCCCAAATGCAAACCTTGGCCGATGGGAGATCTCCCCTTCTCCTTCGTTGGTCCTTTTTTGCAGAATGGTTTGCTATTTGGAGAAAACGTTTGCATTCCTTTAGCAAAGTAATGCTTTGAGAAGAATCCATCTCCCAATCTAGTTAACGGGAGTCGAAAATAATAGAAACCTGCCTTGTATTTTGTTTAAGGCGAACGCCACGCACCTTTAGTTTCAACTCACCATCCTATAATACGTCTTAATATCAATACTAGACAATCATATTGTACACAAAACAAAGATTTAATTAAAAAATGTAAAAAATTGTTCTAATAAAAAGCTTTAATATAATTGAACCATTTTTACCAAGTAACTTTATTTATAAAAAGAGTTAAAAAAACTTTATTAATATTCTGTAATGTACTAGTTATTTACGACGTATGACTTTTTTGTAATAATACATATGTTACACGATATCTTAGTTATTCGAGAATCGATTTTGGTGATACTTTTTTGATTAAACGAAGGAGCATTCAGGAGGTGTTCGTATACAAATTTTCATGAAAATTTCCTCCATTAAGTGTGGTAAAACGTATGATGAGATTTTTAATGTAACGATATTTACTAGGTGGTAGTACTAGTTTTACTAAGTTGTACGAGTCCTATTCTACCTGGGGGCCCATCTGGGAAGGTACCCTTATACCTACGTATGTCGTTAAATGTGAGTGCTTGCGTTGCTGTGTTCCGGACTAAGGGACTTCACGAGCTCAAGGTAACAACATGAATATCGCCTGAATAGGTACCTTAAAACTTCATCCCCTTTTTATGGGTGGAGTTTTTCTCCAAATGTGTATTGAATCATTCGTAAGGAAAACCTGTTCAAAAAAAAAAATAAAAAAAATTGTTGTATTTTGTATATCACTATAAATAGAATAATTTTTATAGGATAGGGTGACAAACGGGCACACAGTCCACCTGATGATAAGTGGTTGCTGTGACCCATAGACATCTACATCTATCATCGATTACATATCAAAATGCAGATGCATTGTCACCCGTGAGGACTAAGATGGAACGCCCCGTTGCCAGTGATAAGGGTCTCATGCTATTATTTTACGCTAGTATTCTGTGAGAGCCCATCCTATTATTTTACGCTAGTATTCTGTGAGAGCCCCCTTCCCGGTTAAGCCGACCCATTCGTGCTACAACTATGTTAAGCATAAATGCGTTAATCCGCCATAATTACCATGCCTAGAAAAGGCTCCCAGGACTGGTCCATAGTCGTGGGCCTAGAGGAAGATCCGGGCAATGGGGGCACACCCCGAGGCCCGAGACCTGCATGGCATACTACATGTCATGTAGACGACAACTCACGCATAAATGCGTAAATAAGGCTTAGTGCATAAATAGATGTGTAAGTCTCTCGACCACCTGCTTCCAGTTTCATTTACTAATACTATAGTAGACAAAAGTATGAAGCACCATTGGACATAGGTCTTTTTGGTAAAAATGTCAGCATTATGATTACCAGGAGTATAGTTATTGAAGTGAAAACTTCTCTAGGCACGTTGGACACTTCTGGTATGGAGAAAAGCACTGAACTCGCGTGACCGTTACGCTCAGATAGAAAACAGTGGATGAAAGTAATGTTGAAAATCTAATCGGTTAAATTTTATATAACTGATATGTATTTATAAATTTGTTTGTATTAAAGTTACAGCCTACATGGTTCGTATATACTCCTGGTCACAGGCCTCCGCTCATTTCTGAGGATGTTATAGATCAAGGAATTGTCTACCGTACTGCCCCAGTGCGTGTTCCCATGCCTTTGTAATATTTTTTTTCTTATTTCTCAGACATGCAGGTTTCCTCACGATGTTTTCCTTCACCGTCGAGCACGTGGTAAATCATCGCTTAAAATTGCAATTAACAATTTAATTGTTGCCGACGGGGATCGAACCCGGTTTACTCGTGTACTGTGAAATTTACAGCGAGTGCTAACCATCTGCACTACCACGGCTCAAATGGTTAGTGCGTTTGTATTATTTTATTGTAGCGTTGATGCATTATTTAGATAATAATCGTTTTATTTCACGTAAAACATAGCAATAAGTGAACATTTTATTACTTTAGTAATACGTTGATAAAAATTATTATTTATAAAAAATATTACCTAAAAATATGTCACAATAAAATAACGTAGAAAAGTTTGTGAAGCTAAGAATCATTTCTGACGTGCAGTCCTACAACTGACAGCTTTTTACGTAAACATCAATATTATTATAATATGTTGTATGTTTTTATTATGACATAATCCGTGATGAAGATATCCATTTAAGAACTAGAGTAACTCTCATATCCCAAGGGATGATTAGGGTGAAGAGCCAGTGAATTGCCTCCATAGCTTGAAGAGCTGTCAACTGATGGGAAAGAAAGGTCCCGAGTCGTAGCCTGTTGCAGACAAATGCATATTGCTTGCCTAAAATGTAAAGTGACGAATTAAAAAAATATAGATGGGGCAGTAATCTTTTCGTTATAAAAAAACTTAAACACGAAATTTATTCATGGGCTAGTAACATTAATTTGCGCCAACTTTGGCATTTATAAGGACAAAATTGTAATGCTCCTCTCTCTCACTATGTCCTGACATCATTAGGACAGTTTAAAACTTTTTGATAGGCAATTTCAGTTCCGAAGAAGTAGTAAAGAACACCTTTCTTGTGCAGCAATCTTCTATAGCAAAGGTTTCAACAAACTGTTTAAAAAAAGGCACGATTTTCTTTTTTTAATGTTATTTAAATCATCCTATTCAAAACGGTAATTTTATAGATAATTTCCTAATACTTTAAAAACTAAATTTGGTTCTTTTTGGTTAGCATTTATTAATAAAGCAGGTTGCATAAGTTCAGCCCAACACAACAAAAGACAACACATATATTCCGGTCACGTTTTCAATTTAAAACATTGCCTATCTTGAGATTATTTTACATTTATTTTTATACTGTTTATATCAACGTAGCAGCAAGTTTTCTAAATGTGCGCGTATATAAAGCTATTACTACGATCGGTCCTTTAACGGATCGTTATGTTGACTTTTTATTTCTATATAGATTCTGCGTTATATAGAAAATGATGATTATTTCGTTGTGATTAAAAAAGGTAACTATAGTGTCTATAATACTCACAACTAATATTTGCCGCAGACATGTGTCAATCGCGAATGATTCTTTCGTCTGTGCTGGTACACTCAAAAGTATTGATGGTCCATTCATCTGTTTTTGAATGTTCCGGTACAACCAATCAAAAACAATTGAGGGAACCTTTTTAATTCGTGATTGGTGTGAATTGTGAATGTGTCAAAAACCGACCGAATCCCGAATGATCTAAATGAATTGTTTTTAGTGTAGGGTACTGGAGCCCGAAATGATTCATTTGAATGATCGATCTGGATGTACCGGTACGCGTGACGAAATTTACTAGAATGATTCGGTCACGAGAAATGAATGATTGACACATGTCTAAGTTGCCGTGTCGTATTAGCCGTGGTACGTTTTTAAATGTGGCAAGCCCTCGCTGTAAGAAAAATCCGGTTCTATTCGCGCTACCACCAATGAAATTATTATTTGAAATTCTAAGTCCACGTTTACCACGTCCTCCGTGGTGAAGAAAATAAATCGTGAGGAAACCTCAAGAGCTGAGAAGGTAAAAAAATATCTCAAAGACTTGTGAAGTGCCCTTAAGCCTGCGTGCTGTGCCCATTTACTTTTTTATTTTTACACTTATAAACAAGCACCTAGGTGACTTTTACTACAAAGTTTGTGTTGTGATTCATATGGAGAATAAGAAGAACCCGAGACTATTTTACTGTTACTGCTTGACGAGGCATGGCTCTTTAAAGATTACGCATTTGCAATTTGGTTCTAAATCGAGGATAGATGAAGGTTGTGTGTGCTAGTTAGTTACACTTAACTGACATTATGTTTGCCATTCACAATATATATTCAGTTATGGACCAAGTAATAAATCACCCTGATTTATAATGTCCCAACAAAGTGAGTCATGAAGTTATACTGATTTAAGCTTCAGTATTTAATAATAATAATAAAAATAATTTGACCTTCAATCAACTGTTGATCGAAAACTTTGACTCACTCTCACTCTGGGATCGGCTGCCGTTGTGAGTACAGTACAGCGGCTCGTGATGAAAAATATCGATCGCTGTAGAAATACAAAATATTCCAAAAACCAAACTTGACCACGGTAAGATATTATTATTATTTTTATAATGACAGAATTTTAAAAGTACGCAGGATTTATATATAAATATACTTATACGTCTTGAACTTTACGGAGTAACCAGAAGGTGCACTTCGGTATCTGCTACTGGAATCCCTCGAAGAGTAGAACTGGGGGTTCCGAGTTTGGCTTCGTTTTGTTAGTTATGATGAGATCTAACCTCCGGA
Source organism: Parnassius smintheus behrii (assembly GCA_036936625.1). Taxonomy (NCBI): domain Eukaryota; kingdom Metazoa; phylum Arthropoda; class Insecta; order Lepidoptera; family Papilionidae; genus Parnassius; species Parnassius smintheus. The sequence continues at coordinate 55,498,324 of JAUPFT010000003.1, read as the reverse complement.
CTTGATAGAGTGACCTGAAGGTGTACTTTGGCGTATGCTAAATTAAAATATTTAATATAACAGTAGTTACGATGTACCAGTTCTGGCTCACTTGTAGAGAGGTTGTACCAGTTTTGGCGCACTGAGTCAGAAGTTGTACAAGTACGACGTTCGTCGATTCACGATCCTAAAAAAAAAAAAAAAAAAAAAAAAAAAAAAAAAAAAAAAAAAAAAGGGTTTTGGCATGCTCTGATCACGAATCTGCGGTCCATTTTTGCGTAGGATGCACGGTTCCGGAGATGTGCAGATCAATTAACTCTTATCTAATTGATATCCGCTTCGAGCCTCAACCGTCATTAGCGCTCCATTGTCCTTATCTACTTATCTATTGTTGATTGACTACCGTCATTATCTATTATTCGTCGGCGTGTGGGTCGGCTTATGCTATTGTATTATACTCCTTTGTTCCTATCTACACTAATCTGACTCATTAATAAAACACATTACCTAATTTTGTTAAAAGTTTTATTTATAAAATACAAAATCTTATTACTTATTATCTATAAAATAGGAGCGAAACATCTCATCCACTAAAATATCGTTGTACAATGTGTTCCCTGTAAATATACTCGTAAAACTATGCATTGAACATCCCTGAAACTTATATAGCAAATACATTAAGCAATATTCGCCACAAACTGAAGTCCTATCAACATTCCAGTTCCATCTTTTACAATTTCTTTTAAAAAACTCTAGATGATATCGTACAGGTGCCCGTCCAAATGAATCAAAATATTGACCGACGTCATTCGTATCGATATATAAAGCTACCCAATGTGACCCTGGTTTATCATCTGTATCCAAATTGCATATTACCTAGTCAGGTCATAAATTCTATCACATGTTTAATGTAAAATAATTGAAACAAGTTTATTCATTATGTAACCATTTATATACCAAAATGAACTTAACAAAACATAGATTCTTATGATACTATAGTTTATTCAAAACGACCTCCGTAATTTTGAATACAGGCCTTCAATCTGCGCAGCCAGTCGTCTATCTCACCACGAACGAGGTCCATGTCATATCGGCGGCTGCCTTAATTAAAGATGTCTTGAGTGACTCGAAATTGGGATGAGGCTTTGAGCACGCCTTTTCCTCCAAGCGTTACCATATCTTGTAATCTAACGGATTCAAATCTGGACTGGTCTTTGTGTCGGATGAAGTCGATTTCACGCGCCGCCAGCCAGTCTTTTTTTTGTTTTTAAAGAACGTTCCCTCCACACTAGGTTTTTCTCCTGTATCGTGGGGGGCAGTTTACAAACACAAATTTCACAAGGACAAACATCCAAACTCGGAACAATTACTTGTAGGTCGTACAAATACTTGTTCCGTGCGGGATTCGAACCCGCAACCCCCAAGCGCAGCCACTCATTGCTAAGCCACTACGCCACGGAGCTGTCAAAAGTCTTGTGTGCTCTTCGCTCTATGAGCTGACGCCGAATCTTGTTGGAATACCCAGTGCCTGTAATAACAGGAACATGGTATGAGAAACAGGTTACACAAGGTTCGTCAGGACTGTATTTTGATACACAACTGCATTCGTTTTTAACCTTTCTCACAAAAATGTACCTCTGTTAAGCCCCAATAAGAAACTCCCAACCACACCATGAGCGAGGATGGAAAATGACCCCGTTGGACACGCGGAATACGGTTGCTCGCTTCTTCACTACTGTGTGCGTACACCTTATCATTTTGTTTGTTGTAGCTCTCTTCTACGGTAAAAAAATTTTCATCCGAAAAAAGAATTTCCCGATATTTTTTTCCCGCGTACCGCTTCAACAAAGCGCGGCATCTCTTCAGTCTCAGATCCATTAGACGAGCATTCAAACGACGTCCTGTTTTTCTTCGATATGCCCGAAGCCCTAAGTCTTCATTTAACGCCGTGGTTCTGCTTAACCCCATCTGAAGGGCCAACAGTTTCTGCTTACGTTTGGGATTTCTTTGAATTCGCACCTTTACAGCTTTTATCACTGCTGGAGTCCTAACAAATCGAGGGCGACCACTTCTTGACCTGTCATCTACACTAGAGTCTTCATTGTATCGTTTGATGGTACGATAAACGAATCTTTTGGTTATATTCAAATTTTCAGTATATCAAAAAATTTAATTGGCGCGTAATCGCAACTGCAACACGGTCTTTTTTAAGCGCCCACTCCATATGTAAAAATGAGTAAAATTCTAAAAAGTATACAGTTTTATTTTCATGAACAATTCGAATTCAATAAACTTTTTTGTGACCAGCATTCTAAAAGAAAAGTTTTTACTGTGTGACAATACTTATGACCTGACTAGGTATATACGTTGGTACGTGGGTGTACATGGGCAGTCAGTGAGTAGCACATTATTTTCTAGACTGGGGTGAATCTTTTTCAGATGTTGTTGTCGTTTGATGGTACGATAAACGAATCTTTTGGTTATATTCAAATTTTCAGTATATCAAAAAATTTAATTGGCGCGTAATCGCAACTGCAACACGGTCTTTTTTAAGCGCCCACTCCATATGTAAAAATGAGTAAAATTCTAAAAAGTATACAGTTTTATTTTCATGAACAATTCGAATTCAATAAACTTTTTTGTGACCAGGATTCTAAAAGAAAAGTTTTTACTGTGTGACAATACTTATGACCTGACTAGGTATATACGTTGGTACGTGGGTGTACATGGGCAGTCAGTGAGTAGCACATTATTTTCTAGACTGGGGTGAATCTTTTTCAGATGTTGTTGTACATCTAGTGTATCCATGATATTACTGCTATTAGTAGATTACTACAGTACAATCTACTCAATGACTAACATAGGAATGATCAATTATGTGATTTCTAAATATTAAATTGCATTTTTTCTGTTATACGAGTCATCAATACACTGAATAAGACGCAACACGAAGAATGTGAGATAAGGTTGTTGACGCATAAAGTTGTTATCAATTCTACTGTAGAAATTCTTTAGATTAGAATTATTACTTACTGGTACTATATAAGACCAAGCAACTGCAGTCATGGAGTTAGTGTATGGTCGTTTGACCGCAGTGTATCTATCAATAATACATTTGTGTTACTTCAACGCATCAAAGGCCATAGATGTAAGTGTTTAATCTATTGACAAACTTACTTTTCTTTCTGTTATTTTTTACGTGTGTATGATTTTGAACGACAGGCCTGTTGGTCTAGTGATTAGTGACCCTGACTGTTATGCCGGAGGTCGTGGGTTCGATTCCCACCCAGGACAAATGTTTGTGTGATGAGCACGATCATTTGTTCTGTGTCTGAGTGTAATTTATCTATAATATTTATGTATTTAGAAATATATAAGTATGTTTATCAGTTGTCTAGTACCCATAACACAAGCTCTGCTTAGCTTGGGACTAGATGGCGTTGTGTGATAGTTGTGGAATATTATTATTATTATTATTATTATTATTTAGTGTTAACAAATTATATTTAAATATTTTGTGTGTGTATATGATTAAGCCGTGGTAGCTCAGATGGTTAGCGCAAGCTGTAAATTTTACAGTACGTAACGCGGGTTCGATCCCCGCCAACACCAATTAAATTGTTAATTGCAATTTTAAGTGTTTATTCTATTGACACACTTACTTTTCTTTCCGTTATTTTCTTACGTGTGTATGATTTAGTGTTAACAAATTATATTTAAATATTTTGTGTGTGTATATGATTAAGCCGTGGTAGCTCAGATGGTTAGCGCAAGCTGTAAATTTTACAGTACGTAACGCGGGTTCGATCCCCGCCGACACCAATTAAATTGTTAATTGCAATTTTAAGTGTTTATTCTATTGACACACTTACTTTTCTTTCTGTTATTTTCTTACGTGTGTATGATTTAGTGTTAACAAATTATATTTAAATATTGTGTGTATGTATATGATTAAGCCGTGGTAGCTCAGATGGTTAGCGCAAGATGTAAATTTTACAGTACGTAACGCGGGTTCGATCCCCGCCGACACCACTTAAATTGTTAATTGCAATTTTAAGTGCTGATTTACCACGTGCTCGGCGGTGAAGGAAAACATCGTGAGGAAACCTGCATGTCTGAGAAAATTTCGAAGGCATGTGAAGTTCGCCAACACGCATTGAGACCGCGCCGCGGACATTTCCTAGCCATAAATACAAAGACAATAGCAGAAAGTAAAAAGTTAAAAAATACTTTTTTAACAATGACAGTCATTAGTTGATCATTAGTGAATGTGATTCTGTTTTCTTAAATTACAGGAAGAAAAGAGCAGAAGGAAGAAATGGGATGATGGGAAGTAATGAAGAATGAATTGTTATGTGAAGTTTGTTGGAACAAACATATTTTAGTCACGTGTAAATACTTTTAACATTTGGGTTCAAAATGACACAAAATCTAAAAAATATTAGATACATCATCGACATGGACGGATTTTACATTACATATCCTCATAAACATTTTCAATGTAGAGAAATGGCTATTCTAGACGTAAAACTATCTAATAAAAATGATTCGTTTATCGATCATTATTTGTTTCGGCCAAGTTGTCCTTTCAATTATTTGTCGCAAAAAGACAAAAAAACTGTTCGTTATTGTGAAATACACGTGCACGGCATTCCATATTTTGATGTGACCGAAGAATTAAAATGTGCCTACAAACAAGAGAACATCATTCCCATATTAAATTGGTATATTAGAAATTTGTGCAAAGACGAAGTGATCGCATACAAAGGTGGTTCAACAGAAAAACAATTTTTAAAAATGTTGACGACGAATGATAGAATTTTTAATATTGAAGAATACAAATGTCCAAAATACAATGATTTGGTAAATGTCGTAAATTTAAACAAACGTTATGTGTGTAATAATCATATATTTGCAAAAAATAATCACAAAATTTTACATTGTTCTTGTGACGAAGTGTGGGTTTTTTACAAGTGGTTATTGCTTGAAAATAAAATTTTAAATAAATCATAAATTTTGTTTGATTTCCCAAAAACATTAGTTAAAGTATACTTTTTTACGTGGTATTTTTTTACGTGGTAGAGCCATGCTGCAGTTATATTAGAAGTATAGTTGTAGCACGAATGGGTCGGCTCGACCGGGGAAGGACAATGCTCTCACAGAATACCAGCGTGAAATAGTAGCTTAATGCTGCTGTATTTCGTATGGTGAGTGTAGAGAACCGGAGACCCTTTTTACTGGAAATGAGGCATTCCATCTCAGTCCTCACGGGTGACAACGCATCTGCATTTTGATTTGTAATGGAAGATAGATGTAGATGTCTATGGGCCGCAGCAACCACTTACCATCAGGTGGACTGTGTGCTCGTTTGTCAGCCTATTCTATAAAAAAAAACTATATAATACAAAATTGGTTCAACAGAAAAACAATTTTTAAAAATGTTGACGACGAATGATAGAATTTTTAATATTGATGAATACAAATTTCCAAAATACAATGATTTGGTAAAGATTGATTTCCCAAAAACGTTAGTTACAAAATTTATGATTAATTAAAAATTTTATTTTCAAGCAATAAACACTTGTAAAAAACCCACACTTCGTCACAAGAACAATGTAAAATTTTGTGATTATTTTTTGCAAATATATGATTATTACACACATAACGTTTGTTTAAATTTATGACATTTACCAAATCATTGTATTTTGGACATTTGTATTCTTCAATATTAAAAATTCTATCATTCGTCGTCAACATTTTTAAAAATTGTTTTTCTGTTGAACCAATTTTGTATTATATAGTATACTATAACTAATGTTTTTGGGAAATCAAACAAAATTTATGATTAATTTAAAATTTTATTTTCAAGCAATAATCACTTGTAAAAAACCCACACTTCGTCACAAGAACAATGTAAAATTTTGTGATTATTTTTTGCAAATATATGATTATTACACACATAACGTTTGTTTAAATTTATGACATTTACCAAATCATTGTATTTTGGACATTTGTATTCTTCAATATTAAAAATTCTATCATTCGTCGTCAACATTTTTAAAAATTGTTTTTCTGTTGAACCAATTTTGTATTATATAGTATACTATAACTAACGTTTTTGGGAAATCAAACAAAATTTATGATTAATTTAAAATTTTATTTTCAAGCAATAACCACTTGTAAAAAACCCACACTTCATCACAAGAACAATGTAAAATTTTGTGATTATTTTTTGCAAATATATGATTATTACACACATAACGTTTGTTTAAATTTATGACATTTACCAAATCATTGTATTTTGGACATTTGTATTCTTCAATATTAAAAATTCTATCATTCGTCGTCAACATTTTTAAAAATTGTTTTTCTGTTGAACCAATTTTGTATTATATAGTATACTATAACTAATGTTTTTGGGAAATCAAACAAAATTTATGATTAATTTAAAATTTTATTTTCAAGCAATAACCACTTGTAAAAAACCCACACTTCATCACAAGAACAATGTAAAATTTTGTGATTATTTTTTGCAAATATATGATTATTACACACATAACGTTTGTTTAAATTTATGACATTTACCAAATCATTGTATTTTGGACATTTGTATTCTTCAATATTAAAAATTCTATCATTCGTTGTCAACATTTTTAAAAAATGTTTTTCTGTTGAACCAATTTTGTATTATATAGTATACTATAACTAATGTTTTTGGGAAATCAAACAAAATTTATGATTAATTTAAAATTTTATTTTCAAGCAATAACCACTTGTAAAAAACCCACACTTCGTCACAAGAACAATGTAAAATTTTGTGATTATTTTTTGCAAATATATGATTATTACACACATAACGTTTGTTTAAATTTACGACATTTACCAAATCATTGTATTTTGGACATTTGTATTCTTCAATATTAAAAATTCTATCATTCGTCGTCAACATTTTTAAAAATTGTTTTTCTGTTGAACCACCTTTGTATGCGATCACTTCGTCTTTGCACAAATTTCTAATATACCAATTTAATATGGGAATGATGTTCTCTTGTTTGTAGGCACATTTTAATTCTTCGGTCACATCAAAATATGGAATGCCGTGCACGTGTATTTCACAATAACGAACAGTTTTTTTGTCTTTTTGCGACAAATAATTGAAAGGACAACTTGGCCGAAACAAATAATGATCGATAAACGAATCATTTTTATTAGATAGTTTTACGTCTAGAATAGCCATTTCTCTACATTGAAAATGTTTATGAGAATATGTAATGTAAAATCCGTCCATGTCGATGATGTATCTAATATTTTTTAGATTTTGTGTCATTTTGAACCCAAATGTTAAAAGTATTTACACGTGACTAAAATATGTTTGTTCCAACAAACTTCACATAACAATTCATTCTTCATTACTTCCCATCATCCCATTTCTTCCTTCTGCTCTTTTCTTCCTGTAATTTAAGAAAACAGAATCACATTCACTAATGATCAACTAATGACTGTCATTGTTAAAAAAGTATTTTTTAACTTTTTACTTTCTGCTATTGTCTTTGTATTTATGGCTAGGAAATGTCCGCGGCGCGGTCTCAATGCGTGTTGGCGAACTTCACATGCCTTCGAAATTTTCTCAGACATGCAGGTTTCCTCACGATGTTTTCCTTCACCGCCAAGCACGTGGTAAATCAGCACTTAAAATTGCAATTAACAATTTAAGTGGTGTCGGCGGGGATCGAACCCGCGTTACGTACTGTAAAATTTACATCTTGCGCTAACCATCTGAGCTACCACGGCTTAATCATATACACACACACAATATTTAAATATAATTTGTTAACACTAAATCATACACACGTAAGAAAATAACAGAAAGAAAAGTAAGTGTGTCAATAGAATAAACACTTAAAATTGCAATTAACAATTTAATTGGTGTCGGCGGGGATCGAACCCGCGTTACGTACTGTAAAATTTACAGCTTGCGCTAACCATCTGAGCTACCACGGCTTAATCATATACACACACAAAATATTTAAATATAATTTGTTAACACTAAATCATACACACGTAAGAAAATAACAGAAAGAAAAGTAAGTGTGTCAATAGAATAAACACTTAAAATTGCAATTAACAATTTAATTGGTGTTGGCGGGGATCGAACCCGCGTTACGTACTGTAAAATTTACAGCTTGCGCTAACCATCTGAGCTACCACGGCTTAATCATATACACACACAAAATATTTAAATATAATTTGTTAACACTAAATAATAATAATAATAATAATAATAATAATAATAATAATATTCCACAACTATCACACAACGCCATCTAGTCCCAAGCTAAGCAGAGCTTGTGTTATGGGTACTAGACAACTGATAAACATACTTATATACTTCTAATTACATAAATATTATAGATAAATTACACTCAGACACAGAACAAATGATCGTGCTCATCACACAAACATTTGTCCTGGGTGGGAATCGAACCCACGGTCTCCGGCATAACAGTCAGGGTCACTAACCACTAGACCAACAGGCCTGTCGTTCAAAATCATACACACGTAAAAAAATAACAGAAAGAAAAGTAAGTTTGTCAATAGATTAAACACTTACATCTATGGCCTTTGATGCGTTGAAGTAACACAAATGTATTATTGATAGATACACTGCGGTCAAACGACCATACACTAACTCCATGACTGCAGTTGCTTGGTCTTATATAGTACCAGTAAGTAATAATTCTAATCTAAAGAATTTCTACAGTAGAATTGATAACAACTTTATGCGTCAACAACCTTATCTCACATTCTTCGTGTTGCGTCTTATTCAGTGTATTGATGACTCGTATAACAGAAAAAATGCAATTTAATATTTAGAAATCACATAATTGATCATTCCTATGTTAGTCATTGAGTAGATTGTACTGTAGTAATCTACTAATAGCAGTAATATCATGGATACACTAGATGTACAACAACATCTGAAAAAGATTCACCCCAGTCTAGAAAATAATGTGCTACTCACTGACTGCCCATGTACACCCACGTACCAACGTATATACCTAGTCAGGTCATAAGTATTGTCACACAGTAAAAACTTTTCTTTTAGAATGCTGGTCACAAAAAAGTTTATTGAATTCGAATTGTTCATGAAAATAAAACTGTATACTTTTTAGAATTTTACTCATTTTTACATATGGAGTGGGCGCTTAAAAAAGACCGTGTTGCAGTTGCGATTACGCGCCAATTAAATTTTTTGATATACTGAAAATTTGAATATAACCAAAAGATTCGTTTATCGTACCATCAAACGATACAATGAAGACTCTAGTGTAGATGACAGGTCAAGAAGTGGTCGCCCTCGATTTGTTAGGACTCCAGCAGTGATAAAAGCTGTAAAGGTGCGAATTCAAAGAAATCCCAAACGTAAGCAGAAACTGTTGGCCCTTCAGATGGGGTTAAGCAGAACCACGGCGTTAAATGAAGACTTAGGGCTTCGGGCATATCGAAGAAAAACAGGACATCGTTTGAATGCTCGTCTAATGGATCTGAGACTGAAGAGATGCCGCGCTTTGTTGAAGCGGTACGCGGGAAAAAAATATCGGGAAATTCTTTTTTCGGATGAAAAATTTTTTACCGTAGAAGAGAGCTACAACAAACAAAATGATAAGGTGTACGCACACAGTAGTGAAGAAGCGAGCAACCGTATTCCGCGTGTCCAACGGGGTCATTTTCCATCCTCGCTCATGGTGTGGTTGGGAGTTTCTTATTGGGGCTTAACAGAGGTACATTTTTGTGAGAAAGGTTAAAAACGAATGCAGTTGTGTATCAAAATACAGTCCTGACGAACCTTGTGTAACCTGTTTCTCATACCATGTTCCTGTTATTACAGGCACTGGGTATTCCAACAAGATTCGGCGTCAGCTCATAGAGCGAAGAGCACACAAGACTTTTGACAGCTCCGTGGCGTAGTGGCTTAGCAATGAGTGGCTGCGCTTGGGGGTTGCGGGTTCGAATCCCGCACGGAACAACTATTTGTACGACCTACAAGTAATTGTTCCGAGTTTGGATGTTTGTCCTTGTGAAATTTGTGTTTGTAAACTGCCCCCCACGATACAGGAGAAAAACCTAGTGTGGAGGGAACGTTCTTTAAAAACAAAAAAAAAGACTGGCTGGCGGCGCGTGAAATCGACTTCATCCGACACAAAGACCAGTCCAGATTTGAATCCGTTAGATTACAAGATATGGTAACGCTTGGAGGAAAAGGCGTGCTCAAAGCCTCATCCCAATTTCGAGTCACTCAAGACATCTTTAATTAAGGCAGCCGCCGATATGACATGGACCTCGTTCGTGGTGAGATAGACGACTGGCTGCGCAGATTGAAGGCCTGTATTCAAAATTACGGAGGTCGTTTTGAATAAACTATAGTGTCATAAGAATCTATGTTTTGTTAAGTTCATTTTGGTATATAAATGGTTACATAATGAATAAACTTGTTTCAATTATTTTATATTAAACATGTGATAGAATTTATGACCTGACTAGGTAATATGCAATTTGGATACAGATGATAAACCAGGGTCACATTGGGTAGCTTTATATATCGATACGAATGACGTCGGTCAATATTTTGATTCATTTGGACGGGCACCTGTACGATATCATCTAGAGTTTTTTAAAAGAAATTGTAAAAGATGGAACTGGAATGTTGATAGGACTTCAGTTTGTGGCGAATATTGCTTAATGTATTTGCTATATAAGTTTCAGGGATGTTCAATGCATAGTTTTACGAGTATATTTACAGGGAACACATTGTACAACGATATTTTAGTGGATGAGATATTTCGCTCCTATTTTATAGATAATAAGTAATAAGATTTTGTATTTTATAAATAAAACTTTTAACAAAATTAGGTAATGTGTTTTATTAATGAGTCAGATTAGTGTAGATAGGAACAAAGGAGTATAATACAATAGCATAAGCCGACCCACACGCCGACGAATAATAGATAATGACGGTAGTCAATCAACAATAGATAAGTAGATAAGGACAATGGAGCGCTAATGACGGTTGAGGCTCGAAGCGGATATCAATTAGATAAGAGTTAATTGATCTGCACATCTCTGGAACCGTACATCCTACGCAAAAATGGACCGCAGATTCGTGATCAGAGCATGCCATAACCTTTTTTTTTTTTTTTTTTTTTTTTTTTTTTTTTTTTTTGTAGGATCGTGAATCGACGAACGTCGTACTTGTACAACTTCTGACTCAGTGCGCCAGAACTGGTACAACCTCTCTATAAGTGAGCCAGAACTGGTACATCGTAACTACTTATAACTAAAGTATGACTTTTTGAAAACAAAATAAAGTTGATGAGAAATAAAATTAATTAGCGAGTCAGGTAAAAATAATAGTTTTTACGATTCTGCCTGAGAACAAATACCTCAAAATTAAAATAATATTAAAGTTGATTTCTGATAGTTTTAAGATAATTCTGCTAAAAGTTTTTTTTTTAATTAACAATAAAAAATCTGAATCTTAATAATAATAATAACAGTAATATTAAAAAAATATTTTCTATTTTCAATAGAAAAATTTTTTCTACATTTTTTCACGAGCATATGAGCATTATGAGCCGTGCACTTTTAGATTTTCCAAACTTTTTTTATTGATGTTTGTCAGACAATTATCGTAAAATTAGAAGTACCTACCTAATAGTAATAAGGCTATATGTGAAAACCTGTGTTTATTTACAAATTTAAGTATTTAAAATACCTTAAGCTTAAGGCATGCACAATTGGATTTAACAAAAGTTTTTATAATATATAATTTTCAGGCCTTAGGGTGGCCCAAGGGCCTCACTCTCTCTCCTCACCTCCTATACCACCAGCCACAATAATATAAATAAAATAAAATAAATAAAATGTACATTAATCGTATAAATAAAAAATCGACACTTCCATATTTTTATTACTGTGCCCATTATATATATATATATATATATATATATATATTCTAGGACACATTAAGTCACACACACAGACACACAAACATTGGAGCTACACAGTGGACTTTTATCTACTGTTAAATTCGTCTCAAAAATAAGAAAAGAACTGTGGCGATTAGTGAGACAAATGCAAGTTCTTCGCTTTTTGTAAATAAGAACCGATAATTGAAATATAGGAACTTCAAAACCACATATAGATAACTTCACATATGAGTTTTTGACCTCCAGATGAACCGAGTAACTAAATTCAAGTTTTTTGAAAGCGTAATATACAAAGGTCTATGTAAAACGCACCGCCTGTTATCGCGAGTTTCTAACGCCATCTGCTCCCGACTTAACTTGAAACATAATTAACATAGACTGGTGCAATTTTCTTGAAAGAACAGTTATCTATTTTAGTTATTTAAAAAAAGGAATATAAATTTATACATGTACATTATACATTAAGGTAAATATTAATGATAATATATAATGTGCCGATTTTTATGAGAAATACTAGCTGAGCCGGCAGACGTTGTTCTATAGCGGGATGGTGTGTGTGTGATAGAATAGGTGTAGCTTACAATCTGCTAAAATTAATTAAGTTCAAGCGTGCACGGTAAAGTTAATCTTTAATCAATAAAAACACGTTCCAAACAACACAATATAAAAGTCGAAAGCTATACAAAAATTGAAGGAGTAGACAGTGATAACATGAAGCAAATTATATAAAGTTATTATTCACGATACAATAACTGAGCACTACGGTTAGCCAGGCGACAGTTCTACTATATCATTCCAAAATCAGTTTGGAAATTTTACAGAGTAATACACAGCGGCAGCTAAAATAATGTCCGGTGGACAGAATTTCGTCCACGGCGGCCTGTCTCTACGGAGACCAGCCATCTGCACAGGACAGAATAGAACAGAATAGAATGATTTTTTATTCGATATAGATTACAAGTGATTCTTATTGAAAGTCAATATTTTATGTTACCACTGGTTCGAAAAAAAAACATCTCTGTTCTGGGAAGAACCAGCAAGAAACCAAGCGAGACTTTTTTTAAAATAAATCTTATAATGTAAAGGGTTACAAAATATTTACTAAATTTATTTTAGAAACAGCTTGGAAGCGACCACCTCATTCCCAGGGGTTATTATCAACCATGTATGATAGGATTATAAGGTCCAAGTGTATGCGCAAGCACAGGTGCACTCTGTATTCACTCACTCTCATAGTCCGATGGGACGGCATTCCGACACGACTGGAAAGAGATCTGGTGCAGGATTAACGGCTTTACGTGCTTTCCGAGGCTCGGGGTGAAACACCGCCAACTGCCTGACTCCGGGCTGCCACTGAGTCCGGGACTTCACGATAATCAACATATGTTACGACTGCTCTGTGGCGTAGTGGCTGATCAACGAATTGCGGCGTTAAGCGCCGCAGGTTCGAATCCCGCTCGAAACAAGTATTTGTATAGCCTAAAAATAGTTGTAAAAGGTCTGCGTTGCTAGAGCTAGCTATTTGCATGTTTTTCTCATCTACCCGCACAAACCTTTGCTAAGTGTTCCCTTAATTGTGTTTAGTTAATTACCATACTAAATTTAATTTACTAGCTTTCTTAATTACTGAGTTTGCATACGATGTTCGTTAGTTGAGTCACTTTACATTTTAATTATCTTATAATATCGGAATTTCGGATTCTGCAAATAATATTTTTATAATAACTGAAATTGGTACATATTAGTACATAAAACATTGCTTCGTAATTAACGCATCGGCAAATGATTTACCAGTATGAGTTTTTAACCGAGTTCCCTAAACGAGAAGGTTCTATAATCGATGCGTTTGTTTTTATTATATACGTTAACATGTTTCGCGGAAACGACTGAACATGTTTTAATGATTTTTCTTTAATAAAAGAGTTTATACTTATGTGATGGTCCCATATTTTTTTTAAATCCACCCAGGTGGAACCACTACAGGTGGAAAAATGGGGATGAAGATTTTGATGTATTAGTCATAATTTACACGACATTCTAGCTTGTGACTATAGCATAATGACGTTGGATTTGTGATATTTTTTAGATCAGTAAAAATGTAAAATAATTTAACTTTAAAAATCACTACTTCTGAGTACAAGCTTCAAAAATATGATGTGGAATTGTTTTTAAGTTTATTGGTGTTTATTTGACTTACTTAGAGTTTATTAGAGCCTATTTTCGTTTATTCGAGTTTATTTGAGTTTACTTCTTAAGAATCGTTTCATATATAGCGCACGGTATGGAAAATAGATGGATAGTAAAATCAATCGTTGACAATGATTTCAAAAGGAAGGATAGGCCCATCTAAATATTTTACTCATAACTTTTCATTACAAGAATAGGTAGCGCATCTGTTATAATAAAAACGTCATATCAAAACAACGTAACTGGGGTCGGATTTTGTAGTATAATTATTATCCTAATTGTACCCATTATTTCATAGTTTATAGTACATAGTATCGTAATAATACTAAGCGAAAATACCATAATATTATCTTAAGGTCAACTTGTATTATTATTGGGTCCTTTTACATTTTAATATTACCCCTACGATAGTGAGAATTTCTGTAGTGTACATGAGTACCGCGTTTTTTTAATAAAATAAGAATTAAGTCCCTTTCTGGTCAATCGATGCTCGATCGATGCATTTATGTTGCATCCTTGATACAACTATGATGAGGGGCTACCACGATAAAAACTCTATGCTCCAGAAGCCATCGGTTTGAATACAGAATTTCTAAAATATTTTATGAATCAGATTTTCAGATTCGCTTAAGCAGATATGGTTTCTTTTGTACTCTTTTCGTTTTACCCTTATTGAATAGAAAATATATTAGGTACCAATATTCAAAATTTGAATTACACAAAGTTGTTTAGACAACAATTAAAAAGAAATAAAAATAAAACCGTCAAAAAACGAAACGTATTGATAAACCAGACGCGTGACGCCAAAATCCCGGCATATGGGAAAAAAGAAATACGAAACAACAAACATGATATAATTTTTTAAATAGTATCATTTTATTTTCCATGTACAATATTTTTGAGGGTCTGAATCCAACCCTGGCCTAATCTTGGTAACGTAACTAAGCTAATTGTAAAACAAAACTTTAAAATGCGTTTAAATAATTTAATCGTAACAAAATTAACATAAGGTTATTTACCGATGATACGATATTCCATGTTTTTTTTTAAATCTTTGTATCATAATTTTTGCATTCTTTTACCACGCAACTAGACATATTTGTGACAGACAAATCTGCCTGCGCGCGCACCACTGTTGACCGCTTTGCGTTGGCCCTAAACTGTAATTTTAGGGCCTGCGCACTGGTCCGTTTTGGTTGTTTTGGCCCGGTCCTTACGTTAGAGTCAATGATCGTTGACAAAAAGTAAAGCCGTTATGGTTTTTCTTCGTGCAACATACTCACGCATATCGTAGCGTAAAATGAACAATATAATATGTCATAGTTTTGATATGATGTAATTAATGAAATATATTTCATCAAATCAATATAAACAAACACATGGGCTCATTTACTTTCTTTGCCTGTTGTATTGTATTTTAAAACAATCGTTTTTAGACGAAAACTCCAGTCACACGACAACAATTTTATAGTTATTAAAGTCAGTTTTACTTTTTTTAAGTTTAATTATTAATGTAGTATTGCAATAATTTGTATATAAAATATTATTTTTCTGTTTAAAACTATTATTTACATAAATATAATTTAGAAAATAATGCTGGCCTTAAAGTTCCTAACAACTCGTGCTCAATCTCCACTCGCACCACATCTTACACATATAGGAACAAGGAACATTGCGTATTTTTAGGAGCAAAATTCATTCCGTTCAGTCGTTGATTGCGGATCGCCAAACAATGCATCGGTCTACCACGGGGGTATAGATATAGATTTCTACGTTTGTTTGCGATTGGTATTAAATAACCGCGGCTTGTCGATGGAATCTATCAAGAATACCTTGAATAGATTACCGATTACCCCTACCGCTAGAGGTTCGTTTATGAATGGAATATTGCTTCTCAATATTATTAATTTACGAGTTGCTCAGAAACTCATTGTTTTTTTACATATGTGTAAATATTTACGTTGTTCTAATGTTAAAATATATAAGAGTAAAATCGTGGCATAAAACTAATATTCATCGCGTTCAATTTTAACTTCTTTTTTTTACTTTTTGACGTTTTGGGCAGTTTACAGCACCAGTCATGGAGAAAAGCACCCATGGTGCTGAAAAGTGCCCGAAACATCTAAAATTAAAAAAGTTAAAATGAAACCCGATAAAATTCGCAAAACAGGTTTATATCATTTTGTATTATTCGCGTTTACATAAGAAATCGTTAAGAGTAAATCATTTAAGGATCAACAGTTACCCTTGTATACTTTTTCGTATTCAACAGCCCGCAAAATTCTATTGCTGAAGTGGATCCCCTTCCGTTGTAGGGAGGACTTGCTATAATCGCATGGTTGGCAGGTAGGTTGGCGATCGCAGCACATACATTGAAGTAATACATATGAAAAATAGTCCTCCACACCGAATTTCGGTCACGACGGCCAGTTTCAATGCGCAGGACAGGATTATAGAGGACAAGTGTACGCGCAAGCAAAGGTGTACTCTCTATTCTCTCACTCTCATAGCATGATGGGACGGAATTCGACACGACCGTAGAGAGATCGGATGCAAGACCAACGGCTTTACGTGTTTTCCGAGGCACGGGGGTGAAACACTGCCAATTTTCTAACTCCGGGCTGCTATTGATGATTTCTTGACAGAAAAACTCAATAACAGATTTTAGCTCAACGCGAGATTTGAATCCGTAACTTCATGATCGGTAATCGTTTTTATGACCACTAGACTAAAGAAGCAGTGAAAAAAAGTAATATGCAGCTACGTACTAGAAAAGACGGCGAGACATGGTTATTTGCAACACGCGTTAGAGCCCATGGACTCAACTTTGTTCTATAAAATGGTATTCTGTGCCTGCGACTATGCACCCGCACTGACGTACAGATTTTGTCCGCGGTGTCTGCTCTAGTACGTAGTGTATTTTAATTCAATGGTGCACACGCCTCTTACCATTACTGCTGCTTCCTGATGCTGGTTTTGATATTTTACGTCCCGTGAAAATGCATACACGGAAGCAATATTATGGTATTTTCTATAGACGCTACTTACAACACTCGTATAACAAACCCTGTCTAGTTTTTTTTTTAAACAACATGAAAAATTTCTCTTCTAAAGTCGTCTTAGATGAGAACTTCATACGGATTATAAAAACTGAAGTTTACTACTGAACATAAGCCTACCCTATGGACTTCCCTTACGGATTGGATGAGGGGGATATTTGCCATAGTTGCTACGCTTGGAAAGCTTCAGCAGTTTTAGCTTGGCAAGAGCGGTTTAATTTTTTATTGTAAGCCGTTATTGCGAAGACAGTAGTTACGATGTACCAGTTCTGGCTCACTTGTAGAGAGGTTGTACCAGTTCTGGCGCAATGAGTCAGAAGTTGTACAAGTACGACGTTCGTCGATTCACGATCCTAAAAAAAAAATAAAAAAAAAAAAAAAAAAGGGTTTTGGCATGCTCTGATCACGAATCTGCGGTCCATTTTTGCGTAGGATGTACGGTTCCAGAGATGTGCAGATCAATTAACTCTTATCTAATTGATATCCGCTTCGAGCCTCAACCGTCATTAGCGCTCCATTGTCCTTATCTACTTATCTATTGTTCATTCAATACCGTCATTAGCTATTCTTCCTCAGCGTGTGGGTCGGCTTATGCTATTATATTATACTCCTTGGTTCCTATCTACAACGGTAATCTGAATCATCAATAAAATACATTACCTAATTTTGTTAAAATTTTTATTTTTAAAATACAAAATCTTATTACTTATTATCTATAAAATAGGAGCGAAACGTCTCATCCACTAACATATCGTTGTACAATGTGTTCTCTGTAAATATACTCGTAAAACTATACATTGAACATCCCTGAAACTTATATAGCAAATACATTAAGCAATATTCGCCACAAACTGAAGTCCTATCAACATTCCAGTTCCATCTTTTACAATTTCGTACAGGTGCCCGTCCATATGAATCAAAATATTCACCGACGTCATTCGTATCGATATATAAAGCTACCCAATGTGACCCTGGTTTATCATCTGTATCCAAATTGCATATTACCTAGTCAGGTCATAAATTCTATCACATGTTTAATATAAAATAATTGAAACAAGTTTATTCATTATGTAACCATTTATATACCAAAATGAACTTAACAAAACATAGATTCTTATGACACTATAGTTTATTCAAAACGACCTCCGTAATTTTGAATACAGGCCTTCAATCTGCGCAGCCAGTCGTCTATCTCACCACGAACGAGGTCCATGTCATATCGGCGGCTGCCTTAATTAAAGATGTCTTGAGTGACTCGAAATTGGGATGAGGCTTTGAGCACGCCTTTTCCTCCAAGCGTTACCATATCTTGTAATCTAACGGATTCAAATCTGGACTGGTCTTTGTGTCGGATGAAGTCGATTTCACGCGCCGCCAGCCAGTCTTTTTTTTGTTTTTAAAGAACGTTCCCTCCACACTAGGTTTTTCTCCTGTATCGTGGGGGCAGTTTACAAACACAAATTTCACAAGGACAAACATCCAAACTCGGAACAATTACTTGTAGGTCGTACAAATACTTGTTCCGTGCGGGATTCGAACCCGCAACCCCCAAGCGCAGCCACTCATTGCTAAGCCACTACGCCACGGAGCTGTCAAAAGTCTTGTGTGCTCTTCGCTCTATGAGCTGACGCCGAATCTTGTTGGAATACCCAGTGCCTGTAATAACAGGAACATGGTATGAGAAACAGGTTACACAAGGTTCGTCAGGACTGTATTTTGATACACAACTGCATTCGTTTTTAACCTTTCTCACAAAAATGTACCTCTGTTAAGCCCCAATAAGAAACTCCCAACCACACCATGAGCGAGGATGGAAAATGACCCCGTTGGACACGCGGAATACGGTTGCTCGCTTCTTCACTACTGTGTGCGTACACCTTATCATTTTGTTTGTTGTAGCTCTCTTCTACGGTAAAAAATTTTTCATCCGAAAAAAGAATTTCCCGATATTTTTTTCCCGCGTACCGCTTCAACAAAGCGCGGCATCTCTTCAGTCTCAGATCCATTAGACGAGCATTCAAACGATGTCCTGTTTTTCTTCGATATGCCCGAAGCCCTAAGTCTTCATTTAACGCCGTGGTTCTGCTTAACCCCATCTGAAGGGCCAACAGTTTCTGCTTACGTTTGGGATTTCTTTGAATTCGCACCTTTACAGCTTTTATCACTGCTGGAGTCCTAACAAATCGAGGGCGACCACTTCTTGACCTGTCATCTACACTAGAGTCTTCATTGTATCGTTTGATGGTACGATAAACGAATCTTTTGGTTATATTCAAATTTTCAGTATATCAAAAAATTTAATTGGCGCGTAATCGCAACTGCAACACGGTCTTTTTTAAGCGCCCACTCCATATGTAAAAATGAGTAAAATTCTAAAAAGTATACAGTTTTATTTTCATGAACAATTCGAATTCAATAAACTTTTTTGTGGCCAGCATTCTAAAAGAAAAGTTTTTACTGTGTGACAATACTTATGACCTGACTAGGTATATACGTTGGTACGTGGGTGTACATGGGCAGTCAGTGAGTAGCACATTATTTTCTAGACTGGGGTGAATCTTTTTCAGATGTTGTTGTACATCTAGTGTATCCATGATATTACTGCTATTAGTAGATTACTACAGTACAATCTACTCAATGACTAACATAGGAATGATCAATTATGTGATTTCTAAATATTAAATTGCATTTTTTCTGTTATACGAGTCATCAATACACTGAATAAGAAGCAACACGAAGAATGTGAGATAAGGTTGTTGACGCATAAAGTTGTTATCAATTCTACTGTAGAAATTCTTTAGATTAGAATTATTACTTACTGGTACTATATAAGACCAAGCAACTGCAGTCATGGAGTTAGTGTATGGTCGTTTGACCGCAGTGTATCTATCAATAATACATTTGTGTTACTTCAACGCATCAAAGGCCATAGATGTAAGTGTTTAATCTATTGACAAACTTACTTTTCTTTCTGTTATTTTTTTACGTGTGTATGATTTTGAACGACAGGCCTGTTGGTCTAGTGGTTAGTGACCCCGACTGTTATGCCGGAGATCGTGGGTTCGATTCCCACCCAGGACAAATGTTTGTGTGATGAGCACGATCATTTGTTCTGTGTCTGAGTGTAATTTATCTATAATATTTATGTATTTAGAAATATATAAGTATGTTTATCAGTTGTCTAGTACCCATAACACAAGCTCTGCTTAGCTTGGGACTAGATGGCGTTGTGTGATAGTTGTGGAATATTATTATTATTATTATTATTTAGTGTTAACAAATTATATTTAAATATTTTGTGTGTGTATATGATTAAGCCGTGGTAGCTCAGATGGTTAGCGCAAGCTGTAAATTTTACAGTACGTAACGCGGGTTCGATCCCCGCCAACACCAATTAAATTGTTAATTGCAATTTTAAGTGTTTATTCTATTGACACACTTACTTTTCTTTCTGTTATTTTCTTACGTGTGTATGATTTAGTGTTAACAAATTATATTTAAATATTTTGTGTGTGTATATGATTAAGCCGTGGTAGCTCAGATGGTTAGCGCAAGATGTAAATTTTACAGTACGTAACGCGGGTTCGATCTCCGCCAACACCAATTAAATTGTTAATTGCAATTTTAAGTGTTTATTCTATTGACACACTTACTTTTCTTTCTGTTATTTTCTTACGTGTGTATGATTTAGTGTTAACAAATTATATTTAAATATTGTGTGTGTGTATATGATTAAGCCGTGGTAGCTCAGATGGTTAGCGCAAGATGTAAATTTTACAGTACGTAACGCGGGTTCGATCCCCGCCGACACCACTTAAATTGTTAATTGCAATTTTAAGTGCTGATTTACCACGTGCTCGGCGGTGAAGGAAAACATCGTGAGGAAACCTACACGTCTGAGAAAATTTCGAAGGCATGTGAAGTTCGCCAACACGCATTGAGACCGCGCCGCGGACATTTCCTAGCCATAAATACAAAGACAATAGCAGAAAGTAAAAAGTTAAAAAATACTTTTTTAACAATGACAGTCATTAGTTGATCATTAGTGAATGTGATTCTGTTTTCTTAAATTACAGGAAGAAAAGAACAGAAGGAAGAAATGGGATGATGGGAAGTAATGAAGAATGAATTGTTATGTGAAGTTTGTTGGAACAAACATATTTTAGTCACGTGTAAATACTTTTAACATTTGGGTTCAAAATGACACAAAATCTAAAAAATATTAGATACATCATCGACATGGACGGATTTTACATTACATATCCTCATAAACATTTTCAATGTAGAGAAATGGCTATTCTAGACGTAAAACCATCTAATAAAAATGATTCGTTTATCGATCATTATTTGTTTCGGCCAAGTTGTCCTTTCAATTATTTGTCGCAAAAAGACAAAAAAACTGTTCGTTATTGTGAAATACACGTGCACGGCATTCCATATTTTGATGTGACCGAAGAATTAAAATGTGTCTACAAACAAGAGAACATCATTCCCATATTAAATTGGTATATTAGAAATTTGTGCAAAGACGATGTGATCGCATACAAAGGTGGTTCAACAGAAAAACAATTTTTAAAAATGTTGACGACGAATGATAGAATTTTTAATATTGAAGAATACAAATGTCCAAAATACAATGATTTGGTAAATGTCATAAATTTAAACAAACGTTATGTGTGTAATAATCATGTATTTGCAAAAAATAATCACAAAATTTTACATTGTTCTTGTGATGAAGTGTGGGTTTTTTACAAGTGGTTATTGCTTGAAAATAAAATTTTAAATTAATCATAAATTTTGTTTGATTTCCCAAAAACATTAGTTATAGTATACTATATAATACAAAATTGGTTCAACAGAAAAACAATTTTTAAAAATGTTGACGACGAATGATAGAATTTTTAATATTGAAGAATACAAATGTCCAAAATACAATGATTTGGTAAATGTCGTAAATTTAAACAAACGTTATGTGTGTAATAATCATATATTTGCAAAAAATAATCACAAAATTTTACATTGTTCTTGTGATGAAGTGTGGGTTTTTTACAAGTGGTTATTGCTTGAAAATAAAATTTTAAATTAATCATAAATTTTGTTTGATTTCCCAAAAACATTAGTTATAGTATACTATATAATACAAAATTGGTTCAACAGAAAAACAATTTTTAAAAATGTTGACGACGAATGATAGAATTTTTAATATTGAAGAATACAAATGTCCAAAATACAATGATTTGGTAAATGTCATAAATTTAAACAAACGTTATGTGTGTAATAATCATGTATTTGCAAAAAATAATCACAAAATTTTACATTGTTCTTGTGACGAAGTGTGGGTTTTTTACAAGTGGTTATTGCTTGAAAATAAAATTTTAAATTAATCATAAATTTTGTTTGATTCCCCAAAAACATTAGTTATATTATACTATATAATACAAAATTGGTTCAACAGAAATAACGACGAATAATAGAATTTTTAATATTGAAGAATACAAATTTCCAAAATACAATGATTTGGTAAAGATTGATTTCCCAAAAACATTAGTTACAAAATTTATGATTAATTTAAAATTTTATTTTTAAGCAATAACCACTTGTAAAAAACCCACACTTCGTCACAAGAACAATGTAAAATTTTGTGATTATTTTTTGCAAATATATGATTATTACACACATAACGTTTGTTTAAATTTATGACATTTACCAAATCATTGTATTTTGGACATTTGTATTCTTCAATATTAAAAATTCTATCATTCGTCGTCAACATTTTTAAAAATTGTTTTTCTGTTGAACCAATTTTGTATTATATAGTATACTATAACTAATGTTTTTGGGAAATCAAACAAAATTTATGATTAATTTAAAATTTTATTTTCAAGCAATAACCACTTGTAAAAAACCCACACTTCGTCACAAGAACAATGTAAAATTTTGTGATTATTTTTTGCAAATATATGATTATTACACACATAACGTTTGTTTAAATTTATGACATTTACCAAATCATTGTATTTTGGACATTTGTATTCTTCAATATTAAAAATTCTATCATTCGTCGTCAACATTTTTAAAAATTGTTTTTCTGTTGAACCAATTTTGTATTATATAGTATACTATAACTAATGTTTTTGGGAAATCAAACAAAATTTATGATTAATTTAAAATTTTATTTTCAAGCAATAACCACTTGTAAAAAACCCACACTTCGTCACAAGAACAATGTAAAATTTTGTGATTATTTTTTGCAAATATATGATTATTACACACATAACGTTTGTTTAAATTTATGACATTTACCAAATCATTGTATTTTGGACATTTGTATTCTTCAATATTAAAAATTCTATCATTCGTCGTCAACATTTTTAAAAATTGTTTTTCTGTTGAACCAATTTTGTATTATATAGTATACTATAACTAATGTTTTTGGGAAATCAAACAAAATTTATGATTAATTTAAAATTTTATTTTCAAGCAATAACCACTTGTAAAAAACCCACACTTCGTCACAAGAACAATGTAAAATTTTGTGATTATTTTTTGCAAATACATGATTATTACACACATAACGTTTGTTTAAATTTATGACATTTACCAAATCATTGTATTTTGGACATTTGTATTCTTCAATATTAAAAATTGTATCATTCGTCGTCAACATTTTTAAAAATTGTTTTTCTGTTGAACCAATTTTGTATTATGTAGTATACTATAACTAATGTTTTTGGGAAATCAAACAAAATTTATGATTAATTTAAAATTTTATTTTCAAGCAATAACCACTTGTAAAAAACCCACACTTCATCACAAGAACAATGTAAAATTTTGTGATTATTTTTTGCAAATATATGATTATTACACACATAACGTTTGTTTAAATTTATGACATTTACCAAATCATTGTATTTTGGACATTTGTATTCTTCAATATTAAAAATTCTATCATTCGTCGTCAACATTTTTAAAAATTGTTTTTCTGTTGAACCAATTTTGTATTATATAGTATACTATAACTAATGTTTTTGGGAAATCAAACAAAATTTATGATTAATTTAAAATTTTATTTTCAAGCAATAACCACTTGTAAAAAACCCACACTTCATCACAAGAACAATGTAAAATTTTGTGATTATTTTTTGCAAATATATGATTATTACACACATAACGTTTGTTTAAATTTATGACATTTACCAAATCATTGTATTTTGGACATTTGTATTCTTCAATATTAAAAATTCTATCATTCGTTGTCAACATTTTTAAAAAATGTTTTTCTGTTGAACCAATTTTGTATTATATAGTATACTATAACTAATGTTTTTGGGAAATCAAACAAAATTTATGATTTATTTAAAATTTTATTTTCAAGCAATAACCACTTGTAAAAAACCCACACTTCGTCACAAGAACAATGTAAAATTTTGTGATTATTTTTTGCAAATACATGATTATTACACACATAACGTTTGTTTAAATTTATGACGTTTACCAAATCATTGTATTTTGGACATTTGTATTCTTCAATATTAAAAATTCTATCATTCGTCGTCAACATTTTTAAAAATTGTTTTTCTGTTGAACCACCTTTGTATGCGATCACTTCGTCTTTGCACAAATTTCTAATATACCAATTTAATATGGGAATGATGTTCTCTTGTTTGTAGGCACATTTTAATTCTTCGGTCACATCAAAATATGGAATGCCGTGCACGTGTATTTCACAATAACGAACAGTTTTTTTGTCTTTTTGCGACAAATAATTGAAAGGACAACTTGGCCGAAACAAATAATGATCGATAAACGAATCATTTTTATTAGATAGTTTTACGTCTAGAATAGCCATTTCTCTACATTGAAAATGTTTATGAGGATATGTAATGTAAAATCCGTCCATGTCGATGATGTATCTAATATTTTTTAGATTTTGTGTCATTTTGAACCCAAATGTTAAAAGTATTTACACGTGACTAAAATATGTTTGTTCCAACAAACTTCACATAACAATTCATTCTTCATTACTTCCCATCATCCCATTTCTTCCTTCTGCTCTTTTCTTCCTGTAATTTAAGAAAACAGAATCACATTCACTAATGATCAACTAATGACTGTCATTGTTAAAAAAGTATTTTTTAACTTTTTACTTTCTGCTATTGTCTTTGTATTTATGGCTAGGAAATGTCCGCGGCGCGGTCTCAATGCGTGTTGGCGAACTTCACATGCCTTCGAAATTTTCTCAGACGTGTAGGTTTCTTCACGATGTTTTCCTTCACCGCCGAGCACGTGGTAAATCAGCACTTAAAATTGCAATTAACAATTTAAGTGGTGTCGGCGGGGATCGAACCCGCGTTACGTACTGTAAAATTTACATCTTGCGCTAACCATCTGAGCTACCACGGCTTAATCATATACACACACACAATATTTAAATATAATTTGTTAACACTAAATCATACACACGTAAGAAAATAACAGAAAGAAAAGTAAGTGTGTCAATAGAATAAACACTTAAAATTGCAATTAACAATTTAATTGGTGTTGGCGGAGATCGAACCCGCGTTACGTACTGTAAAATTTACATCTTGCGCTAACCATCTGAGCTACCACGGCTTAATCATATACACACACAAAATATTTAAATATAATTTGTTAACACTAAATCATACACACGTAAGAAAATAACAGAAAGAAAAGTAAGTGTGTCAATAGAATAAACACTTAAAATTGCAATTAACAATATTTAAATATAATTTGTTAACACTAAATCAAACACACGTAAGAAAATAACAGAAAGAAAAGTAAGTGTGTCAATAGAATAAACACTTAAAATTGCAATGAACAATTTAATTGGTGTTGGCGGGGATCGAACCCGCGTTACGTACTGTAAAATTTACATCTTGCGCTAGCCATCTGAGCTACCACGGCTTAATCATATACACACACAAAATATTTAAATATAATTTGTTAACACTAAATCATACACACGTAAGAAAATAACAGAAAGAAAAGTAAGTGTGTCAATAGAATAAACACTTAAAATTGCAATTAACAATTTAATTGGTGTTGGCGGGGATCGAACCCGCGTTACGTACTGTAAAATTTACAGCTTGCGCTAACCATCTGAGCTACCACGGGTTAATCATATACACACACAAAATATTTAAATATAATTTGTTAACACTAAATAATAATAATAATAATAATAATAATATTCCACAAATATCACACAACGCCATCTAGTCCCAAGCTAAGCAGAGCTTGTGTTATGGGTACTAGACAACTGATAAACATACTTATATATTTCTAAATACATAAATATTATAGATAAATTACACTCAGACACAGAACAAATGATCGTGCTCATCACACAAACATTTGTCCTGGGTGGGAATCGAACCCACGATCTCCGGCATAACAGTCAGGGTCACTAACCACTAGACCAACAGGCCTGTCGTTCAAAATCATACACACGTAAAAAAATAACAGAAAGAAAAGTAAGTTTGTCAATAGATTAAACACTTACATCTATGGCCTTTGATGCGTTGAAGTAACACAAATGTATTATTGATAGATACACTGCGGTCAAACGACCATACACTAACTCCATGACTGCAGTTGCTTGGTCTTATATAGTACCAGTAAGTAATAATTCTAATCTAAAGAATTTCTACAGTAGAATTGATAACAACTTTATGCGTCAACAACCTTATCTCACATTCTTCGTGTTGCGTCTTATTCAGTGTATTGATGACTCGTATAACAGAAAAAATGCAATTTAATATTTAGAAATCACATAATTGATCATTCCTATGTTAGTCATTGAGTAGATTGTACTGTAGTAATCTACTAATAGCAGTAATATCATGGATACACTAGATGTACAACAACATCTGAAAAAGATTCACCCCAGTCTAGAAAATAATGTGCTACTCACTGACTGCCCATGTACACCCACGTACCAACGTATATACCTAGTCAGGTCATAAGTATTGTCACACAGTAAAAACTTTTCTTTTGGAATGCTGGCCACAAAAAAGTTTATTGAATTCGAATTGTTCATGAAAATAAAACTGTATACTTTTTAGAATTTTACTCATTTTTACATATGGAGTGGGCGCTTAAAAAAGACCGTGTTGCAGTTGCGATTACGCGCCAATTAAATTTTTTGATATACTGAAAATTTGAATATAACCAAAAGATTCGTTTATCGTACCATCAAACGATACAATGAAGACTCTAGTGTAGATGACAGGTCAAGAAGTGGTCGCCCTCGATTTGTTAGGACTCCAGCAGTGATAAAAGCTGTAAAGGTGCGAATTCAAAGAAATCCCAAACGTAAGCAGAAACTGTTGGCCCTTCAGATGGGGTTAAGCAGAACCACGGCGTTAAATGAAGACTTAGGGCTTCGGGCATATCGAAGAAAAACAGGACATCGTTTGAATGCTCGTCTAATGGATCTGAGACTGAAGAGATGCCGCGCTTTGTTGAAGCGGTACGCGGGAAAAAAATATCGGGAAATTCTTTTTTCGGATGAAAAATTTTTTACCGTAGAATAGAGCTACAACAAACAAAATGATAAGGTGTACGCACACAGTAGTGAAGAAGCGAGCAACCGTATTCCGCGTGTCCAACGGGGTCATTTTCCATCCTCGCTCATGGTGTGGTTGGGAGTTTCTTATTGGGGCTTAACAGAGGTACATTTTTGTGAGAAAGGTTAAAAACGAATGCAGTTGTGTATCAAAATACAGTCCTGACGAACCTTGTGTAACCTGTTTCTCATACCATGTTCCTGTTATTACAGGCACTGGGTATTCCAACAAGATTCGGCGTCAGCTCATAGAGCGAAGAGCACACAAGACTTTTGACAGCTCCGTGGCGTAGTGGCTTAGCAATGAGTGGCTGCGCTTGGGGGTTGCGGGTTCGAATCCCGCACGGAACAAGTATTTGTACGACCTACAAGTAATTGTTCCGAGTTTGGATGTTTGTCCTTGTGAAATTTGTGTTTGTAAACTGCCCCCACGATACAGGAGAAAAACCTAGTGTGGAGGGAACGTTCTTTAAAAACAAAAAAAAGACTGGCTGGCGGCGCTTGAAATCGACTTCATCCGACACAAAGACCAGTCCAGATTTGAATCCGTTAGATTACAAGATATGGTAACGCTTGGAGGAAAAGGCGTGCTCAAAGCCTCATCCCAATTTCGAGTCACTCAAGACATCTTTAATTAAGGCAGCCGCCGATATGACATGGACCTCGTTCGTGGTGAGATAGACGACTGGCTGCGCAGATTGAAGGCCTGTATTCAAAATTACGGAGGTCGTTTTGAATAAACTATAGTGTCATAAGAATCTATGTTTTGTTAAGTTCATTTTGGTATATAAATGGTTACATAATGAATAAACTTGTTTCAATTATTTTATATTAAACATGTGATAGAATTTATGACCTGACTAGGTAATATGCAATTTGGATACAGATGATAAACCAGGGTCACATTGGGTAGCTTTATATATCGATACGAATGACGTTGGTGAATATTTTGATTCATATGGACGGGCACCTGTACGAAATTGTAAAAGATGGAACTGGAATGTTGATAGGACTTCAGTTTGTGGCGAATATTGCTTAATGTATTTGCTATATAAGTTTCAGGGATGTTCAATGTATAGTTTTACGAGTATATTTACAGAGAACACATTGTACAACGATATGTTAGTGGATGAGACGTTTCGCTCCTATTTTATAGATAATAAGTAATAAGATTTTGTATTTTATAAATAAAAATTTTAACAAAATTAGGTAATGTATTTTATTGATGATTCAGATTACCGTTGTAGATAGGAACCAAGGAGTATAATATAATAGCATAAGCCGACCCACACGCTGAGGAAGAATAGCTAATGACGGTATTGAATGAACAATAGATAAGTAGATAAGGACAATGGAGCGCTAATGACGGTTGAGGCTCGAAGCGGATATCAATTAGATAAGAGTTAATTGATCTGCACATCTCTGGAACCGTACATCCTACGCAAAAATGGACCGCAGATTCGTGATCAGAGCATGCCAAAACCCTTTTTTTTTTTTTTTTTTTTTTTTAGGATCGTGAATCGACGAACGTCGTACTTGTACAACTTCTGACTCAGTGCGCCAGAACTGGTACAACCTCTCTACAAGTGAGCCAGAACTGGTACATCGTAACTACTGAAGACGCTGCTGCCCATCTCCTGATTTGTCACTTCTTACGACACTCACGGGTTGATATGGGGTAGTGGATATACATACAATACCACACCATAGATTATAAAGGGTCAGCATAATTACAGGCTGTGAAACATTCAATCTTAGTCCTCAGTGTATAAAGCCATCTTTGTTTATAGTTGGTTGCATGTGTTCATGTGCTGCAGTAGCCAGTTACCATCAGGTGGACTGAAAATTCGCTTCTCACTTAAGTTTTATGAAAAAAATATATCCACTGCGCTAACAATTCTATAACATTCTTATAACATTTTTATACTATGATATTCGTAGATTTTTGTTACATTGGTCTATGTAAATTTATGTAAAAAAAATATCTTGATATTTCAAAAAGTTTCACTCCCTGCACCATCCACACCATCTGGTTGTTTGACAGTCCACCACTGTATGTTTCACTAGGAATTTTCTTCTGCGTACAACCTCTCTGTGGAAAGCTTACCACCGGCGATATTTTCGGACCGATACGACTTAGGAACCTTCAAGAAATGAAATAACTCCTTTCTAAAAGGCCGACAACGCACCTGAAATTCCCCTGGTGTGGCAGTTCTTCATCGGCAGCGGTAATCACTTTCCATCAAGTAAGCCGTATGCTCGTTTGCCACCTCTCCTATAAAAAAATTGGTTGACCATGTAGACCATCCCGATAATTTCAAATGCAAAGTTTTTCTTTCTCCTTCGATATTCCACGAACAAATGAACCGATTCTTATTTTCCAAACGGCATTTGACGTCATTTTTGAGGTTCGTTTGTTCGTTGAAATTGATTGGTAAAGCCGTTTAAAAGTTATTCCAAAAAACAGTTTTTCAAAATATTTATTTTTAAGATTTATCAAAATCTACTCGTCAGAATCTGTTCATATTATCACCAAATCTATTCCACATTGAGATCTTTGGAAAGCCGCAAACCGCATCTCAATCGATCCGATCCTGCGGCCGTGGAGCGCCATGACAAAACGTTTAGCCTCTCTGCCACGGAGCCGTCAGTTATATTATATTTTTGTCTATATAATTTTAAAATATCCAACGAACAATACCTGACGGTTAGTAGATACGACGGCCCGTAGACTGCTACATCGATCCTCGGTTAAGAATCAAAATGCGGATGTGTTAGCTCCTGCAAAATCAATGCCTGGAATGACTCTTTTCCAGTAAAAAGAGTCTCCGGTTTTCTACACTAACCATACAAAATACAGCAGCATTAAATTGCTCTTTTACTCCGGTATTCTGTGAGAGTGTGATCGTTCTCCGGTCAGGCCGACCCTTTCGTGCTGCGACTATAATATGGGTGTAGCATGGCTCTACCATGTATGATTGTGTACTCGTATTTATTAACAAAAAAAAAAAACGCTGTTGCATTAAAACTGTAGTAACAAAATATAACATTTTGATATTTTACTATTTACCCTTTTTCATTTTTCTTAATACTATATAAGCTTTATTAGTTTTATAATCTATATTTAGTTTTATATATCTAGATATTCAAAATAAGATAAGCGATAACTATAAATAATGTTAATTCAAGTATTAAATTACCATTTTACTTAAAATGGGATTCACATTCACGTAGCGAAATATATCAAAACTTTGTGAATTATTGTCCCATTAGCCTAAATTTTGCCTCAGAAGTCAACTTTCAGTAACCGCAATTTATAAATTATGTAAATTATTTCTGACCTGTTCCAATGGTAAGTTCTGTGATTGTATTAAAATAATGCCATTATAAAAAGGCATATTGTTTATACCGTATGGTGACAGCATACAGTGTGGTGACATTTTAAGATCTGCCACGCAAGTTTTGCACTGTGAATGGTGACAGCATCCACTAATGTAATAGCTAAAGGTTCGCAACTCAACTTCTGCACTCCAAATTGTTGGCAGCATCCAGTGTTGTAATAACTAAAGATCCGCCACGCAACTTCTGCAATGCGATCGCTAATCCGCTTCCTAAACGTGGTTTCTATCGCAAATTCCTAAACGGGGATTTTACCGCAAACTCTGAGATTGTTTATTCAGCAGCGGACTGTTAATGGCCAGAACCACAAGAATGCGTTGAATCAAGCGGAGCACACCCGCGGATCTATCACAAGACGCAATACCGCAAGTAGCAGTAAGCATCAATGCAACTATCGTACCGGTAGCGCCCCCTCACAACACACCTACATGATCCCTATCGACTTTGGTAACAAAATTTGTATTGTTGTTAACTAAAAACAACATCAACGTATCATAGTAGCGGGCTACTAAGACGCTAGTGTACAAAACTCCACGTATTATAGAGTTAATGCACTAAGACAAGCAGTTGAGTATGGTTGTTACACTTAAAAGTGTGAACAAATACATCCCAATCCAAAAGAAAGAAAGACGGCGCATCGCTATGCGCTACGACGCCGCCCACAAACGTTATGGGTGTGCGATGTCCACGCGAAAGCCGTATTGCTACAACAAACCCGCTTACCACCGGCACTAAGATGATATGTCTAGGACACATCGGTTAGCGACTCCAAGTTTACCTCGGTGTCAATCGCTTGTGATCACAGAAATCTAAATAATAAGGCAATAGAAGTCGTAAAAGCGCGTGACCTTGCCGGCGCACATGTGACTCGCAGGCCACAAGTGGGCGAGGAGCGTTTGTTTCGGTCACCAGTGTTGTTTCGGATGCAGGGACGTAAAAATGTTGTTTTGAAGCATATCCAACTACGGAAATTCTTCCACAACTTGCAAATTAGCAAATAAAGGGATAACATTTCATAAATAAGTACTTAGTGATTTAAAGAATGTTGTGCTTAATGAAATATACTTAAATAAAATTATCCACCTCCAGT
This sequence comes from Parnassius smintheus behrii, assembly GCA_036936625.1. Taxonomy (NCBI): domain Eukaryota; kingdom Metazoa; phylum Arthropoda; class Insecta; order Lepidoptera; family Papilionidae; genus Parnassius; species Parnassius smintheus. Next base: position 55,466,032 of record JAUPFT010000003.1, on the reverse strand, counting down.
ACTACGATTGTCTCCAAAAATGTAACTGTTTTCACATTTAAATATACATTGATTCTTAAGCTAGTTCATGTCTCATGTTCACGAGTACGAAAGCAAAACTCAGCGATGGATTTATAATATGGGCAATAAACAAAATTGTTGCGTACGTAAATTTCCTAGAACACGGCCGCAGGAGTCGAGCGCGAGTCAGATACGTGACACTATATTTTGTATCGATAATTTATTATGTTTGGCTTACCCAGTTTTAACGAAACGGGAATGAAATGTGATTTTTCATTAAATATTTATTTACACCTTTCAATTTTTTTTCTAAATATTTTATACCGTTAACCGTTTATCAGCGATTATCTGTTTGTTTGTACTTTTAAATCACTTGAAAAGCCCGGAAACTGAAAAGTAACAAACAACAGAAAGTCAGTTACGTATATTTAAAACTAATAAAAAATGTTAAATATGTCACCCATACATATAATTATTTGTTTGCTGTTTGTATAATGTTATCTGTTATCTGTTTATTTAATACAATGCTTTTATTACAAATTTTTATAATAATCATAATTAGCTCACCTTCGGTATCAGTAAAAATAACGTAAGTGTTAAAATAAGTGCATTTAATTTCTACCTTTTTTACAATTAAGTTACTTCGCCAGATGCTACCATTACTATACTCTTATTAGGTTTAAACTAATACAAACCTTATTATTGTAGAAAAATTATTTAATATAAGCGTAAATTTTGCTACTATAAATTTAATTAAATAAATTTAGGCCTCGGTTAACCTTTTTACATTTTTAATTAAGCTTCACTTTGTGTAACTTCTGAGAGGATTGACCGTGGAGAATGCTCTTATTTGAATAAGCAAATTTTGCGAGTGTATTGTACTGTGCTGAGTAAGTTTAAAGACTTAACACGAATTAATCATGATCTGATGATGTATAATGATTGTAGTGAGAATAGTTTACGTCTGTGCTAAGTGAGTTAAAAGACTTAAAACGGATTAATCATGATCTTACGATGCATAATGATTGTAGTGACAATAGTTTACGTATTGTACGTCTGCAAAACCTTAGATAGGTATGACTTCCTAAAGTAGGTGAACATTAAATTATAATATTCCTTTACATTTATATACATAAACATACGAATACAACGAATACATATACACATACATACAGCGCAAAGCATGAGTCTGGGTGTCTCTTTGTAACCGATTGAAATACTGCATACCCAAATGCAGACATAAGTATCAAAATTTTCGGCCTCAGAAGATAATTACAGAGGATAAATATGGAAGTTAAGTATAACCGTGTTGAATCTATATTAAAAAGTGTTTAAAAAAATAATATATAAAATGGATTATTTTATGTTATTCATAAAAAAATAACTCTAAATTGCTGTTTACTTAAATCTGTCAATATATTTATCTCCAAATTTATCGCCATAGAAGAAATAGTCAGTGTACTACTCAGTGTCGCTAAGAAAAATCAGGTAAATCATAAATACTCGTAATAATGATAATTCCATCGATTCCGTACATTACAGTCTATAAAAGTCCACTGCTGAGTATAGCCCTCCCCCACAGATTCCCATAGTTGCCAAGCTTGGCACGCGGGTTGTCCACCGCAGATTTTTAACTGCAAATTGGAAATTTTAACATATCTACACGTTTCAAGGCCTTTAGAGGCGAATAGCACGGTTTTTAAGAGGATGTCCGTGTGTGCACATGTACGTATGTATGTATGTATGAATGTATGTTCGGATTCAATTTTCGCCTCGTGTATCTCGAGAACAAAGAGTGATATTGAGATGGGATCAGTTTCATTTAACGCATAATTATGTAACTTAAACCTCATTAAATTTTGAGCAAAATCGATCAAGTCGTTTTTTGTGCCGAATGAAAAATTTTATAAAATATTAAAACATATTTTTTTTTTATAGGATAGGGTGTGACAAACGAGCACACAGTCCACCTGATGGTAAGTGGTTGCTGTGGCCCATAGACATCTACATCTATCCTCGATTACGAATCAAAATGCAGATGCGTTGTCACCCGTGAGGACTAAGATGGAATGCTTCGTTTCCAGTAAAAAGGGTCTCCGGTTCTCTAAACTCACCATACAAAACACAGCAGCATTAAGCTACTATTTGATGCTGGTATTCTGTGAGCGTGGTTCTTCCCCAGTCGAGCCGCTCCATTCCTGCTATAACTATACTACTAATATAGCTGTAGTATGGCTCTACCACGTAAGATGTATATGATATCTTTTTATTCTTTCCGCTGGGAAGTTAGGTCGTGTGGACCTTTCAGGTCGCATCTAGACCGCTTTTATTATTATTTTCAGTTGTAATCAGGAAGATGCTATTGCCGATCATCTGTTTCAATTTCCCTATGGCGTGTCTTATGTTACTTCCGGGATGATATGATGCAGTGGCAGAGGTTCTTACACGGTACAAAAAATAATCAATACATTTTGTTGTCATATGGGAATATAACTGAAACAAGATATATATCAATAAGAGTAGCTAAACATTGTTTACATTCGTAGAAAATAGGATTTGAACAGACTGTACACACATTCCGTTAACGGTTCAAATTGTTTCCTTCCTCTATTCCGGTCATGTTTATGTTTGTTGTTTACATAACAAATACTGTTACAAGATCTGGTAAAGCTAATAACCGCAGTACGTGAGACAAATAATTAATTTTGAGAAAATTTCATTACATTTAGGATACATTTAACGACGTGCTTGGCATATTATCCAGGTAAATTGCTAAAATATTTTATTACAAATTTTCTCCTCTGAATTACCAAACCACAGAATTTTAAAGAAGCACCTATAAGATTATTAAATACATTTATTTTCCGAAAATAAAAAGGTTCTCCTCACGCTACTTATTATATTTATATAAGAGAATGTTATATATTTCAATGCAGTAAATAATTTGAATAAATTAATTAATTGAAATTATTTATTTCGTTTATAAATGATAAAAGCTAAGCAAAGCCTCAAATACTGCTTTGTTTCATACTTTGGGGGAGGCCTATGTTCAGCAGTGGACATGTGAAGGGCTGTAATCATGATAATGATGATGATGAAGCAAAGCCATATCCAATATGGCACTAGTCGATTGTATACGTTTTGATAATAACAAAAAACTGAAACATGAGTCATTATTCGGTTTTTTATATTGAATAATTAAATGATTTTGTCATTACTTCTCTTTATTTGTGAATTTCCGCAGACATTTTGGATTTGTGTTCGTTTGATACAACTTAAATATTTATTTTTACGTTTTATACTTTGACAAATTATAATAAATATGTTCTATTTAAATTACACTCACAGGCTGTTAAAAAGTTCACTTCAGTTCAAAACACAGAACACTATTACTTCTAACGGAGAACTCACTCAAAAAAGATTAACTATTCTGTAAACTCGTTATAGATTCTATCAACGGATCTAGTGATTTTATTTGGAAGCGCCAGGTTCACGCAATGAAAATAGGATATTTTTGTCTCTTTTTGCACCAATACTTTTCTTTTCTTTTATTTTTATCAGTTATTTGGCTTTAAATGAAAGTTAGTAAAAGTAAAAAGTAAAATGTTGAACGGAAAATTATTAAAATAATAATATTATTATTTTAGAATAGACCAGAACATAATAATTTCTGTAATTACAAGTAATTCTTATTGAAAGTTTTTTTCTCTTTTATTACTGATGCAGAAAAAATACCTTGTCTGGGAACTACCAGGAAAAACCAAAACGGGTTTTTTTTCAAAGAAATACAATAAGAGGTGTACGAACAATAAAGCTACAAACTACTTTCGAAACTTCTTGAAACAGCTTGGAAGCGATCATCTCATTTCCAGGAGTTATCAACAATCATGTATTAGTAGTATTCATTGATATTATAGTAACCGTTTTTATACAGTTTTTGTTCAATAAAATATTTAAACTCAGTATAATAGCCTTGTATATTTTCTGGGATTTGTTATGGCAGCTTATACGATGCTCCATGAATGGGTGGAGTTGAGGAACTAGTGTCACCAGCTTGTATTTGCTCCTGGTCCTGGTATTTTCCGAGTGTGTATCACATTTTTATTAAAACTCCTTTCGTTTTTGTGAACATACATCAAAGTTTTGGAAATATATTATAATTCGTAGATAATTTGTACAAAAGAGGAAATGCGAAATACTGTTATTCACTCTTGATTTTTTAAAGTAAAAAATATGTATTATAAAAACCGGCCAAGAGCGTTTCGGGCCACACTCAGTGTAGGGTTCCGTAGTTTACCGTCCGTCACAATAAGTGTTCCCACTTATGAGTTTAAAGGTGGGTATCCATTATGTTCGCGCTCCAGCAGCGCTCCGCGCTCCTGCAACTGCTCCCGGTAGTGGGTGCTGTTGTTTCCATCCAAGGTCAAAATGATTTTCCTAGAAAGACCTTATAAAGTTCTACTTTTAAGATTTTTTTCATATTTTCTCAACTTATGGTTCAAAAGTTAGAGGGGGGGGGACACATTGTTTTTTACTTTTGGAGCGATTATTTCCGAAATTATTGACATTATCAAAAAATGATTTTAGTAAACCCCTATTCATTTTTAAATACCTTTCCAACAATATATCACACGTTAGGGTTGAAATTAAAAAAAAATCACTTTCCATTTTACATATAGGGGCTACCCTAATAAAACATTTTTTTCCAATTTTTATTTTAGCACTTTGTCGGCGTGATTGATACACATATTGGTACCAAATTTCAGCTTTCTAGTGCTAACGGTCACAGAGATTAAGCGAGGACGGACAGACGGACAGACAGACATGGCGAAACTATAAGGGTTCCTAGTTGACTATGGAACCCTAAAAATTGAGAGCGTTGTTCTTCTATCCAACATCCTTCTCCGGTTCTCTACATTCACCATACGAAATACAACAGCATTAAGTTGCTATTTTAATAACTACTTAAATGCAATCGTGCGGGGTTAACAGCTTAACATAAAGCTTTTCACTATAGTGTCAACATATAAACGTATTATCATAGACTAAGATTTAACTAATTTCAAAAATGTCAACTGATTTTAAGCCAGAAGTACTATAAATACTTAAAATTTATACATCGTTATCACACGCACACAAGCACGCAAGCTTGTGCGCACTCAGGCGTGTTACTTATAATATTGCTACATGTTCATTTTAAGCATTATTGAAAGGTTGATTATGTTTTTATAAATAAAAATGCGTTCATAAACAAATAATCTTTAATATGACTTAAAGATACCATCGCATATAACAGGTGTCAAAACACGCAATTTTGCAAATTATTCGAATGAAAAAATTATTGGAAATAAATGTACTCCTTATGTTCGTTTAGTTGAATTTGCTAACTTCTGCATTCTGACAAACAAGCAAACATTCCATATCTCGCAACGTGGGTCCATCACGTAAATTATGCTTACTAATCTTTAAATTACATCATCACACCTGTCTTTTTAGCTCATACTGACCACTCTGGGCAAACGGTGACATGGCTGCTAACTATCCTGTGAAGTCCAAATCAGTATTTGGTATAGCTTTCGTTATTAATTACCACAACACTACCTAACAGACCTCTATTTGTCAATTAGTAGAACGTAAGTTCAGATGAGTTAAGGCTTGGAGATATAGCATAAAATATATTCCGGCCTACATGTACAAGACTGCCATTCGAGAACCTTTTTCCCTTTCGGTTGTCGTCGGTTCTTTGACCTATATGGCCGGCCCATTGCCAATTCAGCTTATTAATCCGGTAGCCGTAGTGTAGGGTGACCCTCCACTAGATGGAGTGACGACCTGGTAAGACATGCAGGAAGTGCTTTGTGGCATTTCTTGGAGGAGGCCTATGTTCAGCAGTGGACTTGTGAAGGGCTGTAATGATGATGATGATGATGATATTGGTTCAAACCTAAAGAGGCCGTAATTTGACATATTTATTTTGTGGTCCATGCAATAAAATATCTTAAATTACATTGGAATAGGCTTAATTTCATGTTCACAAACTACCTTAAATTGCTACCATAATTTTCTTTATGCTATGTATATCGTTTCACCTTAAGCATTATTTTCAATTTTTAACAGTTAATATTTATATGTGATAACCTAAAACGGTTAAACACTGCAAGGTATCTTACGGTAATATGTATGGTAGTCCCGGGGAAATGATAATAATATGTCTATGGGTAATCAATCATCGCACTCATGTGGGTATATCTCTTGCGACTGTTAAGAGACGGAATGTCAACACAATATTCGAAATGTGATTAATCGATGATTTTATGTGTCGCTTACTAGAATATGTAATACGTTTGTGTAATTATATGTGGATGCATTTTTTGTGATTTTGTCACAATATGGGATATGACGAAATAAAAATTCGGTTTCATCTAAATCCCGCATTGATCTGGGATTTTGATCAAATGTACAAGTAAGCAAGTCCAAGAAGGTAAAGAAAAGGAAGAAAGGAAGTACAAGAACAAGGTAAATACTAAATATCAATTGCATGAAGATATTGGCAACCCAGTTAATGAAGTTGTTGACGCGTATTTTAACCTAGGACAATTTTTCTTCTCGATAAGTCTGTCTAATTTCGATAAAATCTGACAAAGTAAATCATCGGATCTAACTCTGCTGGGTCTTCAACATCTTCTATTCACGTATTTCAAAATCATGTTCATTAATCTAAATTAGCAATAGGCTGTCATTATAGCTGAAAGGACTGAAAACTGATGGGGAAGAAAAACGCTCGAGTGGCAGCCTCGTACCGGTGGGCGAAGTCCATGGCAACTCTCTACTATATGAAGCTGACATGTAGACAATCGGTAGCCATATTAGGCACAGGATCATATCGTGTGGCATTTTAGAGAAAATGTATGTTCGGCAATAGACTTGTAAATTATTGTAATGATTTAGATGATGAATATGTTAAACAGTATAATATAATATTATAGTGACAAATTGATATGATGAAGTGGCAGTGTACGTAAATTATTGTCAGTGCCGTGTATCCTGTTAAAGTCGGCTATGAAAATACCGAAAAAAACCCTTAAATACTCGTAGCGGTGTCAAAATACGATCTATATACGCCATAAATTGCTATAAATACTAAAGAACTACACGTGTAGCAGTAACTATTAGTAGGCTTATGTCGATAATATACTTACTAATATATAATGATAAAACAGGAATGCATAACCATAAATCAATATTAATTAAAAACCAATACAATACATTTATTGAGCCGTGGTAGCTCAGATGGTTAACGCTCGCTGTAAATATAATGGAACGCGAGTAAGCCGGGTTCTATCCCCGCCGGCACCAATGAAATTGTTAATTGAAATTTTAAGAGCTGATTTACCACGTGCTCGGCGGTGAAGGAAAACATCTTGAAGAAACCTGCATGTCTGAGAAATAAGGAAAAAAATATTTTGAAGACATGTGAAGTTCGCCAACACGCATAAGGGCAGTGCGGCGGACACTTCCTTACCCTAAAACCCTCTCAGAAACGAAGGGAGGCCTGTGCCCAGCAGTGGGACGTTATATAGGCTGTAACTTTACTTCTTACTTTATGCATTTATAACTCTATAGATGGAACCTCTAGTTCAGCACAGCATTGCTTTCATGAAGAAAACGCTGCACGTTATTATGGGTTAGATCCCCGCCGGCACCAATGAAATTGCAGCGTAATTTAAGCACTGAAAAAAATGTGAAGCCCACCAACATTTGGGGCAGCGCGGCAGACATTTCCTTTCCCTAAAACCCTCTCTGAAATGAGGCCTGTGCCTAGCAGTATGACGTTATATATAACTTTATTACCTCGCGGGAACAAGAGCGAGTAATGTTGAACTCGCATCGACTACGATGCATGTTCGACTCATGATGCTCCAACTTTGCTACATATTCAAACTTTTGAACACCTGCAGTCACGAAATCGCTAGTAGACCCTTGACGACCCTCAAGAGAAATAACTCGCTTACCTATTCCTGTTAGCAAGGTGCTACTGTCGGAACTCTACAAGTAGTCACGTGAATAATTATATGTTAAAGAAAATCCAGTACCGGAGTCTTACATTTAAAAATATTAAGCTTTGCTTCACGTGTACCTCGTGAGCGACAGAGGGATACTAAAATAATAAATGAGCAAAAGCATCTTGTGAAAAAAATTGCGTAAAAATTAGTATCTGACATGTTCATATACTCAGCTTAGGTAAATTTTGGCAAAAATAAACGTCTTAGACGAAAAATTCGGTTTCTGCAAAAATGGGCCAAAAAGTTTTGGCCGAAGACGATGGTTTCTAATAAGCACTGAAATTGAATTACTTTTTTATTATATAGTCAAAAACACCTTTAATGTAAAAGTTTTAAAATCATAATTAATTTACGCTAATCTTAAAGTGAATGTCTTAGATGTTTTAAACCCTCACAGTTTTGGCTTCGGCTTTGCCTGAAGGTTGTGGCGAGAGCTGATTCATCCGCTTCGGCCAGAAATTGACCTTGGGTCGGACACTAGTAACCTTCATAATTGGTATAATAATTTATACCCATATACTTATTAAATGACTGTTAAAGCTATATTTGAAAAGTGTTTCTGGTAGTCCCCACCATACACCACACTCAAATTCCAACCCATATTATTGGAAACAAAAAGAAAAATTCATTAAAAGAAGGTTAAAAGGGAAAAATGAAAAGTCACTTTTTTCTTAGTTCTTACCTGACACCAAGATCTGGTCCTGCACTTGATCTTCGTCCGCTCATGTCAGATTGCCACCCATCAGACTATGAAAGTGAGGGAGTAGGAAGTTCACATGTGCATCCACTTGTGCACTATAATCCCAATCATCGTAGATGGCTAGTCGACTGGGGGTCCTGACTAAAATTTAGTTACCTTTATACTCTTTCCCGTTTTTATCCTAAACTGTAAAACATTTCCTTTTTTCAAGATATTTTTTCTATTAAAACGACGAACATAATTTATGCGGGGTATCAATAGTTAAGACGTTTGCGTTATATTAATATTTCTCATATTCTGCAATACTCCTCATCAATCACGCGTGTCAGAGAATGCAATTTGCTCGCAAATAGAAAGATTAATCGATAACTACCGAATGCAATCTGTCGATGCAAGATGGATTGATAAATGATTTACTTATGTATTTATTACTTATTTGTTTATTATTATTCCGAACCGAATTTTTCGTCTAAGACGTTTATTTTTGCCAAAATTTACCTAAGCTGAATATATGAACATGTCAGATACTAATTTTTACGCAATTTTTTTCACAAGATGCTTTTGCTCATTTATTATTTTAGTATCCCTCTGTCGCTCACGAGGTACACGTGAAGCAAAGCTTAATATTTTTAAATGTAAGACTCCGGTACTGGATTTTCTTTAGTATTAAAGTTTAATTAATACTACGTTAGAAGTTCACTACAATGATAGCCGCTACGCGAAAACTAGCTAGATTGAATATTTTGTAAGAATATAATAATATATTCTTAGTAAATATTCGATCGAAAGATAAATAAACATATACCAATTTAAATGTCGGTTTTTATGTCTGGTGATGATATAATTGCTAAGGCTATTGCTGGTTAATAAATGTTATAGGTTAATAGTCGTCTTCGTCGTAGATGGACCAGGGGGACGTAATGTAAAGGTATTTTAAATGTTACACTATGTAGATAATAATTCAACCTCTGATAAAGAGTACAAATAGCCTTCAGTGTGTTGTCATTAAAATTTACATCCCCAATTTTTCCATCCTTAGGGATGAAAATTTTTCTTTTGATTTATGTGTTCACTGACACTCGAAAATATGTTCATATATCCACATTTTGTATCGCATTTACCACGGGAAGTGCTCAGATATATTGTTCGGATTAATTTCAGCCGCTATATTCGACCGTCGCACATTACAACAGAAATTACAATATTCATGCTATCCTGGCGATCTACCATAGTATAATTTACTAGGAGTTTTCTTCCTCGCTCGACTTTCTTATAAAAGCGCCTGTAACCTGCGGTTTTTCTGCACCAATATCTCAGAGATCTTCAAGTAATGAGCTTATTTATTTTTAAGGGTTGGCAACGCATCAATCAGTCCAATTGTTCATAGGCAGCGGTTGGCACTTACCATCAAGTTAGTTCTATGCTCGTTAAATTAGCTATTAAATTAAATAATAAAATCTTTACTCGAATAAAATTATTATGTACTCGGACAGAAAAACTGCTATCCAACATTTGGCTCGATCCGCTTCAGAAATCAGGTGTCTCGATAGCCTATAACATACTTTCCCAAAATCATCAGTTCTAAGCGATATCTGTGCAATAGTGCAGTGTAGTAGGATTCCAGCACATATTGGTCTATTGGGCTACGAGGAGGCAAATATATTAGCGAATTCTGCTTGTATTAACGATGTAGAGTATAATATTGTCCCTTGCTACTCAGAAGTACTACCAAAATTCAAAAATTCATGTCATATCAAATATAAAGAATTTTTCAATGAACGCTCTTAAACGAAAGGTATTTGGTACAAAACGATACAGAGTGAACCGTCTCAAATACCTTGGTTTATAGATACGAAATGAAATAAAAATACTATTAAATTAATATTTATAATAAGAACAGGTAACATTACATCAACAAAAAATTTGATGAAAAGAACTGATTCACCTAATTGTGAGACTTGTGGGGTAATAGAAGACTTACATCATTTTTAATGGAATGCGAGCGGAACCTTGGGGCAAGGGAATTATTTGTAAGGCCATATAAGATAAATGTGTACAATATAGGTATTGCGCAGGGTATCCTACATGTCCCCTGGGATATTGCATTGAGTATGTGCAGATTAATAGCAAATGTATAGATTTTAAGTCATTTTTAATTGAATTGACATGTTTACAAACAAAAAGAAGAATTTACAATCTTCTTGATTTCTTATATTAATTAACCGAAAGGAATTTAAGTAATGATATTGGTATCGGCATACAGAAAAATCAAAGTACTGAAATCCGATCACGTGCTAATCGTTTGCCAACATTGATGAGGTCATGCTCGTGTCATGAATACTTCTACTCGTAATGACGGCGAGATTGCTACGTCGTTATGCATCATTTATGTTTACTTCTTCAAAATGTTGTGAAGACATTAAACTACCTAGTTTCTTTATTTAAAACCTTTGTTTTCTGTTACGAACCATTTTGCAGTAAACTAAGTGCATTAAAACCTCTTTTTTAAACAAAACATTAATTGAATGATTTATGAACCGTTTAATGTTTTTTTTTCGTTTTAAGTCATCCTTAGCTGCTGAAAGAATATTTTGTACTCTAAATTGTTTTTAAATGCACCTCATGTGTAACAATACGTATCGCTACGGTGAAGGAAACGTTTCTCGAATATAGAAATTGGACATTAGAGATTTATTGATGAGAAGTGATACATTTTATTTACATTAGTTAAAGGTAATGCACCGATAAAGGCTATGTACCCTATATGTGTATACGTGTTTAAAAATAAAATGCTTATTGATAAATGAGTCATTTTAGGAGATCATCCTCTGTGCCCGTGGTTGCAGTGTAAAAGAATCCATCACCTCAGTTTGTACCGTGGGTGTGGTTAGAAGAGACTATAGAGAATGACTGAAAATCGTATCGCTTTCGATAGAGAATAACCATCTCGTTCATGTCATACGTAAAATACCTAAAGTCCTCAAGACCGAATTTATATCACGGCGGTCTGCTTCAACTCCTGGCAGGGTCGCCATTTAATATTGGAACGTATTAATTGAGAAGAGGCGTGTTACCCTCGCTATGCCTTTCATTATACTACTCTTATTCTATACTTAACTCTAGTATATTTAGGCGTCGGGGCTACATTACACTACAAAACGAAGACTAGTCACCTGCACAGTACAGGGTTATAGTGCCCAAGTGTATGCATAAACACAGGCGCACAGCCATCATTGAGTTACTTGTAGTTGATGTAATGAGTAAGTGGTATAGAAACGACTGATTTTTATAGAACAAAGTTGACAAACGAGCACATTAGAAGTGTTATTTTAAGAACATCGCACACTACTACATCCGGGCACCGTACCAGCACTCACCTTAAGGTGAATCCCTGACCAAAATGTTGCGAAAGTGCGTTTGTCCATGTTTTCAGGCAATAAAAAACTGCTACAATATAAGAAGGTAAATTTCGACAAATCACTAACGGTCGTTATAGCTCAGGTGGTATGTCGGTCGGGCGTGATATCGGAGTTCCGTGGTTCTCGTCTTGGCTTTGATCCCTTTTTTTTTTTCCTTTTTTTTTCAAGTTCCCTTCTTTTGTGAGAAAATCTATTATTTCAAACCCTTTTTTAGTAATTTTTTAAAAATACGAAAATTTTAATTTTAAAAATTTAAAAAAATCTATTTATTTACTAATGCTATATTTATTATTTTAATAATTACCTACCCAGTAGGTAAATATTAAAATAATTAATGTAGCATTATAAACAGTAAATCTCCCTCAAACTCAATTTACTAATATTGTTCCTAAATAAGGAATAGCAGATAAAAGATTAGTAGGTAATAACTATTGCTCCTCAAAATTATATTTGACCTCAAGGTAAAACATATCCTAAAATTCAGTAGCTAAATAAAATAATAATACCTACTATTCAAGTATATTTTCAATATGTAAGTAAATGAAAATAACAATAAAAAACCGGCCAAGAGCGTGTCGGGCCACGCTCAGTGTAGGGTTCCGTATTTTCCCGTCCGTCACAATAAGTGTTCCCACTTATGAGTTTAAAGGTGCTCCGCGCTCCTGCAACTGCTCCCGGTAGTGAGTACTGTTGTTTCCATCCTAGTTCAAAATGATTTTCCTAGAAAGTCCTTATAAAGTTCTACTTTTCAGATTTTTTTCATATTTTCTAAACTTAAGGTTCAAAAGTTAGGGGGGGGGGGACACATTGTTTTTTACTTTTGGAGTGATTATTTCCGAAATTATTGACAATATCAAAAAATGATTTTAATAAACCCCTACTCATTTTTAAATACCTTTCCAACAATATATCACACGTTAGGGATGAAATTAAGAAAAAAATCACTTCCCACTTTACATATAGGGGGGCTACCCTAATAAAACATTTTTTTCCAATTTTTATTTTACCACTTTGTCGGCGTGATTGATACACAAACTGGTACCAAATTTCAGCTTTCTAGTGCTAACGGTCACAGAGATTAAGCGAGGACGGACAGACGGACAGACAGACATGGCGAAACTATAAGGGTTCCTAGTTGACTACGGAACCCTAAAAATGAAGCACCATTAGCATGTAAAGTTCGAATCCATAATTAATATTTCGACAAATATTATAATTTACACTATAAAAAAGCTAATTCAATATTAGCAGTATAGTATATAGTTAAAAATAATCAAAATAGTCATTTTCATTAATTAGATAATATATTAGAATACATAATTCTAATATAATGCAACTAATATACCGAATAATGAAAATTAAAATTCATTTATCATTGTACGCCATGTCTATTTCCATAGAATAGTTCATTGACATTGAAAAAATAATACTACGTTCGTAGCAGTAGGTAGCGTCTTGAAGATTTCTTACGCGATATATTGTAGCGAGCGTCGACACACCAAACGCTCAAGGTCGTTCGCTGGAGGTATCGTCTTAAGCAGAAAGTGTGAAAAGTGAGCTTTGGTGGGTTTAGTAATGTATATATTTTTAAATCAAATTAAATATAGAGGACGTCGCCGGGACCGTATGTTGGCTTTACGTCGTCCACTCACGACCGCATGCGGCTTGCTGACAGCCTGCGCTTGCCACTCGCCGGTCGAGGTCATGGAATGTCAAATGTGACGTTTAAAAAGTGATATGGTCTGCTATTGTTGACGGTGAGCTGTAGCCCGGTGACGGTGAGGTGAGTGTAGCTGTAGTTGTTTGCTGATGGCGTGATGTCCACTCGTTGACGCTTTTCACTCCATTGTCTCTTACATAAATGTTACATTGCAGCGTTGCAGGTCTCACCATATAGCTTTCCTCACAAATCTGATGAGTACTAGGCGTTCTGATGTTCTGGTCGCGCGAGTTTTGATGCCTTACATCCTTTTTGTATAAATTGAAGTATCTCATCTGGGAACTTAGATTTCAGGCCTATATATTGCTTACTACTATAACCTATTTCCCTTTCCCCTTAAGTTCCTGACCATACTATTTTTTGTAGTATAAGAGCTACGAGCACTTAACCCTATAAGTGCTCGTAGTATAAGAGTGACAAACGTAGAGCACACAGTCCACCTGACGGTAAGTGGATGATGTGGCTCATAGACATCTACATTTCTCCTCGAATAAGAATAAAAACGCAGATGCGTTGTCACCCTTGAGGACTAAGATGGAATGCCACGTTTCCAGTAAAAAGGGGTCTCCGGATCTCTACCCCCCCCCCCGCGCCTTATACGAAATACAGCAGTATTAAGCTGCTATTTTACACTGGTATTCTGTGAGAGCGTGGTCCTTCCCCGGTCGAACCGACCCATTCTTGCTACAACCATAATACTGCTGCAGCGTGGCTCTACCACGTATAAAATCCTTGTCAATTTCCAATGAGGTTTTTGTGACATTTGATCGATTTCGCAGCTTCAACTAGGAACGTTCGGATCTAGAAATAGTAACGCATTTGGTAGAAGCGTACGAGTAGCTTATCAGACGGGTGCTCTTTCAAACTTGAAATCGATATTCAAAGTGCCTCGAACAAGTTGATGATCGCTTCCGCTATTGAACCTTGATCCATCCGCTATTGATCACTGATCCCCGTTTTCTAAAGTTCCCGGTTATATTCCCATTGGCTATGGATTCATTCGGATTATCTATAGGATAAAAGTCGGCTATATAAAAAAAATCCAAACGCACTTTCACATGTGTTATTATTTTTTTTATATTTCGGTGTCACTATGAGTTAAGCGGTCCTTGATATCGTTTGTGCTTTATCCCTACATTACCTAGCTCAATATCCTTACTTTTATAAATTAGCAGTATAGTTAATTTCATCGCCAATTACTATTTTGAAGGTACATGTAACGTAAAATTATAATGCTATGAAAATTTGATCCAATACTAGATAGTGTATTTATATTCACGATGCCTAATGGGAGCTAGAGCATAACTGAAGATATCACTTAGGTGTATCACTATGTTCTTATCAAAACAATATCTCGAGTAGGTGCATCACTATGTTCTTATTAAAACAATATCGTCGTTTTATGATCACTAGTCTGTCAATTAAGTAAATTCTGGCATGTTTATTAATTTACTTTTATGTTTACTTAACTTTTTACTTATTTTTATTTCCTATTTAGGTTGTCTTGAAGAAATTGCTGCATAGCAATAAGACTGCCTTTTGTTTTCCTCTTTGTTTGTTTCATGTTATGTTGTTTTCTTAGTGGTCAATAAAGGGTATTGTATTGTATTGTATCTCAATTTAAATTCGTCATCCTACGACTTAAGTTTTTAGGTAGTGATATTTTAGAATGTATAATGATAATTAAATTCGTAATAATAATACGAAAAATATGTTATGGTAGGTACTTCTAAATCAGAGTCAGCTTCTAAATCAAAGTGAGATACTCGTATTCATTACATTTATATATGCTTATATACTTTTTTCTTTGAATATTTTAATATTAAACGTTCACTGACAATTTATTTTAGTAATAACACGTTAGAACCTAAAATTTCATGAAGTTTATTTGAAATAAAACGTAAATAGAGTTATAGAACCGATAAATGGCGTACAGACATACGGAAAACAATTAAATTAACCTAAGTTTAAACGGGCTATCTTATATTGCCATGTTTGGAAATACACAGAAAAAAATAATCCAAACCAATAGCGCTAACGAATAGATAAACCGCCGATAAAAGTCCTTCAGAAATCGAACATGAGACATCTCTGAAAACGTGCTTTTCGTGCAGTCATTATGAAATTATTGATATCACTTTTTGACGTTGTCGGGGCTGTGCCAGGTCCAGCTTTGGGACCTTTTGTTTAAATAGGAATTTATATAAGTATTATACATACATTTACGAATTTTATCAAAAAAGTAAAACAGTTTTAATCGATTCTAGTGTTCGCGTAAATATAAGAAATAACTAGGAGTACTTTAACTGTATCTTATTAAAATAAATATCTTTAAAATAATTTCAGAAAACATTAATTTAACTAGATATGCAATGTCTTTTACATTTAAACCTCGCTTTTCGCATTGATTTCCAAAAGAAATACTTTACACGCCTATCTGCCATACATATGGATAAGCTGAATCTCTGAATACGAGGATCGGTATATGTTAAAACATTGCTACTGGAGCTAGAAACTATATGGTTCTGTAACGGTCGATTGGGGTTTTGCACAATATATGAGGGGCTTATGTTTAAATTTATTCAAGAATCTACTTTTTCTTCTCTTTTCCTTCATTTTAGAGATAGTGGATCGAAATTTGAATAAATAAATCCCAATACAAGAACTCATTTAGTATTCCATGTCACTAATCCTCTCCATCCCCATCTAAATTGTACATTAAATTAACACATGTACTTGTTCACTTATAATAATAATAATGAAATAAATAGGCGTAGGAAAGTGATGAACCCATCGTCCGCTGACGCAACAGTTAAGTGATAAAATTTCTATGTCAGCACAGTCCTTCCCAAGAGGTGTTAGCGCCGTGCCTCGGCAAAATTGAGAGTGCAAAGGCCCGCTTTTGCATATGGCCCCACCATAGAACAGCACCGGGTCTGTGCGTCTATCGTTAATTGAAGCCCAAAACATGGGTGATGGACAAACGCGCAAAAGGTCGCTGCCAGTGGGTTGCCGGGGCGCTTCTGGAGCTGTCACAGCAGAGCGCCAGGGGCTGCACGACCACGTCGCAGCCACTCGCATCCATCATCCCTACCAGATGGTTTGGTGTCGGCAGGGTCCTCTCGGACTTAACAAACGGCACCCGCCGCGGGTAGAGTACGCCGCTAGCAGAAATATATTAAAAGGAGACACGTGTCTCGACGGACTCCTAGGCATAAAAGTATTTTTACCCCCTAATAAATGTAATAAATGTAGCCTGTGATTTTTAAGTAAATATAACGCCGAACGCCATTCAATACATAAAATTTTCCAACTTAAATATCTGCATTCATAGCTTATAGTTATATCGAAATCCTTTTTTAGAGAACATCTTTGAAACAGAAAAAGAAACTTTTTAGGGTTCCGTAGTCAACTAGGAACCCTTATAGTTTCGCCATGTCTGTCTGTCCATCTGTCCGTCCTCACTTAATCTCTGTGACCGTTAGCACCAGAAAGCTGAAATTTGTGTATCAATATGTGTATCAATCACGCCGACAAAGTGGTAAAATTAAAATTGGAAAAAAATGTTTTATTAGGGTAGCCCCCCTATATGTAAAGTGGGAAGTGATTTTTTCTTTAATTTCAACCCTAACGTGTGATATATTGTTGAAAAGGTATTTAAAAATGAATAGGGGTTTACAAAAATCATTTTTTGATAATGTCAATAATTTCGGAAATAATCGCTCCAAAAGTTAAAAACAATGTGTCCCCCCTCCCCTCTAACTTTTGAACCATAAGTTTAGAAAATATGAAAAAAATCTGAAAAGTAGAACTTTATAAGGACTTTCTAGGAAAATCATTTTGAACTTGGATGGAAACAACAGTACCGACTACCGGGAGCAATTGCAGGAGCGTGGATCGCTGCTGGAGCGCGAACATAATGGATACCCACCTTTAAACTCATAAGTGGGAACACTTATTGTGACGGACGGTAAACTACGGAACCCTACACTGAACGTGGCCCAACACGCTCTTGGCCGGTTTTTTTTATTTAATGTAGATTATAGACAATACTTATTATAAGTCACTTTTTCCAAAAAAAACCTCTGTCCTGGGAAGAACCAGCAAGAAACCCAGCGGGATTATTTTTTTTCTAATAATAGCTTACAATCATGTTCACAATTAACAACACAAGACAAATTAGAAATAGCTTGGAAGCGATCACCCTTCCTGGGGTTATTATCATCCATAAATTCCTTAATATTATTATAACCCTTTTTATACAAATTTAGTTTAATAAAATATTTGAACTTTGTGTATGTCAAATTTTGTATATTTTCTGGGATTTTGATGTAAAAGTCTATACATCGCCCCAAAAATGAATTACTGATACGGTGGAGTCGAGTAACTGGTACTACTAGCTTGTGTCTGTTTCTAGTGTTTCAGAATGAATATCACTGATTTTTGCAAAACTACTTTTATTTTCGTGTATTTACATTTTCATAAATGTATTAAGAGGCCAGAGTTAATAAACCTTAACTTCCTTAAATTTGTGTATGAGTGACTCTTCTGTTAAACAAATATAATTTCAGTGTCAGTCGCGTGTCACCATAGCAAAATACCATACGACATAATGCTATGGAAATTGCTAAAGTAATTTTCTTTATAAAATCTGCGCATAACGAAAATCGTACCAAAAGATACTATGTTCCTTATACCCATTATATTATTGATTTCAATCTCGTTACGGTAAATATAAATTTTAATTTGATTAAATACACGTCTGAAAAGAGCTTTCAATAAAATCAAAATCTAAAGCCAAAGAAAAACCAGGCAATTGATTTTCTATTTCACACTGTAAACATAGCTCTTTCAGATGAACACAGATTAAATGGATTGAATAAAAATGATTTATACTTGCAATTCAACACAACATCTAATGAGGCCGAAAGGGGAAACGGATCGGTTTTACAGTGAATACATTAAAATTTAAGTAAAACAAGTATATTATATGCCAATCCAAGTCAAAATTTCAATAAAAATGCCTATAGTATGTACTTATTGCCTACCACTTGTGAAAACACAATGTGGGCGGGGTAGGCTGGTAGTTATTGGACGCGTGAGCCGACGCGGACTATGTAGTGCGTCTCACATTTATAAAAAAAAATAATTAAAGCTGTAACACAGGTCTGTGACCTATCACGGTTACTAAAGATACCCTAATATGTACAAGAGTTGGATTAAGTGTTGTCAATATAATTTTATAAGTTTTTGTTTTGTGTAAAGTGTTTTGAGTCCAATAAATAATTAGATAAAGATATAAAAAAGCTTGATACGACTCTGGTAAAATGAGATATATTTTATATTAATAAATGAACGTGTCCTCAATTTCCACTGCTGTGTAAAGGATGCTGTGGCTACAAGAACTTTTATTAATACCCGTAAAGAACCAACATGCAGATGCGTTATCACACCCGAGGACTAAGATGGAATGACTCGTTACTGATAAAATAGGCCTCCAGTTATCGTTACTTACAATACGCAACATGCTTTACAAACACATATGAAGACACTATGCGTCTACATCTATCCTCAATTAAGAATTAAAATGCAGATGCGTTGTCACCTCTGAGGGCAAGGTGACAACGCATCTGTATCTGCATTCTGCATGCATAAGTGGATGGATCAGGGGGACTGTGTGATCATTACTTATTTATTATTTTATTTATTTATTTATTCTTTATTGCATCCTTAAAACAAAGAATACAAAGGGCGTATTTTATAAAAAGTTTATGATGATGAGCCACGGTAGCTCAGCGTTAATGAAATTATAAATTGCTACTTTAAGTGTTGATGTACCACGAACTCAGTGATGAATGAAAAAATCGTGAGGAAATCTGCATATCTGAGAAATTAAAAAAAATTAAGAAACATATTTTCAAAGATATTTGAAAATTTTTAACACGCATCAAGGCGACGCGGTGGACACTTACTTGCCCTAGAACCTGGTTTCAGAAATAAGATGGGGCCTGTGCGCAGGAAACACGTATGTAGGCTGTAACTTAATTTACCAGTATAAAAGAGGAGCATGGTGTCTTCATATGTGTTTGTTAAGCATGTTGCGTATTGTAAGTAACACTGTGATATGGAACACTGCGTTTCCAGTAGAAAGGGTTTCCGGTTTCTTACATTCAACATACGAAACATAGTAGCATTAAGCTTCTACTATACGCTAGTATTCTGTCGTATTAGCTCAGGGGCTAAGCGCTCGCTGTAGATTTCACAGTACGAGGGCAACCCAGGTTCGATCCCCTCCAGCAACAATGAAATCGTTAATTGCAATTTTATGTGCTGATTTATTACGTGCTCGGCGGTGAAGGTAAATATCGTAAGGAAACCTGAATGTTTGAGAAATAACAAAAAATATTTCGAAGACATGATGAAGTTCGCAAATACGCAGTGCGGCGGAAAGTTCATTGCCCTAAAACCCTCTCGGAAATTAAAAGAGGCTTCTGCTTTGCATTGAGACTTATATAGGCTGTAACTTAAAATTTTTTAACTTTATTTCGTAAGAGTGTGGTCCTTCCCCAGTCGCGCCTTAAAAGAAAAACATAGAAGGGGATTTTATTCAATAAAACTGTGATGAGACTTTTCAGTTCAGTCTGTATTTGATAACGAGAACCCAGGCGATTTCTATACAAATAGAGAAGTGCCCGTTATTCGCTTTATTTCAATATTCAGTCGAACGTAGTTGCTAACACTCCCATACGGCGATCTCCGTGTTACTCTGTACGAGTATGGCTCGTATGATCGTTTTATTGGTTTTCCCATAATCTGCTCATTTTGAATAAAACTAAATTTACGGATTTTATCGCGTTTGTTTAACTGATTTTTACTTATTTTTAATTCCCGACGTTTCGGGTGCTTTACAGCAACTATGGTCACGGGGGGACTGAGATGTTTGACGTCCCAATGTCATTGTTAGCCCGGCTGCCTTCAGTTTTTGAATGTTAATTTTTGGTCCGATTTACTTTATTACTATATTTAACATTCAAAAACTGAAGGTAGCCGGGCTAACAATGACATTGGGACGTCAAACATCTCAGTACCCCCCGTGACCATGGTTGCTGTAAAGCACCCGAAACGTCGGAAATTAAAAATAAGTAAAATCAGTTAAATAAACGCGATATAATCCGTAAATTTAGTTTTATTCAATGTGTAGTGTTCGCGTAAATTTAAGAAATCATTATCTGCTCATTTTGATAATTTTGTAAACTTACTAATTTAATAGACGGCTTTATGTGGATATAAGAAAAGGTGCACACGTCATATAGAATGAAATAGTTTTATTAATTAAACATTATGAATAATTTTTAAAGAAAGTTATTTTACCACTGATTTGGAAAGAAAACCTCTGCCCTGACAAGAAACAGCTAAAAACACAGCGTATCGTTTATTCCACAGTAACGTTATACAGTATAAAGTTAGTTGTATAGTTAGTAAAGTTACAGCCTATTTTTCTATATTTCCCACAGCTGGGCATAGGCAAGTGACTGACACGCTGTCCCGATGTGTGTTAACGGACTTCACATGGCTTTGAAAATTTGTTTCTAAGATTTGCAGGTTTCCTCGCGACGTTTTCCTTAACCGCCGAGCATGTGAATCGGCACAAAAATTGCAATTAATAATTTAATTGGTACCGTCGGGGATGGAACTTGAGTTGTACGTGTACTATGAAATTTACAGCGAGCTCTACTCGTAAGTCCCTGAGATACCACGACTCTCGGTTGTATAATTATCTACAATTATTATAGTTTAGTACGGAACCTTTTCCCATAGTAAATTACACAATTTACTTTAATAATTACAAATAATACAAAACAATTTAGTAAGGTTTGTATTATTTGTAATTATTAAAGTAAATTAAGGACATCTTTCTGTAATGCTGGCTCTTGGGTTCGACTTGGGTTTCCCGAGTTTTACGCAATATTCCTCTGAGCTACCACGGCTCAATCATAAATTAATTGAAATAATGAAATAAATGAATTCTTTATTCCCTTTCTCTCATATTCCGATGTACCGGTATGTGATTTTGGACTCCGGGCTGCTACTGAAATGTTTTGACAAAAAACCCAATTACTATTTATGCTCAATCAATGATCTCGAGTTTTAATCACTGATTTTTCTCGGAACCACAAGGTCAGCAGTATCTCAATTGTAAAAAAGATAAGGGGTAACTCGCATTCCACTGACTGCTGAACAAAGACCTCCTCCCTACATTGCCACAAAACATGGGCTTGAGTCACCTGCTTTAATCGATTTTCAGTTCATCTAGATTGCGATCAACGCCACAGTCCTTTATCCGTTATCAGTTAGTTCAGAGTTATGAGTCCTACGAAATCATCTACCATAAATTTTCTTCTGCAGATTTTAATACTCCCAAAAACCTCATAGTCAACTTTATAGCTCACTGAGCTAGATTGCGTTTTCTTATAGAGTCAGGAAAGAAATGAACAACTCTCAGCTTCATGCGTCGTCTGCGAGGATTTGTTGTTTCGCACGAGTAGTTGATAAGTCTCATTTTCTGCTCAAGAGTCTGTCTTGGTAGGTAAGCAAGGTTGGCAATGTTTAAAACGTTTATTTAAAGCAAGTGTTTAAAACATTTTGTTTTAAACACGTTTAAAACATATATAAAAAACGTTAAGTTTTACAACATTATAATTAATCCTAACTATTTTTTTCGTACTTTTTAAAACTTTTTGTTGGTAACATTATAATTTTAAGGTATATTGTAAATTGTGATGACAATTCTAGCTGGCGACTGACGGGGATTACGCCAGCAGACAGCAATGAGCGAACGAGTAAGCTATTTTTCTACTCTGATTAAATGGGAAAGGGATGAAGATAGTTCGCTCCGCTTGTATTGACTGCGGTATTTTCTTATTGTCAATGTAGATTATTCAGTGACACTGTAATGACTAGTGAGTGATAGATAATTTGATTGAGTTTCGTTCGTTTAGTATTTATTTGTTTGATTTATTATCAATCTGGAATACTCTGGATCTGCATTCTGCCTGCCTGCCCTTCCAAAAGAAAGAATGTCTACAGGACGAAAAAAGGATTCGCTTTGGCATTACTTCACAGAACTGCCTACAAATGGGGCTGGTGCAAAAACACTCAGGGTGAAGTGCAAGTATTGCGGGAAAGACTTGGTAGGGTTAATCGCCCGAATGAGGGCACATCTAACAAATTGTTCAGAATATGCGGCTAAAAAGTCAAGCCCATCGACTTCGACAGCAAGAATCCAAATCCACAATGATTCAAGTGAGGATGGTAAGTAAATACTTGTATTTTTGTATAATGTTTGTTGCTTTGTAGATATCTAATACCAACTTAAAGTATATACAAATTAAGAAATTGAAAGGACATAGAGATATCTAATACCAAATTAAAGTATATACAAATTAAGAAATTGAAGGGACATAGTATAGTTATTATGCCTGAAATAATACTTGAAGGGGGTGAAATGAAAGGGGGATGAAAGTTTGTATGGGGAGCCAGTTTTTCCACGCAGACGAAGTCGCGGGTACCCACTAGTATTGTATATAAATGTGCGCCGTTTATAATTTGATCTCAATATTTTTATTTATACATTTTTTAGCTTTATTTTGAAATGTATCATTAAACAGGTGCAAATAAATCCTTATTCAAAATTTAATTTTTACCTAAATACCTAGTTAGTTACATTTTTTGTGTGTAAATATATATATATATATATATATATATATATATATATATATATATATATATATATATATATATATATATATATATATATATATATATATATACAAACAAACCAACTGTTGTTCAATGACAGTGAGGCAGATGGAATCCAGACCAATGTTGAGCCTATTAGCAAAAAATCGAGGCAGGACTCATCAGCGTCGTCAAGTCGCTCAATAATGTCGATGTCACAATATGTAGTGAAAACATCAGAACAGGAAAAGCATAAAATAGATTTACAAGCTGCCAGATACTTTTATGCAACGAACACTGCATTCCGACACTCTGAGCATCCAGAATTTGTCAGTTTGATGCAATTAGCTCGACCAGGCTATGTACCATCTAAGAGAAAAAAAATGGCGGAAATTTGCTAGACGAAGTATATGGTACCGTAAAATCAAATATGGAAAACAATTTGAAAGGAAAAGTGGTTTGTATGGCACTGGATGGTTGGGGTAATATACGCAATGAACCTATTGTGTGTGTTAGTGTAACCACTACTGAGGAAGATGGTAAAGTTTTTTCATAGATACAATAGATACTACTGACAAAAGTCACACTGGTGATAATCTTTTGACTCTGGCAGTCGACAGCATTAAAAAGTGTCAAAGAATTGGTTGCCATGTGCGTAGCTTTGTAACAGATAACGCTGCCAAGATGGTAAAGAAGAGAAGACAATTGACGGAGTTGGAAGATAGTGAGATAGGCGATATTATCACATATGGTTGCTCTGCTCATTTATTGAACTTATTCGCCAAAGACATTGAACAAGTGGATATTAAAAGTAAGATAAAAAAAATTATAAAGTACTTCAAGTATCATCATTTTCCTGGAGCAAAGTACAGGGAAGCTGGTGGAAAGGCGCTTATACTACCTCAAGATGTGCGTTGGAATACATTAGCAGACTGTCTCGAGTCATATGTCAGTAATTGGCATTGTCTTGCTAAAGTATGCAGCGAACACATGTCTGTAATAGATATAATAATCGTAAGGGATATTCAAGATGTTGGACTAAAAGAAAATCTTAGAAAACTTAAAAAAAATATCAATTGCTCTTGATTATGTACAGAAGGAAATGTGTGTCCTAAGCGATTGTACACATATACGGAAGGGCCTACTCTCGTCAAACTGGTTGCTCTAGAAGAAGCCAACAAGCTGAAAGTAAGATATAACGCTGCAATGACACCTGCACATTTTGCCGCTCATATATTAGACCCCAAATATAGAGGTGAAGGACTAGATGAAGAAGAAGACACAATGGGTATGGAGTTCATAGATTTAAGCTATCCGCAGGCAATGAAAGATGTCCTCACGTATCGTGCGTTGAGTTTTCCATTTAATGACTACATGTTTAAGGAAGATCTTTTAAAAAGAACTCATGTGCCCGTGTGGTGGAGATCGCTGGGAAGTAAAATAGATCCGGGAATGATGGATCTCACAAATCAGTTATATACAGCCACTGCGTCTTCTGCTGGAATCGAAAGATTATTTTCGACTTTTGGGCTGGTGCAGTCTAAATTACGAAACAGACTTGGCACCGAGAAAGCGGCAAAATTGGTTACAGTAATGAGGGCGCTCAATAAAGGCTACAGAGGCTCATCATACGTGGACGAGGACGAGGTCGAGGAATGAACAGTTTTATCATTATCATACAATCAATATAAGTACCTACTCAATCAATAACAAACAAAACGTAATGAATATGATTGATTTGATAGGATCTAGATCTACCTAACTCATATATCTATGTCAATAATTGTCACTGTCAGGTCAGACAGAGTTGATTATTTATTCATTTTTTGTTGAAGAAATAAGTACTGTTTTTGTTCTGGTGTATTGTTTTACAATAAAAAAAAACTTCTTTCATATTTTATCGTTTATTTTAATTTCTACCTTCCCCTTATTTATCCCAATCGCAAAAAAATTCCTTTTTTAAAAGTCTTAAAAATGTTTTAAACACAATGATTTCTTAAACCATGGGCGCTGTAAAGCACCCGAAACGTCGGGATAATAATAAAAATAAATTAAAGTAATTAAACGCGATAAAATCCGTAAATAATAGTTTTATTCAATGTTTTAAACGTTCAAAACGTACGTTTAAAACATTTCAAATAAAACATTTACGAAAAATTGATTTAAATCGTGTTTTTTATTGTTTTTTGATTTAAACATGATGTTTTGTTGTTTAAAAAAAAACTGTGTTTTTCCAACCCATAGGTACTACCCTCATACTTATATCTGCCACCATATTGTAGTCCTTACAAATGTGTGAACACGGGTGTTAATCATGATCTTTACCTTGCGCTTTAATGGCTAACTTTCCACCAGCGATTCCGCTATAACTAACGGGCAGGCACTGATAAGGCACTCAATAGTGTCAAATTAATAAGGTGTGAAGGTCTTACAGCGATTGGTTTTTAATAATTATAACGTCGGCACATCGTAAAAGATTGATGATTTCCTGTTAATGTTTATATCCTGTATTTTCCAATACAGTATCGTGAAAATATGTGAAAGTATGTATACACAAAGAATGTACAAAATTAATTTAATTTTGTAGTTTAACCACTTGTTCGCTAAGGTTATAAAGTAAGGGTTAAATTTTATTTTAGAAAGTGCGCAATCTTGCTGAATTAACGGAAAGCTTATTTAGATTAGATATCTTAAGATATCCAAATATATCCCATATATCCTATTACGTTTAGCTAAATCGGCAATATATTTCAAGAGGAAGCTCATTTGATCCTACAAACTATTGCTAGCAATGGAGAAAATGTGGTAATAATTTCCTTGAGTAACATTATATATTACGAATTTAAAATAAATTTGATAAATTATATTGCGTTGGTTAGTTTCTGTGGACTTGTGTTCATGCGTGCCTCGGTATTCGAGTTGATATATACGCGCACGAACACGCACACACAAACATGCGCGTTCGCGTTTTTGTAATGTAAATAGGTGAAATTGGGATTAACCTCGAGTTGCAGTACCATTATATGATCTTGAATACCAGATCTCTGAGCCACCATAGCTAACAAATTAATTAAACCTTAAAAGTATGTAGTTGCAACATATCCCTACAGCTATTTATATCTCATATCCACATGCCAGACATAAATTCTTGGCTATAAATAAAAAATATGCTTTATTGTGTGTTTTGATGCACGTTGTTGATTGTGGTGACATAAAATACACTATCAACATCAAATTTGATAATGCAAATTCAAGGTTTATGATAGTAAACAGAAATATGTAAATGAATCTATTGCACCACGTATTATGTTGGTGTTAATATATTCATTTTAAGATATTTTTATACTTAATCTATAATTTTATATTTTATAATACGCCTAATATTCACTGTGATCTCCAGGGACTGAGAAGCGTTCGAATAATTCAAATCAATGATATAGTTATCGGGAATCTCGAGCATTACCTTTGGGACCGGTCAGAAGGCTAATGGTGAATCCGCCTTCGCTTACAAAGATTGACCCTTACAATGTGATCCCTTATATCTACTGCTAGTAATTGAGGACCCCTAACGAAAATATTCCGCTCCATTTAATCCTTCTTACCGCTGTTTTGCTTAGTCAGTTTCTAAGAGTTCTTTATAAGTATGATTTAAGGTTTTTCCTGGTTTAGTTGTGATGAAATAAGTATTTGTGACTTTGTTATTTTTGACGTGAAACGTTTTTAAAATCACAACAAAAGGTCAGAAAAGTGAACTGTACTAAAAAGGTCTACATCGTCTTGCCTTAATAATGAAAAAATATATTAGTCTTAGAGACCTAAGCGAAGTGATATGCATCTAAGTAAGTCTTTTATCTCACTAACAAAATGGTATGAAACCTTGTGTGTGCTCTGATATGTCCTCTCAGTGGTGACAGTATTTTTGCTAAGTATTGTGCCAGCTTATAAGTTGGTGAATCGATCTGGCTCACTATAGAACGTAGTGGAGCGTTTGTTTTGTGTATCTTCGGTAACCCATACAACCTCGGTGGTTTGGTATATGATGGTATTACATTCATGTGGAAATTTTAGTTATTTTAAGCGTGTTAGTTGTGGGGTCTGTTGTGACCTTTTTGTATGTACTTTCGTCCGATAAAAGCTTTTATTCCTACCAAGGATGACACGCGAGGCTATTGAAATTAAAAAAAACATCCAAATTTCAATAGAGAAGATGGATGGTTGCTGCCATCTGCTTGGGATCCTATAATTAACAAAATTAAAAGGCCTAAGGTCCGTCAGTGAGTTACAACTATACTAGTAGCAGCGAGGGATATGCCTGTAGTTTCTCTAGTTCGAATATATAACGGTAGTAAAACCAGATTAAATGACATAACTCAATGGATCAGTTAGATTACAGCTAGACATACTTGCACGTTCTTAAAGTTTTCATTTTAAATATGTATTATCAAAATAAAAACAAATATAATCACTTCAGTTATTTTACCATTACAATACGTATAGTGTTTTATTTAGAAAATGTATTACTTATTCTAATAAGATTATTGGAATATTGTTAACTTAAACTAAATTGATAATTGACGACTTAGGGACCTACAAGAAAAGAGCTTACTCCTTTCTAAATGGCTGGCAACGGGCACCCTGCAATTCCCCTGGTGTTGCAGTTGATCATGGGCGGCGTTAGTCACTTAACATCAGGTGAATCGTATGCTCGTTTGCCCCCTCTCCTATATAAAAAAAAATAAACAAGCATATTCACTCCGGAATTAGTATTTAAATCCTCTACACGTTCGCTAGAGACTGCTGTGATATCACTATACTTCACAAACATGTTTTCGTACTTATGTCGCTTTCAGTAGAAGAATGACTATCACAGGATATTTGTAACTGATCGGTAATTTATTGCATAATCTTAAATTTGACGATACTAACATTTAGAATGTTACCATTACAGCCTATTAATCCACTGTTGAAAAGAGACTTTCCCCATAGATCGGAGGGACATTTTTTATAGAATTAGGGTGACAAACGAGCAGTTCACCTGATGGTAAGTTGTTGCTGTGGTCTAGAAACATCTTCATTTATCTTCGATTAAGAGTCAAAATGCTGATGCGTTGTCTCTTCCGAGGACCAAGATGGAATGCCTTGTTTCCAATAAAAAGGGTCTTCGGATCTCTACTCTTACCATACGAAACACAGCAGTATTAATCTGCTATTTTACGCTGGTATTCTGTGAGAGCGTGGTCCTTCCCCGGTCGAGCCGCCCCATTCGTGCTACAATCATAATATAGCTGCAGCGAGGCTCTACCACGTGTCCTAATAATAATCCATATATAGTATTGTATATTTATGGAGATTTCACCACTAAAATTCAAATTGAATTCATACCTTTTATTTATTGACAACACACTGTCAAATCTTAGTTTTTTCATAAGCCGAGAATATGTCTTTCATACTCTACATATAGATATTTGCCGTGGTTGCTGGGCTTGACAAGTGGGTTGTCATCGGCAAATTATTTTTATTTTTAGTCGTTATTGCGGAGACGCTGCTGCCCATTTCCTGATTGTTTCCATATCTATAGTCTCTTACGACACCTACGGGATGAAATGGGGTAGTACAAACACCAAATAATAAATAGACTAATATGCAAATATTAGTCTATTTATTATTTGTCGTTTTTTCTCTGGTCGGAGGATCCTCATTTCAAAACGGTAGTTAATTTGGTATGTTTATAAAAATTACATTTCTCAAATGAAATTTATTTTTATACGTCGAAGAAATAAAAATATTTCATTTCATTGCTGCCACCTTTGGCATTGGCATTTCATGTTTAATGTCCATGTCACACCTATGACCGTAGTTGTTGAGAGCACTAAGCTCGAAGTTGTTGACGAGTACGTTTACCTGGAACAAATAGTTCGACTAGATAAGTCCAACTTCGACCGAGAGGTCAATCGACGGATTCAACTCGGCATACCGACATGCAACCGAGCATAGCCCTCTCCATAGCTCGCTGAGCGACTGTGAGCGTCTCAGCTGCCCACAGCGTTCGGGAAATTACGACACATCTTCTCGTCAGGTATACCTCAAAACCTGAAAAGTAAATTATAGAACCAGTGCGTGTTACTGTGAACTGAGACGCTCAAAGTCGCTATGGAGAGGGTTATGCTGGGGGTTCCTCTGCATGATAAACTTAGAAATGAGGATATCCGCAGTAGAACCAGAGTGGCAATGGGCCAGCCATATAGCTCGAAGAATCGACAACCGTTGGGGAAAAAAGGTTCTCGAGTGGCAGCCTCGTACCGGTAGGCGAAGTGTAGGGCGACCCCCCACTAGATGGAGTGACGACCTGGTAAGACATGCAGAAAGTCGATGGATGCGGGTGGCTCAAGAGCGTGCTATGTGGCATACCTTGGGGGAGGCCTATGTTCAGCAGTGAACTTGTGAAGGGCTGTAATGATAATGATGATGATGATGACCTTTGGCAGGTGGTTTGACAATCGCAGATATTTTATTATTATTTAGTTGCTATAAGTACAATACAGTAGCATAGGAAAATAGAATGCATCAGAAAAAAGGCACAGCAGCATTGAGCTGCTATTTTACGCTGGCTAATTCTGTGAGAGCGTAGTCCTTCCCTGGTCGAGCCGACCTATTCGTTCTACAACTATACTACGAACATAGCCGTAGCAAGTCTCTACCACGTATAAATAGGTTTCAGAGTACTAATCTCAATAATATTCGTTCTACTAGATTACCAGTAGAATGAATAAAAAGTACAACGAATAACAACTATAACCAAAAAATTAAAAGTTACATTAGAAATGGATAAATTAGGTACTATAAATAAAAAGTCTTACAATCCTTCTGAAGTTACATTAGATCATAAAAATAATATATTTGAAAAAGCAAAAATGATACATCAAAGCAACAAATGAATATCCATTAATTTGCTGAAGACCATCCTCGAATTTATCCTCATCTTGGCTTTGAGGTTTGTTCAATATTTAAATATACAGATGCAATTACGTTAAACCAAAATTGATAGAAAATGTTTGTTATATAAAAACATGTTGTTCAAATGTACGTTTTGTTTGATTATGAAAGTTAAAGGAAGGAGAAAAATTCATATATACGTATTCTCTTCTCTCTTCTTATATTTATTTGTATTTTATATTACAATTATTATCCCTCTTTTTATTTTTTCTTCAATAGAACTATTGTATAACAGAAAAGTAATTAACAGTGAGTACATTTTTCACCTTACGCTCATGTGACGATAGCGAAACGGTTAAGCCACATATTTTGACTAAGGTGTAAACTTTTAGGGTTTGTAGAGTTAGGGCGTGTAGAGTTAGAAGCTTGGCTCTACATGAGATCAGATAACGTTTTTTACAGTGGGAGACATATGGTCTCATCTTGGCAACATTGTACATGAAAATGTTATTGGTGGGATTTCACTTTTTTTTGTTAGTTGCTTATGACAAAGCCCCATATAAACTTGTTTGGTTGGCTTGTCTAGGCGGGGGGGTCTATCGTGCCCCCGGTCACATTTATAAATACCTAAACTAAACTAAAAAAAACTAAACGAGCAATTATTGTATATATATATATATAATCGGAATCCCTGAAACGGCTCCAACGATTTTCATAAAATTTTTGTGTCCAGGGAATTTTGGGGGCAATAAATCGATTTAGCTAGGATTTATTTTTAGAAAATGTCTTTTTGTCTGTGTTTTCAGGCAATGAAAAACTGCTACAAAATAAGAAGGTTAATTTTGACACTGTGTTAATGATCGTAATAGCTCAAGTGGATATCGAAAGGTCGCGAAATCGAAATGCCTTGGTTCGCGTCCCGCTTCGGTCCGACTTTTTTTCCTTTTTTTTTCAAGTACCCTTCTTTTGTGAAACGAAAATGTGATACGAAAATTTTAATTAAACTAATTTCACTCATGACTTTTTTATTCAAATAACCAGTTTAGTATTTTCTGTTACGTCAATAAGATCAAAAAATATTATTCATGTAATTTCCATCTAAATGTAATTAAAAAAACCGAGCAAAGCTCGGTCATCCGGGTACTTGTATTTAAATTGTCATAAGTCCAAATATATAACAGTATTTTTATTACAGTGGTTAGACAGCGGTTTTATGACTGTGGGTCAGAATATTGAATATATTTAAAATTAGGATAATATAATAAAAAGTAGGAGCCCACCAACTTTAAAATCTTCAATAATATTAATATTGTTTATCAATCTATAAGGTGAAATTTCAAGAGAAAAGTCCCTAACTATTATTAAACTAAGTAAAAAAATGTGTTGCATGTTTAAATACAAAATGAAAATAACTTTAGGTTTTTACAAAATATGGAAAGGGGACCCTTTCATTTCCATCTGTTTCAATATCCATGACTAGCGGCGATTCACATAGATAAGTCCTTTTTTTTGCTTTGTTTCAATATCCCTTTTAGTGACGTCGACCATGCGTCCTTTCGGTAGCCATAGCATTAAATTAGTGGTGCGTGTTTGCAAAATCCTTGCTACATTGCTGCTGTAAAAAAGTAAAATGTACTAACTTTTTTTTAAATTAATATTCTATGAAAATAGCCGTGGGCTGCTTAAATATTTAAATATTTAAAATTAGAATGTAAAGCTAGTCAAGCCTATCACTAAATACGTCACCTGAAATCTGTTCCTAAACTATTGACTCTTAAACTTGCAGGGACTTGCAATGTAATTGTAAAAAATATCATCCTTGTTCACCATTTTAATTTTGTTGATAAATATTCAAACTCATCATTTTAAATTTATAATATTCAATTTTGCATACCATATAAAGAATGAGATTTATCATAGGTCTGCTAGGGGACAATTACAAACCATATTATCACTTTTAATTATAATTGTAGTACATATTGCAAGTTGTCAAACGTTTCAATCACATCTTCAGCCTTTTTATGTCTACAGCTGGACAAAAGCCATTTCGGGAATACTCTGGTTTGTTTAATTTACTTAAAAGACTTTCTGATACTCACCATGCAGCAGGAGACTGATCAATATTATATTTATTCGCATTTTAGATTATTACTTAGTTCTTCTTACCTCTTTAGAATATGTATATGGCAACGCTGGTTAGTTAACATTCGTTTTATTCTATGTTTTGAAATAAATACATAACCTTACACCCATTTCGGTAAGTGCATTGTATTGTATTTCAACAACAAACAATATAATTACATTTCATATTAATATTTTTAAACGTTACTTCTTCACTAGGATTTTCTCTTGTGTTGTATTTACATACAAAACTTTTATAAAAACAAACATCCAGACAGAGGTTTGAAGTGATTTTACCCTTGAATCACCAATTTCTGAAATGTACTTTCCACTATGAAACTGTTATTTCCACTTTTGTAACAAATTTGTAACTTATTTCGTCAATCGTTGGCATTCACATATTATTTGCATATAATACAATTTATCCATTCATCAACTTATTACAGCGTATCAAAAGCCCATTGCATAACATAGGCATACCCCATAGGGTTCATATTTACCATAGTTGCTATACTTGACAACCGCAATTTTTATTTCTTTAAGTTGTCATCCGATAATGCGCCTGTTCATCTCCTGTTGAATTTCACTCTGCCGTCTTTTACGACATTCACTAGATGATATGGAGTAAAAGACTTACGTCGCTACATAACACATCATAAGTCATACAAATATGTAAATTATATATATATATATATATATATATATATATATATATATATATATATATATATATATATATATATATAGGATAGATTCACAAACGAGCACACAGTCCACCTGATGGTTAGTGGTTGCTGCGGCCCATAGACATCTTAATCTATCCTCTTTGCCTCGATTGCAAATTAAAATGCAGATGCGTTGTCACCCGTGAGGATTAAGATGGAGTGCCTCGTTTCCAGTAAAAAGGGTCTCTATATATCTTATACATTTAAATATAATTGAAGTGTCGGTATATAATATCGAAATATCTGCCTATTATCGAGCTGATAGGCCATGCCATTAAGACATTAATTTGTGAAATGTATGTCTTCTTTTACGTATACATGTCTGTCTGTCTATCTGAGTTAACCTTAGGAACAGCTGACTTGATTGTGATGAATGTGCATAGTCATTGATGATTGTGATGACGCCACGTCAATAGATCCCACCCAGGCAAAGCTGGGACGGTTCGCTGGTAAATAAAAGATCCTCCCTTACACATACGAAATTAACACTCTGGAATAAGTATTCTAATTCAGCTATTTGAAGTAATAAGTAATTAAGATATGTATTTGAATTAATCTGAAGTCTGAAAATTTTGTTAAAATATTGCCAAATATTCACAATCTTTGGGATGGAGTTTAGTCAAGAAAATGAAACTTGTGTTATTTATTCAAAACATAGTTATAGAAACAAAGCAAAGAAAACTGTGAACAAGTCTGGAAAGTTTTGAACAATTCATTAAAATTGTGGTTTGCGGAGTGAACGATTCTTTAACAAAAGTGGGTATCAAATCTTAAACTGAAAATGTATGTTGATCAATAGATGCACTCATGGGTTTCGGCTTTATTAAAGCTTAGTCGGTAATCTTTTACAATACGCTAGGGCTCTTCTTCTACTAACTAATATTGTCACAGCCTGTTAAGGTTCAATGCTGAATATAGGTCTTTCCCATAGATTCCCCATATTAGCCATAGTTGTTACCATTGTAAACGGGTTGGTAATCGCACTTTTTATTTTAAGTCGTTACAAGGTAGACACCCACGGAATGATAGTAGTGTTATATTAATACACAAAATAATGCCTGATTGGTTCTCCCTTTAATGAATATCTTTGGGTTTGCTTATTTATTTTTAATTTAATTGATATAAAATATAACTAATAGTACAGAAAAAAAACCTTTTCCTTTTCTGATCAAATTAACTACCCGCTATGAAATCTGTCAAATATTACATTTCATTTTTAAGTGGCGTAATATCTATTTGAGTCATTATAGTCAAAAACCTATATAGAAAAATACCAAATACCAACACAAAGGAAACACAGTCAAAGGAACTAAATATCTGGTATCGCAATCGTCACTACAGTTGCTTGACGTAAATATTACAGCAATTCTCACAATTAAGTAGCAACGAAGATGAAAAAATACAGCATCTATTGGTCTACGCAAGCAAGAACTTTTCTAGTTAACTTTCTTTAAAAGAAAATCTCTTTAAAATTGAAGATTTTCTTTGTGTGAAATGACATCGTTTTCGTAGGATTGTTCCCATGAGAAATTAACATTATTACTTTCCTTTCCATACTAAACGAATGTTGCATAGTCGCTTTTGCCACTTACGTAAAATAGTGCATAGCTATTTTGTTGTTTTTAATTTAATCTAGTTAATGCGATACCGAAAAGCTTTTAGGTGTAGAATGTGTTCATCAATTAAATCGATGCTTATTAAAACGCTAGTTGCATAATGTGTACATGATCAAAATATAAATATCAAAATTAAAAGATACGACTGTAGTTACTCTCATTAAATATGAGAGTAACTACATAGTATAAAGATACCAAAAACGGCCACTTGTCACTCAAGCTCTACGCATGAAATACTCGCAATATATTTCAATGAGTTTGTGGCGTGTCCCTCTTTGCCTTATTTGAAAATTTATTAAGAAAAATTGAGACAAGTTTGTTGAATAAATTTAT
Source organism: Parnassius smintheus behrii (assembly GCA_036936625.1). Classification (NCBI taxonomy): domain Eukaryota; kingdom Metazoa; phylum Arthropoda; class Insecta; order Lepidoptera; family Papilionidae; genus Parnassius; species Parnassius smintheus. The sequence continues at coordinate 55,430,664 of JAUPFT010000003.1, read as the reverse complement.
ATAGAATTTGTACGTATATAATATGTACTCTGAGGATAACCTTAATCATCACACTCGGCAGTTGGATGATATGATGGAAATTCGTAAAACCACAGTCGTGGGAATGCAAATGCTTAATGTGTAAAAAATACACATAATTAACAAAATGTAAAATTAATAATAGCATACCTCGACTTTAATAGGCTGCAGCTGAAAGAAAATATCAAGAGAGGAACCGGATGTCTGAGTCATAAAACATTTTTAGGACATGTCAAGACTACCAATACTGCCTGAAGTGGAGCGGTGGAAAAATTGCTACATACTCTCTAACTATTTTATATTTACGTGGACATTACACAATAAATAAATTTCCTTTAAATGAACTTTATCGATGATATTTGAGAGATTTGTAGCGGCCATATTCAAAAGACGATTAAAGTGTTTGATTGTCTTTTGTCATAGCTATCCCGGCTATCTTCAGATTAAGTTATAAATTTTGGTCTGGTCTACGTAGAATAACGCCAATGTAACCGGAAGACTTGTTACGCAGTATTACCCTTGGAATTGGATTTTATCCAGATGCTGGCATACAGTCATCTTAATTCGTCACAGCTCATAAAAATTCACTGCTAAACATAGGCTTCCCCACAGCTTGCCCCAGGGGGGGGCATTTGCCATATTTGCCACCCTTGGTAGGCGAATTGGCAACCACACTTTAATTTTTTTTGAATTGTAATCAGGAAGATGCTGCCGCTCATCTCCTGTCTCAGCTTCCCTCCGTCACGTCTACGAGACGACATACGAGTAGTGTAGTGGATATTTTCACACCACCACTACACGCTTCTTACTCAGCTTTCTGCTTTATTAAAATTATAATTTAAAAAAAAACTTAACTAATCATCCATATCGATAACTTAATTTTAAATTAATGCTTATCTCCAGCCCCCCTCTGTTACAATAGCTTTCTGTACAAACGTTTAATCCCCATGAGGTAAGATTACGGAACGAGTGTACGCGCACGAGCCACGAGCAAACCATCGTTCAAATGCTTGCTTTGGAATCATTTTCTAAATTTGTAGGAGTATTTTGTGGTTTACCATTTTTAATTATATAGTCTTTAAATTTCAACTTTTACCTTTTCCTGTTTTAATTTTGTATAATATATTCTAACAAGTTTTCGTTTAGGGCATGTGATGAACCGGGATCCAACGAACTTGCTGAGCGCTTGCGATTGCCAAACGGAATCCATTTTTCGTAGCAGGTAATAATTTGATTCAAATTATTACCAATATAATCAATTCCTTTGTTTGTGCGCTGAGCAGTGCAAGGCAGGTATTGACGCGATATTCGCGCTGGCGATCGAGTTCGTGCTGCGTCCATTTTTAAGCTTTTTTATCTTGTTAATTCAACGCAAATGGACCAATAATATTTTAATGCTGACGTCGAAAGCTGCTGCTAATTTAGCCGTAGGTTGACTATCATAAGCTTCTACAATCGCCTTTAATTCGTAATTGTCGATCAAAATTTTCGAACGACTACGGGGTTCGTTTTTCAGGTCGAAATTTGCAGAACAGAGCGGGAAAAAAACAACAGGCGGTGCGTGCGTTTGTAGTATTCGCTCCGTAAATGTCGTTGATGTAGCGTGCCGCTTGTGCCGTGTTGCTTCCACAACGATGCACGTATTTCGTAATTACTCGATGCTCCAGTTATATTAGTAGTATAGTTGCAGCACGAATGGGTCGGCTCGACCGGGGAAGGACAACGCTCTCACAGAATACCGATGTCAAATAGAAGCTTAAAATGCTGCTGTGTTTCGTATGGTGAGTGTAGAGAACCGGAGACCCTTTTTACTGGAAACGAGGCATTCCATCTCAATCCTTACGGGTGACAACGCATCTGCATTTTGATTCGTAATCGAAGACGAAGATGTCTATGGGTCACAGCAACTATTTGCCATCAGGTGGAAATAGAAATATAAAAGAAATCCATGATGATCAAAAAGTTTCAATGTCCGCTGAACTCGCAGTGGAGCTGCAAGGTGGACCAACCACTCCATAATATTTTCAGAAATAAGATAATGCCTCTGCCCAACATTGGGTCGTATATAGACAGAAACAGAGAACTTTACATTATTTTTTTAATTGCAAAATTGTCACTTATAAATCTTAATTTAATAAAATTTACCTACTGAAGTGGATTGTATTTTTGTGCAATAAAGTTGTTATCGTGAGACTTTATGCAATTTCTATCTGACGATTCAGCGTTATCCTGATTGATTTTACTATGAAACTGGTTTCAAAGCAATTTATTTTTCTGTCCTCGTTAAGACGTCTTGCGCTTATCCTTGGAGAAAATAAATATTCGGGTTGGTGTTCATAGTAGTATAAATAATTGTCAAATGCTTTTATTCTCATACGAATAAATATTATTTTTTCTTGGAAGATAAAATTAACAAATTAACATAAAATTCTCTCGAGTGGTGGCGCTGTAAGAATATCCCATTTTTGGGTGTTGTCAGAGGCGACTATAAGAGATAATTACATCCAGTTGTAAACCTAAGCAGTCTATACAAATAAGAAGAGTTCATCATCATCATCTTTTAATAATATTGAAAGTTCAAAGTTCATTGCTGGACGTAGACCTCAACATACCTGAAAGAAATAAAATCCTGTATTTTTTTGCCACGTTTGGCAGGCGGATTGCCAAACGCGGTTTTATAATTATTAATGAATTGTTATCAGGATGACACTGCTGCCATCTCCTGTGTAAGTTTCTCGCTATCGCTTAAATCACTCACTGGGTGATACTTTAATTAGGGTGGGTTTATGTTGTCACAGAGTTAATGGTTAATATGGAGTTATATGTTAAAAGTAAATTGATATTTTATAAGTGAATTGAATGTTTTCATTCTAAAGAATGTTTAGAATGGAAAAATTAGTTCAACTTATATGCTTCACTTTTATATATTTTTTGTTTTAAATATCTGCACGTCTGCGAGCAGACTAAGCACATGTACATTATAGATATTTAATTAAGACCCTGTCAACTGTGTTACATGCAAATAAAGACTTTGATTTGCACAAAGCTGACTTCACAAAACTAAAAAGAATTTTTTTATATGATAGGGTAATAATAGTACACAGTCCACCTGATGGTAAGTGGTTGCTGCGGCCCATAGACATCTACATCTGTCCTCGATTACAAATCAAAATGCAGATGCGTTTTCACCCGCGAGGACTAAGATGGAATGCCTCATTTCCAGTAAAAAGGGTTTCCGGTTCTCTACACACTTCCTACGAAACACAGCAGCATTAAGCTACTGTTTTACGCTTGTATTCTGTGAGAGCGTGGTCCTTCCCCGGTCGAGCCGACCCATTCGTGCTACAACTATACTACTAATATAACTGCAGACGACTCCGTGGCGCAGTGGCTTAGCAATGAGTGGCTGCGCTGGGGGCCGCGGGTTCGAATCCCGTACGGAACAAGTATTTGTATGGCCTACAAATAGTTGTTCCGGGTCTGGATGTTTGTCCTTGTGCAATTTATGTTTGTAAACTACCCCCACGACACAAGAGAAAATCTTAGTCTAGGGGTAACGTTACCCCCCCGAACGGGTTCCCGCCTTGTTGTGGCGGGGGGGCTTAGTAGCCGTGGCTTGGTCTCCCACGGTGAACAAAGAGGAACCCACGTGGCTGGCCCGTGGTGAAGGGCCGGCCTGAGGTGGCTACTCCGAGTGGGCTTGGGGAGCCCACTTCGGATGTGTGCTGGTGGACTGCAGCGAGTGGGGACTCACGCACCCTCTACCGCTGCAGCCGAGGTGGAGTCGCGGAGGAAGAGGAGTGTTGGTAAGGCGATGCGCCACTCGCCCTATCCTTCGCGACTCAAACGGGGCCGCACCGTTGATGCGGTGGTGGTGGGGCTGCGGGGGAGAGGATTGTCGGTATTGCGAGGCGCCGCTCTCCCTACCCTCCGCAGCCGAATCTTGGTTGGCGGCGGAGCCATAGACCAGATCCGCCGCTGGGGTCGGGAAGGCTAGTACTTCTAAGTGCTCGTTTTTCCTGGCCCCATGGCCTTTGTGCATCGGACGCGGGGGCGTCTGTTGCACAGACGTAATTGGAGGCCGTGGAGGAAGGCGCGCCATGTGTTCTGGTGCGCCTTACCTGGGAAGGAGAACGGGGAGGAATTTTCCTCTCCCGAGGAAGTGCTGCCATGGGGCGGCAGGCGCTAGTAGGGCCGCGGATGTGTGCGAAAGCGTTCCCGTAGCCCTGCCAATATGCGACAAAGGTGGAACACCATGGGGTTTTAGTCGGTGCGAGTCCGACATAACCCGTCCTTGCCCCAGCGAGGCGGGTATGTGTAGGCATTTTCCCATGAAAAAAAAGGGGTAACGTTAAAAAAAAACTGCAGCATGGCTCTACTACATGTAATTTTGCTATAACAGCTTTATAATGGTGATAAGTGCAAGACGGAAATAAAACTCCGACTTTAGAAGCAATTATGTGGAAATTGTTGTACTTTTTTTTGTTCCTTGAAGTCGGCTTTTACTTTATTAACAATTTAGTTTTCGGACCCATAAGAGTGAATCAAGAATTGTCACAAGTTAGAGCTAACAACTAAAATGTCGTCTAATTAGTGACGATTAAAACTTTTTACCCTTTCTTCACACCCTTAAGGTTGGAATGTTTTCTACAATTTTATGTGGAACCACTCCTGGATTATATCCGTTACTGTTAGAACCTATTTACGAGCACACGGCTCACTTGATGGTAAGTGACTACCGCCGCCCATGATCAATTGCAACACCAGGGGAATTGCAATTGACACCGCCATACCGCGCATATACCGCGGCAAGTATTTTAGATTTTTAGTTTTAGTTTTTGTTTATAAGAAATAAATATTATATATTTTAAAAAAGGTCCATCTCTGATGGAAATATTGCTTAACACATACAAAGAAAAACATACGGTTGAATTACGAACCTCCTCCATTTTATAAAGTCGGCTTAAAAATAAATTTACTTATTTTATTAATTCAGTAAATTTATTCGTTCGAGTGCGTACATCGATACTCATAAATACTATAAATCTACAGAGGCGGATACTTTTCCAAGGTTAAATCTCTGTTTTTCGGGTCGTCTTAAACAACAGATTTTACGATTGTCTCGAAAGATCCTTTTCTACCAGATTGTATAAAGAAATAATAAAGGCTCACCCCTGCAAGAATTTTCCATTTATATTATATGTACATTTAATGCGTTATATATATTTTAAAAGATTTTGTTAAAGGTTTTGTTGCTAAATTTAAGTTTTAGGAATAAGTTACGAAACATAGTAGAATCTATACATCTATACCTATATATGAATAAAATTGAAGTGTATTTTTTTGTAGGATAGGGTGACAAACGAGCATATAGTCCACCTGATAGTAAGTGGTGCTGTGGCCCATGGACACATCTATCCTCGATTACGAATCAAAATGTAGATGCGTTGTCACCCGTGAGGACTAAGATGGAATGCCTTGTTCCAGTAAAAAGGGTCTCGGGTTCTCTACACTCACCATATGAAATACAGCAGCATTAAGCTACTATTGGACGCTGGTATTCTATGAGAGCGTGGTCCATCCCCGGTCGAGCCGACCCATTCGTGCTACAACTATACTACTAATATAACTGCAGCATGGCTCTACCACGTATGAAAATTCATCAATTTTGTCTGTCTATAATATCAAAATATAATGCCTTGTATCGAGCTCAGGGAGTAATTTACACGCCATTAAGACATAAATAGCTATTTGTGAATCTCTTGTCTCTCTGCATGTCTGAATAATCTTCGGAGTGACAAAACTGGTTGTGAGTAAAGTTATAAAAAAAGAAAAAAAGTTCACGGAGTGATAGAGAGCAATACCAGTAGTAGCCTTAGCTATATTTTAGCTTTAGCTTAGTTATGTTTGTGAAATACACGGTACATGCTACCGCTACATGGTAATTTTTAAAATTGATAAAATAAGTGATTATTTATAGTTACCCAATCCATGCGAAGCCGAAGCGGTTTGCTTCTCAGTTATAAACGATATTATATAAATACAAGCCTTTTTTCAAGACGTCCCTAATTTGGTCTAGAAAAGTCCGCCTAGGTCTACCACTTCCAGCGCTTCCATTCACGCTCGCCTTATACACTTTTTTCGTCAATCGTTTTTCATTCATTCTCTCGATGTGGCCAAACCATCTCAGCATACCTTTCTCAATTTTTGTCACTACATCTTCTTTCAGACCACAACGTTTCCTTATCTCACTATTTCTTATCCTGTCACTCAGTTTAACTCCTATCATACTTCTTAATGCTCTCATCTCAACTGCATTTATTCTACTTTCATGTTTCTTCTGCCATATCCAACTTTCACTTCCGTACATGAGTGTCGGAACCAACACCCCCTCATGCACAGCCAAACGAGCCTTGTTAGACACCTTCCGACTGCTCATAAAGGAGTGCAAAGCTCCATTCACCATGTTTCCTGCATTCACTCTTCTTTCGATATCACTCTCACACTTTCCATCTCTTGTAAACTTTGACCGCAGATACACAAACTCTTTCACCTGTTCAATTTGTTTATCTTCAATCACGATATTGCAGTTTGTCACTGCCTCATCTTTTTCAAACACCATCACTTTCGTTTTCCTTACATTCATCTTCATTCCCTTTCTAACAAAAGCTCCACTGATAGCAGTTACCATCTCCTGCAACTCCTCGGCCGAAGACGCAAGTAATACTTGGTCATCAGCATAGAGAAGACATTTGACGAGTAACTCATTCATTGTCAACCCACTTTCATTCTCTTTTAAATCTGTCAAACAATTGTCCATGAACAGATTAAACAGCCACGGTGACGCTACACATCCCTGTCTAACACCTTTTTCGATATTAAACCATTCAGTGTATGCCCCGTCTATCCTCACACAAGCACTAGAATCCCCATAAAGAGATTGCAATGTTCGTACGAGGACACTGCTCACACCGTACACGGACAGTGCTGACCACAATTCATTCCTCACCACTCTATCATAGGCCTTTTCTAGATCTACGAAGGCGCAGTAGACTTTCTTGTTTTTAGCCAAACACTTTTCGGCTATGCACCGCAAAGAAAAGACCTGATCCGTACATCCCATTCCCTTTCTAAATCCCGCTTGTACATCCCATATTTTCTCGTCTGTTTCATTCACAAGCCTTTCAATCAACACTTTCGCATACAATTTACCGACGACGCTAAGAAGGCTTATACCACGGTAATTTATGCAGTGCTGCCGTGACCCTTTTCCCTTATACAATGGCACGATTACGGCTTTGCACCAGTCTCCCGACACTTGCCCATTTCGCCAGCACAGATTGAAAAGGCGGTACAGCTGACTAGCCACCAGGCCCTGTCCAGCCCTCAGCATCTCGACGGTAATCCTGTCATGCCCTGCAGCCTTACCTAATCTCATACTTTTCAACGCTTTCACTATTTCATCCATGCTTATCTCATTTTCATCAACATTTATATTCGTTTCCGTGGAAGGTGGCAGATGCTGTACCTGCACTTCCTCTCTTTCAAACAAACTTTCAAAATACTCTTTCCATCTCTTTAACACACATTCTTCTCCTTTTATAATGCTCCCATCTTGACTCCTGATTGTACTCAGCTCCGAGGTAGAAGTTTTTCCTCTGACTGTTTTGATGGTTTTCCAGAAAAACTTAATGTTTGACTGGAAATCTTCAGTGAGCCTCCTATCGAAATCATCTTTTCGTTCTTCTTTCTTTCTAGACACAGTTTCTTTCGCTGCTGTTTTCAATCTTTTATACTTCGTTCTTGCTTCCTTTATCTCGTCATCCGTTGCCTTTTGAACTTTTTGGTTAGCTTTTGTTGCTAACCAATCCAACCACGCTTTCTTCTTTTCTTGCACAACCCTTTGTACATCTTTATCCATCCACACGTTATCATTCTTTCTCCATTTCCTTCTTTTAGCTACCCCGCATACCTCAATCGCAACATTTACAACCCCTTTCTTAAATGTCTCCCACAAATCTTCAATCATTCCTGTCTCTTCTATCCCTTTAAAACTTTCTTTCAGTTTCTCTACATACTCGTCTTTCTTTTCTTTTTCTTGTAGATTTTCCACTTTTACTCTGTCCAAAACACTCGTAGGCTCGGCCCCTCGGTGTCGCCACCGTTTAAAGAGGCCACGCATTCGGGCTATGACCAGGAAGTGGTCTGTGTCGAGGCCTACACCGCGGTATGCTCGAGTGTCTAGCACTTTCTTCTTCAGTCTTTCATCCACAATTACAAAATCAATCATACTTCTAAACTCACCCTCATCTCTTGTATGCAAATGGATCTTTTTGTGGTCAAACATTGTGTTGGCCACGCATAGATTCCATTCCAAGCATACTTCAAGCAGTCTTCTCCCATTGTCATTCACTCTCTCGTCCCCAAACATACCCAGAACTCCTTCATACCCATCACGCTTTACTCCAATCCATCCATTAAACTCCCCTAACATCACGATCCGTTCATTTTCTCCGCATTTATTCAAGACCTCTCTCATGCTATCCCAAAATTCCTCTCTCTCTTGTTGTGATTTTAGTGACCCACCTCCACGTAGATCCATCGGTGCATAGACCCCAAAGATAAACAAGCGGGTGAGTCCGACTTTTAACCTAATCCAGAGGAGTCTTGGGCTAACACATTCATGCTCCATCATACATTCAACCATTCGAGATGAAAGAATCACACCAACTCCCTGACAGCCTCGGCTGGTTTGGCGGACTCCCGACCAGTATGCCGTGTAGGGGCCATGAACCGTGGTGTCACATCCTTTCCTCTTGGTTTCGTTCACGCACAGAATATCAATGTAACGTTCATCCATCATCTGACACACTCCATCTACCTTTCCATCCACCCCTCCTCTTACATTCAACGTAGCGAAGCGGCTCTCCGTGGGCCGCTTTTCGCCCCCGCGAGAAACGAGACGTGATGGGTGGCGAACCACATCGCCGCCATTTTGGTTAATTTTTTGATTATCCATTGCGTTCCCACGAATAGCGAGGGAAAGGTTTGTTCCCCCCCCCAGCAGAGCCCCGCATGCCAGCCTAATTCTGGGGTCGCCCGGTCCCAGGGCAGTGTGGCACGCTAACGACTAGGCTCGCCCCTAGCCATGCATCCATCCGCACAGCCGACGTTGGATTGGCGGAGGGTAGGAATAGGAAAACGGGAAGGATAGGTGGTGTGAGAAGGAAGAGTAGGGTAAGTTAGGGTAGGAAATAGGAAATGCAGGATATTACCGTCCATGAGGGCAAGGGATAGGACAGTAATAGCTAGGGTAGCCGGGGTCGCATACCCGTATACCATACCACAACTACCGGACAGGTAAATTGGGATGAGTATCCCTTGACTAAATATTATACAAAAAGGTAAATTATTAGGAAATGATTATTATAACAGGCTCAAAATACGTATAGTGATGATCAAACAAATAAACGCTTGTCTGTTATTGAAAAATCCTCTCAATTTGAAAGAGTTTCTTGTTCAGCCTTAGACTAATTTAACTTGTAAAAGAATACTAGTAACGCTTTTAATATTACTAATTACCCAACCCTAAATAGTGCGATTAAAATTTAAAAAAAATGCTTGATTTATGATCGGTGCAAGAAATTAGTCGAACAGCGGATTCAAACCCATGATTTTCGAAACTTGCGGTCCGCATACTATCCATTAGACTACTGTCGTTCAAAGATTATTAAATAGTGAATACGGTAAATGAAATATTTAAAACAGTGACTTTACTTTCTTAAATATTCATAAAGTTATACATAAGTTATGGACTACTCGTACTATAAGTTAACCACCGTGACATTCTCGTACCTTGATATAAATTTTACAGAAGCTAATCGAAGAAAAAGCAACTCAAATATTCAACAAGCTTGCGGTATTAGGAAGGAAATGACAACGGTTGAATTCAGTATAAAATGTGGTGTAGCGTAGAGACGAAAATATTCAGTTTAATAGTTACCAGCTACTTCCTGCGGCCTCGCCCCCGTGGAGATAAAAACATCATAATTTAGAAAAATAATTGTGTTGTTTTATGAAATAAGGCAGCATAAATATATAATAGCGGAATTAGTTTCCAGGCCTCCCACGGGAACCACACATTTTATGGGATAAATACTGGCCATTGTCACTCGTCTGCTGATATACTCATACTAGCTGAAAAATCATGTCGATCCATTGTCCCGTTGCTGGGTGAAAGAAGGTCAAACGAAAATGAAAGGCTTCCGCATTTACCATACAAGTAAAGGGATAAAGCATAATGTTTTGTATGACAGAAGAAATATTTTTATTTTATATATAGACACATCATTTTATTTCACTAAGCGGATGTGGGCGAAGTATCTTTTAGCAACTTTAATATAATGGATTTCCGCAACGTAACGTCTGATCCTATTAAAAATATTTTCTTAAAATATATAAACTAAACTACAACATTTTGGAAAATACATAACCTGGCATAGAAAGCAATTATGGGAAATGACATAAGGATGTAATGGTTCGATCAAAATACAGTTTTATATTTATTTATTTTTCGTTTCTAATAAAGGATTGGATTCAAAAATAGCTTATAATGCGAGTAGCGCTGTAGCTTTTATTAGCAATGTAATAGTAGGCTTTCTGTTGTAGTATCGATATTTTCGTAAGCATCAATATCGATGTTGTGTAACAAAACTAGTCGGGTGTTATAATAAGAATTTATGTCTACGTGAATTGCTAGCTATGGTTTTAGAAATAAAGATGGTACCTAAATAATAATAATAATAATAATAATAATAATAATAATAATAATAATAATAATAATAATAATAATAATATTAATAATAATAATAATCGGAGATACATCCTAAAGGATGGCACCGTGGACATCTGTCGAGCTTGTCGCCATCCCGGTGAGTCACTTAGGCATGTTATCTCCGGTTGTTCGGCGCTTTCTAACTCTGAGTACTTGCACAGGCACAACCTAGTACGGTCTCGTTGATCGGAAATTGCCGTATTACAAGTACTTGCCGGAAGCCGTGCTCGAAAATGATCGCGCCAGGCTCTATTGGGACCGAGCCATCATCACAGACAGGACTATTCTTGCGAATAAGCCTGATATTGTGCTGATGGACCGGGCACAGTCAAGGATATTTTTGGTCGACATTACCATTCCGTATGACGAGAACCTCGTGAAAGCCGAAACAGACAAGCAAACAAAATATCTGGACCTGGCTCACGAGGTGACCGACATGTGGGGTGGTCTGCCGACTGAAATTATTCCTGTAGTCGTCTCTGCAAACGGGCTAATCCCAGTCAGCCTCTCGGGTCATCTGAGGCGACTGGGACTACGTGGCGGACCGCTCCGGGCTCAAATGCAGAAGGCGGTGCTCATCGATACCGCCCGCATCGTCCGCCGGTTTCTTTCCCTTTCCCCCTAACCCTCGGCCGTTTGGTCTCCCCTGCCGAGGGCCTCCATCTGGTTGGGCTTTTATTTATTTATGTATTTTTATATTTATTTTATGTTATTGATATTTATGTATATTTATCTTTTCACTTTCATTTATAATTATATATTTATAGAACCCAACCAGATGAGAAAGCTATATAGATAATAATAATAATAATAATAATAATAATAATAATAATAATAATAATAATAATAATAATAAAAAATAATAACAGGTTATTAAGACCAACAACTATCGGAGATACATCCTAAAGGATGGCACCGTCGACATCTGTCGAGCTTGTCGCCATCCCGGTGAGTCACTTAGGCATGTCATCTCTTTTTATATATTTATGTATTTTTATATTTATTTTATGTTATTGATATTAATGTATATTTATCTTTTCACTTTCATTTATAATTATATATTTATAGAACCCAACCAGATGAGAAAGCTATATAGATACCCCATAATAATAATAATAATAATAATAATAATAATAATAATAATAATAATAATAATAATAATAATAATAATAATAATAATAATAATAATAATAATAATAATAATAATAATAATAATAATAATAATAATAATAATAATAATAATAATAATAATAATAATAATAATAATAATAATAATAATAATCAAAGTAGATGACAACCAAGATCCCCTTATTCTGAAATTCCTACAAACTCTTGCGGAAACTAAAGAAATATCTATCGAGAATAGGGATTCCTTACCAAAGGCTAAATTTTGTAAACAGTTTTGCGAAAATTTAAATAAAATTAATAACTTTTTGCCAAAACTTTTAGAGTCGCACCAGTCCTTGAGAGAAATAAATAATATTATCTATGCAGCAGCTAAAACAGTTATCACTGCAAATAATCAAAAAGCAATTACACTTAAGCCGACTGGCCTGACTGCAATAAAATTGAAACAAAATGCACCGTGGAAATTGAGACTACAGAAAAAAATAGAAGATTTTAGAAGAGATTTAGGCAGACTAGTAGAAATTCAGAGAGGAAACTATTATACTAGAAACATGATAAGATTTAAAAATAGGTTATCTAATAAATATAATATACGAAATGATCAAGATTTAGACTACACTGTAGAACTAGTTAAACAGAAAATAAAAGCACTGGCTGGACGACTTAAGAGGTATGACGATATAAACAATAGAAAATTACAAAATAAGCTGTTTCAAGAAAATCAACATAAACTTTTTAGAAATCTTGATGGTCAGCAACAAATTCCAACACAAGTTCCATTAAAAAATGATGTACAACGTTTTTGGGAATCCATTCTATCAAAACCAGTATCATACAATACTGAAGCTCGATGGATTAAGGAAATAGAAGAGTCAATGGATAAAATAGTAGAACACACGTTTAACGAAATAAATGAAGATAAAGTAAAAAATGCTATAAGCGGATTACATAATTGGAAAACGCCGGGTATTGATAAAATACATAACTATTTTCTTAAATATCTTACCAGTACACATAAATACATTGCTCAGTTGTTTGATAGAATTTTGAAAGGAATCGAATCTGTTGAGCAATGGTTTACAACTGGAGTGGTAATATTGATCCCTAAAAATGAGAACACCCTAGATCCAAAGAACTGGAGACCGATAGCGTGCTTACCTACCATGTACAAACTTTTAACGTCCATAATTTCCAACGAACTTTATACGCACTGTGACCTGAACAATATTATATCTCCTCAACAAAGAGGTTGCAGGCGTTACGTTAGAGGTTGCAAAGATCATCTCATGATTAATAAGGCTATACTGGAAGATGCACAACAGAACCAGAAAAATTTATGTATGGGATGGGTAGACTATCAGAAAGCATTTGACAGTATACCACACGAGTGGTTACTAAAAGTACTGGATATTTATAAATGCTCACCAACTATCAAAAGATTTCTCCAGATGGTTATGCCCAAATGGAATGTAATCATGACAGCCTCTAGTGCGAATGGCTCTGTTACTACAGATCCCATATACATTCAGCGTGGAATATTCCAAGGAGATTCACTGTCACCTATTTTATTTTGCATGGCTATTAATCCCGTTTCTCAAATTCTCAAAAAATATGAATCTAAAGGATACAAATTAAAAGACAATACTACGATTAACCATTTATTATATATGGATGATTTAAAAATATATGCTAATAATAAAAACAATCTTAGAGTGTTAATAGACAGTATAGAAATTTTTACAAGAGACATAGGAATGACCTTCGGATTAAGTAAATGTAACATTTTGCATATGGTAGCAGGTAAAAGAAGAGAAAATCAAGGGTCGGGTCATATATTACTAAACGGCAACGAATTTGAATACTTGAAAGCGGGAGAACAATATAAATATTTAGGTATGAATGAAGCAGGTAAAATAAACCATAAAGAAGCTAGACAACAATTACAAAAAGAATACTTCCGTAGAGTAAAATGTATTTCTAAATCTCATCTTAACGCTAGAAATCTACTTAAGGCAATAAACTTATACGCAGTCCCAGTACTCCTTTATTCATTCGGTGTTATAAACTACAAAAATACTGATTTAAGGAAAATTGATATAAAAACGAGGAAAATTTTAGCAATGAACAAGGCGCACCAACCAAAAGCAGAAATTGAAAGACTTTATTTACCGATTGAAGGAGGGGGGCGGGGGCTGACTAATATAGAAGTGCTTTATAAAACCCAGATAATAAAATATAGAAAGTATCTAGAATCAAGTAATGATTACATTTTAAGAGCAATATTAAAACACGATAAAAATAGAGATAAATACTCAATATTTAAAGAAGCACTGAAATACTTAAGAGAATTAGGACTAGGGGGTGGTGAAAATTATACAGAAAAGGAAATAAAAAAAGCATTTATTAGAAAAAAGGTAAATGCTTGGAAAACAAAACCACTTCATGGTCAGTTTTATAAGGATGTGATTGAAAGAGAAAATATAGATGTAAAGTTTTCATTCAGATGGTTTAAAACACAAAAAATAACTCCAGGATGGGAGTCATTTATTTTTGCTATTCAGGATCAGGCAATTGTAACAAGACAATATGAGAGAGACATACTTCAGAAACCTGTAGATGGGAAGTGTCGACTATGTCTAACGAAAGATGAAACAATACAACATATTATATCAGGATGTGAGAAAATGGCTGGCACTTACTATACTAAGAGGCACAATAATATTGTACAGTACGTGTTCTGGACCTTAGCAAGAAAGCACGGATTTAGCGTAAGCAAAATGTGGTGGAAAGAACATATGTCGCAACCACTAGTAAACGAAAATAATACAGCCAAACTAATGTGGGAAATGCCGGTTCAAACAGATATTACAATAAAGCATAACCGGCCTGATATAATTTATATAAATAAAATTGAAAATAAAACTTACCTTATCGATATTACCGTACCGTCTGATTACAATATCGGAGCGAAGGAAATAGAGAAACTTAGTAAATATCATGCACTAAGAACTGAAATAACCAGGCTTTGGAAAACACCTACTGAAGTTATACCTATAGTGGTTGGGGCCACAGGAATGATCGCTAAAAGTCTGCATAAATATTGCAATAAGCTAGACTCCCATATCAACATAAACGTTATACAGAAGCAAGCAGCAATTCATTCGGTAACAATATTGTCCAAAGTTTTAGGTAATTCTATATTTGTTAGTTATGAACCTGAGCCTACCTCTCCCTAAGTTTCATGGGCGGGGGCTTGGAAAATACCGGGTTTATCTCGAGCAATAAACAAATAATAATAATAATAATAATAATTTATTTGACTCTCAATTAACAGGTTACACTTACGTATTATATCTATTTAAAATTACAAAATTATATTTCAAATTAGTTGGCGTTAACGGCCATACTAGTATAAACTGTGTTACAGCCGTCAAACGTAATCAAAAATAAGAACACGTTGTTTTGTTACATGAATACTTTAACACGGTGGCCACAGAAAATAAGTATAAAAAATAGTTAATAAGCAAAGAAGAACATGTTAGCAGAATCAGAAAAACAGAAAAAGTTGTTAAGTCTGGGAAAAATGGAATAAGTAGAGCAGTCAAAATGGCGTATTTCCCGGCAGCGGCAGCTCCAGAAAAATTTTTCGTTCGACCAGAGGATTGGATCAAATAACAATCCAGATTCGCTGGATTTTTTAAATTACCGAGTAGATGATATTTCAGATGAGATGTACAGGTCATGTTTCTAAATTGTGTAGGGTTAGATTTCTAAAAACAGTTTTATAAGAATAATAATAATAATCCTCTACCGATTTCGGCCACGGCGACCTGTTCAACTCCGATCCTGTCGTTGGTGTGCTCGTGCATGGCTAACGTAGCCGATCTTATTTACAAATGTGCGCGCGCAATGCGGGCAGGTGAGCATACCATTACAGAAATTACAGCTCATCGCACAAGGTGGGCGTGCTTTGAGTTCATCACGTCGGGCATCCAATTCAGAGCAGCGATTCTCCTCAAACATTTTGACCTTAATTTTTTTTGTCTTTATAAGAATACTGGGAAGATAAAGAGGCTATAATGCAGGTTGGTAGCATGAATACGAAAAATACATATAGAATAAATTTAGAATTTTTTTTCCTAGTCGTACAGGAGCAGATGTAATTGCCATACCAAAAATGTTATAGATGTGCCGTTAGAGAAGTGTGAGGAAATAATTATCGGACCAGAAGAAGGTAAATTGTAAGTATTAGCGAAAACTTAACTTGGGCTAGTTAATTAGTCTAAAACATATATGTGTACGTTTATGTAAGTCAAGGGTAAAGGGTAAAGTCTTCAATTCTAGGACGTCCAGCTTTAGAAGAGATGAAAGTTATATCAATTTGTCCTTTAATAAAGCCCAATCAAAATTTAGTTAGCCAAGTAGATGATAAAAAATGTATTTAATGAGCTAGGAGTACTCAATAGTGAATTCAAAATATAATTAATAGACAATCCACAATATTTCATAAAAAGTTCTCCTACAAATGTTTCTATTCCGTTATTACCGAAAGTTAAAGAAGAGCTTGATAGATTGGAGCAGCTAGTTATTATCATACAATAGAAAAACTTACCGACTTTGTTTCACGAATTGTAATAGTTTATAAACATAATAAAATCCGTGTTTATGGTGACTATACGAAATTTAATAAAAACATTAAAATACCAGTTTATTCAATACTTAAGTAAAAAATACTTCAGCAACGCCAAAAGAGCTATATATTTTCTACATATTTTAAAGGATATAACAAAGGATAGTATAATTATTATAAGGTGTAAAGAAGTTTTCAATAGATATGGTATCCTTGAAACTGTAAGGTCAGACTGTGGTACTCAGTTTAAATCAAAGTTTTTATTCTTTGCTAATAAGTATATAATTAATTTAATCACCAGCAGTTTATATTGGATCCTTACATATGAAATTAGCGTCTTGTCGTACTGACCATTTTGATCTGAAATATCTATTCCTTGAGTAAAAATTCCAAATTAAAATTTATAAATTCATTTAGCTGATACATTTGAATTTTGAAAATAGTCATTCATTTGTTTTTCCTCTTTATTTTTTTCTTTGGCGTCGATTATCACCGCACAATGGAAAACATGAAATATGGGTATATTTACGAGTGCGAGTTCTACCGTGGCAGAAATAACTCGAAGGATTAATGACGTGTGACCAGTGATGTGTACGGCGCTGGTGTCGCAAAAGAAAGCACGGTTCGTTTTTGGTTTCAACGTTTTCGTTCTGGAAATTTAGACCTTCAGAACCAACCCCGTGGACAATGCTCATTAACATGAAACATGGTCATTAATATAGTAAGAAGCACAAAGCTTCAAAGTAAGAAGGATTAAAATTAAGTAATAGAGTATGGAATACGGACTTAAACATTTGTGGTACCATTTCCAAGTTAGGTCCTGAACCTTGTTTGTTCCTAATAAATACTGACAGGGGTAGTTTCAGCAGAAATCGTAATCATGTAAGTCGGGTTACTCTTATTGCTCAAGGCAATTTCAATAATACATGATGATGCAAAAGTCTCAACAACAGACCTTTCAGATTCAGCAGCTAATAAAAATGTTCAAAATAAGATTACCGAAATGTGTAATGGGGATCTGTAAAATCTGTAGGAAGACTACATCTTAAAGACGATATTGTGTAGATTTATGTCCTGATTTTTTAAATCTTTTTTTAAGAGGATAACTATTTTGTAATACCACTTTAGTTCCTCTGTTATCATTTTTGTTACACTTAATTTTTATAACTACCTTGGGTGGCCTATCTCTTTTAGTGTTCCATTAGGGATTAGTTAAGAAGAAAGGGTTCCTTAGTTTAGAATAAATTGTAAAATGGAAGGATGTTATAGTATCGATATTTATGTAAGTGTCAGTATCGATATTGGATAGCTAAACTAGTCAGGTGTTATATTAAGAATCTATGTCTACGTGAATCGCTATCTTCTAAAACCATAAAGATAAAGATGGTGTCTAAATGAGACACGTTGTTTAACTATATGAATACTTTAAAATTTCAACTATGGAGTGTAGAGGTAAGGAGTACAGACTGTATATTAAAAAGTGTCCGTAGAAAAGCCGTTAAATAAGGGTGGCGCTACTATCGCTACGGGGTAAATTTTAAAGGGCGCGTCGAAAAATATTACTGGGATAGACTACTTTTTCAAGGCAAATATTTACTAAATAAATTATTTTACATTTTAGAGCTACTGAACAGTTTAGCAGCACACTTCACACCGTCGACAACTGCTAAGTTCATTTCATGTAGCTTTTTCCTGTAGCTACTCCAGCGCTGTTGTGGAGAGTTTTTGAACTGTTATTTATTGCTTACAGATGGACACTTTTTTAACTATTCTCCTATGAGAGATTGTTCTCCTTACCTCTACACTCCATAACTTCAACACTTTTTTTAAATAAACTTTAATGGTATTTAAGAATATCTAACAATTTTCTTGAATTAAAGCCAGTTAAACATTTAATTCATTAAGTTTTTGAATAAATTTAATTAATATAACGAACGCCCAATGGCCCAAGTGGAGGTACATAAACTGCAGAATAAAACAGTAATTTCAGGAATTAAAATAGAATAAAAATAGATATCATGTGGCAACTTAAGTCAACCCATCAACTCATTTTGTGCCAGTGTAGTCAGTGTAGTGGTGGTGGGAGTAATGGTACTGAGATTAGTGGTGACGGAGATAGTGCGCGCAATTGAGATGGGCTAGAGGTGCTCTTCAAACTAGGCAAGACACATCATTTTATTTCATTGAGTGGATGTAAGCAAGGTAATTTTTACCATCTTTAACAACAGCATTATTCTGCTGTTAATAATACCAGATTTTGATTTTAAATTGAGAATAGATGTAGATGTCTACAGGCCACAGCATCCACTTACCACCAGGTGAACTGTGTGCTTGTTTGTCACATTATTCTTTAAAAAATACCAGAAGACTCGCACCATCACGCATTGTTCCACGTTACTGGACTAGGTATTTTACATCTGACTTATAAACTTTAATATAAACTATAACTTATAAATTTTATTTACCACTTTCTTAAGTAAACAACCTTACGTTCGTTTCTTTACACTTTTTCTCTAGGCATCTTGAACTTTCATAAATTGAAATGCAGAATTTCCGAAAATAAGTAAATATTTCGTATTAAAAGTATTAAGTTTGCAAAAGTCTTAAAAAAATGTCCATTTTAAAAATTGAAGAAATGAACTGATAGTTTTTTTAATACAATTATTAACCCTTCTTAAACATATGTCTCTTATTGAGCTTATAAGCTATGTCATAAGCTATATAGCTATGTCTCTTATATAGCTTATGTCTCTTTATTGAGTTATGAAGTGTGCAATTTTTAACTATACAATTGCTTCTAAGTTATATTGTTTTTTTTTAAATACTCGTGGTAACACTGGGGCTCAGCGCTTGCTGTAAATTTCAGAGAACGCGAGCAATCCGGGTCTGATCCCCGCCGGCTCCAATGAAATTATTAACAGTATAAGTGCTGATTTACCACGTACTCTGCGATAAAGGAAAACATCTTGCAGAAACCTCCATGTCTTATGTTTGAAAAATATTTAAATTTTGAAGACATGTAAAGTTAACGTCATGTTATGTTAACATACATGGCCGGGCCCGCGGCGTAAGTCGTTTACGCATATGTAATCGCGGCTTTGTCACAAATAAAATTATTAAAAAATCAATTCCATATTAATAGCGTATTTTAAAACATAAACAGATGTTATCAATGATTTAATTTATCCGGTAGCGACTTTGTCTTAAGTAATTCGCTTACCGTCGTTCGTTACGTCTCCTACAGAATTTCGCAATAATTTTATGCATGAAATTCTCTTCACGAAGCGACATACATATTCGGTATAAAGCGCTGACACCCCATGTTTGGATCTAACACGTGCCATGTCAACTTTGCCTTTGATAGTGCGCAGCTCGAGAGCTTAACTAAGAGTTTGATGTATGTACCTTAATTGACTCCGCAAGTTGAAGTATAGGTATTATGTTTTCAGTGGCAATTTATATTAGCTTATAATAATAAAAACGGTTTTATTACGTATCATCATTACATCCAAGGAATACTACAAAATCAATCCTGAGCAACCTGCATCCATGGACTTCCCACATGTTTTACCAAGTTGTCACTCCATCTAGAAGCCTTTCTACACTCTGCGGGTACGAGGTTGCAAATAACATCGTTACAAATTATATCACGCAGATTAACTCCGAGCATAGCTATCGTTGTAACTAGCTTTAAGCGTCCTTCGACCAGCAGTGATGGACCATGGTGTCAGGTCCATATATCATTCCTAACTTGCAATAATTTTATACTCAAGTTTTTAAGTTTTGACTAATACTAAGCGGCGAGATGAGTCGAAATCTCTGCAAAGCTGAGCTGGATACGTCGATTGACCTTTAAGTCAAAATTTGACTTACCTAGTCAAATGCTTTGATATGGAAGATTTTTCCGTTATTTGCCAAGAAACAACCACATATATGAATATCCTGGATTAAATAAAAATGCAAATGTGTTATCAACTCTAGACGAAGCTAAATATTACTTACCATTACCAAATAAAATACAGCAGCAATATGCTGTTCTTTTATCTCGTTCAGCTGAGCCGGTCTAATGCAGTAACAACACCTTGTATTGTGGCTCTATCACGTAAACAAATCTTTGGAACATTTCTTTCAGTTAAAGTAATATATTCTACTTCTTGTTCCAGAAGCAACTGTTGTGAATCACTCTGTTAAATAAAATACTCATTACCAGTAAGGATAATATCTTCAAAACTTTCGCCTAAGCTGCTTTTTAGTCTAGGTGAAGTTTTACAATATCCAACGCGGAACTATAACTTCTAGCTCGTGTAGTTCAATCTCATATATGCTTCCTGAGCCAATCTCTTAAATGTAGTTTATGCTAATGCTACTTATAATGTTGCCAGGCTATCCCTATTACCACTATGTTTGTGTAACTGCAAAGGTCTGTCTCTAACTTTTCTTAAGTTAAAATTAAAATAAGCTTAAGTTTATTTTACCAATTAAAGCGAGACGTAAAAAAGGTTTTATATTCAAATATTTGAAATTTTTAAAACAACTAGCTGGACCTCGCAACTTTGCCCGCATGGAATTTATTACTATATATTTCATGGGTTTTAATTTTTTTGCAAGGAATTCCAATTTTTTTTCTAAAATAAAAGTAGCCTAAGTTACTCCGTATAATATCAGCAATTTTCCAGCGAAAGTCCCAGAATAGGCCTAGCCATTTCGGAGATTAGCCGAAACAAACAGACATACGGACAGATAGTATACTATGTAATAACTATTTATACGAATTTTATCGCGTTTAATTAACCTATTTTTGATTCCCGCCATTTCGGGCACTTTATAGCACCCATGGTCACGGGGGGGGGGGGGACGGGGGGACTGAGATGTTTGACGCCCCAATGTTTTAGCCCGGCTAACTTCATTTTTTTAATATAAATTTTTGGTCTGATCTACGCAGACCGAGCTTACAGTATCTTGAAGTCTTATAGTGGTATGCTAGGGTTTGGATTAAAGGGGAATGCCCAGTCTTCATAGACACTTCGGCCATGAGTGCCCACATATAAAAGCATATAGATATGATAATATGCAATTAAAACAATGAAATGGTAAAGGAATTGCTTTAAAAAAAGTCGGGGTTTTGAAAATATTTGAAGTTTTTATTTTCACAAATGCAGTTTTTTTAACAACTATTTTTATCGATTTTATCGCGTTTTATTTCTTTGATTTTTAATTCCAGACATTTCGGGTGCTTTCCAGCACCCATGGTTACGGCAGAATGAGGTGACCGACGTCCCAATGTCAGTGTTAACCCGGAGTACCTTCAGATTTTTAATTTTTATTTATTGTCCGATCTACAGAATGAACTTACTGTGTCTAGAAGTCTTGCAGTGGTATGCTTGGGTTTTTAATTTCATTAATTACAGGGTCCTAAGCAGGTGGTAGTACCAAGCATCCTTCCTAAAAAAGAATTTATATATTAGATATTATATAGAATTTATATAATAAAATACACTTTACGACTAATAGTGATGACTTGCAATTCTAGCCCTAAGTAAAGATCAGCTAGGGCTTAACTTTATTCCTTCCATAATGCTGCTCCTCTGGTTATTACAGAGTTCTATCCGGTAGCAACCATTAAATCTTATATGCTCACCATAATAGTAGCGAGCTTGCTTTAATTGGTACGTGACACAAGCAATTAATATTAAGTCGCTGTAAGTTAAAACAGGAAATTCCCTAACATTTTAAAGTCTACATTTATATTTCTAAAGTCTGCCTGCCCTAGCTCTATTTAGATTGTTTTCCCTAGCATACTCAGAAAAATCATTATTTGTCTCCATATTTTGATGAACTATTTCAAGTATTTGAGCCGCATCATCCCTGTCCCTTATTTTTGTGTGGAATTTATTAACTATAGCAGAAGCCACAGCAGTCTATCATCAAATGTGTAGAAGCCCTGTTAAAGTAATTTTGATGAAATATTTTAAATTCAGTTTTAAAAATGCCATTCACCGCCTCTACTACCCATATCGACACATAGTCACGGCTCTGGATTTATTAGCATATCTTGTCATTAACTGAGATTCACCATCTGCTGGAGACATTTCTGCGACCCTTAGACATCCACATCTATCCTCGATTACAAATCAAAATGCAGATGCGTTGTCACCCGTGAGGACTAAGATCATTTTCTCGTTTCCAGTAAAAAGGGTCTCCGGTTCTCTACACTCACCATACAAAACACAGCAGCATTAAGCTACTATTTCACGCTGGTATTCTGTGAGAGGGTGCTCCTTCCCCGGTCGAGCCGACCCATTCATGCTACAACTACACTTCTAATATAACTGCAGCATGGCTCTACCAAGTATAACACACATACATAGTACTTGTCACTATGTATGTTTGTTATCGCAAAATGTAGTTAATCACAAAAGAGACATACTTGCAATGCTGATGGAACTGTTACAACCTGGTAAAAAACATTGTGCTTTTATATAATTAGTTAGCAGTACACTGTGTGATGTATGATCTAAGCTTTGTTGTTCTGGGTGCAATACATTACTCACTTCAGATTGCAACGAGGACGGACTAGATGATTCAGATGGTTCCCGTTCTGCAGTTGAACATGATGCTGTTCTATCAGTTCATTGCCAGCAATTATGATATACACGGCATGACAACTGAAATAATGTAAAATACAAAAAATGAAGTCAGAGTGAAAAAATAAAAATAAAATAGATTTATTTCAAACTCAAATATAAATAAAATATTTATCAAGTTAAATGTTACTGCACAAGGACGGATTTAATGCCCTATATTATTTAATAATTAAGGACTGACAGACTACCAGCAGTCCAAAAACAATGAAAAATCAACTGTCTCCTTTCTTGGTAGTTGATAAAACTGGTTAATCTCATAAATAAGCTAGTATGTTTGTCAGATATAGCTAGGGCAGATGTGAAAAAATAAAACAAGTTCTTGAGTTGATATACAATCAGTGTAAAAACATGTATAATTATCAGATATATGGATCACATTTAATAAATTGAAATGTTAAACATGTTAAACACTTACCTCACGTAGCGCAAATAATTCCTCACGTGGAAAATCGAAGACAAACAATGTGTGTGATCTTATTCTCATAAGTGTCAGTGCCACAGCTGATGTATAGATGTTCAAGACGAACTATTGGTGCATTTTGCGAGTGCCACACTACACGTTCACTGTACTCGAAACTTGTACCTAATAAAGAAGCTACAATTATTATATTGATATTATTCAAGTAAACTCAGTTATAAAGCATTTCTTAGAGGAAGACATACCACATCGTGATATGTACCAACTATTTACCTGCTGTGTTCGAACCAATTGTTGAGAGATCAACAATTGCATTTTACTTTTACAACAAAACAATAACACGATAACAACACGTAATTTAATTCTTGTGACATAACAGTGACAGCGGCCTACCTGTCGGATACGATGTTGCCACTTAACGGTCATAAAATCTATGGAATGATATCGATTTTTATTCGATTAATAATATCATAAAAAGAATAATCTTTGACGCGTTTTAAGTTCTGCACGCTTTTTAAAATATAATTTCCTTTATTTATTGAAACTCTATTTCAAATGTATTTTTAAGAACAGTTAGCTTGTGCTGTATTGTTTTGTTATGCTTTAGAGAATTCGTGGTAAATCAGCTGGAAATTAACTTCTTGAATTATCATAACATGATTCCATTTTAAATGTTATGTTAAAAACAGATAAGAATAACAGTTAACTTGTGCAGTAGCGTTTTGTTATACTCTAAAGAATTCTTGGTAAATCAGCTAGTAATTCGCTTGTTTAATTATCATAACTATAAATGTGAAGGTTGTCAATGAATTCAACCGAGCCTATAACAATGGTTGTTTTAGTTTTTAATGGTTGACTGCCGCTTTTGATGACTTGAAATTAATAAAAACCTATTTTGCGCAATAAGTTTTTTCTCTTTGGTAATGAATAAACCACAGAAACCCCTTTAATGTATAATAGTCCTTTTTTTGATACAAGTAGCACATTTTAAGGAACCGCAAAAACAACTTTGTTATTTATACAAACACTATGAAAAACAAAATAATTTGTTGCTGGCGATAATGATAGTGGTATTTTGACTCGATTTAAAATATATGCTTGTTACTACTGAACTCTTCATGGGCCTGCGAGTCCGACTCGCACTGAACCACTTTTTTTCAACATTTAGTTTTATTCTAATAAATAGTTTTTTCGTTTAAGCGGAGCTCTTTTACTTTAGGTTTATTACCTCTTTATCTACAATAATCAATCTGAGTAAGTAAAGTGTGTAAATACGATTCTTAAATTGTAAAAATAATAATTGGATTTGAACATCTTAGGTAGGTATTTAGTTTTATTTATTTAGAAAATATTAATCTCACAATTATTTATTGTAATAATATAATTTATCACACAGCTAACGCCCTCATTAGCAATGTAATGGTGAAAGAATTTTCAAAATCGGTCTAGTAATTTTTGAGATTAGCCAAAAAACGTATTCATTGAAAGTAGCGCCCTCTATAATAAAATTAACCCTATATTAGATATCTAAAATTATACATAACAATCTAGTGGTGAAAGAGTTCTTAAAGTTGGTCAAGTACTTTACGAGTTAAGCGAATAAAATATTCTTTGATAGTAGCTCCCTCAATAATAAAATGCATCCTACGTTTTAAGCACCATAGCAAAAAACGATTCAACATAGCCTAATCCGCACACACAGTAAAAACATAACCATCCTTTTTCGTCTGTAGTCGGTAAACATTTGGTTAATAACGGTTGCGTATCGACTGCTTTGGATAAATATCCATTGTCAACGGTTATTTTAAACCTATATCATAACATCGTAATAATTATCGAAAGATCATATAAGCATTGTAATAATGACACCATAAGTAATCGATCGAAAAGGGGAATCGATTTTTTAATGATTTTTGTGATTGGCAACATTTTTTATTTTATTCACAGACTAATGAATTACGTATTTACCTAATTTTATTTTTATCTTTTCGGTACTTTTAATTTGTGCAAAAATATTCCCATTGTTTTAGGATAAATGAATACCGCGATTAATAACCATAAATAAAGATATATTTTTTTAACAAATGCACATTGTTGGGCGTTCCATGGCCTAATATGGGCATCCCCCTTTTCTTAATTGTAGGATCCCAAGAAGATGGCATTAACCATAAATCTTCTCTATTGAAATTAGGATGTTTTTTTTAATTTCAATAGCCTCGTGTTTTTTTTTCCTTGGTAGGAATCGGTGTCCTTTTGCGAGGATTTCTGGCTTATTAAATCTGATGTAATGGTGGGGACGATCTTGAACTTGTTCATCCATCATCAACATCCAACATCCCAGAGCGTCAGTGCTTCACGTCGGCTATATTTTCTTTCACGCGGGATTATAATATAGATCTTTTTCTTTGTCCTATGTAAAAGAGACCACATTCGTAAACTAGCTTGTACAATCCTGCATTTTGTAGAGGAATATTACGCTTGATGGATGGAAGAAATTGACAAATCTTCTTCGGCGGCTTGTAGTATGTTTTAATGAAGATTTTTTTTTCTTTTTGGAAAACTTACAGCTAACATTAACAGTAAATAAATGAATAACAACTAGAAGTCCATTGAAAAACGTCTTTAAATAATATGAGATTAAAAACAATAATTCTACATTCTACTATTCTACTATTGAACATTGTACTAAAACACATCAAAAGAGTGACAGTAGATCTCTTAAAGTGAGTCTCGTGAGTGATTCGTATAATTTGATGTTTTGATCAAAAAGATACGCATTTGTCTATTCATTTCAGTAACGTATTTTGCGCACGTCTAGTTCCTGACACAGCTTCATTTTGTAGTAAAGACTATTTGTCTTTGTAATAGTAAATTTCGTAGTACGGGAGAAACTCGGACTAATGCAACTCAGTGACCAACATTAGATGAGCTTACTGCTTTTTTAAAGGCCGGCAATGCACCCACAATTCCCCAGGCGTTGCAGTTGTTCATTTTTTTCATTACAATTTCATTCATTCATTCATGGCTACTTATCATCACATGAGCCGCATGCTCGTTTATCTAGTCATCCATAAAAAAAATAAAAACGAAAAAATTTTGAGAGAACCTGCATGTCTGAGAAATAAAATAATTCGAAGACATATGAAGTTTGCCAACATACACTGGTGAAGCGCAGTGACCTATCATCATCATCATCATCATCATCATTACAGCCCTTCACAAGTCCACTGCTAAACATAGGCCTCCCCCAAGTAATGCCACAAAGCACGGTCCTGAGCCACCTGCATCCATCGATTTCCTGCATGTCCTACCAGGTCGTCACTCCATCTAGTGGGGGTCGCCCTACACTACGCCTACCGGTACGAGGCTGCCACTCGAGAACCTTTCCTCCCCTTCTTTCTTCTTCGAGCTATATGGCCGGCCCATTGCCACTTCAGCTCACTAATCCGTTGGGCTATGTCAGTCACTCTGGTTTTACTGTGGATATCTTCTTTTATGAGTTTATCACGCAGAGAAACTCCGAGCATAGCCCTCTCCATAGCTCGCTGAGCGACCTTGAGCGTCCTCATACGGCCAGCAGTGAAGGACCACGTCTCTGATCCGTAAGTCATCACTGGCAACACGCACTGGTTGTACACTTTAGTTTTCAGAGATTGAGGTATACCTGACGAGATATATTGAGGTATACAGTGACCTAACTACTCCATAATCCACTCACAGACGAGAAGCTTGGCTTGTGCTTGTTCATATGACGTATGTATGACATCTATAAAAAGTTACCCGTGAAAGACGTGGAAGTAACATTTCATGAAACTAATATCACGAATTGTATCGCATAGTATTTTATCTTCTATTCAAATTCAGGCATTTAAATTGCTATGCAGTTTGTTTGTAAAAAAATTTACACCAGGTAAGGTTAGTTAGGTCAGAGACGACACTCATCGCACTATTCGCAATACTGCTCCCCACTACAGTTGATGGAGTATTTTTCGTTTGAAAAAACCTCGTCAATTGCTTAGAATCCGTGCGTTAAAGAGTTAGGTTCGCCCGTGTGCATTGAAAACGATTCGCGATTTTTTTTAAAAATGTTTTCATGTATGTAGTAATAAAATTATGTATTTTCAACCTTTACACCAAACTTCTTACACACTTCATCACAGATGATGCAGAGTCGATAAAATATTAAATGGATTATATTCACTTTTTCACCGTATGATGCTAAAATCGCATTTATATTACGATACAAAAATCAAATCGTTACCGGATATTAAGGAGTGACGGAATTTTGAATAGACGGAAATCAAACGTACTCAAAAACGTTGATATTTGCAATTATTTAGAAACGTATAGAGGAATAAATCGTTGGGTAATTACACCGGAAATTTTACTAACGCAATTTTTTTAGAGAAATAGGTACTTTGAAAATCTTATTGCATCCTTCGTATTGCAAGGGATGAATAACCATCTTAATATTGAGATTGAAAATGTTAAAATCAAAGCTTATGGTATTTTATACACGATAAAAATAGCTTTGTTGGAAAATGTGCCAATGAGAATTATTAAGTCCGCGCTTTGTTACCTGTAAGGTGAATATAAAGTGTAAATAAACAAAATAAAAGCTAGCAACCCGGCTTGGTTTCCCTGACTCTATAGGGCGTAGTGCTTGCGGTGTAGCGCTCCTGGATTAGATTTATATTCAAATCTTTTTAAACTTATTCTTAACAAAACTGTAAGATAACCAAATGTTGACTAAGTAGTTTTAAAATGACCTTACGATTGAATGAACTTTAACCTCTCAAACACCAAGCGGCCAAATTTGATCGCTTCGATGTTCCGCCAAAATTCAAGCGGTCAAATATAACCGCACCCACCCACTGCTCTTTAACCCATAAAAACTTATGTATAGAGACTACTTTTCTATAAAGAAGTTAGCATTATAGACTCAATATGAAATTTTCTGTCTTCTAGTGCAATAAAAAGTTAGTTATCCTAAAGATGATATCTACGATGAAAGATGTAATCTACGTTCGTTTCGTACGCCATTTTCGCGTGAATGTTATCGTGTTGATTTTTGGATTTTTTTAGTGTTTTATTAGTGTTTAGTATAGTATTTTATTACAAAATTGTAATGAAAGTTTTTGTGAGAACATAATTCATCTTTTTACGTAAATAATTTCGAGTAATATATATATATATATATATATATATATATATATATATATATATATATATATATATATATATATATATATATATATATATATATATATATATATATATATATATATTGGTTATCAAAATATATATATATATATATATATATATATATATATATATATATATATATATATATATATTGGTTATCAAAATACAATAAAATCTTTTTGTAATGAAGTAAAACCTGACTAGTTTTCTAACCACAGGATAGAAAATTTTGTATAGATTTTATAATGCCAAACTTCTAATAGCAAAGTAGTCTCTTAATATAAGTTTTAATGGTTTTAAGTGATGTGAGTGGGTGCCGTCGCATGCGACCGCTCGGGATTTGCCTGAATTTGATTGAATGGTTAAATATAAGTACATAATATAGGCAACTTCTTTGTAAATCCTTTGGATATTTTCAATCTTATCCATAACAAATGCTATTTAAACTCTTTGAACTTAGGTAATTTTAAGTTAATTACACCACTAAAATAAGGAAATTTCCTACGAGTAACTAGCTAACGCAGAAACGCATAAATCGGGGGGCACGGCAGTGCCCCCGCCAAGTCGAACGCGAAGCAAACACTGCCGTACCATCCTTTACTGGAACCATTTCGCCGCATTTTTAGGCCCCTATTTGAGACTCTCTGGATAATACCAGAATGCGAAACGAAGGAGCTTTATCAAGCCTACAATTGACTGGTTATTCAATCATCGTTTTCCAAGTGGTAATTTTCCATCGTCAATGGGTAGCGGTTCTGGCGACAGATTGGTGCAAGGGTGTCATGTAGCACCTGGTTTTGTACCCTTCAACGGCCAAGTCACACAACGTTAACTAGAATAATAAAGAAATCGCAGTAAGGAACCTTAGACTTGGCACGACTTTGTCTAGATTTCATTACTTTTTAGAGATAAACAAGCAGCTCCATCGAGACTTGGCTAGTTTTTTACAGAATGTTTTTGGTGGGATTAAATCTACACTAACGACCACTCGCAACGGCGTGTGTGCACGGTATAAATATGGAACAGTACGTAAACTACCTACAAACACTCAAAACGGCACACTCACAAAAAAATGCACAACTACGAGACTCCTAAGCGGACGTCGCGGTGCTCTCACCTCTCAGTAGTGAGTGCCGCGTCAAGACGAGTGGTCACGTTTAAATTCATCTCCATGAACTTTTTGAAAATGCCACAAA
Organism: Parnassius smintheus behrii; assembly: GCA_036936625.1. Taxonomy (NCBI): domain Eukaryota; kingdom Metazoa; phylum Arthropoda; class Insecta; order Lepidoptera; family Papilionidae; genus Parnassius; species Parnassius smintheus. The sequence goes on along the minus strand of JAUPFT010000003.1, from coordinate 55,400,591 downwards.
CGTATTTGTTATAAGGCTGGTTGAAGTATGATGTTTAAACTATCGTCTTTTGTTGAGATTAATATTTAAATTCGATTGATTGATCACTACCTCGGAAGTAGGAGTATCGGAAAAGGCGCGTTAGAACTGGTGCCAAATCTGAAGCGCACGTCCTCAGAACAATTGTGGGGGATTCCGTCAAGCCTACGCGGCTTGTGGATGTCCAGGGAGAGGAGTGCTTTACGTACTGAGTACTGTATGAATCGCACATCGGGCATAGAACACTCACACCGCGGGGAGGCTGGCGGTGTGTTCACCCTGTCATCGAGAGTCGAGTTGGATGCAGAAAGAGAGCCTAAAAGATCGGCGGCGTGGGCCAGTGAGTCGTCCACCCTGTGCAGAGATGATAGTAATGGCTTATAGAAATTCCCTTGGTAGCCTTGGAGCCAGCAAGAGACCTGAATGCATGGGTTCCCGAAGAAAAGTGAATTAATTTCTCCCCAATTCTGCCAATGTGCTCATACTTTGCCTTGGCAATAATTTTTTCCAAGAACCGAGATGCGAAGTTATACTTCTTTTTAAGCTTGCTGTTGTTTACATCTCGAGCCGTTGAAGCGTCAGTTGAGGCCTGATAACACTCCTGCTTACTACGTAATGCAGACTTACAGAAGCGATCAAACCAAGGTTGAGATCAATTATGACTTTTTATATTTACGCGAACGCTACACATTAAATGAAACTAATTTGAGATAGATAGATAGATAGAAAATTCTTTATTGCACTCAAACAAAACAATTTGGTACAAAGGCGAACTTAATCCCGAAAAGGCATTCTCTGCCAGCTAACCTTTTGTAGTGTGGTGAGAGCTATGGGTAGAGCCGCGAGAGAAAGAAAAACTAACTTATTTATTCATACTATTCAAAACGCATTATATAATATTATGTATATGTTAGTTTATACATATATACACTCATACACATACATATATATATATATATATATATATATATATATATATATATATACATGCATACATTATATTTAAATAAAATATATACTAAACCAATAAAGCATACAATATAGTATACGAAATTATAATAAACATAATCAATAAAATTAATCAAGTAATTTTAAATAATATGCCTCAAGCTTACGTTTAAATGTATTTATTGAAGGAGCATCTTTTAAATCTCGTGGAAGGTTATTCCAAAGTGTAATTGAATATACCGTGAAGGAATCCGAGTAGTATGCAGATTTATGCATCGGGATAGTTAGAGTTTTGTTGGTCATCGACGGGATAAGCTTAAATATGAAAAACGCTCTTTTAGATAAACTGGGGAACAAGGATTGTGAAGAATACCATACAGAGTGGTTAGAAGGTGTGTGTTCCGGCGAAAACGGATGTCGAGCCACTTAAGTCTTGAGCGAAATTGTGATATATGATCAAACTTGCGCAGGCCAAAAATATAGCGTATGCACAGATTGAGCAGACGGTCGAGTTTGCTAAGCAGCTCCTCAGTTATATCTGGATAGGTAATATCGGTATAATCAAAAATAGGAAGCAACAGAGAGTTGACTAGCGTAACCTTGGCCGTCTGAGGAATAAATTTTTGCCAGAGCTTTAGCTTTTTTCCAAAAATACGTCTCCTGACCTCATTAACCTGTAGCACCCCACTTAGATCGTCAGCCAAAATTAAGCCAAGGTTCTTAACCTGCCTAACGTATTCTAAATCTACACCGTTTAGAGTGACCTTAGGTAGGTATTGATAGTCAAGTCGACATGTCATTTTTCTGCTCCCTATGATTATAACCTGTGTTTTGGCAGGATTTAATATTAGCCCATGACATCTTGCTCACTGATGAACTGCAGCAAGATCAGAATTCATTCTGTCAACAGATGAATTTAGGTCATTTAAACTAAAATGCTGATACAGCTGGACATCATCTGCGTACAGGTGATACTTGCTGAAATTTATTACGGAAACAAGTGCATTGATAAACACAGAAAAAAGCAACGGAGATAAAACACCGCCTTGAGGAACACCAGCAACAACGTTACACCAATCGGAGAACTTATCATCAACACGTATGCGTTGCCGGCGTCCCCGAAGATAGGAACTGAACCATTGTAGAACTGACGATGTTAAATTCAGGGATTTCAAAATTGCTAACAGGATGTCATAGTCAACACAGTTAAAGGCGTTACTGAAGTCCAGAAGGACAAGAAGAGTGAGTTGACGATTATCCATCGCGAAGTGGATATCATCAGTTATTTTAATTAAGGCCGTGGAAGTACTGTGCAGAGATCGGAAACCAGACTGATAATGATTAAAGAGGTTGTGTTTGTTTAGAAATTTTAAGAGTTGGCCATGAACAACCTTTTCAAGAATTTTGCAGAAGAAGGAGAGGATAGATATTGGCCTATAGTGGCTGAAATTAGTAGGAGAACTATTTTTGGATTACGGATTTAATCGCGTAAAATTTTGACTTTTGATTCCCGAAGTTTCGGGTGCTTTATAGTACGAACTTTAACGTCGCACCTTTGACAAAATATGGCCCGTGCTGAGCGAATAGACTGTACACCAAGGAAAATTGAACTAAAAAATGTTTTTATTGTACCTTGGTCGTGGATGAAATGAAAATTAAGCAGTTGATGAAATACCATGCCAGCAGCCAAAGGAATTATGGCTATGTCTACTACGGGTTTGATATAATATCCGATAATTTCAGTGAAGCTACTCGGTTATACCGACACAACGTGGAAAGTACCCATAGCCAATTTTTTGATTAAATTTGAATTAAAATCTGAGTTTGATCAGGCTTTCAAAAACTGGCCATGATTATATTTAATAATAAAATCATAATTTTATATAACACTAAAACACCCTTCACTAATCGACGACAAATCGACAACCGATGGGGGGAAAAGTTTCTCAAGTGGCAGCTTCGTACCGGTGGGTGAAGTGCAGGGCTACCCCCCATATTGATGGAGTGACGACTTGGTAAGACCGTGCTTTGTTGCACCTCTCGTAGGAGGCCTATGTTGAGCAGCGGACTTGTGAAGGGCTATAGGCAATGAATGAAAAAATACTGAAAATCACTTTTATCAACTCTGAACTTATGTTCGGACTATGATGTTTTGTTTATCGATGAATAATATCGTCATAGTCCTTACGGTGTTTATGCATGTAGACAGCGGCACCAGTGTATCGATACGTGTACAATTTGATAGAATGCGTAAATGCAATACAAACACAAATACTGTAATGTGCGTGTATAGTGACGCGATTCATTTTTGCATTTGTAGTGAAGTATACAATAGTGTTTTTTCTTGCGCCCCCCCCCCCTGATATTGGCAGACTTTTTGTTTAGGAATTAACGCACATGGCCTCTCCAGTTGGTAGAATACTCAGAAATAACATGATACAAACATAATTTAAATTGTAAGTACCAACAATCTTGTTTTGTGGGTAGGTAGCAAAACAAAATTTAACGAATCAAAAATTAAAAACTGAAGGTGGCCGAATTTAACTGCGATATTGGGACCTTAAAATCCTCAGTCCCATTCTCGTTACCATGGGCGTTGAAAAGTGCTAGATAATATTTTAAAATAAAAATTAAACGGGGAAATAGTATAAAAATCGTTTCTTTCCTTTCTAGCATAAATTGCTTACTATTAGAGAATGTGCTAGCAAAACAAAAACGTTATCGTTTGATTCAAATATTGAAGTACAAAGTATTCAGAAAATGGCAAAAAGTCCAGAAAAAAAATGCCTGGCATTTTTTTTGGACTTTTATTTGGGACAGCTAGGACAGCTATTTTATTCTTGTCTGCCGAAAAACGAAACTAGACTCTTTGGGATGGTGTTACAAATTGAATAACCTGTTAGAGTAGTTGGTAAGAATGTTTACTGAAGCACCCTGTTTTCAAGTTCTAAGTTGATTGAAACGCCGATATCTGGTAATTGCTAATAGTTTTCTTGTTACCGTTAACAGGAAAGTTAAGATAGTTTCCTCACATACGAGTACCATTATTTAGCTCGGCAATTTAATAATGGGAACTATAATATATTTTGTGTTTTAGCGTGTGCACATTAAGTAATTACTCAACGAACTATTACAACTTTTCAAACTACCACCGCTGGGCAATCTATAGGACATACCTGCCAGAGTTGCCATGATTAGCAAACGAATTGGCTTATTTATTTTTAAACTGGTATTAAGAAGACGCATCTGGTATGTGTCCCCTTATCGCCATTTTATATGAGAGGGGGCAAACAAGCAAGCGAGTACCTGATGGTATGTGACTACTTCTGCCCATGAAGAGTTGCAACACCGAGAGTATTGCAGATGCGTTGCCGGCAATTTATCCGGTCATAATAGTCCGGAAAAATTGCTGGTGGTGGTCGATTCCAAAAAGACGTTGTGCGAGAAATGAATTTCTCGTAAATTTCAAATTGGCGAACCACCAATCATCCAGATGGTATGGTTGGTATCTAGAGTTTTGATGCAATGTGAAATGATGAAATTGAGCGACTGGAATCAGTCCGAACAATTCCTCAGAGCATTCCCCGTAGTAGATACGTAAGAACACACAGTGATGCAACGTCTCTTCGCAGCGCTAGTGAGTCACGCCGACCAGAAACAGCTCGATCACCGACGATACGAATCACTTTGCGCTGGATGCTAGAGTACCCAGAAACTAAGGAGATACGACAAAAGGGTTCTTTTTATTAATAGTATAGTTGTAGCATGAATGAGTCGGCTCGACCGGGGAATGACCACGTTCTCACAGAATACCAGCGTAAAATAGTAGCTTAATGCTGCTGTGTTTCGTATGGTGAGTGTAGAGAACCGGAGACTCTTTCTACTGGAAAAGAGGCATTCCATCTTTGTCCTCACGGGTGACAACGCATATGCATTTTTATTCGTAATCGAGGATGGATGTAAATGTCTATGGGCCACAGCAACCATTTACCATCACGTGGACTGTGTGCTCGTTTGTCACCTTGTCTTATAAAAAAATTCAATCCGAGATATATACGATATCCATGGAACAATAATCAAATTAAAATTATTTTTGTTAATGGCTAATTTAATATTGATTAGTTTAAAAAAATGGAATTCTTTTTTCTAATTAGTTATTTTTTTACTGACCTGCGTAATGTTTTCATCGCATTTGAATCTTTTCATTCTCTTTTTATTCTTTCTCTTACACATTTTTCTCCATTAATTATTAGTGCTTGCGCTGCTTTTTCTGGACTAAGGGGTATAGAGAGACAGTAAAATTGCAAGCACTGAGCTATTCCATCTTAGTCCTCAGATAAGACAACGGGTTTTTGTTTAAAGTTGGCTGAAGTTGTCCATTACTACCATGACTGCTTAACCATTTACCGTCCGATCGACTTTAAATTCGTCTACCATACAAGTTTTATAGAATAAAAAAAAGCTTTCCAAACATATTTATTAGCCTTGAAATTAGGTTTAGTTATAGAAAACTTTTTAACAAGGCTTTTAAAAGTTACAAAACCTAGTACCTTGAAGTAGTTACGATGTTTGGAAGAGCTCTTCGTTTTCAAGTTGTAAATTGATTAAAACGTCAAAGTCTGATAACTGCTAATAGTTTTCTTGTTAACCTAGAAGTGGAAAGTTCAAAAGCAGGTCTCTAAGTTTTACTTTGTTCTTTGTAGCTAATTATTTGATCACTGCTTTCTGAAACTTTGTTATTTCATGATTATTTTTTCTTTTTTGTTGATAATTTTCTTTTATGCCTTTTGTTTTCGTTGACTTTTTGAAATCTATATAACAAATATTTTTCTTAAAGAATATTTTTGTATTATTCATTTAAATAAATAATTGAGAATTTTGTTGTAAAATACAGTATAATATTATCTATTTCCTCTATAATAGATAAAAGATAATACAATTAAGTAATTGCGAGCAATTATCTCGACATCGTCCGAAATTTGATATAAAAAAGTAGTGTAATCGAAAGTAATAGAATAGAATAGGATAGAATTGAATAGAATATTTTTTATTCAATATAGATTACATGTAATTCTTATAGAAAGTTATTTTTACTTTACCACTGGTTCGAAAAAACCTCTATTCTGGGAAGAACCAGCAAGAAACCCAGCGGGATTTTTTAGTTGAGTTTTACAATATGAATGGTTACAACATATTTTAGAGAGAGCTAGAGAGTGGTTATTATACCACTTAATAATGTAGTGAATATGTAATTATCTCGCATTACATATTCACTACAATATTGTTATATATTTGACGTGTAAACGAATTCTCACAGTCCTTTTCATCATCCCGCGGGTGTTGTAAGAAGGGAACTGAAATAGGAGATGGAAAGTAGCATCTTCCTGATAAAAATTTAAAAGTTATAAAAAATACAGAGACTACATTTATTTACGTCACAACAAATCAATCATTTTCAAAACGCTTTTTATTTTTATTTTTGGTCACTGTATTTTAGTTGAAGGGTTTTCAAATTTTTATTTAATCCTATTTCACTTACAAAGTTTACATATGTCGTGTGTTTTCAAAATTTTAAATTTTTCTGTTTATTTTAAACTCTTTAAATAACTCCTTTATACTCTCTAAGTATCTGTCTGTCTTTCTATGTGTATGATATCTTAAAAAATATTCATCATCATCATCATCATCATTACAGCTCTTCACAAGTACACTGCTGAACATAGGCCTCCCCCAAGTAATGCCACAAAGCACGGTCCTGAGCCACCTGCATCCATCGACTTCCTGCATGTCTTACCAAATCGTCACTCCATCTAGTGGGGGGTCGCCCTACACTACGCCTACCGGTACGAGGCTGCCACTCGAGAACCTTTCTTCCCCATCTGTTATCGGTTCTTCGAGCTATATGGCCGGCCCATTGCCACGTCAGCTTTCTAATCCGTTGGGCTATGTCAGTCACTCTGGTTTTACTGCGGATATCCTCATTTCTGAGTCTATCACGCAGAGAAACTCCGAGCATAGCCCTCTCCATAGCTCACTGAGCGACCTTGAGCGTCCTCATACGGCCAGCAGTGAAGGACCACGTCTCAGATCCGTAAGTCATCACTGGCAACACGCACTGGTTGTACACTTTAGTTTTCAGAGATTGAGGTATTCCTGACGAGAAGATGTGTCGTAATTTCCCGAACGCTGCCCAGCCGAGTTGAATCCGTCGATTGACCTGTCGGTCAAAGTTGGACTTACCTAGTTGGACTATTTGTCCCAGGTAAACGTACTCGTTAACAACTTCGAGCATAGTGCTCCCAACAACTACCGGCATAGATGTGACATAGACATTAAACATGATCTTTGTTTTGTCCATATTCATCTTAAGACCTATCCGTTGGGAGACACCATTGAGATCATTGAGCATAGTGCTTAGGTCCTCCAGCAATTCTGCCATAAGGTCTATATCATCGGCAAAGCGAAGGTGAGTGATGTACTTGCCATTGATGTTAATACCGTATCCTTTCCAGTCCATTAGCTTGAAAACGTCTTTCAACGCAGCGGTGAAGAGTTTCGGGGATATAACGTTACCCTGTCTTACACCTCTCTGTAGTTGGATAGGTTTCGAATGGTTCTGTACTTGGATAGCCGTCGTAGCCCTACTGTACAAATACTTCAGCACTTCGATATACCGACAGTCAACTTGGCACCGCTGAAGGGACTGTAGCACCGCCCAAATTTCGACGGAATCAAAGGCTTTCTCATAGTCCACATATGCCAGGCAATGTGGCAGATTGTACTCTTCGGTCTTCTGTATAATCTGCCGCAGGGTATGTATGTGGTCTATGGTACTGAAGCCTTTTCGGAAACCGGTTTGTTCGGGAGGCTGGAAGTCGTCGAGTCAGCGTGCGAGATGATTCGTAGTGACTCTCGAAAACAGCACGTAGACGCGGCTCAGAAGGGAAATCGGTCTGTAGTTCTTCAAGAGAACGTTGTCACCTTTCTTAAAGAACAAGACCACCGCACTTCTGCTCCATGCCTACGGAGTAGTGTCACCATGGAGGACGGAATTGAAGAGCTTCTGAAGGACTTCAAGTACCGGTGTTCCACCCGCTTTCAGAAGCTCCGCTGTAATTCCATCCTCGCCCGGGGTCTTGCCGTTTTTAAGGTGGTGGAGAGCGATTCTAATCTCGCTTAGACTGACGTCCGGGATATCACCGGAATAGTGTCGGATAAGACTTGCTCTTGGATCGTTACTCACACTTGCGTGTGACTCCAACGATGATGTGTACAGCTGCCCATAAAAGCTCTCAATCTCACTCAAAATCTCAGGTGTCCCGGAAACGATGCTGCCACATTCAGTCTTCAGCTTTGATAGTTGGTTCTTACTGGCAGACAGATCTCTGGCAAAAACTTTGGAGCCCTGGTTCCGCTCAATCGCTTCTTTAATACGAGCAGTATTAAATTTGCGTAAGTCTCGCCGCATGCATTTGGAGATCTGTCTGTTCAGTTGCCTGTATGGTGTCAAATCTGTTGACGATTGCAGCCTCATCTCCCGTCTAACTGCCATGAGATTAAGAGTGTGATTGGTGAGTTTTTGTGTTCTTCTGCGGCGGTTCTTGCAGAACTTAGTTCCGACCGCATGCACAGTTTCCACGAGATTGTCATTCATATCGTTGCAATCGTCTAGGCACTGAAACCGGTTACGTAACTCGAGCTGAAGAATATTAAAACATTAATTTTACCACCGTACTACTTCGTTTTATGATTTTTTTATTATACTCTCGTACTACTGACACCGTTATGTTGACAGTGTGGGTAAGGTCAGTAAAGGATTGATTAATGGCAGTATGAAAATAGTTCGGAGTTTTTAGTGGAAAGGTTTAGAAAGAGAACAGTTGGAAGATGGAGAGCTGCTCAAAAAAGTCCTAATCGAATTTGATGACTGCGTTAACAGCAGAAGTTAACAAAAATTTAAAATAGTCGGGTATGCATAACTTTCAATGAGAATATAAACCATATATCTTGAATCCACAACCAAAATGTATTTAATATCTAATGATTAACTTGTTATTTCTCATGATAAGTGAATTGTATTCTTTTTGTGAAATAAACGTAAACCGTAAAACATTTGCCAAAAGTTAAGCTTATGTATCTCTTAGTAGAATACGATCTTTAGACAACATTGTAATAACTGATCTTATTTAAAGAAAACTCTTCAACCGTTCTCATACTAGAGAAGAGAAAGAGCGATTGAGAATCACGTTACGTGGGTCACTATTAGTTTTTTTTATAGAATAATGGCGACAGATGAGCGCATTCCACCCGGTAGTAAGTGGATGATGTAGCTCATAGACATCTACATTTATCCTCGATTAAGAACCAAAATTCAGATGCTTTGTTAGCCCTGAGGACTAAGGTAGATTGCTTCGTTTCCAGTAAAAAGGATCTTCAATTCTCTACACTTGCCATACAAAACACAGCAGCCTTAAGCTGATATTTAAGCTGTCATTTTGTGAGAACGTGATCCTACCCCGATCGAACCAACCCATTCGTGCTACAACTAATACATCTGCAACGAGGCTCTAGCACGTATAAAATGAAGCTGAAGCAAGGTTATAAAGTTGTCTTTGAATAACCAAACACTAACAAAAGAGCCTTAACATGGTCTACCAGCTACGTGCCTTCGCAGTATTCCCCTCGATGTTCTTCTGTTTCATCATTGAACACTCAGAAGTTCATAAACAGATGCTTATTTACCTGGCCCTATCAAAAGGGATAAAACTCTTAAACAGTTTACAAAAAATTAAAAATGCATTAGTGTCTCTAGGTGACTTGTCACTGGTTTTTCACAATCAAACCTATCTATAAATCATTACAAATAAATCTCAAACGTTGTTTTAAACTTTGTATGACATTTTATACTTCCATATTTCAAGCTTTAAGCTCTAGCACTCTAGCTCTAAGGTTTAAAGTGGGGAATCAAAAACTAACGGAAAACTTGGTTATGGCTCGTGGTGCTGCCACTCATTAACAGCCGGCCACAAGTTGCCCTGCGGGCTTACTATTATTATTATCTTTCTAAGATTCCCCTAAATAGACTTTAAAGACACCCAAATGATAACGGGTTTTTTATCGTTTTACCCCGTGGCATTTTTCTTATAAATATAGTTACGAGGAATTAACTATAAAACATTTTGTAATCATAATGATAAAAGATAATAAAATCTAGGCATGATTCATTAAAACATTTTAAAGTTATTAAATTACTTCACAAAACTGCTAACAACTATTTATGGATGCCCTGTTGTAAATTGATAGAAACACCAAAGTCTGATAATATTTGATAGCTAGCTTCAAATAGAAGGTTTATAGAAATTGTTATTAACATATGCTATTTTGTAGTACTCTAGAAAAAATCTATAAAATTTCGTATTTAGTTTTGAAGTAAAGTAGTTTTTAAATTATTTACCTAATAACTTAAATGTTATTTATGATATGTTCTCACTGAGAACTGAGAGCGAGAGGTGTTGTCATCTCTCAAGGAGGGTCTGTTAAAGAATGGTTGCCGCTGGTGGGGCTGCGGATGTATGCGAAAGAGTTACCGTAATCTAGCTGTAACGCAGTGAAGGCGGAATATGAGATTTAGTCAGCGCGAGTCATACAAAAAGTGATTCTAGAGACTAACATGCGTAGACATATTCTAGTGAAAATAGAGGAATCACTTGTGCATTAATATATTTTTCAATAAATAGATCACCATTAAATGATTGTACCACCTTATATGTCCGGGCGAGGGTTATACTGCGTTTAGAAGCGATTACGCAATATGCAAAATAGTGAACTACGAGTAACATACTGAGTACATAACAGATTACCCGTGGGACATTTACACGGCAGCCTATTTTAATTTAATGTTATTTAAGATGAAACTATATTTTATGATAACTATAAGCCTTATATTTATATATATTATAATCGGTTAAAATCTACTTTGATTTCTACAAAGAATGTAGGAATCAAAGTAGAAGTTTTAACTGAGATCCAAAACCTATGTGAGAACGCTACACTGCAGATATAATTATTACTGTTATAATATAAATAGGTCCGCTTGACCGGGGTAGGACCACATTCTCAAAATAGCAACTTGCTGCTGCGTTTCGTTTGGAGAGTGTACCGGAAAATGTTTTCACTGGTAACGAGGCCTTCCAACTTTGTATTTAGGGAGGGAAACGCATCCACATTCTGATTCCTGTTTGAGGACAGATTTTTTAAATGTAAATTATGAGGTAAATGAGCTTGCGGTTCACCTGTCACCGTCATCACCGTCACTTTTGAATATCCGCAACACCAAGGGAATTAGGGCAGGTAGGTTGCTAGCCTTTTAGGAAATAATATGTACTTTTCTGCAAGGTCTTTAGGTCGTATCGGTCCGAAAATAACGCTAGCGACAGTAAATTCCACAGTTTAGTCGTGCAAGGCAGGAAATTACGTGTTAAACGCTCAGTATTAGGTCGACAGATATCGAGATGATGATGGAATTTTGAGTTTTGTAGTAGTGTACGATGGTGGAATATAAATGTATATAAATACAAAGGTGTTTGAGCCAAAGTATCCACTTACCATCAGGTGGACTGTGTGCTCGTTTTCAACCTGTATCTATAAATATTTTAACCATTTGATTGGACGCAATATCATTAACTTAAGTTAACAAAAATTTAAAAAAAATTAAAGAGGTCATACAAAGAGTTACAATAAGAATTTAATCATTACAATAAAAAATTTAATTTTATGTTCACGCTTAAATGGGGCAAACAAAAACAATTCGCGAGGTAGGTATTCAATAAAAAATAGTAGTTTATGTCGATTCAGCCTTTTCATACATAAAACAAACACTACGTACATAAAACGTTTTCCTTTTTTGAAATTTTAGAACACACAAATTCGTTGTCAAGGAGGCTCGAGGAAAAAGTATTCCACACAGCCCGGTAATTTTGCTTACTCTCTACACCTTACCGACCAGAAAACAGCAATGCAATGGTAAGAATGTGTTAGCTACCCAGGCAGATCTCCAGGTAGAGAAGGAGTCTCACCACCAAGTAAAGTAAACCTGATATCAGTCTTTCTCTATGTTATTTTCTTAATGTTTTACAAAATTCATTATTTTTTTAAATTATGAATTTATAGGTAGATCTTAAATGCCAAACAATTTTAAGTTAAGCTAATTTAAAGATTTTGATTTTAAATTATAGTGACAAATAAATTAAACATTTCAGAAATACGTAAAGTTGGTTGGGAAGGCCATTTTTTGCCCTAAAAAATTATGAGAGGAGAACTGTGCTCCCTTTATTGCTTGACAATTTATTTACTTTTATAATGTTACGTTTCAATTACTGGAAGTACTATTGTAACAAAAAACCGTTAGAGGAAAATTTTTGCAAATATAATAATAAATTTAACACACACATTAAAAGGAGTTCATATGTCTCACACATATATAGAGTACTCAAGCTCACTAGGTCTTAACTTATCTGCCGCAAGTGTACTGAAAGAGATATTTATGGCTTGCCACTAACGTTTAATTTACAAAGAACTCAAGTAGCTATTTTAACATTAAATATGTGAGCTTTCTTGACATTTAATTAGGTTTAAGGAGATTTAGTTTGGTCTTCGAGTCGAGGGGGAGAAGCGTGATACCAATATCCATACCCGGCCCGTGAAAACTATTACTCAAAAAAAACTCGGGGCCAGGACGTGTTGTAAAAGCCGCTGCGTTTCTAGCACTGTATCGTCCTTGTTTACTTTCTTAATATTCTTCTGTTTTCTTTCTGGATAATGATATAAGAGAAAATATTTTACTTTACGTATGTACTATATCCACCAATTCCATTTACATAAGATTTTTTCATAAATAAACTATTTTATGAACTAACCTTTTAAAATTACTAAAATGCTCAGTTATACACCACTGTTATGAAACATTCAGTTAGCAAATATAAAAAACAGAAAGAAAAACACAAAGACATGTTCACAACACTTTCTATATTGTCAGATTTAATTGAAAACTTAGATATTTGTTTGGTAATTGAAACCTCATTTTTATTTTGTAATGTATGTTTAAATATATATTAATTTAAATTGCTTTATTACAAGAATTATATGTATTGAAAAAAATATCGTGGTTTTGACAAAAAATATTGTAGTAATAAAATAATAAAGTTTAACAAAAGATGTTAAAATAACTTAATGCAGCATTATGTTGATTAACTTTATTATGAGTAAATCAAGCGTTTGAATTAATTACGAGTAATTCACGTTAGAATAACTTGTGTTGCAATTTCTCATTTCCTTTCTTCCCATAATATTTTGAAATTCACAAGACTTCGGAAACGATACTTGTTTAAAGAAACGAAACGAAATAAAAAAAATCGAAGAAAATAAGAAAAGAATTAACAAACTTCCGTCACTGACTTAATTTACACAGTGTTGATAGACGAGAAAGATTTTGTCTACTTTAAGAAACCTACAAATTTTAATTACTTTCAATTTAGTCTTCAACAGAATTCCACGCCGTCATTTAGGCCCTTTTTAATAAACAAGATTATAATAACGTGTAATATAGTTATAACAAAGAAAATTATACGTGGTAGAGCCATGCTGCAGTTATATTAGTAGTATAGTTGTAGCATGAATGGGTCAGCTCGACCGGGGAAGGACCACGCTCTCACAGAATGCCAGCGTGAAATAGTAGCTTAATGCTGCTGTATTTCGTATGGTGAGTGTAGAGAACCGGAGACCCTTTTTACTGGAAACGAGGCATTCCATCTTAGTCCTCACGGGTGACAACGCATCTGTATTTTGATTCGTAATCGAGGATAGATGTAGATGTCTATGGGCCACAGCAACCACTTACCATCAGGTGGACTGTGTGCTCGTTTGTCACCCTATCCTATAAAAAAAAAATGTATGTATTTAAACCGTGTAGGGACAATGTAAGAAAATCACATCTAGTCGTAAAAGGCAATTGAGGGAAATACACCAGGAGATAGATAGCAGTGTCTTCCTAATGAACAAAAAAAACTGCGATTACTAATCGGTCAGCTTAGCGTGGCAGCTACGGTAAACATTCCTTCATTAGGGGGAAGTTTCTGGGAAGAAATATGTAGGCTTTGATAGGCTCGTTTAGCCTTCGTGTATGATGTATGCATGAAAGAAATGAAATTTAAGCAGCTGTGCAGTGACGGTGTAATAGAATTCAGTACCTCGTATCATACCGTGGCGTGGGTGTAGTAAGAGGTGATGGAGGTAAAATGAAAAAAATGGTATCCAATGCTCAGTTGTGGAATTTTAAGAGGCTTTAACGGTATATACTAATAAACTTTTTTACGTGGTAGAGCCATGCTGCAGTTATATTAGTAGTATAGTTGTAGCACGAATGGGTCGGCTCGACCGGGGAAGGACCACGCTCTCACAGAATACCAGCGTGAAATAGTAGCTTAATGCTGCTGTATTTCGTATGGTGAGTGTAGAGAACCGGAGACCCTTTTTACTGGAAATGAGGCATTCCATCTCAGTCCTCATGGGTGACAACGCATCTGCATTTTGATTTGCAATGGAAGATAGATGTAGATGTCTATGAGCCGCAGCAACCACTTACCATCAGGTGGACTGTGTGCTCGTTTGTCACCCTATTCTATAAAAAAAAAAACTTTTAAAATCTGCACACTGCAACAGCAAGTGGCTTTAACGGTATATACTAATAAACTTCTAAAATCTAATTTAGACTTAAACTTTAATATTTGAATAGATATTAAAACATGTCCTTATAATAATAACCAAGATTTAAAATGGCTGGTTTTTGAATGCAGAACGAAGACTGCCTGTAACTTCAGCTTATTTGCATGCTTTGCAACTGAAACTGTTTAAATTTGGGTTCTAACAACGAGCATTAGCTCTGATGTTCTGCTTAATTTAGTTGACTGTTACACACATTACCAAAAACAGTAATTGTACGCTGTGAGAATTTAATTCAGTCACCGATAAATTTCGACAAGATAATTGTGAGTCAGTATACTATTTAGGATTATTAAAAATTTACGGATTATCACAAATTACAGCTGAAGTAATTTACAATTAAATTTTGACGACTCCGTGGCGCACAGTGACTTATCTTTGAGTCCAACTCGGCGTTTACACGCGTAAACAAGTGTGTATTTGGTCTACAAATAATTGTTCTGGGTCTGCATGTTTGTCCTTGTGAAATTTATGCATGTAAACTGCCTCCACCACACATCCGGCAAAATCCTTGTGTACGTTTATATTACGAACACATGTATGTTAAATAAGTTCGGGTTATAATTCTTCCAACTTTATAATATATAAAAAAAAAACTACTTTTACTGATTTTATTGCATTTAATTTTAGTTTCCAACATTTTCTGCGTAGATCGGACTATAAGTAATAATTAAAAAGCTGAAGGTACTCCGGGGTACTGAAGGTACTAAGGTTAACACTGACATCGGGACGTCAATCACCTCAATGCCCCGTGACCATGGGCGCTAGGAAGCAACCGAAACGCCGGGAATGAAAATCAAGTAAATTAAACGCGATTAAATTCGTAAAATTAGTTTTATTGAATATGTGGTGTTCGCGTAAATTTAAGAAATCATTTATTAATGTTGCTATTACAAATTTAGACTGTAATATCACAGAAAGTTTCTCCGATAACATTGCCAGCGATACTTGTGTGTTACAGCTTGCACTTGGCTGTTTAAACACAACCCCATAAGTATTCATATTTATTAAAATTTATGCGTTTGCGTAAACAAACGTTCTAAATAAAAACGTCTTAACTTTGACAGCGCTTGTTATGAATTCCATAGTATTAAACCACCAATAAATATTTATTGCAAGTTTAAACCCTGAGTTACCGCATCAGAGAAAAAAAATGTGAGGAAACCTGGATGTATGACGAATAAAATATTGTGAAGATATTTTAAGATAACTCACACTAGAGTAGAACAGTAATCCTCACCATCAACAGCCTTTCAATATCATCTGCTGTAAGATTTTCTAAAATGCACCAGCTGACATTCCTTACCAAGCAAGTTTGTTCAATGTTGATTTCGGAAACAGATTACTAAAGTTCACCACTGAACATAGGTCTTGTTTTTTCGGTTTCCCTCTGTCGCTTCTTACATGACTCACGGGGTGACATGTGGTAGTGGGTTCTCTTAAGCGTGAAGTTAAATTTCATTCAATTATTCATATAGAATATCAAAGTTCACTAGAGAAAATATGCCTCCCCATAAATTACATCATAAGGGGATCCATCATAGTTGTTGCGCAGGCAACCGCAGTATTTTATTTTCTATTTGTTATTGGGAAGACTTTTACGTGGTAGAGCCATGCTGCTGATATATTGTGGTTGCAGCACGAATGGGTCGGCTCGAACGGGGCAGGACCACGCTCTCACAGAATACCAGCGTAAAATAGTAGCATAATGCTGCTGTTTCATATGGTGAGTGTAGAGAACCGGAGACCCTTTTTACTGGAAACGAGGCATTCCATCTTAGTCCTCACGGGTGACAACGTATCTGCATTTTGATTCTTAATTGTAGATATCTACGAGCCACAGCGTCCACTTACCATCAGGACGACTGAGTGCTCGTTTATCACTCTTAGTCTATAAAACAAGACGCTGATGTCAAACGTCTGATTTGTTTCCCTCTCTTACGGCAGCCACGGGACGATTTACATAATTACCTAAATGCTATAATAAACTGTAATTAAGAGTCCGATGGTGGTGTGATCGCAAGAACTTCTTTCAGCTTTTTTATCATTTCAGTCTGCTTAGTAATGGAGATCCTTTTCTTTTAAGTAACAAACTTAACTTTTCCCATTTAAAGTTAGTAGCTTTTTACTCTTCGCAGCAGGTAGAAATAAAACTCATCCTTTCAACGGTAATTTTGTGGCCGTAATCTACTTTGAATAAATTCTGATTTTTTTTACAATGATTGCATTTTCGATGGTTTCCTTTTTTAGAACCCAGTTAAAATAGTGCTGAACTTGCTTCAATTTCAAATTTTAATACTACATAATTTTTTTATAAGCTTATTAAATAATGTTTTTATTTATACTTTATGATAATAAGTAAGGGAAATCCTTAGTGTAGTTAACTTATTGCTGATAAATATTTATAACGTGTTTATTGATCTAATACCAATCGAAAACACACACACACACACACACACACACACACCCACACATACACACACAGACGTATATATATATATATATATATATATATATATATATATATATATATATATATATATATATATGTATTTAAATAATCTATGGGATATTTACATAATCTATATATAACTAGAAAACTCCTAATTTATTGAGAAACAACTTGAGGTACAAATATTTAACCTTCCTTTGGACATATATTACCTTGCCATATTTTTCTCATATACATTTCCACATAAATATATCGCTCGTAGTAATAAATACATATATATGTATTAATAGCTTTGCATTTTTTATTATTCACAAATATAAATTCAAGGGACTTGGCGTTATGTATTATATATGATACTGATTATAAAATATTACAAAATGTAACAAAAGTTAGAACTCTTTTTGTGTAGTTATTTACTAGTAATAT
The DNA here is from genome assembly GCA_036936625.1 of Parnassius smintheus behrii. NCBI lineage: Eukaryota > Metazoa > Arthropoda > Insecta > Lepidoptera > Papilionidae > Parnassius > Parnassius smintheus. The sequence continues at coordinate 55,382,971 of JAUPFT010000003.1, read as the reverse complement.
TCCAGTTCCTTGTATAAATTTTATGCCACTATTATTATAAAAATATAATGTCGTAGCTACCCATACATTGATACTACTTGGTACATTCATAAGCAAGGTTTGCCATTTGCCAATCACCTACTCCAAACAAAAAAGTTTAGCAATGTTTATATCGTAATTTATTCTCATAACTGTACACTGTACTGTAAAATCTAGAACATCCAAAACGCTCAATAACATAAAACTCGATTAGTTTACTATTGAAGGTGAGTTGTATCAGTTAAAAATAACCAGCCTATAATGTTCAAATTTTGAGTCTGTACCTCTGTTAGTTTCCATGACTCGTTTCATTATTTTAATTTCTTTTTATTTGTGACTATCTGAAATCATAAGTCAATAAATTAGGGTTTGTTTTACAATTCAGTTGTTATCAAACGAGTCCTAAGCCTACTTTTCTAGATTTGTCGTATTATCGAAATTTCGTATGCAGATACAATCTGTTAGAGCAATAGGTGTGAGCGCGAGGACTGATGCTGTGTATTTGTCATGGACTCATTTGACAATGGCTGCTATAGATAATGTAAGGTCTTGGTCGAGGGTAGTTACTGGCGGTAGTCTGCTCGGTTGCTGTAACGTGCAGTTTTGTTCGCTGTATTATTTGTTGTGTTGCGTAATTATGTTAGATTCGTTGACTGAATGCTTAGGACATTCGCAGACTTGCGTTTTATACTTATAATTTCTAGTTTCTATTTGAACATGATAGTAAGTGGATTGTAAATTAACCAAATATGAATATTTTTGGTTTTTCTCAATATTAATGAAATTTCTACGAAAATTTGTAGTTTATTGTGTAAAGGTTCTTGTGTAAAACAATTGTCCGTGGACTGCCTCAAATATAATTTCAATCTATCTCTTTCTTACCTACCAAAGATCACGGTGTATTCTCTTCTTTTTAGTTGTGAACAAATGCTGAGCCAGATGTATTCATTTGTTTTTATTATTTAAGAATAAGAGGAATTAATATAATAATATTGCGTAGCGCTTGTAAGATATTATTCAATGTTGTTTACTTTAGTTGCGGAGTGTAAGGTTTATGATTGTTTCAAAGCTTCCGTTGCTGAGAGGGTAATTAGTACCAGTAATAAATTACTAATACCATATTATAATTTCTAATTGCTACTTTTAGTGGTGTCTCAAGACGTGATTAACTTTTGGTTTCAAGTTAAATTCGATTTTTATTAATTAAAAAATACAAACCAACAAGTATACGTCTATAATAAACAATGACGCCATTTAATGATATCCCCATACAGTTGTTTCGTTTTGGCAACTCGTAAAGTGTATTTTAATTGGATTACCCTAAGAGTGCTTCTATAAAATATGTTTTTTTACGTGGTAGAGCCATGCTGCAGCTGTATTAATTGTATAGTTGTAGCACGAATGGGTCGGCTTGACCGGGGAAGGACCACGCTCTCACAGAATACCAGCGTCAAATAGCAGCTTAATGCTGCTGTGATTCGTATGGTGAGTGTAGAGATCCGGAGACCCTTTTTACTAGAAAAGAGGCATTCTATCTTAGTACTCGAGGCTGACAACGCATCTTCATTTTGATTCGCAAACCAGGATAGATGAAGATGTCTATGGGCCACAGCAACCTCTTACCATCAGGTGGACTGTGTGCTCGCTTGTCATTCTTTTCCTGTAAAAAAATCTATGGGAGGCTTATATTCGCCAGTGAACTTTTAATCGGCTGTAATGGAATTCGGAGTGAATCTCTTCGCGCTACCTACTGAAAAGGGCTGCAGGGCAGGTACGCCAGTTCAGCGAATTTTTATATTATATACTTCTGTTTGTGTGCTGGACCAATTGTGATGAAATTAACTGTGTGTGATTATGTTGATTCGAGATTAGTTTAGATTCACAATTTGAACTAGTAGGTTTTTTTATGGAAGAGGGGGCAAACAAGCATACGGTTCACCTGATGTTAAGTGACTACCGCAGCCCATGAGCAACCGCATCATCAGGGGAATTGCAGGTGCGTTGGCAGCCCTTTAGGAAAGAATAAGCTCTTTTCTTCAAGGTCCCCAGGTCGTATCGGTCCGGAAAAATCGTTGGTGGTGAATTATTACACAGAGAGATTGCACGCGGAAGGTGGCGCTGTTGTCGAGATTCAGAAATCTCACATACGAAGCCATAGTATAACATATGTATTATCTTATATATAAAATCAATTGACCCTGGTAGATGGCGCTGTTGTTGAGATTCAGAAATCTTACGTGCGGAGCCGTAGTAGAAATTTTGTATTATTTTATATATAAAAATCAATTGGCCTCGGTAGATGGCGCTGTTGTCGAGGTTCAGAAATCTTACGTGCGAAGCCGTAGTAGAATATATGTATTATTTTATATATAAAAATCAATTGGCCCCGGTAGATGGCGCAGTTGTCGAGATTTAGAAATCGCACACGCGAAGCTTTAGTATATGTATTATCTTATATATAAAAATCAATTGGCCCCGGTAGATAGCGCTGTTGTCGAAATTAAGAAATCACACGTGCGAAGCCGTAGTATATTATGTATTATCTTATATATAAAATTCAATTTGCCCCGGTAGATGGCGCTATTGTCTAGATCCAGAAATCATACGTGCGAAGCTGGGACGGATCGCTAATTCTGTATATTTAAGTAGCAAATTTAAAACTGTCACCACTCAGAATAGTAGCAGTTAGTTAATAGTAATTCATTCATGGGGAAATGTTTTACGCTATTACGACAAATTCCCAGAAAATAGTCTCTCTATTTTCAAGTTCTTTTTTTTATTGAACCCAGATTACAAAAAACCATGTACAGTGTTGACAATAACACCTGAGAACGAGGTAATTGCTTCTAAGCTATTACTTAAATGAGTTTTGTAATTGTACAACCTATTATTAATGTTACTTTGGCCTGCCGGGTTTCTTGCTTGTTCCTTTCAGGACATAAATTTTTCGAACCAGTGGCAAAAGGTAAAGTGACTTTCAATAAGTATCATTTTTAAATCCATATTTACAAAAAATTATACTATTCTGCTTTATTTCTTATCTTTTATTTAATATATTTTTTTTTCATTTTTTCCTACTTTATTTAATTCAATATTGTTGTACTGACATTTATAATAAGTACATAGATCTTATGTTCACTTTCCTGTTTCTTCAATAATAACAACAAAGGCCTTTTTATCTTTTTTATCCGTAATAGAATTATGGATTCTCTTACGCTTTGATTATCGTAATGATGTACTGAAGATGATAATAATTGACTTGTTAAATAAATTTTATGTTATTATTTTGCGTGCAATCAAATTTAAATGATTTAAAACTGAGTTGTATCCAATTTCTATGAATTGTACCATCCTGAAAATTGCATACATTTCGAGCTTTGTAGCAAATGTGTTTTGAAGTTAAATTAAACTTCTTGATTTTGAAATAAGCTTGAAATTAGAATTAATAACAAAACAAACAGTATTGTTATTCGGACAATGTTGGCGCAAATTTCAAAACGCGGTGTGTGTGGTAAAAACTTGTAGCAGATGAACACGTTACAAAGTTTACGTACAAATAAAATGAAACATCGGCATGGTTTTCCAGCAGTTTGTTTCAAATATTTTCCTTTGTTATGCAAATAGGGCCTTTTATGAAGGCTAATATTCTTACGCTCACCAGACCAAGGTAAACTTAGTTGTTACGCAAATGGTCACACAGTGTAATCACTATTGAAAAGTTGCGTATTAAATAAAGGCTTTTCGGTTTCTAGTGTATATGTCGCAGACATATTAATGTACTCACTGGATCTCTTTTCATCACACAAATTTGTCAAACATGTTTTACATTTTAAAAATGATTTTTTAAATTTTTTTAGTACATATCCACAAATATATTCTAATTGTGCCTTAATTTCACAATTACTTAGTTTAATGTATATATATACATATATATATATATATAAATATATATAAATATATATATATATATATATATATATATATATATATATATATATATATATATATATATATATATATATATATATATAAACAAAATTATTCAAAGAACATAATTTGAAATCGTTATGGTTACGTCATCCTAACCAAGACCTACTTGAGAATTTTTTCGGCTCTATAAGGAACCATGGAGCAAGGAATGTCAATCCAACATCAGCAGGTTTTGATATTGCATTTGTATCATTGTTAGTAAATAATTTAAATAACTGGCATTTACCAGGGGCCAATTGTGTGAAAGATTCCTGCCAACCAATGAAGTCATTGCACAAGTCATTTTTTACTAAAAAAACGCAAACCAAAAATTTTACAACTGATGTAAATATTTATCATATTAATAATATAGATATATACATATATATATATATATATATATATATATATATATATATATACATATATATATATATATATATATATATATATATATATATATATATATACTTTACACACACGTTACAATAACTTTGTAACGTGTTCATCTGCTACAAGTTTTTACCACACACACCGCGTTTTGAAATTTGCGCCAACATTGTCCGAATAACAATACTGTTTGTTTTGTTACAATAATAATAATAATAATAATAATATTCCACAGCTATCACACAACGCCATCTAGTCCCAAGCTAAGCAGAGCTTGTGTTATGGGTACTAGACAACTGATAAACATACTTATATATTTCTAAATACATAAATATTATAGATAAATTACACCCAGACACAGAACAAATGATCGTGCTCATCACACAAACATTTGTCCTGGGGGGGAATCGAACCCACGACCTCCGGCTTAGCAGTCAGGGTCACTAACCACTAGACCAACAGGCCTGTCAGATGTTGTTAATTCCTGCCAGCCTAATTAATGGCCTGTCAGCCTGTTATTAATTCTAATTTCAAGCTTATTTCAAAATCAAGAAGTTTAATTTAACTTCAAAACACATTTGCTACAAAGCTCGAAATGTATGCAATTTTCAGGATGGTAATTCATAGAAATTGGATACAACTCAGTTTTAAATCATTTAAATTTGATATATATATATATATATATATATATATATATATATATATATATATATATGTATATATGTATATATCTATATTATTAATATGATAAATATTTACATCAGTTGTAAAATTTTTGGTTTGCGTTTTTTTAGTAAAAAATGACTTGTGCAATGACTTCATTGGTTGGCAGGAATCTTTCACACAATTGGCCCCTGGTAAATGCCAGTTATTTAAATTATTTACTAACAATGATACAAATGCAATATCAAAACCTGCTGATGTTGGATTGACATTCCTTGCTCCATGGTTCCTTATAGAGCCGAAAAAATTCTCAAGTAGGTCTTGGTTAGGATGACGTAACCATAACGATTTCAAATTATGTTCTTTGAATAATTTTGTTTTTAAATATTTAAATAGGTGTGTAACCAGTTCCTAACAGATGGAATACTAGCAGATGTGCCGGTGTTTGCAGACACAAACTTCATTGTTTTCAAAATAGGTGTAGCATAATCCCACACTAATTGATGAGATGTTGTTGAGGTTAAAGCACCTAAAAGAGATTTACCACATCTTTTCTTATTATTTTCATAGCTCCCATTTAAAGAGTCGAAGAGATCATCAAAAAATAATAATGTGACGGCAGTATCCTTGCAGTCATTGGATAGAACTCCTTTATCTGGAAAAAATTTAATGATAAAATTATTAAATGGTTAAGTAATTAATAAAACTAACTTTGCCAAATATATTTATTTATTTGGCTCCTTGGGACAGATGGTCGCCCTCCCGGTGATAGAACAAGTTGCCGGATTCGAGAATCACTGTGTCCTCCCCCTCTCTTCGGACCTCGGATAATCCTATAATACTCCAGCGCAACTTGTCTATCTCTTCTTCCAGCTCCAGGATCTTCTCGTCAGTCCTCAGTGTGCGTGCGTTAAATGTTGCCAGGTCGAGTCGTCGTAGGTGGCAACCGAACCTCCACCGGAGATTCTTAGCACCCCCTAATGTATAATGTATAATAGTCCTTTTTTTAGATACAAGTAGCACATTTTAAAGAACCGCAAAAACAACTTTGTTATTTATACAAACACTATGAAAAACAAAATAATTTGTTGCTGGCGATAATGATAGTGGTATTTTGACTCGATTTAAAATATATGCTTATTACTACTGAACTCTTCATGGGCCTGCGAGTCCGACTCGCACTGAACCACTTTTTTTCAACATTTAGTTTTATTCTAATAAATAGTTTTTTCGTTTAAGCGGAGCTCTTTTACTTTAGATTTATTACCTCTTTATCTATAATAATCAATCGGAGTAAGTAAAGTGTGTAAATACGATTCTTAAATTGTAAAAATAATAATTGGATTTGAACATCTTAGGTAGGTATTTAGTTTTATTTATTTAGAAAATATTAATCTCACAATTATTTATTGTAATAATATAAATTTATCACACAGCTAACGCCCTCATTAGCAATGTAATGGTGAAAGAATTTTCAAAATCGGTCTAGTAATTTTTGAGATTAGCCAAAAAACGTATTCATTGAAAGTAGCGCCCTCTATAATAAAATTAACCCTATATTAGATATCTAAAATTATGCATAACAATCTAGTGGTGAAAGAATTCTCAAAGTTGATCAAGTACTTTAAGAGTTTAGTGAATAAAATATTCTTTGATAGTAGCGCCCTCAATAATAAAATGCATCCTACGTTTTAAGCACCATAGCAAAAAACGATTCAACATAGCCTAACCCGCACACACAGTAAAAACATAACCATCCTTTTTCGTCTGTAGTCGGATAAACAATTGGTTAATAACGGTTGCGTATCGACTGCTTTGGATAAATATCCATTGTCAACGGTTATTTTAAACCTTTATCATAACATCGTAATAATTATCGAAAAATTATATAAGCATTGTAATAATGACACCATAAGTAATCGATCGAAAAGGGGAATCGATTTTTTTAATGGTTTTTGTGATTGGCAACATTTTTGATTTTATTCACAGACTAATGAATTACGTATTTACCTAATTTTATTTTTATCTTTTCGGTACTTTTAATTTGTGCAAAAAATATTCCCATTGTTTTAGGATAAATGAATACCGCGATTAATAACCATAAATAAAGATATATTTTTTTTAACAAATGCACATTGTTGGGCGTTCCATGGCCGAATATGGGCAATGACCTTTAAATAAAGGAAGTGATAAGAAAACTCAAATCAGTGGGTTTGAAGGTTGTAGCAACAGTATGTGATCAAGGTACCACTAACATGGGTATAATTCATAATCTCATAGTAGAAACTAAAGCACATCATCTGAGAAAAAATTCCGATTGGAGTAAAAAGACCTTTGAAATTGATGGTGATGAAATTGTACCTTTGTTTGGTCCTCCAAACTTGATCAAAGGCATTAGAAATAATCTTTTGACCAAAAACTTAACATGTGTTATTAACAACAAAAAGAAAACTGCCAAGTGCTAGTGTCAACAACAATGTGGTCCAGCCTACCAAGGCATTAGGCTTCTTCCAAAACTTACAGAATACCATGTCAACCTAACGAAAAGTGAAGAGTGCTACACAAGTTTTTAGTAGATCAGTTCCTGTTAACAAAGTATACCTAGCAGGTAAGATTAACAATCTTCATAAAGTCTCTTTATGATTTTTTTCTTATTTCTTTTAGCTTTAATAATATATATAGTATATATATATATACTATATATATAGTAAATATATATATATATATATATATATATATATATATATATATATATATATGTATATATCTATATTATTAATATGATAAATATTTACATCAGTTGTAAAATTTTTGGTTTGCGTTTTTTTAGTAAAAAATGACTTGTGCAATGACTTCATTGGTTGGCAGGAATCTTTCACACAATTGGCCCCTGGTAAATGCCAGTTATTTAAATTATTTACTAACAATGATACAAATGCAATATCAAAACCTGCTGATGTTGGATTGACATTCCTTGCTCCATGGTTCCTTATAGAGCCGAAAAAATTCTCAAGTAGGTCTTGGTTAGGATGACGTAACCATAACGATTTCAAATTATGTTCTTTGAATAATTTTGTTTTTAAATATTTAAATAGGTGTGTAACCAGTTCCTAACAGATGGAATACTAGCAGATGTGCCGGTGTTTGCAGACACAAACTTCATTGTTTTCAAAATAGGTGTAGCATAATCCCACACTAATTGATGAGATGTTGTTGAGGTTAAAGCACCTAAAAGAGATTTACCACATCTTTTCTTATTATTTTCATAGCTCCCATTTAAAGAGTCGAAGAGATCATCAAAAAATAATAATGTGACGGCAGTATCCTTGCAGTCATTGGATAGAACTCCTTTATCTGGAAAAAATTTAATGATAAAATTATTAAATGGTTAAGTAATTAATAAAACTAACTTTGCCAAATATATTTATTTATTTGGCTCCTTGGGACAGATGGTCGCCCTCCCGGTGATAGAACAAGTTGCCGGATTCGAGAATCACTGTGTCCTCCCCCTCTCTTCGGACCTCGGATAATCCTATAATACTCCAGCGCAACTTGTCTATCTCTTCTTCCAGCTCCAGGATCTTCTCGTCAGTCCTCAGTGTGCGTGCGTTAAATGTTGCCAGGTCGAGTCGTCGTAGGTGGCAACCGAACCTCCACCGGAGATTCTTAGCACCCCCTAATGTATAATGTATAATAGTCCTTTTTTTAGATACAAGTAGCACATTTTAAAGAACCGCAAAAACAACTTTGTTATTTATACAAACACTATGAAAAACAAAATAATTTGTTGCTGGCGATAATGATAGTGGTATTTTGACTCGATTTAAAATATATGCTTATTACTACTGAACTCTTCATGGGCCTGCGAGTCCGACTCGCACTGAACCACTTTTTTTCAACATTTAGTTTTATTCTAATAAATAGTTTTTTCGTTTAAGCGGAGCTCTTTTACTTTAGATTTATTACCTCTTTATCTATAATAATCAATCGGAGTAAGTAAAGTGTGTAAATACGATTCTTAAATTGTAAAAATAATAATTGGATTTGAACATCTTAGGTAGGTATTTAGTTTTATTTATTTAGAAAATATTAATCTCACAATTATTTATTGTAATAATATAAATTTATCACACAGCTAACGCCCTCATTAGCAATGTAATGGTGAAAGAATTTTCAAAATCGGTCTAGTAATTTTTGAGATTAGCCAAAAAACGTATTCATTGAAAGTAGCGCCCTCTATAATAAAATTAACCCTATATTAGATATCTAAAATTATGCATAACAATCTAGTGGTGAAAGAATTCTCAAAGTTGATCAAGTACTTTAAGAGTTTAGTGAATAAAATATTCTTTGATAGTAGCGCCCTCAATAATAAAATGCATCCTACGTTTTAAGCACCATAGCAAAAAACGATTCAACATAGCCTAACCCGCACACACAGTAAAAACATAACCATCCTTTTTCGTCTGTAGTCGGATAAACAATTGGTTAATAACGGTTGCGTATCGACTGCTTTGGATAAATATCCATTGTCAACGGTTATTTTAAACCTTTATCATAACATCGTAATAATTATCGAAAAATTATATAAGCATTGTAATAATGACACCATAAGTAATCGATCGAAAAGGGGAATCGATTTTTTTAATGGTTTTTGTGATTGGCAACATTTTTGATTTTATTCACAGACTAATGAATTACGTATTTACCTAATTTTATTTTTATCTTTTCGGTACTTTTAATTTGTGCAAAAAATATTCCCATTGTTTTAGGATAAATGAATACCGCGATTAATAACCATAAATAAAGATATATTTTTTTTAACAAATGCACATTGTTGGGCGTTCCATGGCCGAATATGAGCAATGACCTTTAAATAAAGGAAGTGATAAGAAAACTCAAATCAGTGGGTTTGAAGGTTGTAGCAACAGTATGTGATCAAGGTACCACTAACATGGGTATAATTCATAATCTCATAGTAGAAACTAAAGCACATCATCTGAGAAAAAATTCCGATTGGAGTAAAAAGACCTTTGAAATTGATGGTGATGAAATTGTACCTTTGTTTGGTCCTCCAAACTTGATCAAAGGCATTAGAAATAATCTTTTGACCAAAAACTTAACATGTGTTATTAACAACAAAAAGAAAACTGCCAAGTGCTAGTGTCAACAACAATGTGGTCCAGCCTACCAAGGCATTAGGCTTCTTCCAAAACTTACAGAATACCATGTCAACCTAACGAAAAGTGAAGAGTGCTACACAAGTTTTTAGTAGATCAGTTCCTGTTAACAAAGTATACCTAGCAGGTAAGATTAACAATCTTCATAAAGTCTCTTTATGATTTTTTTCTTATTTCTTTTAGCTTTAATAATATATATAGTATATATATATACTATATATATAGTAAATATATATATATATATATATATATATATATATATATATATATATATATATATATATATATATATATATATGTATATATCTATATTATTAATATGATAAATATTTACATCAGTTGTAAAATTTTTGGTTTGCGTTTTTTTAGTAAAAAATGACTTGTGCAATGACTTCATTGGTTGGCAGGAATCTTTCACACAATTGGCCCCTGGTAAATGCCAGTTATTTAAATTATTTACTAACAATGATACAAATGCAATATCAAAACCTGCTGATGTTGGATTGACATTCCTTGCTCCATGGTTCCTTATAGAGCCGAAAAAATTCTCAAGTAGGTCTTGGTTAGGATGACGTAACCATAACGATTTCAAATTATGTTCTTTGAATAATTTTGTTTTTAAATATTTAAATAGGTGTGTAACCAGTTCCTAACAGATGGAATACTAGCAGATGTGCCGGTGTTTGCAGACACAAACTTCATTGTTTTCAAAATAGGTGTAGCATAATCCCACACTAATTGATGAGATGTTGTTGAGTTTAAAGCACCTAAAAGAGATTTACCACATCTTTTCTTATTATTTTCATAGCTCCCATTTAAAGAGTCGAAGAGATCATCAAAAAATAATAATGTGACGGCAGTATCCTTGCAGTCATTGGATAGAACTCCTTTATCTGGAAAAAATTTAATGATAAAATTATTAAATGGTTAAGTAATTAATAAAACTAACTTTGCAAAATATATTTATTTATTTGGCTAATGTATCTCTCACATAAATTACCTCATAGGTAGTACATTTGCCATAGTTGCCATGCTTGATTAGCAGCCACAAGATTTTTTTTAGTTATTTTTATTACATTATTTCCCTCTATCACCTTTTATGACATCCACAGAAAAATATGGGATAGTGAAGATTTTTATACCACTACAACGCTCCTATTCATTTGAAAGAATAAATGATAAAACAATGTACGAGCCCAGTTTATAGATTTGCAAATGACAATATGGCAAGAATAATTTCTTCTGTAATATTTGACTCATATGATTGTTATAAATATCATATTCATAACTAAAATCAGATTGAACGAAATTATTTGAATATTATATTCAAAATAAAAACAAAAAATATTATTTCTTTTTCTTTTTATAGGATAAGGTGACAAACGAGCACGCAGTCCATCTGATGGTAAGTGGTTGCTGCAGCCCATAGACATCTACATCTGTCCTTGATTACAAATCAAAATGCAGATGCGTTGTCACCCGTGAGGACTAAGATGAAATGCCTCGTTTCCACTAAAAAGCGTCTCCCGTTCTGTACACTCACCATACGAAACACAGCAGCATTAAGCTACTATTTGACGCTGGTATTCTGTGAAAGCTTGGTCCTTTCCCGGTCGAACTGACCCATTCATGCTACAACTATACTACTAATATAACTGCAGCATGGCTTTACCACGTATAAAGTAAAAATAAAAAAAATATGGATTTTATGGCCAAACAATTAGATATTTTACAATCTAACAAATATATTAGTTATTTATTAAAGCTAAAAGAAATAAGAAAAAAATCATAAAGAGACTTTATGAAGATTGTTAATCTTACCTGCTAGGTATACTTTGTTAACAGGAACTGATCTACTAAAAACTTGTGTAGCACTTTTCACTTTTCGTTAGGTTGACATGGTATTCTGTAAGTTTTGGAAGAAGCCTAATGCCTTGGTAGGCTGGACCACATTGTTGTTGACACTAGCACTTGGCAGTTTTCTTTTTGTTGTTAATAACACATGTTAAGTTTTTGGTCAAAAGATTATTTCTAATGCCTTTAATCAAGTTTGGAGGACCAAACAAAGGTACAATTTCATCACCATCAATTTCAAAGGTCTTTTTACTCCAATCGGAATTTTTTCTCAGATGATGTGCTTTAGTTTCTACTATGAGATTATGAATTATACCCATGTTAGTGGCACCTTGATCACATACTGTTGCTACAACCTTCAAACCCACTGATTTGAGTTTTCTTATCACTTCCTTTATTTAAAGGTCATTGCCCATATTCGGCCATGGAACCCCCAACAATGTGCATTTGTTAAAAAAAATATATCTTTATTTATGGTTATTAATCGCGGTATTCATTTATCCTAAAACAATGGGAATATTTTTTGCACAAATTAAAAGTACCGAAAAGATAAAAATAAAATTAGGTAAATACGTAATTCATTAGTCTGTGAATAAAATCAAAAATGTTGCCAATCACAAAAACCATTAAAAAAATCGATTCCCCTTTTCGATCGATTACTTATGGTGTCATTATTACAATGCTTATATAATTTTTCGATAATTATTACGATGTTATGATATAGGTTTAAAATAACCGTTGACAATGGATATTTATCCAAAGCAGTCGATACGCAACCGTTATTAACCAATTGTTTATCCGACTACAGACGAAAAAGGATGGTTATGTTTTTACTGTGTGTGCGGGTTAGGCTATGTTGAATCGTTTTTTGCTATGGTGCTTAAAACGTAGGATGCATTTTATTATTGAGGGCGCTACTATCAAAGAATATTTTATTCGCTAAACTCTTAAAGTACTTGATCAACTTTGAGAATTCTTTCACCACTAGATTGTTATGCATAATTTTAGATATCTAATATAGGGTTAATTTTATTATAGAGGGCGCTACTTTCAATGAATACGTTTTTTGGCTAATCTCAAAAATTACTAGACCGATTTTGAAAATTCTTTCACCATTACATTGCTAATGAGGGCGTTAGCTGTGTGATAAATTTATATTATTACAATAAATAATTGTGAGATTAATATTTTCTAAATAAATAAAACTAAATACCTACCTAAGATGTTCAAATCCAATTATTATTTTTACAATTTAAGAATCGTATTTACACACTTTACTTACTCCGATTGATTATTATAGATAAAGAGGTAATAAATCTAAAGTAAAAGAGCTCCGCTTAAACGAAAAAACTATTTATTAGAATAAAACTAAATGTTGAAAAAAAGTGGTTCAGTGCGAGTCGGACTCGCAGGCCCATGAAAAGTTCAGTAGTAATAAGCATATATTTTAAATCGAGTCAAAATACCACTATCATTATCGCCAGCAACAAATTATTTTGTTTTTCATAGTGTTTGTATAAATAACAAAGTTGTTTTTGCGGTTCTTTAAAATGTGCTACTTGTATCTAAAAAAAGGACTATTATACATTATACATTAGGGGGTGCTAAGAATCTCCGGTGGAGGTTCGGTTGCCACCTACGACGACTCGACCTGGCAACATTTAATGCACGCACACTGAGGACTGACGAGAAGATCCTGGAGCTGGAAGAAGAGATAGACAAGTTGCGCTGGAGTATTATAGGATTATCCGAGGTCCGAAGAGAGGGGGAGGACACAGTGATTCTCGAATCCGGCAACTTGTTCTATCACCGGGAGGGCGACCATCTGTCCCAAGGAGGTGTCGGATTTATCGTCCACAAGTCTCTCGTCAACAACGTTGTAAAGATTGGGAGTGTGTCGACGAGGGTCGCGTACCTGATACTCAGAAACACCAAATGGTATTCGCTGAAGGTCATACAGGTTTACGCACCCACCTCGGCACATCCCGATGAGGAGGTGGAGGAAATGTATGAGGATATTTCCAAAGCCATGCATTCCTCCAAAACCCACTACACGGTGTTGATGGGAGACTTCAACGCAAAACTAGGCACAAGAGAAAGCGGTGAGCTGAAGTTAGGGAAATTTGGAGTAGGGCAACGGAACCGAAGGGGCCAGCAGCTGGCCGACTTTATGGAGAAAGAGGGACTCTTTATGATGAACTCTTTCTTCCAGAAGCGGCCCCACAGGAAGTGGACCTGGTCGAGCCCCGACGGTTCGACAAAAAATGAGATTGACTTCATTATGACGACCAGACGCCAGCTGTTCAGTGATGTCTCAGTGATCGCAAGGGTGAAAACTGGCAGCGATCACCGAATGGTCTAACCATTCGGTGATCGGCACACTGAACCTAAACGTTAAGTTGGAAAGGTCTCGTCTAATGAAGTCAACGCTCCGTCGCCCTCGTGCTCTAATCCAGAATCCCGAAAACTTTCAGCTCGAGTTACACAACCGCTTTCAGTGCCTACAAGATTGCAATGCAGTGGATGATATGAATGACAAGCTCGTGGAAACTGTCCATGCGGTCGGAGCTAAGTTCTGCAAGACCCGCCGCAGAAGAACACAAAAACTCTCCGATCACACTCTTAATCTCATGGCTGTTAGACGGGAGATGAGGCTGCAATCGTCAACAGATTTGACAGCATACAGGCAACTGAACAGACAGATCTCCAAATGCATGCGGCGAGACTTACGCAACTTTAATACTGCTAGTATTAAAGAAGCGATCGAGCGGAACCAGGGCTCCAAAGTCTTTGCCAGAGATCTGTCTGCCCGTAAGAGTCAACTGTCAAAGCTGAAGATTGAGTGTGGCAGCATCGTTTCCGGGATACCTGAGATATTGAGTGAGATTGAGAGGTTCTATGGGCAGCTGTACACATCATCGTTGGAGCCACACGCAAGTGTGAGTAACGATCCAAGAGCAAGTCTTATCCGACACTATTCCGATGATATCCCGGACGTCAGTCTAAGCGAGATTAGAATGGCTCTCCAGCACCTTAAAAACGGCAGGGTCCCAGGCAAGGATGGAATTACAGCGGAGCTTCTGAAAGCGGGTGGAACACCGGTACTTGAAGTCCTTCAGAAGCTCTTCAATTCCGTCCTCCATGGTGGCACTACTCCAGAGGCGTGGAGCAGGCGTGCGGTGGTCTTGTTCTTTAAGAAAGGCGACAACGCTCTCTTGAAGAACTACAGATCGATTTCCCTTCTGAGCCGCGTCTACGTGCTGTTTTCGAGAGTCATTACAAATCGTCTCGCACGCAGACTCGACGACTTCCAGCCTCTCGAACAAGCCGGTTTCCGAAAAGGCTACAGTACCATAGACCACATACATACCCTGCGACAGATTGTACAGAAGACTGAAGAGTACAATTTGCCACTTTGCCTGGCGTATGTGGACTATGAGAAAGCCTTTGATTCCGTCGAAATTTGGGCGGTGCTGCAGTCCCTTCAGCGGTGCCAAGTTGACTATCGGTATATCGAAGTGCTGAAGTGTTTGTACAGTAGGGCTACGATGGCTATCCGAGTACAGACCCGGAGTTCGAAACCTATCCAACTGCAGAGAGGTGTAAGACAGTGTGTTATATCCCCGAAATTCTTGCTGCGTTGGAAGACGTTTTCAAGCTACTGGACTGGTAAGGATACGGTATTAACATCAATGGCGAGTACATCACTCACCTTCAATTTGCCGACGATATAGTCCTTATGGCAGAATCGCTGGAGGACTTAAGCACTATGCTCAATGACC
This sequence comes from Parnassius smintheus behrii, assembly GCA_036936625.1. Lineage (NCBI taxonomy): Eukaryota > Metazoa > Arthropoda > Insecta > Lepidoptera > Papilionidae > Parnassius > Parnassius smintheus. Next base: position 55,367,115 of record JAUPFT010000003.1, on the reverse strand, counting down.
TCAATAGTGCCTCCCAACGGATAGGTCTTAAGATGAACATGGATAAAAGAAAGATCATGTTTAATGTCCATGTCACACCTATGCCGGTAGTTGTTGGGAGCACTATGCTCGAAGTTGTTGACGAGTACGTTTACCTGGGACAAATAGTCCGACTAGGTAAGTCCAACTTCGACCGAGAGGTCAATCGACGGATTCAACTCGGCTGGGCAGCGTTCGGGAAATTACGACATATCTTCTCGTCAGGTATACCTCAATCTCTAAAAACTAGATTGTACAACCAGTGCGTGTTGCTAGTGATGACTTACGGATCTGAGACGTGGTCCTTCACTGCTGGTCGTATGAGGACGCTCAAAGTCGCTCAGCGAGCTATGGAGAGGGCTATGCTCGGAGTTTCTCTGCTTGATAGACTCAGAAATGAGGATATTCGCAGTAAAACCAGAGTGACCGACATAGCCCAACGGATTAGTAAGCTGAAGTGGCAATGGGCCGGCCATATAGCTCGAAGATCCGATAACCGATGGGGAAGAAAGGTTCTCGAGTGGCAGCCTCGTACCAGTAGGTGTAGTGTAGGGCGACCCCCCACTAGATGGAGTAACGACCTGGTAAGATATGCAGGAAGTCGATGGATGCAGGTGGCTCAGGAACGTGCTTTGTGGCATTACTTGGGGGAGGCCTATGTTCAGCAGTGGACTTGTGAAGGGCTGTAATGATGATGATGATGATACATTATAGGGGTTTCTGTGGTTTATTCATTACCAAAGAGAAAAAACTTATTGCGCAAAATAGGTTTTTATCCATTTCAAGTCATCAAAAGCGGCAGTCAACCGTTAAAAACTAAAACAACCGTTGTTATAGGCTCGGTTGAATTCATTGACAACCTTCACATTTATAGTTATGATAATTAAACAAGCGAATTACTAGCTGATTTAACAAGAATTCTTTAGAGTATAACAAAACGCTACTGCACAAGTTAACTGTTATTCTTATCTGTTTTTAACATAATATTTAAAATGGAATCATGTTATGATAATTCAAGAAGTTAATTTCCAGCTGATTTACCACAAATTCTCTAAAGCATAACAAAACAATACAAAATAAATAATAAGAAATAGAGTAATAAATCATTATAAGAAATAGAGTTTCAATAAATAAAGGAAATTATATTTTAAAAAGCGTGCAGAACTTGAAACGCGTCAAAGATTATTATTTTTATGATATTATTAATCGAATAAAAATCAATATCATTTCATAGATTTTATGACAGTTAAGTGGCAACATCGAATCTGACAGATAGGCCGCTGTCACTGTTATGTCACAAGAATTCAATTGCGTGTTATCGTGTTATTTTGTTTTGTTGGAAAATGCAATTGTTGATCTCTCAACAATTGGTTCGAACACAGCAGGTAAATAGTTGGTACATATCACGATGTGGCATGTCTTCCTCTAAGAAATGCTTTATAACTGAGTTTACTTGAATAATATCAGTATAATAATTGTAGCTTCCTTATTAGGTACAAGTTTCGAGTACAGTGAACGTGTAGTGTGGCACTCGCAAAATGCACCAATAGTTCGTCTTGAACATGTATACATCAGCTGTGGCACTGACACTTATGAGAATAAGATCACACACATTGTTTGGGTTCGATTTTCCAAGTGAGGAACTACTTATTTGCGCTACGTGGGGTAAGTGTTTAACATTTTTCAATTTATTAAATGTGATCCATATATCTGATAATTATACATGTTTTTACACTGATTGTATATCAACTCAAGAACTTGTTTTATTTTTTCACATCTGCCCTAGCTATATCTGACAAACATACTAGCTTATTTATGAGATTGACCAGTTTTATCAACTACCAAGAAAGGAGACAGTTGATTTTTCATTGTTTTTGGACTGCTGGTAGTCTGTCAGGCCTTAATTATTAAATAATATAGGGCATTAAATCCGTCCTTGTGCAGTAACATTTAACTTGATAAATATTTTATTTATATTTGAGTTTGAAATAAACAAATCTATTTTACTTTTATTTTTTCACTTTGACTTCATTTTTTGTATTTTACATTATTTCAGTTGTCACGCCGTGTATGTCATAATTGCTGGCAATGAACTGATAGAACAGCATCGTGTTCAACCGCAGAACGGGAACCATCTGAATCATCTAGTCCGTCCTCGTTGCAATCTGAAGTGAGTAATGTATTGCACCCCGAACAACATAGCTTAGATCATACATCACACAGTGTACTGCTAACTAATTATTTAAAAGCACAATGTTTTTTACCTGGTTCTAACAGTTCCATCAGCATTGCGAGTATGTCTCTTTTGTGATTAACTACATTTTGCGATAACAAACATACATAGTGACAATTACTATGTATGTGTGTTATACTTGGTAGAGCCATGCTGCAGTTATCGGTCGGTCGGCTCGACCGGGGAAGGACCACCCTCTCACAGAATACCAGCGTGAAATAGTAGCTTAATGCTGCTGTGTTTTGTATGGTGAGTGTAGAGAACCGGGGACCCTTTTTACTGGAAACGAGAAAATGATTTTAGTCCTCACGGGTGACAACGCATCTCCATTTTGATTTGTAATCGAGGATAGATGTGGATGTCTAAGGGTCGCAGCAATGTCTCCAGCAGATGGTGAATCTCAGTTAATGACAAGATATGCTAATAAATCCAGAGCCGTGACTATGTGTCGATATGGGTAGTAGAGGTGGTGAATGGCATTTTTAAAACTGAATTAAAAATATTTCATCAAAATTACTTTAACAGGGCTTCTACACATTTGATTATAGACTGCTGTGGCTTCTGCTATAGTTAATAAATTCCACACAAAAATAAGGGACAGGGATGATGCGGATCAAATACTTGAAATAGTTCATCAAAATATGGAGACAAATAATGATTTTTCTGAGTATGCTAGGGAAAAAAATCTAAATAGAGCTAGGGCAGGCAGACTTTAGAAATATAAATGAAGACTTTAAAATGTTAGGGAATTTCCTGTTTTAACTTACAGCGACTTAATATTAATTGCTTGTGTCACATACCAATTAAAGCAAGCTCGCTACTATTATGGTGAGCATATAAGATTTAATGGTTGCTACTGGATAGAAGTCTGTAATAACCAGAGGAGCAGCATTATGGAAGGAATAAAGTTAAGCCCTAGCTGATCTTTACTTAGGGCTGGAATTGCAAGTCATCACTATTAGTCGTAAAGTGTATTTTATTATATAAATTCTATATAATATCTAATATATAAATTCTTTTTTCAATAGAGAAGGAGGCTTGGTACTACCACCTGCTTAGGACCCTATAATTAATGAAATTAAAATTAAACCCAAGCATACCACTGCAAGACCAAGACACAGTAAATCATTCTGTTGATCGGACCATAAATAAAAATTAAAAATCTGAAGGTACTCAGGGTTAACACTGACATTGGGACGTCGGTCACCTCAGTCTGCCGTAACCATGGGTGCTGGAAAGCACCCGAAACGTCTGGAATTAAAAATCAAAGAAATAAAACGCGATAAAATCGATAAAAATAGTTGTTAAATAAACTGCATTTGTGAAAATAAAAATTTCAAATATTTTCAAAACCCCGACTTTTTTTAAAGCAATTCCTTTACCATTTCATTGTTTTAATTGCATATTATCATATCTATATGCTTTTATATGTGGGCACTCATGGCCGAAGTGTCTATGAAGAGTGGGCATTCCCCTTTTTAATTCATCTTTTTGTGTGCTTCCAGAGCAGAATGTATAATAAATAGGCTATTTGTAATTCTTTTGAACTCTCCTCACCATAAACACTAATGCATAGTCTGCAATTTTTATAATGTTTTTCTTGCCATATCCCTATATAACATCTTTCTTCCTGTTGTACTCAAAATGTGGTGAGATTGCTATATATAAATTTTCACCATTATTCAGATAGAGAGAGAGAGAGAGAACATTTTTCATGACAAAGGTTTATATATACATTCATATTTAGTTTACATATTTAAGTTATCAATGCAAAGGTACAGTCTGCTAGTACTCAAAGAAAGAAAAGATTACACTTCAACAATATTAAATAAAAGTTGTCTGTCTGAAACACAGAAATCTAAATATAAATAGCAGTCGTAAAAGCGCGTGACCTTGTCGCCGCACATGTGACTCGTAGGCCACAAGCGCGCGAGGAGCGTTTTTTACGGACACCAGTGCTGTTTCGGACGCAGACACGCAAAAATGGTGTTTTGAAGCATATCCAACTGCGGAAATTCCTCCACAACTTGTAAATTTTCAAATAAAGGGATAACATTTCATAAATAAGTACTTAGTGTTTTAAATAATGTTGTGTTTAATGAAATATACTTAAATAAAATTATCCACCTCCAGTACTACGATTGTCTCCGAAATTTCAATTGTTTTCACATTTCAATACCCATTGATTCTTAAACTAGTTCATGTCATAGCTAAATGCAGTGATGGATTTATAGTACGGGCAATAAACAAATTTGTTGCGTACGTAAATTTCCCAGAACATGGCCGCAGGAGTCGAATGCGAGTCAGTTACGTGACACAATTATTTTGTATCGATAATTTATTATGTTTGGCTTACTTAGTTTTAACGAAACGGGAATTAAATGTGATTTTTCGTTAAATATTTATTTACACCTTTTTACTTTTTTTTCTTTCTTGTGATTTCAAATTACTTGATAAATTTTTAATCAGTTATATTGTAGGGATAGTAGTCTTAAATCGATCTGTAAGAAGCCGGGAAACTGAAAGTAGCAAACAACACAAAGTCAGTTATAGATCTTTAAAACCAATAAAAAATGATAAATATGTCACCCATACATATATTTATTCGTTTGCTGTTTGTATAATGTTGTATTCATTTTATTTATACATCTTTTTATTTACTACAATGCCTTTATTACAAGTTTCCAAAAGATCGGATTATTAAAGATTAGTGGATATATTTATTCTTAACGTATTATTATTTCCCCTTTTTTTTCTAATTATAAAACGTCTAAAAGCCAAATCTGAGACTAAAAGCGTCTATTACTGAGACAATTTCAGTTAATTAGTTATATCTTGGTGAGAGACTCCTGGAAGATCAACGACGCCTAATAGAAAGTTATCGAAACGTGCGTTGGGCTGCACTATGCCCAAGTGAGAGCGAGCGCGCAATGTCATTCTCTGTTTTTCGCACACTTTAATTATTGGACCAAGTGGCTACTCCTCCTGAGATTTTGCGTTTTTATAAAATATTCCTTAATGCAATAGTTTATAGATTAATCTTTGTTGCATGAATGCTAGAGATATGTAGGCGTAATTTATTGTTTGTCAATGTGTGAGAGCTACGATCTGGCGACACGCGTCCCGATATGAAAAGACAGTAGAAGGCATTTATATTGTCTTATTATTTAGATTTCTTTGGTTTGAAATTACCTTCAACGGGTGCTAGTAAGATGCTAGGCTTTGCAGTGCTTGTTGAAAATTAAAAATAAAAATGTGAAAATTAAAAATGTGTATTTAACTGTTTTGTATTTTGAGGTAATTTATTATAATCGGTATAGAATAAAATTTCGATATTATAGTTAATAAAATAGTAAGAATCATATTTACATAATACCAAAAATTATTGAGCCTCACCACACATTAAATCAAACATTATTTACCTGGAAAATGTAAAGTTAGTACTGCATTAGGTGCAAGTCTTTTACTCCATGTGTAACTCCATGTGTTCGACTCAAAGTGGAGATGACATACTCTGCGGTACCTAAAATAAATATATTTTCATCGTTCATTGCTAAAATGTCTCCACCAATGGCATACACCCAAGAACGAAGTTGATCAGTTTGTTTGCTTGGATTTTGAAATATATGTAATATAACCAGTGGTTTGCTCCTCTAGTGTTGTATAACACACTAGAGGAGCAAACCACCTTACCGCCCGTCGAAAAAAGTGTAACCACTATTCAAACACGACGACGTAGCTTTGAAACTAATAACAACTTTAAATAAACATATATCTATCTCACTTACAAAAGTTGCGAAAACAATATCGTCGCTAAGATAAGATAAAGATAGACACACAAACATGCAATGGCGGGTTGGTTCGGCTTACTATATGTAATTTTACCTAAAATCCACAATAAAAACGAATTTTTTTTGCTGCAGTTAACTATTTTTATATTAAAAAGTATATTTTATTTTAAAATCTTTATTGCATCCCCTTAGAAAAAAAGGATACAGAGCTTATCAGATGAATAGAAGTAAACATACATAATGATGAAATAAAACATATTTTTATAAGTATTTCTAATGTACCAATATCATAATCAAGAAATATAAAATAGGTAATGAAATATAATTAATATAAAATTTATATGAAATTATAATTAATATAAAATTATTAATATAAAATAGGTAATAAAATATATTTAATAGATAATTCATGAATAAACTAAAATAAGAATAATTAATTATTTTAAATGAAAGTTAAGACGTAGTTTTTATTATAATTTCCAAAATATTAAAAATCTGAGGTAACAAATTACCTTATTCCATTAATTATATAGTCTACCATTAATGTAGGATTATCACAAATGCGGACAAGTGGCAACATTGAACCTAAATGGCAATATTCGATAATTTTATTTAATTATTTGAGGTTTTTTACGTTTATATGAAAACAAGAACTAAAAATTATGTGTTGAAAGTGATTCCGCTTGATTTATAACGTTTTTGTGACCTTGAATAGCATTCTTTCACTACGCATTTACCCATTTTTTGCCGTGGCTCAACTCTGTCGGCGTCACATTGAACACTGAACTGACGTCAGCTAGGCATATGGCTGTGGCCATATTTGCAGTGGCAACGCTTTGGCGCGGTTATTAATGATCTAGTGTAATTATATAAGTCAATGAATATAACATTATCCGATCCTGAAACAACAAATAAATTAAATAGTATTATTATATAATGCTAATTTAATGAGATTTTCAATCCTCTTATATTGAGTGGATATAAGTTTTGATAGAGACAAGTGACTTCAAGTTTAAAGAAATTTTATTTTCAAAAAAGACAAACAATGCCACATACATGAAAATAATAATTACATTTTAGTATACTTATTCTAAAGGTCGCCGAACACTCAGTCAGTAACTTCATAGCTGAGACTTAAAACTACTAAATGAGTTTACATTTTTATATTACAAGGCAATTTATTATGAATCTGTGCTCCTTCAAAGGCAATACTTTTTTTGCGTTGTTTGTTTGTACCTTTGGTAGTACAAGTAAGCTAGGTCGGCGAAGACTGCGTTTACAAATTTGTGATTTTTTATACAAAAGAAAAGTTAGTATGGATGGTTTTATCTAGTATTTTCCTAATTATAATGCAAGTATTATATATATGTAGTTGTTGAACGTTAATAAGTTTTGTTTCTTTGAAAATTTTAAAGTTGCTGTTAAATAGGGATAATGAAAAAGTATTTTTATGATTTTATTTTGTATTCTTTGAAGTTCCGGTAACTTAGTTTTAGCAGCATAACCCCAAATTTCAATAAGATAAAGTAAATGCGATTTAACTAATGAGTTATAAATATTGTAACGCATTTTTTTAGGTAGACAGTGGGAAATATTGTGAAGTGATCCAGTAAGTGCCGAAAGTTTACTTTTAATGTGATCTATTTGCCTATTCCATGTTAAGTAACTGTCCATTCTCAAGCCTGGGTATTTTTCGCAGATTTTTTGTTCTAAGCGGATGTTATCAATTGTCAGTGGGTCATGTAATGGTATAGTTTTGTTCTTTGCTTTAAAAATTATGTAACATGTTTTAGAAGTGTTTACCGTTAGCAAGTTATATCGAAACCACTCAGACAATTATTCTAGATCTTTTTGCGCTTGCAAGATAATATCATGTATTTTGGATCCGAAATAAAATAGAGATGTATCGTCAGCATAAAAAGTTAGATGACCATGTAACCCTAGCCCTGCGATTTGGTTAATATAGACTAGAAATAGGAGTAGCCCAAGTATATATCCCTGCGGCATACCATGCGTGATAGGTAAGGCACTACTTTGAAAATTATCCAGCTTCACTACTTGCGATCTATTTGATAGGTATGATTTAAATATTTTAAGAGCACTACCTTTGATTCCGATGCTTTCAAGTTTTTCTAATAGCAATTTGTGACTTATAATATCAAAGGTTTTTTAAATACACCTAAAGCAACTTGCCGTTTGTCTATACTATACTATCTTTTATTTTCGTTGTTAGATCGATTGTTGCGGTAGTGATGCTACCTTTGGCTTGAAATCCATATTGCCGTTCTGATATAAAGTTTAAGTAATTTTCTAAACGATTATGTATGACTTTTTCTAAAATTTTTGACATGACCGGAAATACCGATATCGGACGATAGTTTCCTGGGTTGGTTTATCAAAACATCATGCTTATTAAAACATTAAATAATTTATTCTTTTGTTTTGTACCTTAAGAATGATTTATATTTCTTTATGAACAACACGTAAAACTAACCTGGTACATGTTCAGGCTATCGCAATTACAGCGATGTTTAAACAAATAATATCAAGTAGGTTTTAATTTTGTACCTAGTAATAATTTTATGATATAAATACGTACGGTTTTTGTTGCAATTAGGTACACAGCACCTTTTTTCAGCAGACATGGTAAATGTCGACAGAATCCAAGTCTTAAGGCAATCCAAAACCCGAAAAATGTCCTTGAGTTAACATAAATAGATTCAAGGTCCAAAAAACAAGCTAAAATCGCCGAAAAATCCACAAAATCCACAATTACAAGCAAAGGAACATATTCACGTAAACAAATGTCAAAAGGAATAAATTTGAAATTTGAATTGGTTTTCAAGATGGCGGGCAAAGCAAAAAAATGCGCCCTCTGCCTCAGAGGCTTAATGTTTGAAACGTAAACACGTCTAAAACACAAAATATATAGAAGTGATAGGCCCCTGAGTGCTTCTCTTGTAACAGGGTGTTATTATTCTATGTATAACAGAGTTTCTATGTGTACATATAATATTACACTTCATATGTTCTTACATAGATATAATATCAGGCCTGCATTATAAAACTTCTGTTGCCCCGTGGCTCATCCAATAATTCAGATAAGTACTTAGTAAGGAGGTAAAAATACCCCCGGGGCATATTGAATGACACCTTTATCGTGATTTAGTGGTTTTTCCTTTTTCTCGGAATTACAATTATACCGATACTAAAACGTTTACTACATTCGACTGTCGAAGATAAATGAAGCAATTTATTACAACAATGTAAATACACTCTGAATTTATTTAATTCTTTGCAAAATTGGATATTATACATTTATTTTTAAAATTAAAAATGCTGATGCCGATGTACTTACTTATTATTTCTTTATTATTAATAATCTATTAACAACCTATCTTTAGTTACATTCATACTTATTGTTCATTTAATTATATTTCATAAACGTTGCAATATTGATACGAGAATTTTATACCACAATTTATAAGTTGATAACGATCACCGCTTCGTAAGCGTTCACTGAGGCCTCGAAAATCAAATAATAATATGACAATAAATATTGTTTTGTTTATGTGGAAGAGCCACACTGTGAGAATTTTGGCTCATACGAGCTAGGACCACAATCGCATATAATATTTTTTATACAGGATAAGGGTAACATAGGTTTGCAAATGACAATATGGCAAGAATAATTTCTTCTGTAATGTTTGACTCATATGATAATTATAAATATCATATTCGTAAATAAAATCAGATTGAATGAAACATTTTGAATATTATATTCAAAAGAAAAACAAAAACTATTATTTCTTTTTCTTTTTTATAGGATAAGGTGACAAACGAGCGCACAATCCACCTGATAGTAAATGGTTGCTGGGGCCCATTGACATCTACATCTATCCTCGATTATGTATGAAAATGCAGATGTGGTGTCACTCGCGAGGACTAAGATGGAATTCCTCGTTTCCCATAAATAGGGTTCCGGTTCTCTACATTCAACATAACCTAAAAAAATATATAACTGCTTGATTAATAACCATAACCCAAAACACACTAAAAGCGAAAATGAATAGTAGCATGTTTATCTTTGTTAAGAATTAAAAAAAATCATATATATATATATATATATATATATATATATATATATATAATTATCATCATAATATTAAAAGATTTTTTTCTTATGGATAGCACAGAGGGAGAAGAACAGTGTGGGAACTATATAAATCCCAATAATAAATTAACACCAAAATAACATGACAACATGTCAATTTATCAATTTATGATTTTGTTATTAATCACAAGGATATTTTCAAAAATGAGAGATATGAGATAAGAGTGTTGTCTCCAACATTATTAGACTGTATTTCCATATTTTGGTTATCATTTTCTTTCTGCCTCAGACATCTGCACAAGCTTACAACCATTTATTCTAAGCGATTCACCAATTTTTTTTATTTAATATGGTAGTGTCTTTTTTTTATAGGATGGGGTGACAAACGAGCACACAGTTCACCTGATGGTAAGTGGTTGCTGTGGCCCATAGACATCCACATCTATCCTCGAATACGAATCAAAATGCAGATGCGTTGTCACCCGTGAGGACTAAGATGGAATGCCTCGTTTCCAGTAAAAAGGGTCTCCGGTTCTCTACACTCACCATACGAAATACAGCAGCATTAAGCTATTATTTCACGCTTGTATTCTGTGAGAGCGTGGTCCCTCCCCGGTCGAGCCGACCCATTCGTGGCACAACTATACTTCTAATATAACTGCAGCATGGCTCTACCACGTATAATGTGATGTGTAAATGTCTATACTGAATAGTATTTCTTATTAATATATTATTTTTTCTATATTTATTGCAATCTTGATAACGTCTGGGACTATGTTTATGTATGTATTCATGAATTAGTATAGTAGTATATTTAATTTTCAAACACCATTAAAGCCGAAATATATGTCCATTTATGATATTGTTGAAGATCATAATTTTCAATTGAAAACGATAAGACATCTTAAATTTTCATAAATTATATTTTCTTATTTATATGTCATCATTTTATTATCTTTGCCCAGTGTATTCAATAAAAATTCAGCTCCAGTAAATTAAATAAATAAATAGTTATTATGGTTTTGCAAATAATACCATTTGACTAAATGCAAGTTGCCTGACTTTTTATTTTCACTGGTTTCACTAAGAATAAAAAATATTTTTAGTACCTGTAATATCCCAATTATTCCTAGTCCAAATTTCCATTTCCACAGAGATAACAACACAGCTTGTTTGGTGTGCTAATTGAAAAACAACATATGTATAATGCAAATATTCCTGCACACATTTACTTTTATGTAATGAGTAGTATAAATAAGTACTTTCTTGCAATATCATTATGCAGTTTTACTTACTGGATTTACCGGAACTGGATTTATTTGAAAAAAGTCATTAGGTGGAGTACAAAAGTGGAAGAATGGAAGTTCTTCGCATTTCTTAAGACAAAATGGATTGAAAATATTAATCTCACGAGAAATCCACATAAAAGTTGGTGCATGGCGCACATCTGCAGTTACTTGGAAAGCAAATATTGCATTGTAATAATATTGCACAATATTTTACGTTAGAATTTAGGGTTGTTGACTGTAGTATTGATAGTATAGTCAACAACAGTAGTGATAGTAGTATTGTAGGGGTGTTCTTGCAGATGAATTGCATAAAATCACAAATAAATACGAGAAAACGGGACTAGGGACACGATAAAATAATCGATTTTGTAAAAGGTTTGTTTATGTTACGTTATTATGTTTAGGATTCATACTTTCCTTTGGTTTTCATTTTTTTCGTATGACTGTAAAATATTAATATCATTTTAACATGACACAGCGGCAAATATTCGAGTTATAACTTTCGTATAAGTACTTTCAAAAATTGTTCATGTTATAAATGTATTATTTAGTAAGAGAACCTATCTCTCCATTTTGTACAGTGGGTATCGTAAGCGTTGACTATAGGTAATGACAGAAAAAAACTTACGGATATTTCTGGCATTTGCCATAGTCGCCTATTCCGATAGATGGCGGTAAACAACTTCTTTTATGTCAAATAAAATGTTTTTGCAGTTCCGTGTCTTCTTGATAATTATTAATCCATACGTCAAGCGTGGTGATTAAGGATAATTATTGAGGAGAGGAGGAGGAGGAGAAGAGTCCAATGACTTTTACGTTCTGATAACGAAGAATTAATATAATGGGCTTAGATTATATTGTCAAACCTTTGAGAGGAAAGTGACAAGAAAACAAAGGGCTGGCTGACTAATTTCCGTTTAAATAAATTTTGTTCAATGCGTGTTAGAAAGAAAATTATTCGAATTTAGAAAATTAAAACTTAAACGAAATTAGAAATGGTAAAAATTAAAAAAAATGTACAGCCGACTTCAATCTATAATCCTATATCCTATACTATTAAACGAGCAATTCTTGTATATATGTATATATATATATATATATATATATATATATATATATATATATATAATCGGGATCTCGGAAACGGCTCCAACGATTTTCATAAAATTTAGTGTCCAGGGAGTTTCGGGGATAATAAATCGATCTAGCTAAGATTTATTTTTAGAAAATGTCTTTTTGTCCGTGTTTTTAGGCAATTAAAAACTGCTACAATATAGTTAGAATAAGAAGGTAAATTTTGACAGTTTGGTAATGATTATAAATAGCTTATTGGTATAATGGGCGGTCACAAAATCGTAAAACCCCGGTTCGAGCCCAGACCGACCGACCGACTTTTTTATTTTTTTTTTCAAGTTTCTTTCTTTTTTGAGAAAATATATTTTTTTCGAGCCCTTTTTTTAGTATTTTTTAAAAACACGAAAATTTAAATAAAAATAATTGCACTCATGATTTTTTATTCAAATAACCAGTTCAGTTTTTTCTGTTATGTCGCTAAGATCAAAAAATATTATTTATAATTCATCAGTATGTAATTTGTATCTAAATATAATTTCCAAAACACACGAATTAAAAAAATCGAGCGAAAAATACCGAGCAAAGCTCGGTCAACCGGGTACTATATAAAATGAGAACATCATCAATGTAGTCGAAGTCAAGGATATACGCATTATTAAGGATAACTCAAAAACCACTAGTCAGATTTCAATCTATTTCATATGGGATCACATTAGAAGCATCAGCTTTCAAATAAAAAATCTTCAAGATTGGTTCGCCTAAAAAAAGATCTGAGGTAACACACTTAAGGTGCCCCTAGTCGCTGGCACGCATAGGGGCACCACATTACGTGCGAAAGGGATAGACGCTGTGATGGGCAGTAAGATGCTAGTGCACACACACATACGTACTCCTTACGCTGAGTGACGCAATGCGAAAATGATTTAATTTACATAATTAACGATCAAAAAAAGTCAAAAATACACGTTTCTTTTTCTCGTAGGGAACCCTTTAATTTCAAATTTATTTTTACTATTTGTTGTTACAGCGGCAACAGAAATACACGTTCTGTGAAAATTACAACTATCTACATATTACGGATCATGAGATACAGCCCGCTGACAGACAGACACACGGACAGCGGAGGCTTCATAATAGGTTTTGTTGGTTATCCTTCGGGTAAGGAATTCTAAAAAGTACTTAGTTGTCCACTCTCATCTGTATGGTTCTTTCTTCAAAGGACCATATTAAACACCTGACTGGTTCTCGCATGTCATGACCAATATAATACCTGGACTGACCTTTCTGAGTTTGTTTTGGCATATCGGGTGCTTCTTCTCTGTTTCATGTTTTTGACGTGTTAGTTTAAAAAACAACTTACAAAACAAATTTTATTTATCACTGACTACCCTTCTTAGGTTTTTTATTTACTCACATAAATTGGATTAGGTATAATAGGGTATTAGATTCCTATAAGTAAGCACGATTATCTAAAATCTAAAAATTACCTATTCTAATTAAATTAATAGATAATTTTAAGATTTTCGATAATCGTGCTTATTGTTGATATTTTCGTTAGTTAGCAAATTAAAGTAGTTACCTACGTAATGTACTACCTGTATCGAAAGTTCACTATTATGTACTCTACCTGTTTTCAATTTTAAATAAATATGCTTCAACAATCTTATGGGTACATTTTAGCATCTATATTCGGCTTCAGCAGTGGACACAAACAAAAGGAAGCAATTTTGCTAAATAAAGATGTACATCTTTACATTTTATTTGTTTGATTGATAGATATGTAGATATCTTTATTTGTTTGACAATATTGTAAATATGTAGGTATTACAACCACAAATAGCTAGCAGCGGTTAACCTAGTGAGCATGTGTGGGAAGCAATTTGTAGCGAAAGGCATGATGTTTTATAACAAAAACGAGCGCGCGAAACTTTATAAACAGATCTTTGGGAATCTGGATATCACGAAAAATCTATTGAATGTATCTGTTCAAAATAAAATAATTTCCATTTTTGAACAACTAATCTATCCCTGTATGGTAACTGTTTTGCGATTTTCGTTCTTCTTACGGTATTTATTTCCGCCCAAAGATGTGTTAAAATTAGTGTTGAAATATGGAATTTTCGGCGCTCATAACTTTTAAAAATATTCCTTTTTTACTTTTTTGTTTCCATACAGGGCTAGATAACGATGAGACAAATTGAAATATTTTTTTATTTTGAACATGTACCATCAAACAGTGGAGTAATCGCCAGACTACGTTTGTATGGAAGAATGAGTGACTAGTGTACCCTTAAAAAACTACATACTTAATTTCATATCAGCTATTTCATAAAAATAATAAATTTTAAGTGGGCACATATTTTTTTCAATTTCTACTATAGAAGGCTTATAATTTACTGCACACCAGATGTCGCTAGTTGGGACTGAAGTAAAGTTCTTTGTTACACAGTATCATAATAAGTAAAAAAAAAAATACACAAAACAAGGCCTCAATGGTTGTTCTTACGTTTTTTGGGCATTTTTAACTTTCTTTTATCCGCAGTTTAGTTTATCCATTTTAACCTAATTAATAAAAATGTAACTAATACTTCAGAAAGAAACGTTAATCTCTACATTTCTCTAAACAAATTAACTTTAACTAAATTAAAATTATGGGCCACAGCAACCACTTATCATCAGGTGGACTATGTGCTCGTTTGTCACCTTTATTCTATAAACAAAGACAAGATTTAAATATTATTTAGAACGATAGATACTCTATTCTACAGTTTAATATTAGCGTTTGGGATGTACATACAGTAGACCCCCGGTAATTCAGCCCCTGGCTAATCCGTCACCTCTTGTAATCCGACATGTGTTTTACTTGTAGGTATATTCGAGTCGCGCTATTCATTATTTACTGTTTAGGTATTCATTGTGCATCACATGATTTTTTTTAATATATTTGATATGTAATCTGTCGATTTACAAGGTACTCTTTTTCAAAACGTTCCGGACTACCAGGGGGCTGTGGCCGTACTCTATAGTCCGACGAATTCGATATTCCGACGAAAAGTTTATTTGTGAGTAATAAGTAGAGGTATATAAATAAATAGAGTACATCAAAAATATACATATTATAATAATTATTATTACATATTATGCTTTATAAATCATCACACTATATTTTTAATTTATACTTTACTTCCTGTGTACTAGCCGGTACCCGGCGCGTTGCAGATGTAGATAGATAGATAGATATATAACACTTTATTGCACGCCAAAAAACATTTATACTAACAAAAAAGGAGAGAAAGAAATGCGGTACAATGGGCGCTCTTATCACTAAGAGCAAATTCTTCCAGACAACCTTAGAAGAAATAATTTCGAAAATATTGTTTTAAATTTGGTGGAGTTATAATATTATTTCATGAGAATGATATTTTATCAATTGAAGTTGAATGATGTACTATTTTCAAATAAATTTGTAGGTACAATTACACGCGCTACCTGCTGTAAGATGCCTATATAACTTTCGCGCAAGTGCAAGTAATTATAAGTTGACAAAGTTTTTCCGCATTCTGATGAATGGTATAGCATCGCATAAAATATGAACAAACAAACATAATATTTATATATTATATTATACTATCACCTCCTTGATTGTATTACGTGTAGTAATTCAATATATTTATGTACAAAACTAAAATGATGTAAGTTACATCAAGCGATTGGTCTTATTACATTTTCAGTATCATCATAACTTAGGTTCAGAAAACAGGAGGCAATCTTATTTCTGCAATTGTGTAATGATAATGAATATAAATTAACTTTACCGTTACATAATACGTACAAATAAGGATCAAGAAAACCAAAAAATGTATGTGCGAATGTCGTTCTAAATGCCTTGCCCATTCGATGTTGTACACTTTGTTTTAAGTATTATGTTTCGCACCTGCCAACAATTGTCTTTAGCAGCCAGGGTTGGCTGGCAGAGTATGCCACGTGGCATTAATTTCCACTATTATACCCTTTAAGTTACATTTAAGTTTTTAAATAAATAACAATAAAAAAGATCCCCTCAATTCGGTTATAAGCTGTCGCACAGACAGTACTTCTCACTCCTTATAAAGTTCTTTAGCAGGGAAAGAAAATTGCGAAAGGACTCTATTTTTAAGTTTTCTCTTTGGACTAAGAATAATAGTAATGTTGTGAAGACAGATTTTTCCAGACAGATATGGAATAAATCAAAACACTGTCATTATTCATAATGTACTGTTTTGATTAAGTTAAAATCAGCAATATCACGCAAATTTCTGGATATGTAAATTAAATTACGTACCTCAGTTTTTAGGAGAGTAAATGAGCTTTTCAGTTCACATAGTGATCTATGTTCGTACATTGATAAAACTGAAACGAGTTTTAGTTTTATTAAGCTTATAACAAATAAAAAGAACTTAGAGCGTAACAAGCTACTGGGTAAGATGCAACTGAAATATATAAAAATGTAAGTCGCAAACAACTTATACTGTACCAAAAAAGATATAGTCAGCTGGGACTCGTAAATACCGGACTCAGTACACTTGTGGCAGATAAGCAAGAATCTATGGGGCTTATAAAACACTTCTCGAGCGTAATATATAGGTATAGACGTATTGCACAGCTGTAGAACCGTAAATTTTCGTTTCAATAGTACGTGATTTTCTTAACTTTTGATACCAAACCATCTTCATCTTCGTTGTCTCTTTTTATTTTCATTAAGTAATGAGGGAAAGAATAACTTTAAGTATTTTAAGTCGATTATTATGTATAAGACCGTAAATGCCTACCATATCTTTAACCATTTTAATTATTCAAGACAATGTGTCGATATATGAGTGTCATTATTAATAACTATGGGAAAGGAAAATGTCTTGTATTTAACGGGTATTAAATTTCCAGACTGATAACGGAGGTAAAGTCAAAAGTCATTAGTAGTATTAAGTAAAAATCGCATCCGAAGCTGGAAGCTTCAGGAAGCGGATACTAGGGACAAATATCACACGAGGTTAGCCGAAAAGCTTGACACCATCGATGGCAGGAAAGAATGTGTGGAGAGAACATGGCAGAGCCTTAGGGTAGGAATGGTAAGTGCAGCGGAAGAAGTATGTGGAACGACAAAAAGAGGTGGTAGTAAAAGAAGAGATGCATGGTGGAACGATGAAGTGAGAGAAGCTGTAAAAAAGCATGGTTAGACTACTTGGCCTCTAGTAACGATGAGCATATGAGAGAGAAGATGAAAGAAAGATATAAGCTGCAGAAAGTTCATGCGAAAACATTGATTGAGGGAGTACGTGAAAGATGTAGAATAGAAGCGGACGAGAGGTTGTCGCACAACTTTAGGGAAAACTCCAAACTCTTCTGGAAAGAGGTTGGAGGGTCCCGGAGCGGTGTGACAGCCTTAAGAATGAACAAAGTGCTTTCGAGAACCAATGACGTCCTCTCAGAAAAATCGGACGTCATGCAGCGATTGAGTGAATTTTATAGAGAAAAAAAAAATTTAAAATTTTTGGTTATAAGGAAGAAAATGTGGGAACTGTTGCCGGGATATGGTGTGGATGGTCGATTGTTAAGGGCTGTGCAGTCACTTTACTATGACTGTAAAGCCTGTGTGCGGGTAGGGCATGACCTGTCACCCATGTTTAGCGTCCAAACGGGCGTAAAACAGGGTTGTGTCATGTCTTCCTGGCTGTTCATACTGTATCTCGACAGCTGTTTACAGAAGCTGAAAAATAGCTGTTTGGGTGTGAAATTGGGTGACATAAAAGTTAATTGTCTGCTGTATGCTGATGATGCAGTGCTTATTGCACCATCAGAAGCAGAACTGCAGGCATTAGTCACGTGTATGAAAGAGGAATGTGAAATTAAAGGTCTCCGTTTGAATGCTAATAAAACTAAGGTTCTGGTATTTGAAAAGGACGAAGAGAGAACGAAATGTGAAATATGGGTAAATCAGGAATGTCTAGAACAGGTCAATGAAATTGTATACTTGGGGAGTGCTTTCAGCCGGGATGGAAGATGTGATTTAGATGTGGATAGGCGTGTCGCTGCCGGAAACAAAGTCAATGGTGCCCTGAATGCATTAGTAAAAAGGCAAGGCGTGGTGAAGAGTGCACGCCTTGCAATACATAACGCAGTGTTGGTACCGACTTTGTTATATGGCAGCGAAACCTGGGTATGCCAGAAGAAGCATAAAAGCAAGTGGAGATGCGATCTCTTCGTAAAATATGTGGCGTTGGCATAGCCGACCGAAAGCGAAACGAAGAGATTCGCAATATGGCAGGATTGAAAGATGACCTTATCACAAAAATTGATAGGGGCGTACTCCAATGGTTTGGGCACGTTGAACGAATGAGTGAAGACTGAATGGTGAAGAAAATATATAGAGCGAAAGTAAATATTAAAAGGTGTCGAGGTAGACCGAGACTAACTTTCGAAGACCATGTGAGCAAATTGCTCGAAGAGGGGAGGGTCAAGAGTACTCGGATACCTAGACGTGCATGTATGAAGAAGTTAATGAACCTGAAAGAAGCGAAAGAGGTATGTAAGGATCGTGATACTTGGCGATCTGTTCTCTCTGGCTACCCCGTTAGGGATTGTGCGTGAAGAAGAAGAGAAGAAGAAGAAGAAGAAGTAAGTAAGTAAGTAAAAATAGAGCCTGCAATTGTAATATATTTTAGAATGAAACAATTCTAATGGATTATAAAGAACACTCCAGCTCAATCAGTGAGTTTTGTTATTTTAATAGGTCTGTGCGTCAGTCTGTCCCTTTACCTATGTCTTTTTCATAAAAAAAAATATTTCGATATTTAAAAAAATCTGTGTGAATGAGGATATTTTTTGACGCAGTATAAAACTGGAAAAATGTTATTATTTAGTATATTTTTTAATAAAATTATAATGACACTAATAAATATGTTTATTTCTTAAAAGCCACGCTTAATTTAAAATCAGCAATATAATGCAAGTCTTTAAATATTTCAACTATTATTTTATACAGAATAAGTGATATAATAAGGTAACGAATAACACAGTAAGTGATGCTGTGGCTCATAATTTTATACATCTGTTTTCGATTACAAATCGACTAAGATGGAATGCCTGGTTTCCAATAAATATGCTCTACAGTTTTTCATACTCATTATACGAAACGCAGGAGCATTCAGCGTCTATTTTACGCTGGTATTCTGTGATCATTTCCCGTTTTCCTTTCCCAGACGAGCGACTCATTTGCGCTAAGATTTTGTTATAGTTCGAGCAATGCTCTATCACGTGTGAAGTTCTGATTTAATTAGCAATTTCGCCATCAATGGTTTACGTTTTTTTGTAAAGCTTGATATGTTGAAGCAAATCTGTGACAAAATATGATGGTTTATTTTTCATTAAGTAATCAATCGGTTAGTTAATCTATTTATAGAATTAATTAACAACAAAATATAAAAGCTCAAGTAGCCTCATGATCAAGTGTACATAATCCAAAATTAAAAAGTGACTGTTTGAAGGCACTTTCCGACTTATATTCGGATATGTTACATAGGTAGGGAACATGTGAAGAATCGACGCTCCGGGAAGTCTGCAGTCTGTGAACACGTACAGGATCGCCCCCGTCTCTACATCAGATTTGATAGACCACAAATCCTCGCTAAAGAACACCGATTCCTTCCAAGGATGATTCGCGAGGCTATTGAAATCAAAAAACATCCTAATTTCAAAAGAGAAGATGGCTGGGTGCTACCATCTGCTTGGAATCCTATAATAAATAAAATTAAATCCCAACCCAAGCATACAACTGCAAGAATTCAAGATACCATAAGTTCATACTGTGTAGATCGGAACAAAAGTAAAATTTTAACCTATGGTAACCGCGGTTAACTAAGACATCTGGACGTTAAACATTTCAGTCCCCCCATGAACATAGGTGCTGTAAAGTGCTCGAAACGTCGGGTATTTAAAAAGTTAAATATACGCGATAAAATCCGTAAAAACTAGTATTATTACAATATGTAGTGTTCGCATAAATATAAGAAATCTTTATGTGGTGAGTTTTTACATTAAAATCTGTAGCGCGAATGACGAATCTACGCTGTGTTTTTTAGTTGTTACCTTATGATTATGAACCTAAGGGAAATACTAAGATCCTGCAGCTTCCAAAAGCCAGACAAAGGGGCGATCCCTTATAAATTTAGAGAAACAATACCACCCCTAATAGTAACCAATTAAGTGGACTACAGGAGTTAAACGCAAGTTTTATAATGCGTCAAAGTACGAGTATACTCTACACTTCAGTAAACAAAACCAGAAAAATATATGATATTTTTCTTAATATACGCTAGTTAACTGTTGTGTTGAAAACATTATACTAATAAATTGATACGATAGAAAAAAATCACAAATGTATCTCTAAAAATTTCTTTTAACGAGTAAAAACTATACTAACATACATACATGCAATCATTCAGATTTTTTGTCAGATCTTTATAAAAGCACATATTAACTTATTGTTGTTTTAATTTTTTTAATCCAATTAATTGTTTTTATTTTAAATCGCATATTATTATTTCTGAATTAATACGTGCCTAAACGCCTGTGTAGTGTATATAGACCATAGATATAATAATGAAGCCTGTGAACATTTCTATGATATAATAGACACTGCGGCCGAGGCCCTGATGGTATACAGATGTGTCGCTCTTTTTGCCGCAGTATTTACGTACCTAATTTGTATAATTTTATTTTTAAATTTATTGTTTCATTAATATTTTTCTGTCCATGAATATTCTTTTTTCGTATATTTGTCGATTTAAAATGTTTAAAGTTAAAATAGTGTAGTATTGTCCCTTGTTAATAATTGTCATTTGTAAATATGGGGCATAAAGTGAAACCCGTTACGAAGAGTAAAAACGTTCATATAAATCAAACGCCCAACATATGAACGATATTAAAAGGTTTTACTTATTACTATAACATTATTATTACTAAATAATAAATATTTATTTTTACAACAATAAACCTATGAATTTTAACAACGTAGTTCATTACAGTTGTGTATTGTTAGCGCGGGATGTATTTATTTGCAGTTTGCATTCGAGAGTGCCCGGGTTCGATTCCAGGAATATGGACTCAAATTTTTTATTTTGTCTTTTATATATTTAGTATTATATATTTAGATACATTTAATAATTACTTTATAAGTTATAAAATTAAATGTAATTTTTACCCATGAATTTTAAATACGTTGTTTATTACAGTAGTGACAGAGTATTCAAATAACGTGTATATGGTTTGGATTTGCAGTTAGCACTCGAGAGTGCCCGGGATCGATTCCAGGAATGTTATATCAAATTTTCGTTTTTCTTGTTTATATATTTAGTATTAGTTAGAAGTTTAGTATATTTAGATAAATTATTTAAACACTTTTATAAATAAATAAAAAAAGTTTGAAATGTAATAATTTTTTACCGGAGAAAGAAAATATCGACACGAAAGTTATTTCCAATTCGTAAGTACCTACAAGTTTTTAAAGTAATAATAACAATAAAAAAACTAAAAATACCTAATGTTTTTGTTAAAAGACGGCGGCTTAAAGAAAAATATGACGAAATAACAGAATCATCTAAAAATTGCGTTGTGACTTATCACGTGGAAGAGTTTAGTTTTATTGATTTTGTTTATAAATAAATAAAATAAAATAAAATAAAAAAGCCTTTTTATTTATTACAAACAAATAAAAGAGTAAGTAACAGTGTTATTTAATTACTAAACCTAATATTTTTTTATATAACCTATGATTATATAATTATTTTTTTCAAGTTAATTTGGTTTACAAGAACCCCTCCTCGGGTGAAGGTCTCCTCCAAAGAATCCCATTGGTCTCTGTCTTTGGCTATTTGTAACCAATTTGTGCCCGCTATCTTTGTGATGTCGTCTTGCCATCTCGCATGGGGTATTCCTACGTAGCGTTTCCCTGTTGGGCCGTTCCATGAAGTAATGTTTTTGGTCCATCTCTCATCTTGTAATCGCGCTACATGCCCCGCCCATTTCCATTTTAGTCTTTGAGCGTGAAATAGAGCATCTGTAGCTTTTGAAATTGTTTATTAAAATAGTAATTATAATTATGAATGTTTTGTCTTTTACTTATAGCTTAAAAATATTTCATTCAAATAAAAAATAATAAACGAAATGCAAAATTACCTAAGTAGGTATCTTGGGAACCGAACTAGAATATTTAGAATTGACATTTCTATGTAATTCAAAATCTTCAATTTTTTTATGAATTGGAAACAGTGAAACATGTCATTACGAAATTATTGATATATCTAAATATTATTCATCGAAGCATGTACTGGAAGAAGCTTATAGTACACAGGTTAAAATATATTCATAAAAAACTTTGTGAATTGAATCGCACACACAGGAGCACATTATATACGTACAATATACACAAATGTAATATTTACAATTTAATTTAAGATTGGAATATTCATTTTAAAGAAGATACAAAGGATATAAGATAATGGGTCTTGTCTAAACAGGTACATTAATAATTTGTTTCTTAAGGGGACTACAGAAGCCAAATGACCTCGAATGATACATATATATATATATATATATATATATATATATATATATATATATATATATATATATATATATATATATATATATCTTACTTACGCTCTATCTAATAAACACTCTGGCCTAACCTCGCTAATTCGATAGTTCAACCTTACTGTCGTTAGATGGCTTTCACATTGATTGTGTAAATGTGTGCGTGCGTCATTCGAGGTCATTTGACTCCTGTAGTCCCCTTAAAGAACAAATTATTAATGTACCTGTTTAGACAATACCCACTATCTTATATCCTTTGTATCTTCTTTAAAATGAATATTCCAATCGTAAATTAAATTGTAAATATTACATTTGAACTTAAAATAGCACAATTACAGGTAATGTAGTTAGCTTCAAACTTTTTTATATTGATAGAATAAAATCTATATTGCAACAGGCCAGCTACATAAGCTGTTTGTCACTTTAATTTTATATAATATATAAGCTACGTTAAATAATAAATACTGATTTCTAAAATTTGATAACAGCGCCACCTACCGGGTCTAATTATGACTAATTGAGAGAAATCAGTCCAGCCGTTAGGAGGAGTTAAGCCACAACACACACGGACAGAAGAATAAGATAGAAAAACATAGGAAAGAAGATTTTGTGACATTAATTAAAGTTTCACAAATATTGTCAATTTTAAAGATACACATTATTAAAGCACCATTGAACAAAATATGAAAGTTGCATTTAAAACTTTTAGAGAAGAATTTCAATACTGAATAGAGAAATATTGAATGATTTACAAGCCCCGATTGACCACTTATACCATTTTCATGCTGACGCTATGTTGGAACGGAGTAATATTTCAACGAACGGTGGCAACGTTTTAGGAAAAGTAAAATAATGTTGTTATTATTTTCAGTAAGGGTCGATTTTTCAATCGTCAGATAAAAGTTATCGAACAAAAATGTTCAGAATAAAGTGAAGAAAAATTAATAAAGAAAACAACATTCTATCCTTCTTCCCACGAGTGGTATTTTTCAGATGGTATGAAAAACAGCCCTACCAGTGAAATATTTATTTTTATGATCGTTATCTTAGTCAAGGTTTAGTTTAAATATGCAAAGCGTCCATTTTTCAATTCCCAGATAAGCAACATTACAAATAGCGTTTATTCGTTATATATTAGATAAATTCGTTTTTCATTCGCCAGAGTCTATTCGACGTATGACTTGACTACAAGAGGAGTAACTTTATTTGAATTTTTGGACGACGTTTAACTACGTAATAGTCTTTGATTTTGCGTTGATTATAAAGATTTTTTTATAAAAGAAAAAGAGGGACGGTATAGGAAGCATTTGAACGCATCACTGTGCTTTTGGATACCTTCTGAATACAGAGGGCATTTAAAAGTAAATGGGTGCGTTTGGCAGAAAAAGCGCTAGCAAGCGCTTGTATGTAAGCAAAATGGCGAAAATAAACATTTTTCGGCCAGGACACGTTTGCTAACCTCAGTAGCGCTGACACAATCCGCCATTTTGCTTATTTAATTTGTTTGTTTTGAAGTAGAGACTATAAGTTGTTTTGTGCAATATTAATTTTAGTTAATATAATGACATGAATAAACATATTATACATGTTATTAAAAATTCATGATTGATAAGTTGTTAATATGAATACTTTACAAACATACATTTAAATTAGGTTAGGTTCCCCGGTTAAAACTAACTTCGTATCCTAGAGGAAATTAGCTACTTACGATTCGACAGCGCTTACCGCTTACGATCGCCATTTTGCTTACAAGCGCTTGCTAGCGCTTTTTCCGCCAAACGCAGCCAATATACAGAGAGTATTTCTTTTTTGAACTTTTTATTTCTTACACATTTAAACTTTAAATTTACAATGTAAGATTAAATTACCTTCTCAATACCAGAATGTTTAAATTTATTTAAAGATTGTTAATATATGTTTACAATATTATTGTCACAGATTGTTTACTAATTTCCTTCCTTTCTTCCTTAAAGACCTTCTGCTTGAGTAGTGCTACCAACCTTATATTTCGTTGAATAATTTTATAAGGATGGCCTCTATGAAACTATACTTTTTGGATTTTTATGGTATTTTGTAAGACTATATCGTGAGGGATAGTCTCCCTAGTACCCGGTGGCAGACAAACTCAACGCACAACATGGCTAATGAAATAAATGTCTCTCTTACACGCGGCAGCTAAAAGCACACGTTGTTTTATTTCACGGACAATGAAGCAAACTGTTTGGTTCAAATATGTGGTATGTCAACAACAAAAGTGGGAAGACTAACCGAGCATTTGGTTGTATGGTCAAAGGAAGAGCGAAAAAATAGTTCTTGAAATTACTGCGTACATACTTGTAATCTAATATCTATATACTTAAGTATGGAATGACAATGGAACTTAGAATTTTTTCTCATTCGCGTGGATTTCCTAATGGCATTATTAAATTCCATAATCAGTCACATAATACTTCATTAAAATTGAAGAGAGAGTATGCGCGCGTGAATGCGCCACGAATGCAAATAAAAAAAAATTGATTACAACCCAATTCATTTAACGCAAAGTTGCATAATGAAAAACTTTTTACATTTTTCAAACTCAATTCAGTTTTTTTACATAGATTTATAAAACAGGAATACGTTTTCTTACGTAATAGATCATTGCTGCAGCTATGATGACCGTACGAATGTTTCGGTTCGACTGGTCACAAGAAATATTCTATTGTTTGTTACGTGATTATCCCTATATTTATAGACATATTTGAATTTTTTGCTTATTATTTCTTATGCACTTGTAAACGAGTAGAACATGTCAAATGACTAATGGTAACATACAACTATAAATATTCATAGAGAAGAGTGCCTAAACGCTATTAAGGGTTTAATTATTAACAAAATTAAGGAATCTCTTTATATAAAAATCAAGTGCTGTCCGTTGATCTTACCAAAACTCAAAAACGGCTCCATTTGGACCAGGTAGGTGGCGCTGTTGTCGAGATCCAGAAATCACACGTGCAAAGCCGGCGCGCATCACTAGTATTTAATAAAAAATTTATTGTTAGTTGTCGGTCTATTCCTCCAATCCTATTTTTCTTTTTTAAATGGTGACATTTTTCGCTATCAACAAAATCTCACTTGTAAGCACGTACGTTTTTAAATTCGATCAAATGGCTGTCGTCGCTGTGAAGTCTTTTGACGATTCGAGTTAGTTCTTTTGTTAGAGCTCCTGACACACATTTACAGTCAGAGTTAAGTTGCTGTTGACCTATTTTTATTCAAAATTAAGTTGCAGTTCTGAGTAACTCCATTTCAATTTCAGTTCAGCAAAAACTATTTGATGTGACATACTGCCATATTATAGTATTATAAATAAGTACATATAGTTACAACCTATATACGTCCCACTGCTGGGCGCAGGCCTCCTCTCATTTCTGAGAGGATTTTAAAGCAAGGAAATGTCCGCCGCGCTGCCCCAATGTGTGTTGGTAAACTAAAAGGTTTCCTCATGACATTTTCCTTTACCGCCGCTCACGTGGTAAATCAGCACTTCAAATTGAAACAACCAAATTCATCAGTATCGGCGGGGAACAAACCTTGGTTGCTTACGTACTGTGAAGTTTACGCGCTTAAGCTAAAGCGCTTAGCCCCTGAGCTACCGCGGCTCTCCTGAGCTGACTATTATCTAGATGTTAGTGCTGTTAGTCTATGCGACTCTTACAGCTTCATCTTGTCCCAAGGCTTGCCTGAGACAAGATACACAACAGTATACTGTATACTGATTTTATGAACTTGTTCATTGCAGTATCATTAAACTGCTTATGCAAATTCAAGTTCAAGGAATACCTGACTAATTTGCTTCTGAGACTAATAGAACATTATTATGAAAGCCCACTATAAATACATTTTATTTGCTGTATAATCCTCTCACAAATGATGATGAGAGGAGACTTTAATCCGGCTTTTGGTCGTATATAGGCTGTAATGATTTCTTAAATTTACGCGAACGATTTTATCGTGTTTAATTAAATGCGATAAAATCCGTAAATATAGTTTTAATCAATGTATAGGCTGTAACTTTATTTTTTAAGCGCGATAAATATTGTTCAATGGTTTTTCTCCGATATGTGTTTTTTATAGAATAAAGAATGAGAGCGAGCACATCACAGTCTACCTGTTGGTGAGTGGGTGATGTGGAGTAAAGTCAAATTATGACTTTTAAATGACCTTTGATTCATTATCAAAATGCAGACTCGTTGTCAACCCTAAAAACTAATATAGAATACCTTATTACTGAAGGCTCTTCGGTTCTTCACATTATTATACTCTTTTAGACTGGTATTCTGTGCGAGCGTAGTGGAAGCCGATCCATTCGGGTCTCGGCCATTTACACGTAAAAATTGAGTGGTATTCAAATAAATGTAATAAATCTGTATTGTTTTCTATAATATAAAAACCGAAACACGAGGTTGATGTATTTCATTTTAGCGGGTAAAATAGCTTGGTGGGATATATAAACATGATATGACAATAACGTAGATGGATTTCAAGGTATAAAAACGACCTAACATTTTTATCAACCGTGACCCGCTCAGTCTTGTGATGAAAATGACTAATACATAGTGTCATAAACTGATTTGTAAAAAACAAAAACAATATTGAGTTTTCGGGGTTGGTTGTAGTTAATGAAAACTGTTTCCAAATTATGGTTCGATTTTATATTAAGGTTCTAAAAATTTTTTGTAATTTTTAATCCAGCTTCGATTCTGGTTCTGTTTAGGAGCGCGTACAGAGTACGTCTTAAACGTACGTTTACGTCTACGTCTCAACGGGAGATAGGTCTAATAGCCAATCAGAACTGATTGGCGTTACATCATATAAGGATGACAAGTGAGCAAACAGTGGTAACCTGGTAATAAACTGGTAGTAAGTGCGCGATAAATAATCAAAAGTTAGATGCGTTGTCCCTGTGGAAGATAGAATGTCTTCTTATCAGTAAAAATAGTCTCCAGTTCTCTACACTCACCAAATGTAGTATTAAGCTGCTATTTCACGCTGGTATTCTGTGTGCGCATCGTCCTTCTCCTGTCGAGCCGACTTATTCGTACCGTAACCAGAATATAAATGCAGTGTGGCTACAGCGCTTAAATAAATGAATTCATGAATTCATGATCGTGATCAAACCAGCTAAAGATATGAAAATATTATACCACTTGAGATATACAGCCTTATCGTTCTTAAAAGCTTTCAATTCAAATGAATACATTACTTGCACTTGGTGCACATTGCTAGAGAAGCAAGGCTCTTGTATTTGACTAGCAGCGGATGACTTATCCAAAAATACTTTAAGTACAAATATCGGTCTCTCAAAGACTTGTTGATATGATGTGACGTCGTGTTGCTTAATTTGTTACGTGACAAGTTTTTCATACGGATGTTTTGAGTGGTTTTCATTTTTAGTTCTTAATCAGTGTAAATTAATATAATGGTTTTGAGCTAACTCAACTTTTCTCATTTAAACTTAATCTTTTCTTACTCTTATAACTACTTTAAATAAAATTTAACGGCACCCATTCAACCGGTGCATTGTTACACCATTCCGGTCGCAATAAAGAGAATTACGTGATCATGATACAATAAACAGTTATTAAAGTTCATCAATCAGTTACATCATCGGTGTGTCATAATATGCTAGGAAGATACAGTATCTTATATGCACCACATATAATAAAACAGATCAACTTTGAAAAAAATTCTAACGGGTTATAAAATGAAACTGAAAACGAAAAAACCGGGAAATGAATAAGTTAAAGATAAAGTTACAGCCTATATACGTCCTACGGCTAATATGACTCTGGTTCTGCTGCATATGTTAGAAAGATAGCTTATATTTTAAAAACAGAATATATTAAAATGTTATAACAAATATGTTATATAATTTTAAGTTAACCCTTCCCCGAACTATGATTGATTATTATTATCCCTTCGCGCTTAACATATCGCACTCAACAAACCATTAAATTGAAAGCGTTAGATAATTTCCCAATAATAGTCTCGTAAAGAGATCATAAACGGGCTATGAAAATTGCATCTTGTTGTGAAATGTTGCCGAGAACTATAGCTCGATAAATTCGCTAGCGATACTTTTGCTGCAACTAGATTGTGCAAGTCTTTGCAAACTATAATATTCCAGGTAAGTATGTTGTTTAAACTGTATCGTTGAGAAGTAAATTTCCGAACGTGTACATATTGACACAAGTTAATCGACATTTCGACACGGATTTTAGTCACAAAACTGGACTGTTTTCGAACGCTTTCACAGCTATACTCTGCCTGCTAGCTTACTCAAAATTTATATCGGTTTATCTATCCATCTATTACAGAATTTATAACTCCATCGCTGCACATAGGCCTTCGCTATATATTGAGGCGAATTTTGAGTTCTTAACAGGATTCTGCCACCAATTTCCTGGCTTGTTTCCATGTGTCGTCTCTTACGAAACCCACGGGACAATATAGGGTAGTGGAATTCTTACACCGTCACTACATGATAAGTGGTTTTGTTTGAAAATATTCCATAATAAATCATACGGGTTTTACTAGTCATGACAAGCTTTTGAAAATGTAATACTCCTACCCGGAACTAGAATTAGAAATTACATACACACACACACACACACACACACACACACACACACACACACACACACACACACACACACATATATATATATATATATATATATATATATATATATATATATATATATATATATATACAAAGACTTAAGTAGTTAGATGCGCCTTCACCTTAAAAACTGTGGCATTATTTTTGGATGTGTTCGTTTGCAAGACGCTGACGCGCGCACACTTATGCAATAGTGTCATCTCTTATTATCTTCAGAAATTGTGTATACTACTTTCTCTGTCGCACAAATGAGCACTGATTGTGAATGAGTGAGCTCACTCATTTGAAAATGGACACATTTTGGAGTGGTCATACTATGGTAAGGGCGCATCTAACTATTTTAATCTTTGTATATATATATATATATATATATATATATATATATATATATATATATATATATATATATATATATATATTTTTATCTTTATTAGGATTGCAAACAACTACATAGTATAATGTTACACTAAATAATGTTAGTTAATGTAATATAAATAAATATGTAGTCCAATACACTATTCACATATTAATAAATGTGAACAGATAGCTATGCAGCTATGCAACAACAGCTATCTTGAGTACGTAGTTACATAGTTAGGTACAGTCACCAGCAATAAGATGCAAACACGTACGTTTAACGTTATTACAGTAATATTAAAGTTTGTACTTAATTAAAGGTGCACACATGCCAGTGTCAGCGACTGCATGTAATACCAAAGTTAATCGTTATCAGAACATAATTACAATCAACATATTTATAAAAGTGGCCTAGGAGAGA
This sequence comes from Parnassius smintheus behrii, assembly GCA_036936625.1. Taxonomy (NCBI): domain Eukaryota; kingdom Metazoa; phylum Arthropoda; class Insecta; order Lepidoptera; family Papilionidae; genus Parnassius; species Parnassius smintheus. The sequence goes on along the minus strand of JAUPFT010000003.1, from coordinate 55,336,528 downwards.
TTACTGTTAAGCGAAACTACTTTGACCTTTAAAAAATGGGTCCTAGCTCAGCGATTAATATTGCTTAAGGAGCGAACACTGATTTTCAGCTTGGCAAAGCCACGCTGCAGCTATATTACGTTTGTGGCACAGATGGAACGGCTCGAGCAGGGAAGAATAACGCACTCACTTAAAACCAGCGTAAAATAGCAGATTAATGTTTCTTTGTTCCGTATAGTGAGTATAGAGAACCGGAGAACCTTTTTACTGGAAACAAAGTATTCCATATAAATCTTCAGAGGTGACGAGTAGTTGTAGAGCTTACCATTTGTGATAAAAAAATATATTTAGATGTTTTAATTTAGATTTTTTTAACTTTCTACTGCCCAAACTTGCAGAGTTAGGGGTCACTTCATGGTCTCAGACGACGGTGACCATTTAGGTTCAAATTATTACACAAATTGAACGTTGTAAATTATTTTTGCTTTTTTATAACGTAAAAGTGTCAAAACACGTAACATCATCTCTATCTTACATACATAACTTTTTGTATAAATATAATGCTTCATTCTATAAAAAAAAGCCTTCTGCGACGAGACATAAAAACATATAAATGTCTAGGCGGGGCTCGTAAATCAAGCAATATTTTATGATGTGATATTGAAATTTCCGTCCTGAATTTGCGATTCCAAACAAATATTATTCATGTTGTTTAGAAAAGTTAGCTTGAATTTAAAGTTAAGTAACGTTACAGCCTGTATACGTTCTGCTGGGGACAGGCCTACTCTCATTTCTGAGAGGATTAAAGAAAGAAGAAAGAAAGAACATATGTATTAATTTATTCATCTCTACTTGTATAAAGAAAAGAAAAAAAAAACATAAAATATTTAAAAAACAATATTATTTATAGGAAAAAAATGCCATCGACTCAGCTAAATTTGGCTACGGTAACAGATTTACCGGAGCGCTGGTATTTATTCGGAGCCACTTAGGTCCATTCGCAAGCAATCACTGGACATAATTGATTACTTTTTTTAACCCCGACGACGTGTATGTGTATCTGTGTGTCTGCTAAGGCATCGTAACTATCGGACATCCAAATCTCTGACTGACCGATCATGAAAACTCTAAAGCACTTCTAGCAGACATAGAAGCTTAAAATTTAGAATACAATTAGTGTTTAGTGTATAAATCAAGGAGAAACTATAATATTTTTCAATTTCGGTTCAGTTTTCCAGATACACTAACTGCATAAATAACTTTGTAATCCCATAAAAATATATAGGATTACAAAGTTACATTTGCAGTGAATGAATCAGTGTATCGGTATATCTATAATCAGACATATATATATATATATATATATATATATATATATATATATATATACATATATATATATGTGTCTGATTATAGATATATATATATATACACATATATATATTTAAATCTCTTTGTCTATAATAGATGGAGATAGAAGTAGAAGGTACCGGAAAGAAAAAAGTAAATACATTACATTTTTTTCGATAGAATAGATACTTCATAATTTTGTAAATATTTTAAAAAGTAATTCACTTTTGTCTTACTCCCGGTGTTATTATTTTTTGAGGTTTTTGATAGGCAAAGGTATTGTAGCATCCAAGTCTTTATGACAGCGCGCTTAAAAAGAGTTTAATATCTATAGACAAGCTATACAAAACTAAAAATAAAAATAATAGTAAGAAAATGCAAACGATACAGGATACGTGCATCGTGCGACTGCCATTACTATCATCACATGTCAAAATAAATGTTGTCACCTGTCAATTCATCGACCGTCTGTGTCGATGTTGCTCGTTTCACACAACGCTTTCAATCGTTTTATCCTGTTTGTAACTACAGACCTCATTCATAGATCAAATACTGTGAATACTGAGTTTTGTGACGCTTGTGTGTATCAAACTCTTAGAAAGTGCGCTGTCACAAAGACTTGGCTTGGTATGACCCACAATGCCTTCGCCTGTTAAAAACCTTAAATTAAACCAAAAAAATAATAACACCGGGGTACAAGACGGAACTGAATTCCTTTTTAAAAGATTTTGTAATTATGAAGTGTCCATTCATATATACCATAAATGTAATGTAAATTATTAAAAAAATGAACTAGTAATTATTGTAAAGGTTTCATGTGTATACGTTTGATTCATGGGTCATTTTGACATTTTTATAAAGAGGAATGCAAAAAAAAGAGTGCGTAAAACAAAATATCGCGATTTATGAGACAAATAAGTTTATTGAATTAGTTTTTTCTTATTATTCGTTAATTAAAAACTGCAAACGTCGAAAAACAAACGATCAAATGACAAAAAATTTACCAAATTAAGAAATGAAGAAAAAATACAGAAAAGAAACATTTTTGTACTAAACATTTTATTCACTAATTTTTATAGGAATGATGTAATCTATAATCAGTGCTTAGTGATGCCCCTTCTAGCTTTTCGAACTGCTTTCAGTCTCTTTGACATACTCTAATCAAGTTATTAATAAAACCTTGAGAGTTTGCGTTCCATTCTTCCTGTAATGCGCTTTTAAGACCTCTCAAATTAGCGAGGGAATGATTTAATTTCTTTATTTGTCTTCTAAACTTATCCCATACATGCTTTAAGGGGTTTATATCGAAGGAGCGCGCTGGCCACCCCATAGCATTGATTTTAATTGATTTGAATCTCGAAGGTATTCTACAACTAAGGCAACAGTATCCAATAAATAAAATAACTATACTATATAAAATACTTCTCGCTCTCCCTCTGCGTGCACTTTCCTCGTCAGCTAACACTTTCCTCGGCAGTTAAGCTCTTGGCGATCAGCCACGGCAGAGTCTATTTTACCTGAGGATGTTTCGCTTAAAGGCGATATACGTGTCGTATTATCAGCAGTGGTGGAGTGTTGTCGGTAATGGTCATAGAATGGTAATAGTGGTTCTGGGATAAGTGGTGACGGCGATAGTGGTAGTGCACGCAATCGAGGGAGGTCAGAAGGTGCTCCCCAAACTAGATAAGACACATCATTTTATTATGTGGATCTCACCTAATTAATGTTTAACATCTTTAATACTTTTACAGATTTTATCGTGTTAAGCTTTATTTCTAATTTATAAAGTTTTGAGTGCCTTACAACTTTAAAACACCTATATTCATGGAAGGACTGAGGCGTGCTTCCATGAATATAGGTGTTGCTTCAAAATGGGACTGACGAAGTTATTCCTTTTGGCTGTTTATGCGCCGGTAGCTTCGTCGTCCAGGGCTGAGCTGGAGGAGTTTTGGGAGAATGTAAGAGAAGTTCTAGATTTGGTTAAGGGAAACGAAAGAACTGTTGTATGTGGAGATTTCAATGGATGGGTAGGTATCGCTCGACCAGGATACGAGTCGGTGCTTGGAAAGTTTGGCGATAAAAGGGTTAAAGATGCTGGCAAGCTTATACTGGCTGTATGCAAGGAAAAGGGTCTTCTTGTGACAAACACTATGTTTAATCACAGGAAAATCCATATGTACACTAGAGAAAGAAAGAATGAGAGAAGTATGATTGATTTGTTCCTGGTGGATGACCGACTGCGAAAACAGGTGATGGATACACGAGTGTTCAGGGGTGCTGACCTGGGAACGGATCATTATCTAGTAATTACTAGATTTAGGGGTTTGTTCGCAGGTTGGCGCTACCGGACGGCAGTCGGTCTGTCGCATCCGAAACTGGAAGCTTCAGGAAGCGGATACTAGGGACAAATATCACACGAGGGTAGCCGAAAAGCTTGACACCATCGATGGCAGGAAAGAATGTATGGAGAGAACATGGCAGAACCTTAGGGATGGAATGGTAAGTGCAGCAGAAGAAGTATGTGGAACGACAAAAAGAGGTAGTAGTAAAAGAAGAGATGCATGGTGGAATGATGAAGTGAAAGAAGCTGTAAAAAAGAAGAAAAAAGCATGGTTAGACTACTTGGCCTCTAGTAACGATGAGCATATGAGAGAGAAGATGAAAGAAAGATATAAGCTGCAGAAAGTTCATGCGAAAACATTGATTGAGGAAGTACGTGAAAGGTGTAGAATAGAAGCGGACGAGAGGTTGTCGCACAACTTTAGGGAAAACTCCAAACTCTTCTGGAAAGAGGTTGGAGGGTCCCGGAGTGGTGCGACAGCTTTAAGAATGAATAAAGTGCTTTCGAGAATCAATGACGTCCTCTCAGAAAAATCGGACGTCATGCAGCGATGGAGTGAATTTTATAGAGAAATGTATGCGTGTCATGATCTTAGTGAGGGATCCGGGGGTGACGCCGTGACTGGCACGCCAGACACGGACCGCGATGACACTGAGGTCATCAGCATGAAAGAGATTGAACGTGCGATTCGAAGTTTGAAATGTGGTAAGGCTGCGGGACTAGACAGAGTTACTGCTGAAATGATCAAGTACGGTGGGCCTCGCGTCTGGGACAGCTTTCATCTGCTGTGCAATTTGTGCTGGCGGACGGAAGATGTCCCGGATGATTGGCGATCCGCGGTCATTGTGCATTTATATAAAGGTAAAGGTTCACATTTTGACTGCGGCTGCTATCGGGCGATCAGCTTGACCAGTTTAGCAAGTAAAGTTTACTCGAAGATTTTGACACGCAGGATGCAAGAGAAATCGGAAAGATTCTTATGGGAGGCACAATGCGGATTTAGACCTGGAAGAGGATGCACGGATCAAATGTTTTCTCTCCGCATGATCACGGAGAAGCTTCTGAGTGTTAACCAGAGGATTTTCTGTGCTTTTGTGGATCTGGAGAAAGCATTTGATAAGGTTATAAGGAAGAAAATGTGGGAACTGTTGCCGGGATATGGTGTGAATGGTCGATTGTTAAGGGCTGTGCAGTCACTTTACTACGACTGTAAAGCCTGTGTGCGGGTAGGGCATGACCCGTCACCCATGTTTAGCATCCAAGCGGGCGTAAAACAGGGTTGTGTCATGTCTTCCTGGCTGTTCATACTGTATCTCGACAGCTGTTTACAGAAGCTGAAAGATAGCTGTTTGGGTGTGAAATTGGGTGACATAAAAGTTAATTGTCTGCTGTATGCTGATGATGCAGTGCTTATTGCACCATCAGAAGCAGAACTGCAGGCATTAGTCACGTGTATGAAAGAGGAATGTGAAATTATAGGTCTCCGTTTGAATGCTAATAAAACTAAGGTTCTGGTATTTGAAAAGAACGAAGAGAGAACGAAATGTGAAATATGGTTAAATCAGGAATGTCTAGAACAGGTAAATGAAATTGTATACTTGGGGAGTGCTTTCAGCCGGGATGGAAGATGTGATTTAGATGTGGATAGGTGTGTCGCTGCCGGAAACAAAGTCAATGGTGCCCTGAATGCATTAGTAAAAAGGCAAGGCGTGGTGAAGAGTGCACGCCTTGCAATACATAACGCAGTGTTGGTACCGACTTTGTTATATGGCAGCGAAACCTGGGTATGCCAGAAGAAGCATAAAAGCAAGTTGAATGCAGTGGAGATGCGATCTCTTCGTAAAATGTGTGGCGTTAGCATAGCCGACCGAAAACGAAACGAAGAGATTCGCAATATGGCAGGATTGAAAGATGACCTTATCACAAAAATTGATAGGGGCGTACTCCAATGGTTTGGGCAAGTTGAACGAATGAGTGAAGACCGAATGGTGAAGAAAATATATAGAGCGAAAGTAAATATTAAAAGGTGTCGAGGTAGACCGAGACTTACTTTCGAAGACCATGTGAGCAAATTGCTCGAGGAGGGGAGGGTCAAGAGTACTCGGATACCTAGACGTGCATGTATGAAGAAGTTAATGAACCTGAAAGAAGCGAAAGAGGTATGTAAGGATCGTGACACTTGGCGATCTGTTCTCTCTGGCTACCCCGTTAGGGATTGTGCGTGACGATAAGTAAGTAAGTAAGTAAGACTGAGGCGTTTGACGTCCGAACGATGTGAAAATTAACTCAAATGAAACGCAATAAATGTCATAAAATTAATGTCTGCATACATATAAGAAATCTTTATATCTGAAACCAAAAACTGTTTGGATTTCTGTATTAAATGATCATCATGCTAAAATACAAGGATAACAAATACCTGAAAATTAACGAGTTATTTTCATGCCGCTGTGTCTATCCTAGCATCGCCCAAAGCTTTGTTTCAATCTCAATTAATTAGTGCTATATTCCAGAAAATACACAATGCACATACAAATCCCCTTGTTAGAAATTTGTTTTGCAACCATCGTCATATAAATTTTCGTTTAACATTGTGTGTGCGTGTAGGAGTATTTAAGCAACGTATTTTGCTTACAAGTTTTTCTACTAATCAAAATGTTTGAAAAGGAAATTTGAACTCACACAAGAGATGTAAGTTATATGATGTCCAACTGTTTATGGATTTACAGGGATTATGAGGAGTTTAGAAATTATTAAAACTAATGATTTCTTATATTTTCGCTAACACTATACATTTAAATGAAACTAGATTTCATGGATTTTATCTGGTTTATTAACTTATTTTGTATTTTCGACGTTTCGTGTATCCACAGTACCACGGCTACCTTTAGTTTTAAATTATTTATATTTTAGCATTTTAATTTGAATTATGAACTCTTCGATTGCAGTTTTCATATCCTAACATGAAACTACAAAACCTGTTGGTATGAAAAGTAAAGGATATGAGCATTTTATCTCTACGATTTTCATCTGTATCTTGGAGGAGTTTAATATTATATACGATTTTTCCGGACCGATACGACCTGGGGACCTTCAAGAAAAGAGCTTACTCCTTTCTAAAGGGCCGGCAACGCACCTGCAATTCCCCTGGTGTTGCGGTTGATCATGGGCGGCGGTAGTCACTTAACATCAGGTGAACCGTATGCTCGTTTGCCCCCTCTTCTATAAAAAAATATACATAAATTTCCACAAAGACAAACTTATAACAAACCCATAACAATAATATTGTAGGCATAGCCTATAATATATGCTCCATGTATTTTCAATATAACTTAATTTAGTCTTAGCAAAATTAGTAGAGTTTTTACGAATTAACGTATTATTAGCGATGTTTTCTAGACTTTCCTTAATTAGGTTGTAATGGATTGATAAAATGAAGTACCTACTTTTTGGAATTCACTTCTGTGCTCTAATGTATAGCTATAGAAACGAAATTGGAAAAAATGACAAGTAGTGAATGTAATCGAAGCTCTATTTATATTTATTAAGCTTCATTATGTACATTATCATAATATTATCCGATGGAGTAACGATTGTTTTGCTTTTATCATATCGGCGCCTGAACAAATAAAATAACAAGTTTTGGTTTATAAACACTACCGGATAGTAAAACACTATATTGCAAATATATCTATCGTTTTATGTGTATCAATGTATAATTTTTTCTTCATTATAGCTAATATAAATCCAGTTATATTATATTAAATATATGGTTAAAACATACATAATGCACAGGAGAGAAACGAAATTCGACCTAAGCAGTAAGTGCCGTAAAGTTATTTCAAATAAAATGTCTATATGCTCGGTCAAGTTCAGAGTAAAGTTTTATTTTCTTAACGACTTAGTGACTGCTGCGTGAAATATTGGTTTAAAACTTGATTAACACCTGAACAATAACGCAACTGAAATTGTTTGGTACGTCAAGTTAGCGGCCGTCAAAGAATTTTAGGTTAGGTATATTTCTTGAACAATGTCTCGAAACTTTTTCAATTAAGCGGAAACGCCAAGCTAAAGTAATTTTATTTCAGTTTGTGAAAACGTAGCTAATGAGAAATAATTATAATTATTTCTCATTAGCAGGCTCTCATTAGTTACTAATTGCTTCAATATTTTTTGGGCCGGACTTGGTTTTAGAAATCAAAAAATTAATTACTCACAAACGTTCATAAATACATAGATTATAAGATCTGCAGAAAATACCGCCATTACTAAAGTAATGGTAAAAAGTATTCAACTAATAAATGAAACTTTTTATTTGTTTTGTTTCCAGTTTTATTCTTTATTTATAATTATTGTAGTATTTAATTTACTGTTTTACCTATAATAATTTACTAAGAAATTATACAAATAGGGTTGACTAACGTTTGGGTTTCAGGTATCTGTCAAGTACTTGGATAGTGATTCTAGCAAATGTCTATAAGAAACCGGCCAAGTGCGAGTCAAACTCGCGCGTGAAGATTTAACACTATGTAGGTACTGTTAAATACTTTTGTAAAAGAAAATACACGTCTCCTGTATGGGGATCCGTTCGGATAAGTTTTTTTAGCGAATATATCAAAACGAACTCTATGAGAACTTTAAACGTCTACATATTGCCATTATTAGGATCGAGCAAAAGCCTAAAAAAACAAGTTTATAGTAGAGGAGCCGCTTTAATTTTTGTTTTCTTATAGAAGAGGGGGCAAACGAACATGCTGCTCTCCTGATAGTAAGTGACTACCACCGCTCATGAACAATTGCATCACCAGGCGAATTGCAGATGCTTTGCTGGCCTTATAGAAAGTAGTAAGCTCTTTTCCTGAAGGTCCCTAAGTCGTATCGGTCTGGAAAGATCGGCAGTAGTAAACAATTCGTTGTACGAGGAAGAAAACTCCTACTAAAACGCAGAACGGTGGACTGCCAAACTTCCAGATGTTTGTGACGTATGGGACGTGAAATTTGGCGTATGGAATTAATCTGAACAATTCCTCAAAGAATTTCCCGTGGTAAATGCGATAGAAAATGCAAGGCGATGCAATAACTCTTCGCAGCGCGGATGGATATAGCCTATGGAATAGGACTCGGTCGTCTACGATTCGAGTCGCTCTGCACTGGATGCGGTAAAGTGGAAGGACCTGGCACTGGGGAGCGTCGAACCATGGATGGGATTAGTATTCCATGTGTGGCCGAACCTGCGCCTTGTAAAGTTGCAGGCGGTGTGCCGGCATGAAATACTATCCCACTCTGTTAAGCACACCATGCTTTTTTGAGGCCAATTTGGCCTTCTCATCCATGTTATTTTGTTTGTTGTTATCGCGGCACCAGATATACAAATCCTGTAAAAATTTCAACTGCCTACCTTTTACGGATTATGAGATACAGCCCACGAACTAACTGACAGATGACACAGCTGAGTCTTAGTAATAGGGTCCCGGTGGTTACCTTTCGGGTACGGAACCCTAAAAACTAAGGTTATGACTTAAAGTTAGGTCTACGTGAACATCATAGAACTGTTGTAATGTACTTGTAAAAAGGACCGATACCCAGTATACTATCCTAGTATACAAATTGGTGGTTAATATACTGAACTAAATAATTTTGGATAGCGTGGGATCTGTGACAGTAAACATCTGGGCGCCGAGCTCCGCAAGCAAGTTTTGCATTACAACAAGCTTCGGGTCTCGCGCCTATGTCACAGTGAACGAGTGGAGCCGGCCACCATCGAGCGTGAACCTGCTGTACTGCCACATGTTAGATGAGTCACTGACAAAATGGGCTACATCTTGAATCGCACTTCCATTAAAACACACATCAAGCCACCGAAGAAGATTGCACAGTTTTTACCATTAGTCGAGTGTAATGTCCCTCTGCAAGATGCAGGAGTGTACAAGCTTGATTGTGGATGTAGTATCTCTTACATAGGATAAAATAAAATATCAATTAAAACCCGCGTCAAAGAACATATAGCTGTGAAAAATCAACGCTTCGGGAAGTCAGCAGTCTGTGAACACGTATAAGATCTCTCCCATCACTACATCAGATTTGATAGATCACAAATCCTCGCTAAAGAACACCGACCAATCAAAAAATATCCTCATTACAATAGAGAAGATTGCTGAGTGCTACCATCTGCTTGGGATCCTATAATTAATAAAATTAAATCCCGACCCAAACGTACAACTGCAGGATTTAAAGATACTATAAGTTCATACTGTGTAGATCCGAACAAAAATTTATAATTTTAATCTGTAAGTAACCGCGGTTAACTGTGACTTTGGGACGTCGAACACCTTATTCCTCCCCGTGACCATGAGTAAAGTACTTGAATCGTCGGGAATAAGTTAAAATCCGTAGAAACTAGTTGTATTTAAATGTGTAGTTGAAAAGGAACCGGGCAGTCCACCGCTGGTTCCTTGATCCTGCTTCGAAGGACCACTTGAAAAGGAACCAGGGTGCGTAAACGTTCAACTAAGAAACAGAAGGGAGGAATCGAGGCTTCTCTCGAACCGGCCTCCTATAACGCCTACGTTGGGTTCGGGAACAACGTATGTGATCTCCGCAACGGAGTAACACACAAGGGCGATAACCTCTTCCTTTTCAGAAAATAGGTTCAGGCGGGGATTACGGGTCTTCCGAAGTCGTCCCGGTCCCAGCGCCTTAATTCTTCGATGTGGACTGTATAACTTTGAGGGACGAATTTCTTGGGAATAAAACAGCAATTATCTTCAAACCGTTCCGTGAGAGAGTAATTACTTTTCCCTATCACTTCCCTACTGCTGCTTGATAATTTGCTTTTTAGAAGCTATTCATAATCGGTTAACTAATAAATTGAAATATTCTTATAGGCGCGTCGCCAACAGTAGTGTTCGCGTAAATATAAGAAATAATTATATAATATTATATATTTTTCTCAATCTGTACAATCCCTTATTCTATAGACACCGTTTTCTATAAAATATGTGTTCTAGGGTTACGTAAAAATAATTATATAATTTTATGATAGCTAGAAAAGGTACCCAGGTGATAGTATGTAACCTATAACATCAAAGTCAATAAAAAGTAACATTCATAAATTATGTAAATCTCGTAAATAGATGTTAATGGTATCGATCACATGGAAGTGCCTACTCAAGCAGATAAAGATATGTTACCTGAATAACTTCTCTGAAAATAAATACATCTGTTTATATTATATTCCTTTTCGTTCCACAGTATTTGAAAACCATTACTACATACTTAATAATCATATTTGAGAGTCAATATCGCATCACATCTCATGCTCGGTATCGTAAGATACGACTAAGGGAATCCCTCGAAAAATCTTGTGACTCCAAATCGTCGTACATATTCTAAATTTCAAAACACCCTGACAGGATGCTAAGCATTCAATATTGTGATCGGTAGATCACAAGTGTGACAATTCAGTCAAATCAGGAATTTTCTCGTAGGTTGTGAAAACCTTATTTTATCTAATGATGTTTTGGAGTGGTGTTTTGAATAACGGAAAAGTCAGAGAAATACTTATGAATATTGTTATGTTGTATTGATTTCATTATAAAAAGTTAAGGTAAAATCTTATTACTTATATTCCCTGATTTTACGTAATCTAAAACCGGTCGGTTTTACAATGAATATACCAAAATATATGTTTAAAAATGTACATGTGAGTCCTATTGAAATACGATGAAGTTTCACCAAGTGACAACAATCTCAAATGTTAATATTATAAATTTAAAATACATTGTTTAAATGTGTTTTTTTTATAGGATAGGGTGACAAACGAGCACACAGTCCACCTGATGGTAAGTGGTTGCTGTGGCCCATAGACATCTACATCTATCCTCGATTACAGATAAATGCAGATGCGTTGTCACCCGTGAGAACTAAGATGGAATGCCTCGTTTCCAGTAAAAAGGGTCTCCGGTTCTCTACACTCACCATACGAAACACAGCAGCATTAAGCTACTATTTGACGCTGGTATTCTGTGTGAACGTGGTCCTTCCCGGTCGAGCCGACCCATTCGTGCTACAACTATGCTACTAATATAATTGCAGCATGGCTCTACCACGTTGAAAACTACGTGTAGTGTTCGCGTAAATATAAGGAATCATTATTTAAATACATAAACCGCATTTTCAACGGGCAAAACATTCTATTGCTGCGTTCACTAACCTGCCCATCGCGGCGATTGCGGAATGACATTCCGTCTATGAAAGACGCCCATGTTTAACTATAGTCTTCAGCATAGTCTCCAAACAGCAGATGAGTCCTCGAAAAGTTGATTGCAGACAATGAATGTAGGTGATTACGGGCAATAGCCAATTAACATCAGATAGGCTATTATCTAATGCAGATGCCTTATCACCCCTGACCTTGACGGCTATGATGTAGCGCCTTTTACTAGTAAAATTTTCGGTTATCGTTAATAATTAACGAAACGCACCTGAATTATGAACATTAATAAAAATTCATAACTCAGGTATGTATTTTCATATGTTGTAGAGCTAAGCTGCAGCTATATTATAGTTGTAGCACGAATGGGTCGGCTTGACCGGGGAAAGGTCATGCTCTCTCGGAATACCAGCGTAAAATAGCAGTTTGATAGTGCTGTGTTTATGTGTGCTGTGATAGTATTGTGTTATGGTGAGTGTAGAGATCCGGAGACCCTTTTCCATTTTAGTCCTCTGGGGTGACAACGCATCTGCGTTTTGATTCCTTATCGAGGATAAATGTAGATGTCATGGGCCACAGCATCCACTTACCATCAGGTAGACTGTGTGCTCGTTTGTCACCCTTATTCTATGAAAAAAAATATATGCATGTATATTTTAATGTTATGCAAATAAAATTATGTGTGTGAACTACGATGAGGCCTCGGCCGAAGCTGATATAAATAATTAGAAACATAGTAATATTTAATTATAAATTATTTTTGTGAAGGAACATAATAAAATACCCTTTTAAACATTTGAATAACACACCGAATACATTAAAATGATAAGTTCATTAGCCACAGTTATTACATCGCGTGCTGCTACGCCATTTGAATCAATCGCATTATTTATATCAAGTTATCAAGCAAATGTACACTATTTTTATTTTAATAATCGGTTCGTGTTTGTGACTATTCGTTGATAGTTCTGTCATATTTAATAATATTTGCGTATATATAAAACTAATGACATAAACTTTACATATAATGTATGCGTGTTACTTGTTGCAATGTTTGTTGTAGTTTCGTTTTATTGTCGTTTAATTAGGCTTGTTTACTTTGACCTTTACATATCACGTTTTTCTCAGAATACGTAAATGATTCACTCCTGGATATGATGCAATATGGTCAATATCAGGCGTCTGAATTCTCTGAAGGTACTTACTGTCCCTCGTATAAATATTTACATCTTACAACTTCTGGATATTTTAGTTAGTATTTTTATCAGCTAGTATGATTTATTGTGCAGGACCATAACCCGTCAGGTAGGATTGTAGCCATCAATCGTTTTTTTTTTAATAAAAAAATTATGATAAATTATAAAAATAGAACAACAAAAATCTATTGCTGTTTTTATGTTTTGTTATGACCTGACAATATTGCTTTGTCGTGTATTTTAAATTGTGCATTAAGTTTTACCTTTAAAGCCAACTATTCAATCAAAAACAAATCGATTTCTTATATTTACGCGAACACTACAGTCCTTCCCGTGACCATGGGTGCTGTAAAGCTCTCGAAACGTCGGGTATTAAAAAGTTAAATATACGCGATAAATTCCGTAAAAACGAGTATTATTTCAAAAACAAATCGAACCTACCAATTCAATCGTTTATTATATCCTATATGAATTATTTAATTATTATACCTGGTAAGAATACAGAGCTATTCTGTCTTTAGTAGAGAGAGTTTGCTATAATCGCCACACTTGATAGAACAGACGGAGAGGCTGTAATAACTGCAGTACCAGATGTTACCATTAACTCAGCCCTCCGCCCCTTGTGATAAGGGTTTTTCTCACACAGCGTGCGTGTATCATCGATATAATATATGTACTGCCCACTGAATTTGGCATTCCGAACACTCACTATGTTCAACTGAACTGTACTGTAATCCGTACACCTGTTATTGTGGCTTCGATTTCGATATTCATGCAGTGCGGAGCGGTGCTAATAATAATTTTATATTAAATTAGCACATATGCAAGATAAACAAAAATTAAAAAAATTTACACGTTTAACAATACAATCTAAATAAACAATTATTTATTATGGCGTTTATATCAACTGCGCACGCGCGAATACTGTTGTTTTTTTGGAATAGCTTCTCTAGTACGTAGTACATATAACTCAATGGCGTGTACGAATGATTTTACCGCCATTTGTAGAAATACAAAAGACCATTCTGGCATTTCCCATAGAGACCACTTACGACGTCACTATACGAAATGGATTAATGGATTACCTCACGCCGCTAACACGTGGCAAGTAGGCAAAGAGTATAACTCTAAATACTTACTTTAAAAAAGATTCTGTAAGTAAGAGATATAACGTAAGAGCTATTGTGATATTTTCAACATTTGGTATTAAGCGATGTTAAAACAAAAATTATTAATTAATTGTGTAAACAAACTGTAATGTTTCATCTCAATGATTTCATTTTGTTAAAGTAACCGAAATCGCAGGTGAAGTAATTAAGCGATGTTTGCTTGCGTGGGAACGTTTGATGACGGTAGTAAGCTCTACGGTAGTAAGGTGATATATGATACATATTTGTTAATTGTTTAAGTAGAAACTTAATTAAGTTCTATGTCAAGTATACATATCATATCAATGGAATTATATTAACATGGATTACATTATATTAAACCACATATTGTATATTTAGTATTCGGGCAAGCAAGTTTTAAGTTTCTAAAATAATATATTTTCGAGGATAACAACTATGTAGAAAGTCTTGGAGAGCATAACATTGTCATTTAAATATTTAGAGCAGTTGAAACTTAATACAAGAACATTGCTCCAAATTGTTAAAATAATGCCTTCAGTAATTTATTCATTTGAGCTTGTCAAAAGTCCTTTGCCAAACATAGCCCTCCTATAATATTCGTACTACTTACTTACTTATCTTCACGCACAATCCCTAACGGGGTAGCCAGAGAGAACAGATCGCCAAGTGTCACGATCCTTACATACCTCTCAAGAGGTATATACTCGTAGGTTTGACAAAACATCCCGTTTGCGTATTTTTTAGCTATGAAATATTTCTGGCATATCTTATGGTAGCTCACGGCAATCGCGGGAGGAAATAGCGTGATAGATTCTCATGCACCGCCACCACATGGCAAGAGGTTTTATTATAATTCGCCCGCCCCGGATTTGCCTGGATATTGTTTCTTAATCTTGCGCTATTTAGACTGAATATAATCAATTACAATTTATTTTATCAATTTTACGTGAGATAAAATATACCCTAGATCCATGCTGGAATTGCTCACTCTCTCTGTTCGTAAGGTTTCATCTCAAACTGTTCATAGAAAAAAAAATGATAATTTTTATCTTAATAGCATGCAAATGACCCCATGATCTCAATAGAAGCCAGTTATTATAATGTTATATACAGGCACTTCAATTTTATTTGTTTATGTATAGATTATTATTATATTACATATAAATTGCTTGACTATGACTTCACCTGAGAGTATGGTGTCTTTTTTTACACATAGGTGAAACAAAATATAAATTTTTGTAGGGAAAATATTTAGCATAACCTAGTAATAACAGCCTTTATTTCTTTGTTGTTTCTCATAGTCCAGAAAACTGAATTCATTTTTAAAGTTTTCCATTGTGTTAATTTCACAAAATATTCTTAATATTCTTATTCTTGTTGTGGATTATAACAACTTAACATATACATTATCACGGACAAGGCGCGTTGTATCTCGAGGGAGTCTTTAGGAAAGTAACAGTTACCTAAACATTAAGATAAATGCCATCAAAAACATAACTTGTAAAAAAAAAACCAAGTCTCGCAACTCAGTTCTTCTAATGTTACACATATACAGGTACACTGATTCATTTACTGCAAATGTAACTTTGTAATCCTATATATTTATGTGGAATTACAAAGTTATTTATGCAGTTGATGTATCTAGAAACACTAATTGTATTCTAAATTTGATGCTTCTATGTCTGCTAGAAGTGCCTTAGAGTTTTGATGATTCAGTGAGTGACAAAATTAAGAAACTTTAACTAGTTATAATTATTAAACTACTGGTTCAAAATGTATAAAATTTGAAATATACCATGTTTATACAATATCTGTTTGGTCAGGTTCCTAGTTTTATTCACAACGGTCGAAAATGGCCTGAACTGCTTCGAGAAAAGTATGGTACGGTCGTGCCGCTTTTTTGCCCGACTTGGCGGGGGCACTGCCGTGCCCCTAGATAGCGTCTCGTATCATATGTCACCAACTTACCGTTACCACTATAGCACATTATAAGTCTATTGCTGTACATAGGGCTCCCCTATAGATTGTGTCATACAAGGGATATTTATCATAGCTGCCACGCTTGGCAGCCGTGTTTGAAATCGCAGTTTATGTTATAAGATAGACCTTGCTGCCCATCTCCTGGCTTGTTTTTCTCTGTCGCCTGGTATATTACCTATGGGATGATACGTTGCAGTGAATATTCTTACACTATCACTAAACTGTCAATCACCACCTTAATTCAAAATAACAAGTTAATAATCGTTCCTACAATGGAGGCACAATCTTATGATAAACAGTCAGGATCAAAATCTACACGTTTATTTAGGAAAATTATATAAAAAGTTACACCTATATACGTCCCACTGCTGGGCACAGGCCTCCCGCTCATTTCTGAGAGGGTTTTAGGGAAAGGAATTGTCCGCCGCGCTACCCCAATGCGTGCTGGCGAACTTCACATGTCTTCGAAATATTTTTTTTCTTATTTCTCTGACATGCAGGTTTCCTCACGATGTTTTCATTCATCGCCGAACAATTTCATTGGTGCCGGCGGAGAGCGAACCCGGTTTGCTCGCGTACTGTGAAATTTACAGCGAGCGCTAACCATCTGAGCTACGACGGCTCTTTAAAAAATATATATAAATATGATAATAATATAAATTATATAATAAATTATAATAATGAAAATTATATACTTATAATTCTATAATAAGCAATTCTATAATAGTTTAACGCAATACAAAATCAGCACTGAACATCTATAGTTCATCTATAGTTCATGATGCATATCTCCGATTTCTTTTTAAAATCCTCCGCCAACAGTTTCACAGACTGCAAACTCTAAAAAAATTCCACCGACACAGCGATAATTTCGATATACCTTTGTTTCTAACAGTGATTGCAAACTTCCTTCCCTTAGATTCTCTACGTTTCCTTTTAAAAACAAACTAAACGTCCGAAATCTTCTATCATTTTCCATGTATATTATTTTACCTTGATTTTGTCCTCGGTAACAGCTTGCTTTATTATAATAGTTATTTAAGTATTGATTTATCACGTGTCCGAGACAAATAGATTTTTGAAAAATGTGATGTAAAATTTGATAACATTTTGAGATATTCTGTTGCTATAATTTTATATATAAAAATCAGTTGTTGTCTGTTGGTCTCGCTAAAAATTAAAAAATGGCTAACGATTTTGATGTTTTTTTTTTGAGTGGGTCACTGGATGGTATAAAACCTCAATAGGACCCGGTGGGTGGTGCTCCAATGTTGTAACCAGTGACAATACCTATTTTATAGCGGCAACGTCTAAGCTAACCCTTATCTGTTCATAGTAAACGATAGTGTTTTTTTATATAGAATAAGGGTGTCAAACGAGCACACAGTCCACCTGATGGTGAGTGGATTCTGTGGCCCGTAGACATCTACATTTATCCTCGATTAAGAATTAATACGCAGGTGCGTTTTCATCCCCCTTTTTACCCTCGTAACCAGTAAAAAAGGGTCTCGGGATCTCTACACTCACCATACAAAACACAACAGTATTAAGCTACTATTTTACGCTGGTATTCTGTGAGAGCGTGGTCTTTCCCCGGTCGAACCGACCCATTCGTGCTACAACTATAATATAGCTACAGCGTGGATCTACCACGTATAAAAAATATAAGAAATGACTACAGAAATAGTACGTATCTTCACCCTACACGTGCCTGCAACTTAGGCCGTTATTTATCCATTTTGATATAAATTATATTAGTTCCACGATTACCAAGTACGCTCTCAGCAATGTAAATTCCTAAAATAATATTTAAAATAAGAAATTCCAGACATGAGTTAATAAAGTTAAATAATTTTTAATTTACTGGCCAGCGTAAATAGATCTGTTAATTAATTTCTCTTTCATGATTTTGCTATTAAAGGTATATTAAATTTTCTCCTACATAATATGCGCAAAATTAATTTCAATATTTCAGCTATTTAAATCCCATAACGCCATTTATTCTAATACAACAATAATTTTATGCCTTCGTAAAATTTTGAAAAGCATCTTATGATCTAAATATTTAGCCATTTTCTAGTTTAACTGAATGCAATCTCGTAATAATTTAAATTCAGCGAATGTCGATCTCAAACACAAACACAACTTACTCTAGGGCATCACGGCTCCACCTATTTCATGCAGCGTATTTCTCTAAAGGACATTTCTAGAAAGACATTTCAAAGCAGTGCTAGCTACAAAATATATTTTTATATACATTCTTGGGAAACGGCAAATGTGTTATATATATATAGAAGCAAAGCTCATTTTCAATAGTATTTCTTAATGTTTGTTTATATTTTAAAACTAAATTTATAAAATTAATGAAATCTAAATTTGGATTCTTAGATCACATCATGTTTTGAATAAGTTTTTTTTTAAAACTGAACAGATTCATATAATGTGATTATATGTACTATATTTGAGTCGTAAGATCGTGGCATCTCAGGGGTTAGCGCTTGTCTTATAATAATACCACACCGATTTGGACAACCCTAATACAGCAATGAAGTGGTATTTAACAATTTTATAATGTGATTTACCACATACTGGGCAATTTAAAGAAAACATAAAGAAAACCTGCACATCTAATAAATAATAAACAATATTTTGACGGTATTTAAAATCCGCCAACACGCATTGGAGAAGCGCGATGGACTCACGTCTGACCTGGTCGAAAACCCAGTTTTAAATGCTACAATATTATTTACAATATATATATATATATATATATATATATATATATATATATATATATATATATATATATATATACACATATAATTCGCAGTACAAGCAGATTTTCACGTATGAATTTGCTTTCGCGTATATTTACTCATTTTTTAGGTATTGGGGTGTCCAGGTGTACGCTTGAATAAAATGTTCCATTTGACAGCAATCTATTTCATACCCTATCATTAGGAAGTCCTAATTCAGTTACATATTTCTACAGTCGGATTACACGCTCGAATAAAATGTTCCATTTGACAGCAATCTATTTCATACCTTATCATTAGGAATTCAGTTACATATTTCTACAGTCGGATTACATTTAATTTGCGTTTGACTTAAAACAAATTCTCACTCATTAAATTTGTTAAAAATAATTCGCTTATATCAGCGTAATGAAATAAAATTATGTGTCTTACCTTGTTGAAGAGAACCTCCCGCCCTAATTCTATTACGTGCACACACAACAACAATTCCTAAAAGGTTGAGTTTAGTGGGTAAAAGTCGCCACATAACCACGCAGCCGGCTGCGTGGTATGCTATGAGCATTCCCAACCTCCCTCCCCCGTTTCCAGAGGGTTGCCCATATTTGCTTCGGGCGCAAAAAAAAAAAGCGATCGAGGAAGTATTGAAGTTGGCGAGACAAGCGAAGCTTCGGAGCGAAATAGAGTGAACTAGTGTGCTTAATTATTAGTGTTTTAAGTTTTAATTTGTGTAAAAAAAATTAAAGTGTTAATTTAGGTAATTTTATCGGCAATTTTTTATTGTCACGAGCCTCAAGCTCGTAACATCACCAACGTATTATCGACGGTGGTGTGTCCTTCCTAGTCTTGCTGGGATTAGTGGTGAGGGGGTTAGCTAGATTAGGTAATTTTACATTGTTTCACAATTCATTATTTTAGTAACCAAAATATTTGATTTACTTAAAATTGTGAAGAATTAAATTTTATGACACAAAATATCAATTTCTTCATTCGAAACATTCACCGTTAGGTAGATGGGTTATTTAAAATGGAAAAATGAATAAGCTATATTCTAGAATTATGCTTCTGACGGTTGGTAAGTCAGTTAAGCTTAGAGCTGTAATATTGCACAACATGTTAATACTTTCGTAGTACGAAAATCAATTTGTTATGGTATCGTAAGAGATTCAACCTTAACACATCCTATGGTGACTGTAACAATTGACTACATATATTATTAACCAGAAGGATCTCAAAGGTACAAATATATGGCAGTAAAACTATCACACAACTAAGCATTTTTGTGAATGTGTCAACTATCAAAACTTCCTCTTAAAAATTTACCTATCATCACCACTTATCTCCAAGTGGTGTAGTATCAATAGATTACAATAAGTAAAAAATACGTAACTCTTGCACTGGCAATGCAAAATATTATTTTTCCCATCACCTACTAAAAAAATCAGGTCGCTATATTTTATATGCTATGCGTGCACTATTAAGGGAAGTACAAAGTTGTAGGCCATTAATTAAAAAAATACAAAGATTAAATACACACCAGCAATTAATAAATAAACAAAATCACCGTAAAAAATTAACTACATATTATTGGTCAGTGGTCACGAAATTTCCGTGAACCGAACATAAAAGCGAGTTGACAACACTGTATAATTATACGGTTAGTTTGCCGTGTTGCAATCGCATTGGTTTCACCATTCACATGTCGAAAGAAAATAATGATAGTTCGACAGCTTACCTTTCGCATAGCTGTAATTGTAACTAAATAATCTATGTTTAAATTTATTTTATTATTATTTATTTCCGGGAAAAGGTTTAATACAATAGAAAATATTCAGTAAAATTAATATGTAGTATCAACTTAATCTATCTTGATGTTTAAACAGATAGACATATCAAACATAACAGAAAAATAATTCAATCAATTGTTGGAGTTGATATAATAACTACAATAATAAAATTGATTATATTAACAATATAATCAATTTTATTTCATAATTAAAATAGTAGGTACCTAAAACTGCAAAGAACGTTTTCATTTGGCTGCTATGAAACTCGGTTTGGATATTACAGTTGTACATCACAACAGAAAGTAAAGTAGAACATTTATTCAATAGATACATTTCGATAAGGCGCCAATTTAACAAAGACCGATATAAAAACTGGCCAAGCGCTTGTCAGGTCACGCACAATGTAGGGTAGAGGCACAGAGGTAGGGTTCCGTAGTTGCCCGTCACAATATATGGGCTTTCTTGATAGTGAAAACAATTAGTTCGCGGTTTGGTCGCTATAATGACTAAAAATAGGTGGTAATATTAAGATGGTAACTAAAGGAATTATTTTCAAATTAAAGTTACAGGGAGTGGTATTCATAAAATATTAAAAAAAAACTTGTTGCATTTGGAAATAAAATAATTACCATAAAATCATTCACATGCTGAGTCCGTAAAAAGATAGTCATAGTTTACTATCTTTTTATATATTCCCGGCAGTGCAATCCTAAGGTATATATTATACGACTGTAACGAACCTTCCCGTATACCACCACTGCCCTAAATTATCCTGAGAGTCGTCCGCGTAAACCAAGTGTATACAGAGTGAATTTGTATGAGGCTATGTAATTGTATGAATACTTTGAATGAGTCCTACAATAACTACCAAAGATCTCCGCTTTCTACTCCGCGAATGAAAAACTAAAGCTATAGTAGTAATGCGCATAAGTCGCTTTCTTCATAAAATGTTTTTTTCTTAGATTACAATAACATTACAAAGTTATAATGCAGCTAGTTTTAGGTCATTTTTTATGAAGTTGTAACGAAATTTTTACTAATCCAAGAGCATTTTATAAGTTGGTCTGCTATTACTCGATAACTTGTTAATTCTAATTAGCTGTGATATTTTGTCTTTTTAATTCATTATATATACTACTATCGTGTATACTTTTCACTTGTCCAAAAACACTGGTTTAGTTGGTGGAGGGGGCGGGGAGAGCACATGACTCTAATGAAAAATACTACTTTAAAGCTAAATATTTCGCAAACTGACCCCTGAATTGAAAATATGTTGTCCAATACACCCACTCTTTTTGAGAGACCTATCCAATGATAACCGACACGGGTAAAAAAAAATCATCCTCCATTTACCTGGATACCCAAAATAAAAATGTTTTTTTTAGATTTTATTACATAGTTTTGTAGGCGTGATTAATATCTGTAACTACGCCAAATTACAGATTTGTTGCACCTAGAATCGCTCAGTAAAACCGTGGACGGACGGATGGACATGGCGAAACTATAAGGGTTCCTTGTTGTGTAACTATGGAACCCTAAAATGTTGCAATAAGACACTTTTAGTTTAAGCGCTATTTCAGAACATGGTAAGAATGTACAACATACAGAAAAGAGCGGAATTACACATTTTTAGAGTATGAGCTTGCCCACGGCTCTTTAGAATATCAAGATTTTTAGAATGTGATTTTTCTTAACGTTTAATATTCTAAGCCATATTCCGCAAAATGCAATGGCCCGTAGATATCCACATGCAACCTCAATAAAGAATCAAAATGCGTTGTCACCCGGAGGAATAAGATGGAATACGTCGTTTCCAGGAAAAAGAGTTACCGGCTTACCGGTTCTCTACGCTCTATTTAATTGTTGCTGGTTCTGTGAGCGCGTGGTTCTTCCTCGGTCGAGCCAACGCATTCATGCTACAATTCTACTACTGATATATGCAGCTGTAGCATGGCTCTACCACGTTAAAAACACTTTATTTTATATTAAAAATTAAGTTTGTAAAGATGTTTGGATGAATGTTATCAAACAAGCATAAACGGCAAAAAGATTTTACCCTAATCTACCCATTTTACGAAAACGTTACACTATAAATTCTTTTAACTACATAAACATAAACAATAGCGGAAAACAAACACGAAAGCGTGTCAGTTTCAGGAAGCAGGCAGATTCGTGAGTAGAAGTTAGTACAAAAATAATGAAATAAAAGTAGTTATGTATTTGACATTACTTACACCTGAATAAATATTATGCATGTTTTAACATGTCGTGTCGGTATCGTTTCGTTGGTATTAAAAGTACAAATAGCGTAGAGCAAGAGGGTGTCAATAGAGAGAACCGATCCCGAAAGGAGAGCTGCAAAAGTAGAGAGAAATTCTTTAAATTGGATTTTGCTACACAAAGCTCCATTGTAATTAAAAGTAAATTTTGAATTTTGAATACTGAGACTGGATTGTTATTTTACTAAAAATATATTTTGAATTAAATACGAAACCAGTTATTGAACAAAAGTACATTCATGACGTAAAAAGTTAAATTTTTCGGAGTAGCCAGCTCTAACCATTTAAGGGGAGGGAAACGTTCCACTTTTTACCTACTCTAATAGCTGACAGTTTGTGTCTTATTTAACTTATTACAGACACAAAATACATCGAGGGTTACTTTAGTTTTCCAAAGGGTTACTTTTCCCATAAAATTTCCACTGCTACAAAACCTTCATCATTATTACAGCCTTTTACGAGTCTCCTGATAAAAAACACTGGCCTAAGCTACATGAATCCATCGAATTCCTGACTCTTACCAGGTCTTCACTCGTTTAGTTGGCCTCGACCTACACTTTGTTTACCGGTAAGAAGCTGCCACTCGAGAACCTTTCTTGCCCATTGTTCTTCAGTTGTTCGAGCCATATGACCTATTTTTATTTCAGCTTACCGACCCGTTGCATGTCGATAATAGCCAGATAAACTGATTCGTAATTCCAGTATTTAATTATTTTTATTTTCTAAATAACTCGAAACTTACATATGCTATTATAGTCACACGTATAACGGCGGCAGCAATAATGGGCTGTACCTATGTAAAATAGTAACATAATAAATATTCTTGTATTTTGAATGCCTAATGACGCGAACTGAAGACCCATTCAACTGACAACAAGGACCCCATCTTAATCCTCAAGTATGCCAATATATTTACATTCTGAAACTAAATCAGTAATAAAATGTACGTGTCTATGGGCCATAGCATCCATCTAACATCAGGTTGATTGTAGGCTCGTTTGACCACCTTATTTCTATAAAAATTCCGCGAATTTTACAATTTTGTTACATATGGGATATCAATAAAATCACCTTGTTAGTCAACTTTCACTAATTGCAAAATCTAGCCATAGCAATCATAATATGCTAAAATTAATTAATGTCTTAATCTTATATTTTAATTTAAAATCAAACACATTTTCTCTAAGTAATTTCAAGATTTTATAAAATCTTGGTATTATGAAACTAGAAAACAATCTTTTTATCATCACTTATGAACAACAGCTAGACTCTCATTAAAATATTATGTTGTTTTAGTTAAAAATATTTGAAACTTTCGTTAATTGCCATTTTTGACAAAAAAAAACAAAGCCAGACTCTGCCAGATTCTGCCGACAGAAGAGAACTCTCAATGATATATGCGTAAACATGTACACAGACTGCTATACTACGCGTCAAGTCTGGCTTGCTGAACATCGCTCAACGTAGCTAAAGAAGTTTTCACTTCAAAAACTTATTGGCCTAGTTTATTTGGTTATTTTGTTACAATGTTACATAAAAGTGACATCTGTCAATTCGGTGTTGTCAATTATCATGCAATTTTATTTTTGTCTCGACAGACATTAATCCAATAAACCTAACAATGTTTTGATAAATTTTAAGCGTTAGTTTACTATGGAATAAACAGTTCAATACTTTAATATGCTGTTTAATTATTAAAAAAATAACATCAAACTAGAAAACAGCGGATTGATATGACCATTGTGGTGACTGACATATTAGTTAGTTGAAATATTTTTTAAGAGGTGTCAAAGGTTCTATAGGAATTGCATAAGAACGTAGTGTAATGACTTCTAGTTATTTTAATTCATCTTGCTTGTATATTTTTTACACTAAATCGATACAATAGAAAATAATATATTCTTGCTCGAACGTATAAAAAGGACAGGAAATTTCCTTGAAATTTGTTTACGTTCGATCAAATTTAAATTTTGAGTTCAATTGCGTAATTATACTGGTGTTTGACTAGACAATAGTTTTAGGGTTGTGGATGAGTTATATGTATATGCTGACAAATAAATAGAAATATTTTTACCACTTTCCTAAAATGATTGTTGTAAACTTTAAAAACCTTTTTAGTACATGACGATAACTGGAAATATTGCTATTTGGTTTCTTCGTGAAAACAAAAGAAAGCTTAATTCTTTCGGAATTTTCAACGCTACTTTTATTTTAAATGGTCTACACCTATACACAAGATCTTTATTGTTATTGAAATACATACATAATTTTTTTTAGTCCCGTTTCAGTCTAAGACATTTAGGCCCCATGTTTATATGGGACATAAAACAAAAAAAAATGTGCCACCTATGTGTTAATATGGTATAGTATGGTATGGTATTGATGGCATAACCACTTATCACTAATTAAAAAATTTTTCATCAAATCCCATATTCTTTGGCTGGACGTGGTCCGAGTAGCTCGATGCTCTTTGTAATCTGCCTACCACTTCGTGGATAATAGGTGTGACGCTATGTATGTATGTATTAGTATTATTATAAACTTAGAACTAATTTTCATATAAATTGCAAACTGGATTATATTGAAATTCTTATAAGACTTTATAATTCGAATCGTGACAAAAATGGTAAACAACATTACTTTTATTAAGTATTCCCCCTGTGAAAAATTGCTCCTTCAATATTGAGCACCAAACATACGACCCAGTGTAAGACGTTAATAAAAAGGGAACGCACGCGCTAGAATTACAAGCGATTTACGCCCGCTACTCATACATATTGGTTTGAGAAAGCATATTTAGCGTTCCTATATTACATTAATTTCATATACGCAAAACGTGCAATGTAATATTTCCGAAATTTTAATCATGTATTATGCGTTTTTTAAGCTACAGTACAGGACTATATGGCATTAACATCAATGACGACAGAGAATCACTGATCAAGATGAAGCATGTTGACAGAAATGGGTCTCCACCCATTTTTTGTTAACATACTTCATCGTCTCATCACTCAGTAGCCGAGCATCTGGTTGTCTAAAAATTGTACCGAGATAGAGATAGAGAGAGATAGATAGAGATAGAGTGAGAGAGAGCGAGGGGGAAGAGGGGGGAGAGAGGGAGGGAGAGAGAGAGCAACTAGTAATCATGCGTTTTCTTAGCAAACTCTCCGAAACGTATCCTATAAAACACCGTAACGCTGGTTACTTTAAGCCTGTGCTCGAGACTGCTAAGATTGGTTTTCGTGGTATCGGTTTACAATGAATCTTTTGGATCTTAATACAGATATTATGCGCAGTATTGTAAACAAGGCAGTAAAAATATGTATATATAATAAAGATGTGTTTCGTCTTAATCACTACGCGTTTGACTGCGGCGCTGCGGAGCTATGGATTCTCATCCCACTCAGATCAATTGCTTTTATGCCCTACAAATAATTACTCGTGGTTCAAGTATGTAAAGGAAGAGATGCTCCAATAACACATACCTTCTGAGGCATCAAATTCCCTTAAATTACCGCAAAACTATTGTCGCGCTCCCGCCACGGGCATTGATGCGTTTTGAGTTAATTTACTGTGTTGGGAGTTACATAACCTGTTAATATTTATGGTAAAGATTGTAGAAAGATAAATCGAAACAGTAAATAATTTTTAAAAATTGTTTGACAAATGACATTGTTCTGCGTATATCATACATTGTTTGCCCTGGAACCCAGAGCATCGGAAAATTATGTGTTGTAACTGTCGATCATTAATAATTTCTTATATGATCTTATTTTTATAGTGGATTAGCTGCAGAATAAATATTTTTCAAAAAAAGTTTTGAGTTTATAGGCGAACTACGAATATTATCGTTTTTCGTAGCTCCGATTGATTTTTAAGAAACTGCAAAAGAATATCCTAAAACATTTTGCAATATTTAGTACCTACTATCTTTCAACAACATGGAACCAACAGTGCAGCCGCAATTTACACAAAATACACTTGCCATTGCGTATGCGTAAGCCCGTTTATGAGTTCGTTTACAGTTCCGAAAATCACAGCCATGTAAGTCGTTTTTGAAAGCAATCAGAGTCCGTTAAAATAGCCAAGTCGTAATATTCAATAGATAGTTCTGGAAGTCACCAAAACACATCAATAATATACAGATTACGAAGAGCGAGCGAGGCCAATGTAATTGACAGAGTGAGAGCGCAGGTGAGAAAATGACAAGTTAGTGATCATTTTGTGACGTCAAAAATAGGAGTGCTAAATACAATACGATTTATTGATATTTCGCTAGATGTACTCGTACTATGGCCATATGTTACAAACAGAATTACATCAAACTACAACAAAAGTTGATACTTTTGTCATAAGATAATACTACTATATATAATATACTAATGCCATTACAAGTATAACAATTCCTACTTTACTTATAATGACACTATTCATCTCCACTTCTTCTATATCTGTGTGTAACCTGCAATAATGATTTTTTTAAAGAATTAAAAAAATACTTTAATTCAAGCAGTAACTTTCTTCTTTTAATATTAATTTTCGAAAACTCGTAAGTGATTGTTTAGAATATTTAATAAAATCGGGCGTTACTTTGCGGAAATCCATTATATTAAAGGTTTTAAGAATACTGAGAGGATGTACGTGAATTAATTCTTAAAATCTTTAATCAGTGATTGTTTAGTTAAAAGTAAATCACACACCATTCTAAACCATCATTAGAAAACCCTGAATAATGACCGTGATGAAATATTATGCAGGTTTTGTTTATCTCAGCGTTATTTTAAATACCTATTTAAAATCGAGTATGACCTCTAAATAATTATAGTAGGTTTTTTAAATTACACTTTTAGGGAAGGTCACGAACCTCAAGCTCGTAACAATATAATAAAAGGGAATGGCTATTGACTGTTTACACTGTAATTTCTATTTGCATTTTATAGGAAATAAGTTCATAATGTGATTCAAATTAAAAAAAAATGCAACAGTTCATTAAAATTCTAAAGATCGATATCAATAGATTCCAATTAAATTTTCAAAAAAATTATCAATAGATAGACGGGCATCCGTGGGCATCCCTAATCATTATTTGACACCACATAACGTTTGACGAAGATGGCGACAATTAATGTTACTAGTCGAATAGAATACTTTTTAATGTTCATTTTGGAATGTAGGTAGTCCGTGTAATAGTATAAGTATTTGCAACTAATATAATAAAATAGACAATTAATTTTCGTTTATGTCCGATGCCTGCACTGCACAGGGAATTCTAGGTATTGTCATAAAATTGCAGCGCTGGAGACGGGCTGTCGAATTTAATTGTCAAATTCCCGCAAAGAGAGCGACACTTCATTGTATATACGGGAAGTCGATTGATGCAGTTAACTGTTCGTCATGCTTGACAGAGTCCCTTTTGTGATATTCCTAGAGAAGCCTTAGTTTAACAGCGAATTTGTGAAAGAATGTAGTGACGACGATGATCACGATGAACTAAATATTATAATAAATGAACTCAGTCTGAGAAGCAACTGCCGTAATTTATTGCAAGTATAGGATTTATCGATAAACTGTATCCACAGAAGCGATCACCATAGCTCTTACTAGTTGCAGTGATACTGATCTTGTAAGACCAGTAGAGCCGTTGGCAAAAAAATATTATAACATAGATAAAAAGAGTAAAAGTTCCTACATACTTGAGTACAAACGATTAACACCACCTACATATATGTATAGAAGGTTATTTTTCAAAGAGTAGCCAAATTTTAAATTTAAGTTCAGATATTTAAATAATGATATACCGAAATTTAATTTTTTTTAAATACGAGTAAATAAGGCTTCTACTATTATTTGAAATCATCCCAAATTGAATGTAATATTTTTTTATTGGATAAGGGTGACAAACGAGCATACAGTCCACCTGGTGGTAAGTAGTTTATGTGGCTCTTAGCCGTCTATATGTATCCCAGATTATGAATCAAAATACAGATGAGTTATTACCCGTGAGGACTACGATAGAATGCTTCGTTTCCAGTAAAATGGGTCTCCGGTTCACTAGAGTATTTATGGGCAACAACGTGTTTACCAACTAATCGACCCTTTCAAATGCGTGCGTGCGCAGTAAAATCAGTTAAAATAATAAATTACTATACATAAAAATAATTGTTTTTTAATAAATTTTTCTTCACCATTGCTTATATTACTTATTATGAACCTTCTCAGCGAATTCGGCCGATTATTGCAAAATAACTCTGTATAGTTGTAGGGAGTTGCACCTTGTTGAGGTAAATTCTCTTGTTTCTGTTATACTAAATATAATCTAGGTGTGTACAATCAATGTCGCATAAGTATCAGGCTACCAGACCGCGTCTGGCCTCGTCATCTGGCTGAGTTAGTTAATAAATAACTAGTTTAATCAGACTTAAACATTATAACAATTCATTTCATTGTGTCGAGCTTAAAGTGGCAGAAAATGTATTTGCCTCGACAGCTAGATGGAATAGTTCACCAGTATATGAACGTAATACCGTACACATACGTTCTTTTGTTAATATCAGAATTGACCTCAAAATGTGTAATTATGTTGAAGAGAGATGCAACGAATTATCCGGGCTTATATTTTCATCAAAAAATAGGTCGAAGAATTGGTAGCAATTCCATTGACGTTAAACAGGCAATAAAAGCTCATATAATCTTTTGAAATGGTAATTAGGGTTCTTTACATAGTATTTTTTGCGCTTATAATGTCAGTGTATGAGAATCTATCCTTGTTATTCGTCCATCGTAAAAATTATAAAAGCCGACCATGAGGAATGGAATTTCGATGGATGGCTTTATAGCAATCTCGCTTACCCCGGACGTAAAATGCCTAGCTGACGACGAGGCAGGAGCGGCACAAATACAAAACCTTTAAAGCGATCATCGATCCGTCTGTCAAGCGTGATTATTAATGACACCTTGCTTCTCTTGTTTCTGTTGTACTAAATACAATCTAGGTGGGTACAATCAATGTTGCGTAAGTATCATGTCACCAGACAGCGTCTGGCCTCGTTATCTGGCTGAGTTAGTTAATAACCAGTTTAATCGGACTTAAACATTATACCAATTCATTTAATTGTGTCGAGCTTAAAGTAGCAGAAAATGTATTTGCCTCGACAGCTTGATGAAATAGTTAACTAACATATGAACGTATCGTACGCATACTTTCTTTTGTTAATATCAG
This sequence comes from Parnassius smintheus behrii, assembly GCA_036936625.1. Classification (NCBI taxonomy): domain Eukaryota; kingdom Metazoa; phylum Arthropoda; class Insecta; order Lepidoptera; family Papilionidae; genus Parnassius; species Parnassius smintheus. Next base: position 55,306,302 of record JAUPFT010000003.1, on the reverse strand, counting down.
AATTGACCTCAAAATGTGTAATATATGTTGAAAGGAGATGCAAAGAATTATCCGGGCTTATATTTTTATCAAAAAGATAAGTCGAAGAATGGGTAGCAATTCCGTTGTCGTTTAATAGGCAATGAAAGCTCAAATAATCCTTTGAAATGGCGATTAGGGTTTATACATTGTATTTTCTGTGCTTACAATGTCAGTGTAAGAATCTATCCTTGTTTTTCGTCCATGCTAAGAGCCCACCATGAGGAATGGAATTTCTATGGATGGCTTTATAGTAATCTCGCTTAACCTAGACGTAAAATGCCTAGACACTACTAGACTAGAGATACAAGAAGTCTAAAGCGATTATCAATCCACCTGTCATGCGTGACGAATTAGGGCCTAAATTGTAGGCTAATCGACTTTTACTATCCGATGAAGAAGAAGACCATAATCACTATAGTTTTCAATTACTTATTGCAACATTGATAATTGAAATTTTTGAAAATTTTGTATATTTTTAATATACTACACTTTTTCACATTCTTACATTGTCATCTGATTCTGAGCTATAATTAATATTTCAAGACTCCAGCTCCGTTGGAAGTTATTTTGAAATCATTTACTAAAATAGACCTGAACAAACAAACACGAAAGCGAGTTAATAAAAACATGATAAAAAATTTCATTCGAAATTATTGTCAGTGTTGCCAGTCTAAACTAATGGATAAATTTTCAAAACCTGAACCTTAATTAACTTCCTAAATTTGATTTTAAAAGAACAATTGAATAAAATAAGTAAAAACTTTTGAAATCAATTAGATTTGTGATTGTACTCCATTCGTATTATTAACTATCACAATATTTCTTTGATAAATCTTCTTATTTTTACCATTCATTTGAAAAATGCGTCAAATATAAAACTCAATATGTTATGAGCCCTGAAAGCATTGGCACCTATGACCTACTTTTATGAAGTTGGCAGCAAAGGTTCATGTGCTAATAAATCCGTTTACTTTCAGGTGGACTGTTTATTCATTTGTTATTTTAATATTAAAAACCTACTCCCAGAATAAACAATTTGGTTTTGGGTAAATGGGGATTTTAAGTCGTGAAGTAATGATATAAAAATTTTAACTGGTCATTGCAAAGCAAAACAAAAGTATACAACACTGAACTCTCTTATTTCTTATTGGTTTAAAATTATTTTATCTCTTGGACCTACAGATTTTTTTACGATGTTTTCCTTCACCGTTGAGCACGTGGTAAATAAACACTTAAAGTCGCAATAATTGAATTGGTATCGATGGGAATCGAACCTGGGTTGCTCGCGTACTATGAAATTACGATGAGCGCTTAACACCTGAGCTACCACGGTTTCTCTTCTATGTACGTATATGTATTCTCGTAAAGATAGTGTTTATCTAGGTATAATACCACATTCTACCTAAGAGTTCAGCTAGGTTTGTTATTCCGTTTGGTAATGCTTGTATTTTGTCACGGTATGAAGGATATACAAACCAGTATAATTATAGACAGTATGGTAATTTATCTTAAGTCCTCTTTGACAACGAATCTTTAGCTTTCTCTGTTTAAAGTTACGTGTAACCACAAAACATCAAACGGATTATAAATTTCTTTATCACTTCAATTTTGTAAAATAGGCCAGTAGTTAACTGTGGCTAAAACGCATGTTGAAAACGACTTTAAACATTAATTTAAGCAAATGGCAATAAAATAGCTAAGAGTAGGAAATGATATTTAAGTAAATTAATGTTTGCTTTCGAGATTTGAATAAACTGAACTAATCTGAATTTAACTTGTGACAGATATGAAAGTAACGTAACGCGTTGCGAAGTATCATTTTACAATGAGTGCCAAGGAAGGAACAATATTCACCCAATTTAATTTTATCACAACATATTTATCATTAGATAGAAAATTGATTTTAAAAAAAATGTTTCGTCATATAATACGTACAGAAAAGCAGAGAATTACAACAAAGCTCTTCAAGGCAATGTATAGGGATATGATTCTCTCTATACATTGAACATTATTGTATAGAGTTTTTCAAACTAAGCCATCTTTGGACATAATACTTACCAAGAATAAGACATCTAATCGTACATCAGAAGGCATGTTGAAAGTCCCACTGCTGGGAACTGACTTTATCTCATTTCTGAAAGAATTTTGAGGCGAGGACCCGTGCGCCGCGCTGCCACTATGTGTGTTGCTTCATATCATGACTTTCAATTTTTTATAAAAAAATATTAATTAATTTGCAACCTTCCGCTTTCTAATGATGATGACAATGATGTGTCTTACCTGGATTGAAGAGCACCTCTCTCCCTATATATATATATATATATATATATATATATATATATATATATATATATATATATATATATATTTACTCACTTACTTACTTACTTATCGTCACGCACAATCCCTAACGGGGTAGCCAGAGAGAACAGATCGCCAAGTGTCACGATCCTTACATACCTCTTCCGCTTCTTTCAGGTTCATTAACTTCTTCATACATATATATATATATATATATATATATATATATATATATATATATATATATATATATATATATATATATATATATATATAAATATATATAAGAGATAAAGAAACGTTTATCATATTGTGAAACATAAGACAGGTACAGTATATCGATTGTCAGAATTTTTAAAAGAATATAGTGATAATTAATATAGCATAGAAAATGTAGCTTAGAATGAAGTGCACACAAGTTTGTCGTTTTTTGGAGTAGTTATCCAAATTTTTACTTTTAGTATGGTTTGAAAGCTATGCCGTTTGTACGAGATATTATTTACTTCTTAATCAACGATTAAAAGAACAAAATATACGATTCAATTGTAAAATATGTGCCTAACTTTAAGCCTTTGTAAACCTTGTAGACGTGTGTCAAACACCTTAGAACCAGATAAACTTGTTTATTGTGAAACTGCAAGTCAAGCCAATTTCGTTCGCGGTAGCCGGTCTCAACGGAGACTAGACCTAGATTATTTTCGTGGACAAAAGTTTTGCGTCCTTATTTTTAATGAATTTAGCACTAATATTCCTAAAACCACGGCACGCTGCTGTACGTCACGTCATTTCACAGAATGCTGCGGCGCGCCACGGTATTCCATGGAATGCCGCGGCATGCCGCTGCATCACGTGAAACTCATAGGTTACTACATGTTGTTAAAGGAATATGAGTGCAAGTAATTAAAACAAGTTTGAATGTAGACCGTTGCGTGAGTCGTGTCACTCACTGAGGTGAGCTCGGACACGGCTGCTATTGTCATGACGCGAGTCGCCACAGGATACTTCGGCATGCCGAAGCGTGCCTTGCCACGCTGTGCTATCTGTGAGCGCAGGCCCCTATAGTGCATAATTGCGTTCGCAACTACAGGTTTCCTTAATCTCATAGTCCGACCGTCGATTCAACAGGCACGGATAGGAACCACCGCCAACTTACTGATTTTGGACTTTTTCTCAAATCAAATCAAAGAGTCTTAGTAGCTCAGGAACTAAACGCTTGCCGTAATTGTGCACGAGAAACCCAAATAATATCCCCACCAGTAATAATGAAATTGTAAATTACAATTTTAATAATAATTTTCTAAGTATTCGGCGGTAGAGAGAATCATTTGTTATAGGAAATCTGCATGTATGTGAAATTAAAAAAAAAAACAATTGGAAGATAATTGATGGAATCAGGCGTTACTTTGTGGAAATCCATTATAATAAAAATATTAATTAATTTGCAACCTTCCCCGCCCTCCCTCAATTGCGTGCACTGACTCCGTCACCACTAGTCCCAGCACCACTACTCCCTACACCACTACTCCCGGCACCACTACTTCCAACACCATCATTCCAAGTAAGATACACCATCGACGATAATACGACACGTGTTTCGCCTCTACACGAGGCATCCTCAGGTGATGTAAACTCTACGGCGGCTGACTGCTAAGATCGGAGGATAGTAAGATCTTAGCGGTCAGTCGCCGTAGAGTCTATATCACCTGAGGATGTCTCGTGTAGAGGCGAAACATATGTCGTATTATCGTAGATGGTATGTCTTACCTGGATAAGCATGCATGGTTAATATCTCCCTTTTGTTTTTCCGTGGTCGGGTAACATATAAGTTATTTTTAAACTAAAATCAAAAATTAAGAACCGACTGTTTCACTTCCTTCTCCAAACGTGTAAAAGCTGCTATCTATTAGACTATTAGATCATAAGACAGTGCCTGTTATTGATTTTAACAATGAGATGGTAGTATATAACGACGGTTTCTCTTGCACCACTATCACGGTTAAAAGAAAGTCATATTAAACTTAATTAACCGTATAGATTTAGCTTATACGTGGTGAAACGACGCTGCCATTTTATGACTGCAGAAAGAATAGGATGGACAGGACCACGCTAGCACACAACACCAGCGTCAAGTAGCATAGTAATGCTTTGTTCTGTATGGATAACGTTTTATAATGGTAACGGGGTTGGTTCCATGTCACACTTGACAGGTGACAACGCACCTGCATTTCGATGCCTAATCAAGGATAGATTTAGATGTCGAAGTGCCTCAGAACTCACCATCTTTTTTATAAAATAAGGGTAACAAACGGGTACACAAACCACCAAGTGATCATGCTATACCATAAACCTTTACCGTTACAGCCTAAAGTCCACTGCTGAACGTAGGCAGTTTTTCATTTTAAGTCATTATTAGGGAGACGCTGCTGCCCATTTCCTGATCTGTTTCACTCTGTCACCTCTAACGACATCCACGGGACGATATAGGAAAGTGAATATTCTTATACCTTCGCTACACGGCAGATACCATAGACAATATTTGATCATGCATTTGGAATCAAAATGCAGATGCGTTGACATCTATGATAAATAAATTAAAGTGACTCACTTATAGTAAAAAGTGTCTTCGGATCTCTACACTCACTATAAAAAAAACAGCAACGTTAAGTTGCTATTTTACGCTAGTATTCTGTGAGAGGTCCTTCCCCAACGTAACCGTTGAACCGACCCATTCGTGCTACTATAATATAGCTGCAGCACGATACTACCACGTAAATTATAGTGTGGTGGAATATAGTTTTGTCACCTTTAATTGACATACATACATACATAAACATTCACGCCTGTCACCCAGAGGGGTAGGCAGAGACTACAGACTTCCATTTGGCACGATCCTGACACACCTCTCTCGCCTCCTTCACATCCATACACCTACGCATGTATGCTCGTCGGTTAAGGGTACTCCTAATTTGGCCCGTTTTCAATAAATCGCCAATTTGGTCGATAAATTTTCGCCTAGGACGTCCCTTTCCGACTCTGCCATTCACTTCTGCAACATAAATTTTCTTTGTCACTCTTTCCTCATCCATTCTTTCCACATGACCAAACCACCGAAGCATTCCTTTCTTAATCCTGGTCACAACATCATCTTGCAAGATGATGCAAGACCTTTAATTGAATAATACAGAAAATGATTCGTCAAATAATATAAATCTTATTTAAATATACTTTTTTAATATAGATTGAGGGTGACGACCATCATCTGATGGTAAGTGGATGCAGTGGCCCATAGACTTCTCCATTTATCCTCAAATAAGGATCAAAGAGCAGATGCATTGTCACCCCTGAGGACTAATATGGAATGCCTGCTTTCCAGTAAAAGACGACAGTTACTAAACGCGTTTGAATTCAGCGCTCTTTCAAGATATCCGCGTCCTCCGGTAGCTCCACTGAAGCCTCCAACCCGCAGAAATGTTTTTGGCTCCAACTCTCCATTACCCAGACTGTGTAAGCTGCTAAATAGTTATAAAGACATAGTTGATGTAAACTTTGATTCCGCTTACGGTTTCTGTAAAAAGATTGTTGACAGTATGGCTAGTCCTAGTACTTAACATCTTGCAACCAGCTTGTGTTTTTATTACCATACGGATGAACTACGTTCTGTTCTTTTAAAATTATTAACTTAATTTATAAATAAAAACCTACTTAAGTTAAAGTTATAATTCATGCTGTGTTTACTAGTAAGTAGTCACTACACTTAGCCTAAGACATTTTTCTGTTATTTAAGATTGTAATAGTGTAAGTTAACTGTTAGTAAGCCATATGAAGAAAAAAAAGGGTCTACAGCTCTCTATACTCACCATACGATACGTAGCAGAGTAAAGCTGTTAATTTACGCTAGTATTCTATGAGAATAATAATAATAATGTCCTCCAGACCGAAATTCGGCCACGGCGGCCTGCCTCAACGGAGGCTAGCCATTAGCGCAGGACAGGATTATAGTGCCCAAGCGTACGCGCAAGCACAAGTGCAGTCTCTATTCCCTCATTCTCATAACCAGCTACTGACAGAGAATACTTTGTTGCATTAAGTCCGCCTTTTTGTACTCGGTGTACAAATAAAGCATAAATAAACAAATAAACCGATGGGACGGTAAACCGACACGAACAGAGAGAGATCAGGCGAGGGACCAACAGCTTTACGTGCTTTCCGAGGCACGGGGGTGAGCCATCGCCAACTTCCTGAATCCGGGCAGTTACTGAGAATTTATTGACAGAAAAACTCAATAAATGATTTTTTGGCCCGACCCGGGATTCGAACCCAGGACCTCATGATCAGTAGTCGCGCTACTACAACCACTGGACCAACGAGGTAGTCTTTCTGTGAGAACGTGTTCTACCTCGGTCGGCTACAACTATAATATAGCTGTAGCGTGGCTCTACCAAGTTAAAGGGGGAAACTACATGAAATGTGTTATTTACAACCGAGTACACTAAAACTGGCTTTGTTAAATCCCCGACGGATGCACTTGCTCATACAAATGCCGCGGATATTCAACTGAGTGCATATAACGATCGCGGTTAACAATCCGTGAAAACAGAAAGCGCTTCATAATTAACTAACAGTTTAATCGCATACCGACGTAATGCGTGTTGTAATTACATACGATTAATAAAGTTTTTCGTTCAAACGTTATGTTAATATAGTTTTGTCTTAAATATAATTAACTTAAATTTTGAATAAATATATTTTTACGCTTAAAGGATAAAATGTCCTGTTTAATTTTCTTAATTTTAATACCCGACGTTCCGGGTGCTTTACAGCACCCTAGTAATAAAATTAAGAAAATTAAACGCGATAAAATGCGTAAAAGTATATTTATTCAATGTGTAGTTGTCGCGTAATCATTATAGCAACATTTATTTATCATCAAATATCTGATTGTTCATTTGACGTGGTAGAGGCACGCTATACTCGTATATTATGGTCGTAGCAGGAATGGGTCGGTTCGACCGGGGAAGGACCACGCGCTCACAGAATACCAGCATAAAATAGCAGCTTAATGTTATTGTGTTCTGTATTGTAAGTGCAGAGAACCTGAGACCTCTTTTACTGGAAACAAGGCATTTCATCTTAAGCCTCAGGGGTGACAACACATTTGCGTTTTGATTCTTAATTGAGGATAAATATAGTTGTCTATGAGTGCTCGTTTGTCACCCCTATTAAAAAATATATATCTGGCAATTTTTAGCTTTAACGCGAACAATGTAAATAACTATTTGGATTTGTAGTTCGTGCCGTGGTTACTTATTTTTATAGTAACAGCTACCTATCAGACCCGTGAAAAAGAAATTCAGAATCGTGTTGTGGCGGTATGAGAATATCTACTACCCCACAACATCTGTCAACCATCCAAGAACACCTATAGCTTACTTCAGACAAAGAAGACTTCAGATGCGTTAGACAAGATCGCAGCAGAGCAAGCACTGCTATTTAGTTGCAACATAGGTGGGAGGGTCTACCCGGACGAACTCCGCGGCAGAAATGGAGTCCCACCGCCTAATAAGATGTGTCACAGTTGTTTTACCCCCGAAAATTTTGATAAAATCTGAACCTATAATTTCACTGATTTCTATAATCATTCAACGAGAGTGTAAAAGGTTGGGATACCAACGAGAAGGGACTTGTAATAAATGATATATGAAATTATTATAAAAAGGAAATCATTACAAAAACTAATCGAGGATTATTTGCTACTACACATTTATCAACTATGTTACAAAGTGGACCTTTATACGAAGTGGATCATTAAATTTAGAAAGGAACTGATTGTACCAATAACCATTTAATTAAAAGAGTGTCGAAACTATTTACCTTTTATTTCATAATACTCCGCTATAAATTTAAAAGTTTAATAATATGTGTTGTGTTAATAAATAAAAACTCATATTAAGGAAAAACTATTCAATTTTTCTTTTTTTATAAGATTAGGGTGACAAACGAGCACACAGTCCACCTGATGGTAAATTTAAAATTATATTATTTAAAATTATAATAATTAAATTGCCCATCGGTTATCGGTTCTTCGAGCTATATGTGAATTAAAATTCTAAAATAGGTTAAAAGGTCTCCTTCAAGTTTGTAAGTGTTGCAATATAGAATAATTACACGGGGCTTTGACAAATGTATACATGTAATATGTTGTAGTTTGTACGTGGTAGAGCTATGCTGCAGCTATATTACTGGTATAGATGTAGCACGAAAGGGTCGGCTCGACCGGGGAAGGACTACGCTCTCACTGAATACCAGCGTAAAATAGTAGCTTAACGCTGCTGTGTTTCGTATGGTGAATGTAGAGAACCGGAGACTTTTTACTGGTAACGAAGCATTCCACCTAAGTCCTCACGGATGACAACGCATCTGCATTTTGATTCGTAATCGAGGATAGGTGTAGATGTCTATTGGCCACAGCAACCACTTACTATCAGGTGGACTGTGTGCTCGTTTGTCACCCTATACTATAAAAAATGGTATAGGAACACATAAATGATATATATTCTTATATAGTTAGTAGTTTCAGATACCTATATATTTGCAAGTTTCTATTTGTTTCAACTCTATGCTTAAAAACCAACAAACGTAATAACAAACTGCGAAGCAAATTAAGCAACAGTGCGAACATAAAACTTGACAGACTCAATGTTAAACAGTTTTTATTCTGTGCGAACGCAAACAGCAACAATTCTAAAATTGTGCAAATGCAATCATCAGCAAAACATGTTGTGTGGCTCATTTTATACAATAACTTTAGAAACATTGCAAGTTAAGTGTTTTTGTTGCAAACGCACGGTCAGGAATACAATATTTGAAGGACATGTAGTATACGCGAACACGCAATGGAGGAGCACGGGGAAAAGATTGCTCCATAACGTGAAGAAGGGGCCATTGCGTAGCTGTGGGACATATTATAGACTGTAACCTTACTTTTTATCCAAACGTACTTCTAGGACACTACAGATTTTTATCCAAGCTGAAGAATATTCAAAAATAAAAGTAAATCTGTATCTGCATTTTATCCCTTTAAAGCCGTCTCATGTTCAAAATATCTGGTATTGTGTTGACCTTGACTGGTAAACTGTCAGAATTGTTACTAATGTAATGGACGCCACATACGGTTAGTTCAACTGTTCATTCCAACTGATCAGTTCAAACTAAAACTGTTGATATTTTTTAAAATATTGAATTTTTGATATATTGATAATTATAAATATATCAATATCGGAGTTTTATATATAAGTTTATTTATTGATATGTCTTAAATCCAATATTTAAAAAAATATTAACAATTTTAGTTTGAACTGACCAGTTGGAATGATCAGTTTAACTGACAGTGTGTGGCGACCATGAGGCCTCTCATTGAGAAAGCCATATCTGATCACAGAAATTCAAGCAACATTTTTGCTTTTGTTAAACAACATGCTTTTTTAAATTATAATTCTTCTTAAACTGATCCGTTACAGAACAGCGCCAACTTCTTGAAAGATTTGCCTACATTTACCGCGTTAGGTTAGTACTGATAATATTGCTCCTAAACACCGGTCGATAGTTTCGATTCTACCATTTTCGATTAATTTTCAGAAACTTTTCGACCACAATAGAGTCTTATCGTAATATTACTAAGGTATCGTGCAATGTCTTATTTAACGTGCTATTCGTAACAATATTTAATTTAATTTAAATTAAAATACATAGATATTTATATTTTATATTTTAAATACATTAGACGTAACACAAATAATAGGTAGTAATGCAATGTAGCATTCAAACATGTTCTTAGCTTAACCTTAATATTTTCACCACTTCATTTAGTTTACCCTACCACCAAAACATGTCAGTAACTCATATTAGTGGGGAGCCATTTCTGCTTGATCTGCACATGCACAGTCTCATTTGGCGACGAGCGCAGTGTAGTGTTATTTTCAAGCAGTAGATAAAGTAAAATCAAGATGTGTGGAGAAATGGGCAAAGCGGTTTTGAGAGTACTAACGGGCGCATTACTCTGTGCTCTAGTGACCGATGCTGCTTATTTACAAGTAAGCATTGATGGTATTCATCTTCATTATGTAACGCTATAAAGAACTTTACACAGAATATTGCACATTTAATAAATCTGCTTCTATGTTACATGTTATGTTATATTATGTCATGTTATATTTATATATATTAAATTTATGCTTATAACGAATATTATAATTGATATATACTATTAATTAAGGTTTGCATTGGACCATAATAAAATGTTGAAAATAATTTAAATATAATCGCAAGAATATCCTCAACCGATACCGTCCCGTGGGTGTCGTGAGAGGCGACAGAGGAAAATAGGAGATGGGCAACTACATCTTTCTGAGGACATCTGAAAATAAAAACTGCGGTAGCCAACCCTATGGCAAAATCTATGAATCAATCTGTGGAGGGGGCCTGTGTTCAGCGTCAGCGTAGGACTTTTATAGGCTGTAATGGATTAAAAAAAAATGTAGTTTTAGTCAACAAATATTTGTTACACTGTCTACTTTTTGGATATTTTTGTAAATGTTTTTTCAAAATTTGTTAGAGTTAAAGGTGATCCAGTTTAATTCTTTAAGTGAGCTGTAGAAAAAGAATGGACGTCCAGTTATTTATGTTGCAATAACTTTAAATTTATTTTTTTAAATAACTGGACAATTTATTTATTACAAATTATAACCACTCGGGGGGTAAGTCTGTGTGGGTTGGCCTATAATGTCCTCGACTTTTTTTAAAATATAGACTTGCATATTTCGACATATACTCATGTTTACCATTAGTTATCTGTTTAGTTTATTAACTTATTTTAGCTCTAAGTAGGCTAAAATGTAACTACTTTTAAATTTGCATGATCATTATAAGTCGAACACGAGGACAAACCACTATGTAAACATCTTTGCACTAGCATGTTTAAGCAAATAAAAATTTCTGATTTCTGATTTTGATAAATACGTTAGTCCCCCCGTACTATGAAAATTGAAAAAGACTGCCTTCTACTGTTAACTGATTTTTTCTACCGTCACACTTTTTTACAGAATGAAATCTTATATTTAATATTTTATAAATTGGCTTCTTTTAAAAAAATGTTATATAATCGCTATAAAGATAGCAACGAGGACGGAGTGAAAACTGCCGCCGCAAGATCAAACGACGCACTTAATGAAGACAAGAAAAAAAGGCTCGATGAAAAAAGAAACACGATTCCAAGGTGCAAATTTGCGAGATTACAACAAAATACCAATTCGGCGCCACGACGGAGTTTCAAACAATTTTCACTTTAAGGAGCGTTGATCAAAGAAATGAAACTAAAAAGTAGACCTGCTCCATCCGACGAAAATGAAAGTAAATTTAACCAACAGTAATTCGCTTTTGGAGAGCTCAAGGGAAACTCGAAAGGAAGGAAAATTGCAAAAGTTAGTGTTCCCTTATGAGGGAGCGAGTTATTGCTACTAGATATTTTAAGGTCGCAAACGGCTCTCACTTTTATTGCAATAATTTTGGCCTAAACGCCAATTATGTCAGAACTTCCGGCACTTTGGCTCATAGTTTTTTTAAGAACTTGAGTATTGTAGTTTTTATGTGTAATAAAATGAGTCATAAATTTTAGGATAACATTGTCAAATTTTTTTTTATTAAAATTTTATTTTAAGATCTCTTAGGCTAAATCTTTATACTCAATTTTATTTAACAATATAAGCTGGATCACCGACAACATAACCACAGCGGTTAGGTATGATAATATTAAATTTTTCATAAAATTTTGTTTCGAGCACAGTTTTGCTTGTGCACCATGGTTTAACCACTGTGATCTATACTTGCGAATATCGTATAGGATTCATTTTTCATCGCAGATAACATTCGATTCATAATTCCCTCTTTTTAAACCAATTCAGCAATATGGTGTAACCTTGGACGTAGCCTCTTACTGTAAGTCACCCCATTTGGATTTTTTTTATTTTCCTGTTTTGCCGCAAAGTAATCTAGTGCTGTTTAGACAATAACATCAAAAGCCACACTTAGCTAAGCCGTATTTGAGACTAATCCATTTTAACTATCACCTTTAGTTCATGATTATCACGGTTTTCTGTAGGCAGCTACGGGGTTCATTTGTGAGTTCGAAACTCTCCGAATTAATGCGATCGAATAAATGAAACACAGTTCCTTAGTTAGTAGTGCCATATTGGTACACGTCACTGATATTGCGTATCATTTATGACTCATTTTTTTTTCGCTTTGAAACCCGTATTCAAAAATGAAATGAATTTTCATTAGTCTAAGAATATAGTGATATCGTAGAATAAAAAACAAACACAGGAGAAGAAAAGGAATTATTGATTGTGAAAAAGAATAACATGCCTTAAATATAAAATTCATTTAAATTTACTAACCCAAACCAAACCATAGCTTTTTTATAGGACAGGGTGACAAACAAGCACACAGTCCAACTGATAAGTAGTTGCTGCGGCCAATAGACATCTACATCTATCCTTTATTACAAATTAAAATGCAGATGCGTAGTCACTTGTGAGGACTAAGATGGAATGCCTCGTTTCCAGTAAAAAGGGTCTCCGATTCTCTACACTCACCATACGAAACACAGCAGCATTAAGCTACTATTTGACGCTGGTATTCTGTGAGAGCGTTTTCCATCCCCGTTCAAGCCGACCCGTTCGTGCTACAACTATACTACTCATATAACTGCAGCATGGCTCTACAGTACGTTTTTAGAATTCACACAAAACTGAACACAAGAAAATGCCAATGTCATAGACTGTTACAAATTATTCATTCTGTTAAATAGAAGTCTTTTAAGGAAAGATCGTTAAATCGGTGCAAAATTGTTGAACGTGCGTTTTGTTTTATAAATAATATATTCATGCACTTTCTGTATTAAACACTGAAGTATATTTTATATCATTAACAAAATCAAGAGCGTCAATAGAAAAAAGTAGGGCAATCGACGTGTTTTTGATCCTTAAACCTCCCAGAAATCAGAGTCCTGTGGTCTATAGCTTGACATAAGCTGTATAACTTTACGGTCTCAACAATTAAAAAGTCTTTCTTTTATCTTATTCTATAAATGCGTTGACAAACGAGCTCACAGTATATCTGATGGTAAGTGGAAGCTGTGGTCCGAAGACATCTACATTTATCCTCGATTAAGAATAAAAACGCAGATGCTTTGTCACTCCTGAGGACTAAGATGGAATGCCTCGTTTCCAGTAAAAAGGGTCTCCAGATCTCTACAGTCACCATACGAAACACAGCATTACTAAGCTGCTATTTTACGATGGTATTCCGTGAGAGCGTGGTCCTTCCCCGGTCGAGCCGATCCATTCCTGCTACAACCATAATATAGCTACAGCGTGGCTCTACCACGTATAAAACACATTAAATGAAATTTAAAGATGTTACTTTTAAGATATATACACTATAATTTTCTTCTTTATATTAGTCATATTTTTCAGTGCAGCAAAACATTTTAATCCGTTTAAAAAATCAAAATAGAGAGATATTACCGTGATGGGACAGAAAGTATGTGCAATATTTTTGGCCGACTGGATTATATATATAATATAACTCGCACTTTCAAAGCTATTTAACCTATATATGACTAATTAGTATGGTGAAATTATTGATTCGTGAACTGTGTCGGTCTTGTTTTTGGTATTTTAATTCAATTACAAAAAACCGATAAGCTTTTCTATAACTCGCTGAGCTAACTTAAGCTTTGTTATATGGCCAGCAGTAAAGACCATACTCGATTTCAGCACACATGCTTAGCTTCCAGCCTTTTTTTTAAATTTTGGAGAATTCTGGATGAGTGTCGTAATTTTGCAATCGCAGCCCCGACAAATTGGATTCGTTGAGTGACCTTTTACTCTATTAGTTGGAACTTACCTAGTCAATAATTGCTTCAGGTAATCGTTTTGGTTAACAAACAATGTTAATACTATTTTAATTAGTAATATGGAATCTGGTCGTCGCCATATTGAATTTTTATTACTGTCGTGTCTTTATGCCGGGAATTCACTAGACAGACTTGCTCGCGGGCATGTCGGCCGACATGCCCGCCGGACTTTGCTACTATAGGTCTGTGCAAAGTTTGATAGTGTAGGACCGTCGCAGTTGGTCTGGCAAACTTGCCTGTTAGGGACTGACTTAACAGTCTAACTAGAGATCTCTAAGCCGTATACGGACGCGACCATCCTTGGCAGAAAGGAGGGCAAACATGCCTGTTTTGCGCCCTCCTTTCTGCCAAGGAGGGTCGCGTGCTGTGTTTAGTGGGTAAAAGTCTCCACATAACCACGCAGCCGGCTGCGTAGTGTGCTATGCCCCACCTCCCTCCCCCGCTTTCCGGAGGGGCCCATATTTGCTTCGGGCGCAAAAAAAAAACTTGCCTGTGTGATGCGATCTCATTTTTCTGCGCGGGCGCAGACATGCCCGACGCGAATGTTTAGTACGGACAGTCTGTTCACAGGCACGAGAGCGACAGCAACCAGGACAGACAGCCTTTTATTATTATTTAACGAACTTTGGAGATTTTTAATTTGCAATAAGTTTTAATGATAATAAAATATTCTGGCAAGAGTTTATACGACTCTACGCAAGTAAATGTACAGGTCTCCCGGTTCATCAACTTCTAATTATTTATGTAAATTGATATGGCTAAACTCATTTCTATTATTATACCATTCTTTGCACCAAATAAATAATAAGCATTGCAAGTCTAGGTTTATCATCTTAATGTGCACGCACAACTAACCACGTAGCCGACCTAAAACAAACTGACGTGTATGTGTAGTGTAGGTATTGCGGCAACAGACATGCCGTCTAGTGAATTCCCCGCTTTAAAGTGATTATTCTAAGATTAAGTCAAATCAATTGACGTAAGAATCATTAAAATCGGCCCACGCGTTTGGTCTCTAGACCACCACAAAATTACAAATATTTATTCATAAAAGTATAGGTTAATAAACACATTAGCATTCGTAATCGGATAAAAACTAGAAGTGTACCGTTTTCGATAGGCATCAATGTGACATGGGCCTTATATATGCTCTTCAATCTCCGTCGCCTCTTACAAAATTATAATACGGGGTAGTGGATGCTATTAGGCCGCAACTTAACGGTGTTTCGACATACCAAAATATAAGCTTGAATGTACATTCTCTTATCAGATTTGACGGTTAAGAAACTCCTGGCTCTGATTACCCGCACCACAGAGCTATCGACCGGCTGCGCAAGCGCCGGGTGTCCATGACAAGGCGATTATTGCCCCCTTTCACTTAAGCACTCAAAGGCCTACATGCCAGGGGCCTAAATCTATGAAATAGTTATCAAACTTTTATCGAGTACATTGTATTTAAGAAGAATATAGGTCTGCGTCAGCGCGTGCACTTGCGGCTGTGTTATAATCATAAATAGCACAAGTTTATAACGTGACAGAGCGGCGCTCCAGCTATGATATGGCTATAGCACGGGCGGATCGGCTCGAGCGGGGTACATCATCATCATCATCATCATTACAGCCCTTTACAAGTCCACTGCTGAACATAGGCCTCCCCCAAGGTATGCCACAAAGCACGGTCCTGAGCCACCTGCATCCATAGACTTCCTGTATGTCTTACCAGGTCGTCACTCCATCTAGTGGGGGGTCGCCCCACACTTCGTCTACCGGTACGAGGCTGCCACTCGAGAACTTTTTTTCCCCCAACGGTTGTCGGTTCTTCGAGCTATATGGGCGGCCTATTGCCACTTCAGCTTACTAATCCGTTGGGCTATGTCGGTCACTCTGGTTCTACTTCGGATATCCTCATTTCTAAGTTTATCACGCAGAGAAACTCCGAGCATAGCCCTCTCCATAGCTCGCTGAGCGACTTTGAGCGTCCTCATACGGCCAGCAGTGAAGGACCACGTCTCAGATCCGTAAGCCATCACTG
Source organism: Parnassius smintheus behrii (assembly GCA_036936625.1). NCBI lineage: Eukaryota > Metazoa > Arthropoda > Insecta > Lepidoptera > Papilionidae > Parnassius > Parnassius smintheus. The sequence goes on along the minus strand of JAUPFT010000003.1, from coordinate 55,289,974 downwards.
GCAACACGTACTGGTTGGGTACGCTCTTACAGAATACCAGCGTGAAATAGCAGCTTAATGCTGTTGCGTTCCGTGTGACGAAGGTTCAGCAATCGACTACATAGAAACCGAAAGTAAGATACAAGTTTAGGTAAGAGTTTTCATAAGTCTTTGGATAAAACGTGCTGTTTTGGAATGGAATTCGTGTTTAGACATAGGTAGTGTGAGAAGGAAATGGAGACGGATAGCACAAATGTATAGCCACGCCGCAGCTGTGTTGTAGTTGTAGCATAAATAAGTCAGCTCGACCGGGGTAGGAACACGCTGACACAGAATACCAGCGTAAAAGTGTTTCGTTTGGTGAGTGTAGCGAACCGGAGGCCTTTTTTACTGGAAATTAAGTATAAATGTAGATGTTTATGATGCCACAGCACTCACTTACCATCAGCTAGAATGTGTGTTCAGCTAGAATAAAACGGCTTGCAGAAACTAGATGCGTGAAGCCAAAGTTTAGCTAAGAGATGCGTCTTGTAAGAGGCCTTTGTAAATCGTAAAACAAGAATATGATACGTATAATATAACTAAGTAACAATATTTTTATTCAAAATAGGTTTAATAAGCATATTTCGAAATTTAAGAAAGATACGCCAACACTTCAACAAGTACCAGGTGAGTCATTATCCAAAAATCAAACTTTTTATATATGTAAAATATATGCGGCATTATTAGGAATGATGTTGTTTATGTTATAACATACAAAATAATGCTGAAGCCATCACGAGTTTACCAAACATAATAAATTCGTATAGTCATTAATTAATTCTCTTTTCTTTATGTTTGGATTCACACCAAATAATTGTAGGAAGTTTCCTAAATTTGAAAAAAAAAAAGAATTATCATAATTAAAAAATCAAATTCCTTAAAATAAAGATCGTATATTTTTATTTATAAACGAATACACATATTATATCTTATATAGAAAAAATGGGTAGGCCCAACTCTCTAGTCCATCCCTATGGACCACGCTCTCACAGAATACCAGCATAAAATAGCTTCATAATTTAGAGAAGCGGTAACCCCTTATACTGGTAACGAAGCAATCTTCTTTATTAAAATAATGTTGATTTTTTACTTATTACTTTTCAACGTCATTCTTTCTCAGTTTGCAGGGGTGACAACGCGTCTTCATTTTTATTTCTTATCAGTGTCTTCGAACACAGCATCCTCTGACTACCAGGTCCACTGTATGCCTGTTTATCACCCTTACTCTATAGCCCCTCAAGTATTATGTCAACCCAATGAGGTTGACAGCTTGTGCATGCCCGTGTGTCAGCCGACCCCGTGGGGCCATTTGGCAAATGATCACGATTCGCTATTAAATTAAAAACTAAAAGGCTGTTTGTTTCTGATTTTAACCTTTGAACAACATAGATTAAAGACAAGGCCGTAATGTGGCGTCATAAGCGAACTTCCTTGCATACTTTTTGGTTGATTTACCTGTTTTTTTGTTCTGTTTTGTTTAGTATACAAATAGGTATTATTTGTACGTGGTAGAGTTATTTTGCAGTTATATTAGAAGCATAGTTATGGCACGAAGGGGTCGGCTCGAACAGGGAAGGACCATGCTCTCACAGAATACCAGCGTGGTATAGTAGATAATGCTAATGTGTTTCGTATGGTGAGTGTAAAGTATCGGAGACCCCTTTCACTGGATTCAAGACATTCCATCTCAGTCCTCACGGGTGACAACGCATCTGCGTTTTGATTCGTAATCCTGGATAGATGTAGATGTCCATGGGCCACAGCATCCACTTACAATCGGGTGGACTGTGTGGTCGTTTATCACCCTATCCTATAAAAAAAGGTACTAGTGTTTATTTTCAAACCAAAAAGCCTCATCGAATTATTTGAGGCAAGATATAATTTTAATTTCTCCTCTAGTAAAGAAATCTCAGACTGAAATTTATTAACCATGAAGTGTTAAGTAACTTACCCTTAAAAGTTAGTTAAGTGAGTACTTAGAAATATTTTTTTAGTTAAATAGATATTGTTTCCACGCTCAAATTATTCGAAATTGCCCCATTATGATTTTTTCCGTTCTCACATCAAGAGTCGGTTGTCAGTAGGTCGAGTTTTCCCGTTGGTGACTTTTTTTTACTAAGCGATACTAACTTTGTAGATAGTAAGCAAAATCGGAATCCACTTACAGCAGGTAATAAAAGGTCAAAACATCTTTTCAGTCACGTCATAATCACACTGCTATCAATATGATAAACAGTACAATTGAAATGAGTTTTTTTTTTCAAAACCCTGATCTCTCCTGTAAAGTGCCTATATGTCGCTTTGTAATGTTTGCTTTTCCACCGTTGATGTATTAACATAAATATAGGCTGTAATAAATGAACGACAAAATACGTTTAAAATTAAATTGCGCAAACAAGTGGGTACATTGATATTATAATATAAATGCAATTACCTACATATAGTTTGTTCACTTTTAATGAGTTCATTACGTTGATGTCAGCTCAAAGAAAAGTGGAATTATGTCAAGGTTGTGTAACCGCTTCACTTTCTTTAGCGTATATTATTTGCCTTTCATATTCAAGAGCAGCTGTGACATTTTTGCCATCGCAGTAGCTTAGTTTGCTTGCGGTCAATGGACTGTTAAATATAAGGACTTTAAAATGTAAGGATTTCAGTGTATGCCTGACTGCCTGCCGAACGCGTTGTATGAATGTTATTATACCAAGACTGCTGCAGATCCCGTGAGATCTCATCTGACATAACCCACGATGTTCTAAGAATAATTGGTATGTTAATTAAGCGTATTAGGATTAATACTTACTAGTTTCTGATATAATAGTTCAAATCCCGCATGGATTAACTGTGATGGCCTATAAATTATCGTTCCGAGTCTGGATGTTTGTTTAAGGACAATTTATGTATATTAAAAATCTACACGGTACGAAGAAAATTCTACTGTAAAGGTAATGTTTTCAAAAATAGAAAAAGCCTATTTTTGAAAACATTACCTTTACAGTAGAATAGTTATGCCTTTTCGAGTTTACACAAAAATCATATTTTAATTTAAGCTCTGCATTTTCTTTAAATTGCTATAAACTGTTATCGAACCACATTTTTCGGTAAAGGGTTTTATTACTGGATCTTGATAAATTTTGAAAATTATCTGTTGATATTGTTGACTCTTTAAGTCAGTAACTAAAAATAATATAAATGACTCCTTTTGCCCAAACTTTATAATGAACGCGTAAAGTTACTCAAAAGTTACATAATGAACACACGAATTTTCTAATCTATTGACCTGCTTTGAACGAATGGCTATTACTTATTGGCTTAACCTCGATTTATTTAATTTGAACAGTTGAACTTAGCTTGAGTTAATCTACTTTTCAGCTGACTTTAAAAAGGAGGAAGTTTACAGATTGACTTTATGTTTATTTTTTATATGTATGTTGGTACACGAAATCTTCCACAAGTGTGAGCGGAAATTGATTATTAATTTTTGTTAAAATACGTTATACTTCAGGAAAAACTATAGTAGACGGTGAAGTTTTGAATGGAACTATTTATATGATATTGAGATTATAATATTCATAAGTTCAATAAAAAGCATAAAAAATCAACTATTAGTAAAAAAGGAAAGCCGACTTCAAAAACCTAAAAAAATCAATTACAAATTTTTAAGTCAACACTTTAATTCTTCTATACTTTATGTCTTAGCACCGACTTATATGTAATATTTATTTTTATTTTAGCTGTTTGAATTTGGTTTTTATATTTTACTCAAAGATAATTTTATCTGAATCTTCCAACATGTTTGCTACTAAAGGAAATTCCCACGGGTAACGTCCTGGGTCATGATGTCATCCCATCTTCACACTCAATTATTTACAGTATTGAAAATTAAATATAATAAAAACTATTTTATTATTACAGAATTACGATACATATCCGGCACAGTATGATCAAGCTGTCTATCGCAAGCCCCTGAGGGAACACGAGAAGCCGCAGGACCTCCGCAACGTGCCAGGAGTACCGGGTGTGGATTATCCCATTTACCACGAAGTACCTGAAACAAGCTTTTCTTGTAAACATGTTCCAGTACATCCCGGAATGTATGCGAACGTAGAGACTGGATGTCAGGTATAAATATTTCTAAAAATGTAACTTTACCCTAAGCAGTGCCTGGCCTGTGCCCAGAAGTGGGACGTATAACATAGAGAAATCTTGTATAACGTCAAGTTACCCAGAATCACATTAGGTTGGTAAATAGATATAAGTAGCATCTAAAATTCACTATTTAGTGTTTTAATTTAGAGTTCATCTATTCTTCAAGGTGGCTTAAAGTTAAGTCAGTATTTTTGAATGGTTAAATGGTCACAAGCAAATTTTACCGCTGATTATGTGGTGCCGGGTTTGGTTGGGTACATCAGTAGCAAGCGCAATGGAATCCGTAAAACTAAGTTTTATTACATAAACCGGGTGATTTATATATCGTCTGGAAAAAAATGGCTTGAATAGGCGAACATTGTTGAAGGGGAGGGCATAGATATACTTGAAATTTTAATGTTGAAATTGGGATGTCTTATATTATTAATTTTAAAAAATACATAAAACGATTAAAAATGTCGTAGTTCAAATTAATTATGTGCACCCTACTTTACGCGTGACAATTATGAATCAATTCGTGATGCCCTTGACTTTGAAAATGGTAAAATTTTACTTCAAATTAGTAGGTAGTATTGATAGAATAATTTAATAATGCTGTTGATGAAAAATATATACTGGTAAATATTAATGCCATGCAGAAGTAGCACACAGATCTCTACTTCGTTCATCTAATATTCGTATATTTAACATTATCTAGGCGATGACAAATTACCTGGTATATAACTGTGAATCAAAATATGACATGAAATCAAAATAAAGAAACCCGATCGTTGCATGGATGGTATATACGTACGTAGGGGTAGAAGTAAACAAATTATACAAGGAATATCTTAGATTTCTATACCAATAAGTGTAAACTGGTCATTTTTAAAGGACTATATAGATCATAAATCTATCTAAGGATCATCACGATCAACTAAACAACCGTCTTCAAATCAAAAACCCCATTGAAGTCGTTACGTCTTAGGATCTACAAAGCCACAGGCGCGCAGTGAGAGCAAATGCTTCAAAATCCTCTCTCTTTTTGCATCGATAATCAAAAAAGGCTAAATTAGAAACATCTCAACATCATATTTTGTATGGATATCGTAAGATTTCTTTCTTGTCCTATTAGACCATTCAAAATTCAAAGAAATCAATATAATTTACCTTACTTAAAAGTAATTGAAAGTAAATTAATTTGCTGTTTAGAATAAATAATCAAATGGAAAATTTTCAGGCCGCTTGAATTCTACGGCCCACGAATAACTTCTAATTGAATAAGTTAAAAGCATTTTACCTTAGGCGAGACTTACTTAAAGTTTATTACAGGTTGATAATCTTAAATTACAACTTGGAGGGCTTTATTTAAATACAATTTGTTAATTATCAAAGCAAACGTCTCGCGAAGTAAACTTCCTTTTATTTTGCTTACAGAAAATTAATTTAAGTATTGCAAAATAATAACTTATATTCAAAAGGTTTAGTTTGTGTAAATTTTAGAAGCTTATGCATAAAATATAACATCATATAAGTGATAAGCATAAACCCAAATAATATCGTCAACACGATAAGCAATGGACTTCGCAAAAGCTTATTTATTATGATAATAATTTGTAACCTAAAATATATATAAAACACATATTTTAATGACTATATACAATACAGAAAAACCTAATGTAAAACCTCAAAACGAAAACAATAACAATTCCCATCAGAGTCGCACAGTGGAGACCTTTGCCTTTATTACATGATTAAAAATCCCAGGCCCAGTGATGAGTGTTCTACTCTTTAACGAGTTACGTGTAAACTTTAGGATAGAATAAACTTATTCTCAGTACATAAATCGTCAACTATTGGGTATAATCCTCTGCTGTTGAAGGACAGGAATTGCAACAGTACACGTAATACCCAGTACCAGACGCCATTAATATTATTTACTAGCTGGTAACCATCGCGTTGCTGCCGTAGAAAAAATAATTGTGAAAATATTGTTTCAAATTTGGAAGAATTATATAGTTTAATTAGGAATGATAATACATTCATAGAAATTGAACCACTTACTGTAAATTAATTGTGTTATGCCTGTTGGCGACGCGCCTATAAGAATATTTCAGTTTATTAAGTCAACCGATGACGAATAACTTTTCAAAGACTCATTGTCCAATAGAAATGTTCTGATAAGAAAATGCTTAGTTAAATCTTAAAGAAATGTCGAATTAATGATATGAAGGTCTTGGGTGCAACTCCCAGGCCGGACTAGTTTACTGTTTTCTAAGTAATATCTTTCAATAAATTCATATAGGGAATTTTATGATATAAATTATGTTACCGGATTTGTTCCCCGGTTGAAATCGTCTTTCCAACGATGTAAATTCAAAGGAATATTAAAGTGAAGTTAGAGATCGGATTTGTTCCCCGGTCGAGATGATCACTCTGTGCATAAACAGAATTAACGGAAGTTAATTGCATAAGTATTGTCTTGTATAAGTTTGATATGTTTGTACGAAAACAAATGCCTATTTGTTATGATTAATTAATGAAAACATTCACTTGTATTGTTATCTGATAAGAAACATGATAACTGATAAGAATCCTATCAGAGATAGTTTCCTGCAGTTCGAAAATTATGTAGAAGCACTTATTTACCTAATATTGTTAAAAATTAGTGTATTTCAGACTTTCATTTTTTCTGATAGCCGAGAGCCGTGCAAAGTTAGTTGTTCAAATAGTGTGAGTTCACGGAAGCACGCTGGCCACGCCCTTAGGAGGCCGAATATGTAAAAATTTAAAATGTTTGTAATTTCAGCAATTTATGTAAAAATGACTTGTAAAACATTTCAGGTTGATTGTACGTGCTAAAAAAGTGAATTCTGTGTTATTTTTATGTGAAAATTCCTGTGTATAAGTGAAAAAATGATAGTTTTGTATAAGAAATTTAAAAGTGTTTTAAATAGTGAAATAAATAGAAAAAATGTAAATTAAACTATTGTATTAGTTAACATATGTATAAATTCAAGTGAGAAACATTGTTTTAACATTCCATGCTAAATATTTAAGAAATTTGGACTTTGAATTTGTGATTAAAATAGGCATATTTTGTTTAATAAATTAAAGGATTTTTGTGATACGAAAATATAATGTATATCGTAGTGTAGATATTGTTTTGTGCTATCTAAATAGATAAATTGTATTTATGTATGATTTATGTGAATAAAGAAATTAAGTGAAACGTGAGAGAGTAATAGTACAAATTCATGTTATTAAGTTGCGCAGGCACGCGAATGGCGCGGCTCACTTTCGCGTATAGCTCTGGGGGTAGCTTAGTGAACGGGTTTTATTGCAATTCGTTAAGGATCTCCTAGGTGTGTGTTACTTGCAGTACTACAGTGGCTGCAAATAACCGCCGGTACGACAAACTCCGCCCACGTTGAGTCCCGCGATTCCGTGAGGCGTCGAGGTCATCGGCCCCTAGGTGATTCTTGGCACTTTATGCGTTGCGTGCATCTAGTGCCTAGTCGCGTCATAAAGTGCCACCGTTGCACTTCCCCCAACCCTTTTGGTGTACAAAAGGGGTAGGCAGTGCCCCATGTGTAGAAAGCTATAAACTTTTTAGTACCATATCTTAGACAGGGCCTATTAGAGTACGACTGACGTGTTAAAGTAGCAATATGTCAGGTAGGGACAAGGGGGAACCACCCCCCAAGTACAAAATACCGCCGGATAAGAAAGGGGTGTTAGAGAGACCACTTGCTATAAGGGATATGATGAACCCGGAGCGCACCAGAACGGTGCCAGCGTTCTCCCATATTCCTATGCGGAAACCCGTCTCGCCGCGGAAGGAGCCCGCAACGGGTGTCGCGCTCACGCCAGCCGTGTCTGAGCACACGGTTAGGCGGGAACCGTCGCCCCAGCAGCAGCGGGCCAAGAAAACGGCCAGACGTCACACGCCTCCTGAGACCGAAGCCTCTCTATTTGAGAAGAGGCAACGGATAGGCTCCCAGCTGTCGTCCGACGAAGCACCATCCTCATCCGAAGATGAACATTACCACCAGATGATGACAACGAAGAAGGTGCTTGGATCACCGCCGAAGTCGCCTTCTCCACCACAACCCCCCCCCCCCCCGCTCCATATCACCAGACCGTCGTAGCCGAGATTCGGCTCAGTATGAGCAGGGGGGCGAGGAGTCTTACAGCTGGGGGTCTACCACCTATGCAACCCTGGCAGCATCCGCCGGCCGATCATCGCCGGTGACCACTTCAAACCCGTCCGGGCTCCCGCAGGACGATGGTCAACGACCATCCACCAGCTATGCCCATATGGTAGCTGCACCAGCAGTGCCACGCCCACAACCGGCGGCAGCGCCTACCGATAAGCCTGCCGACCAGGAGAAAACTAGATATCCACCAATAGTAGCTGAATGCCTACCGGATTGGACGAGGCATTTCAAGGAGCTCAACAGAATGTTGGGCCACCCCTTGAATGCCCGTCCGTTCGGGAAAGGCGTACGGTTCACGCCACAGAGTGCTAACGAGTTCCGTACTGTTCAGCGCTATATGGTGGAGCTGAGCAAAGAAACACCAACGCTGTCCTGGTACTGCTATACCCCGGAGGAGGATAAGCCCACGAAGGTGGGCATCCGGGGTCTACCTATGGGCACGGACACCAAAGCTATAGAGGAGGCCATAAGGGCAAAAGGCTTCCCAATCAAATACGTCAAGGCAATTCCACCACGTAGAGGCAGACCTGGCTGCATCTACTTTGCCCAATTGGACCACCTGAGCCTGGAGCAGCTCCAGAACTTATATAACACCGATGAACTCCTCTTTATGAGAGGGGTCGTCATCGAGGCCTGGCAAAGAAAAGTAGGACCGGCTCAATGCCACAGATGCCAGGCCTTCGGGCATGCCTCTGCCAACTGCTTCAGGCCAGTGAGGTGTGTGCGCTGTGCCGGAGAGCACATAGCAAGCCAATGCCCCAGGGGTAGGGAGGAGGAACCTAAATGTGCCAATTGTGGCAAGAACCACACGGCAAACGACCGCCGCTGTCCAGTCCTGAGGAGGACTGCCAGGAGGCAGGGGATAACCTTACCGGGGCTACTCCCGGTGGACCCCAAAAGGATCCCCCAGAGTCGCCCGAAAGCTGTGACCATCCAGCAAGACGGGTGGGCAACCATTACAGGGAAGGGCAGGCAACCAGCCCCCCCCCACCCGTAACACCAAAGGAAACGGTGGAACCCACCGAGCCAAGGGCAACCACCGGGGTGACTCTACAGCATCCCGCCAACCCTGCCACAGAACGGCAGCCCTCTAAGAAGAGGAGGCGGGAGAGGAGCAGGAAAAAGTCGCAGCCTCCTCAGGCTGTTACCTCTACCCCGACACCATCAGCACCAGTGGCCTCACAGGCGCAGATTACTCGGGAGTCGACCAAAGGAGTGGGTGGAGTGCCAGAAAGGGCCCTACCAGAACGTAGAGCCCGCTCTACAGCTAGAGCGCGTTCCACCCACATGCCAAGAGGGCAGGACCAGGAACCACACCCGAGACAATTGCCAACGCCTTCACACAGGAGAGCACCCGCCACCGGCCTCGAGACAGCAGATGCCATACAACGTCTAGTTGGTGTAGCTATCGAGGTCGGCACGCAAGTCCTGGCAGATATCAGAGCCGGGACTGACCCAATATCAGCGATCATGAAGGCGCTGGCAAATCTACTTGCAAGGCATTACGGAGGAGAGTAATCTGCGCCTCCTCTATTGGAACCCGGATGGTATTCAGCAGAAGCTCCATGAACTCCGCACTGTCGCCCAGCAACAGGACTTGCACATCATACTGCTGGGCGAGACAAAACTAAACCCTAAAACGCATATCAAGCTGCCAAATTACCACCTATACAGAAGGGACGAGGTCACCCCCCAAGGGACCGCCTACAGAGGGACGGCGGTTCTTGTGAGGAGGGACATCGTCCACCAAGAACTGGAACTACCACCGTACCAGAGTATGCGTTCAATCGGCATAAGAATGGAGGCGGCGGGCGAGGAACTAAGGATCTACGCAGCATACCGCCCGCCAGGGACTCCATTCTGCTCCTCAGACATCCGGACAGTAATGGAAGGCGATACACCCACCATAATCGCCGGGGACCTAAACGCCAAACACCCGGCGTGGGGGTCCAGAGTGATCACCCCGCCGGGTCATGCACTGTATGAAGACGCTGAGAATAACAACTACGACGTTTTGGGTCCCGAAGAACCAACTAACGTTCCGACAGATCCGAGACAACATCCGGATGTATTAGACATCGTGCTCTCCAGGAACGTCAACTACCCGGTAGTGGTAAAGGTGCTATACGACCTGAGTTCACAGCACCTCCCGATTCTGATAACCCTTGGCACTAAGGCGGTGACTACGCCGCCCAGAGCATTTAAGACACGCATTGACTGGAGGCGCTATGCACAACACCTGCAAGCGAGACCTCCAGCTCATCAATTAATTAATACAGCGGACGACGTAGAGGCCGCTGCAACCAGAATCACCAAAAACATCCAGGAGGCCCTCCACGCGGCCTCTACGATCGTCCCGATCACAGAAAGGCGTGACGATCTGCCGCGGGAAATTATTATCAAAATAAAGCGCAAAAGAGCACTTAGGAGGCTCTGGGCGCGTACTCGCTGCCCAAGAATAAAAGCACAATTTAACACCTTATCGGAGGAGCTGTCGATTGCAGTCCGGGCCTACAGAGGAGAGGCCTGGGAGCGGCGCATATGGAAGGCGGAAGAACAAAATGCGTCGCTTTATAAACTGAATCGACAGCTAACCAAAACCAGACCTCCCGTTTGCCCGCTTACCAACATCGCGGGCGAACGATGCTATGATGCCAAGGGCAGAGCGGATATCCTAGGAGAGCACTTCGAGGAGCAATTTATGCCGAATCCTGCAAGTGCGGAGTATATGGAGCTTCATACATTAAAGGAGAGTCGCGTACAGGAGTTCCTGTCGTCACCTGCGCCGCCTCTTGCAGGAGAGTGGTTCATTTCCCCCGCCGAATTGCGGAGGACAGTAACCTGCCTGCAACCGAGGAAGGCGCCCGGACACGACGGGATTACCAACGCTGCACTCCGACAGCTGCCCTATAAAGTCCTAGTAGAGATTGGTCGACTCTACAATGGGATACTGCGGACATCCCACTTCCCGGAGGAATGGAAAAAAGGTAAAATTATCGTCTTGCCGAAACCCGGGAAGGACAGGCGTAAAGCTTCCAGTTACAGGCCGATTACGCTATTACCACACATAGCTAAACTGTTTGAAAGATTGCTGCTAAGACGTCTCCGTCCGTGCATCCAACTTCGGGCGGAGCAGCACGGATTCAGGAGGGGTCACTCTACAGTCACACAGCTGACTAGAGTGCTGCACCTGCTTGCGGCAGAGTACAATCGTGGCCGCATATCGTTGGGCGTCTTTCTCGATATCGAGAAAGCGTTCGACCGGGTGTGGCACTCAGGATTACTATATAAGTTACACGAACAGACCAGTGTCCCCCCTGCTATGTTGCGGTTAATGGCGTCTTTCCTGGAAGACAGGAAGTTCTACGTCTGCGTAGAGGACGCCGAGTCCGCAACAAGAACCATCAGTGCCGGCGTCCCACAGGGCAGTTATCTGTCTCCAGTCCTGTACGCGGCATACACGAACGACATCCCAACATTGGCAGGCAGGCTGCAAGAATGGGAGGACGATGTTGAGCTGGCGCTATACGCGGACGATAGCGCCTATTTCACCTCGTCCCGAAGAGCCCATATAGCCACTGCCAAAATGCAGCGTCTGCTGGACCTGTTGCCACCATGGCTGAATGAGTGGAGGATGGTCGTCAACGTTGGTAAGACGACCGCTCTGCTCACCCGTCGCCTCAGAAATTTACCACCACCACTAACTCTCGACGGCCAGAAGATCGCGTACGAGAAGGCCGTGACATACCTAGGGTGCCGGATCGACCGGGCGCTGCGCATGACTGCGCACGTCGACTTCGTCGTCCGCAAAGCCAGATGTGCGCGGGCGATGCTTCGTCCGGTACTGGCATCTAAGCTGCCAATCAAAACCAAGCTCCGGATATACAAGATGTATATCCGGACCATTACCACCTACGCTGCTCCGGCCTGGTACGCGCTTCTGAGTGACCCTCTGAGGCGGCGATTACAGGCTCAGCAGAACCTGTCACTAAGGACGATTGTCGGAGCAGGTCGTTACGTCCGGAATGACGTCATAGCGGCCGATCTGAAAGTCGAGACTATCACCGACTTCGTGGCCCGGTTAGCGCGCGGCATGTTTGACCGTGCCGATAACGGGCCACATGAACACCTGAACGGCTTTGCGCCGTTACATACCCGGCCACCGGACGGGCGACCTCTTCCAAGAGAACTCCTCTCTATATGTGATTAGAGAGTTGAGTAACAACCCACAATGCCGCAGAAAGGCCAACTTTGACTATAGATAACCTCTACTGATTACCTCCCTTTCCGTAGTCGGTAAACTACGGAAAGTAAAAATTCTTATCTGGCTGCATTATTTAATGCAGTATAACCACGCCAAGATAGGCAATAAGCGACTGCCCCATAGTTATGGGGTATGAGGATACCCGGGTAGTGGGGTATAACCCCGGGGCCCGATACCTGCATGTACCTCGGTACGTGAAGACGACATCGTTATGGTTGCAATTCGTTCGGGGAAATAGTTCGGGGAATTAGTTCGGAAAAATAAGAAAATCCTTCGGGAAAAGTGAAGAACCAGCAGTCAATAAGAAGAAAAAGTGTAGGGAAGTGATAGGGAAAAGTGATTACTCTCTCACGGAACGGTTTGAAGATAATTGCTGTTTTATTCCCAAGTAATTCATCCCTAAAGTTATACAGTCCACATCGAAGAATTAAGGCGTCGGGACCGGGACGACTTCGGAAGACCCGTAATCCCCGTCTGAACCTACTTGCTGAAAAAGAAAGAGGTTATCGCCCTAGTGTGTTACTCCGTTGCGGAGATCACATACGTTGTTCTCGAACCCAACGTAGGCGTTATAGGAGGCCGGATCGAGAGAAGCCTCGATTCCTCCCTTCTGTTTTTTTAATTGAACGTCGATTCCAGTTTGGAGTGATCCTTCCGAACCTGTTTCCTTTTCAATGCCTATATTTCGCGCAAGTGCAAGCAATAAGTTGACAAAGTTTGGCCGCGATCTCACGAACGGTATGTCTGTATGTCAGGGCATAAAATACGAACAAATAAACATTTATTTTTTATTTTTTAAAAACGTTACCTCAAAACTAAGATTTGCTTCTGTATCATGGGGGCAGTTTAACAGATAAACATTTGAGACAGACCAAACCCGGAACAATTGCATGTCTGTCATACAAATGCTTGTTTCGTACGGGATTCAAACCTGCGGCCCTTAGCCACTGCACTAAGGAGTCTACACATCGATTATATATTAGATTCTAATTAATTGCTTGAATAAATAAATTCGGTAACGGAAGTCTACAACACAGTAAAGACCAAACAGAGACTCTTAAAATAAAATTGATGAAACATATTTTAGTGATATCGAACTTTTATAATCAAAATAATTTTTTTGAGGCGGAACAAATTTAACAAACTTAGCACGCTGAGTATAATAAGATGTTTTCCTGTTCTTTTACGTATTTGAATTAATCCTCATTCAATTATTTCAAATAGAAGTCACGTTTCTTAAAGCTGTGGCCTATAAATATTGAACCGCTGATAATTATGATTGCGAAACTTAATTTTGTTGTACAGAGGAAGCAAATCAACAACTATAATACTCATCATTTTTTTCTGTTATTTTTTAGGCGTATCATGTTTGCCACGACGGTCGCGAGGGACACCAAGGAGCATCTTTCCTATGCACTAATGGCACGCTCTTTAATCAAGCTGAATTTGCTTGTGACTGGTGGTATAACGTAGATTGCTCTCAGGCCATTGAACACTACAGGTAAGTATTATCAGTTTATTTTTGTAAACCTGAAATGACAAACGAAACTTACAGTCTACATGATGGTAAGTGGTTGCTGCAGTCCATGGACACCTTCAGCCAATTTCAAATAAGACTACGAATGCGTTGTCACCTCTGAGTACCTACGTGGTAGAGCAATGCTGCAGTTATATTAGTAGTATAATTGTAGCACGAACAGGTCGGCTCGACCGGAGAAGGACCACGTTCTCACAGAATATGTGTGTGCAGTGTTTCGTATGGTGAGTGAAGAGAACCGTAGGCCCTTTTTACTGGACACGAGGCATTCTATCTAAATCCGCACGGGTAACAACGCATCTGCATTCTGATTCGTAATCGAAGATAGATGTAGATGTTTATGGGTCACAGCAACCACTGTAAGAGGTGACAGTGAGAAACTAATCAAGAGATCGGCAACAGCATCTTACCGATAACCACTCAAAATTACAAGAGTTTGCGGTTGTCACCCTCCTGTTAGGTGTAGCGACTAGGGCAAAATTCACCCTATATGAGAAGGATTATATAAGGGGCAGCCTATGTTTACCAATGGAGTTTTATAGGCTGAAATGAATGGAATGGATAATATCTATTTTACTTGTGAAAGTCAAGTTGAGTATCTCATAAGTATTAGTATTGTTTCTACATTATTATATTTAATTAACTTCAATCATTGTTTTTTCAGACTGAACGCAGACCCACTTAAAAATCCATATGTACCCAAACCAAAACCAGAGGAGCCACTCGAGCATGGGGTATACTACGAAAAAGTTCATCACTAAACCTAGTGTGCTTACGTCACGATCTACAATGAGTGCTCAAAGAGGAGCACAAAAAGTCTAACCAGCAGGCCTATTGGCTAACTTCGTTGAGAACAAAATTATAGTTAATTTGTAGTACATTGCTTCGTATGTTTTATTACAAATCATAAAACAGCTCTCAAAGGAAAAAAAGAATAAGCACTACAAAATGACTATTATTTAATTGTCAACAAAGTTAGCGAATAGGCCTGCAGTATTTTGGCCTAATTGCTCCAACTGTCATTATTTTGCTGAACTAAAAGGTCTTTTATAAATATTCATATCTTTATAAAATATCTTCTTAGTATTGTACACGATTAGTTTTATTATAAACAGCTATCAACATTTCCTTAAAATTATACGCCAGGCTATCTTTACAAAAAAAATTTCACATGACACTAGCAACCGGATTTGATCCCGTAAGCACCAACGAAATGGTTAATTGCAATTTTAAGTGTTGATTGACCTCATGTTCGGCGTTGAACGAAAACATCGTGAGGAAACCTGCATGTCTGAGAAATAACGTAAACATATTCGAAGACATGTGAAGTACGCTATAATGCATTCGGGCAGCGCGGCGGACACTTCCTTGCCCTAAAACTCTCTCAAAAATGAGACGGGGCCTGTTTCTAGCAGTGGGACGTATACAGGCTGTAATTTTAGCTTTAAAATTACATTATATGCATTTTCACATGGATAAATTAGCGCTAGAATACTAAATAAGAAATATTCTAACAATGTATGTATAGCTATGCGCCTTTAAATGTCTGGCAGGAATAACAATTTGTCGCTGAAAACTCCAGTCCAATAATTGACGCTGAAACAATACGCGTCGGGTATTTGCTGCTGGTACAAATAAACAGCTAAAAGAAAAAAGTACCAACTTCCAATCAGTCCAGCGCTATCTGCGACGCCGCTAGTATTATAGGTTTTGAGCATGTAGATGTAAAAAACTATATAAATAGCGCGTCCCTTTTTTTGTACAATTTTTTA
Source organism: Parnassius smintheus behrii (assembly GCA_036936625.1). NCBI lineage: Eukaryota > Metazoa > Arthropoda > Insecta > Lepidoptera > Papilionidae > Parnassius > Parnassius smintheus. Next base: position 55,274,032 of record JAUPFT010000003.1, on the reverse strand, counting down.
CCTACTATTATCTTAAATAGTAAATGCGTAGATTAAATAAATGCATAATTTATAAAACAGAATGGTCTGTATGAAAATTATTTTCGTAAAATAATTGTAAGAAGCAATTTTTTTCAATATTGCTATTTAAAAACAGTCAATATTTTCAGTAGTATAGTAATCGAAGTAGGTAGTCCCTATATTAAAAAATATATTAATTAAGCGAAAGTAGGCAAAATAATGATGTTATAATATGTTGTGGAAAAAGCACCCAGAAGAGTACGATTACGGCTGCAGCAAGAATGGGTTGGCTCAACCGGGGAAGAACCACGCTCGCACAGTAAATCAGCTCGAAATAGCGATATATATATATGGTAGGTAGATATTTTGTTTTATATGGTATACTCGTAGTTACGAAGACTAAAGACTTTTTTACGGGTAACGAAACACTTCATTTATATTGCAAGGTACGCATTTGTATTTCGAGTCTTTGTAATTTAGAACAATAGGTAAGTTGTCTATGAGCCACAGCATTATATTACTATCAGTTGGTTTTCTTACTTCTCAACATGCAGTTTTCCTCACTATGTTTTTCTTTACCGCCAAGCATGTAAAAAAAAACTTCAATTGATAATTTCATCGGTACCGGTGGGGGATCGAACTTGGTTTGTTTGCGTATTGTGAAAATACAGCGAGCGGTAACCATCAGAGCTACCACGGCGGTATATATATATATATATATATATATATATATATATATATATATATATATATATATATATAGATATAGATATAGCTGTTATTATTATTCCTTACACAAGTCAAGCAGAATATTATCGTTATCTCGTTCTGCGATTCACACATTGTGACTCCAAAATATATTAATGAGAGATTTGAATTCCCCGCCATGAATTCTTAGAAAATGCTCCTCTCTGAAAATGCAAAAATCATATAACATTACCGATTTACAAATTAATATTTTCTTATTTTTAATTTCTTTTAATCGAAACAGCCATTTAAATTTTCCACTTTTAAAATAAATAAATAACAGATAAATGAAGACAAATCAAAATAACTTCAAATCAACTAGGTAACAAAACCTAAAAGTTTGAAACAATATTATGCATATTATCAAATTAAAATTAAGATGTTTAGGCAAATGATTGACTCGAGAAGTACTCGTATTAAGCGGATCAATATCAAACTTAAGAGAAATTATTAATTTAGCAGTTTGAATCGTAAAATAATTACGTCTATGGTTTTTATATATCCATTTATGTAAAGAACGTTGCTTTTTCACATACTTCCTATAAGAATATTCAAAGTGACCGGAGTTAAGTGATATAATGACGGATATAATAATTTTGAGGGGGTTAATTTAACCGTTACAAATTCCTTGATTAAAATATAGGTACCTCATTAATATTACCTACGTCGAACAGAAAAAAGGAGGAAAGTGAAACCGAAAGCACCTCCCTTCGTTGTCGTGAAAATCTGTCTGCGATCTGTAAACTGTACCTTGAGATCCTTTTCTGGACACCATTAATACGTAACTTGTTAATCTTAGATTGGAAAACATTAAATTATACTACATTGTAACAAAAGCTTTCGTTTAAAGCAATCGTACAATTAATTATAGCGCCTACTGCTAAACCGTATACAACCAATTTCGAGATTTTATAATCTTTTTTTTTTGTACGAGCTTGTGCATTGTTACTTTGACGTTAATTTCAGGGAGTACAAAAGCGTGAAATTGATAAAGGTGAAAGTGATGCCGATAGTCGGACGACAAAAATGTTCTTGTTCTTGTTGATTTATTTTGTTCGGTGTTATCAATTGTCTTTTAAAATATACTAACTAATATTAGAATTTACGAATATTTAATAAAAATATGTAGTATTTTCGACGCACGAAACACACCTTCTATTATGCTAAGTCAATTCGCTAGGTGAGGTTACGTAACCATTTACCACCAGGTGTCTACTTAACAAACTTCGTAATGAGAATATTAACAGTAACACCAGAGTTACCAACAATCCGTAAATTGAAGTTGCAGTAAGTCGGTAGCATCCTACTAGTAAGCAAAGGTTAGCCTGTTAGATGGAGTGACGAGTGACTAAGAGATGCAGGAAGTCGATTGATGCAGGTGGTTCTGGACAGCTTTTTGTAGTATTCCTTGGAGGTAGATCAATGTACAGCAGAGTTCTTGTGGAGGGCTGGTATTGACGATTATATTATGAAAAGTTGTTCATATGTGAATTATTAATAACTTAATTAAATGTTTAGAAACTTTATCCTGGTAACGTTAGTATTTAGGATCGTAGCTCTTTTCCAACGCTGTGCTGTCAAGCAATTAAAAACACTTTTATTGAGGATCTTTGTTAATAAAAAAAGATTATGTCCTACTAACTAATATTTTTGATAAAACCCTATATAACAATTAACCCTGGGTAAAATACTTACCTATTATTTATGCAACACAAAATGGAATAATAAAGTTCTTATTCCATCGTATCTTTCCTGACAGCGGAGCAATTTTAATAGTTAATGTTGCAGCTAAGAATATCATGTAAGCGTAATCAGTGTGGCTAAATTAATACGCGAACAAATCAGAAAATTTGATTTAAATGCGTAAGAATCTCCATAACAGATTTTGGAATATTTTAATATTTTATTTGTATTGGGAGTAAAAACCGTGACCTAGTGACCGTGTAGTGACAGTGTAAGAATATCTACTAACTATATATTATACGTGATAGAGCCACTCTGCAGCAATATTATGATTGTAACACGAATGGGTCGGTTCGACCGGGGAAGGACCACGCTCTCACAGAATACCAGCGTAAATTAGCAAATTAATACCGCTGTGTTTCGTATGTTGTGTGTAGAGATCCGGATACCCTTTTTTACTGGAAACGAGGCATTAAAATCTTAGTCCTCAGGCGTGACAATGCATTTGCTTTTTTATTATTAATCGAAGATAAATGTAGATGTTTATGGGCTACAGCATTCACCTACCATCAGGTGGACTGTGTGCTCGTTTTATCGCTTTTAATCCATAAAAAAAAACTAATATCATGGGTATTGTAAGAAGCAACAGACGGAAACAAACACGGAGATGAGCAGCTTCTACTTGATAACAAAGTAATTAATTTAAAAAAAATCTGTGGTTGCTAACCCGCCAACCTAGCGTGGCAACTGCGAACAATATTCCCCTAATGCGACAACCTAAACAATATGAGGCAATCTGAGGTGAGGTCTATACTATTTTTTTTACTATATGCGAGCAGTTATGCAGGTCTAGGTAAAGAGACCAGTATCACTGCGACCTAAAAGATCTATTGTGATCGATGCTATGGCTATAGTTCACTGCTAAGCACTATGTCTACAATGAATCGAAGGAGTTGCTTAGTCGTGAGCAATTTCACTTCTTCTGGGCGGAGAAGATAGTGTCCCAGATAAGTGTTACGTTTGTACATTAAGGATTCGCAATCGGTTAGGATGTGTAGAGGCGTTGCTTCCGTTATGGAACAGAACCAACACATCCTTGAGTTGCTTAGTCCCAGGATGGACATGTGCTTTTTAAGACAACAGTGTCCAGTTAGGACTCTTGCCAGAATGCGCAATTTATTTTTACTTAATCCCAGGGCTTCTGAAGCGAATTTACGATCAAAGGCCCGGATTAAGGTTTTAGAATGTTTTAAGCCTGGTGTGTCAGACCAGATCTTAAGTGATTTATTGTGATAAAGAGTTTTAAGGGTCAATCGGGCTAGGCTTCTTGAGATTGCACAAAATGGCTCTGTGCCAAATTGTGTGCACTTTGAGCCCTCCCGTGCAAGTTTGTCGGCAAATTCGTTGTCTACAATACCCTCGTGACCCGGAACCCAGCTTAAAACGACCCTTTTGTTAGAACCCAGGGCGTTTAAACGGTTCACGCAGTCTCCAACTATCTTTGAGTATACTAAGTTTGATCTCAGCGCCAGCAGTGCTGCTTGACTATCAGAGTTTATGTAAATTTTATGGTTGACGTAGTGTTTTTGCAGATTGATTTCCGCACACCGAAATATGGCGAAAATTTCTGCCTGGAAGATAGAGGTGTATCTACCCAAAGTCATACAAAGTTTGAATTTGGGGCGTTCCCCGTAAATTCCAAAGCCTACGTCGAGGCCCATTTTAGACCCATCGGTATACCACATGAGGCTACCGACCTCACAGATAACCTGGCCATCCAGCCAGTCTTCTCTGGAGGGTAATTCCACTATATACTTTTTATCAAAAGTGTGTAGTGGACGCATGATATTTGAGATCATGCATAAGACCGGTGATTCCTTAATTGAGTCGAGCATGGATCTCAATCTGTAGGAGAGCAAATTCAGACCGCGTTAATCCTATACAAACTAGCCCTCGCCTCCTTGTCTAGATAGAGATCAAGGGGCGTCAGGCATAGAAGTGCATTAAGAGCCGCTCCAGGCGATGATCGCCTAGCTCCAATTGCCATTAGGCAGGTAGTCCTTTGTAGACTATTTAGTCTATCCGCAGTCGTCTTTTGGTTGGCCTTGTTACACCAGACAATAGAGGCGTAAGTGAGAATCGGCCTCACTATGCTGCTGTACAGCCATAGGACCACACTGGGACGCAAGCCCCAGTTGTTCCCGGCCAAACGACTGCACGTACCAAAGCAATTTTTGCCTTATTGCAACGTATGCCACGTTGCTAAGGTGAGAGTTCCACGTTAGTTTTTGGTCGATTGTTACGCCTAAGTACTTAACTTCCGTGGAAAATGGTACTTATTTACCATTAAGTTTTGGTTGGACTAATTTGTCCAACCGCCTCTTTTTAGTAAAGGGTATTATAACAGTTTTATCAGCATTAACTGATAAACTGTTATCCCTACACCAGTTATTTATGGTGTTTAGGGCTATTTGTATTATTGACGATAAAGTACTTTAGCAAAGCCCCTCGCAATGATCACAAGGTCACCAGCATAACCCAATGTGTCAATGCGTAGGTCTGCCATTTCACACAATGGTTAGTCAACCGCAAGACTCCAAAGAAGGGGTGACAAAACACCTTGTGGGCAGCCTCTTGTGGTTGCAACTTCAATCGAAGTTTGAAACAGCGCTATTTTTGCCTTTCTGTTCTTTGTTGTTTCTGAGAGCATCGAATTCACCCATCTGATGGTTGTGGGGTCAACATTTTTAGATGTTAGGCCCCCAATCAGCAGTGATGTGGGGCTACTGTCGAAGGCACCCTCAATATCTAGAAAGGCACAAAGAGCTATTTCTTTATGCTCCGGTGCTTTTTCAACCCTGTCAATGACACTGATCAGGGCTGTTTCCGTAGATTTGCTTCTGCGGTAAGCATGCTGGTTGTAATGTATGGGCCTCGTAGCTAGAGCTACATCCCTTATATATCTATCTATAACTTTTTGCAATGTCTTAAGAAGAAAGGAAGATAGGCTTATAGGTCTAAAGGACTTTGGTAAAGCCTTTCTACCAGCCTTAGGTATAAATAGAACCTTGACAATTGTCCATCGGTCTGGAATATATCCCCATGCAAAACTTGCTCTGAAGATTTTCACTAGATAAGGAAGAAGGATGTCAATACCCCTCTGTAGTTGGATGGGACTTATTCCATCCTCCCCGCTTGATTTAAATGGTTCAAAGTAGTCAACAGCCCACTGCACCAGGTTTGGCCTTATTATCTTATTATCTTGAAACTTTTCGTGTTGAGGTCTTGGTTTTGACGGGAAAACTGTCCTCGAAGGCTTCACGGATACCTACGGTTACTGTCTCCGTCGCTAACGCCAGACCTTTAATTGTTTTGATGCTTTTAGGAAACGTTTCCAAATTCCTCCTTAGGCTATCTCTGTAGATATCCCAGGAGGTCGCTTTCGGATCCCTAAAAGTAACGGTTTCAAAGGTTGGTGATGCTCCAATTACAAATTTAATGTGCTTGTGATCAGACATCGAGTTGTCACTACTAACATGCCAGTCATTTATCCGCCTGGACATGTTATTGGTAGCAAAGGTTATGTCTAACACTTCTTGCCTAGCACGCGTTACAAAGGTTGGTGTAAAACCTAAGTTTAGGCTTACCAGGCGGTTGGAGATGAGAAAATCATAAAGTAACTCACCTCTTTCGCATTAGCATCACAACCCACCACAAGTTCGGCATTGTGTTTTCGGGCGAACTCCGCCACTCGTTCTAACTCGATGGTAGGATTTGCGTTCTCACCGGGAGGATAGGCTGAGCAAATGAATACTCTGGCCCCTGTATTGTTATGAAAGCTGTAACCAGGTCATCATTGCAGTACTCCGGAACAGCTAAAAGTTCAAAATTTTTATTATAAATAATATAAGCTCTGGGTCTACTGCCTTTGGTATTGACAAGAATCTTACCGGCAGTCGACAATCCCAGAACTTGACCGTGGGCCACCCAAGACTCTTGTATAAGGGCGAGGTCAATATTGTCCTCTGCAAAGCAAACCTCTACCACGGCAGAAGCAGCTGCTGCATGGTGAAGATTTGCTTAGAGGACCCTCGTCTTACCCTTGGATTTAGCCATTTATGGGCGTAGGGGGGCAGGGGTCTTTTCCGCCTGTTGAGGACGAGGACGTATACGTGCGGAGCCAGCTACGGCACTGTAGCTAAGCTTCTTTTCCCCCGTTGCCAGCTTCACAGTCTTCCTGGGCTGGTTTTTGGGGGACTCTTCCTCAGACCGACTGCGATTTTCGCCTTCGGAACCGGGAGAGGCTTGGGCAGCGGAATTACGTCCCAAGGCTTCTGGCAGAGAGAGAGGGCCTCTTCGGCTCCAATCTCAGCTGCTATCAGCCTTCGGTACCTTTTCCTCGCTGCCCCACTAAGCTTATAAGGCCTAGCGAACTTTTTCTTTTCCCCTCCCTGGTTCGTTTCCGAAGCATCCGTCGGCACGGTACGCTTGACACCTTGGATTGGGTTAGGATAGGAAAAGGGGGAGGGATGAAAGAAAAGAAAAAGGGGATCGTCCGAGTGTTTCTGTTCTGTCTGTTTCTTATTGAACCAGACCAAATAACAAGCGGCAACTACGTCAAGGAGAACTCCTCAGACTTGCCCTGGGGATCAACACGACCTGCGCTCTCCCCCAGAGCCATACGCCAAACTGGTCTCCGAACAGGAGAGCAGAATAGGTGTTAATCTAGTCCTATTTATAATATCAAAAGTTAGGAGTAGACTAATCTCCGCCCGAGGTCTATACTAACTTCGATAGCCTATTATTATCATTAACAGCCGGGATTGACGAAGTAAACAGTGTTTTACCCCGTGCCTGAGAACTCACGTAAAGCTGTTGGTCCTGATCTCTCATCGGTCAGGAGGCCGGAGCGAGTTTAAACCTTGTAGCGACGGTGTAAGAATATCCACTACCCAATATCGTCCCGTGGGTGTCGTGACAGAAGGAAACTGAAACAGGAATCGGGAAGCAACACCTTCCTGATGTTAACTCAAAATAATAACTGCGGTTCCCAAGCAGCTTGTCAAATGTGGCGGCTCTAGCGAAATCACCCATTTCTATGGACGAGGTGTGTGTTCAGTAGTGGAATTTTATAGGTTTTAATGGTAAAAACTTGTGCTCATAGTTCTGCACTGTAATCACTTGCAAAAATGGCTAGTCTACGTTAAGACTGGTGGACGTAACGGAATGGATTTTGTGGTTGGTGTGGGGGATTATTTTAAATACATATAATGTCATCAGTGATTTTTACATAATTTCTATTATGAATCGTTATAAATAATATTTGTATAATTATCGTTTTGCTTTTGTATTATTTTTTTAATTATCAAATATAAAATAGATTATTAGTCATTGTATTGTCATATTAATTATCATAGATAATTTTTTCAGTTTATTTTAAATTTAGAATTTGAGGTATTTACAAAGAGTATTATATAAGAATTTTCATTTTCTAAATATATGTAATTAATTCACTTATCAGTAAAAAATTTTAACAGCGTTTTTCTTATTTTCATATTATAAAAGTATTTGGATTGTATAATTCTTACACATTCGAACTGTTGCTAGGTTCAGTTTTGATAGGCAGTAGAGATATGCTACCACCATTGTGTGATATTATTTAAACGATTGCAATAATTATTGACTGGCTATTCGAGTTGTGAACTAGTAAAGTAAACAACAAGTAATCAAGCGTATTATTATCCTTCCTATGACTCCTATAACAATACTGTACCAATTACTACACCTGTAATATATTATACAAAATGAAATTATAATACCGCTAAAATACAAATCATTATAAAAAAAATTAAGCCATCAGTTTAATATAACACGCAATACATAATAGGATATTGAATTTTAATTACGCATTGTTTCATTTGGTATCAAATCGGGTTTACCGCGAAGCATACATTTGCCAAATATGGTGACTTAATTTTCGAAAATAAATTAATTGCTAGCTATTATAAACGTACGCTTAACAAGGAAATATCACATAACATTTCGAATTAAGTGGTGAAACAAATGATTTTAATTTATACCTTTATAATCTGAGTCTGCCTTGCCAAGTAGACAGAGCCGTTTCTTTCAAAGGAGACCATCGTTCACATAAAAATATAGCAATTTATTATAGTACACAGCCTAAATATTTTTAATATATATTGAAAATCAAACTGGAACCATGAAATCTAAAAAAACCAGTTGTTTTGATATTCATGTTCTGGCTAATGTAATATGAAAAAAAATGGGCTTCAGGTAAAGTTTTTCTTCCTAACCTGCAGGAGCCGCCACAACCAATAAAAAATCTTTTGACTAATAACCATCCATTATCTGGGCATTTTTTAACAAACATACGTAAATACAATAGTCTTTTTCAAATGACTTCGTTTGGTGCAAAAGAAATCAGGGAAGGAAATTTTATGCCCACTTTTAAAATTGAAGGACAAGTGTATCATCTAATTGGTAGCCTTTTACCACCATCAGGCCAAAACCCACAGTTCTTGCAAATATATTTTATTTCGGATGCAGACCAGTTATCGTTGCGATCAAGCATCGCACCAACCTTAAAAATGGATTTAATTCACGAATTACAGACCGCTTTAAGTAATCATAACGTGTACATACGAAGTTTTAAACAAAACTTAGAACTTAACTCCTCAGATAATTTAAAGTTAATTATTCATTCAGATCGCACTCCACAGACAGCACACAGAGGCAGATATAATGCTCCTACTGTAAACGAGGTAGCTGTTCTCTTGGTCGATGAAGACAAAGGTCCCAGGGATATAGTCCTACACGGTAGAGACGGGCAGCTCAAAAGAGTTTCTGAGCTACATCGGTCCTATGATCCACTACAGTATCCTATAATGTTTGTGACAGGAGAAGACGGTTATTATTTGACTATCCCTCAGCAGGGTTCTGCGCGTAATAAAACTGTTTCGTGTATGCAATTTTATGCATTTAGATTAATGATTAGAACTAACTCTTTTAATCTGTTACATTATTACAGAGACTTATTTAGTCAATATTGTGTTGACATGATGGCGAAAATGATATCGGAAAGATTAAATTATATTTGTCGGAATCAACAATGACTGAGGGCTGATGACTACATTCATCTCAGAGATGCCTTAAATCATGACGCAAATGTTGACCCATCAAATATCGGTCAACATGTCATATTGCCATCGTCATTTACGGGTTCTCTGCGTTTCATGCACGAGAAAACGCAGGACGCGATGACGTACGTTCGAAATTATGGTAGACCTGACTTATTTGTCACTTTTACATATAACCCCGAATGGCCCGAAATAAAAGCCGAGCTGCTACCAGGACAACGGTCTTTCGACCGTCATGACATAATTTCACGTGTATTTCATTTAAAGATGAAGAAATTCATCAAATTATTTGTCAAAGAACAGATATTCGGTAAAGTAAAATGTTATATGGCAAGTGTGGAGTGGTAAAAGCGCGGTTTACCTCATTGTCATTTGCTGTTCTGGCTAGAAACTAAAATACAACCAGATGAGATTGACAGTGTCATAGTTGCGGAGCTACCCGATCAACAAATTGATCCGGTACTACACGACATTATAACTATAAATATGGTACATGGACCCTGCGGAGAACATAATTTAGCTGCACCATACATGAAGAACGGTGTCTGCATAAAAAAATACCCTCGCCGTTTCATGAACGATACCCAGACCAGAGAGGATGGGTATCCAGTTTATCGTAGGCGCGATACAGGAAATGGCGGTCGGAGCACTACGCTACAAATCAGGGGCAACATGGTGACGATAGATAATAGGTGGATTGTTCCATACTCCCCGCTACTATGTTAGACTTTTAACGCTCATATAAACGTGGAGTATTGCCACTCTGTCCAAGCCATTAAATATATATGTAAGTATATAAATAAAGGTTCAGATCAGGCAACTTTTAGCCTTAGAAACCCACACGATGAGGTCGAAAACTATTTAAATGGCAGGTACATAAGCACATCTGAAGCTGTCTGGCGCTTATTTGAATTTCCCATTCACGAGCGGCATACTACTGTAGTGCATTTGGCCGTTCATCTAGAGAACGGTCAAAGGGTGTATTTTACACCAAGGACAGCTCATCAAGTTGTCCAAAACCTATGCAATACCACATTACTGGCATTTTTTGCTCTCTGTAATGAAGATGAATTCGCGAAAACTCTTCTGTATCATGAAGTCCCGCAATACTATACATGGGCAAATAATACATTCACTAGAAGGAGGCAGGGTGAAGATGTAGTTGGACATCCGGGGATAAAAAAAGATACCGCTTTAGGTAGAGTCTACGGGATACATCCATCCCAATCAGAGTGTTTTTATCTTAGGATTCTACTGCACCACGTACGCGGTCCGACCTCATTTGCATACCTTAAAACTGTAAACGGTATTGTCAAAGAGACGTATCAAGCAGCTTGCCGTGACCGAGGTTTACTTGAAAACGATGATCATTGGGGTAACACTTTAAGCGAAGCTTCGTTATCACATTGTCCAAAAAAACTAAGGGAGTTGTTCGTAGTCATACTTTTATTTTGTCAACCATTGGAACCATTGAAGTTATGGGATACTTTCAAAGATCAGTTCTGTGAAGATATTAGACATCGTATCAGACAACAAAATCAGGATAACACTTCACCCTTCACTGAAGTCATTTATAATGAAGTATTAATTGAAATAGAAAACAAACTTCTAGAACTAAACGACAAAAATTTAAGTGATTTTGGATTACCTCCTCCCGTTCGTACCCAGAATTATACTATTGACACAATGGTGCAACAGTATAACAGCAATGATCTAACAGCGTTTGTTAATGATAATGTGCCAAAATTAGTACCAGATCAAAGACATGCTTATGAGACTATTGTGGACAGCGTGAACAATAACATGGGGAGATTATTTTTTTTGGACGCACCAGGAGGCACTGGAAAGACTTTTCTCGCAAATTTGATACTTGCTAAGATACGTCAATCAGGGAAAATAGCGATTGCAGTTGCTTCGTCAGGAATTGCTGCAACTCTCTTGAACGAAGGAAAAACTGCTCACTCTACGTTTAAACTCCCGCTATCCGTATCTTTAGATCAACGGTCTACGTGCTCTATTCGGAAAAATGGGCCTCTTGGTAAGTTGCTGCAAGACGCGTCGTTGGTAATATGGGATGAATGCACCATGAGTCATAGAGCTCATGTGGAGGCCGTGGACCGTACTTTAAAAGACCTCCGAAGCTCTACTAATGTCATGGGTGGTATCACTTTTGCATTTGCTGGAGATTTCCGACAAACGCTTCCTGTCGTCAACAGAGGTACGCGAGCAGATAATATGAAGGCATGTTTAAAATCGTCTCACCTTTGGACATCTGTTCAACATTTGAATTTGCGTACTAATATGAGAGCTCATCTACATGGAAATACGCATAGCAATTTTCCACAACAGCTGCTGAAACTGGGAGAAGGAATTTTTCCATCTTTAAATTTGGGCACCGATTATGCATTTGGGCACCGATTATGCGGTTACTTTGGATGAGTCTCTAGGGCAAATAGTCTATAATTTAGATAGTCTGATAGATGCTATATATACTGACATCGAAAACTTACATCAAAATGATTTTCGTTGGCTGTGTTGTAGAGCAATAGTTTCTCCCAGGAATGAAACAGTCAACGAAATTAACAATTTAATTATGCAGAAAGTACCGAGTGAAGTTAAGTGCTATAAATCCATAGACACCGCCACTAACATCGAGGACGCAGTGCACTACCCCCAGGAATTTTTAAATTCTCTGAACCCCGCTAGGCTTCCACCTCATGAACTGTCGTTAAAAGTTGGCACGCCGATAATGCTTCTCAGAAATTTAAGACCCCCCAACATGTGTAATGGCACGAGACTTCTTATAAAGGAGCTAAAAGATAATTTAATAGTTGCCAAGAATACCCATGATCCCTACTGATTTGCCTATACCCTTCAAAAGGCTCCAATTTCCAGTAAAAATTTCTTTCGCACTCACGATAAACAAATCCCAGGGCCAAACATTCAAATTAGTAGGAATTGATTTACGAAAAGAATGTTTTACGCATGGGCAACTTTACGTTGCCCTATCACGGGTCGGGGCTCCCGACCATCAGTATATTTTGTTACCAGAAAATAATATAACGTCAAATGTTGTGTATAGAGAAGCTCTACAATAATAGCTTAAGTTTTCTATCCTAAAACAACGGGTTGCACTCCGGGACTTAACAACTAACATCCACAGAAAGAAAATCTGTTCAGCCTGCGGATAGTGACTGCTTCGTCGATGTTAGTGTCGGTGTCTGTGAATTGACCTGGGAATCATTTTGTTTGCTGACCGTGTCTTTCCTGGGTAGGCTTTTTGCAGCGGTAACCGACATCCACGCGGGCAGAGCCGCGGGCGACCGCTAGTATATTATATAATCATCATCATCAACATTACACTCCTTCACAAGTCCACTGCTGAACATAGGCCTCCCCCAAGGTATGCCACAAATCATGGTCCTGAGCCACCTGCATCCATCGACTTCCTGCATGTCTTACCAGGTCGTCACTCCATCAAGTGGGGGTTCGCCCTACACTTCACCCACCGGTATGAGGCTGACACTCGAGAACCTTTTAACCTATATATATATATATATATATATATATATATATATATACAAATATTATCATTCATTTATCAATTATTAGGATCATTTTGTTGACCTAGACCAAGTTTGCTGCCTACCTCAGCAACCTTTCGCCCTCGAGCTCGATGAGCCAGTCTCGCTTGACGAGGTTGCTCTTGCCATTAAGCAATAGCAAAATAAACGCGCGGTTAGTGTTGATTCTATACCAATATATTGAAGAATTATTGAAGTATTTGGGTGGGGATTTGTATTCGGCAATATGGAAACTTTTTGTCGCTATGTGGGAAAAAGAACAAGTCCCTAAAACTTTTAAGGTATCCCTCATACGAGCCCTATAGAGCCCTATATAAAGGCAAGGGTGACCGGTCAAACTGCAATTCTTATCGTGGTATTTCTCTACTTTCTGTGCCTGGAAAAGTCTTCGCCAGACTTCTATTAAACCGTCTCAGGAAATTTTCTGAAAGGATTTTGTCGGAATCCCAGTTCGGCTTCCGACTTGCCCATGGTAACTGTGATGCGAATATCATTGCGACAACTGCAGGAAAAAAGCAGAGAACAGGGTCGTAATATGTATCTCTGTTTTGTAGACCTTGAGAAAGCATTCGCTAGTGTACCACGAGAAGCCCTGTGGATAGTGCTGCGGAAAATTGGATGCACTGAGAAGTTTGTGAGAACTTCTGAGACTACTACATGACGACATGCTGAGCTGCGTCGCAGTAAACGCTGATCAGTCAGAATTTTTCCCGTTACCTGTGGGGTAAAACAAAGGTGTGTTAGATATCTACGGTCAAGAGACACTGGCCATCAAACTCTTATCTGATGATATACTTAAGCAGATCAATACATTTCGTTATCTGGAGAGCACAATAACATCAAAGTGTTACCTTGTATTGAAGTCAACAGTCAGATCGGTGCCGCTGCTGCAGTGTTCGGTGAACTGGATCGTATGTTCTTTGGTTCACATGACCTAAAGCTGGATACCAAAATTGACATTTATAAGGCAGTAGTGCTGCCTAACATATTGTACTCATCAGAGTCATGAACAGTTTACCGCCGTCATAAACGAACGCTGTATCGCCTCCACTTGCAATGTTTGCGCAAAATTCTCAACATCCGTTGGTCTGATCGCATTCGGAATACGGAAAGGCTGCGTGGAGCCTATACTATGGGGATTGAGGCCCACCTTATGGGGCGACAACTCCGTTGGTGTGGACACTTATCACGAATGTCAGACCAGCGTACGGCAAAGTGCACCTTTTTCTCTGAACTTGAGAAGGGCAAGCGTAAGCATGGCTGACAATTCCTCAGGTACAAAGATTTACTTAAGCGCCACATGAAGAAGTGCGACATTGAGCCTTCAGAGTGGGAGCAAGCAGCCGCTCGACGACCGGAGTGGAGCCGTCTTTAGTGAAAGCCAAGGTCAAAATGTTTGAGGAGAATCGTTGCTCTGAATATGCCTGACGTGATGGACTCAAAGCACACCCACCTTGTGCGATTAACCATAATTTATGTAATGATGTGCTCACCTGCCTGCATTGCGCGCGAATATTTGTAAATAAAATCAGCTACGTTAGCCATGCATGAGCACACCAACGACAGTATCGGAGTTGAAGAGGTCGCCATAGCCGAAATCGGTGGAGGATTATAATATTATATGGTGGTCCTTCTCTGCTGGCTATGAGGACGCTCAAAGTCGCTCAGCGAACTATGGAGAGGGCAATGCTCGGGGTTTCTCTGCGTGATAAAATGAGGATATTCGCAGTAGAACCAAAGTGACTGACATAACCCAACGGATTAGTAAACTGAAGTGGCAATGTGCCGGCCATATAGCTCGAAGAACCGACAACCGTTGAGGAAAAAAGGTTCTCGAGTGGCCTCGTACCGGTAGGCAAAGTGTAGGACGACCCCTCACTAGATGAAGTGACGACCTGGTAAGACATGCAGAAAGTCGATGGCTGCTGGTGGCTCAGGACCATGCTTTGTGGCATACCTTTGGGGAGGCTTATATTCAGCAGTGGCCTTGTGAAGGGCTGTAATGACGATTATCATGATTATATATTCGTATATTATATATTTATATCCAAAAAGAGATACCACTGAAAACTTTTTTTAATCCTATTTCTTAAAGTATATCATCATATTTCTTAAAGTATATAATGGTAGCTAATATCATATATTTATGGTGCAAAGTGACCATGGAACAAAACGTATTAAAACTTCTATTTTGTCATTGACTTCGGGGTGACGGCGTTGACGTTCGTCGCGTTGCTGCCTTTTTGTACTTGTTTGAGATATTAATAAAATTCTCACCTGCACGAAATAAAGCATAAACTGAAATAGTAATAATGTCAAATGTGCAGTTCAGTTTCTACGCAATTTGCGAAGACAATTACTATCTGAGACAACTGTAAATATGCGGCAACTTGTATGTGTGTGGATTTCTCACGAGGCGAGTAGTTTATGTTATAGAATGCGAAGAACTTAAAAACCTGCATTGGTTAAAATATTCAAACTTTTATGGGGAATAAATCCTATTTATATCCCTCTTGAAGTTCCAGTCAAAAATACGTTGCGGAAACATCTTTTATTTTTTTAGTTTTATTATGCGATATTGTTCGATTTTTTAGAAATAATGTTAATGACGATCTACACATGTTTAGTATCGATCAAAAATAATAATATTTTAAATACATTGTTCTATAATATATGAAACTTAGCGACAAACGTTGAATCGACTTAATAAAAGGACAAAGTTTCCATTGGGTCTCGGGCCCAATAACCTGTTAAAAGTTGAGTAACTTCACAAAGTTAGACAATGATCAGTATGTCTCTTGTTCGGAAACTTTTAATAATCTCGTTTCTGACGTTTGTTGACATTAATAAAGACAATTGTCCTTCACAACGCCTGCATAACTTCGAAATTCTTGGTTCGTGCGGAGACATTATTGACTTCGTAGTTTTACTTAAACATAATTGAACAAAATCGACCAAGTTCGTGTCGGGAAACGCATAATGTAGGGTTTCGTACTTGCCCATTACTATACGTGAACTTAAAAAGGGCCTTCTTGAAAAAAACTACTTCTTAAAGAAAACTATTTACACATTAATTGCGTTCGCGTTTCGACCGCTGAGACGAATAAAAATTTGCCTAAATACTCGTAGGACGATCATAACTGAAGGATTTATTTTTCAAGCAGACTTCTAGGGATTGGTATAGAAAAAAATATTACAAAATCTTTTCGATCTTGAAAATAATACAATCTATATCAAATCATGTAGTTGCCAAAAAATGCTCAGGGTTCTCTATTATTTATTAGTTCCAGGCAGTACCACCGTAAGATAAAAATGACTGTAACGTCCACCACTGCTAATGCCCTAAACTATTTTGAGATTCGGCCGCATGAACCAAGAGTGCCACGAATGAAACTATGGACCTACAATAACTACAAACTAAAAATTACGCAAAAGTATTATGTTATATATTATGGTATGTCAGGATCTACCTACCTAGAAACCTACTCCACAAAGAAAAACGTAAAGCTATAGTAATATGTATAAGTTGTTTTCTTCAAAAATGTTTTATTTTTTACAGTATACAACAACATGACAAATTTAAAATGCAACTAGTGGAAATGACCCAAACATTTTCTGTGAAATTGTAAATTTTTACTAATTCAAGTGTATTTTCATAAGTTAATTGACGATTACTCGTTACTTAATAAGCTTCCTTAGCTATAATAGGTTTCTTTTTAACTATAGTATATATACTACTATCGTGCACATTGTTCATGTTTCCAAAAACAGCGGTTTAGTTGGTAGAGGGGGTGACACGTAACTCTAATAAAAATACTACTTTATAGCTAAAAAATGAAAAAACATAACACAAACACTCACGCCTGTCACCCAGAGGGGTAGGCAGAGACTACGGACTTCCATTTGGCACGATCCTGACATACCTCTTTCGCCTCCTTTACATCCATATATCTACGCATACATGCTCGTCGGTTAAGGGTACTTCTAACGTGGCTCATTTTCAAAATATCGCCAATTTGGTCGATAAACTTTTTTTTAGGGCGTCCCTTCCCGACTCGGCCGTTCACATCTGCCATATAAATTTGCTTTGTCACTCTTTCCTTACTCATTCTTTCGACGTGACCAAACCACCGAAGCATTCCTTTCTTAATCCTGGTCACAACATCATCTTGCATACCACATTTATCTCTTATCACGCATTTTCTCACCCTGTCATTCAGATTCAACCCTAGCATATTCCTTAAAGACCGCATTTCTACAGCATTTATTTTAATTTCGTGCTTCTTCTGCCACACCCAACTTTCACTACCATACATTAAAGTAGGGACTAACACAGCATTATAAATTACCATACGTCAGGCACGTATGGTAATTCATAATGCTTTTGACACTTACTTTTCTGGTTCTTCATAATAGAGTGTAGTGCCCCATCCACTCTATTCCCTGCATTTACTCGTCGTTCTATATCCCTATCATATCTACCATCCCTGCTAAATACACATCCCAAATACACAAACTCATCCACTTGCTCAAATAACTCTACTTCTATTCTTATTTTACATACCGTTTTGCTTTCTTCTCTTTCAAAAACCATCATTTTCGTCTTACTTGCGTTCACTTTCATTCCCCTTTCTTTTAATTCCCAGTTCATTAATGTAACCATCATTTGCAACTCAGCCGCCGATGACGCAAATATGACTTGATCATCGGCATACAAAAGGCATTTGACGGTTAACTCGCTCATTCTTAACCCACATTCTTCATCTTTCAAAGTTTGCAAACACCTGTCCATAAATAGGTTGAACAGCCAAGGGGAAGCTACACAGCCCTGTCTGACACCTTTTTGGATGCCAAACCAGTCCGAGTAGACCCCATTGATCCTGACACAAGCACTAGAGTCCCTATAAAGAGACCTTAATGCCTGTATCAAACCAGCGCTCAACCCATATGAGTTCAGTGTTTGCCATAACACATTCCTGTCCATTCTGTCATTTATATTTAAATGTCCGTTTGCGAAATATTTATAGCTAAATATTTCGCAAACGGACTCTGAATCGAAAAAATATTGTTTCATAACCCCAATATTTTTGAAAGACCTATCCAACGACAGCCCACACGATAGAATAGACGGTTAGAAACATCTGTGTGGAAAGTATCTTAAATAAAAACGTTTTTCAAAATTTTGTTACAACTCAAAAGGAATGGTATTTGAAGTATTTGCCACGTTGTTACGAGGAACATACTGCGCATCTCCAGTTTCAATAGAGAAAGTGGATTCCCTTGCGGGCAGACCTCAGCCTGAGTATTTGTTATTAACTTCAACTTAGTATCTCTACCCGTTTCTGAAGCAAGGGGTCTCGACAGGCGAAAATACGTACGGAGAGATGGAATCAATCAACAAAGTTTAATTGTATACGGAAATTATTTTAAATAATCTAGCATTGAAATAAATAAAAGCACAATTCAGTGAAATGTTTTAATTTATAAAAATAGTAATTATAGTAATACGCCCACGCGGATTCCAGTTGTGTAGGGTCATGCACCTTCCTGTTGGACCTTCTGCTGACCTCTCATAGAGACAGGTCTTCGTCGATGCCCCTCTTGGCTCCTCAGACGATTGTCTAGTCCGAAGTGTGGTAGCACTCACGCTGAAATCGCGGTTACATCTTGCAGGCTGCCGCTGTTTTTGGCACTATAGGTCGGCCGATTGGGATAGGTCATCTAGGATCTTCTGGTCTACCTGACTCATAGATGAGCGGAGACAGTAGAGTCCAAGGGCGAGGCATTGGCCGTTAGTTTGGACATTGCGAAGGCTTTCGATCAGGTCTGGCACAAAGCGCTTCTTTCAAAATTCTTTTCTATGGTCTTCCCGAGAAATTGTGCAATTGGATCTTGCAGATCGGAGGATCAAAGTCATTGCAGACGGTGCATGCTCCGATTACAAGCCTATTAACGCTGGAGTTCCACAAGGCTGCATGCTATCACTAACGCTCTTTCTTCCGCATATCAACGATATGCTGCAAACCGTTATCATTGATTGTCATGCATATGACAGCACTTGTGATGTATACACCATTCGTGCCAATATTTCCCGGGAAAACGTCGGCGAGTACCAGAACAAACTTGTGTCTGAAGTCGAGTCTTTGCTGAACAAAGTCTGTTCAGTTCAATCCTCAGAAAATACAAGTTTGTGCGGCTACCGCTAAAAAGAACCCCTTTGTCATATCTCTTCAGTTTTAGGGCAATCCCCTCGTTGCCTTAGCCAGTTTAGGAATACTCGGTGTCGACATATCGAGTGACATGCATTTTCATGGTCACTTGGAAGAGAAGGCCAAATTGGGCTCTTAAAGTCTTGGCCTGCTTAGCAGACTGGGACAGTATTTCACGCCAGCACACCGCCTGCAACTTTACAAGGTGCAGGTTCAGCCTCATATGGAATACTGTTACCATCTCTGGGCCAAGACTCGCCAGTGCCAGCTACTTCCACTTGAATGCTTCCAGCGCGGAGCAGCTCGAATCGTCGACGACCGAGTACTTTCCAACGCACGGGCGCAAAGAGATAATTCATTCTTTTGCATTTTCTTTTAAATCTACTACGGTGAGTGCTCGAAGGAATTGTTCGGATTAATCCCAGCCGCCAAATTCACGAACGCACATTGCGGCAAAACTTCCGATACCATCCACACCACCTGGATGCTTGGCGGTGCACCACTGTACGTTTCACTAGGAGCTTTCTTCCGCGTATGACGTCAGTGTAATAGTTGAAATAGCTTACCACCGTTGTTTTTTCCGTACCGATACGGCCTTCAAGAAAAGAGCTTACTCTATTTTAAAAGTTCGATAACGCACCTGCAATTCCCCTGGTGTTGCAGTTGCTCATGGGCGGCGGTAGTCTCTTACCATCAGGTGAGCCTCAGTGAGTATGTTCGTTTGCCTCCTCTCCTATATAAAATTAAAATAAAAGAGTACTGCATACTATGAGTGCCTGAACTTAAAAAAAGATGACTACGTAGGTATTACGCGAATAAAAAATATCATAATATTTTACAAATCTATGACATTCTTAATAAACTGAGTATGCCAAAAATGTACCATTGTACCTGTTAACTTTATTGTGACTACAGAATTATTATAATATCCAAAGGCGGTTTGGCCAACCTGAGTAGCTATGACTACATTCTCATGATAATATTTAGTTTAAAAAGTGAGCTATATTACAAATTGAATAAATCATATTACAAATTAAATATAAGTGATGTTTCATTATTTTACTATTTCCTGTCGGTGGGAGATGTTGATGTAACCCTCCACGATTCTGTTATTTATTTTTAGAAATAGTCTTATCAAAGTCAGTCAGGATCATACTAAAATCTTTTTCACGAAAAAAGTCCGGTGGATTTTTTTGAAGACAAATGTTGTTTGATGGTAAGAAGAAATTGATTGTAAGTAGATACAGTGGCCCATAGACGTCGATTGAGAAATAAAATGAAAATGCGTTTTTACCCTTTAGGACTGATATGGAATGCCTCGTTTCTTTCCATGCACCATACCAAACACATTATAGAATTAGTAGCATTAAGCTGCCATTTTACGCTAGTAGTCTATGAGAGCGTGGTCCTACTACGGTAAAGCTGACACACTCGTACAATTTGCTGAATTTGACAGAGACTATTAAATGTTTCAAATGCTGTGACGCCGTGCAGTGGCGGTGTAAAAATATCCACTGCCCAATATCATCCCGTTGGTGTCATATGACGTGAAGAAGGGAAACAAATCAAGGGATGGGTGGTAGGGTCTTCCTAATAGCGACATAAAATAAATTGTAATTGTCAATCCGCTTGCAAAGCGTGACAATTGTGGCAAAAATCCCACTGTGATAAATCTAACGAAAAGACCTGTGTGCAGCAGTGGAATTTTATACGTTGTAATGGTAACGAAGCGCCGTGGCTATGAGACTTCTTTTTTAAGAAAAACTTAACACTAACGAGGTTTCGCTCTCCTTACGATGTGCGGGCGAAACGTAGTCGGCGACGGATCCTTAGACTAGATCAAGAGAGATAAAGATTAAGATAGAGGTCGCAAAAAATAAACGATAGATGATACTCAAGGATTGATTTGAGAGTGGTTTCGATTCTCAATTGGACCCCACAAATGGCGCTGTTGTCGAGATAAGAAATCACCCTTGCAAATCCTTCCGAATCGCTAGTTTGTCTATATTTAGCTCACGTAATGTGTATTTTAAGATAAACCCCTAACAAGTGATCTGACAAGATATCTACTCTAAAACAGGCATTCAACAGTTGTTGTATAAAGAACATGATTACTTTTAATAACTTGGTTTAACAGTTAGTTTGTTAGTTAGTTAATTAGTTCACGGTGAGCGGATTTATTAAGACTTTATGTAAGATGCTGCACATCTCTTGTTTCATTTTACTTTGTCCATACGATAACCCAAGAGATGATATGGGTAAGTGAATCCTCTCATGCCGCCGCTACACGGTTTCTGTACATAATGACGGTTTTATATTATGTTGTTCGTTAGGAGAGTACATTTATAGAAAACATGAAAACGGTTGCTTTTAGCGATTGGCTTTTACAGGTACGATTCTCATCTATGATAAAATAAAATAGAATAGCACTTTATATTTGTTTCAAGCCCTTGCATTTGAGTTCTGCTAAGGTGCTCTTCTAAGTACTAAGATAGTATAAACCCACTATAATAACTTACTTTTATATGCAATCTTCAATAGCGATATTAAATAGATATTTTTACAACATACTTAAGCAACAGTTTAAGCAATACTGCTATCTCTTTGAAAGTTAAAATCACTGCATTCTAAACTTGTTCGCCGTAAAGTTTCCAACTTTGGTAATAAAAGTATGTGTTTATGGAGAATAAAAGTTTTAACTGACAACGTTTTAAAATATCATAGATACTGGCTTGAATGCGTGTTTCAAATATGCATCTAGTTTTCTTCAGTTTTGCCAATAAACTGTTTGTCTGTTGTCGTCGTCAATAATCTGTTTGTCTTTACACTTCATCCGCCTATAGAAGTCCACAGCTGGACCTCTCTAATATTTTTTATATAAGAAGGGTGACAAACGAACACACAGTCCACCTGATGGAATGTGGATACTGTGACATGAACCACAGTATCCACTTATTTAAGATGCGGTGTCACCCCTGAGGACTAAGCTGGAATGCCTCGTATTCAGTCAAAAGGGTCTCGGGTTCTCTACACTTACCACACGAAATACAGCAGCTGCTTTATGAAACTGATGTTCTATGAGAGCGTGGTTCTCCCCAGTTGAGCCGACCCATTAGTGTTATAACCATAACATATCTGCAGCGTTACTCTATCACGTAACGTAGGTTTATTACCACGCCCGCCAGGCGGATTGCCAATGCCAATCGCAATACCATACGCTCGCACCTTTGACGCTATTGCCTGTCACAACCTTACATTTTAATTTATACTTTGTAGAACTACCACAGAATACCACCATAAAATAGCAGTTTAGCTGTGTTTCGTATGGTGTATGTAGAGAACCGAAGACCCATTTTACTGGAAGCAAGGCATTCCATTTTAATTAATGCCAGGGACACCACTTAAATAGTAACTTTATATGAGTATCCAGTAAAGACGAAAGGCTAAGAAAGAGCCATGGTAGCTCAGGGGCACTCGCTGTAAATATCACAGTAAGCGAGCAACATGTAACTTTACTTTTACTTTTTACTTTTATTCGAATAATAATCGTCACCAGTTTCGATACCAAAATACATAATAATGTATTATAAACAGAACAGATATGCTGGCAAGTTGCTCGGTTTGCGGAAATAGAAGTCTCTACATGTCTATACTACCTATTATGCTAAGGCAGCATTAGTCGATTCAAGATTTTGTAGCAACGTTGTTTTACATTCAATAACTAGATGCGACAATTAGATATTCATATTAATTCAAACAAGAAAAAAATAAAACCAGCCAAGAGCGTGTCGGGCCACGCTCAGTGTAGGGTTCCGTAGTTTCCCGTCCGTCACAATAAGTGTTCCCACTTATGAGTTTAAAGGTGGGTATCCATTATGTTCGCGCTCCAGCAGCGCTCCGCGCTCCTGCAACTGCTCCCGGTAGTGGGTACGTGCCCGAACATGAGTCGGAGCGTGCAATGTTGCGGGGGGCTACCCTAATAAAACATTTTTTTCCAATTTTTATTTTACCACTTTGTCGGCGTGATTGATACACATATTGGTACCAAATTTCAGCTTTCTAGTGCTAACGGTCACAGAGATTAAGCGAGGACGGACAGACAGACAGACAGACATGGCGAAACTATAAGGGTTCCTAGTTGACTACGGAACCCTAAAAACATTATGATAAATTAAGATCTGAGCAAATATTTCTTTCAAAAATATAATCGATTCCCGCTAGCAAGAAATAATTGTAAGAAAAAAATGGTGCGTGTCAGATATGCCCTATATAAAAAATTACTGTGGTCAGATCCGACGAGCAACCGGAGCTTAATGCCAAGAATATACATAACTTGCTCATGTATACGCTAAGGCTTACTCCTTATGAACATCCATATCAAATTAGTCGTGTTTATGTCATCTAGCGTCTTAATAAGTAACACTCTCATCATCATATAATAACCTATAGAAAGGAGTACATAGCGCTATTACTTTACACATCTTCAGTATAAAATGCGTGATTGTATTACGCGTCTTTTAGCACTTTTTATCTAATTTGTGTGTCCCGGGTTTTCTATGAAAATATATCCTTAAGGAGTAAACTTCCTACAATATAAGCCATTGTAAATGAACATAGGAGTGATGTTTGATAGAACTAAAACAGAATGTAGCACATGTACACAGTTCAAAGAGCGAGAGATGACTCACAACTTATATTCTGATGTTTATAAAAAATGCTACGAAAAAAAGGGAAAATAATGTTTCTATTTATATTTTTGAGTCTAGTCATATTAATCATTTATATTTTATATTGTGCCAATTCCAAAATAAGGGTATACCATATTCATTACCATAATAAGAATACTGTAACCAAAAACTGAAGCTATCATACTCTCAGTGGTGTACTGCCAAGAATACTGGTAGCGTTTCCATACTGAACGGCTATATTTAGCCTTTGAACGAAAAAGATTCAGTTATCTTATTACCGACGGTGAAGAAAAGTCACAGTTCCTCTTGGAACTTCATCCCACGTGGAACTCGCGGACAGGTAGTCTCTACACTAAATGGCACTAGTATGTCATTTCTCAGAGATTCATACTTGCACCAATTACTCATTTCAACCACCTGTGATGCCACTCTGGCTTTTAACAATGTACCTCTGAAATGAGAGGTTACCAAAATGTCTATGTACGTAGCATCCCACACCTTTGGCTTGGCTTAG